>CM066732.1:90709852-92065686 GCA_033961575.1 Aselliscus stoliczkanus | reverse complement strand
GTGCTTCAAATCTCACTTGAAAATATTTGTGTGGAGAGAACAGAATGACTGATCTTATTATTACTAACAAAGTGATATTTCCTAAAATGTTCATTTTTAGCCTTGCAATAATAAAATTAGTATAAAAATCTTTATGAAATCAGTGAGGATCACATCTTGTCCCTACCCCAAATCAACAATAAGAGAGTTATCTTGTTTAGGAGAGCTGCTGCAACTGTAATGTACCAATGTTATATCTCTCTCATCAATTTTTACAGTTTCCACTGATTAAATATATATTGACTCATAAAGCATTACCATCACATCAGTTGTCACCAGATGCAAACATATGTCATTTAAGTATTAACTATCATATAAAAATGGCAGCTTGGTTGTTTAGAAGCCATCATCTGGTACCAGTCATTCCCCAATTTCTCTAATGCATTAGCAATCTCTCAGAGAGTATGATTAGCTCTGTACTAATTTGCAGGCAAAGGAAAGAAAAAAAAAATCTTTAAATAGCTATTTCTTTTCTTGAGTTAAATATTGCTACATATTCATGGTAAATAATACGTTTATTGATGTAAAAAAAATATGTTGGTGAATTAAAATTTTCCATATTACTAGAAGATGGAAGTTGCGGTCAGCTAAATAAGCTAAGCTCATCAGAAATATCCATTAAAAATTCAAATGAATATGAACTGCTACTATATAAAATTTATGCCATCAATATCATCATCTATAAAAATGAGCACCAGATTTGCATCCCATTCTTTCTAGATGCTGTATCTAGAATGCTGTTAGCCCACTCTTCTTTATTGTAAAGGACAATCACTAAATTCCTAGTGACAGCTCAGATACCTCAAGTTGCTAATAGAACTGACTCACAACAAACAAGTGTGGAGACATTTAAAAACCACCTTGCTCTAGAAATAGAAGAAAAAAAAAAGGAATAAAATACATATTTTGCTAGGAGGAGGTGAAAAATGCATTCTGTATGTTAACTGTCCTATCAGATGGTGTAGACATTGCCTAGACTATTAAAACCTTCTAGTAACTGATAGGTAATTGCTCATTTGCTGACTGCAGTGGTGTACAGCAGACAGAAGCTGTGAGAGAAGCCATCCTTCCTTGCTAATGTAACATGTAGAACTTGCTGCTCCTGCAACACTTAATGCTCACAGTACCCCGTCATCTTTAATGCAAACACACATTTTCTGCCTTGCTTCTATGTTTTCCATTAGAATGCAACATGAAAACAGTGTACATTTCATTTCATCCCTATGAGGTTTGCATAAGCAGTTTCAAGTCAGGCTAAATAGTGTATTGCTCTTATTACAGGGGATAAATATTTTAAAGTTTACGAATTAAATATTTTATTTTTTCAGTATGCTCTCTGCAACTATTCTGAACTTTTTACATCCTCTACATTCATGGGAAATCTTTAGGGTTTCCTTTTTTTAAATGTAAGACTATTATTTGTTTCCCTAAACAGAAGCAGATCAGAGTTAACAAATAAGTTCAATAAATCACATTATACTTGGTGTTAGTAACAACAATATGCTTCTTCATAGAAAGAGAGAGGCTTTTCTACAAGGCATGTATCTTTTATTATAATAAAAGTTTGCTCACAAAAAATGAATCCAGAGAATTTTACATCTTTAAGTATATAATTCCTCTCTTCATTTTTATAATTTTATAATAGCTAGTATAGATTTTCTTGGCATATGTCTCTCTACTTGACACAGGTATTTCTCACACTAAATTAAGACAACACACCCGAAGGAGAGCATGTCCTAGGCTGTTTGGTTGAAATTTCCCACAAAATAAGAAACCAAGAAGCTATTATACATTTGCCTTAATAGGAGCAGACTAATTATGTTAACTGATTTATTAATATATAAAGTTCTTTGTCCAATTATTAAAAGTACAAAGAGACTAGGGAGCAATTTAAATGTCTAACGCACCTCAAAATCTTTTTTTTTTTTAAAGGTTAATTATAATTCTAAGCAAAGCTACTCTACATAGGCCCCTTAGGTTTTAGGCAGGTTTCAATAAAATAATAACAATAACATTACCTCATTGGCCAGCTCCAGGAGCACTGGGGCTCCTCCATTTTTCCCTACTCCATTCAGGTACCTAGACAAGACAAAGCCAAGTGGTAAAGCAGTGACAAGAAAAGGCCAGCATATACTTGTCAGCATCCCCTGTGTGTACATGTTTCTCCTGGGCAAATGCCATGCTCAAGTCTAGTTAAAGTATGCTACTGTCATAGGAAAGCACTGAAGGGAAAAGGATAATAAAACAACTTACCTTAAAACCACGGGCAACTAACTAACGGAAGCTGGGACACGAGCAATGAGCACATCAGCCTCCCCTGTTTTTACTTCCCCACAGGTAACATGAATACAGGGGTGATTTCCAAAAGAACTCTCACTATCACCCTGGCTTTACCTATACCACGACCATTTCATGGAAAGGAAATAAGTTCACTCTTACGATTTGAAAAAAGCATGCCTGCACCCATATCACCTTTTTTTTTTTTTTATTACTTTTGTTTCACAGGGTTGGCTGACACCTTATTAAGAAATAAATGGAACAGACTTGTACTTGGGTCAGTACACCTTTAATAGGCAATACAAGCCCACCATCTCACTGGCCCCAGATTTTCGTTACAATGTCCAGCTCTCCTTATTTCTTAATCCCACTAAACAAACAAACACCTCCCCCCCACACCCCGAATCCATTCCAAATATGGAAACCAAAGTGGTTATTTTAAAACAAAAACTTGAAAGTACCACTCTTCTCCTTAAAATCCTTCAAAGGTTCCACATTAAATCTCAAGGTTCAATTAATATCCACTTAACAGCTCTTGTAAGGCTCTTCAAAATCTGGTTCCTACCTGCTCTACTTGGCTGGCCTCATTTCTAGTCACTGTTCCCCTCTCTATCCTTTACCTGAAGAACTCATGTTTCTGCTTATATGTCACCCTCTTCAATCCACCACTAACCAGGAGTAAGTGTCCCTCATGTGCAATATAGAAGCACTTTGTATACCTCTCCATCACTTAACACAGCGTATTGTACTTGCCTAGTTACTTGTCCACAACAAACCCATCCCCCATTAGAAGGCTGAAAGCTCCATGAGGGTAGAGGAATTGTGCTTTTTAAAACTTATTATGCTTAGCATATTTTTTGGTTTATAATAGGTGATATTACATATACCTATATTTCTTTAATAAATGAATATGTATATATATTTCTTTTAAAACTGAATATTTTTAAAGCCATATTGGCAAGAAAATAGAATTAAATATGGACATTTTCTCTACAGTTGACTGAGTAAATAAATTAACAATATTTTTTTTAGAAATCAAAGTCAATAGACAAGGTCCTTCAAAAACTGCCAGCAGCAGATATTAAATTATATTATTTCACAAGGACACTTATAAAGATGTATGCTTTTCCTATAAACAAAGTGAAATAAAAGCAAATTATTCAAGGTGGGGAGGGTTTCAGGATCATAACTTCAAAGTAATTCTAACAAGTCCATTTTCCATATATTCAGGTCTTTCATGTTTAGAAATCTAACTGGGAAATAAGTATTTTCAGGTGCAAGGAAAAAACAAACAAAAAAACAATTCAAGTGTGGTTTAGAGAAAGGTTCCTCGGAAACAAGTCAGCTATGAACCTCAGGTCAACTTACAACATTTCCATTGCACTGATAGGTCAGCTCAGGAATGACCAGTCAGTTCGACTCTGACCAATCAGTTCTGTCAAGTAAGACTAACTAATTGTGTGTTTGTAAGCCCCCAAAATGCATGTTCATTAAAGGTTCAGATTCTGGGACAGAGTCGTTAAGTCTGTGCTGATATTAGGATATCTTTACAACTTTCTATTCAACATTCATTGATCTCATACATATTCTTGAGAGCTAACTAGGTGTTGAGCCTTATTCCAGGATCTGCAGCTGCAGCCGGGAACAAAACATCCCTGATTCCTGCTATCTCGGAGATTGTATTACCGCGGGAAGATAGACCATGAAAAGACAGAAAAATAAATACATAATGATATACGCTATGATAAAATGTAAACTTGGATGGGTTGGTCAGGAGGCCCATCTCTAAGGAAGTGACACTTGAGTAGAGACACGCAAGAAGAAAAGCAGCAAGCCGTGGGACGAAGGGCCTTTCCAGCAAGAGAATAGTACAAACAAATGTCACTGTGCCCTGGGTGTCTGAGGACTGGGAAAAGCTCTAATGTGAACAGAGTAGAGCTTGTGAGAGCTGACTGGAAAAAATGAACGGGCGTAGCTGGACCCCAGACCATTGGCTGTGCTAGAGAACTGTTGTTCTGAGTCAAAATCACATGATGTTATGTAAATATTGCATCGATCATCATTCTGGTAATGACCCATGGAACACTTTCATTAAATTTAAAGAAACAAGAGATGGTCAAACAGTAATAATAACCCACTATCTATGTAGTCTATATAATATTTGAAGGATGTCCATACTTAATACAGTGGAAATTCCTAATTATGAGCTTTCCAAAGCTTTCCAATTGGTCATAGAAAGAAAGCGAATCCCAGGGTACTGACAAAACCCATCTGGGCTCTCTTAGCTGGTGCTCAGTAAAATTCCAAAATGGAATTAATCCTGACCAACAAGGTCTACTGAGGAGCATTCAGATGTTGAAATGGGTAGACCTGCTTCTGAACGTATTTATTCCCCAATCTGTTCCCAATTTGTATCCTATAATACTTCAGACATGCTAGGGAAAGGAAAGTAAGATAAAATTAATTTGAAGTTGTATTTGTCCTTTCTGAAAACTTTAATTATCCCCGTATCATGTGACAAATCAGGTTTATTCATATTTTTAGATTATGCAATCAAAGGGGCATGCTAATTACAGAAAATATTAGGTAAAGACATAATCAGACAGTCCTAGCATTCCGCATCTCTGCATCCTCAAAGCATCTGTGTAAACTTCCAGCACAGGCTTTTCACATGGTAAACATAGTTCGTTTCTCTCTCTAACTAGACTGGAAGCTCCTTGGGGTAGAGCTACACAAATGAATGTTGAACCTTCATCCACCAGATCCTCAGCAAGGATCTGAATTACAACTGGGACATAAGGCTCCCGTCCTGAACACTATATTAGGTTGTCCCAGGATAGCTTCTTAATGCCTATTTGCAAATAAAAACTACTTTGCACAGAAGATACATGTGACCCTCTCACTTTGCCACAAGAAGACTAACAGATGTGTATCTTGTGGGTGAAACCATCCTTAGAAGATATTCATAGAAGGTCCATTTTATGTTTTCTGAATGTGAAAGGCACATTAGCATATAAGGTTAAAATAATGAGTAGTGATTTTAAATATAAAGCAAAATTATTAGATCTTTAAAATTTCCCTAATAATTATAGTGGCAAAACTTCAAAAACCTACTAATTGAATGAAATTCAATTAATCTGAATCGCTTATGCTAAGAAAGCTGGCCCACAGAGAGTGTGTGTTGGGAGAAGGGAGGGGGTGGGAAACGCTGATGGAGACGTGTGGATCTGACCCCGTTGTGAGTGTGCCTACTGTGCGCACACATACCTATGTGCACCCATTTAGACGGACCTAAACAAATTTTACCAAGTACGGCTCCTATCTGGAAAATAAAAGTGCCAGAGGGAAAGCACAGAAAGCTGTTTTCAAAATGAACACTCAAGCTGTGTGTGTTTGTGTGTGTGTGTGTGTGTGTGTGTGTGTGTGTGTGTATATATATATCATGAAGAATGGAGGAATGTCCTCAGTGATTCGAAAGCTTGAAAAAACATGTTTCTACTGCTATTTGGATATTGTAAAGTTTCAGTGAACCATGATGGAATGGCATTCTGGATTTATATGATTTTTTTTATTTTTATTTAAACTGAGCCATCCTGCCACCTGTTGGCCGCTCAGTGGCAGCTCAGCTCGGGCTGGGCATCGAACTGCTGCTGCTCAGAGCTCAGCTCGCACTCTTGAGCGAGCTCTTAACCAACAGAGCCACTCGGTTGGCCCTCTTGGATTATACGATTTTAAATACAGATTTTGAATTCTGAATTGAGATCATCTCAATACTAACAACAAGGCAGAGACTCAGGAATTGTCTGGTATTGCTAGTAGGAAACCATTACCACCTCTCTGGAAGCTAACTGACAATATACACTATCTTCTCTAAAAGCTCACTGTTTATACCTGTAATTATAGATATAGAAATATTAAGATACTCACCCAAAATGCAAAGACATGCACCAAAATGTTTATCATAGTATTATTTATAATATCAGACCATTGGAAACATATATGTTCAACAGGTAAATAATTCAGTAAATTATGACACTTTCATATGATGAAGTAACACAATCAATATTTATAAAAAGCTTTCTACAATGTATTATGTCATCTACATTTTTCCAAGTCCAAAATTCAGGATTCACAACTACATATGTAGCACAGCCTTGTCTATATAAAAATGGATTGCTAAAAGACCAGAATGAAAATTACCACGGTGGTTCTCTCTGGGTGCCACAATAACAGGCAATCATTCATTCCATATCTATATCTATATCTATACACATACATATATATATATGAAATCACAAATATGCTTAATTTTCACAATAGGTGAGTATTCATTCCATAAAAGGAAAAAATTAAAGAAATTGTTAGCCTTGTCAAACTGCTAAAATAGGTTCTGATGTAATACAACTTGCCTTTACTCTAATTAGCTGGAAAACAGAATTCTTTTAAGGCCAAGTCAACTTAGAGAGTACAGGGACATTCCACCTGCGTGTTTAGAGGAAGAGTCCTGTGACGCCAATCCATCTGAAAGGTAAGAACACAGCCGGGCTGCAAGCACCAAGTGCAGGGCAGGAGTCAGCGAGCAGCATGGTAAAATGAGAAACCACCAGTTAGGCTGCTCTCCTAGTCGTCTGTCCATTACAACCAAACGTCACGATTTTGTTCCAGGTGTCGTGACACCTCAAATTAACTCTCTCCTTTAAATAAATGTAAAGAAACACAAATATATTCCTGTATTCTCATTATTACCCACTGGACTGTTCATCACTGAGTAGCCATACAAAAAGGAAAGATGTTTATGTCTGGCCTAAGATACCCAGATAATGCAATAAAGTATGTTCATAATTAAATATACTTCTTAATGAAACTACGATTTTAAAAAGAATCATGTAGAGATCTTGGAAATCATATATTGAAACGACCTTTGTACAATGAGAAAAATGATCATCAGAGGGCAGCCCCATGGCCTGATAGTAGATTTCCAGATTTCTAAGAAATGCTCTATTTTCATTAACTTACGTTAACAAGGTTTTCAAATCTGGACATAAAATCATACTTTTACCTGATGGCCTAAGACTATAAATTTTACAAACAAGAATGTGTTTTCTGACGTGTAAATACCTTTTCAGTCTTTCTTTGGCGGGTCTGAAAGCCAAAGCAGTTGTTGGCTTCACAGAACTCCATGGGCCATTCTTAATTTTGTATGTATGATTTAGGTATGACTTTAATGTTAATGCCACTATGGAAATTATGACTTTTGAATTAGTTAATTCAAACAAAGACTTGTTTAGAGAGGAATTCTCTAAGACACAAAAGTGTGTGTGTGTGTATGCAAGTATGTATAGGTGTGTGAGCATATCTTTAACAGATACTAACTACTACTGAAAACTGAACATATCTATTATCATGCATAGAATACTGCATAATTTTTAAAAAAATCTAACTTCAATAACTTTTATTTTCAATGAATACTCCTCAATTCTTAAAAAAAATGACTTTATAGACGCATGACACCAATATTTTATCTATATAGTAGTTTCATTCATAAAATTTTCATGCACAAAAATCATTCATCTAAAATTAGTGGTGTCACTCTCACCACAGAAAGGTTGATGTGTCAATCTTAAATGCAATAATTTAAGAGCATATTTCAAACAGTTTTCCTTTCCAATATGCCCTTAAAATATTTAAGAAACCAACCAATAATTTCTAAAGCAAACCATTACCATATACCATTATAAATTATCCGTCATATTATAAAGCCAAAAAAACTTTTAGAATTTTTATAAAAGAACTATTTAAAATATTGTTTGTTTTTGAACAAACTATTTGAAAACTATTTATAATAAATTAGGCTGAAATTAAAACATCCCCTGAACACTATGGTGTTGATTTAATACCCAAGATTTTCTTTTTTAAAATACAAAATGCCTTTTAAAATGTGACAGTTGTGTATTATGATACATCTCCATATGTCTTTACTTGATATATGTCTTATTTTTTCTAAAATGGCTACTCCAGTATCTATGATGTAAAATACAACTGCACCCAAATTCAATTATATTTTATAATATATTTTTCAACTTGATGATCAAAATAAGAAATACATGAAAATTGGTTTGAAAACTTCACACATACATGATGATATATGTACATATGAACATATGTATCTATACAAGTCACACACTTATACAATAAGTTCCCGGTAGTCAATTGAGATTTCATAATATCTTAACGATTTCCTATATAATATGTATACATGCACTTAATCACGACAGTCTCATTGTATTCTTTAGATCTACAAAACAAAGCATTTCAGGAATCATTCAAAAATATATTTGAAGTCTTAAATAACAGACCTAAAACAAAATGCTTTGGAATGTTATATAGAAAATTAATTTAGTAACCTAATTTATTCATAATTATTATTACAATTAATAGGTACTATGATACCCTCTAGTGGGGCAGGCGGGTCATACCTCTGGTAATAACTTTCAATCGCTTCTGACGTATGATGCTTGGCATGTGTTCTTTTAATATGTTTCTGAAACAAAACAAAAAAGATCTTTATGTTGTGTCACAGACGAGGTTCAAGAACAAAAATGACATTTCTTCATCCCAACGTCTAGTATATAGGTCAAACTAAACAACACATTGGGAATTTGGGTGGTGGTAGGTCTTTTTTCCTTCTACTCTATGAATCTATGAATTTTAATCTCCATTGCTTGGCTGGGATAACTTCAGACTGTACGACAAGGTACAGTATGTATGTAAAAGCCAACAGGGTCATAGTAATTGAATCTAAATAAGTTTGCTTGGGGTTGCAGAGGGCACAAAAAAAAAACTTGTTCCCTCTCTCAACCTTTGTATTAATTTTCCCTCAATTCAATTCCATCTAAGTCCTCTGTACTCTAGTTTTACAATCCAATTGCCATTTTTAACCAGGACGAACATTGCTTAAAAACAACTTATTTGAAAACTACAAAAAGTAATTCCATAGAGACTTGCCACTTGACTGACACCTGTCATCTCATGATAAATGACTCCATTTTCTGCCTCTCTTGCCTTCTGCCACTCCAGCAATGGTCATTTATCATCATCTCTGTCAGCAATGGAAAGCGGCACTGACAGTGCAAGTCAGCAAACATTTAGCACATGGAACCACGCAACACAGGGAAATTATTATTGTCAGAATAATAATGGTTTAGCATAATTTATTACAGGTCCACCAAATAAGCAAAGGCTAGATGTTATTAGACAGATGGATGGGCAGGCTTGGCAGGCCTCCACTGAGACGCAGGCGGTGCTTGATGTGGAAAGGAGAACATCCTCCAACCCAATCAGAGAGCTGGCAGTTCAATTACAAAGAAATAAAGGGACATTCATCATTCAATTAGGCACCTGTCAACCCTCACAAAGGAGAAAACTTCTAACCTGGTACTCCTGGGAGAAGATGCTCAGCAGAGTGGCCTGCGATTGACTGGAACAAATAAAAGAAGGACAAAGTTAATTACTGGAGTGCACGGCAAAGAAACAAAAGAGAAAGGAGCTTCAAAGGTAGGCCTGCTGCCCTGTAATCTAACAGAACATGAAAACAAGTGTGGAAAAGTTGTTCCAGATGAACACCTCAAACAAAGGCTTCCTGCTGCTAGGTCAAGGGGAGAGAAAAAGGCAAAGGGAAAATTGCGGATGGTCTCAAAGCCAACTATCCTATCATTTGGAGATTTTTTTTTTTTTTAACTTTAGAATGATTGTATATCATATCTGTAGCATGCCATAGGGACCATGTTTAAGTTAAAAGGGACCAAAAGCACACAAGGTTTATTTCCATTACTGAACGAGAGAGTGAAGTCCCATACACAGTAGGAAACATGCAGTTCATTCATTGCAAACACTCTGCCATGTATTTTGTTAGACAGGTATCCTCTTCTGTAGCTATTTCAGATTCGGGGGAAAAAAACTTTGGTCTCCACTAAACGCAGCACAGAGACCACTGGAACATTCCCAGTGAAACTGGTGTGCTTAGGAAATAGAAGCTTCCACAGCAGGAAGCTGAGGTCCATGAAGTGTGTCATTCCCGAAAGCAGCCATAAGCCTTCTTCATCTAAGACGCTGCACAATGTCAAACACCTGGCAATGAAGCAATGAAGCAACCTGGACAACATTCTTCCCAAGGGAGAGTTTTCCTCTCACAATTGTTAACATTTAAAAATGGAACAGAATTTTTTTTTTTCCTCGAAAAAGCAATCAGTACCCTTACTGCTACTCTTTTTGATTGCTCTCTGTAGATATATCTCACTTATCATTCTTGAAAACAATTATCTCTGATATATTTGCCCACTGAATTCTATCTGGACAAATTATAAGTGTTAATAATTCAACTTTTATAGTACACCAAAGCACTGTGAATAATTAAAACTTTTTTTCTATTCAAGAATGAAATCTCTTAAGCTCATCACAGGTAACATGGGGAATGTGAAATAAAAACGACTGCATATTTCTTTATTTACTGTCTCAGTGTTGTCATTTTCTGCCTTTCATCATAGATGTGGCTTTTAAACCCTTTCCACTATTACCAGATTATAAAGGAGTAGGTTAAAAAATATCATAATTGATTATTAAGGAAAACTGATAATTACTAAAGGATGGTTTCAATAACTCAAAAGTACTGAGAAATTACTGAATACAATTACAAATTCATTATAGTCCATTTTTTAAAATTCCCCTTTAAAAATGGGAAACCACCTTTGAAGGAGCCAATTTTATACATATACATATATATATATATACAATCTTCCTGTTATGCCTGGCTTGCCTGAGTTTCACTTGAAATTACATACACTAGTAGGGTTGCTGACAAGAGCCTTCCAAAAAAGAAATGGCAATATTAAGCCTTAGGCTTTATAAACCATTGAATAAGTCAATACATTAGATATTTTTGTGTGATAAATAGAGCACTCTTCATATGTTCACCATTTAATGGTAGACACAATGTCAGTCTCAGTGTGTCAAAAAATATGATGGAAATAAATGTGCTTATAATGCACAAGTTGGGGACCAATGACTAATGATGAGGAAACTAAACTGTGAATAAAAGAAAGGTGTAATTGTAGATGCCCAGAATGGTAAGACTAAAGGACAGTTGGAGAACTAGTTCAAAGTGAGAAGCTGGTTAGGAATTGAGAGTACTGAGTAAACTAGAGATGAGATAATGTCTTTATCGAGAAAAATGTCTTTAAACTGTTTAGAATTCAACTCAGCTAAAACTCTGGACATAGCCTATGGAGCAACCCATTTTCTCAGTGGCCTAGAGGATTAGAGTGAAGATTCCAGCTTGTATGGGCTTCATCTAAAAAGAGAAAATGGCTTTCTTAACATAGAAACAACAGAAAGACAGTCCTTGGTCCAACATGCTTTGTGTTTGGATGACTAGACAAAGCTGTAGAGAACTGAATGACCTCTCTGGGTAGCTGGCCAGACTGTGCTCTGTTCCTGTAAAGCTAAGCTTATGAAAGAGGGCTCTGAGTAAGTCTCACACCATAAAGAGCAGGAAAGTAATTTCAGTGCAAACAAAACATTGACTCCAGCGTCTATTACTTGTTACTTTTTCCCAACGTGTTAATTCTGAGAAGGTCTATTTTGAATACCACAGTCAAGCAGTATTCACGAAGTATCTACAAGTCCGAAGGTCATGGGTATGGGCAACTGTACCATCAAAATAAAAAAATTAAATGAGGTGAACATGAACGGACTTAGAGGAAACTCAACATATACGCAAACACAAAAAAACAAAAACTAGAACAGTGTCAAGTATTCATATTTTTTTAGGGGTCTGGTGAGGCAAATCATACCCTGAATGCTCACATATGTCAGGACTACACTGGCTTTGGAACAATACATGCGTCACTTAGCATATACATTTACATATTCAAAAATACAGTCACTGAATTTGCATAAATGCCCAAGATACATTATTAAATCTCTTCAAAAATCAGTTTCATATTTGTTTCCCATGCTACCCTCCCAAATTAAGTTCCTCCCCAATCTGAGAAAAGAAGAGGATGTGGGCGGATCCCCAGAAGGGCCACGTAAAATCTTGCCCACGTCATGGGACAAACGGCTACGAGGAGCAGCAGCAGTCATGTTGCAGCAATGGGGACATGAGTGTGATGACAAAAAGCCTACACACTCAGGAGAGCGGAAAGAGCCCAGAAAATGGAAAGAGCCCAGGTCCTTGAGAACACTGTTGAACTGCTCAAGAGACCATGACTTGAACTGACCAGCCTCCATACTTCTTTTGAGTAACAATACATATCATTTTTCTTCAAACCCTCAAAAACAAAAACAAAAAGAAATCTGTCCAGGTTCCTATGTGCCCTGGTTATGGAGGAGGCATGTTGGAGGGAGGGCTCTGAGACAGGGGACGCCATCACAATGGTATGTGCATAGGATGTAATACATGAAAGGGGTTGTTCATTTTTATTTCTAGACTTTCTAATTTTCTTCTTAGTTGGCAGCTACTCTGTTTGGCTTCCTCAAAAATGTGCCTCTGTCTGTCACTGTGTCGCTAAATTGATGTTCTCAGAGGTCATAAATTGGTCTGTGTGTGTGATTTTTCCAGTTCTAAACCTTGATGAGGTACTATTTACCTTCAATTTATACTGCATTCAAGACCCTTCAAATGCCAAGTACATGGGCAACAAACCAGTTTTCCATACAACATTTAACTCAGCGTGTCCCCAAGCGCATCCAGTTCAGAGACTCAGTAACCTGAGGGATGTCAGAGAAGATGAACATCAGAGGGTTAGATGGGTGCGACACAGACTAACAGCCAAGTTCAGCACAGACTTAGTCACAACATTCATGAGGGACATCCTCATGTCCCCAGGTGGAGACCGAAAACAAGTAGAACGTGAAGGAAGAAGATACCACATAGTTTATGTCCTTCCTCTTGTCAAGTACTCAACTTCTGGAAAAGACCAGAAAGAGGTAAATACCATTATTTAACTTTCAAGCTCCTTTTGCTACAGAATCTAGAAAGCTTAAATGTCTGCACTCTACTGGGCTTGAAATCATCTGAGCAATATGAGGATTATTTCTGGGACTTGAGGAGCAGTAAACCAACTAAAGTCGGGGTAAGGCAGGGTACTCCTACAAAGCACTAGACTTGGAAACCTCACAAATACAAGGTACAAACATCCTCTCTAGATCGGTGAAAGAATACAATGGAACACTGGTTCTATGTGGTTCACGATTCAGAATATTGGTAAAGGAAAGTTTTCTGTGAATGCCTACCTTCCCTCATCCCCGCCCCCCACCCATCCTCCTCACACACACACCTAAATGCAAATTTGAAAATAAAGCTTTTTCGTCCTCCTCAAAATCAAAATGGAATTCAATGAAAGAGCAAGACTTGGTACAACAAAATCACTAACTTTACATTTTTTTCAGGGACAATGCAAAATGGAAAGAACCTGGAGAAAGATTACTGATACCCTGTAAAATTACTATGGAGAAAAAAATTAAACTAAATTCAAGAAATAGAGAAAAATTTATCCATCACACCTTTTCCTCATTTCTTCTAATTTCCAACTTCATATCAAGGATGCAGGCTACATTTTCCTAACTAATATCCCACAAATATCCCACAAATGACTCTATAGATGACAGCATGAAGCTTAATAGTAATCGATTATTAAAACAAACAAACAAACAAACAAACAAACAACAAAAAAACTCGTAAAAGCTATCCCTGTATATAAGAGAAAAGTGGTTATTGTCCCAGGCATTTAATTTTGCCAATAACTTAATTCACACCCAAAACAGGTCTACAGCAAGAATCAAGATTTATATGAACACCTACTTTGTGCTAGATGCTACACAGAGCATATTGTTTTACCCTCAACAACCCTCTGAGATAGACACTATAATTGTCCTTATTTTAAAAGTGGAGAAACAAAGGAAGAAAAGTTAAGTAAAATCCACAATTAAATAACTAGGTAAGCAACAAAGCTGGGAATCAAAATCCATATTCTATTCCAAAACCCAAACTCTTAACCCCAGTGCTAATTTGCTTTTCTTTTAGTTCCCAGAAATCAGTATTGCATGTCATGTGTACTAATACCCCTGCTTAAGCATTTATATGATGTTACATTACACTCCAAACAACTGTGAAAGGTGAGTATTGGCTGGTTTTTGCTAGAAAATTAAAGCCATAGGATGGCAAGCATTTTGATCAAATTTCATAGTCTTAGACAATATTCCGCTCTTTAAAAAAAATTAGTTTTCCTTTACTTAACTATGTAAAAATATTTTTTTTTTTGTGTGTGTGTGTGTGTGTGTGTGTGTGCACGTTGAAAGATAAAGGAATTATTGACTACAGGAAATAGTCGAGGATTAAAAAATTTGCTGGGTAATTTCCATTATTCTCCCTGCAGCTAAGGCATATTTTGTTAACAGCCATACGCTGCCTGAAGTGTCTCTACGTGATTGCAAGTGTCTATTGCTCAAATGCCACCTACTGCATATAAAGCAGCTTTAAATCCTCTGAACAACACAGGTATAAACTCAATCTTCTCTATAGAGGACAACATCCTCTATAGGTGTTAATTTTATTATTTAATATTCAACGAAGAGTTTCCTAGTTATAAAATAGTACATATTCTGTGTGATATTCAGAGATGTCCACTGTTAGCATTCTGGTATATATCCTTCCTGTGTTTTCACTCTGTGTTTGGTGTGTGTGTGTGTGTGTGTGTGTGTGTGTGTGTATGTTTATATACAAATGAAAAATTTTAAATTGCAAGTATTTTAGACATTTTTTTTTCTTTTTTTTTTGAGGGCAGTGTCACTGGCCCTTGTATGTGGGACTGAACCGGGGCCACTGGCTTCCCAAGCCAGCGCTTAACCACCACGCCACTCGGCTGGCCCTAGACATACTTTTTTGTAACACGCTTTCAATAAATAAAATGTTGACATTTATCCATGTCATTACAGATTATTCTTTTAAAATTATTTTTATGGTGAATAAGACACATTTCTAAAAAATGGAAAAAATGTATAGCCAAATGAATAAATATATTGAAAACACCATGTAACCACTTAGGGCAACAAATACAACACTGCTGGCACCCCAAAAGACACTCTCTCTGCTCGCTATCCCTTCCCTCTAACAAATGAATCTGATCTGTTGTTACTCTGATATGTTAATCGCTGTCTTGCTTTCCTTTACAGTTTTGCCAACCCAAATATGTACCCCTACATTCTAAATTTAACTTTGCCTATTTGTAACTTTACATTAATGGAACCATAAAATGTATACTCTTTTGTATCTGGCTTCTTTTACTCAATAGGTCTATGAGAGTCACCCATGTTAATTTAAGTCCAGTTCATTGCTACGTAGTATATTCTATTGTATAAGTATATGCCACATTTATCTATCCCATTGTTGATGAACACTTGAAATGTTTCCAGTCTTTTGTTAATGAGCATAATGTTGCTATGAACATTACTGTATATGTCTCTTGGTGCACATGCGGACACATGTCTGATAGGTTATAAATGTAGAAGTGGAATTCTGGGTTATCTGACATGCAAATCTCTAGTTTCAGTAGATACTGTCAAACAATTTTTCAAGTGTTTCAAACAATTTTAAACTTCTGCCAACACGAAAGGAGAGTTCTCATTGCTGTACCTCTTCATCACACTGCAGAAGTTTTTAATTTTGATGAAATACAATGTATTAATTAATTTTATTATTGGTACGTTTTGTGTGTCTTTTCTAAATCTTTGTTCACTAATAGTCATAAAGATATTTTCACATGTTTTCTTTTAGAAGCTTAAGAGTGTTAGCTTTTACATCTAGGGTTACTTACGATCTATGTGGAATTAATTTTGTGCACTTTGTCACAGTTTATTTTTGTTATTTTCATACAGATATCCAGTTGACCACACATCATTTTCCCTGAATTATCTTGGTTCCTTGAAAGAAACAAATATTTAAGGGTTTATTTTGGGACTTTCTCATCTGTTCCACTGATTTATATGTTTTTTTTCTTTGCACAGTTACCATAATGCTTTGATTACTATAGCTAAACAATGTATATTTAATGTACTATACTGTATTTTGCCATGTATAATGCACATCCACATTTTTGGCCCAAAATTTCAGGGAAAATAATCTTTTATTATAGTTTTTTAATTCAGATTTTTATTTGTTTACATTGAGGTACTTGTTTTGTTTGTATTATAAAGGAATTTTAGCATTTATTTTTAAATATGTTATGGTACAAGAAATTTTATGTAACAAATAATTACAAAACACAAGCACAGATACAAGGTCCGAGCAATTTTATGTCCCAGCAACAAATTTATGATATTGACACATTATAGAAGCCCAAGAACTCTTCCTTGTTGCGTGTTTGTTGTAAGGTCAACAAAACCGATGATCATATTCCAGGGTATTATTTTGCATACAGACACTGTTATTGATTTCTAGAGTTACACTTTTAACTTATAAGCATAAATAAAAGAGTTAAAAACATTTCTATAGAAACGGAATTAGCACTACCCATGTACAATGCACATCCTTATTTTTTCCTCACAAATTTGGGCAAAACAGTGTGCATTATACACGGCAAAATACAGTAAGTAGTGATGTAAGTAGTAAGTAAGATGTATTTGTGTTTAAACCTATCATCTTACTAAATGCTAATTGTCTAACCCACTATACATTCCTTTTCTCTCCTTTCTTGTCTTCTTCTCAATTGACTTAATAGTTATTCTTATTTTTCCCCTGGCAACTTGAAAGTTATACACTCTTACACTATTCTTTCAAAGATTATCCTACATAACCACAGGCCTCCTTAATTTATCAAAGGTTTATCAATCTATAATGTTAACAAAAATCCAACCAAATTTACAAACAGTTCTATGGGGAAAAAATGACAAATTTATCTTAAAATCCAATAAGAAGAATACATGGTCATGGATAGTTAAGAAATCCTGAAAAGCAAAAACAAAGTAGGGAACTTACACTACCCTCCTTCCTCACACCTGAAACGTCTAACAAGTAACGAAGTCTCGATTGTACCATCAAAAGTTTTTTCCCCATTTGTCCCTACTCCTAGGTATCAACATAGATAATGTTAAAAAAATATAGTATTGATCAAAAAAATCGCATGCTACAGAATTATATCCACATCTGATACCATAAGTAAAACATAAGAACAGCAAGCTATAACTACCATATTTGTTCAAGAATATATATGGGTATATTTAAAAAAAACATGAGAGGCTGATAAGCACTAACCTCAAGACAATGGTTACCTCAGGTAAAGGAGAAAAGGAATCAGGGAAAAATACATTCAAATAAAATTAAAAATCTGAAGGGGGAAAGTATTGTAGAATGGTGTCAGAATAATTCATTTCTGTAAAAGTTAAAAAAAAAAACATCTGAAAGAAATATATACAGAGGTGGATTCAGAGTACATTATAGTATTCTATTCTTTTCTATGGGTGTGCTATATTTCATAATAAAATTAAGTAAGTGGAATATAGAAAAAAATCAAAGAGGAGTTAGATAAATTTATCTTTAAGATTCTTTTCTGCTCTAAGTCCTGCCCTATTATAAATGTTCTGATTTAACTACAGTCTTAAGTACGTACACTTCTTTCCTTTCTAATTAAATTTATGTATTAACTTTTTAGAATAAGCTGTAACAAAAATCAGATAAAAAATAAGAAGCCTGAGTAACTGACACTTAATTTTGCTTGCAAGACCAGATGTCTTCAACACTATATGTAACAAACACATTTGAAAGATATGTTTACCAATTCTTCCTTCATGCAATTTCTTCTGATTTATTCTTCTTTTTTAATAAATAAGATTTAATACATTATAAGAAATCCTTAAATTAAGTTTGTAGTAATTATGATAGCAGAAAAGAGAGAGCAAGAATAAGTTAACAGATAATGATAGCCTGATAACAATAGCCTATACTCGAAGATATTTATAATCTTTCCCTTGATGGTTAAAATTCAACCAACTCTGTACAGAGTAGTAGCCATTGTATCTTTCATCATTTCCTCCCTATGGTTATTTCTCATTTATTTCCAAGCGCGCGCACGCGCACACACACACACACTCAACATATATATGTGTGCATTTGTGCATATGAGTGTGTATGTATCTAAGTATGTATTTTTAAAATCAACTATTCAGGTAAATATCTGGTGGTTCTTCTATTAAATATCTGTGTTCAGTCTTATATTAAAAAATAAGCTTATTTGAGGAAGACTGGGATTTCATCAGTGAAATAGTTATAGTGTGTATAATACCAAGAGCTGATTCTTTAACCTCTATTGGGAGAAGTGGTACTTTATAATCAATGGTGAATGAAAGGAGTTAATTATTTTCCTCCATGTTCTCACCCTGTGGTCTGATTACTTTAAATGCCTAGAAGTCTTAATAAACAATTCAATCACTATAGTTATTGACCTAGAATAGACCTGCTATGTTAGGCCCACACAGAAATGTCCAGTGTCAACATGATTACAAGTCATTATTATTATGACCAAGGCACAGTTTTCTGATAAACTATACTTAAAAGTTTTAGGGCTCTAAGCAGAGAGAAATTTAATCTAAGTCTTAGAGTTACTATGTACAGATGGTAAAACTGAGACTTTGAAATATTAAGTGATTTCCCTAATTGGATTTTAAGCACCTCAAGAATATAGACAATAGTTCCTACTGTTGCTCCCTTAATACCACTTTTGATGCTCCCTATTGTTTAAAAAATAATTGTGGAATACATAAAGACGCCCATTGGAAATTTATAAGAGAAAATTGAAAAATGATCCTAAATCAGGAAAATGACACATTACCTGGAAAAATAATTACTTTCCATATTGTCACACCATATTTAAAATTTTGCATTTACAGTAGGAAAAACAGAAGTGTCATAGAAAAAAAAAATTCAAAATTTTGATCCCATTCATTGTATCTTTTGGTGATATGAAGTGGAAACTTGTGGGTTTGGGGATCTACTGGTTATATAACGTATGTTCTAGCATATTTTACTTTTTTATTTCTATTTATGATTTAATTTATAAACATTGGTCATAGACACATTATTGAAACAATAAAACTGCATTGAAATATGCGATATTCCCACCTGTTAAGATGAACTAACAAAATATTATTCCAGTAAGTCCTGCTTGTAGCACAACTTATTTTTTCCTTGATTTACTTGTACCTGGTATAAATTAATGCATTGTGAACTTTGGGCAAATCATTTCATTTCTATGCCCTTTACTTCTGTCATTTTTAAAATGAGAAGGTTGGTTGGGCTTAGTCTAAAACTCCTATAATATCTCATCTCTTGAAATATTCCTTTCACTAAACCAACTTGCTTTACTAGTAATCACATTTTATAGTATCCTGAGTCCAATTATTACTCTAAAAAGTACCAGTTCTTTAAGTAGAATAAGAAGAGTCAAAGAACATTCTAGACTCCAAAAAGAACACAGTAATTTATAGTGATGTGGTGAGATTAAAGTATAAACTGCTTGGAGGATTGGAAAAGTTTTTTTAAGAGGTCTCTGGCTTGAGCTAGGTAATCCTAGGAAAAGAGACAGGAAGATCATGAAGACCTATAAAGGACCCTTACCTCTTTGCAGCAACTTCAAACTGAATGATTTGTTTGGCTCTCCAGATTTTTAGCATGGTGGCCAATGCTGAGTAAAACAGAGGTAATCCTTATTCTTAAATGAGTTTTATTTTAGAAGGGCAATTATCAAAAGGGTTAAAAATACAAAATGAGACATAAGAGAATAATGTTTATCAATTTTTATTGACAAAATTACTTCTCTAACAAACAATGATCAGCCTAATTTAGTAAGCAATCTATGATATTATTACCACCATGAATGGGATAATTTTAACCACTGGCCAATAATCATTATCTTTCTACTCCATTGTATCATTTGCTTTTTCTTCTGCAAAAGACTTAGACTTCAAATAGCACCAAATAACATTGTCCATTTTTCCTCAGTAATATTCAGAGCTAAAAACATTACCCACTCTGATCCACCTCAGTTAATTTTCTTAAATAACAGCTATCAAAACCAAATAAATTAATTTTACTTTCCCAAGTCTTTATCTTAAAAATAAAAACTTACTAAACATCCTACTTAGTGAAACACTTTAGTTTCTTAAGATGCTGTAACAAATGACAGTGTTTTTCATTCAAAAAGGGGCCTCTAAGACGTAATTAGGGTTAGATTAGTTCATGAGGATACAGCCCTCATCATGGGATTAGTAGCTTTGTAAGAAAAGGAAGAAAGTGAGATCACGCTGAGTGCACACACCAAGGAAAGGCCAAGTGAGGACCTGGTGAGAAGGTGGCCATGTGCAAGCCAGGGAGAGAGTCCTCCCCAGGACATGACCATGCTAGCAACCTGACCTCAAACTTCTTCTCTCCAGAACTGTGAGAAAATAAATGTCTTTGGTTTTAAGCCATCAGTCTATTTTGTGATGGCAGCCCAAACTGAATTAGGCACTAAGAATCCTTTCATAACAGGCCACACTTAGAGAGTGAGGAATTAATCACTCCTCCAATATTCCCAGCTAGATAGCAACCTCTCCAAGTTTTAGGGATGGGTCAGGCTCTCTCTGCAGTTCTTTTCTAACTCTTTCTTGGGACATAGATTCTAAGAACTTCCACAGAAAACCAAATCTGTGCCTGTACCAGCTTACCTATTACATATTCTGAGTTTTACAAAGCATTCTGATTTTACTCCATGCTGCCTATTTTTTTTCTTCTGCATTTCAAATACTTTCTGGTTTTATATATATAGAAAGTGCCTGGAATGGACCTCTTTTCTCAGGGAATTCCTCAGTTTATGAAATCCTGCTAGAATGCCAAGTTATTCAGCCAACCCCACATCATCATAAATGAATGACTGAACATCTAGAGGTTAATTTAATTCTGTAACTATAATCCTACTAGTCTTAACCTAACAAACCCAATTACTCTTCAACCTTTTCATAGGAAAAGTTTAGAATATTGTTTAAAACCACTTAAATATTTCCTTATTCTTTTTCTGTACAAATAAATATGTTCTGCCTTCCTAATCTTACTTAATTTAATAGGTCACAGAGATCTTATTAAAAAAAAACACAGTAAAAATGATTGGCCAGACTTACTTTATAATTGACTTTATAATTGTTATAGTTTGTAAAAATCAAACTACCATCTCTACTGTCTTCTTCCCAAATAATCTTCAGTTACATCAACATAATGATATTAATAATCTCATACTCTTTCCATGTCTTTTATCCCCTACTTCCAAATCCCAAATGCCAAACTTATGCTTTTCATTTGAGAACTGAACACGAATATGCAGGAATTGCATAAAAGTAACTTCATGAATACTTGGTGCTTTACCATAACCTCAGTGTTTTAATAAGGTCAACTATTTGAAGCTTTAGGTACTATATGTTCCCTACTACATTAGTTTGGAAAAACTGCAGATTTTTAATCTTCTCTAAAAACTTCGTCATCATCATTGTGTGAACTATAATTATTCTACAACCACTCCACTTTAATAATAAATGCTAGGAATATTAAAACAACAAATGGAATGCCTTAAAATGCATTAAGCTCTTCTCTTATTAAACACAAAACTTTAACTCTTACCACAAGCCTTTTATTCTTAATTCACAATCAAATTCTTCTGGCAGTTAATCTCAGCACTTAATGTCACTCATTCCAATAAAACCAACTTTAAATGGCTGTAAATGTCTTCCCTACTCCTCTATGTATCTTAAGAGAAACCAGAGGATGAGAAGAGAGAGAGTTTAGTCACTAAGTCTATACAGAACACAGTTGTGCTTTGTTATACACTCACTAACTTTTGCTAGAATATCCTGTTTGTAATGTTTCCCCATTTCTGTTGAACTCTATCAGTCTAATAAAGAGTAGACACTCAACAAATACCTGCAGTCATGGTGATAATGGTGATGATGACAAAGACATGCAACGTTGGTGGAGAGCTACTTGGGTACCAGGCACTGTTTTATTTAAATGCCATCACTATAATAATAAGAGTAGTATTTAAGAAACTGAGGGGACGGGGGAAGCATCTTATTCAAATTAACTCAGCCCCATGTGAACATAGGCAGTTTGACCTCCAATCCTATGTTCTTAATCCAGCCTCCAAATGATAAAGTTACTTTCAAGAACCTGTACTCCAATATCACAAGTCTCTTAGTTGCAATTTACTCAATCTAGTTTCAACAAAAAAGAAAAGTTACTCTAGACTGTTAGACAGCTCATGGAATCTCTTGAAGGTTCAGAAAGTTAGGCTCAGGGGCCGCCTAACCAAGAACAATGCCCACACTCACCGCAGGAAAGCTGTCAGACACCACAGCCACCTCCCTGTGCAGAGCACTGAGAATTCCACCCCTGGGGCCTCCAACAACCGGTCACCCCAACTGTGACACTTGCCAAGAGAATGAGTCCCGCACACAAAGGCTTCCCATCTCTTCACCATTAAAGCTCATCTCAACAGATCGGAATTCAACACCCAGTAAAGTTAAGGTACAACTGGTGGTTGTAAATGAATACATTTTAGTGCTAATTTGAAGTGAAATATATATATATATATATATATATATATATATATATATATATATATAGTCACTATGATTATAATTATAATTTTAAATAAGCATAATTATAACAATTGTGTAAGAGTGTGGAATTACAGGTGATTTCTTTATTCTTTTTCTTTTTCTTCCTGGCTTTAATGTTATTTATGTCAGAAATAAAAATTCGAAGGGGAAAAATATAGCTTTCCTTGACATATATATGATATCCTAAAAATGTGGCTATGTTTCATTATATTCCTAAAAAACACCACCAACCAAAAACACAATAGCAGATGCCCCCTATTCTACAGAACTACAACTTATACTGTATTAGATTCTCTCCAAATGTGAATGTGCCCAGTGCATCAGCAGCTCCAAAAACCCTTGTTTCCCAATGTTTAGAAAAGCCTGATTTTGATGTAAGAAACTTAAATTCTCTTCTCAGCATCAAATGGCCTCCAGAGGCTTGCAGCCCCTCCTCAGATCAGAGGAAGCTAGGAAGGCTGCCTTCCCTGATATAAACACTGAGCTAACTCAAGATAGGACCCACCTGGTAAAGCGCTCGCTGCACCTGCTACAAGCTCCAGGCTCTGCCTTATTCCTCCTGGAGCTACCTAACCTCAGCCTGGAGTCTGCTCATGACTTCCAGACTGACCCCAATTTCAGGGAGGAAGACTGTGAATACCTTTTGCCAAATACGCCATGACTGAGATTTCAGTCCCTTTGCTGTGACACTTACTGGCCCCTCTTCTTTCCTCAGAGGTGCCCCACACACTGCTGAGGTCAAACATGATTCCCAGCTCTTTTTGTGTAATGGGGATCTTATCTTTGCAAACCTATCTAGTATCACAGAGACTCGAAAGGTTGTTCTCGCCAAGAACTCAAGCCCCGTCCCCAAGGCGACCCTGACTGCTGGGCCTAGCTTCCCATGACTGAGCTCCCAGCTGGTGCCTCCTCTGCTCCACACCTGGGCCCCACAAAACGCCTGCTGCAGGTTCCTCCCAACCTGTTTTATGCCAGTTAAGGGGACAGAGGAATGTCTACAGGCAGGTCTAATCCACCCCCTGCCTCCACGGGCCCACTCTCTTCCAACCAAGGAAACTGCCCTACGTGTGCCAGTAAACACACTGCACTGCAAAGTCTATTTTGAATATAAACTCTTTCAGTTCTAAGACACAGACATCAAGGAACATATATTGCAATCTATTTTTAAGTATAAGCACATTGAACAGGATCAAATGTAGGTTTGGGTGACACTTAATGAAAGACACAAACACCCCGCTTTAAGAAGTTTTCCTCTTCAAGTTTCCCGCACATAAAATTCTAACCACTTATGAGTAGTCATCATTTCAATCAATTGTGTCAAATGAAAAGGGAAAAAGAAAGATACATTCACCATGAGGCTAATTTATAGTCTCACTAAATCCAGCAGACTGAAGGATTTCATTTATTCTATCATGAATTCTTAAGCCAAAGCAATTCTAGTAAAAGCTCTTGAAAAAAATAAAAGAGAAAGAAAAAGGAACGTGTTAAATAAGCCAACAAAAACTTTCCCTAAATATTATAATTATATCTAATACCATCCTTCCCACAATTTTGAAAAGCAAATATAAAGGAATTTGTCCCTCTAAGTAGGAGAACAAGAAAATGTTTTAAATTTTTTTTTTTTCAGAAATCAAAACAATAAAATAGATATAATACTTTATAATTTCATATACATTATATTCTTAAAAACAATACTGGGTATCAGTTGGACAAAACTGATATTACTCTCTGAAGATTGCTGTATGAAGATTAGAAAATGTGGGCTTAGGAAAAAATTACCAAAACACATGCAGAAGCATCTAGTTCCTAAAGTAGTGAGCCTCTCAAAACTCAGTTTTGTGGCTCCAAGTCCTTGAGCCCCAGCTACTCCCAGGTCACCTTTGCACCATGACTAAGAGGTGGCTGTCATCCTCTGGCTAAGAGAGTGGCTTCTGAATTCCAGGCAATGAGATGAAGACAAAGTCTAGCTCATGCTACTTCCATTTTTCTGTACACATGTTTATTTTCCTTTTCTGATGGTTTCTCTTTCTGGTCTCTCACTGGTCCAATGGTAGGCTCAGTGGAAACACTGCATAGACAAATACTCTCCTTCAGCATTGCTTTTAGAATAAAAATAGGGAGGATACCTAGGAATTTCTAAACCAACTACATTAAAATGGAACTGTACCAGAATATCGACAATTACACAATATCCCACCATGAAGAAAACTGGAGGAAAAACATGTGGCTTCCAACCAAAAACAAACAAACAAACAAAACAACCCAGCTGAGAAATCCTATGTTCTTAAAAATCTTAATTTTAAGCATTAAAAAACATACATAGAAGGATTTTTCATAGGCTGTTAGGAATGAGCACTGCAGTTTCAAGGGCTCTCAACAGAATTGCTTTGGTCTAAATTCATGAAACCCTTCAGACTTCTGGATTTAGTGAGCCCATAAATAAGTCTCATGTTGAGTTTTAATTTAAAATATTCTTCCTTTCTGCATCTGCTTTTTCCATTAGACTCTGAGTTCTTTAAGGTAGGGGAGGGGTTCCTTTTACCTTTATATCTTTTTAACTTTACATCACCCAACATTTAGCACAGAGACTTGCACATACATAGTAGGCTTTCAAATGGTCACGTAAATGAAGAATAACCCTCCTCTCCCTCATTCCTTAATATGTGCACATCCCATACCCAACACACACATGCATTGTAAGGGAAAATGCAAAGACACTGAAACTCACCGACATACAGAGTAAACTGTCATTAAGACAACACGTGAACACATGACAGAGATGGCATCCCTATAGAAGACTTTTAGCTTCCAAAAACTGTGGTGCCTCATAATAAGTGATTTTAAGCTTTGCCAAAAAATAAGAGTGTGTGTGCTACTCATTAACTTTTAAGGCCTAAAAATTTTGGCCATGCAAAATACAACATTCAGTGTGATTTGGCATTTGCTGTCACTTTGACAAAAGAACTACATTATCACAAAATTCATAACAACCAACTTTTATTATTATTTTTAAAGACATCAATAAATAGTGAGATCAATGACCTCAGGGAAAAGACGTTCATGGCCTGACAATGAATAAGGATGCCCGAAGAAAGCACCATGACCTATTCCTTGTATCATCAGTGACCCCACTCTAACCTCTTTCTTTACAACACCCAAGTAGATAATGCAAACAAGTCATCGCAGGAAATCTATGAAAGCCATGTCTGAGCCTTGACTCAATCAGACCAAATCTAGGACCATGAAAATAGAGGCGCTGGGTGTTACAAAAGTGCTAACCTTACTGAAAAGCTATATGACTCACAAGGTACGCACTTTGAAATACCTCAGAATATGGTGAGAAGCTTGGTCTGATCCATTTACACTCTGACATTGTATGCCAGGATTCCAGTTTGATAAAACCCCGCATCTCTATATTTCCACCAGCTGGGGTAAGGGTTAGCGGCAACCGATAGAAAACTCAAAGTGATTGTGGATTAAACGGGGCAGAAATTTACCTCTTTAGCATAGCTGTTCGCTCCAGAAAATCTTCAGGACACACTGAACTCTAGTCCTAAACGAAGCAGCTACGATAATCAACTGCAACATGGCTATAAGTTAACACTCTACTTCAAAGCTGTCTCAGTTTCCCCAACTCTCATGTAATAAATCCAAGCCAATTTAAATTCTCGCTGTTTCTTAGAGAGGGCTCTTTAATCATTATTATAATGAATTTCATTTCCCAAACATCATTGGTGAGCAACACAATTTAGGGTTGGAGATGCCACCAATTAAACGCCTTTGTAATGATTTGATAAAAAGCAATGGTTACTCTGATGTATTCAGTTCAAGACACAATCCCTTTAGTATAATATTTACTACCTTTAGGGATTCAGTAGTTGATTCTCAAACCACAAACCTTTTGTCCCCTCTTCTCTTCTAAGATAATAATAATACTGAAAAAATTAAAAAGCAACTGGTTTTATCAGACATGGTCATTATACCTCATTTCAAAAGAGAAGTATACCTGGATTCATTCAACTGAACCATCATGACTTTTATGTACATCTTCTCAGTTTCTCGTCATTTCATCAAATTGAGTAATGTTGTATATTAAATAACTATGAATTTAGAAGTCACTCTTAAGAAGCAGTCAGTTCATTTATTCAGTAATTCAAGGAATATTTATTAAGCACCTGTTTGTTGACACACTCCATGCGCTGGAGGGTGCACTCTCAAAAAGTATGTTGCAAAAAAATAAATAAATAAAAATAAAGTATGTTGTATAAGACTCGGCTTCCTCAAGAGTTTTGTATTTAAAAGGCTTTTTCTAGGCACAAAACACTTACTCTCAGAAATGAAAAACCCTCTACTGTTTCAGTACAGTGAATACCACATATCTGTTAGTAAGTACGGATTCTCCAAACATGTGTATGAATTTCCAAGAAATGATGAAACAAACAAACAAAAATCTTCTTATAGTTAGTTCTTGCAAATGACTTGATAAAAAGTACCGTGGTACGAAATGGTATGCAGATAACTTGGGCAACACAATTCTAGGAGAATGAGTCAGAAGCATCTCTTGTAACCTTGACCCTGAATTTGGTCTAAAACTTCTATACATTTTTAGTGGCATGCGAGAACAGATGATGCTGTAACACATGAAAATGGCAACATTTAAAATTCATAGTAGCACGAAATCATTCCTTTTCCCATCGGATCCCTTGAACTTTAATGTCTGACCTGGTTGGCCAGTAAGTTCTAAAAAGAGACAGAGGAAAATTGCCAATATTAGATACTGATGGAATGATTTTTCATTTAGAAAGATTGTGTAAGTAAGTTCTTTTAAAAACAGGTCACCAATTCTATAGACACTCAGTTTTCTTGAGAGGGTAGCTATTGAAGAAAGCAGGTATAAGTACTTAGTATATGCAAAATAGAATCCAGCTAAAATAGTAGGCTTCATATATTCTTATTATCCTTACACATAAAGTAAAAATAAATACATACCCACTCCCCTACATACAGTTATAAATGAACCAATCCAAAGCAAAGCAAAGTGTAGCAAAAGGAGTTGTGGAAAAACATTATTCATGTATTTCCTAGGATAAATGACACAACAAGCTGGCATCTCATTAACTGTCCAAAGGAGACGATATACTACATAGCTGAGACTGGGTCATCACACATTTATAATTTTCACATTACACAAATGAAAAGATTTATAAAGGCAGAATTTAAGAGTCTACCTTACTAAGTCACTTAAAAGGAGCAAGTGACAAGAGGAGCAAGCAATTAGTTGCTTCTCTACACCACCACAATTCCAAGTGGCTTTCTACATGCCCCCTTGTTTTAGCCAAATATCATTTCGACATGCAATTATCCCTCTGCTTTGATGCAGTTGCCATTTGTTTTCTTTCTGATGCAAATACCTGCTCACTGACTGAAAATTCCCCACCTTATGGTTTGTGAACTGTTGCCTAGGTGTTGCTTGTAAATGACTTTAGCAATATATTCATTCTGCAAGACCCCTGAAATAATATTCAGCCAGAGTAAGCTCTAGGGCACATGCCTTATTCTGAAAAGTGAGAGAGCTGGTGTGTACCTACATAGAGAGTTGTACAAGGGAGAGGTCCTCATTTAATCTCTCTCCCAGAGACTGTCAAGCATTTCCTTTCACCACTTTACAAGCCACCAGCCACACTGGCAAGGCATTACTTTGGCACCACATCTCTCCTAAAGCTTTTACACAGCCCTCATTTATCTTCATAGGATCCCCGTGCAAAAAGCAGGAGCTCTTGCTGTCTGTGTGGACAAACTGGAGCTCTAAGAGAATAAGTGACTTGCCCAAGGCCATGCCTTCAAGATGGCAACAGAAATGACTTTGGAAGCCAGACATCCTGTGGGGTCTTAGATCTGCAAGCCTGGATCTGCAAGCAAAAATTTACACTGGGATAAAGACAGTCTCTTCAATAAATGATGCTGGGAAAACTGGGCAGATACACAAAAAAATGGAACTGGACCACCTTCTTACTCTATATACAAGAATCGACTCAAAATGGAGTAAAGACTTACATGGAAGACCTGAAACTATAAAACTCCTAGAAGAAAACATAGTCAGTCAACTCTCTGCCATTGCTCTTAGTAATATTTTTTCTGATATATCTCCTTGGGCAAGGAAAACAAAAGAAAAAAATAAACAAACAGGACTACATCAAACTAAAAAGGTTTTGCACAGCAAAGGAAACCATCAACAAAATGAAAAGACATCCTACTGAATGGGAGAAGATATTGTCAATGATACATCTGATAAGGGCTTAATATCCAAAATTTACATATATTAAAAAAACTCATAAAAAAACAAACCACCAATTAAAAATGGGCAGAGGACCTGAACAGAGATCTCTCCAAAGAGGACATAGAGATAGCCAATAGACATATGACAAGATGCTCAATGTCACTAATCGTCACAGATGAAAATTAAAACCAAAATGAGAAATCATCTCATATCTGTCAGAATGGCAATCATCAATAAATCAACAAACAACAAGTGTTGTCGAGCAGGTGGAGAAAAGGGAACTCTCAAGCACTGTTGGTAGAATTGCAAATTGGTACAGCCGCTACGGAAAACAGTATGGAGATACCTCAAAAAATTAAAAATAGAACCATGTGATCCACCATTTCCAATTCTGGGTATTTATCCAAAGAAATTCACAACACTAACTTGAAAAGATATATGCACCCCTATGTTCACTGCAGTGCTATTTACAATGGCCAAGATACAGAAGCAACATAAGAGTCCATCAATAGACATTTGGATAAAGAAGATACACACACATACACTGGAATATTACTCAGCCATAAAAAATGAAATCTTACCATTTGCAACATGGATGGACCTAGTGGATATTATGCTAAGTGAAATAAGTCATATTGAGAAAGACAAATACCATATGATCTCACTTACATGTGGAATCTAAAGAACAAAATAAATGAACAAAAAAGACAGAAAGAGATTCATACATACAGAGACTTTGCCAGAGAGAAGCGGTATTGAGAAGATGGGTGAAAATGTGAAGGGATTAAGAAGTACAAATTGGTAATTACAAAATAGTCAGGGGATGTAAAGTACAGCATAGGGAATATAGTCAATAATATGGTAATAACTATGTATAGTGACAAGAGGGTACCAGACTTATGGGGGGGGTGTCACTTGTAAATTATATAACTGTCTAACCACTACACTGTACACTTGCAACTATAAAATAATATTAAATGTCAACTATAATTGAAAAATAGAAAATAAATAAATCACGTGTCACCTCACTTCATCTCATCATGTAGGCATTGCATCATCTCGTATCATCACAAGAAGGGTGCATATAGTATAGTAAGATATTTTGTTTGTTTGTTTGATTTGTTTTTTTAAGAGGGCAGTGTCATTGGCCCTCCTATGTGGGATCCGAACCAGGGCTGCTGGCTTCCCAAGCCAGCACTTAACCAATGAGCCATTCGGCTGGCCCGAAGTAAGATATTTTGAAAGAGACCACATTCATATAACTTTTACTAGAGTATATTGTTACAACTGTTTTGTTCTATTGTTGCTTATTGTTGTTGATCTCTTACTGTGCCTACTTTACAAATTAATTTTTATCATAGGTATGTATGCATAGGAAACAACATAGGATACATAGGGTTCAATCTATCTGCAGTTTCAAGCATCCATTTGGGGTCTCGGAAAGTATCCCCCACAGACAACGGGGACTACTGTATATTTATGAGTATAATTTTAAAAGGCAAATTAAAAAAATATATTAAAACATCTGACCACTTAAGTTATATTCAAAGAATTGTTTGCCAAATTTTAAAAAATGTAACATATTCTTGGAAGAAAAACAACTTTTGCCAAAACAGCATGTTTTATCAAACAAAGAGAACGTCATAAAAGAGCAATAAAATTTTCCTTACAGGAAGATTACAGATATTTCTATATTGACTCTCTGTACTCTCCTTCTGATAGAAGATCCCCCCCACAAAAAAAACAACAAAAACCCTCAAGAATATCAAGAAAGTAAAAAAGGAACCAACACATTAGGAGAAAATATTTGCAAATTATATAACTGATAAGAGACTTGCATCTGGAATATGCAAAGTACTTTTCTAACTTAATAAGAAGAAGACACCCAAAATGGGCAAAGAACGTGGATAGAGATTACTTCAAAGAAGATATACAAATAAGACAACAAGCACATGAAAAGATTCTCAACATTAGTAGTCAGTGAAATCGGAACCACAGTGAGATACCATTTCATACCCAGGGGGATGACTGTAATAAAAAAGACAGACAATGCACAAGGGTTGGTGAGGATGCGGAAAAACTGGAACCTCATACATAGCTGGTGGGAATGTAAAATGGTGCCGACACGTGGAAACCAGTCTGCGAGTCCCTTGAAATAAATGTTAAACTATATTACCCAGAAATTCTACTCTAAGGTATCTACTGAAGAGAAACACATGTCGACACAAAAACTTATATACTAATGTTCATAGAAGCATTATTCATAATTGCCCAAATATGTACAAACTGATGAATGGATAAACAAAATGTGATACAATCCTACAATGGATTAAAAGAATGCAACAATATGGATGAGCCTCGAAAACATTGTGCTAAGTTAAAAAAGCCTGTCATATTGTATCATAATACTTAAAACATTCAGATAGGCAAATCTATAGAGATAGGGAGTGAATGAGTGGTTGCCTAGTGCTGGAGTGAGCATGGGGTGGGGATGGGGAGTGACAGCTAATGGGTATCTAGTTTCTTTTTGGGGTGATGAAATGTTCTGGTATTAGATAATGGCGATAGTTGCATAACTCTATGAATATGCTTGCATCAGTGGTTTTTAAGCCAATGATTTGTACACTTTAAAAGGGTGAGTGTTATGGTACATGAAAATCTCAATAAGAAAAATTCCAATTAAACATTAATATTTATACAGCATATAATTAGCAGTCTTGTGCCACATAACAACGTTATGGTCAACAATGGACCACATATACAACAGTTGTCCTGTAAGACGATAATGGAGCTGAAAATTTCCTGTGGCCTGGTGACATTGTAACCTTGGTAACATTGCAACACAGAGCATACTCACATGTTTGTGGTGAGGCTGGTATAAGCCAACCTACTGGCCTACCAGTCCTATAATAGTGTAGCGCATACCATTATGCACAGTACGTAATATTTGATAATGCTAATAAATGATGATGTTACTGGTTTATGTATTTATTATACTATACTTTACCTTTTTTTTTTTTAGCTGAGCCATCCTGCCAACAGGGTGGGCAGCGAACTGCTGTTGCTCTGCCATTTGGCCAACTGAGCCATTCTGCCGGCCCCTATATTATACTTTTTATTGTTTATTATAGACCACACTCTTTCTACTTACAAAAAAAAAAAAAGAGTTTGTTGTAAAACCTATATGCCGTGTTATGCTGGCAGCAGCCTCATACATCTCATGTTGACCGCCTCTCTTGATTGCATCATTTCCTCTTGTGCTATAATCTCATGCTGTTTTATACAGTAACGTGCTGTACAGGCTTGCAGCTTAAGAGCAATAGGCTGTACCATACAGCCTAGATGTGTAGTAGGCTTTACCATCTCGGTGTGTGTAAGTGCGCTCTATGACGTTCACACAATGACGAAACCACCTAATGACATATTTCTCAGAACGTATCCCTGTGGTTAAGTGGCAAATGACTGTGATTTAATTTCAAATTAGGAAAGAAGAAAATGGGCCCACATCTCCTAGTGGGACCAGGTCTGGGATAGAATGCAGGAACATACAAGTTAGGTCACATGAGGTTAAGACACTCCATTTTACATATGGTTTTGGAAACCTTTTAAGCAATGCATGCTCTTTCAACTAATAAATTTTAGTTCTCTCATAGCTTATTTTAAATACTGTACAATTATGTCCTCAAATTCTTCTGTGAAATACAAAATTAATGCTTTTCCTATTTCATTTCCCTGGGACACCAGATAATATTCATATCTCCATTGAACACCATCCTGGTCCTCAAACTATCCTTATTTAGGGATGTCACCTTCCACCACCCCACAATCTGATAGGGGAACAGTGAAAGCAATGGAAATGTTTAGAAGATCCTTCCAGTTTATTTACCATGTGTAATAAGCACTGTCACGCCTACTGTACATAGATTTTCAGTAACACCTATAATTTTAACAACTTTATCAACCGAGCAACACAGGGACCAAGAAAACACGTGCTGTCACTGATTAACCCAGAAAATGCTACCAAAGTGGCAGTAGCGAGTTAACAAATCAACTCCTATTGCTTTAAACCCAAACTCAAAAGTCTCTCTGTGACTTCCAATCTGCTTTGGGGTTAATCCCTAGACAGGTGGCAACCTTACTTAGAGTAAATTAACCACCCCCTAATTGTACAAAAAGAGCTCGCTGGTAATTGACAGGAACACAGCTACATATGATTATGCCTGCTGGGAATATAAAATTTACAAATAATCCTTAGAGGTTAAGAAGAGAGTGACTTCTGATTTTAACTGAATGGAAAACATTTTAAAATAAAGTTTAGGTATTTGGTCCATTAAGGAATTGAAACAGGCATCAAAAGCAGGTAAACGGAAAGATACCGCGAAAGGGAATTAGATGACCCAAGACTGATTTTACTCAGGAGCTTTTTAACCTTAACCCTGTATGGCTTATTTTGGATGATTTCCAACCAGATAATAAAAAGCAATTTCATTTAAGTGCTGCAAGCCATGGGGTTGACTGCACCACGCCCTTCCCTGCTCCACGCCCACATCTCCTCGTGGCACCTCTACCATTTGTTCATCCTTTGAGAAGCACGCTTTCCTCCATATATGAGCAGAATCCCTCAGGAGAAGACCCAAGCTGTTTTTCCTTATTCTCACCAACCTCAAAAAGCAATCAACCCCATGGCAATGTAGAAGTCGAACTTGGTCTTCTTTATAAGCCAAGAAGTGTATTTGTATATTCTCCATGAAAAAGAACACAAATCCCAGAAAGTCAGTATTTCTAAAATAACATAATCAAAAACTTTGACATGCCATGCTCAAATAAGGCACAATTATAAGTATATTATAGAAAATAGGTGAAACATTAATATTGCATATATTTATATATAAGATATATATGTGAGCCTGCATGATACACAATATGCTTTGGAAAAACCAGCATCAAGGTTATCTGCTGTGACTTCCTATCAGCAGAGAGAGAAGGAGGCGGGTGGAATTCTGGAACAGGAGTAAGATAACACTCATGTCAAAAAAAAAAAAAAGAAAGAAAGAAAGAAAGAAAGACAACACCAAGTCCTTGTCCTCAGGCAAGCTAATGAAGCAAGTGATAAGCTACAGGTCAAATTCCCACTTCTATAATCAAAACTTATCATAGGGGCCCTTGAAAAGGGAGTGCATCTGTCATATGTTAATGACTTCAAGCCGTTCCCTGAACTTCGAGGTGTATATGAAAACTTAAAAGCACTTCACATCTCCTTGTAGGTATAATTAGATTGTCGCAATGGTTGGCAATTCTCATCCTGGAGACTTTCAAAGGTCACTCCACTCTTTAAGATACCAAATTTGGAATCACTCTCCCTTCTGGACAGATTAAACACACCCCACAATTAGTACACTGCTGCACCTGTTTCAAAGCTTCTTTCTTCAGTGATGTAAATGGAGACAGTCAACAACATTCTAAATTCCGGAGGGATTATTATACCTCAGCAACCAAGTGATGAACAAGTCTAATGTCTGCTGTTGAAGTGATGGATGGTGGTCACACCCTGACCACACGCAGAAGCCATGATCTTTATTCTTGATAGACAATCCCAGCTCGCACAGCCACCGCACTGACTCTCAATTTCATAAAGCAGTCAACATGCAATGTTGTTATTTAACAGAACTAGATTTTTCCTTATCTGGCTGAGTTTCTACAAAGAACAAAGAAAATTTCAAAAAAAAAAAATTTTTAAGTCTAACTAAAATTGTGTTATTGATATCTAAACGTTTATTAAATGAAATAAAGGTAAAATGACACTGGTCACAGATGAAGGTAAATCTTTTAGTTTGTAACTCAAAGCTATGAATTCTCCTGTAATTTAATTCTTTACAAAGTTTTCTACACATTTCATAAATTGTCCACGATAGTAATTTCACTGCCATGTTACAAAATAACACTATAGATACTTAATGGATAGAGCTTTTAGTGGAAATGTATTTAGGAAAAGTGACATTCATTTAAAAAGCAGATCCATAAAGTTCAAGAAAATTTGATATAACTATTAATAAGTCTTAAACCCATAAACTAAGTTCTTCCTTCCTCCCTTATTTCTTGCCTCTCTTTTTTAATGTAAGAGAAGTAACCAAGGACAGGGCCATATGGTCACCTTTTTCTTTAAAGCCATGGAGATGACTGGTATTTTTCACTATATCAAAAAAAAAAAAAAAAAAAAGAAAAAGATTTTTTAGTAGCTGATATACATGACCACATAAACAAAAAGACAGTTAATCCCTTCTTAACTTTGTGATATTTTGCTTAGTGAATCTATTAGGCAAAGCCTCTTATTATTACCACGGTATATAATTCATCATCTCATATACTTAAGTACTTTTTCCCTCATATATAAATTCTTTTCAAAATATAATTGGAATTTTACAAAATAAGGAAAAACTTTTTTTCAAGAGTTTTACCATGGCATTGTTAAGTAGGTACACTTTCTTCTGTGTGTGTTAGATTATATGTAAAATACTTCTTAAAATTTAGCTAACTAAAATAGTATAAAAGTTAAATCAGTGAACTATTTCAAAATTAATATTCCAACTTGAATAAAGCTAGCACAACTGAATTACATTCGTACTATTCCCCTCCAAATAAATAAATATATTTCCTAGTGAAACTATTTTCTAAAAAGATATATGTACATATATATATACTTTTAAATAGATCTTTTAAAAGCCATCGAACCATATTACAGAATTGCCAGTTTTTTTAGGGTTTGCTGTTGGGTCTATATAGTAATCAAATTTAGAAAACTATAAATTATATTTAAATTTATTATTTACAAGCAATTAATTATAAAAAAAACAGCCAGGTGGCTTTCATTACATAAATTACTGTTAATGACAGAGACCTCATGCTGCTACCGTATTTAGCATTTGCATGTGTCAAGTGCAGAACGGTGTGTAACTACCCTCTTCAGGGTGGAACTGATCAGTGAAGCACAAGGCAAACTGCCTAAGTTTCAGATTATACCCAACTAGCTCTTTGAATCCTAAATATTATCAAAGTTTTAACAATGTTTGGTACAGGAACCTGTAACAATATTTTGCTGAAACAGCTTTAAAAACAGATACATAATTACTGAGCATCAAAAAATGTTTAACTATACTTGGCTACTTAAAAGTTCTATCTCTATGATTATAAACATTACCAAAAAATGTTGAATCTGTTCTCACTGAACCAAGTAAGGAATTTACTGATGTCTTACAAATGCAGTATTAAAAATGATGTTTGACATTTCCTCCCATCATGAAACTATGAGAAAAAAAACAGACAGTAACTCTCTTTTCAGGGCTCTGCCTCCTTATTTTATTTAGCCTATGGTAACGATTCTTCCAACTCTACAGTAGGTGTAATTCCCTTCCAAAGAGAATGAAGATAAAGCATGAGTTTCAATGATGTAACAAGTAAAAATGAGGTCATATTGTTACTCTGAATTATATGCAATTCTTGAACAAACAGAAAGTCTGTATCAAACACAGAGAGAAAAAAGAAATAAAGAATTTCATCCTATTTCAAACTCTATCACAACTAGAGGCCTAAATAAGTAATTCCATCCCCCTCCAACACTACTGCCAGAAAAAAACCCACAAAGTTTTATGAAAATGCTTCTTAAACTGTGGGATAAAATTCTGGAATTACTATAGCCTTTTTTTCTAAATAATAATAATAATAATAATAAATTAAATAAAATAATTTTTTTTTAATTAACTGAAAATTCCATATTGAGCTACCTCTCTAGTATTCAGGAGCTAGCTGGTTAACAGACTATCTAACCCTTCATTTTTCCTCCTCCCCTAAGAGGTCTGCCTGATTTTTGGCACTCTCACCCTTTATAAACAACCAGCAGAGACGTGGGTAATGGAAACAAATTAGAAAAAAGTTTAAGTGTCTTTAGCCATAGTAGTCAATCTACATTTGAGGAGCACAGAGAAAAGGGGAACATAAAATAACGGCTAATAGTTTAAGGAAAGAGCATCTACACACTTAATATGAGGATTAAGTAACCAGATGGACCTTTTTAGCTAGCAGTCAAAAACTAATTCATTAAATTATTTTTGGCCAAAGTGATCATCCTGGAGAAAGAGTGGGGTTTGTACTTTTACAACCAATGATGCTGCTTTTACTCAAAATAGAACTTATCCTTAGCAACCATTTTAGAACCACTTTACAAGTTACACATGGAAGCCAACTTAATAGTCATATCTCGTATCTTAGCAAAATATAGGGTGGCCACCAAGTCTGGAAACATAGTTATATATATATATATATAGTTATATATAGTTATATATATAGTCATATATATATAGTCATATATATATATATATATATATATATATATATATATATATATTATTACTGAATTGTAACACGTGGAAATGATTATGTCTCCAGACTTCATGGTCACCTTATAGCACCAGCCCCCTTATTAATCAAATCTAATGATGCTTTCCTGCCTCCAAATATCAGACCCATTCTCAAAGTACCAACGTTTGTCACCACTGAAGATATCTGACTGTGCCACATGCTTTAAAGTCTCAAAGCATTTTGACTATCATTAGAATGTGTGTCCAGTAGGAACCAATATTCATCCTAGCATTCTTTTTTTGATGAGCCATTCCTTTGTAGTTGTAATACATGAATGAGAGGGAAGAGAAAAGTTCAATTATCTGTGGACATTACAAGAGTTAAGTGGAAGACAAGAGATGGAGGGACTGACAGGTTGGAAGGTGCTGGGACACTGCCGATCAAACCATCAGCACCTCTCACTACAGTGCTGGGAAGAATTCCTGAGTACATATGTTTAAAAATTAACACTATCTGAATATCATAGTATTTCTATTAAATAATAATAATAATAATAATTTTCAACAATTTAAGAAGCTATTTCATGTCTATCTAGTCTATACTAGGAGTGACAGCTTTATCACCATGAGCAGAAAATAAATTTGACAGCTGTGTATCAATAACAGCCTGAATGTTTCGGTGTATGAGGTAAGTAAATGACTCAGTGATGCTGTGGTCAGAGCATGGTCATGATGAGCTTTCAGAGGGGAGTCAGGAAAAGCTAGTCAGCAGTGCTGTCCATTTTTATGATGCTGGAGGTTGTGGCAGAGCTCATTGACACTGTGTGTACCAGGCAGGATGTGAGGATTTTACCCACAGGGCTAGTCCCAGTAAAGGTCCAAACCAAAGGCCTCGTGGAGACAGTTAAGATAAAGCATCTTAACCTAAAGAAGAGGTGGAAAGCTTTGCGCTTTGGAAATTGCCATAGTATTTGAGATATTATAGCAGGTTGAGGGGAAGAAAAAAAAAAAAAAGAGTCCTCCAGAAACCGCACAGGCAGTTCATAGGATGAATACCCTGTGGCTGCCCAGTTGTAAATCACCTGAAGGGAAAGTTGACTGAGGTTAAAAATAGGAGACAGATCCCTTCAGGAGGTGCAGCTCTGCAGAAAGATCATGCCAGGAATCATAAAGGCATCTATTTCACATGGTCTGGGTTGGTAGGGGTTGTACTTGTCTCAGTCTGAATCATGTGAGTCACATGGCTGAGATTATGAAAAGAAAATGGGGAACAGGAAAAGAAAAAGGCCAAATCTCTGATTAGAAGTCTGCCTTGATTCCAGACACTGCCGTTTCACACGGCAGTGTCTGGAATCTTCAGGGATAGGATGCTTAAATATGGTACCACTAGGGTACTTGCGTCAACCCCTAATGAAATCCCAGTTGGTTAGGGCCATTCCCCTTCTAAAAAGAAAACTACTCCTCACACCATGGAATGTTAGTATTCCAAAAAAATGTGCAGCTGAGTGAATGATGAAAAGGATCTTTTGATCACTGATATCTGGGACATCAAAACACGATAGTTTTGCTTCCTAAAAATAATAGAAATAAATTACTTTCAAGCACATCAAGCAAATATGCTGACTATCTCAAGAATAAAGGTCAATAACTGAATTAGGATTAATCATTGTAATTGGGGGGGAGGAGAAACAAACAAACAAAAAGTAGATTAAGAACTCTACCTACAAATGTTAACAGGTCAGAATTCTTCCAGGATAGAATTTCTTTCACCCCGTTTTACATCGAAGTTTTATAAACTACTCAAAACTATATTTGGATGAAAGCAACAACACCAGTATCAACTCCTTCAGTGTAAATGGCACCACAGTTAATCAATCTCTTTGGCATGTGGCGGCAGATTTCTATACCACCACCAAAGTACTCAGCTAATATCCAAATTTCTACTAAACCAAGCGATAAACAAATCTCCAACTGAAAGGCTCTGTCTACTCGTTTATAATCTGTTACCTGGAAAAAAAAGCAGAAGGTCTCTCTAGCCACCTCATCACCATATCAATGACACATGCCACAAGAGAGAAGCACTAGTTTATTTGATTGATCATGGTAGATAAACTCCAAATAACAGAGAAATTAACAAATGCTTGACATTTGCTCAACATCCATTATTCTGACACTGCTTTCAGAATTTCAAAGCCTGGGAGTATGCTTAATCAACATTCATATTCCCTCGTGAGCTGCAGGCACCATATTGCACCCTGCCTCCTCACTGATGAAAACTGCATATTGGCCATTTCCAAAATGTTCTGGGACTCCACACAGGGCCCCTTTTCTCTCTTGTTCCTGCTCTGCAGTTTTCTTTTAAACACTTCCAAGACAAAAGCATCTGCCAGTTTTTCTCTCTAGGGATGTATGCAAAATGAACTTAACAGTTTTAAGGCAGGAGTAACCCTCACATCTAAATTCATTCATAGGACAGAAAAGGGCCTAAGAGGCCTCTCCAGGGACAAAACCCTGCTGAAATTCTCCCCACACACAACAGTGGGAGCTTTATAACATCTAAGTCCAGACAATTTCCAATTCAAATGCCCAACATAGCATGACCTTTGTCAGATCTCTGAGCTCAAGATGCACCCATGATTTTTTATTCTAACCAGCACAGACATTAGACAGGGCACTACTGCTAAGCAGGAGGTTCAATATTTGCATGCTCTTCTATTGTGAAAATGTAACAGTGACAGCACTGTGTCAAATTCTTTTCCCTCTAGAACTTTAACTCCATAGGAGAGGCATGGCTGACAGATGACTCCCCAACATCTGTGTTATGTACACTGCACAGCTGAGGAGCCCCGCATCACTGTCAGAGCATTGCAAAGATGGCCTGTGTCTTTCTTATGCCTTCTTCTTATCCCTGACCCCCAATATATATATACATAAATATATATATATACACACACACACATAGATATATACACACACACATAATACAAATAGTGCAATTTTTAACAAAATGTAAAAATAGCAGGACAGATTAACATACTTTGTAGTCATTAAGCTGTTCACATAGCAGCTCAACATATGTTGTATAAATGTCCTATCCCCAATAATTTATCAGATCTGACATGGTGCACATCATATTGTTTTATTTAATATACTTACTAAAATTTCATGGATCAAGCATCACTTCTGAAAGCACAGAGAAGGCACTAGAAAATATTTATTCATCTCCCGTGATTTATTTTGATTACCATTACAGCTACATGATAAAGTGGAACCCACAAAATTACAAGGTTAAGGTTTACACAGCCATTGCTTCATCTACTAAAATATAACAAATGGCTCCACGTCTGTGTTCTAGTTTACTTTCATTTAGTGTTAAGTAGTACACCAGGCTAAGCACTTAGCTGCCTACTGAATATATTAATATTTTTAAATAGGACTTAAAACATCCCGACCCAGAGAGGGAGAGCTTAAGAAACAACCTTAGGGGAGAGTAGCAAGCCTTTTATATGGTACTCTATAGAATAATACTGGCCAAAAAGAAGGAACAGGATTTTGGAGTCCTCTTCTCCTCAAGAGAGATTATAAAAATAAGTAATGGCTAGTATCAGAAAGTTAACACAAATCCACTGAGTGCATAAAGGCCCACAATACTGACACTGCAGAAAGGAGTTAGAAGATAAAATCACAGCAACACACATGGCTCCTGTCCGCGAGGAATTCACAATCAGTCAAGTGGAACGCAAAAGACAGGGATGTCTACATTCCAAATGAACAGGTAAAAGTAACCATTGGGTTGTCGGAAAAGTCATGACACATTTTTGCAATGAAAACCAGAAAAAATCCGTCATGACTTTTCCAACAACCCAAGACAATGGTTAAAGCAAAACACACAAACAAACACACCAACAAATCTTAGTGGAGCTAAACCAATATTCAAATATTCAAGAGACCAAAAACAAAACAAAACAAAACCAAAAAAGCCAAAAAAGCAAACAAACCAACAAAGTGGGAGGGGGGAAGGGGAAGAAGAGCGAGAAATGGGCACGTGAGTCTCTTTTTCATTAATTTTCCTTTAAAATATCTTATCTGGAGGCAGGTCACCTAGACAAGGGAGATGAGATGAAAAGGATGATACAAAGATCAGAAATGGGAGATGTGTAGAGTCCAAAATAGAAAAGGTAAGCACAGCTTTTCAAAAGAAACGTGAGTGTTTGTTGGCCTGATCATTTTTGAGAGAACCATGAAAGACTATCCGATCAACTGCCTTGGGAAAGAATATTGGGGAGGGGGAGAGTTTCGATGTCCAATGAACTATCTTGTTTAAGATGCAGATTACAACAAGGAAAAGATCTTTTTTAGAAACTAAATTTTGTTTCCATTTATGAGTGCTAATCATCCCCAGGTAATTACAAAATAATCACTGTCCCACAAGTCTTACTCGCAGGTACCCACAGAGGCTCCACATGTTTCAAGGTGTAGACATTGCAGTCCAGACGCAAGGCTCAGGCTTCTCAAACACTCTGCCTTCCCATCATTTGACAGGACAGCTGACAGGCAATGAGATGCTTCACGTGGAGCAAGAAAACCACAAAGCCATGTTAGAGTGTACTGCAAGTCAGACAGCAGAGTGACTTCAGCTGAATAACAGGTGACTGTAACAATACTGAAGGATCTATCCTAGTGCACCCCAGAAGGGAGAGATAAAGACTATCAAGTCAAATGGAGTTCAATATAGAAACATCAAGTTCCAATCTCCCGAAAGAAAAGGACTAAAAATAGGAAAATAATCTTGCCCAGTATAATGCATGGTGATAATGGCACCTGAAAAATTCTTAGGAAAGAACAATTTAACCCTTGCAGCGCTATGTCAAAGCAAAACCGTCAGTTTACCCATACTGAAGGGTTTCTAGAAGATGAGCACTAGCATTACAAGGTAGCCTTAAGAGCCAAGGGTGGTGGTGGGGAGGTTGTGCATCCAAAAAAAAAAAAAAAATCCAACAAGAGTTAATTGAAAGCATTGAGGAAAAGAACGAGTTCAAGTGTTGCAAAGTCTTGCTGGGACCCTATCATCACCATCACTCTGGCATTTTATTTCTAGTCAAGAAATATATTTTACCTTTCTGAGATTATTTTCTGGTTACAAGCCAACCATTATGAACCTTTCAGTGAATCACTGAATAGGGCACTTAAAGGGATAAACAATTATAAAAATAACTCTGTCACAAGTGCATACATTTTATTTTATTTAGTGATGTAATAAGCTTAGGGGCATATATCAGGTCCAAAATGGTCTTGGTCAGTAATTTAAGCCATAAATCACAGGTCTTGCCAACAACGACGGCAAACAGATGCTAACAAGGAAATGTATTATTTAATATTGCCATGTGTTATAAAAATGTAAGTGTGTTTAAGACATGTCTTAAATTTTTATAATAATATGCATTTAATACATTACTGTTTTGACACAGGCAGGAATCAGATTTATAGGGCCCATTCCGTAGCTTCTTCTGTGAACATGAGAGCATATTCTGAATTTTTTTTTTCTACACAACAGTAGAAACCTTTAAAGTGCATGCTTGCAACAATATCTAATTGGTTGTCTTGCTGTTTTGTAGTAAATAATGTCAACACTGAAACTCATTAAAAAGAACGAATGCACACACTTTGCTGGAATATAAAAATAGAACATTTTGAAATTACAAGTTTTAAAGAAACGTTATAGTCTAAGAAAGTATAAGAGCACTTTTTAATCAAGTTAGCAACTAATTTTTTCACATTCGCTTTGAGCTAGGCTGCATGACACCAGACAAAAATATACTACCTTGAGTAATGAGTCAAGCTCACATTCAAAAATATAGAAGCAACTAGGTAAGAACAAATCCTACTTTATATTATACAGTCATTCAAAAATCCTAAGAATCCAACAATATCTCAAAACACAAACTAATTTACAATTGAGTCTTTCTATGTAATTACACTAAATCGTAATAATTCCCTTTCTAGTATTTCTTTCACATCAGTAGGCTTGCATCCCTTACTAGCAGGTTCAAACTCCTTAGCGAAAGGGCTTGTGAGAGAAGAGAATTAGGATATAAGGAACTAAGCCAAAACCTCTTTAATTGTACATCAACAAGATGCCAACTCTGCTAAAACCTTTTTTTACTTGCATATTTTTTTCCGAAGTGTCCTTTTCAATCGATTCCCTAACTGCCAGCATGGCCTTCCCCCTTTCTTGTGTAGGCAAGAGTCCATGTTTTCGAACACTTGAAGAAGCAGTGCTTGGAGTATAGAAACTCAATTTTCTTCATTAAATCTACTGAAGCAGATATTAAAAATGCATTTAATATACTGGCGATGGTCGGTGGGCACCGCTGACTGTGACAGGCCAGTTACTGATGATGTGCCGTCAGATGGCCTTCTCAGCAGGCGCCTGGGTCTCAGGCTGCTGAAGGACAGCAATATCTTCCCTTGTGTGGAAGCTCTATTCATCTCCCAAGTATTTACTAAATCACAGGCCTCTGCACACAGAGCCCACGTTTCAGGGGATGCTAACAAATGATGGATGGCCTCGTCAATTCGTTATGTCCTGAAAGCATGGTTTCCTGCCATTCCAATCATCAAACCTCAGCGCTTCAGAGCTGATCAGTCCCGGGGAATATATTTTGCAGACTCGATTAAAAGAGGAGAGTTCTTTCCATTAGCGTCTCCGACACCCTCCCCCAAATGTTTGTTTCAACCAATTATGTGGGCAGAGTATGCAATAACTGTTCAGATGATTACGATCCCGGCAGTTTTGTTTTTGGTATTTGCAAAGGTATAATATCATCTATGACAAAACAGTTAGGATATGGGATAGCGAAACTTAAATTTTGAAACAATTTTCCTTCTATATACAACAAACAAGCAAAATCTTAAAAATATTTTACATCATATTATATTATAATGTAAATGCCTTAGTGGATACATTTCAAAGGAACTTTGACGGGAATAACCAATCACTGAATCATCTTAAACCCTTTAAGACAATAATTCATGAGAGTTCTCTTTAGAATCTAGGTAAAAGTACAAATTACTTTAAAAAAATCTTCTGACAGTTTCCAAGTTATGATGACGAAAGTTCAACTTGTCAAAGAAATAAACCTCTTAAGAGAAGATATATTTTCAGATCCAAGGTTATATATGTCAGCTGTCTTTCTATAAGCCATAAAAACATTTTTATTTTTAGTTACTGGTTATCTATATAACAGTAAATAACAGCACACACATACCTTTCACTCAGAAACAGTAAACTTTATACAAACAGGTGAACTTACCACAACTAAACAGCTGAGCTTTGAGGAAATCAGGTGGCGTTAAAGAGCTAAACAACTTGCTATAAATAAGCTCTTGAAAATGCTAAATTTTTTGTTTTTTTAAAAAGTGCCAGTCTCCCATTTAGCCAATATCTAGGTAGGCTCTGAAGTAACCACAATCAGCATAAGTTCCACCATATCGCCCTGCCATTCACCTCAACCTTGACCTCAAGATTAAGCTCACTTTTATTGAGCACAAAGGTCACCTGTATTAGGTCAAAATTCAAAGTCCCTTGTCAGAAAAGGTTGATATATTCCAACCTTCCCTCTCCATGCATCAAATTTTTCATGGTAAAGTCATATTCAGCAGACAGTATATTCAGCAATTTATTGTGCCATTGTAATACAGTGCAGAATACCATTGCTCAAAAAGCTATCACATGAATAAAATATTTTCCATGACAATGGACCAAATCTAGACTCTTTACACACCTCTAACAGATGAAATCACATTAACCAAGTCTTGTTTTTCATCCCTCAGAAGAGTTACATGGCAAATAATTGTCCTCCAAATACAATCTACAGTATAATTATGACTTCTACTTCCATAATCCTTGAATACAAGCAACTGTGTTTCAGAATGTCATTTAAATTTTTAAGTAATTTGTTTTTAATCACAAAGATCTCCAGCTAGTTTTAATACTTTACTTTTATTCAAATCTGGCCTAAGCAACTTAAGTGACATAGGTCTAAACCTGAACACCTCTTTTTGACCTAGAACCTAGAAGAAGACACGCTGTATAATAAACAAAATAGAAAAGGAAGGAGAAAAAAATTATTGTCTGGTCCAACTCATTAGTATTGCAACTCTATGATCAGCAGAACTGCACAAATAAGATAAATTAAACAAATTCTTCGCAGGCAGCATTCTGAAACATGCAATGAATAAAGACAAAAGCCTTAAGGAACAATAAATCTATTAAAAAGTTTATGCAATTTCTTTGTATTTACCGCAAGGACTTTTCATAATCATTATTAGTACCACGAATAGATTTTAAGAATGTTTAAAAAGCACTCGTTCTTCAAATTTATTAATACCTATGTTAAACACTAAGATAAGTGTTCACACTCCTGTGATGATCTGGGATATCCTGCAAAATTTCCATGCCCTGGAAGACTTACTCCTGAAATCACATAATTATTGGACTCAAGCTACTTCCTGGTGGCGGAACCTGGACTCCAAAACTGGTATTCACCCAAATATCTTTCATAAATTCATAACCACCTTGTCATCAAGGTGAGGCGAGAATGTAAAACAGCCTCCAGCATATGGGGCACTGCATTTGATAAAAGTAATTAGAAAAAGTACTTCAAAATTCTCAGGTTTTAACATTCCCACTTATTCTGTTTAAGGCAGTGATCTTGTTATATAACATTATCTGTGACCAGGATGGGGGTCAGAGAAATCAACCTATACCTTGATATGCCCATTTGTCATCAACAGGATATCACGTCTTGGTTATCAGTACAATCTGAGGACTTCACCATAATTCCCTAAAAGCTGGTTTTCTATTATGTTGGGGGTAAAAGAACACTTACAAAACCTAGAAAATAAAGGAACTGGTTTTAAGAAAAATCTTTTCAGTTCTAATATTCTGAGTCTCATTATTACAAGCATAAATACCATTGCAATGAGTGTCCTTAAGTCAAGAACAGCAGCAGCAGCAAAAACTTATTCAGCACAGCCTCAGGAACTGTGCTAATCATTTTATACATACTACCTCATTCCAAGTTCATAACAATCCCATTTTATAAATGAGAACACAAAGGCACCAAGAGGTGAAGAACATTACCTAAAGTCACCCAGTAAGCAAGTCATGAAACCAGAATTCATATGTCTAGTTACAGAACCAAGTTCTTGAAACCAAAATCTAAAACTTCATTTACAACAAAAAAACTGAACAGGCTCCTGGCCACTCAAGGTCAAGCACAGGCGATGACAGCTCTGCCAAACTCAAGATTCCCTGGCTAGCCCACTCATGTAGGCCTATGCCCACAAAATTCCACTTGTCATTCTAAAATGCACATATCCTTGCTTAACATTGATAATTTTATTGTCCATTTCTGTTTTTGTTGTATGTTGTCATATTATTTTATTATTGATACTTTAAATGTAGAAAAGAAATATATCTGAACATGTGATAATTGAGTCTATAAAATTGTACATATTGAATTATAATGTGATCAACTGTGTATATTCTTATTGTTTTTCACTATAATTGCAGAGATCCTAGATTTGCTTTTTACACTAGAGTACCTACCACTTGATGATATAACACCTAAGCTTAAAGTTTCTCTAAAAATAATTTCTGACATGATATAGCCTTAGGTATACCATTGAAGCACTTGTAAATTCCTACAGAGTTAGGAATCACTATAACATTCCTAAATTTAATTAATTAATCTATTTTGAAAGGGATAAATTTTCCTAAATGAGACATATGTAAATGACTTTTTCTTTTTTAACCAAGCAGCATTTTCTTTAGGTCAATCAAATGTCCTTCATGATATGTATTATAATGTCTATAATAAACGAGATACTGCTAAGGTTCGAGACTGGAATTCTAGCTTCCACACTAATTATAATAGGAAAAAATATGTATCCTCAATTTGGACAAGAAAAAGAAAAAAAAAAGGCCAACACATAAAAATATTATAAGAATAAATGAGATACAGATGAAAATATTTGGAACCATTTTTCAGGGAAAAAAAACTATAAAAATAGGATAAGAAAATTTAAGGAGAGACATGCCACAGGGCCATAACATACAATGCAAGTCTCAAACTGGTGAAGGTATGGACTGGGTCTTTGGTGACAGTATAGAGCGATGGGGGGAACTCAGGTTTCTAGCATTTTCCAATTTCTGTGGTGTAAACACTCCCACCAGCACTGGTTTTAAGCTACTGATCCGATGTCACAATTTGCAGAGTTGGGAAAACATGCTTGCAATCAGCTCTCACAAGCTGGAAAGAGCCAACTCCAGTACCCACTGGCTGTTGGCCAAATTCAGCCCACGGACTTGTTCTGTTTGGCCAGGAAACTGTTGGCCCACACAGTGTTTTTAAAAATTCAAACAAATTGACAACATTTAAGTCTCAGGATATTTTTCCTAAAAAAAAAAATCCGATATTTAGAGCTGCTTTCTACAGACTGGAAGACCTGGCAGCAATGGGCCCACATTCCTCCATGGCAATAAATGGCTGGGCACAAAATGGCGGCCTCTCTGTTGGTGCACACAACTATACTTTGACTTCGCTATGATCCCAGCCAGGCCAGCTTCATTCATTCACTCCTTGTTGATACTTCCTGGCCCCCAAGAGCGATGGGACTCTGCGATCTCCAGATAAAGAGCATGAATGGAGAGTTTTGCCTCCAGAGGTGGAAACTTAGTCAAATCACCGGGTGACATTCCTCTCTCAGTTACTGCAACTATAACACTAACTGATTTGACTAGATGATCTCTAATCACAATCTCAATCCAATACTCTATAAGTCACTGCATCTAAAATAATAAAAGAGGTACAGGTCCCTCTGGAGAAGCTTTTGTGATTGGCACAGGAAGCACTCCAAACATGGCTACCAAAGTGCAAACAAAAATTCAAAATTTATAAATTGGATGTGAAATATACTTTTACCTTAATATATATTTTAGTTGGCCACAGGAAATAAGAATCTAGATAATGATAACTTCATCAGTTCAGAAATGATGTTGGTGAGCTATGTTTTCCATCTAGGCTGTAAGAGTCTGTGGGGTTTTTAATGCTCTACAGTAAAGAGTCTCTCTCATATCCCCAGTCCATTTACTGTCTTAGCTAAATGGGGCTTGAAGTGCAAGTTAATTTCAAATTTTATTAGCTTTCCCTACCAATATTACCAGCAAAAACAAACAGCAGTGTAATATACCTTAAGTAAAAGATGAAATCAGCCTGGCAGGGTTGCAGACAGAAACAAAAAAATTCAAAAAAATAAAATGAATTGCCAGTCAGTTTAATTTCATGTGTGACTGCCAGAAGATGCACTTAAACTACACTTTACCCTCCCTGATCCCATCTACAAAGGAGGCCACCTACAAAGAGCACATAAGTCTTAGACATCATCTCATAAGTTACAGAATCTTAGGAGGCTAAGGTGTGGCACAGGCATGAGTGACAAACCACAAAGAGGTTTCACTCTGCATTGCTTTTTTCCCCCCCCCCACTTTGTATATACATATATTAGTAGTAAAGGTAGTAGTAGTTACAGATGTACAAAACAATGCAGTAGTTATCTTTTTCACCTCTTACAAAGTGACTCCACCCTCCCCCCTCCTCTACCCCCCACTCCCGATATCATACATATCTATTACAATTCCATTGACTACATCCCCACACTATATTCCACATCCCATGACTATATAAGTGTTAAATTATAGTCACTCTGCCTTTCTATTCATCTGGAAGGTGGAGTTAGGGACCCACAACATTCCTAGATTAAACATACCTAGTTCTCTGAGTATTTCAACGTGATCACAAATATTCACGACAAATAGTAATTTACAAACTTGTTGAGTGTAAATCTGAATATTTCATACCACTAGGCTAATTGGGTGAGCAGCAAGTCAATTAGCTGATAAGTGAGCTTCACCAAAAACCTGCATCCCAGAACTTACAGACCTTCCATCCTATGTAGTGCTAGCTATATATTTTGGGATTTTCAAGTCTTAAGTGATAACCACTGTAAATATCATGGGTTTGCCACACCTCCTCTTTCCTAAAGCAGTATTAAATTCAAAATCAGAGTTTATATCTCATCACTTCTTGGGTCTGGAGCAAAGGATGAATCTCAAAAATAACCAAAAAAATTATAATTAAAATAAGGGGAGATATCCAAGATGGTGGAGTGGATAAACACTGTGCTTGCTTCCTTCTGTGAACACATTAAAATTACAACTTTACAGAATAATCAAACCTGGAGAACCATCTGAAGTCTAGCTGAACATAAGTTTTATAACTAAGGATAGAAAGAAAAGGTCACTTCAGAGCTGATAGGAGGGGAGGAAATGTAAAGCAGATTGGCCCTAAACCTCCGTGTGGTGGATGAGAATCAGGAGGGATATCTCAGCTGCAGAGGTTCCCCCTGGATGAGCAAGGGTCCCCAGCCACACACCAGGCCCCCCAGCCTGGAGTACTGGTGCCAGGAAGAGGAGCCTCCACAACATCTGGGTGTGAAAAGCAGTGGGGATTCCAATTGTCCAGGTGGGACGGAAGGCTGTGGGAAACCCAGACATCCTCCTAATGGCCCGTGCACAGGCTCACTAACTCACAGGCACTCACTGTGAGCTCTGGTAGAGGCATGGTGACTTGGAGGGCGTCAGAGGCATACAGGGGGCAGACTGAGGTGTATGGCTTCAAGCAAGGGCTGGAGGATAGCCATTTTTCCTGTGAGGAAGCTTCCTCCCGTGCAGGCGGCAGGTGAGCCCATATTTCCTGCATTGAGCCTGCCCCCACAGGCCAAATCTGAATCTGATTGGTCTGGTGAGCTCCTCTGCTCCACCCTGCTAACTCACTGAGAACCTGCTCTACCCAACTCTCTCAATGCCAGAGTCACTTTCTCAGCAAGCAGCCAGCCCTGCCGATTGTACTCTTTCTTGGAAAACTATCAGACTCTGCAAGCCCCAGGCAGGTGATGACTAGCCTCAGTGTACTCTGACTGTTTTGCTGATTAGCTCCAGGCTCAGCACTGGTACCAAACTAGAATCTACATTAACCTGGTGACCACAACTCTTCCCACTCTAGTGACTCCCTGAGACCCTGCGTTACCCAACTTGTGAAACGCACAAGGCTTTATCAGTGGCTGAACCTTATGGGAGCTGGTAGGTGGCAGCAGGCCTTGGGGTATCCTGGCTTTTTGAGGAGCTACTCCAGTCCCGGTACTGGTGGCAGATGTTTTCAGTTTGTGGTGTGGACTCTGCCATGCATCTCCTAGTTTTGCACAGGCAGCAATCAACTGTGGACTGCTTTGTAGCTCCTGTTAGGTAGTCCCTGGTCAGTCACAGGCAGTGGGTGACCTGGGCTTGTACTGGAGCCCCTCCCAAGAGGCACCAGAACCAACATACTGGTAATTGGCTTCAGATCACAGCAGAGTACCACCCAATTAGCCCCACAAGAGGCACACACAAAGGGTGGTCTCAAAAGGTACCAGAGCCTGCTGGGATGAATGATACTCAGTGGGGTAAGCACTCCCCATCTCCTGCACAGCAACCCATAAATTGTGGACATGGCCAAACCCCACAGCCAGTCAGCCTGAGGGTCAATCTCACACACTGATGTGCCAATAGCAATCCAGGCTCAACTATTATATAATCGGAAGGCACACACAACCCATACAAGGGACATTCCTGGAGCATCCAGGGAGACTGTGCCACTGGGCTCCTCAGGACCCCTACTATATAAGGCCACCTGGCCAAGACTGGGAAATATAGTAGATCTACCTAATACATTGAAACAAATACAGAGAGGCAGCCAAAATGAGGAGACAAAGAAATGCATCCCATATGAAAGAACAGGAGAAAGCTCCAGAAAAAGAACTAAACGAAATGGAACTCTTACCAAATAAGAGTTCAAAACAATGGTTATAAGGACACTCAAGGAGTTTAATGAGAACTTCAACAAAGACATAGCAAGCATAAGAAAAGGACATAGAAACCATAATAACGAACCAGTCAGAAGTGAAGACTACAATAATTGAAATGAAGAATGCACTGGAAAGTATCACCAGCAGAGGAGATGAAGCAGAGGATCAAATCAGTGATTTGGAAGACAAGGTAGCAGGAAAAACAAAACAAAACAAAAAAACAATCAGAACAGCAAAAATAAAAAAGAATCCCCCCCAAAATGAGGATAGTTTAAGAGACCTCTAGGACAACATCAAGTGTAACAACATTTGCATCATGGGAGTACCTGAAGGAGAAAAGAGAGAGAGAGAGAGAGCAGGGGATTGAGAACCTATTTGAAGAAATAATGACTGAAAATTTTCCTAACCTGATGAAGGAAATAGACTATAAATCCAGCAAGTGCAGAGAGTCCTAAACAGGATAAACCCAAACAGGTCCACACCAAGACAGACAGTTAAAATGGCAAAGGTTAAAGACAAAGAGAATCCTAAAAGCAGCAAAAGAAAGGCAACTAGTAACTTATAAAGGAACTCCCATAACAGTGTCAGCTGATTTCTCAACAGAAACTTTGCAGGCCAGAAGAGAATGGCACAAAATATTCAAAGGAAGGACATACAGCCAAGACTACTCTACCCAGCAAGCTATCATTTAAAATCAAAGGACAGATAAAGAGCTTCCCAGAAAAGAAAAGGCTAGAGTTCATCACCACCAAACCAGTATTATAAGGAATGTTAAAGGGACTTCTTTAAGATGAGGTGGGGGGAGATCAAAATTATGAATAAAATGGCAATAGCTACATATCTATCAACAATTACATTCAATACAAGTGGGTTAAAAACTCCAATGAAAAGAAATGGGAGGCGGGGGGCTGAATGGGTAAGAAAACAAAATCCTTTACATATGCTGCCTACAAGAGACTCATTTCCGTTTGAAAGACACACACAGACTAAAAGTAAAGGGATGGAAAAAGCTACTTAATGAAAATTGAAACCAGCAAACAAACAAACAAAAACCAAAAAAAAGCTAGGGTAACAATACTTACACTAGACAAAGTAGACTTTAAAACAAAGGCTATAACAAGAGACAAAGAAGGACCCAGTGATCTCACTTCTTGGTATTTATCCGAATAACTCAACACTATTTCAAGAGGACATGTGCATCCATCAGTTCATTGTTAACACTGTTTACAATGGCCAAGATGTGGAGGCAACCTGGGTGTCCATCAGTAGAAGAATGGGTAAAGAGGAGATGATACATATATACAATGAAATGTTGCTTGGCCATGGAAAGGAATGGGTTCTTGCCATCTGTGGCAGCAGCATGCATGGACCTGGAAGGTATTGTGCTGAGTGGAGTGTAAAACAAAACACATGCTACGTGATTTTGCTTATATGTGGAATAAAGAACAAAATAAAGAAACAAAACAGAAACAAACTCATAGATACAGAAGACATTTTGATGGTTGCCAGATAGAGGGGGGTTGGGTATGTAGATGAAAAAAGGGAAAGGGATTAAGAAGTACAAATTGGTTGTTACACAGTAGTCATGGGGATGTAGGGTATAACATAAGGAATATAGTCAATAATATTGTAATAACTATGCATGGTGTCAGATGGTTACTAGATTTGTTGGCGTAATAGATGGGAGAATGCTGGGGGACAGGGTGAAAAAGGTGAAGGGATTAAGAAGTAAATTGGTAGTTACAAAATAGTCATGGGATATAAAGTAAAGCATAGGGAATACAGTCAATGATATGGCGGTAACTATGTATAGTGCCAGGTAGGTATTAGACTAATTGGGGGGATCACTTCTTAAATTATATAAATGTCTAACCACTATGCTGTACACCTGAAATTAATATAAAATAATATTGAATGTCAACTGTAATTGGAAAATTTAAAAAGGGCAGAAAAGGTGAAGGGAAATAAAGAGGTCCAAATTTCTAGGTATAAAACAAGTAAGTCATGGGAATGTAATGTACAGCATAGGAAATACGGTCAGTAATATTGTCAGCGTGGTATGGTGTTAGATGGTTGCTGGACTTACCATGGTGATCACTTCTTTAGGCATATAAATGTTGAATAACTATGGTGTACCCCTGAAACTAATATAATATTGTATGTTAGCTATATGTTTTATAAAATCTTAAATAAATAAAGTTATGGGGGTGGGGGAGAGATGGTAAGAATGCACCACAAATTTTATGTCTCAGTCTAGTAAAGGACTACTGCCCGTAGGACAACCTCAGTAGAAGACTGAGATTCATACAGAATTGCCCCAATTAGTAAGGGCAGCATTTGGTCAGGGAAGGACCCAGTACTTACATGTCTGACTGAGCAACAATATCAAGATCCATGAATTCACCTTACTTTTTCCTCTACTTGCATGGCTTTGTTTCAAAATATTTATTCCTGTAGCCCTGGTGTTATTACTCTAAGTTTAATAGTTGTCAAACATGTTTAGCAGCTGAATCTCAATATTTAAAACACCGAAAAGAAATAGGTTCTGAGATATGTTAACCTTTAGTTACCTCAATGAGACTTCAGATGTTTGTCAGGTCACAGTTTGAACACCACACTAAATTAAAAAAACAAAAAACAATCTTTTTTCGCTGACCTGAAGCCAGAAGGAAAAAAAAAAAAATCCCCCTCCCCTTCAGTCAAGGGATCACACTTAAAAAGTTGACAGTATCAAACATGTCACTTCTTTGGTATGAAAGAAGCCTTGGGTTAGGAGAAAGAACAATGAACTGTTAACACATGTGTTATCAAGATGCCACCTAAAAGGTAGGGGTGAAAAGAGAGAGGAAAGAAAAGTAGAGGCAGGTATTTAGTTCTTCAACATGGTGAGGAAAGGGCTGGATTCATGACCAGCTGTGCGCCATCTTGAATATAGGAGGCACTGACTGCTCCACACTGGTTTCAAACCCATGGACCAAACCATGCTGGCCCAGCTGTGTGTTCTGTCCCTGGAAGAAATGGAGACTAGTTACATGTTAGAAGCTGCACCTCAGCACCTGTGGTGCACTCACTGTATACCAGCTCACTGTACAAGCAATTGCACAGCAGAACAGCGGAAGGAGAAAGTAATCTTGAATCAGACATTGAATCAGAAGGAAACAATGTCCCTTCAAGAAACAGACAATTGAAAATAAAGGAATATTTATTCTTTACCCATCTCCGACATGATTTTCATACCAGTACATGACTTTTATATATTAAGGTCACTGAACATACTTACTCTGGAAAAGTACTTGTATATTGGCTGTTTTGTTTTTAAGGAAAATTCAACAATAATGGCAAAATTGCACAAAATGCGTAATAAAAACATAATAGTGAATTCAGTCAACATTTGTTGAAAGTCAAATAATAAAATATTATTACTCTGTACGTCTATTGAACATTTTTCTCCTAGGGAAATATATAATTCCTCTTTATTGCACCAGCAAACATTCTGGTATGGGTTATTACTTAGTAGACTAAAGCTGGATACCTAAATATAGACTTAAAAATGAAGTCAATAATCTAATAACATGAAAATTTCTCCCTCAAACTAATAAAAAATATAGTCAGCATGCAGGTTCTTTTCAGGATAACATTATCTGAGGTTTTCTTCAAATACTGTACTCCTTTGCAGGAATTCAAGCTCATCTGACTTTTGCAATTATGCCAATCCAAAGGAGCAGAAATACCTGATAAAAGCTAAGCAGTTCTTTTAGAAACCAGAGGTGCCATATAACACAATAACCTTCCAGAAGAGTTTTTAAAGCTAGGCGATAATGCAGCAAGCAAATAAAAACCTAAAATTTTATGTAATAAAAAATCATATTTTAAAAGATGATAAAGGACATACACGAAATACCATATACTTTTCTTAGACCAATTTTTAGACTGATTTCTTTTAGACCAATTTCTTTTCCAATTTGCACTAATGATAAACAGAAATACTCCTAGATATATTTTCTGAGTATATGAATATTACTTACGAGGTTTATGTAAACTAATTATTTTCCTTTGGCAAAACCACCAGAAGACTTTCCAGGTCAATAAAAGACTGATGTTGTCACCCTTTACATGTTATTCTCCCTCATTATTCTGGACTCAGGTCCACCACAACATTATCGTTAAGTATAGAAAATCGACCACAGATTGGGAACCAACTCTTAATTCAATTCAGAGAACAAGGCTGATAGGAATAATCTTCCAAGTTAAATAAACCAAACCCTACAGTATTAATTATACACTGCAATGTGCTACTGCGATTCTTAAAAATCAGTGAATCTAGGTTAAAAAGTTTGGAAAACAGGCACTATATATAACTATGAAAGATTTAAGGCGAGTTTCAAATATCTGAGCTCTAGTCAACTAATGATCAAATCTATGTGTTCATAACCACATTAATGGATTCACACTAACATTTATTTTCTGCAAATCTATGGGCCTTTATTTCAAAGCAACATTTTGCTTTATATGTTTCAAAAGGTTACTGCTCAGACTTTTCTTCTACTATAGGTCATATACTGAATTCTCATAATCATCCTATTTACCATGTAGTAAATGCTTACTTACCAGGACCTCTACACTATGTTAAGTGTTTTACATGCCCGATTTCACTTAATCGTCACCACAGCCTTAAGGAACTGAACAGCAGGATGCAACAGAGTGAAAGTAAGAGTAGGAATCTGGAGCCAGGCTCTACCTGGGTTTGAATCCTGCTTCTGCCTACTTCCCAGCTATGGAGGTTCACCCCTCCTTCAGAGATGAGGCATCTGTGACTCAGATAAAAAGAGGGGGAGCCAAGTCATTTCCCAGGAACAAACTGTTACAGGAAGCAAAAACGACAGAATCCAAAACGCCCTATGGGAAAAGTGGACAGGTTAAAATGAACCATAGTACCAGTGGCAGCACCAAATTAAACTCAGACACCCTAAATAAATGTAAAAGTTAAATTGTTGTGCTTTTCCCAAGCAGGTCCCTTAGCTACTGTACTCCTAAAGAGGCTGACCCCTAGGTCCATCACTAAGAACCACCAAGGTTCAGCAATGACAATTACACAATAGTGCCAGCCTTAACTCCAGTTCTCAGGCAGAGGTAGGTGAAGGTCTCAAGAAAACGAGCCACATATATTGGTTTAAACACAGAGAGCCCAGCCAAATGAGTTTTTAACTACTGCTTTAGAGATTTCTCTAGGAGTAACGTGAGTGAATGGCTGTGTTTTAATCTCAGAGAGAGGAAACAGCCCACGTTGTGGGCCAAGACAGAAAATCATGCTTAGAATGGTAGAAGGCACCATTAGTAAAGCCTGCGCCAGGATCCCTAAGGGAAAAGATATAGAAACAGAAGAAAGACACTTATTTGCTATTTATGATATCAAGAGTTTGACGTATGACTCATTAGTATAGGCATAAATAGCAACCAAATGACTAATGTATGGCAAAGAAACTCAAGGAAAAATCAAACTTGTGCCAAAGGGCTTTTATTTACCAACAAAAGAATTTCTAACAAAGGTATATCTCCTCTAAAAATCCCATTTAAATAACCATCTCTGAACTAACGGTTCAACAAAACCTTTAGCTTCTGTATTCTATGCTTCTAAGAATTTATAGCTCTTAGATGTGTCTTGAACTCTTCCCTCAGACTACAAGTTATCCAAAATTAATTACTACATTATTCTGTTTTCTAAAAAATACCCAAATAGTGCCACAAACATAGTGAGTACACAGTGAATTATTATAGACCAAATGCTATAAGAGATGGAGAAACTGCAAGTACCAGTGAAAAATCCTGGGCTGACTATAAGATGGATTGTTTCACATAAAATGGTGGTAGTGGATGGTATTAGCTCAAAAGTATTCCAGTGAGAGAAAGAGAAAGTCACCATTAGGCCAATACCAGTAATAACTGTTTCAAGCAAGAACCACTGATGGATACTAAAAGCAGTAGGTAAAAGAGTGATGTGAAAAACAGGATATTTACATAATCTCTAAGGATATCTCCAAAAAGTAATCTTTGTAAAGGGTACAATAGTACCCTTACAATGGAGAAACTTGGAAGACACCACACTTTAAGCAAGTAAATAAGGTTAACATCACCAATAATAAGACACATGCAGTCATACACCCCTGATACAATGCACTGAGAAGGACACAATAGCACTTCTGAGGTATTCTTGCTAAAAATGTTTACCCTCAATCTAATCATGAGAAAACATCAAACAAAAACTTAGGGACATTCTACAAAATAACTGACTGACTCTCCCAAACTGTCAAGATCATAAAAAACAAAATAATAGTTAAGAACAGTCACAGATCAGAGGTGACTAAGAAGACATTACAATTAAGTCTAATGTGTGATCCTGGAATAGAAATAGGACATTGGATCCTGGGACAGAATAAGGATATTAGTGAAAAATAAAACAAACAAACAAAAAACCCCAGCAATGTTCAAAAAGGGTTTGTGGATTAATTAACTGTGTTGCATAAAAATTAATATCCTGATTTTGACAACTGAACTACGGTTACGTAAGATGCTAACATTATGGTAAGCAGGGTGAAAGATATATGGGAATTTTTGTAATATTCCTGCAACTTCTCTGTAAGTTTAAAATTATTTCAAAATAAGATATATATTATTTGGAGGTTGGGGGAGAAAGAGAGGTAGGTATAGATCTCAAGAAAATGAACCATGTACATTGGTTTAATCACAAACAGTCCAGCCAAACGAATTTTTAATTACTACTCCTTTTGAGATTTCTCCAGGAATAGCCTCACATGAATCACGTGTGTGTGTGTGTGTGTGTGTGTGTGTGTGTGTGTGTGTAATCAAATACATATGTAATAGTAGTGTTTGGTCAGGAAAACATAATTTAAAATATATCCTGATAAGTAACAGCTGATTGGACTGGGGGCTTGCTTCTACCTGAACAAGAAATAAGCTGGGAGATGCAAAACAATGAATGTGTCCTCAGCAAGTACTTAAATACAGAATGTCCTATGTTCTTGTTGCCAAATGCCCATTACTGAAAAACTTCAGAATAGAAAATAGAGTGAGGCTGAATTTAGGAGTTGTAAGATATCAGAAATCACAAAGTGCTGTTCCTTTATTTTAAATTGGAGGATTCCAAGACTAGAGTGGCTAAGGGGGTCGCCCAGGTTCAAAGCAATAATCTGAAAGACATAAATTTGTCATTTTAGTGAAAACGAAGAAGTCGGGCCAGCCGAGTGGCGCGGTGTTAAGCGCTGGCTTGGGAAGCCAGCGGCCCCGGTTTGGGTCCCACTTATGAGGGCCAGTGACACTGCCCTCAAAAAAAAAAAAAAGAAAACAAAGAAGCCATAGAGGGATAAGGCAAGCAGGTAGAAGCCCTGGGAAAATACCAACTATACTGGGGGAAAAATATTGAGCTGCATCTTTAGCTTGTACTAAAATAAATTTCAGCTAGAAAGATTAAAGAATTAAGAATAAGAAAGAAAGCCATAAAGAACCTAGAAGAAAATTTAAGTGAAAGATTTTTTTTTTCATATCTTAGGATAGGAAAGGGCTTCCTCAGCATAAAAGCAAAAAGGCAAAAACCCCTAAATTTAAAGTTCAGCACTTCAAAAATAAAAGAATATGAAAAGCAAACAACTGGGGTAATATCTGCAACAAATATGACATATAAAGGAGTAACATTCTTAATGTTTGCAGATCAACAAACAATAACAAATCAATAAATAATAACACTAAACACTCCAGTAGAAAAATTAGGCAAAGGGCACCAGGCAGGAAAGTCAAGAAGAAGAAAACTAAAGGGTCAATAAACATTTAACAAAACATACAATATATTATAATAAAAAATGCAAATTACATATTAAAGATTAACTGATGACTCTCTTTAATTCTGGCAAAAGTTGAAGAGACAGATACTCCCATGCTCTGTTGTAGGATTAATACAATCTTTCTTTTTCTTTTTTTTTTTTTGAGGGCAGTTTCACTGGCCCTCACATGTGGGACCCGAACCAGGGCCGCTGGCTTCCCAAGCCAGCACCCAACCACCATGCCACTCGACCGGCCCTAGTACAATCTTTTTGATAGTAATTTCTCAATACACATCAAAATCCTTCAAAACATAAGTATCCTTTGATTTGAAATCGCTAATGGCTGTCAAAGTGTGGTCAATGGCCTCCTGGAGTCCCTGAGACCCTCTCAGGGGTCTATAAGGTCAAAACTATCTTTATAGAAATGGTAAAACATTGGGACAGCCAAGTGGCTCAGTTGGTTAAGAGTTAGAGCTCTGAGCAACAGGGCCACCGGTTCGATTCCCCCATGGGCCAGTGACACTGTGCCCAAGTTGAGCTGCCACTGAACTGCCAATAGGTGGCAGGATGGCTCAGCGGGGGAGAGCACGTGCTCCTAACAAGACTGCCTGCTTGATGGTGGGCTGCAGCCGCCAGCAACTAAGACTGAACCCGGCACCTTGAGCTTACCTTCTGCCCAGATTGCTCAGTGGATAGAGCACACACTCTTAACAACAAGGCTGCTGGTTCAATTCCCGCATGGGATGGTGGCTATGCCCACCCACAACTAAGATTGAACACAGTACCTTGAGCTTAAAGAGGCCACAAGCTGTCGATAGGCAGATAGCGACTAGCGCCCTCCACAACGAAGACTGAAGAACAACAACTTGGCTGGTCCCCCTCCAGAATTCCCCAACACTGTTCCCCTCTCCAAATTCTCCAATTTAAAAACAAACAAACAAAAAACCCCCAGTAAAACATGATTTGAGTTTTCCACTATGTGACATCTGCACTGATGGTGCAAAAACAATGGCAGGTAAAGTTGCCAGCTCCTGAGCACAAATCAAAGCCAGACAGAATTGTCTTAGGAACCACTGTATTCTTCATGGCCACATACATGCAGGAAAAAGAAAAACATAATTTCACTTAAGAATATCTTAAAATTTAATTATTAATTTTATTAAATATCAATTCTTGAGTACACATCCTTTTAACCATCTCTATGACAAAATAAGAAGTAAACACAAAATACATCTACTGTATCTAGAAGTCTTATGGCTTTTCAGGGAAAAGCACTTGTGTGACTGAGAGCTGACCTAGCTGCTTTTTTCATGAAAACACCAGTTCTTCTTGAGTGAACAATGAACAAAGTATGATGATTCAGAATTGGGTATCTGGCAGACATTTTCTCAAAAATAAACAACATGAGCCTGTCACTTCAAGGAAAACAAGTGATAGTATTTGTTGCCAATGATAAAATTTGAGCTTTCAAGGGAAAATTCAAATATTGGAAAACTCTGTATCCGTCACCATAAGCTTGACAGCTTCAAATCTTACACACTTTTCTGATGAGATCAGTGGGGATATTAACAAATGCGATTTTTTTGATATTATATAATGAAAGGTGGCAACATTTGGTAGATTTGCATAACTCACAACCAACATTTTACAAGAGTACAATGCATAATAATAAAAATCATGCATAGGTAAAAGATCTGCTCAAACTTCAAGACAGGCCAGTGGAGTATAATATATAACAGAGTGAAAAGGTCTATGATATGATTTCACATACCACATAGCAATTAGCCATTCAGAAAAATCCCACTTATTGGGTTTCATGTAGTGACAAAATATACACAATTATCTGAAAAGCCTATTAAATTACTCTTCCCTTTCCAACTATTTATTTGTCAGAGGCCAGAGTTTCCTTATATTCCTTAATCAAAACAACATATTACAAGTTCAATGCAGAAGGTGATATGTCTTCCTTCAATTAAGGCAGGTATCAAGAAAAACTTGCAAAAGTGTAAAACGAGAGCATTTTCTTGCTACTTTTATGAAATGATGATTCTTAATCATGTTATGCTACACATCACATGTTATGTTAACAAAAACATTAACAATTAACAAGTAATGGGTTTATTATTGTTATTTTAAAATAAATTAATAACTAAATTTAAATTTTTTTCAGTTTTAATTTATATTTTTGGTAGAGATCAACAGATATAACCCATATAAATAAAAGTTCTTTGGGGGTCCTCCAAACATTGTTAGAGGGTATAAGAGATCTGCAAGCTAAAAGTTTGAAAACTGCTGATATGGCCATTCCTACCTTCTGGGAATCTAATCTAAGAAAATAAGCAGGCTTGACATAATATATGTAAAAAAGATCGTATCAGAAAATTAGAAGAGCAAAACTCTGGATGTCCAACAATAAGAAATGGATGGTACATCTAGAATGTGCTATGATTGGTTACTTGAAACAAATTGTGAAGAATTTTTGAAGATGAGGAATGCTCACAATAAGTTGAGAAAAGCAAGAGCTACAATGTATATTGTCAGAAACAGTGTTGCACTGGGGAAAAAAAAGACTAGAAGGAATGTTAGAATGTTAGCAGAATGTTAACAGAAATTTTGGGGGCTATAAGACCACAAATCATTTGGTGTTCTCTACTGAGCATGTACTACTTTTAAAATCAAGAAAATTAAATTTTTTAGCGACTTTTTAAAACATTTCAGTACTTTGATTTTTTTAAGACCTCAATGTATATGAATGCCACCAAAAAATAATTGCTGCTGTTATTTTTATTAAAACTAATCAAGATAGCTTAGTATAGAACTCTGAATTGAAAATTATGAAAACTGTATTCAAGACACTGTTTGGCCATTAAACATCTCTAGGGTTTTTGACAAGTCACTTAACCTCTTTGAACCATAACAAACTATCTCTGAGGTCCTTACCCAACCAACTCGGATAAAATGAACTATCCAGTCTAAAGGTTGTTCAATTTCTTTGCAGCGAACATCTCAAGTAAAACAGCACTTTAGTGAAAACTGTGAAGTCAACTCCAAAATCACACTCTTTATAGAATTCCCACCCATGCTGCTAAATGGCTTTTCGATTTCTTCTTTTGCAGATGAGTAGTGCAACCTCTCTAAATAAAGTTTCCCGTTTAAGAAGAGTTTGTTATTCCCCGAATGTTATCTGAGAGAAATGAAAAGTAATTGGGCATATCATGAATAAGAAAAAAAAGGGCATATGAAAATAAGCAAAACATTTTGGGGTTTGGGGTTAAGAAGGACCCCAAACAAAGGAAGTCCTTAAATGAACTTCCATAAGTGCTTCATAAGAGTATGGGGAGGTTGCCTCTTACGGAGAAGTCAAGGTATTTGCTATGGAAAAGAAAGTAGGAGAGAAAGAGAAGAAGAGGAAAAGAAAGAAAAGCAAAAACACAGTTGTAATATAAATACTTCATGAAAGCAGAATACCTAAAATGCATGCTCTATTTTCAAACTGGCCAGAAAAATCTGCCTACCTTAGCTGCCCAGCCTTCACCCATTTCACTGCTTATTGGCAGAGTTGACAAGAGTTAAAGACAGAAAATTAAATACCAATTTGTCAATTTGGTTCCTGGATAGCAAGTCTGATAAAAATCTTAAGGCTATAAGGGGATAAATATTGCTTTAAATGAAATCCAGATGATACCAGAGAGAGATCCCTTCATTTTACAGATTAGGAAAACTAAGTCCTTCAAAAAAAAACCAAGATCATAAAAGATCTTCAATTTACGCTTCAATTTGTACTTTATTAATACCAATTATCCAATAATCTTTCTTCTCAAGAAAATACTTCTATGGAAATGTCTGTTCAAGGGTCACACACATCAAAAACAGTGGAAGTTCTCCATTAGAGGCTAATGGTGTTCGGGGCCACAAAACAAAATGTACAAGTTTAAATTTGATTTTGAAATAGAAGAAAAGTAAACAAACATTCTAATCTTTTAACATGTCATAAACACAATAACTTTTTTGTCCTGGATAGGTTCGTTGAGTAATGTCTGGGCCTCAGTTTGCACATCCTTAGATGAGGTAATCTGTAGTACACAGTTCCTAAAGTCCTGTCTTTAAAAAATTGGATAACCCTAAAACCACTGAAAAAAAGACATGTTTGGGGGGAGGAAGAAGTATGGAATACATCTGGAATGTGTAAACATATGCTTGTTCAAATGGCCAATCCTGACCCAAAATTGGAATCCCCAGGGTACCAGTCTCTGACTAGCTTGGGGATACTGGAGGTCACTTAATTGGACTAGAGAGCCAGAGTAGAACAGGAGGCACCTTTAGGCCTGTGCTCCCTATTTGATGGTTTCCAGGAGCCAACTGAAAACGGTCCTCCATTTCCTCCTTCTGAATCTACAATTCATATTTCCACTTTGAGAGGGCCCTGCCACCTATCATTCATTCCTAGCATTTGTCCATTAACCACTAGACATTTACGGAGCACCTACTATATGCACCCATCACCTAGCACATACCAAGTTTTCAAGTTAATTTGATTTTTAATGGCAAGGCCTTGGGGCCGCTGCCTGGGGTTCATCCATTAATAGTCTGCTGAGGAAGGTAGGTACAAGAAACCTTTCACCATTCTTGATCTCCTTGCACATGACGTGTGTGACACGTGGTTCCTAAGTCCTGGCTTGGCTGCCCAGGCACAGCTGCTGCAGGCAAAGGGCTGTGAGAGGGGAGCGATGGGCACTTACCTGGGGAATCTCTGCTTCAGCTTCCTCAGGCTCTGCCTGGTGGGAGGTACAGACACTAGGCACTGGGCTATCTCGTCGTACTGGGCTTTAGTCAATATCATGTTGGGCCAGAGTCTGGGAGGTGGCAGAGGGACAAGTAAAAACCACCGTGGGCTCAAGCAGCCTTGGTGCTGGGAGATGAGGGATGGGCACACACAGCAGCACGGCGTTGGGTCCTCAACTTCCTTGGCTTGCCCCTATCTGTTGCCCGTCACCCTGAGCTGCACATTGCGGGAGTCCCCCGGCAGCTCCGCGCAGGCACGGGGAGGGCTGTGGACCCGATTGCCCTGCCTGGGGTTTCTGCGCAGCCGCAGTGGGCCCGGCCGAAGGCAACCGGCCGCCATATCAGGTAAGGGCAAACCAACCAGGAAGTAGCGGCCGCGGGTGGAGGCGGTGCCTACGTCTCAGCGGGCAGGTATCGGGGCAGCGCCCACACGGGAGCCATCTGGGATGCTCCAGGCGAGTTCGGACTCTCGCAGTTGCCAGAAGCCTTGGAGTCCTAGGACACAGACCCGGCGTCAGGGCACCCTGGTGCCCCGCGATCGCTAAACTTGAACCCCGGAAAGCCACTGCCTGGGCGCGCGATTTGAATACGCTTGCAAACGCGCCGGTTTGCATGCAGCTCCAATTGGAGACTGACCTACATGGAAAGGACGCGTTCGCTGAAGTCTCTCCTCCCTCTGCGAGCAGGGGCGGAGCTGGAAAACCCTAGGATCGCGGCAGGCGCAGCACAGGCGTGGGAGAAACCCGGACACCTTTGCAGCGTTCGTGAAAGCCAGTTGGGTCCATGTTGGGAAACAAACTAGAAAACAAATCCGATATCATCCAGCAAATCCAAGTAAAGACTATCACTCGCACTCCCCTCCGTTAGGTGCTCAAGGACGGAAATCATTTATGCGTCTTTGCAGCCCAAGCTTTCAGAAAATAGTAGACGCTCCGTCAGTGTTGGGGGAAATTAGTTAATGAATGCATTCATCTGTTTTCCCTGGTGCTTGTGAGCGGGTCTCATGTCCTGAGGCAAATATTTTGGACTGTCAGCCCCTTTAATCCCTTTGTAAAAAATCTATTTTGTTCTTAGAAGGCCATGCTTTACATCCCTTTTCAAATTTTAGAATTGTATGCAAACGAAAGGAAAAGTGTTTAGATGTTAGAGAATGTGTCAGTGGTTAATTTTTATTTATTTTTTTAATCTGGAATAAGGCCTGGATTGAAAGTTTAGCTTAGATATTCTTCCTTGGATAAATTCCTTAATCCTTCTAAGCCTCAGTTCCTTTGTTTGTAAAATTGATTTTTAATTCATGAGGTAGTTGTTAAGATTAAACAGGATAGTACCAGGATTCCTCAGCATAGTGTCCAGTAGATAGCCTATGTAAGATAAATAGCCTGTGTAAGACTGCTTAATAATGATAGGCACATGGACGCGGCATTTACCAGCTATTGTTTTACAGGCTTCCTTCACTTTGACCCGCTTAATCCTCATAACTTCCTGAGAGGCAGGTACTATTGCCATTATCACCTCCCTCCCCCCTTTGTACAGGGGACTATACTGAGGCATGAAAAGGTTAAGTAACTTCCCAGAGGTCATGAGAACAAGTAAGCAACAGGCATAAAGTTTAAACTGCTGAAATTTGGTTCCAGAGCCTGTGCTCTTGCCAACTCTCGGTAATGCTTAATTACTCCACCAAATAGTCACACTCTCTTAGGCCAAAGGTTAAGGATTTTTTGAAAGGGAATAATCTACATTTCAAAGGATCTTTTAGTCCAGGTTTTTATAAAGCTCCACTACTTTATTTTCCCAGGCGTCTCAAAGTCCAGTATCAACAGTGGATCCTAAATTCAGAAACCATGTTTTTTTTTTTTTCTGGATATTTACATCAAAATGTTTTCTTGCCATATGCTTTGCATCTAGCTCTGGTTGTGTGACATTAGTACATAACTATTTATTTATGGCAGTGTGGCCTGCAGTTGCCACCTGGCTAGTTTGTTGCTGACCCTGCCATGACTTTTACATGAAAGCTAGCTGACGATAAGCAGACACCACTTGATCCCCCATTCCTTTATCCCTCCCACTTCACTCTTTCCAATTCACAGCCAACAGATTTTTATAGAAAACATCAGTTCAAGGATGTTTGCACTAGTTATTTTTTATAGTAATTCTTCTCTCTGGCTCTTGTCCTGCATTCACCCTCACAACCCTTAAGGAAAAGGCCAAGTTTGTTTTTCTGTTTTTATTTTTAACATGCTGGCAGTTTACAATTTTGACCCAAGTCCAGTAGATTGTTTAGAGTTAGTGCCAGGGGAAAAGCACAGTTATGGTGTTGTTTTTGTTGGCACTGACACTAGTGTTGTTTATTAAGCACAAAATAGAAGCAAAGCAGAAATGTGGTGTTATTGTTGTTGTTTAGGTGTTTTAAAATATTCTTTTCATATGAAATGCTGGACTAAGCCAGTTATCCCTCTGAGGTACCCTTTCTCCCTCCCTTGTCCTCCTGCATCCTGCCCCATCTTTTGCATCAAACTCCATGTCCCTCATCTGCTATTACTCCTTCCAGAGCTGACTTTCCATGCTTGAAGTTCCCCCACTGTTTCTCAGTCAGTCAGTAATAACAACCATTTTTCCACCAAGTGAAGTAGGGTCATGAAATGAAAACAATACCAAAGAACTGGCTCCCTGTTTAAAATCAGCCATAAACTGTGTGTCCGTGAACAACTGACAGCTTCTCTGATCCTAAATGTACTCAGAGTAACCCCAAGAAATGGAACGTTATAGTTCTGATAGGGAGAAAGTATCTTCAAATATGAAAAATAGTATAAGAAATCATAGCAAGAAGATGCATCAAAGTGGGGACTTAGTGCAGCTCCCTAGAATATCCTACGGCCCTGAAAGATGGACTGGAATGAATCACTTGACCAGATTTCTTTCTGCCAATTCCTGGACGACGTGAATGATGCAGAGTTTTACAGGAGTATACGGCTTGGCAGAGAGGCGTCAGAAGGTCATTTCAAGAAGAGTGCTAAACACAAAGAACTAAAAATAAGAATGAGCCAAGTCACGCGCATGGGAAAGTTATTCTGGCTGGAGCAAAGAGTTCCAGGCAGGCAGAAAAGGAGTTGAAGATGCTTGACCTTGAAAAGAGTCACATTTTTAAACCGTCTGTTGTTCCCTGAATCAGCCCAATCCAATGCGTGTTTTTAAAAATAGTGACATATTATTTTTATTATATTTTGAAGTCTGATTCTATTCATGGCATCTTATTAAAGTCAATTCATTGATTATTTTAACGAAAAATTATTAAAGTTTACTAACTGAATAAATAAAAAGGGACTTAATATTATTTAAGCACCTATGATGTTCAAACATTATCCCACTAGCCCCTGATTTATGGATTAGAAAATGAGACTCAAAGAAAGTAAGGGACTCGCCTGATGTGTCTGGTTAAGTTGTAAAACCATGATCTGGATGCAAGTTTGTCTGACAATAAAGCCTCATTGCAGTGTACTATAATTGAAACAACAACAACAACAAAAAAAACTGTTTGGTTAAATTATCCTCAGTTAAGCACTTATGCTCTGAAATGACCAGCTACTTTCTATGGCCACCACCAATGACTGTGGAAAAAGCATTCAACCTCTGATTTTGACATTTAGCCAAAACACACTTTTGAAAAAAATTCTTTGGCCTCTTTGACTAGAAGAGATTGCATGTTTTTTTCTTGGCCCTATAAAGCACCATCGAAAGTGATGCATCTTTTGAAACAGAAGTTTACATCTCTGTACTTGCCATCTATGATGACAAGTCACTTTATCGTAGTCCCAAAATAATGCAAGTGCTTAGTGCACAATACAGAGCAGAATAATTCACTTGTTGAGGCTTGCAGCAATTACTCAAATTAATGACTTAAGGAAAACAAAAGGAAACACACAGGATGCTCCACACTATGATGGTGGAGCAATTACACTAAATAGTCAGGGAAGACCGAAAGCCAAATGTAGTCACTTCATGCAAGTCAATGGTGAGTGAACTCCTAGTCTGTCAAACCAGGCGGCCTGATGCCAGAGGGAGGTAACTTGCTGATGGGGGTATACACCGAAGGCCTGTTACAAACAAAAACTGGGTCCCACATGCACATAATTCAGAATGGCATCTCTCTAGTCTTTGTTAGTCAATAATACTAAGAACCCATGTCGTGGGAGGCACTTACCAAGGACAGGTACCGTGTTAAACACCTTAAATACGTCTATCTTTCCTTAATTCTCAGATCCAGTGTCAAGAGGTAAGTGCTATTATTAAATCCATTTTTTTTTTTAGGTGAGAAATCTAAGGCTTAGAAAACTGGTTTCTATTTATCTCATCAATTATTTTACAACATTTTAGAGTAGGATTTCTCAAACTATCTGTGTTGAGGGTCCAGTTTTCCCTCAAGTTGTCATGGACAAACATGTTTGTAAAATAATATAAAAAATGAATTACTGAAAAATGAAATTTAAAAAGGTCAAGACATAAAATTCAAGTCCCTGATTTGTCATTATGTGATTCAACAGATATACAATTACTCTGTTAAATTGATGGAAAAGGTTCTAAATGGTTATTCTCAATTTCTGCACTTATCATATCAAGACATGTAATAAAATTTCAGGATCAGCCCTGGATTGCCCATCACATTTTGAGTTGCACTTACTAACACCTTAGAAAGCCAATATGATAATTCAGGTATGTGCAAAGTCTAGAGTACATTTGCATGTACTCTAGTTAGAGGAGAGGTATAACTGTTGTTCATTTTAGACTTCTAAGTATCAACCACCATTATTATTACCATTGTTCTACTGTATTTAGTGCTTCTCAAGTGATGCATATTTATTAAGATCAGCAGTGCAAATCCTTGCAGGCTTTTTCATTACGCACCCTATAAAGTTAACACCATGTGTTTTTATAGCATAAAACCCAATTTCTTCTTTATATTATAAACCTATCAGTCAGAGCTCATATAGCACTTCTGTTCTGAATTACACACAGAACACTATTGGCACATGATAAAGGCTATTAATTGGCATTTACACATTTACTATTACAACATTTGACAAGGATAAGAAACAAAAGTAGTGTTTTTACAGGGACATTTTCTCTTGGGTGTTTTTGTGTTATAGCAAAGGGAGGCACGTGAACATGTTTGTTGAAGAAAGACTGAAGCCTCTTAAATTTTCTCCTCAGGCTCATCAGGGACTTGTGGATAATTTGCAGGCAATTTGTATCCCCTTTTCCTACAGGACTAAACCTCAGATGTAATTTCTGCAGTTGTCAATCACTCTTCTTGTCCCACAGACCATTCTGCAAGAATACATCATGTTCTGAGGGCTTTCTCACATTTATAAATTCAAGAATTTAAAGGCACTGTGCTGGTGGAGTAGAGGGTTTCTACTTGCAGGGGCAGTAGGGGGTGTGATGAGAGGCAAAGAATCAAGTGTGTCCTTAATAAGCACTTCTTTCAACATAAGCTAGAGTTGGAAGCACATGTCAGATGGAGATTAGCTCTAAGTCTCTTCATTTAAAAAATTACTCTCTTTTGCCATCCCACTGGGTTAGACTTTCAAAAGAGCAGGCAAAATGCCAGTCACGATTTATAACCCCTTCCCTCTCCATGATTGATAGAAGGTGGGTTAAAGGAAGGAGTTCCTTCTGTGGTAAGTATAGAGATTATTATTATAATAATAGAGTCTTCTCTTTTGAAAAAAAATGAAAGAATAATACATAGTTGCCTGATGGATTGCCATCATAAAATGTATAACAGCCATTATTATACCTACTTGGCATATGGGGAAACTGAGGTACAAAATGGCTTAGAAGTTCAACCAGTTTCTTTAGATTTCATTTTTAAATGTGAGACTATAAAACTACATCTTTATTTTTATACTTAATTTCTTTTTATACTTAATTTTTTTCCTCATGGTCATCAAAGAAATATATGTTCCTTGTGGTCAACAACAGAAGACCAGATCCTATCAATTATCCATGGTCCCATCACCTGGAAGCCAGTACTGTAACCATGTTGGCATGATACCTTCCAGCTATTTTTCTACAAAGATTTTTCTTTTCATAGATAAAATCAAATGGTATATACAACTTGAATCCTGCTCTGTTCACATTGTGTTAACACCATGAGCCAAAGATATTCTTATCAGCACATTTGATCCTAGTTTTCTATTAAGAGTAGAGCAGTAGGTTTCTGAAGTTAGGAAATGAACTCTCACAAGCCAGCCTTTGAAAGGAGGGCCTTGGCATAGCTAACACGAGGCTGGACCATTCTTCCTTTCCAGCAATGAGCTACAATTCAGACAATGTGGGAATGATGTAATGGACCCTCTGGGACAAGGCAGAGATTTCTGTGACTGATGGACAGCTTTCTTGGGCATTCCATTCATAGAGCTATGATTGAAATCACGTCAGTGAGCCTCCTACCATGTGGAAATTCTGTCAGTCAACACGTTGATAGAAGCCAGTATTTTTCTTTTTTTTTTTAAGATGGCTACTGGTTATATCTGAACATTCAGATTTATTACAGCCCTTGATGCAGGGAGCAAATATTTTGCATTACCCAGAGGACAGTCACACTGGATGCCAATCCTCATGTCAGAAGAGCTTCGGTTTCCATTTCACTTTCAAGCAACACCAAAAGGTTTAAGTTGGTAAAGGGATGAAAAGGGATTTAGGTAATGGTGTGAGCAGGGAGTAACAGAGGTGGAGACTTGAGGAACACTTAAGCTGTACACACACACACACACACACACACACACACACACACACACACACATCTAATTTTATGAAACAACATAAACTATTTGTATAGACAACTTTAAAAAACATAATATAAATGTTCTTAAAATGCCAAGACCAATGTAACGCATTATGCCAACTCCTCTTAGGATAATATGAACATCCTCAAAAAACACCTTCATTCAACAGATATTGATGGCATGCTACCATGTGCGAGGGACGGTTCTAGGTTATTTGTATAAGCAATATACAGGACTGACCAAGTCCCCACTTTTAAGGTTACATTCTTAAATCTTCAATGAATTAGATTTATTTTATCAAAAGAATATTTCATGTTCCAATTTAAAGGAGGCTGAAGAGACATAACAATGAAATATTATACCTGGCCATAGGTGGAAACTGTACTGGGAGGGAACAGTGCAGTAAAGGACATTACTGAATGAGCTCACAAAATTAGAACACAAATGATAAATTACATTTAAAAATATATATGTATATGTATATGTTACCCTTAATGATCCAGGAAAAAAATAAATAATCAAGAACAGTGAGAGGGTCGATGATAAATCAAACGGAGTAAAATGTCAAGAGTAGGTGATTCTAGATAAAGGCATGTGGACCCTTTTTTGCACTGTGTGTTTTGTACTATTTTTATTTTTGTAAGTTTTTGGTAAATTTGAAATTTTTTCTAAATAAAAAGTTTTTTAAAAACCTATTTTACTTTGTAAAATGAGTGAAACACAATGTCCTTAAATCACGTGGCAAGTCCTTCTCAGTCATGTATGATTTATAGACATTGGATTTACATGTGTATTTTCACAGGATTTCAAAGATGGGGGTGATATTTTCTAATCAGACCCACAGGTTAACTGAGGCATAACTTTCAAAATCTCTCTATCTGCCACCCACAACATGTACCATAGATGTCTGTCTTGTCCAGGATCCAATGATTTCCTTTAGTATCTATATGAAATATATCATTAATATACAATTATGCCACTCACTATGTAATTGTCGAGGCCCAGGGTATGCCCCCCCAAAATATCCCACAATGACACATTGATTACTTTGAATTCCCCAAGTTACTTGAAAAGCAGCCAGTGCAAGAAGGGCATGCTGAACCTCCCTTGTCTCTTTGAATACAGGAAATAAATCTCCCCAGTGAAAGGTGCCTTCCTTGCTGCAGGTGGGCTAAGAGAGAGATGCTCTTATTATGAGAGTTAAGCATCCAGGGTCAAAAACCTTGCATAAACAAACTTCGGTACTCCTTTACTAATTTACTACCTGACCCCAAACTTTATTTAGATTCCTCAGTAATGACCACCCAAAAGTAAATGTCTTTGTCCTGGTATTTCTTCACAAATGTATTGGGTGTGTGTGTGTGTGTGTGTGTGTGTGTGTGTGTGTGTATAAAAAGTATAACAATATGGTTGGTTCATCATTTCAGAGAGCATCATTATTTATGACCTCCCAAGTGCATGTATTAAATTGGTTCTTCCCCTGTTAATCTGGTCTTATTTCAATTTTATTAGTAGCCCAGCCATAAGAACTAAAGGAGGATAGAGGGAGGAAATTCTCCTTCTCTCCAATATAATCATCATTCACACTCTGTGCTATTATAATAAACACCCTAAGGATCTCAACTATATGATAAAAACAAGAAATAACACTAAACCATTCCTTCAAACACATCCCTACCTTCCTCCCTTCCCTTTCTCCTCCTCAGGAGTCAGATAGCTCTTACAACTTCCTCTCATTCTCTCCACGGTTTCCTTCACAGGTGTTTACCCCAATAAATCTCTTGGATGTCAAATCCTGTCTTGACAAGTGCTTCTCAGAGGACCTACACTAACACAACTCCCTATCTTCGGAAGCATACATAGAAAACTAACGGTTACACTCTAGTCATCCCCCTACATTTGGTTGTTTCCCAAACCTTCATCAGCAATACATTAAAAATGATCTCCCAAGAAGGCAATCTAATCTAATGTTTAGAAGACTAGACTTTGAAGTCAAAAGAACTCAGGTGGAAAAACTAGTTGGATGATTTTAATATTTAATGGAATCAGATCTCTACAATGACGATATACATATTAGGCAGCAATAGAAACAGATTTTTATTTTGTTTTCTGGATTTCTCTTTTATAGGTACCATGTAGATTTTTGTCATTTTGAAGACATACATCAAAGTAACTAGATGTAAACTTCCTCAGTTGAAATCAAAATCCCTATTTGCTTTCCTGAGGAGACTTAAATTTATACACAGATGACCTTAATTAGATTTTAGCTATTTCTATAATTCACCAGGCTTATATTCACTAGTATTTTGAATTTTTTTCATTTCTACTAATGACTAATCCCATTTTGGTTCTCTCTTGGAGAGTAATGTTTATTTAAGTCTTGCCCAATGTATAATATCTCTTGTTTGGACTTGGGGATCCTGAGCCATATATCCACTTGTGTACCAGGCATGCCCATCTTGGAAACCTGAAGCATCTCAAACACAGCTTTTTACAAAATAAGATCATTTTGGGCCGGCCGAGTGGCACGGTGGTTAAGCGCTGACTTGGGAAGCCAGCGGCCCCGGTTTGGTCCCACATATGAGGGCCAGTGACACTGCCCTCAAAAAAAAAAAAAAAGATCATTTTATGTCCCTTTAGGTCTGCTTCCTTTCTTGGAAAATGGCACTACTACACATCCTTTCCTGCATAGCCAATACTGTTTTCTATGTGTCACTCTAAGAAATATTCTGCTGCTACTATTTAGACCCTTTCTTTCTTTACTCTATTAGTCCTCTAATGAAATTCTGCCCTAGTCTGTCTCTAATTCCTGTTCTCCACACCGAAAGCAAAGGTGATATTTTTCTAAAAATATAAACATAAGTCTCTATGAGATATTCTTGCCTACTTTGCAGGTTTCATCTCTTTCTTATATTTCGTAATAAACCCTACATCCATTCAAGTTGATAGACACTCTTTTCTCATTATCTACTACATGCTAAGTACCAGAATGAGCCCTCTGCAGACCTATGGGAGAGGTATTATCATTTCAGATCAGAAAACTTAGAAAAGATAAGTCACCTGTTCAATACCATAGAAGTGACAAGGAACAGGTCCGGGCCTTTTTGACTCAAGGTTATACTTTATTATTATTATTTTTTTGAGATGTCCTACACATACAATAAAGAGTGCAGATTTCAAGTGTATGTTTTGGAAAGCTTTGACAAATACACACATCCCAATCAAGATATAGAACTCTTTTGTCACCCCCAAATTTCCCTTTAATTAAATTTACATGAAATATGAAATATGAAATATGCAATTCTTAGAGGCTATTGTTTTAACACTTTACTTCTGGTTTACCAAACATGCCTTTTATTTTTATGCTTTAATACAAGGGAACAAGCATTTTACCCTATTGAGGTGACCTTCTGATAACATCTACTCATTTTCCAAGTTTCAGTTTTATCAGTCAGTATTCCCTTTCCTGTGCCTCTCTCACATCCAAAACCCCACCAAGAGTTAACTTTTCTCTAATGTCGCCTCATAATTATTACTTATAATTTTGATTTATTTATCACTTCAATTGCAATCTAGTGTCTTGGATGTGTCTACAATTTCTTGTTTGTATTCCTTACTTAGCATCAAATGTCTTGGCAGTCACATTCTTAGTGTTCAAAACATATTTGTTGACTAACCAAGTTCATGATGCTAAAGGCATAGGTTAGTGCCTTGTATGTCATGTGTGCAGTTTAGATTTTATGTCAAGTAACAACGATGTGTTAGGGGTTTTACCCAAAGGGAAGCCATGATTATCTGTGTTTTAGGAAGATAATTGATAGCAGTGTAAAGACTACTGAGGAGTAGTGAAAATAATAGTTATGGGGAGTTGAGTTGGCAAATCATTGCAAAAGTACAGAAAAGGGAATATAAGAATGTTGATTAGAGGAATGGAATTGGAAAGGAGAGGTTAGGCTTCAAAAACACATTTCTGAGAGAAACAGCCTCCAAACATACCTCAATGCATAGGTAAAGGAAGGAACAGTGAAGAAGACTTCATGGTCTTTGGTTGAAAGAAAATAGCTGTACCATTCACTGAGAAAAATTCTATAAGAAAAACAGAATAATTGGGCAAATCAATTTTAAGGCACGTACATGTAATACAAACAAATGAGAGATGAAATGGGCTGATCTCAGAAGGGCAGTCAGGACTAGAGACGCAGCAGCTGTGCTCGAAATATTCCATTTGCCCCTTTAGATACACTTTCCAACTTTCCCTGTGCCCCTGAATCGTTACCTGTTATGATGCCCTCACCATCACTGCATTTTGGCTTCCAGTTGGATTTAGGCATTGGAGACTCTGGCAAAATATCAAAGGGCATGAAGAGAGTGAGTTTATTCTAGGTCACCACAGGCTAAGTAGATCCCTCTTCCAAAGGACATAGCTCTTGCTCAGTGACCCTCTCCAGGCAGCTCTCTTGGAGCTGCTCTGGCTCCTCTCAACATTCCAGGAAGGGCTTCTCCAACCTTGTTGCTTCAGGCCTAGGGACACTAAGGCCAGGGGCACTAACCACTCTTTTTTGGTTTCCTCTGAACGTGCCCACACTGAGTTTGACTGTTTTTTTAAAAACCTTCCTAATCATCCCATTTGAAAGTACCATCTGCTTCCTGCTGGGATTCTAATTGACAATACAGATGGTACCTGAAGTCCTGGGAGAAAAAAATCACCCAAGGAAAGAAGATAGGGTAAGAAGAGTGCATGCAAGAAACCAAAAATGAATTTAAATTTCTTACTCAAGACATTTGCAAAGAAATTGGTCTGAGAGGCATCAAGCAGAACAGAGCCAACAAAGGCAACATTTTCAAAGAGGGAGTCAACAATTTCAGGTGCTGCAGGGAAATCTGACAGAATGAGAAGTGAAGTTGATTCTCAGCATCAGCACTTAGGATGCCTCTGGTGACTTTTACCAAGAGTAGTTTCTGCATAATGGTGAGGCTAAATGCATGACTATAGTGCGCTGAGGTGGAAATGAGAGTTGAGAAAGAGTAGATGGGAGTTTAGACCATTCAAGGGTTCTAAGGGAGAGGAGAGGAGCAAGGTAGGGTAGTACTGTGATGGAGAAGTGATGGAGAAAACATTTTTATAAGATGAGGGGAAAATGTGCTTGTCTAAAGGCTACAGAGAAAGAATCAATGGAGAAAGTGAGACTGAAGATACACATAGAAAGAAAATGGATTAGATGGACAAGTTTGTAGAGGAGGAATGATGAGAGGATAAGCTTTTCACAGAAGGGAACATCTTGTTCTTAAATGTCAACGAAAGATGTAAAAATGAGGTGAGCCACCTGTATTTCTCCATAATCTCCTCTACACGTCACTAGCACATGACTGCCACGGTTACTTTGCACATATGTTTACCATTTTGTCTTCCTGTATAAACTTATACTCCTGGACAGGGTATAGATCTTAATTCTTCTCGGTATCCTCAGTACCTTGCATATAGGAGGCAATACTATATATTTTATAAATTGTATATTTGACAACGTCTTAGGTTTAAAGGTAGAGTAGTTAAGGAATGCTCTAACAGATGCTTTTATTTTCTCTGTGAAATATGAGGTTCAGTCTGTTTGAAATTGGGGAACATAAAGAAGGATAAAAAGTTTGAGGGACAAGGTAATACTTTAAAACAGCTACAGTCAGGAATTTTCAGATCATTATTCAGCAAGTAAACTTTGGATATTACTTGAACTTCTCATGATCTTCTTTGAATTCTCCTAACAAGCTGGTATGAGAATTCTAGACATCTTTGTGTTCTTGCCTATGAACTTTTAATTTCATTAAGATGAATACATCTTTCTGAGAGTTATCAACGTGGGTATTCTAACCTCCAAAACCGGTCTCCGAGCCAGGGGCACACTCCAACTTCCTGCTGTTCTGAAACAGTGCTTCAATCGTTGTTGGCAGTCTTTTAAGAGCACTCCTTTTCAGTTGCGGCACTGTGGATATTAGTGTCTTTTAGTTCTCTAGGTAGCACATACACTATATGACAATCAGATCAATTTTCATATGTGGCCAATTGAATCCATCTCTTTTCATGGTAGTGAAATCTTATAAAATCATGTTTTTTTGTTGCCAGACGGGAGAATGGAATTTTAACGTGGTCTGTATATATATGTATTTATGATGTAGGCACAATTTATTTCTTAGCAGCCCCAAAGAAGATTGAAGGTGACTATTTTATTTTATCTGTCTCTGTTTTTGTATAGGCAGAAATTAGATCTTTTGAGGCCATTTAAGCTGCATCAAGAAGAGGCAATGTAATATCATGAAGAACATAGATATTGGATCTAGTTTAACCGTGTATCTATTCAGATTCTGGCTCTACCATTAAAAGGTTGGATGTGCTTGTGTATATTACTCAACTTTCCTATGCCATAGTGTGTGGCTCCAGCTATAAAGTGAGATAATAATATTATTTACGTCATAGATTGTCATGAGGATTAAACATTAGAATATGGAAAGTACTTGAACTAGTAACTGGACATGGCTACATGCTGAAATTATTAAGTATATTAACTCTTGCTATGTCTTTAAAATAAATAGCTACAGAATGGCCTACAAAAATGTAGTTTGGTAACAGTATAACTCAACATATCCATTTCATAATATAGGTGACACATATATAAGATATATTGTCTTTTGGTGCTTTATATATGTTATCTAGAAAATTTAACAGAAGTGAAGGCTGATGGGAGTTTATTAATTTGTCCAACATCAAACAGTTGGTTAAGTGAGATTTGAACTAGGTAACTTGATTCCAAACCTTGATACGAGGTCTGACAATTAAGTTCACGAACTTGTTGCAATGTTGTTGCTGACCTTTTTTGATATCAGAGGGATTATTCATTATCAATTTGTACCAACTGGACAAACAGTTAACCAAGTTTACTATTTGGAAGTGCTGAAAAGGCTGTGTGAAAAAGTTAGATGACCTGAAATGAATTTTTCACCAATAATTCATGGCTCTTGTATCACGTCGATATACCAGCTCACACAGCACTGTCTGTGAGGGGGATTTTAGCCAGTAACCAAATAATTATATTGGAACACCCTTCCTACTCACCTGATCTGGCCCTCGATGACTTCTTTCTTTACCCAAGGATAACGGAAATATTGAAACAAAGACATTTTTATGGCATTCAGGATATCAAGGGTAATATGGCAGCTCTGATGGCCATTTCAGAAAAAGAGTTCCAAAATCGCTTTGAAAGGTGGACTAGGCACTGGCATTGGTGCATAGCTTCCCAAGAGGAGTACTTCAAAGGTGAACGTAGTGATATTCAGCAATGAGGAATGCAGCAGTTTTTCTAGGATGAGTTCACTAACTTAATTGTCTGACCTTTTAGTAGGTGCCTAATAAATGCCATCTCTGATCTCTTGGACAACACTACTTCCAAAAATGTGAGTATGGACAACTAACTCTGGTGGTGGCAGTATTTGAGGGGCAGATGGATAGAAAATATTCTTGCAATGTACCTAAACTTTCAAACCACTTCAAAGCATGGAGAAGCAAATGGATTTGATTGTACTGGAAGCTGCGTGAGGTAATAGTCTGAAGCAAAATTATAAAATCAGATAAAGTATGAATTTTGTCTTTCTGTTTAACCTGAAGTCTGATTTTAAGCCATTATTTAATTTTATACACACTTCAGCTTTCTTGTCTATAAAATGTGGATAATAATACATACCACTTGGACTTACGGTGAGAATTAAATGAGGTAAACTTCTTAACACAGTGCCTGGAAAAAACAACAACAACCATGAATCCTAATTCCTTGCCTGGAGGAGCAGTAACATCCACTCCATCCAGAGGAAGATGGTTTCTACATCATAGTGTGTGTCTGTACCTGGGACCAAGGGTGAAAGTGGAAGACAGAAAAACTATTGATGCCGCTTTCTTCCTTGTTTACTGTAATCACTAACTATGCATTGCCTATTTTCATTGACTGGTGTTATGAATCTCATTTCAATTGGATCACATTGGCAACATGGGGCAGATTAGGATTGTGGTTTAATTTTTTCTGGTAATGATAGGCTGTGGGATTACTATGCTATTTCTCAAAAAATAATAGTTACTAATTCATAGCTGCTTACTTTGCTCTAGGTTCTTTACCAAACCAAATTTAGCTAATCTCTTTGAAACTTTTCTAAGGAATTGGAGCCTAAGGAGTTCAAGTCACATGTTCAAGATTACAGAGCTTGTAAGTGGCAGAGCCAGAATACAAAGGCCGATTTCTCTGAGATAGCCCCTTCCCATCCAGACTGGTTCTCTCCACTTCCTTGCCTGGTCTTTGATGTCTCTCACTCTATCTACCCCAGTGGGATGAGTCCCTCCTGACTGTAAATCTTCATAGCACTTTGTTTTCACTGATCACATAGCTCATAATTTTCTATTAGTTATTAAAGTCATTTGAGTTCTTGTATTTTCCCAAATCAATAATAAATTCCTTGAAAAAAAAAAACTTCTCAAGAGGAGGGACACTATTATACATCATTGTATCAATCATGAGTACTTTTAGCTTTCCACAAAAGGAAATTTAATCATTTCACCAAACAGCAAGTCTAGATGAACATGGTACCAGAGTGCAGCAGTTTAATAATTTCATAAATCGCCCAAGCTCTTTCTAGTTTCTCTCCACTATATTTGAAGTATTAGACTTTTATTTTCTCACCTGTCACTTCACAGTTGCAAGATGGCTGTCACAGATCCCTGCATCTGGTTGTTGTTCAAGGTAAGAAGAGAATGGGAGGGCAACACCACTGAGTTGTTTCTCATATGTGTCCCTTACAAGAGAAGAAAACCCTCCCAGGAGCTCCCTGATTAACTTCCTCTTATGTCTCATTCCAGTATTGGGTCCTTTTACTGGACTTGAAGTATACAAACACTGCATAGCCCCAAATTTCCCCACATGCAGTGATTTATAGCTAAAGAATCTAAGGGCCCCATTTAGAGCCTTAAGGACAGTTATAATATATGTGATAGCAAGTAGAGGGTCAGAAAGCTAAGGACATACATGGACACTACATAGCTGTTGAGGATCCCTTCTATGGAGTCATGCCCATTTCCATACACCAACTTTGTAGCACCTGAAATTTAGATTCATACCTCAGCAAAGACACAGATTGCAAGATGGTGACTTTGCGTTTGCTTGCAGTTAGTCAAGCCCTCAAATGTTAAGTCTCTGAACACCAAGGGTCTACTTTAACCTCTTTTGTGATGAACAAGGTGGATTGTTTATATTTTCCTACTGAATTTATTGCCCCTTACATTCCAGAGACAAAGTCTTTGTTGATAGCTGACTTGTAGACCCAAGCATATGTTTAGTTATAGTTCCCTCGGGTGCCAACAATAGGTAGAATGCATTTTAAAGATATTTCAGGTGAATAGCATTTCACCCTGTATCTTAGTACAAATTGTGAGTCAATTATTTATGAGTAGAGCCCAATTTGCTTAAATCTCCTTGACCTTTAATATAGTTATGACACATGTCTTGACTTGATTCTTCCCTCTATTGATTTGGTCTGGAAAAGTAAAACAAGAGGTAAAATGGCCCCTCAGGGTAAGTTAAAATTGTAGGTTACAGCCATGTAAAATTGCTTTAGTATACTTTGTGTCCTTTAGACTCAGAAAATGAAGCAATAAAGTAAGTTGATGTAAGTAATTCTTGTTTTTAAAAGGACCTTGAAGTGCTCTTAACAATATCATGGATTTGATAAGATCTGCTTTAGACTTCTTAATTTAAAATGAACATAATGATGCTAAAGCTGAAGGAATGTTGAAATACTAGTGTTGTGCCAACAGCTTTGAAACTAAATTCATGGGAGAGGACCAATAGGAATTCTTCACTATTGTCTACCATATTTGGGGAAAATTAAAGCAGCAGCCACTGCTAGGAATTTCCTGGGGGGCATATCCAGGTGTACAAAATATTTAGGAGGGTTTCAAATGTTTTTGCTCATTACTTATGTTATCAAGTTCAGACAGTGTTTAGAACCTAGACAATTTTCAAGTTTAAACGTTAATTTTTGTGACAGGCAAACCTATTAAACCTGAGCATTCACAACTATTTTCTCTCCCTGACCCCTTCTCCTCCTTGTCTGTGATTATTGTGGTATTTATGGGCTAAGAAGAGGGTTAGAGGAGGCAAAAAGAAAACATTAATTCACAAAGAATAGGAGAGAGAGTGCTTGATTAGTTGGAGACAAGCATAGACTGGGAGTAAAAGGAGAGAAAAAGGACAGGGGGTAGCATGGAAACACGAGCTGGGTTTGGGACAGGATATTGTGACATTGAGAGAAAGGGAAGAGAAAGAGTTGAGGTATGGTTTATACAGAGAAAAATAAAGAATGCTGTTTTCAAAATATGTCATTATGTATGATGAATAATAATACTTTTAGATCATGAGGTATTTATGTAAGGTGTTCTATCAAGGTAAAAAATAAGCTGGTTTGGCTTTATGCTGGTTCCTATTATTATCCTTGAAATTGTCATCACTTGCTTTTTAAAGCCCTTTTGTTTTTCTTTTATACCAAGGCTAATGGTTCTATTGATTGATTACCCATAAGGGAAGTATATGACAACAAGAAAGAGATTCTGAGCTGGAAATGGGTGGGATGGGATTATCAGGTGAATCAGGAGACACGGAGTAGACTGAGCACACCGGAAAGCTGGACTAAAATTGGAGGCTTTTGAGATAAAAGGGCAATTTTAGGAAGAAGCTGTCACTTCTAAGACCTCAGATACTTTGATTTCAGTTTATGCTTCTATATATTTGATTCTAGAGCTCCATTTGTGCCACTAATAACCAGGAGGTAGTTTAAGCCCTCTCGAACTCTGGGTACGATGATGCACTCATTCAGAAATTCCATGCTCTGAAGATTTTAAGTGAACCATATAGCTAAAGAGCCTCTGTGTAATTATGGCTGAATTAAAGTTTGTGAAAAGCCATGAAGTGGCAACTACTGTCTTGGAACCAGGGATGAGGTAGCAAGTCTGAACCAAGAAATCACATAATTCCTTTGGACAAGAAGTTTACACTCCATTATTGTCATAAAAAATAAGATGAGCAAACAACAGGAGAAGGAGTCAGCCCCACTTGTGAGTCAGTCTTTCCAGCTCCCTACTCTAAAGAATCATTCTATGGGATCCACTTCAGCTCTGTGGTGCATCGTCTCTCTTTTTTGTGTCTGCCCACCATCTTATTTGTTCAAACACATAGAAAACATTTCTGGACTACTAATGATATGAATGTTGTGTATATTCTCTTCGCCCTTAGTAGGACTCTCACTAATTTCCCTTTGTCATGATCAAACTCAATCTGACTCAGGCTGAGCTCATTGGCTACACTTGACCCGTCAAATGATCCCACGAAGGTAACTTTGTTCCTCACTGTCTGCTCCTCTCTAGCCCCACTGGACAGATTCTATATAGACCAGGTTAAAAGATGATTAGCCTTTTATTATGGACTTCTTAGTTCCCCAAACATACTATCTGAACCATGATGCAGCCCCATGCTGGACCGCATGGCTCTGTCATGTGGTATCACAGAAAACATGCATTTGAGTCTTTCTTCTGCTACCTCCAATTCTGAGGAAGTCTTAAGCCTCTTTGAGCACCCATTTCTTCAACTGCAAAATAGGGTTTAATAATAGATCCTATCTCAGAGGGGTGTTGTGACTATTAAACAAAATAATACATACCAGAGGTCTGGTATATACTGTGTACTCACTAATGCTATCTATTATTCTATTTTAATTAAACTATAAATATACATACACATGTAGATTGAATGTGCCATCAATTTATAACTGTTAATTTCTATTTTTCAAAGTATCTTCTTAAGAATCCATATCCCTCTTTAGAATCAATATTAAGTTTCCATGAACACCTCTAACTCAGAATCTTATTGCACATAGCTAAAAGGTATAGCTCATTCCTTAGATTGTGTATTTCTGTTAATAATGACCTCCAATGAGTTCTTTATTATTCACTTTTTTTTCCTTTGAAACTTCTCTACTAGCCAGTTTTATACACAAAGCCCATTATTTCTTTTATGTAATTCCAACCATGTTATATCTTTTAGCTGGTCGATCAAGACAGCATTCATTTTGTTCTAATACTATTTTTCTCCCTTGTTCAATTTCAAAAATTCTTAACTGAGGCTTACCTGAAGGTTTACATCCCTTCTTTCTGTTGTCATATCACATCTCTGTTAAAAACAAAACAAAACAAAAAAATGAAAACAAAGACAAAAAAATCTTAAATAAACTAATCCAAACCAAAAAAACAAAACAAAACAAAACAAAACAAAAACTCAAAAACCTAAAACTCTCAAAGTCCAACTTCCAGGCTTTACCTGATTTACTAGTATCCTGTTTTCTATTGTGTCAAGAAAATCCCTGGCCCAAACTTTCTAATTTCCCTTCTATTGTTCTTATTAATAAGTATCCATTTTAAGGATAGTTATCACCTCTATTGGATTGTAAATCTCCTTGAGGGCAAGGGACTATGTCTAACCACTAATAGGTACCCACACATTTATTAGAGCAGTGCAACCTCTAGGGGGTGAATAAATACTTGTTGACTCACTGACTCTATAAATATAAATGGCAAAATAATCAGACATTCTGCTAGCACATAATTTGCTCCCTGTAGGTAAGTTTGTCTCTTTGGTAGCATTGATTCTTTTAGGTCACCAGGGTTCCATTTAGTGAATTACAACAGCCATGTGCTAACTGGTACCCTGGTGGCTTGAATGAATTTAAGAGTCTCCCCAAATGAAGGACATCTCCCCTGAGAGTGGCTCTGAATCTTATTGAATACTTAACCCAACCTGTATTTTCTTCCACAGCATTTTTCCCTTTGAGATGAAAGATTCCTTTGCCTTTAGGCCTTTTTAGGCAGAAACTCTGAAGTCATAAACAAATAAAAATGCACTTCATTTACCATATCCTTGCTACTTTACATTTTTAAAGGAAAGTAGTGCTAAATGACAGTGAATGCCAACAGGAAATTCACAATTTTCCTTGCAGCATTTTTCATAAGTGAGCAGCTTTCCAACAGATCCAGCTGTCAGCAGGGCCCTCCTACTGTTTGACTCACATTCGGAATGCATTTCCATGTGCACCACCATACAAAAACTTTGCAAAGCATAAAAGGAGCACATAGAATACTCTCTAGGTGTTTCCTCATCCAGCCCAGGCTCCCAGCGCTTTTCTGTTTTGCCCAGTGCTCTCTACCAAACAACGCTCCTTTATGAGATTTTGGCGGAAGAAAGTTAGTAGATAATTTAGTTGCATCCCAGCAGGGAATCTCTGTCTTGGATCCTGAGGAATGAGCTAAAAATTGCAAGCAGAGTCTTAAGTGGTTAGCATCTTCTGGACTGCAAAGATGCCAAGTTCCCAGTTCCCAGAACAGGATTAATTCATGATTATGAATTCGAGGGATTTATGAACAATTGTTGTCGTGGGTTAAAATATAGGCCTTATGTAAGTTATGAGAAAGGCAATGCCATGCTCTGATAATACCACTGCATTCTGACTGCAAGTGTCCTAAATACCTTGCCAACTTCCATGTGCCCCTCTTATAATGCTTTATGCCAGTTGCACAGGTCATTCCTATGTCTCCTGGACAGTCCTCCACACTGGCTGCAGAACCAAAAGAATTCAGCTCCTCCCAGTGGCACACCCTTCATCCTGCTGGGGAATTACGTCACTTGCTTACTTTACCTGCAGATTTCCTTGGCTCCTGATCCAGTTTCATTCCTTTGATTCTGGGGTCTCTTGGTTTCCCTCACTCTGCGTCATTTTATTTGCATACTTGTTTCTTACCAGCATGGCCTGCCCCCTCCTTCTCCCTTTAGGACTCAGCAGAGATGATGCTCTCTGGTTACTCCTTGTTGACCCGAGGAGGAAACCGCAACCTGCACAATACCCAGGGTCCAACATAATTTGTCTATGAAACTCCTATTTGTGTGAAGCCTTTCCCGAATAAAGGGTAATGGTTACCCTTTATTGAGCACTCCCTGTGGACCAGGCACTGTACTGGGTGCTTTCCATATTGTTCTTATTAAATGTCCTGATGCAGAAATCGAGGCTCAGTGACACATAGTAACTCACCAAGGTATCAGAGCTAGTGAGAGACAGAGCCAGGAGACCAAGCCCGATATTTCTGGAGCTGGAATTTGTTTCACGCAGTGACATATTGCCTATTGACACTTTTTTCTCCATTAAAATTGTGTTCTACCATTTTCTTATTGTGTATACACACACACTTCTTATTGTGTACACACACCCACACACACACCCACACACCCACACACACACTCATGCAAGTCTGTGTCCTGTACATACAACGGGATTAATAGCTGTTATAGACAGCTATTAATATTTTTAAGTTCTCCTCTAAACTACTAATTCCAGAGAACAGACATTGAGTCTTATTTATTTTTATGTCCTTCCCCCTTATACGTGGAGACTGTCACCAAGTAATTGCTCAATAAATGGTAATAATAATATCAGTTTGGTGAAGACATCATTAGGAAATAAATTTTAATTTACAGAAGTTTATTCAAGTTTCCATCACGTTTGTGGTATTAGGGCTTGCAATGTTGGCACTCCTAAAGGGAATATTTATAGACTACTTGGCAATTTACAATTATTCTCTCTTTATGAGCAATAATAGCTAATCAATTGCATATTAAAATAAAGGGTTGTATGAATAGCTGGCTTAAAATATTTCTGTGTTGCAAAGATCAGTACAATACAAACACACAAACATCATTTTCAGCAGCATTTTTAGCAAATCGCCTGAAGTGAACCCTTACCTCATAAGACAGTGCTGTCAGTGAATAGTCAAGGGTCAGACCGGTGCTCCTAAAACCCCTTCCCTCTCGGCCTTTTGACTTGGCTTCAAACACTTCTTAGCGGCTTGGCATGCACGTAGATGAATTGTCTGAAGTGGCTAATATAGTCTTTTTTTAAAGAAGATATTACTATTAAGGCAAGGAGGTGTGTTAATTTAGCACAAAGGGAATTATATTTCTAATCCTAATCCTCTGTATGACAACTGCTTTTGGTCACAAGGACATGACAGAGCAATGCTGATGACCCGGTATAACCTATCGCTTCTGTTAGAAAAAGCACCACATGAAGGAGTGTCACTGGTATAATTTTCATTTTTACAAAAATCCCAGACTTCTGAAATGTACCATGTGGTGCCCATTCTGTCTGAATTAGTGTCCTTTCTGAATTTTTATGTTGCTCTTTGTTCTAATTTCCATCTCTAGGCTTTCTCTTTGATGCATGCTAAATTTAAGTGTAAAAAAGAACCCCAAATCCAAAATAATAGATGGAGGATGGGAAAACAGGGTGATTATCGCAATACTGCATCGTATATTATATAAAGACAGAGTCTCAGCAATTTATTTGTCTGTGTCTGGGTGCTTGCTTAGGGAGCTAGAGATCTAGCCTTTCATTCTATCAACAGCTCTTGCTGTCAATTAATTAGAATATATATTCCTATTAATTCAGGTCTGTGCAGTGCCTGCTTTATGTACACTAGAAGCATTTCCATGCCACTGCATCTGTCCTCAGTTATAACATGAAGCACTCCCACCCTGAATTTGACTGTTTCTTTCCCAATCTACATATTGTATGCTTGCCAAACCATACAGATGCTTTTTGGATTGGAAAGATATTGCTGCTTTGAATAACATTCTAAAATGTTGAGAGCATGGATTTAAACTTGATCACTTTACAAACATGGGTAAGTAAAAGCCATTGAACAGATCAGGAAATTAGGCCACCTGTGATTTGGCTGTAATATGCAAACCAAATGGTTAAATATCTTCCAACAATGGATTTTCCCCAGTGGATATAGATATCTCACAGAAAATGAGGCCTCATGTCCAATTCTGTAATAATCTAGACATTTAGAACATAGAAGCGCTAAACCCAGTATTTCCATCCTCAAACCTGAATTTCCTTATGGATTTTTGTACTTCGGCTAATGGCATTTCAATGCACTCTGTTGCCTCAGAATTTTTGAAGTCATCCTTGACTTGTGTCCCCTATTTTCCATGTCCACTTAATCATCAGACCTTTTGGTTCTCCGTAAGAAGTGTCCTCTGGCAAAAGTCCTTTTCTCTCATTCTCATGGCCACTGGCTTAGCCCCTCATCATTTTCGTTTGGAGTATTCATACAGCCTCCTATCTGACGTCCTTGGTATCTGTCTTCCTTCCTTCAAGCCCATTCTTCACATAGACACCACAATGATCTTCCTGAAAACAATTCTCATCAGGTTACTTTCCTTTGCAAAGCCCTCAGCGGGAGTTCAGTTGTTCATAGGATGAACTCTAATCCCCTAACCGGGGCCTGTAAGGCTTTGGCAACTGGGCATCAACTGACTTCTCTAGTTACAGTCCTGGCTATTGTCTGTGTGGACTCTCCTCTCTGGCTCCATTCCTACACACTCACATCACACTCTTATATTCATTTATTATATTAATCGATGCTTTGGCACATGCTGTCCTACTGCCTGGGATGCTTCTTTTCTCCTTCACCAATTGGCAAACGCTTACCTTTCAAGACCACCTACTCTGGATGTCTTTCCCAATGCTGGCAAAGTTACTCTTACCCTGCTCTAGACTGCCTCATTATGCCAATGAAGCCTCTGTTATAATAGTTATAGCTTTGTAATTTAAAAATATGTTAGGTCCGGTTGTAAACTCTTTGGGGAGAGGACTCTCCCTATACCTTATTCATACTTGAATTTTCCAAATAAAAGGACATTTAATAATTTTTGCATGCATGAATGAATGATCCATATTGATCTTTCCCCATCCTATAGTGTTTTGGAACCAAATCAAATATTTTTTACTGTAAGCGCTTCTACGATACCATGAAATATGCCTTCCTGAAAAATTCAAATATCTGCAAAAGCAAAACAGAACAAACACAGGCAAACAATAAAAAACACTCGTTGGGCAGACCATGCAAACGCTCATACACTTGGTAATCAGAGCACTAACAAAAATAATATGTGGTATCTGAGCTAAGCTGGCTCTCCTTGGCAATCTTCCTCAGTGAGCCTGGACATGGCCATAACAGCTCTCAATAAAAAACAGTAATAAGAGAGTGGAGATGCCTATAACACTGATTAATGAGGGGGTTGCTGAGCTAATGGAAATGGAAACGGAGGCTGAACCTATGGGGTGCTTTTTAAGGTGGGTACTGGGCTGTGCAGCCCACCACAAGCCTAGAGTCTCTTAGGCTGAGGAAGCATCTCTTTGGGAGGGAGCCTTGAGTACAAACATTCATCTTTTTTTTTTTAAAGATTTTTATTGGGGAATTGGGGGAGGGGAACAACATTGGGGAATCGGGAAGGGGGAACAGACCAGTTGCTGTCTTTTTGTTCTTCAGTCTAGTTGCAGAGGATATTGCTTCACTGGCCCATGTTGGTATCGTCATTGCGATCTTCCCGTATGAGGCAGATGGGTCGCCGGCCTCTGGATGGTCGCTCACCGCAGCTATTGGCAGCTCATGCTGGCTGCCAGCCACTCATACTGGCTGCTGGCCACTCACTGTAGCCTATGGCAGCCCACTGCAGCAGGGGCTGCAGCCTACACCATCGCCGGGGCTCGCACAGCCCAGCTCCAGGTGGAGCTGTTGTTAGCTGTAGAGGGCAGTGTCACTGTCCCTCATGTGGGATCCGAACCGGGGCTGCTGGCATCCCAAACCAGCTCTTAACCAATACACCACTCTGCCAGCCCCAAACATTCAGTTTTAATTTTTTTTTTTTTTTTTTTTTTGAGGGCAGTGTCACTGGCCCTCATATGTGGGACCGAACCGGGGCCGCTGGCTTCCCAGGCCAGCGCTTAACCACTGCGCCACTCGGCCGGCCCCAGTTTTAATTTTTTAAAAGTAGATACTTCAGCCTACAAGGGCTGCAAAAAATGCCACAGCCGGGAGACTCTTTCTTTCCTGCAGAAAGTTATCATTGCCCCCTTGCTATATTTTGGTTCCTCTAATAATTTGCATGTTAAAACAATGCTACTGCCACATTACACTGATGCACCCCTGCTTATTAATTATGTTCCCTTGTTCATCAATGATGTACGAACAAAACCCCGTTATGGACATGAGCGGTCCAGCAAAGCAAATTGTATTCATATATTTGCACTGTTTGATCATCTAATGCCTATAGCTTGTCTTTCCAATGAAGCGCTGCAGCTGATTCTTTGAAGATAGGGGCTGTATGTAAGATTGAAAGAAGTTGAATATTTTTTCAGCTCTTGCTCTAAATTTCTGTGAGTAGCAGATGCTATTTTTGCCAGTCATTTGTTTGTTTGCTCTCAAATCCATTCTCTGCCTTGCCCCTCTCTGGTTTGTGTTATAGATACCGTCAACTTCTCAGCCTCTCTTCTCAAGTTGCTTCTGGGTAGTTTGGGCCAATGGGAGGCACAGGTAGAAGGCTGGTTAAGTAGTGAGGAGATGCCAGATATTTCTCTTCTAATTTTCTGTGGGGGTTGCCTCTCTGGCACTGGCTACCTTCCTTCTGTGGCTCTAGCTCCTGTGAGATTGCACCTTCTTTGGGGGTCCCAATTCCCACTGGACAATCCTCCGCTGAGGTTCTGGCTCCATTAGACAGCCGTGGCTTTTGAGCTCAAGGAACAAAACCTTCTGCTTTGTCCCTTTGGGGCGGAGGGGGGTGCAGAGGCTTCCTGCTATTGCTCACTTCTGGGTTGCTTCGTTGTATAGTTGCTTCTCAACTCTTCCATCACGTTACCATGTTCTTGTATTCAGTTTCCTCTGCGTGAAAGATCTAAGGTGTGTTTCCCTGACTGGACTCTGATATGCTGTGAAAAACAATAGAGATTAAAGTCAGATCTACTCCAGGCTCCCATTGTCTAACTTGTAGGACAGAATAGAAATCACCTTGTCGGTATCCATCTGTTTGAAGACAGTGGTAGCCTGTTGCCCTAATGTATCACTGGGAATATTAAAGGAGGTCCTGAAATATTGAGAAAACCCACACACTGTTTCACAGACCCTTGATTACATCCCTGGGCTCTGACATTCCTGTCATCTACAGAAGAGGCTGTAAGGCTAAGCTGTGAAGACACAGCTCTGGCAACTGTGCCCAAGATGATCACATTTAAATACTCCTTTCCCCAGTTTTCTTTTTAGCAGACAATTAACAGGGGAAGCAATTAGAATGTCCTGAAACTTCCAAAATTTCTGTTGACTTATTCCTGAGCAATTAACAAAAAACAATCACAAAAACTTCAATTAAACCTGTAAACAAGCAGTGGAGGACAGCTGCAATAAAAAGTACCACACCAATTAACAAAGGAACCAGCCCAATAGGTACACAACACAGAGCCTTGTGTTAATACCTCCTGCAAAAGATGATTTTTGGTGTTTTCCAGGAGAAAAGGAAGATGGGATGTTCTTCATATCCCACCTAATATCGGCTCTTTTGACTAATCCAACTTTTGTTGACAAAAAGCACACTGAAGCTGTGATCATACAGGCTGACTAAGGAAAGAATAATGCAGCTCTTTTGTATCGGGATTAAGTTGTGTTGGTTGATAGGTTTGGAAAAACAATATTATACTTGGTTTTTAGATAAATACTGCAGAGACCCCTTGTAAATCTTCCAGTAATTTTCTGTAATCCTTCACAAGTAGTAAAATCATGGCTGTGAGGCAGACAGGAGAGGAATCCACAAATAAGACATCTGTTATTGTTATATCAATGATGATATATGTCCAATTCTGAAATAACAACATTTAACAAGAAATGGAACCTTATCCAAAATGAGATCTCACTTACTTCCACGACTTCATTTGCTACATTAATAAGAATAAACTGAAGTTTATAATTGGGTGATCTTATCTATTAGCATTAGTAATATATCACAGGTATAGGGCTTTATATTTTAGATTAATGGAATTTAAAATGTTGGAAAAGTCCTATGCTTATATATAGAGTGCATGGGCAGATAAGGTTGGTGATGCTTTGAATAAACAGAAATATATTAGGCCTATCTGCCTTTTGTTCTCTATTTTTAAAGGAAGTTTGCATCGCCCTCAGATTTTTGGTTTATTTGTTACAAGTTCAGGATAGTTTTACAATATATTAAAACAACAATGAAAGAATGTTGAGGTTTATAATGCTTTCATAAGACACTTAATATTATGAACTTTAATGTTTAAAATGAATTTTGGAGAAATAATTTATTATTTGAATTTAACACATTTTCCCAACACACAGGTAAAAAACAAAGTAAATTCTGAACTCTAAAGGCTACGTCACCATGTGTTTGGAGAATGTTTAAGAAACCCAAAGTAGAGCTTTGCCTACTGAATAAGCAATTATTTTCCAGCAGCAGATTTATGTACAAATTCAAAGACTCTTAAACAGGCTCTTTTAAAATGCCTTCAAATGATATCCAGGAATCTCTTGGTTTTTTACTTGTCTTTCTGTTGACTTCATTTGACTCTTCTACTGTATGTCCTATTAGAACACACGCTCAGCTCTTGAAATTGGAGCGTAGCACCTCTAAACATTCCCCCATTGCCCCCAGCCTCATGCTCTGCAACGCATACAGGAGAAAAGGCCTGCTCTGCTCTCCTGCGGGTTTTCAGCTCAGACTCTGTTTAATCTTTTTCCAGCCTTTGCAGCAACTGGTGGCTCCTGAGGCCGAAGTTAGGATGTGTCAATTTGCTTAAAAGTAGGTGTTAGAGCCAAGCAAGAAACAAGTAGGCCTCTCAATGTTTGCCACCACTGACTACAACAGCCTTTTTGAAACTCTCTTTTTCTTGGGCTTCTTTCACTCTCCTTGTCTAGCTCTTCTGCTTCTTCAGCCGGACCTTTCCTTCTCAGGTTACTTTATGAGCTCTCATTCCCCTTCTCTGTCTTTGCATGCAGGAGCTTCAAGGGCTCTGTGCCTGATCAGCTTCTCTACCTTTATCATTTCATCAATGAAACTTGTATTTGAGCTGTATTGAGGTACAATTTCCACAGAGAAATCGTGTGTGTGCGTGTGTGTGTGTGTGTATTTGTGTGTATGTGCATCTGTGATGACAGTACTTAAGATCTACCCTCTTAGAAAATTTCAAGTATACAATACAATATTGTTAACCATAGTCAGCATGCCATAGGTTAGATCTCCAGGATTTACCCATCTTGCATAACTGAAACTTTGTACCCTTTCACCAACATTTCCTCATTTCCCCTCCCCCGTCTACCATGCTCCATACTCCACAGTGCATGACTGGATAGGACAAGGGCATGGTGTGGCAGGTATCGTGAACTCTATTTAAGACTCTTGACATATTTATAAAGTAGACTACATTATAGTATTATTCCCCGAAGAAGGAATAATATTCTCTCCATATATAAACTCACAAAGAACATCCATTCTGGACTCTTACTAGGTCTTCTTTTCAAGCTATGAGTTGGAGAAGTGTGTTTCTTTTTATGTGTGGGTGTTTCTTAATGAATGGTATATAATAATTAGTTTAAGTGTTGTTTTAAAAGGGCAGTTAACCATCACTCAGAAAATTCAGGGTGTATAAGGGTATCTAACCGCTCCTCAGTAAGTAAATCATCAGCCTTTACCTTGAGGAATCCTGTCACGCTTATGACACATGTAAGAGCTGAAGCTTTCAGAGCTGAAGCTTTCTTCCCTAAGGTCAGTCCTCAATCCTTGAGCTCAAATCTTGAGCCTGGAAAAAAACGTCAGGAGATTTCACCTCACCAGGGAGTGGGATCTAAAATTAGTTTCACTTCTATAAGATCTAAAATGTGCTGTTCCAAGATTAGTTCTGGTACTCATATACCCCTAAAATGAAGGCTTCCCTTCATCTTTCTGTGCATATCCAGTGAGTACAAATAGATATCTTGGGTTTTCAGGCAAGCGTTTCAAGATCCTGTCATCACTGGCTTTCTGCCCTAGATCCCAGGCCACTGACAGACATGCCTTGCTTACCTCTTGCCAGCCATCTTTCCCAAGGTGGAGGTCTCTTCTACCTGTAACTCCTAGACAGGCCCTGATCCTCAAATGGAGTGAAACTCAACAATATGGCACTGTCACAGGCTAAATTTGTGGATCACAAAAGTCTGGACACTGCAATAACTGTCTTCATGGACCAGATGAACTGTATGAATACAGATGTTAATTTGCACTGCTGGGCAGTTCTCTCAGCGGCCAGCTCCACTGTTGGGTCAGCTTTCCAGCTTCAATGTCAACCTGCCCCTGCTTCCTCCTTTTCGCCTACCACCACAGAAGTATTAGTATGCTCCAGGCTACACAAACTGGACAATTTTCACTGGTTTCAATAGGTTAAATCAGTCTTAATGAGACAAAATCATGAATTATTAAAAGGGGGTGTGATGGGTTATATTACTATCCCCTCTAAAATAATGTTTATTGAACACCTAGAAGGTATTGTCTCATTCAGTGTGGGGAGCTAGAGAACTGTAAGACCTTGTTTTTGTCCTCAAAATATTTACATTGTAAATAGACACGTATTTGCCTGTGTGTACACACACACACACACACACACACACACACACACACACACACACACTCCTACACAGGCAATATAAATGTTAAGTGAATTAAACCACCCAGAAGTGCCAAAGGAGCTCAGATAACAGAGATGCCTCTGATGTGGGGTGGCCGGGAAGGTGTTATGCAGAAAGTGGGATTCAGAGTGTTGAGAAAAGAAGCAGAGATAGCTGTGTAGGGGGAAAGGAAAAGAGGGGCAATAGTTGGAGAAACACATGACAGAAGTTTGAAGGCAAGCCAGCATCACTGGAATTGAGAATTTAGGAAGGGAATTATGAGAAAAGGATTTCTTCTATTTTTAATCAGTCTCAGTTTGGACTGGGTAGAACTTTCCCAAGCTACAGAAAAACCAGGAAGAGGTGTCTGGCTTCCAGGCACTTTGGGAGTAGCCTGCCCTACTAGTGGCAGCCATCAGTGGGAGAAAGAGGTAGCTCTCCTCATGGCACTAAAAGGAACCCCAAAAGCGATGTTTTCCATTTAGTTCATAACTCCATGAAGGCAAAGATTGGCCTTTTCCCACTCCCACTCAAACCCCCAGGGTTCTCAGGGAGGCTTGCTTTCCCCAGCAAAGCTATCCTTGTAGATTGCAATTGTGTGTACATACTGTACAGAAATGTTGGAGGAATGGGGACAAGGGGTTAGTCTTGGGTATGGTATCTGCACTTACCCCAATGAAGGAAGCCCTTGACTCAGACTGCTTACTTAGTACTGTGAGTACTATGAAATTAGGGGATGGAAATAGGACAGAGCACAAGCTCTGGAAGTGTCATGTCACGTGCAATACTCAGTGAACTAGGAAACATGTGAAGGGGTAAATGTTTTTGTATCCTCTCATCTCAATTCCATGCCTCTTTTTACCTGCCTTCTGCTCATCACCTCTCCCTCGGCTGCTCAAAACTCTGTTATAGTGTTTAATTCATATCTCCCCCTGCCCAAGAGTCCTCTAACTCAAAATTTCCCTTTCTATCTCCCCCATCCGCAACACCTATAGTTTCCAAAAGAGTACTAAAATATGGCATTTGTTAAATACTTAATATGTACCTGGCATATATAACACATTATTTCAGTTAATGACTACCCTCTTGAAGAAAAACATCAATGCTTAAATATGAGTGTAAAGCAACTCATCCAACTTCTTTGACCATCAGTTTCCTCATTTATAAAATAAAAATAAGGACTTACCTCATAGGTCAGTTTTAAGATTACAAATGAGGAAACTGAAGCTCAGAAACTTGCCCTCAGTTAACACACAGCGAAAATGTGTTAAGCTAGGGTTTGAATTCATAGGATCTGACAAAATGTGTGCTTATCTCATTCTGCTGTGCTACCACATGAGAATTTCAAGCTCTGGTTGAGGGGTGAGGGCCATGAGACTCTCTTGGTGCCTAGGGTTGTCAGATAAAATTCAAGATGCCAGTTAGGTTGGGATTTAAGGTAAAAACAACAAATGATTTTTTAGTATAAGTACATACCAAATATTGCATGGGATGTACTGTGTTTGTTCTTTATCTCAAGTTCAAATGTAACTGAACGTTAACTGGACATTCTGTATTTTTTTTCCCCCTAAACCCAGCTCTACTACTATTACATAAATCACGCTATATAGACAACCGTTAAAGTGTAAAGTATGTGCTCCTTGAGGCTAAAAGGAAGTCAACTTTTATTATCGAGCCATAGCCTGTCAGGACTGGAAAAGAGCTTAAAGGTCACCTGGTCCTCGTTTTACTGAGGAGTAAACTAAAGATCAGGGTATGAAAATGACTTGCACAAACCCACAGCGCATAGAAAGAGGCAAGGCTGGAAGTCAGGGTCCATTGTCCTTGTTGAATGCCAAATCCACCATACTTACAGCTGCTGGAAAGTTTGGAATCAACCCCAGGTTTGCTGGTGAAAGAAACATGGCTGTCTCATGCATTGTAAGAGCTGAATAAATATTTTGGCCAAATGATGATTTTATGCTCATCTGGTTTTTGTTACAATGTGTTACATGGAATAGGCACACTACAAAGCTTATTGGTAATGATATGTGTTACACACATATGCATTAGCATAATCCTAAATACATGCACATATCTTCATTCTTAGGATTTGAGAGACCATGTCCTATGGGGATTATTGGATGCCCTTGGTAAATATGACACTAACTCAAGTCAACCAATTTTTGATATTCCTGAAGTCCACAGTAGCTAACAGAGAAACTAGGGCAGCATAACATCCAAGTTAAAGGAAAAAAGGAGCTTGGAGCTACGCTATTCAAAATGATTGCACTGGCCATACAAGGCAATAAAGCACAAGAAAAGTGGCTTGCCCTGAGATATGCTGTAATTTTAATTAATGCACTAGATTTCTACTACTTAGATAAAAAGTGCATAAAATATCACAATAATTTTGATATTATTTTAATTTTAAAAAACTTTTGATATATTGAGTTAAATGAAATCTATTATTAAAGTTTACCTGTTTTTTGTTTTGTTTTTACTTTTTTATATAGCTACAAGAAAATTTAAAATTATATAAGTGTACCAGACAATATTTCTATCAGACAGCGGTGTTCCAAAGGATTCATTATTTGTTCAAACAGGAAAAAAACAAAACCACAAAGACAAAATACAGAATAGGATCCACACACATCTTGCCATCTTTCTATGATAGTATTTAACGCTTTCTTTTTTTTTTTTTTTTGCTTCATTGAAAATTTATGAAATCGTTTTGGAAAGTGCAAACCATTATGAAAATATAAACTATCTTTGTAATTGTCATTAAGAAAGAAAATAGTCGGCGATTGGCTTTTCTTTTCAGAACTCAGCAAACATTTACTGATCTAAGGCTTCTTACATCTTTGGGGCAAGTTATTCAGGCTTAGCTCAACTAAATGCCTCAGTTTCCTCATCTACAACCAGAGGCCTCCCAAGGGGCAGACCTGTTCCCAATACCCATGCACCACAAGACTGCCAGACAATGAATAATGTGGCCCCATTGTTGCTGACAGATGGGAATCATTCACCTCTTAGTGTATGTTTTTCAAAATGCTTTTGAGTTCCCGCCCCCATGGCTGCTGTTGCCATGGTCAAACGCTTTATGATGTCAGGCCCTTACCCCTTCCTCTGCTTCCCAGAAAAGAGAGAGCCTTGCTGCAAAGTTCCCAATTGTATAAACATTTTACTACTCAGTGCCTTTGTAATTTTTTCTCATATTTCCCATTAAACTTGGGGAATTCATAGGTACAGATAATAAAAGCCGTCTGATACAGGGGGAAGCACAATCTGATTCCGTTTCATTAGAAAGTGCCCTAAGAAAGTCTCCGGCTTGGGGAGCTGGATTTGGGAGTCCTTTCTTTTTCTGGCAATTGTAAGTTTTAAGCTCTTGCTTTGGGCATGGAGGCGTTTTTGCATTTTTGGTTAGTGGCAAAAGCCACACTTCTTGTGATCCAACTTATGCCTGATAGAAAAAGAAAATATAAGTATTTTGGAGGATTTTTTTTTTTTTTTTTGCGATTTCAACCTCATCTTTGTTAGTGCATCTGCACTCCACCTGACCTTTCTTGGTTCTGTTTTTAATTCTCCTCCTATACCAGCTTTTAGTGGAGACTGTGTGCTTTAAGTAACGAAGGTCAAATTTCTGAGCCCTTGTATGCTCACCCAATGATTTCTAGCCCTCTTTAATCCTTCCCTACACCCACTGCTGCAGTAATGAGGGGCAAGGGGCCGCTGAGGATGGGGGTCATGAGCTTTCAGTTTGTAGTTATATATTTCTCTGGTGCCTACGTGGAGCAGCTCCTTTCAGTTTCCTAGAGGGAGGTAAAAAAAAAAGAAAGGAGAGAAGGAAAGAAATGGCTGAGTTCCATTGCGATGTGTTGACATGGTTTGTCTGGGTCTTTTCCTGCACGTGGTACATCCTTGCTGGTAAAGGGAAGGAGGTCTTCTGAGTCAGGAAGAGGAATGCCTGGGAGTGTGTGTACACAATAAATGCTGCCACTTGGCCATCCAGGGAAGCTGTGCTTTCTTGCTCCAAAGTGTCCAAGTGCAGGCGAATTTCCTACTGACAAAAGGCTCCCTGAGCCTCCTGTTGTGCTTCAAGGCATTTCTTCTGCCTCTCACCTCTCAGGATGTTCATGTCATTACAAACACCCTATCCTAAAGTCCCTGCCAGTGTATATAAAGACAGGATTCTAAAGATATTGAATTACTAATCCAGAACTTATTAAGCATGTTTGTAAATAGTCCACAGCTTTTATTGTAAAATAGAAAAATTTAAACTGTAAGCATGTCGGAGTCAGTCCTAAAAATCTTCATGAAAACTGGATGCTGAATTACAGATCCTGTAGAAAGCTGTTATTATAGTTTTTGACTATAGTACCGAAGACTGCTGTTTTTGATGAAATGTCATGAAGGGATTTTGACATTATTTCTGAGATACTATAGTAAACATTTTCCCTCCTGGGGTAGACAAATGGGAGAATGAGAGAAAGAAAAAAAAAGTTACTTCAAGTATTTGTTCCTATGTTTGTTTGTTTATTTACTTAATTCGTATGCATTCAACATATATTTATTGTCACCTACTACATGCCAGGTACTCTGTTAGATGTTGGAGATGCTCCATCAAATGACATAATTTGGTGAACAATTATTTAAATAATTCAGACACTCTTTTAATCTGGTTAATTATTAGTTTGTTTTCTTTTAAATTTTTTTCTTCTTGCTATATGATAAGCACTCTATTTGGTCTCACGGGCACCTTGATATCAGTCCCCAAACTTGAGAAGCTTACATTTTATGAGGGGTTGATGAGACATACATGGAGATCTATAACATGTGACTCATGCCACAGAGGCACAAATAAACTGTAATGAAGGTACAGTGATAGCGAAGACGATTTTTAACAGGAAAGGTGCCTCACAGGGTACTGGTGGGAATCACCAGAGGAAATGACACTTGAGATAGACCTTGAGGGATCCTAACAGGTGGAGAGTAGCAGAGAGCAGCAAAACAGTTCCAGGAGGAGAGGCTACTCAACAGACATCATCAACTCAGAGTGGTGCATATGAAATATGAAATCAAATAGCGAGACACGAAACTCCATAGCCAAAGGACCTTTTATGCAGGGCCCAAAGATTTGGACTGCACTCTGGAGGCATTATCATAGATAACGTGATGAAACGGTGAGTCTCCACTTGCAGACTTCTTTCATTTTTCTTAGCTGTGGAGATCAAGTGGTGTTTGAGAAGTGACAAACGGAGGCTTACATCAGAAAATACATGTCCAGGGCTTTGTAACAGTCCTGCTTAGCTTCTCGGTTTACCCATCTTTTTTCTGTGTCAAGTCCTTTTCCAGGCTATTATGATTCTGAGTTTTATAGAATAGTGCTGAAATCCTATTAAAGCATTCACATTGATGAGTGAACGATAGGAAAGCACCATTCTTCTAAAACTTTCCCAAAGCACACAGTTGTGCTTGCTTTGCACCAAAACCTGTGCCACTGCATTCCAGACAGGTAATCTTCACCCATGTTGGATGTGACTCTGAACTTGCAGGGTGCTCTAGGGTGGCTGGAGCTGGCTCAGGGCAGTGTTTCTGTTGAGGAGTCTATGAAGATACTAAGTGTCCCCTGAAGCTGTGTTATGAGAATGCAACTGCCCCCCAAATTGCTGACACTGACAAATAGCAAGAGGAAATGAAAATAATAAAGTAGGAGCAGACAGTAGGTGTCAAAGAGAGAATATTTCCAGACTGTAAAATCCCACTCTTGTTTTATAACTTTCTGGGAAAATCTCTTCCAGATTATGTTCTGAACAGCTCTGGGAAGAGGAAGATATCTGGGAAATTATTGTGTGTGTGTGTTGGGGTCGGGGGGAGTGTTTAATAACACCTTATGGCTCTAAATATTTAACTTCCACATATATAAATTTCAAAAAGTTACATGCAATACATGGACACAGTTTTATAAAAATTCACTTAATTTTACTGTGTATTGAGTAACAAGTGAAAGTCTTCTTTCTTGCCCTGAGACTCTCTTGCTGCCTGCTTCCTTGTGCCACTCTCCTCAGAGGTCACCGCTATGATCAGTTTTTGGATTTTTCCAGACCCTTTTCCATGCACTTACACACACACACACACACACACACACACACACACACACACACACACACACATACACATCTGCACATGCACAGTCACAGATCAACATACTGTTTTATTTTGTACATTCATATTGTATATGTTGTCCAATAACTTGCTTTTTGAGAAATTTTCGATCGCACATATGGATTTACCTTGTGCTTTTTAATTGCTACATAGGACTACATAATATGGATTCCTATACTTTATTAACCATTTCTTCACTAAGGAGCATTGAGCATGTTTCCGGTTTTTTCACTATTAAAAACAATGATGTTATAGTCATCTTCCTAACTCTCTATGCATGTGTGGGAGCATTTCCTCAAGTCAGGTATCTAGAAGTGGGTTTTCTGGGTCAGAGAGTACCCATATAAAAAAGACCATCATAGGATATTTCCAATGCATTTAGGTAAGATTTTAAAATATCTCTATTTTTTTGGCAAAGATCTGAATCCAGTTGATAGTTTAAATCCAGGTTCCTATCAAAATCATTCTCAAAGTTCTTCATTTATTTCAGATAATGATCAAAATCCACTCTAAAAGCAAAATGCTATGTGTGATGAAATATGCCAATCACATGTATTTGGATTTATATGATGCTGCTCTATTCGCCAATGCTGAGTGCTAAAGAGGGATTTACTAGGCATAGTATACCTTTACCAGGTAAGATCTCTATGGAGTTGATGAAGTGGAGCATGGACTCCAGAGGTATATGAGACAAGACAGGTAGATAGACGTTTGTCTTTGGGTAATATATTATTCGGAGCTCTAGTCAAGTGATAGAAAACTTGGAATGAAAGCCCTTATTTTGAATGTCCAACGTTGGTTTCTCTTCAGCACGGTTGTGAACAATGATATTTTTATATTTTCCCTTTCTCAGATGGTCCAAACACCAGGTAGCACCTATTACCTATCCTAATGTGCACAAATTGGGATAATCAGATATTTACAAGTTCATTTTTTTAACTCTCAGAGTAAATTGTTCAGAGTGGCCAGTGTGCCTGAAAGTGTGAATTTTCATTCAGTATGTTCTATTGTCTTTAAACACGTTGTTCCAGTGCTGGGGGAAAGTAAGCCCAAAGTCCTGACTGAGTTTTGAAGTGCAACCTGATGGAACTATTCTCCGGAACCCAGCTTGAATGGCATGCCTCCCTGTCCTATTGGTCAGTGGCCTTTATAACGTGGATGTGGGAAAGAGAGGCTGGACAGCTGGGCTGTGCAGGTGGAAACAATTAAGATTCAAAATGGATTTTGAAAACTGATTTGCTTTTCCCTTTATTTGCCACATAAAAAGTAGTTCTAGGTTCCTAACATCTCTCAATTACTCATTAAGTCGATGCATTCGTGGAACACTTGATGTTTTATTGCTTATGACTTAAAATCTACCTTCTATAATATATGCGGTATGTATACGTACACATCTATAAACACACACATATATAGTCAAATCTGTGTTTCACATCAAACATCTACTGTATGTTTCACTAGGGAGACAAGACCCATGTGTTTTGCAGAAGCTTTTAAAGCTGTTTCATTTATTTTATTAGCCTTTAATGAATGTAATTAGAACCCAAGTAATTAAATGCAATTGTGCTCAGTATGTTCCTGTTGTAAATTGCCCTAAACAATGTGCATCGTGTGAACAAATTTGTGGGATTAATCGAGGATAGATAATGTTTTTGGATAGTATTTCACACTAAACGGCCGCAGAGAGAAACAAAGAAGCTGGCGCAGTGTCATTAATCTTAGTCAACTGGCAGCTCTGGTGTAATTTGCATGACTTAGGCAGTGACACAGGATGAGGCTTGCTTGGGATGGGTGTTAGATCACTATGATACGTATGTATTTATTCCCCTTTAGTCTCCTGATTTATAAGCAGAAAGAAGTTTGCATGTGGAAACGGATAAAAACAACAGTGTTAATGGAAGGAGTTGTAGATTACTCAAATTATTACTGGCAATATACATGTTCTTTTGTTTTCATATGGAGTATTTCTGTTTTATGGTTGTTAAAAAGACATCTGTGAATCCCCGTCAAGATAGGAAAAAAAAAAAAAAAGAAAGAAAGATTTATTGTGGCTCGATAGTGTGATACCAGTGGAAGAAGTTTGGCTTTTTTTTTTTTTTCCTTCCCCAGTATCTAATATATATTGATTCATTGCTTTAGGAACCCATCCTTTTCGGGAGAGGCACTTTTGAATTGCATTACAGAATCCCTTCAAACTCCATTTATGAAAATATCATTTGGAAATAAGTGCTTGGGAACATGGATATCAAATGCAAATGCTTTCTTTTTTCATCATAAGATGTAGAATGCAACTATGAATTACAGAAACAATTAGATAAGATGTCCTAAGAAAAGCACACAAATTGAGCTTCAAATGTCATAACAGATGACAAATAAAAGGTAAGTGAATTTGGGGAGTTTTGAGCTGAAATGACCATGCCCTCATGACCTAACGGACATGCTAATCTCAGCTTGCACAAGCATATCTGACATTTATGAGCACATGGCCAGGCCATTGTGTTCTTTGCCTTCTGATTGAGATGAAGTTGCTCTCAAAGTTACCTACAATGTAGCCAAATAATCTGGGGGGGGGGGCACATAAAGCTATATTGTCTTTGCACATGCTGTGATATGCACAAGCTAACTTTAAATATTTGAGAGGAACACTTATGTGCAAGGAAAGCGATGTGTAACTCTAACCGAAGAAAAGATTATTCATTAATCAAAAACCTACACTTCACAATACACCTTAGGTTGAACTTTATGCAGTCTCTTCTTCCGCACACAACTGTTTTATTTTGATACCTATTTCTTCTGATTTTTCAAAAATTATATAGTGCATCCTTCTGAGGTTCAATTAAAAACATAAACTTTAGTGAGTTTTACCCTCAGCAAGATAAGACTTCTCTTGCTTTGGCGAATATAGAGATTTGAATGAATCTTCCTGATTCACAGATATTTAGTCTCTCTTAAATCTATGTAGGCACTGTAGTATGTGTGTGTGAATAAATGTGTGTGTGTATGTTTGTGTATGAAAGTATCTCATTTTATGGTCTTATTTCATAAACATTTAAAACAACAAAATAATTAACAATTCATGAGCATAGCTGACCCCTATTAATATGCCATTGACCTGCACACCCCCGTTCAACATTTAAAGCCCTAGGACTGCAGCATCTATTATGAGGTCAGGCCTATCGATAAAGCATTAAAATGAGTCATATTTAATACAGTGCATAGAAATGATCGTGTTAATGCAAAAACTAGCATGGCAGCACAACTCTAGTTAGAGTGATACAGGATAGTGTAAAGTTCAAATATTATACACATCACTGGGAATGAGAAGAAACACAGAGACAATTTAATGCCGAAGTCATGCTTATTGTTCCAGGCTGGTCAGACATGAGGATGAGGGGGAGGAAAATGTTTCCCACTATAAAATTTGTGGAAAGGAGTGAACTCTTCTTTCCACAAATGTTATAGTCACTAGAGGACCATTTGGTTTAATAGATCAAAAGGCGGTTTTCCCAACCATGGCAGAAATATGATGGTAGAAAGGATGTAAGCTGGTGGTTCCTCAGCTGGGCATCGTAACTGGTCAGCACACGATTCAGACCATGTGTTGCCTGAGAGATCATCACCATTTCTATGGAATCTTGTCCAGGGCAAAAATACACATGTGACAGAAGTAATTTGTCCTGGGTGCAAGGAGAGTAGGATTTCTACTCTGTTTTGTAGAGTAAATGAAAGTAATTTAGTGGAAGTCCTTGCTGGGTATTATTTAGGTATGCAGTCCGAGATGTGATTAGAGTCACCTATATGTGCCCGATATGCCATTAATTGCCGTGTCAAGTCTTCAATGGAGTCGTGATTGATGGGGCAGGGTTGCAGAATCTGACTTCCCTCAGAGCATTCAGTATCTTTTTGTACACATTGCAAGCATTCAACTTTAACATTTATACAGCATGGTGTCTATTATTGACTTCAATATTACTCATAGATTGTTCTGTCTTTACAACTTATGAGTTGCTTTGGAAATGAAACCCTCAAACACCTAGACCTACAATATGTCCCTTTGGAAGGAAAAAGTTATTTTAAAAAAAATTTAGGGCCGGCCGAGAGGTGCGGTGGTTAAGTGCTGGGTTGGGAAGCCAGCGGCCCCGGTTCTGGTCCCACATGTGAGGGCCAGTGACACTGCCTTCAAAAAAAAAAAAAATCTGTGTTGCATCTACATTAAGATTCTTACTGTGGAGACAAAATATATAGACACATTGATGCTATGGAAGTATACATACTAACTAGAAAACTAAGATACTGAGAAAAAGATAAGCCCATAAGAGTTCATGCATTATAAACAGTTTTGTTGGTAAGAGGTCACATTTTTAGAAGACATCCAGAAAATAATTGCTCTGAAATCCACCTTTGGTTACTGGTAGTCTCTAAGTTCTTAAACTTTCTGCCCCTTAATGTGCCTATTTTACATAATGGGTTTAAAAAAATTACTTCAGAAGAATATCAAAACATGCATATGGGAAAGGAAATAAATTTAGAGAGTCCGGGGTTCAATGGAAAAGTCGTATTTTTAGTTAATGATCCTTGAATGGAAACTTAATGTATCCCGGTTGCTGATGTATGGTGGAAGATGCCTTGGACTGAGACTAACACGGAGGTTCAGATATTAGCTGTGCTGCATACCAGATGTGTGATCTTAGGTAATTCATTTATATGTTCTTATTCTTCGCACAGGACATGATTGACTCTAAACCGATTTTTGTACAGAGCATTGTAGCTGGACTCAGAGCCTGAAACTTCAGTGCTGTGCATGTTGGAGGTGCATTCCTTTTTCTCCAACATACCTGCTGTGTTTAGAGCTTGAATGCTCCCAGGAGGAACTGAACAGTCCAGAAGTGAGGGTAGGATATCTGTAGTGAAAGCAGAGATGAGCCGGTAATAGCTGAATACTATGGAAGTTTGTCAACCCTGGGTAGGTGCTCAGGGCACTCTTCTCCACACGGTCATTCAGGGACTCAGGCTCCTTTTTCCTTATAACTATTATCTCTAAGGTCCTCATTACTCTCTGACACTGGCTAATGGAGAGGGAGGTAGCATAAAGGATCACAGAGCGGAGGGTGTTATGGGCTAAGCCTTAAAGTGGTAGACATCACTTCTGCTCAGATTCCACTAGCAAGAGCTTGGTCACAGCACCACACCCTAACTTCAAAGGAAACTGTGAATGTTGTCTAACTATATGCTTTCAGAAAAGAAAATGGATTTTAATGGATAGCAGTGGTCCTTGCACAGAGCACTATCTCTTCTCCTACATATCTACATACTTGCATTTATAAATTTACATAAGGGTGAATCAGTCTTTTGAATGGAAAGGGCTCTTGGATCCGAGCATTTTATTCTCAATCCCAAGCTAAGTTTAAAGACGATCAAAAACACACTTAATGAGCTGTAGAGGCTCAGGTCAAGACCCTTTCAGAAAGGACAATAGCCTCTCTCAGAGAAAACCCTTGTGAGGATTGCAGCTCCAGAAGCCAGAAGTTCTTGCTATTAGACTCAGTGTTACAGGTTTCCACTGGAACAGCGCTTTCCATTTCCAAATATGCAGCCCTTGACCTCATGGCATGGCCACGATACTAGTTGGCTGGATCTGTGTGGGTTTTGGTATCAGGCATGAGCTACCCAGATTTAATCACCCTCGTGGACCTCTTGGTGGAAAGCGCTTGGGAAACAGGCTCAGGAGTCTTGTAATTAGGAGTATTAATGTACATTAACATTATTTAAAACTAGACACAAGTAAGTGTTGTGTATACATGTAACCTCATGAACCATCAAGTAACTGCAATAATATAAAATTTTAACAAATTATTTGCATACAATTTGAATGACATACAATTTCTAAAATGTGGTTGAGCAATATTCTATAATCTGTATTGTGGGTGTGTGTGACTATACAGAAAACTGTATAAAATTTGCCCCCAATTTATACATGAGTCCTGTTTCAGAACTTTGTTCTTGGCATGCCACAGCATGAGGGGTGATAAAGACTTGCACTTTCCCCGACACATGGGAAGAGCTCAAAAATAATAGCTCTCTTTTATTGAGCAACTATTGTGTACAAATCACGTTAGCTATATTCTCTCATGTAAGCCGCTAAGCAACCTCATGAAGTAGATATGAGCACTGCCATTTTACAGGTGAAGACATAGGCTGTGATATTCAGTAAACGGTACAAGTTTCCAGAGCTACAAAGCAGTAGAGCCACGATTAAAACTCTGTCCATCGAAGCCCAAAGTCTGCACTTATAATGACTAGGGCATATGGGTTGCTGAATGAATATTGACTTGTATGAGGCCAAGGCTGGATGCCCAGAGAAGCAGGCTGAGTCGAGTAGATGCTATAGGACTAGCTAGTTCAGAAGGAAAGCCCAGGCCAGAGAGGAGGAGCCCAGGCAATACAGAGCAGCACAAAGGTAATTGGCATGATATCCCGGCCTAAACACAGTGAGTTATTCAAACTCTGAGTCTCAGTGCCTTTATTCATAAAATGGGGACCATAGAACTATTTAGCTTTTCAGAATGTTGTGAAGGTTAGATGAATTCTAGGACAGTGCCTTGTGCTCAGGACAACAATTTTTATTAATAATCCTGAAGCTCCCTGCAAGTTCTGTCATTTTTTTGGTGTGAGGCTTAAGAATTTACAGTGAGGCTTGAGGGTGTGAAGGCGGAGTACTAGGCAGGAGCATCACCCAAGTTGCATCCCAGGACAGTTCTGCTTCATGTGGGATAAAGACAATTGGGTGGAGACGGGGTGATGGCGGTCACCCGGAGCTTCTGGCCAGAGGCAGAAACAGCAAATCAGAGGCCCTTCAGATTTTGGGCAGATTTGTCCAGAAAAGAAAGGGCAAAGATAAGATCAAGCAAACAAGGCAGGGTCATAGTATTAGTAGCACCAGGGAGAGTTCCCAGGGTTCCTGGCATCCTTGGAAGGCAGGAAACAAGGAATTCCCATTCATCCCTGATCTTCTCTGGTTAGATGCACTCTTAAAGCACAAACCTTTTAGGATTTAAGTGCTCAGGTATGTGAGGGAAGTTCCTGACCCAAGAGGAGGAAGACCGCACTTTCATTAACTCAGGAACACTGAAGACCTTTCTGAAATCAAGGCCATGTCTCTATGAACTTGAGTCCAGAGGGTATTCAAACCCCCTATGTACCCTAGGAGAAATAATTGCTGTTTTCTTTGCTTCAGCATCATCCTGGAGCATGAACAGAGTGGCCCAGGGCATAAACATTGACAAACAATGCTTTCTCTCTTCCTTGTTTTTTATGATCTTTGGAGCAAGTGGGCTGCTACGGATTCATAGATACTAACTGGATATAGGATCAGAGGCTCACGTGAAAATTGGCCTTAAGTGAAGCAAATGTCAAACATGTTTTCCCAGATAGAAAATGATTTCAATGGTTGTTTCAGTCCTGACGGATACAAATAAACCTATTTGACCTATAATTCAGCCTAATGATCATTGCCTAGAGGGCTGTGTTCTTTACCACCAATGTAGGGCAGGTGATGACAAAAGAACCCAAGACCCTTCCCACCAGCCTCTAGAAAGTAAATAGCTCCCTAGTGTCTCTGGTTGTGTGTGTGTACGTGGGTGGTGGTGGTGGGGACATTTCCCCCACCTTGATTTTCTTGATATTAAGGAGGATTTTCCCCCTACATCCTCTCATCCACATGGGATGTAAAAGAGACAGCCCCCAACAATTTTGTTGTGGCCATTGCTTAGTAAGGGCAATCTTAAGTATGGAGTTCCTATTGGTTCCTATTTGGTCTGCTTTTAGTATGAGACTAAAGCACTGTAGCCATTTTAATAAAATATTTTAGAGGCTTGAAGAAATACTTTGTTGTTTGGTAGGGGAGGTGGTTCTTTTGAGTTGGATCTTCTGAATTTCTGGAAGCTTGTCAGTAATGGAAGATTAGGAAAGACAGCAGTCTTTCCTCATTACAGCTTCCTCTTTTCTGGACTTCCATAAGATGCAATCCTGATTTTTCTCTTACCATGTGGGAGATTCTATTTTGGATTTCCCCCCACCCCCCGCAAGCATATGCTCTTCTTACTGGGTCATTAGGCTTTGAAATTCCTCAAAACTGGATCTAAAATTATGCCTTCCCCCATTTCTATATTCCTTACTGGTGGTCTTGTCCACCTCTATGGTACCACATGCTTTGTTATAATCAAATGTCTCCCACATTTATATTTCCAGCTTAGGCCTCTCTCCTAAGTTCAAGATCCATATATCAAGCAGTCTTCTCTGCTATCCTCAAAAGCACTTCAAACTCAAGACATTCAAGACCATTCAGAATGCAGCCCCCCTGTACCTCTTCATTCTCCAGTGTCTCCCATCTCAGTGAACTTATCATCAGTTGGCATAAAAAAGCCAGAGGTCATCCTGCACACCTCACTTTCTCTTGTCCCCCTTTATCCAATTCAGCCCTGAGTTCTGTTCAATGACCTCTTAAATCTTTCTCAGATCCCTCACTTCTTTCCCTTTCTATTGTCACACTCCCTGATTGTTTTAGTATGTACTCTGCCAGCTGGCCCTCTCACCCCCAAATCTTTTATATTTTCCATGTGACAGCCTTCTTAACTCCAATCTGCTCAAAACTTATATGGTGGTTTTTCACTGCCTTTGAGATGAAGACTAATGTCCTCAACAGGGTTGATAAGACCCTGTGTGATGTGGCAACAACCCCTTCTGCTAGCCTCGTCGTGTTGCACCCTCCTCCTGTCTTGTTACACACCACCCGAGTGCTTTTCTGTACTGAAGAAGTTCTAGTCTTCCTCCTGCCTCAGGATGTTCTGAAACATAGGATTCCCTTTGTCTCCAATTCACTGTTTGGCTAAATATCTCCACTCTTAACACTCCTGTTTAAATAACATTTTTTTTTAATGTCAGTCTTTGTGATACCCTACTTGTCTCTCCACATTGTAAGTTCTTTGATGACAGACCTCATACTCATATGTATTTGGTTCATGTATGCATTTCTAGGAAGCATGGAGTAGGGTGAGTGGCAGATAGCAGTTGCTCAATAAATACCTCTTGAGACAGTGAAAGACCTTGGCCCAGAATTATTTTTGTCATTGTTGTTTTAACCCGATAGGCCAAAAAAGTGATTTTTTTTCTCCAAAAAATTTATATCCTCTATTTATTATCTTCCCTGGAATCATCTTTATTGTATTTTTTTAAAATTGTTTCTGTATTGTAAAGATTGGTTTTTGATTGAGAAGTAAGGATTTAAAAAAGAAAATTTCAGTACTTTATTTTCAGTTGGTGCATGAATATGCATGTTCTTTAGTGTCTTCATTCAGCGTTATCCCTGAAATGTTAGCAGTCTCACCAAGGTTTCCCCATCAGTTATTATTTCACAGTTTTCTGAAACATCTTCCAACAGAAGTTGCGTCTAAGTCAGTCATCGTGAAACATGATTGCACTCATCTTTCACCCCATATACACTTCTGAAATTCATTTAACTGCTTCTAACACATTTACTTCTATCACAAGCTGTGTGGGATTATCAGAGATAGTCACTAGAGCAAGTAAATTTCCGATTAGTCATTTTGTGCCCAACACCTTGAATAACGGGATGCTGCTTTTGTTGAAAGGCTGAAGGCATGTGGTGTTTTTTGACAGAATTTTCAGTTTTATATTAGACCATGCCAGGGAACAGATGGCATGGGTCATCATAAAATTTATCTTTGATTCTGTTTCATTGTTTGTTAGTATCACCATAATATTTGTGAAATGGTTCACCATTATGCTCATTTTTGTTTCTTTATTTAAAAACCTGTAAAGCTCTATGATGCTGACACAGAACAACAGTTCTTTCTTGTATTTTTGTTGGTACCTCCTCCACCCCTCTCTCTCTCTTCCTGTCAAAGACTTGGAGAACATAGCTGCAAAGAAATTACCTTGTAATGGATAAATGTCTATCTATCTATCTATCTATCTATCTATCTATCTATCTATCTATCTAATCTATCATCTATCTATCTATCTATCTATCTATCTATCTATCTATCTATCTATCTATCATCTATCTATCTATCTTCAGTATCTTTTCTGCCTTCTTCTTCCCTCATATTCATTTAGGGTAACCCTATCCTCCTGTTTCTCACTCCATTTGGTTTGTTTGGAACCGACCCTCTTTTTAGAGTGGATGGATGGTCTAAAAGAATCAATCAATGAATTTCACACTCTTGACTACAAAGGTTGGTTCAGGCAGGTTACAAAGCCCAATTCAGGACAATAATATTCAGGCCAAGAGTTTTAATTTTTCAAAAAACTGTTGAGTAAAAAAATGCTGTGTGTCAATGAGATACCACCTCACTCTGGTCAGAATAGCTATCATCAACAAATCAACAAACAACAAGTGCTGGCGAGGGTGTGGAGAAAAGGGAACCCTGGTGCACTGTTGGTGGGACTGCAAATTGGTGCAGCCATTATGGAAATCAGTATGGAGGTATCTCAAAAAACTGGAAATGGAACTGCCGTATGACCCAGCAATTCCACTCTTGGGTATCTACCCAGAGGAATTCAAGACGCTAAATCGAAAAAATATATGCACCCCTATGTTTATTGTAGTGCTATTTGCAATAGCCAAGACTTGGAAACAACCGAAATGCCCATCAGTAGATGACTGGATTAAGAAACTTTGGTACATTCATACAATGGAGTATTACTCTGCTATAAAGAAGAATGAAATCGTACCATTTGCAATGATATGGATAGACCTAGAGACTATTACGTTAAGTGAAATAAGTCAGTCAGAGAAAGACAAATACCATATGATCTCATTCATATGTGGAATCTGAAAAACTGAATGAATGAGCAAAGGAAACAGAAACAGTCTCATAGATATAGAGGAAAAACAGTGTTGTTAGTTGGGAGGGGGGTGGGGATGAGGGAGAAAGGGAAGGGATTAGACAGCATATATAGGTAACAACAGTACTGTCACAGGGATATGAAAGACAGTTCGGGGAATATAATAATGTTGTAAAAATTTTGTGGGGTGTCAGATGGTCACATGTCTTGTTAGGGAGACCACTTCATGGATGGAGTAGAGGCTTGATCACTGCACTGTATACCTGAAACTGATGTTGTATAATATTGTATACCAACTGTAATTGAATATATAGATAGTCACGGGATGTGGAGTATACTGTGGAAGGGAGTCAAAGGAATTGTAATAGATAGTATGATATGGGGGGGGAGTGGGGTGGAGAATTGGGGGAGGGGGGTTGTCACTTTGAGGGGTAAAAAGTATAACTATTTCACTGTGTTGTACACCTGAAGCTAATTTAAAAAAAAAATGCTGTGTGTGTTTATATAGTGTGTGTGTGTGTGTGTGTGTGTGTGTGTGTGTGTGTGTGTGTGTGTATTACAAGGAAAGAATGTGGGCCTGGGAGCTGCTGAAGCCATTTTGTCACCATGACTGAAGAGCTGGATTGCCTGAAGATGGATCCAAAAAAGAAAGAGGCACAGCCAAGTGATAGTGAGAACCTGAATTCTGATTTTAACATTTGAGATTCTGGGTCCAGTTGTACCTGGGCAAGCTTTACCTCTGAACTTCTCTGTGTCTCTGTTTTATTTTTTGGTTAAGTCAATTTGAATTTTTCTTTCCCTCACTGTAACCAAGAGTCCTGGCAAATGTATTCTTTCTCTCTCTCTCTCTCTTTCAGTCGCTCTCTCTCTTTTTAACCTAGCTAAGGTGGTTACTATTACTGAGGGAGAAAATACATTCTGTCAAATTTCCCATAGGAAGTAGCAAGTTTCCTAGGAGATTTTCTAGACCCAGTCATTTGTTTGGCAGTGATGCTGACCTCAGGATGGCAAACATCACATCAATTGCCATACCAGATGGCCCTTTTAAGCTTTCATCAATTCCTCAAAATCTGTGATACCAAAGGTTGGACTTTTACATTTTTAAAATTTATTTTTAGTTTTTCCAGTTACTGTTGACATTAAATATTATTTCATAGTAGTTTCAGGTGTATAGCATAGTGGTTAGACATTTATATAATTTATGCAGTGAATCCCCAATTAGTCTAGTGCCCACCTGGCACTATACAAAATTGTGGCAACATTATTGGCTATATTCCCCATGCTGTACTTTATATCTCTGTGACTATTTTTGTAACTACCAATTCGTACTTCTTAATCCCTTCCACCTTTTCACCCATCTCCTCAACACCTCCCCCTCCCCCCAACCCGGCAACCTTCAGTTTGAATCTGTTTTGTTTGTTCATTGATTTTCTTCTTTAGATTCTACATATAAGTGAGATCATGTGGTATTTGTCTTTCTCATTCTGACTTATTTCACTTAGCATAATACCCTGTAGGTCCACCCATGTTGTGACAAATGGTAAGATTTCATTATTTTTTATGTATCACAATTTCTGTTTCCAATCATCTATTGATGGGTATTTCTGTTGTTCCCATATCTTGGCAACTGTAAATAGTGCTGAAATGAACATAGGGGTGTATATAGCTAGTGGAATTAGTGTTTCGGATTTCTTACGATTAATATCCAGAAGTGAAATTACTAGGTCATATGGTGGTTATATTTTTAATTTTTTGAGGAAACTCCAAACCATTTCCCATAGTTGCTGTACCAATTTGCAATCTCACCAACAGTGCACGAGGGTTCCCTTTTTTCCGCATCTTCGGTCAGCATTTGTTTGTTGGTTTATTGATGATAGCCATCCTGACAGGTGTGAGGTGGTATCTCATTGTGGTTTCAATTTGCATTTCTCTGATGATTAGAGATGTTGAGGATCTTTTCATATGTCTATTGGCCATCTTTCTGTATGTTCTCTTTGGAGAAATGTCTTTTCAGAATTTCTGCCCACTTTTTAATTAGTTTTTTTTTATTTTTATATTGAGTTGTATGAGGCTTTTGGGTGTTTTTTTTTGGTTTGTTTTTAAATAAATTTTGGATATTGACCTTTTATCAGGTATATCATTGGCAAATATCTTCTCTCATTCGGTAGGCTGTCTTTTCATTTTGTTGACGATTTCCTTTGCTGTGAAAAATCTTTTTAGTTTGATGTAGTCTCATTTGTTTATTTATTTTCTTTTTTCCCCTTGCCTGAGGAGCTAGATCAGAAAAAAATACTACTAAGGACAATGTTAGAGAGTTTCTGCCTATGTTTTCTTCTAGGAGTTTTATGGTTTGCAGTCTTATATTTAAATATTTAATCCATTTTGAGTTTATTCTTGAATTCAGTAACAAAACAGGGTTCAAAATTAATATACAGAAATCAGTTGCATATTTATACACCAATAATGAACTGTCAGAGAAATTAAGAAAACAAACCATTTACAATTGCAGCAAAAAATAATTACCTAGGAATACATTTAAGAAACGAGGTAAAAGATCTGTATTCAAAAACTATAAGACACTGAAAAAAGAAATTAAAGAAAATACAAATAAATGGAAGCATATACTATGCTATGCTCATGGACAGGAAGAATTAATATCGTTAAAATGTTCATACTACCCAAAACAATCTATAGATCCAGTGCAATTCCTATCAAAATGCCAATGACATTTTTGAAAGAACTAGAATAATATTTATTTATTTATTTATTTATTTATTTATTTATTTTTTGAGGGCAGCGTCACTGGCTCTCATATGTGGGACTGAACCGGGGCCGCTGGCTTCCCAAGCCAGCGCTTAACCACCGTGCCACTCGGCTGGCCTTAGAACAAATAATCTTAAATTTTATATGGAACCACAAAAATCCCTGAATAACCATGGCAATCTTGAGAAAGAACAAAATTGGAGATATCATGCTATCTAAAATCAAGCTATAGTACAAGCCTATAGTAATCAAAACAGTATGGTACTGGCATAAAAACAGACACATAGATCAATGGAACAGAATAGAGAGCCCAGGAATAAACCCATCCATATACGGTCATTTAATCTATGACAAAGGAGGCAAGAACATATTCATACAGTGGGATAAAGACAGGGTTGAGGAAACTGGACAGGTACATGTAAAAAAAATGAAACTGGATTGTTACATTCTTATATATTGAAGTGAAGTATCTTGATGACTGGCTTTCAAATATTATTTTGGAGTAAAATCCTAATGTTTTGGGTTTAAAAAATGTCCCTGGAATTTTGGATTTGTTTCCCTTAGTGTTATTTTAATAATGATGAAATTCTTCTCTTGGTGTACTTCTCCTCTTCGACTGGGCAATTCGAGGCATTGCAGTCTCATCTAGATGTTTACCAGTACCAATCCTGGCTCTCTGGGATGTCTAGAGCTGCTGCAGCTGAATCCATGAACAGCCCAATAGAACACTGCTTAAAAAGCCACGTTTTCTTAAAAGGAATTTTAGATCTTAAAAAGTATTATAACATTATAGCACTCTTACATACCATGAAAAAAGCATCTTTTCATTCTGAATTTAAGAATCTTAAATGCATATTTTAGGACATTTTCATCAAAAATGAAAACTTAATATTTATAATCCCTTTACCTAGAGATACCCACTGTTGAAATTTTTGGCACATTTTAATCCAGCCTTGTTTTCTATAAGTATGAAAGCATGCATATCTTACTGTCCCTGTAGTTTTTCTTGCTTTTAAACTTAACATTTTATTGTAAGTATTTTCCTACATCCTTACAAGGTATTCAGAATTTTAATGACTACTATTTCCCCTCTTTGTGTATTCCACGTGTGTTTGGCCACTATGGTACTGTCAGTTCTCAACTAATTTTAAGAGGTGGTTGTTCACAATTACTGTTTTCAAGTAATTAAATTTGGGCCGAGGATTTTAGAAAATACATGTGCATTTCATAAGAATTGCTTTCCTAAGCATTCATTTGTTATTAATTTATTTATTTTTATTTTTTGAGTGCCTACTATGGACACTGCATCTTGCTCCTAGACATATTTCACAGACCCAGAAAATTATGCTTTAGAAGATTTGTTTAATGATAGCTAAATTTCACACTTGCAAAATTACAAAAAGCTGTGTAAAGATTCGAGGGTCTTTGAAGCCATCTTTGGTTCCACTTACTTGTCATTATTTAATCAGAAAAGAGCCTTATTGGGACACATATGGTGTAAATAGTTCAAAAGATATTTGGATGTCTTTATGACAGAGAGTTTTCTTACACTTCAACCCTTAAAATGTTGCATTTTATTTTTCCACAGCTATGCACTTTTTTTTTTGAAGGTAGTATGCCTTTTTTTTTTAAGCCAGAAATTAACCGTATATATTTTTTTTCTCTTTCCACAGGAAAATTTTCTTTTGTATGGAATTCTTTTGGTGTGCAGTATGTGTGTGTGTGTTTGTAAAAGCAATGTGCATGTTTTTAAAAATTCCATCACATAAGAGAGAACTTGTCTCTTCTACCTATTGGATTGGAATTGAACTTAAAAAAAAAAATAACAGGTCCATACATACACAACTTGGAAATCTTAAAGCACTGAATGAAAGGAAAGTTCTGCTTATTTCACTGCATGTTTGCTGAAGAGGCTCTACTAGGGGATGAAAGATAACAACAGAAAGCATTTGAACTCAGCTATAAACCTATTGAGCTGCCCTGCATGTATTGGAGGTAAGTGATACTCAGTTGATTTCATTTTTAATAGAGGGCTTTATTACCTCTTTACTTATGAGCATAAATTACTATGAATTTTAATTTCAGGTTTGGGTTTGATACATTCTCAGACCGGAATCAATATTCTCCCTCACCTAAAAAGTCTCTTTTGCAGACTGTTTGGAGACTCATGAATTACACATGTAAAACTGAAAAATAAAAGGTGGAGACCAGCTCCTTAATACCCCAAGAGAATTTTTGACTATGTTGAGATTTTACAGTAAAGAACTTCTTTTTCAGCTGGTATCACTGAAATGAAAACGGACACAAAAACTTGACTGCACTGCTGCTAAATTAACATTTGTTAATAGATTGGAAAAATATATTTTCTCACCTTCCTTTTTTCTTTCATCTTTTTAATTTTCTCCTCTTGGATCTATAGTGGACTGTTTAAATCAGATCCACTTACAACCTCATGTGAGGCCTTTATAAAATGCTGTCCTTATATCGAAAGTTACTTTTACTCTCAGGTCTCTCACCTGGCCGCTATTTGAAGACAATAAGACCTCTCTATTCATTTAGAAGCTGAATTTTGCCCTGGATGTTACATTTTATATTGTTTGTCAATTAACTGTTAAGTTGCTGTTAAGCTTAAGTAATTTATACACGTAGGGAATACAGAACACACTGAATTTTTTAAATAGAAGCTTCCCCGAGGGCAAGATTCCTAGTCAGTTGTGGTGTAACATATGAGCCTTTTACGGCATCTTCGGTTTGTGGACAAATATAGTCAATGTGATTTGTCCAACTTTATTTACTATACTATACAGTTGACTTTCAACAGTTAAAATGCTCTTCTTGGTACCTAAGTATTTCATGTTGGATAGCATGCGATCATTGAGGAATCTAAACCTACAGAATAGGAACTAGTTCTGGGTTCTGTGTCGACAGATGTCTACCTTCTGTCTGGCTCTATGACTTTGTTCAAATCAATGAGTTGCACTTTGTCTAATATTATTTAAACACGAGGCATTATTATTCTATCTTTATAGAGCTCTCGAGCCTTTCCTGAGGATCATAGCCACCTCTAGAGAGCCTTACTGGTGCATGCTCCCAATTTGATGCCAAATGTACATTTTCCGAGTGTTAGCCTATGGCATACTTTAATCTCATGATCTAAAATAGTGGCAATTCAATTTGGGAGCTTTTTTATCTGCTAACGGTGGGTCTTAACAGCAACAGAAGTAATAGTTAATTAAATAACTAAGTGTAAGCAACTATTTACGCCACTTTGCTCTTAAGTCATAAAGTCAGGATTTAGACACCGACTGTTGGACTCCAGCATCCAACTTCTTTATCTAGTCTATAACTACTGATGTATCAAGTATATCTATTCATTTACCTTTTTAAAAGTAATTTTTACTTCATTATTTCCAAAATGGATTTGAGATGGCTTATCATAAAACTTCAACATACCACACAGTTAAAAATTAGAATGAAATAGGGGTCATAAACATAGAAAAAAATGGTGAAATTATTAGAATTAAAACTTAAAACCTGTGCTGAACTGATTCTGCAATATCATAGTAAATTTAGGAATACTCCTTACAGATGAGGCAAAAAAGGAACATATGATGGATATATGGCTTTCATTTCATAAAAGGAAATATTTACATATTTCCCAATAGGGGCAAACTTCAAACTTCATTCTTACACTAAATTCCAGCAAGTTATGACACGAATCTTTCCTTCTATTCTTTATTTGTCCATTCAACAACTGTTTATTAAATGCCTTTTATGGCCTTGGTATTATGCCTGATACTGTGGACTCAGTGCTGAGCCAAATGGTTACCTGCCCTTAAGCAGAGTACAGTAGTGGAGAAAAAAAATCACCATGAATCCTTATTTTAGTTTGTAACTACAAGTGAGATCTTTGCTCAGCGGAAAGGAGTGCAGTTCTATGAGAGCACATCACGAAAGAATATGACCTAGACCTGAGGTTTAGGAGAGGCTTCCGTAAAGAAGTGATGTTAGAACCCAAATCTGAAGGATAAACAGAAGCCATTTAGGTCCTTGCTTTCAAAGTGCTGCCCATAGACCTACAGCACTGGCCCCAGCTGGGAGCTTCTTAGAGATGCAGAGCCTCAGGCTCCAGCCTGGACCTACTGACTCAGAATCTGCCCCTGTTTCAGCAATTTCCACAGGTAATTCCCCTGAACATGAAAGTCTGAGAGGCACTGATCTAGGGGCATGGGTGGGATAGGATAGGGGGAATAGTGCGTTCAAAGGCTCTGTAGTAGGAAGGAGTATTGAGGAGCTGAAATAGGCAGTGTGGCTGGATCTTTGTAGAAAGAGGAGGTGCAAACCTACATGAGAAGGTAATGGAGACCTATGCATGCTGGGGCCACTTACGCATGGCTTTGCAAGCTTGAGAGACCTGGGACTCTGAAGATTTCTAAGCAGAGGAAGAAGAGAATCAGAGTTTATTTGGAAAACCTCTCTCTGCAATGCAGAGAGCAGAATATATTCAGGGTGAAAAGGGGAGGCCATTTAGGTGGCTATTATGGTGGCTGGGTGAAAGGTGATAGTGTGGAGATGGTAAGAAATAGAGGTTTGAGAAATATTTAGGGGATTAAACGAATTGACTGTTGTAATAGATGTAACATGAAGGTGAAGGAGAGTGAGGGGTCAAGGACGGCTCTTAAATGTGAAACTTTCCCTTTCTGAATGAGTGTTGTGTAGGGAATCCCTGAAAGACAAGCAGATTTGGAAGGGAAATAATCAGCTGGATCTTAGACATGTTGAATTTCAGATGCCTTTGTGGCAGTTGAGATATCAAAGAGGTTGTTAGAAAAATGGGTTTGGACTGGTCTGGATGGGACATATAAAATTAGGAGTGATATTGAGTAACATGTTGAATAATTAATTTGGGAAAGAGGCAAAAAGAAAAATTTTGCATTATAGTATCTCTTGCACTTAATTTCAACATTTGCTAATTTAATGATAGCATTTTTACAGAGTGCCAAATTAATATACTTGAGCTCCACTATTTTCTATTATTTAAAGTAGATTCTGGAATAGATTTTAGATAATCTGAGAGAAATAGATAGTCAATATATATTGAGACTGTCTCAAATATTGATTGTCTTGACCATGCTTTGGCAGGAATTGGGTGGAATTCATTTGAAAATTGAATTCCATATGCCTTAATCATGGCCATTATATGTTGCCAATTGCCTAGTCCATAACAGACCCACAAAAATATTTGAATTGTTGATTATTGAAATGAGAACTGTGTATTTTAGATATCAGACTTGCAGGTAGTAAAGCAGGTATTCTATTATGAAAATTAATGAGCCTGATAAACCTTCTCACTCAAATATAGTGTCATCCTACCTCTAAGCCAAGAAGGGCAACAGAAGTACATCTGAGTTGTGTGCTAAAGCTAATTTCTAAAATACATTTGACTCTGCTCAAATACGTAGACACATACAAATAGTATGGAGGATAAAATTTGACTAGGAAATTTTTTTTTTTTTTTGAGGGCAATGTCACTGGCCCTCATATGTGGGACTGAACCGGAGCTGCTGGCTTCCCAAGCCAGCACTCAACCACCGCGCCACTCGGCCGGCCCTTTGGACTAGGAAATTTAACTGCGGATTTGATCAATCAACTGACTTAGCCATGAACATATATATGTGGCTTTTATAGAATATGTTTCCCAGCTATAAAATATACGCCCAGGGAGGTTAATAAATTAACCAATTGGGTGGAGGGAAGAGCTGGATTCAGGGGGTAATTATAATAAATAAATAAATAAATAAATAACTGGTTTGGGCACAAACCAAAAAGAAAAGACATCAGTCATGTTGCTGAAGGTGTGCCTCGAAGAACCTGCTGCTCTGAAAGCATAACCTGAATTAGCCTGGAGGTGGATATTCTGAGAATAGGAGCCAAGATGGTAGGAGTATGGTCTGTCCTCAGAGAATAAGAACAGTTAGTGGTTTGTGACTATAAATAATAGTATTTCATTATTTTAACAACCAACATGGCCTGTTCTGTTATAATACCTTCTGGCTGAATAACAACCTTGCCTAGAACTGTGAATTTGAACAAGGTGTGATTTAGCTGGTAATCTTTGATTTAAACATGATTTGATTTGTTATTATTTTGACAGTGATTAACCAATAGTTTCATCTGTTTATTAAGGCTGTACATAATAAACTGTGTCATTGGTAATAGAAGAAATGACTCTTCTTCATTGTCTTTGGCAGGAGGGCAATAACGCGACACATCCTAGTGGAACTTTTTTATTTATGAATAAGAAAGGAAGAAAACATAGACCAGTTGTATACAATTATACTTGGAACATGGTTTCTCCAATGACTATTCCAGCCTGTTTTGATTCTGGGGAGGGTTTTCTGATCCAGGCTCTGAGAAAATATTGAGTCAGGGCTCTTAGCTGAGATTATATGATTTGGAGGATGAGGCAGCACAGCTTGAAGTGATTGTGCCTTATACATACTTTCCCAAGCACTCACTATCTCTTTTAAGAACAAGAGTCAAATAAGAAAGAAAGAGCTCTCAGCTGAATTCAGGTGCTTGAGGAAACGATCTTTCTCTTCCTTGATGCTGATGTGCTTCTTGGTCGCCACACCCTTTCCCACCTTTTCTGTCCATCTTTCTGACTGTGTTTTGTGTTCCTCACTGTGTTTTTTACATAATATTGTGAATTCACTTCAGCTTCTGAACAGTACTTCATTTATCTTTAATAATTAAAGTAGTCTCGGATTATTTCTTTTACGTGATGGTTAAGGCTTGGGCCCATCACTTGTGAACCTTTCTTGGGCCTGAGCAATCTGACCATACACCCATGCCACATTTCCCAGACTCCATCTTAATTAGTAGTTTGCTATGTCAACTACCTTTGGGGGAATATCTGCTATAAATGATTCTGTAAGATTTTATACCATTAAACATTAGTTTAATGCTACACTTTAAAGAATATGCTTTTATGAAATATAGTCTTTGCCTCTCTAAAATGGCCAGATTTACCCACTCTGAAAGCTGGATTTGACTGGTTTGTAACGAAAAATACACTAAATTATGGTTCCTAGAAACATATATCAGTAAATGGGATAATATGGGATTATCACATACATTGCAGTCTAGTGATTTTCTTTTGTTTGTTTGATGAGTGGTGTGGATTCCATGAAGAAGGATAATCTCAGGGTAAAGGTTTAAGAAAAAATAGGATTTTATTTCACTTGTTGCATTGAAAAAGGTTTATTATAGGAGTTTGGCTATATTTTTTCTTCAGTCTATCTTATTACCAATAATAGATAGTAAAGGTCTTACTTATTAAGTGCTTATATGCTCTTTTATCATAACCCCAAATTAAGCAATGTTTCAATGTTAAAATCATTAATATTAAAATAGCCTCATAATTTTAATTTCAGACTTTGAGGTTTTAGAATGTATTTGTTGTCATAGAGACTTTTTTGCTCTTCTAAGATAACACAACCTCAAAGGAGGTAATATTACTTTTTTTTGAGAACTAAGAGATGAAATGAGAAAATTTCATATGTAAATACATGTAAAACTTAATCTTGGAAGAGTTATTCCATTTTTATAGCATAGAGAAGGAAACTATGACCATCAGATATTCTCAAAATTGGCTTGAATTTCATCCTCATCCCAAAAAGAATGGGAATGGTCCTAAGAAGTCTCCTGTTCGGTAAGTACCTGTGGGCCATTTCTGTTGATCTCATGGAGGGATGGCTTTAATATAGCCAAGTAGTCAGTTTGGTGTGGCCTTAGAGAAAAGAATCATATTCTGTCCAAGGTATTATGGTGTTAAAAGTGTGTAATTACCTCCACTAGGAGGTTACGTTTTATTCCTCTTACTGCTGGAAACTTTTGAGATATAGGCTAATTTATCACATCCTCAACTCTTGTCAGCTTTATAAAATCCTGTTGTTTCACTTTCCAGATGATTTTTCCTTCTAAAACTTTCTTTCTTTTGTCTCCTAATAAATATGCCCTTTCTAAATCCTTTTTTCTTTTAAAATGAAAAGACTAAAAAGACTACTTTTGTAATTAAAAGTCATTTTAAAATAACCTCAGAAGATTGTTTCTAGATATCAAAACATCTTTATGGTCCCATTTCTATGGTAAGAAAGACAAGCGACTGGGATCCTGTACATTTTACTGTAGTCTACATTAATTACCTTCTATTAAAAAATGACAAAGACCTTTTTGAAAGGGAATCTGGCACTCTTTCCACAGAAATGATGGCAGACACCCTACTTTGCTCGTTTCTTGACATTTCTAATTACCTGTATTCATTTGAAATCGTTTCCTTTGTGGAGAGTTATTGGCATGATTTTCTGAGAACAAGAGGAAAATGGAAAACATTTTAGCAAGTTAAGGGAAAAAAATCAACAGTATCATTGTTTGCCGCTTTTGTTGAAACTACCTACAGGAGTCATTTGAGGGACATGAAGGTAAATGAAAGGTTATACTTTGCCCTGCACGTTGTTGCTGGTATTTGTAATGTCAATAACTGTAGAAGGTTGTCAGGAAATTGGAGAGATAAAGGTCAATAGCAATGACAAATATATCATTGTATGTGTTTGAATATGCACTATCAACCTAATCTGCCAGTGGAGGCTTTCACACCCTTGAAATATCAATCAGGTGCTATATAAACCCACCTATTGTTCTCTAGTTCCCTAGAATGAAATGAGGAGACCCACTGATTGAAAATCCATTTGAGATTTTTTTTTTGGGGGGGTGGTATTGTAGTCATTGCAGAATAAACATAAATGCTCATTATTTCTTTTAAAGATAGGATTAACAAAAACATATTAAAAGTTATCCAGTTTCTAAGATTGCTTCATTGGTGGGAAAATACAACATTTTTATTTTCACCAAAATGGGAAGACACAATTCACCTTTCTATATCACTTCAATGAGGTCAATGCCAGAGTTTTTCAGTGTTATAAACTAAATTAAATATTAACTATGCCTTTCATACAATCTTGACAAAAATTTAGTTGGGCTAATGGCGAACCCTTACGCCAAGCCCTGCCTCCTGTTGATTTTGACATGTTAAAAAGTGTGGTCATTTGTATTCAATAATAAATTATTTACAAACGAAATGCACAATAGGTTACTTAAACTGTATCTCTACTAGGAAAAGACTTGTTAAAATGCATTTTGTTGGAGCCAAACCAAAGCATTCAGATGCAGTAGACAAATGCATCTATCTTCCTTTTAGTAAATGGTGCTAAAGAAATTACTTAAAACCTTTTGGGAAATGAAAAATAAAAATAAAATAGTAAGAGGTCTTTTAACTGAATGTGCTTCAACTTGGTCTTGAAGAACACCTGCAGGACATAAAAGCAGTGTGTTTGAAACACAGAGGGATCATATTTTACGGATATTACTTTTTAATTTTTGCATCTGCTGGTACTCTCTATTAAAATAAAATATTTTGAAAACCCTACCCACCCTGAGACATCCTGCATTTTCTTAGGTATTCTAACCCCTTCCTCTAATGCTGACCCAATGCATAAGTCACCCTTCTTAAATGCACACACAGACTCCATGGAAAGAGAGGTGAAAAAGAGATCTGCTACTGAGAAGTGTACAGAGTGACAGGAAAAAAGAATAGTAAACTCAGCTGCACCCTGAGGTGACAGGATAAGAGAAAAGGCTTCAGGGGACAGAGAGGGCCTGAAGGGGAAAAGACCTAGAAAGAAAGATAGCAATGACTTAGGGGGAGGGAAATAAGGAAGGGGTATCGTGAAGGTAAAATACAAACATAATTTAACAATAACTATAATGGTTACATAGGAAAAGTGAGATTTATTGAACCTGAGAGAGAAAGGAAAAAGGTAGATTGTAGAGGTTGAGAGAAAAAGGGATACTATTCTGACAGCTGATCAGCAAAGTTCTGAACACAGGGAAAAGACACAGAAAAGCAAAGGGTCGCTGATGTTTTCCAGTCAAGATGTCTGTCCATTCAAGGGACAAAGAGTCAGAGGCTCCCTCTCACCTTTCCTTGGAGTATGCCATACATAACAGAACCTGTTAGGAAGCTATGTGCCCCATCCATTGCAGTGCATTTAAGTGTGCTTGTACATTTCTTTTTCACTGTTAAATAGTGTAGAGAGCTCATCATGGAAATTTTTACATTGAATTTTTTTTAAAGCTCTAATTATTTCCAGAGAAATTATCATTTTAAAAGTCCTGAAACAAACATTGTACATGATTTAAGTAGGACATTTTGAGATTGGATTATTTCCTCTTTCACTGGTTTCTCTTTGTTTTCAGTTAGTTTGTGATTACCGGTACATTTCTGACCTGCAGATAAGACTCCTACATAAGTAAATAGTCTGGCTACATTCACCGTGTGCCAAATGACAGCTAAAGTCTTGTCCCAAAGGTTTTATTTATTTTACTTTCAATTTTGTTGTAAATGGAAATTATATAAATAGAAGTGGACCTTTGCTTTTCTCTTGTCTTCTTACTTGAAGGTAGTTTTCTTCATGAAGGTAACTAAGGAGTTTAAAAAATAATAGAAGGGCTCATATGCCCTAAACACGTGTTAAATAGTTAACTTTTCTTTGCAATTTCAGCAACTTGAATGCGGGGTCTGGAAAGGACAGAGACCTGGATTGTCTGTGGTGGAGCGTTTCCTTTTTATAGGCTAACATTTGGGTGAGAATAACATTTCAAAGGTTCTATTTTTCAGTTTCTTTCTCTCCCTTTCCCCCCTTTTCTGGGTAAAGGTTAGTTTGGAGATGAGTGGATAATACAGTGCAAGTAGTTTCTTATTTATTGCGATCTCTTTTTTAAAAAAGTTTGTGATAGAGCACAAATAAATAATTATCATTATTCTTTTATGTTAGATGAGTGGTATTGAAAATCAGCTTATGAAATCATAATTTTCTATTAAATCTACATAATTTTGAGTTTTTTTCCTTTCTTTTCACAGTACAATATTTGGGCAATAACAAAATTGCATATTCATATTTACTTTCCTCTCTTCTTTGTTCATTATCATTACTGATCATTTTAGTCATCAATGGCCCACAATGGGAACTCTTCAGAATTTGCAGAATTAGTCCATAGCTTTTACTCTCCAGGTGAAAAACTTATAATTTCTAAGTGTAATAACCTACTCTAGAAGGTGAACGTGCTGAAAGATAACTGTAATTCGCAAGTGTTAGGAATGGGAGAGATTAGATATAATTTTATTCAAATCTATCTTCTCTATCTCTCTATGTAGACAGATAAAGTATTAGACATGACAGAGTGCAGTTGTGAGGAAAATCACAAATCTTAGGTCTTTTCTGAGGTAAGAAAAGGGTGAAGGCCAAATGCTTGCAGTGTTCTAGAAGTTAACTTATGCTTACTCTCACACACACACACACACACACACACACACACACACACACACACAAAGGCTCTCTCTGTCACGCCACATTAACTAAGTCTGCTTGTTTGAAAGAAAAAAATGATCTTGCTTTTAGTATAATATATTAATCTTTTACAGATATTGTTCCTTCTTAAAAATGTACTATCATTATTTATTAAGTCTGCTTAAAAATATCAAGTACACACAGAATGATTTCAATTATTTTTGTATTATAGATAAATTGTTGAGATTGAGATCGCTGTCCAAGATACTATGATCCGACTTTAAACAAGAGAGAACAACCAAAAGAAGAAAGAATAGTTTGAGAACTAAGTAGAAAAAATATAGAGTGAAGGTTATTGATAAAAATAAAAAACAATTTACTAATGCAGAGAAAACAAACAAGCACAAAAAAGGAAACATATATTCAATCACAAATAAGAAAAAAGATACAGGAGGCCACAGTGGATCACAAGCTAATTATGAGGTAAAAACAGAGCCCTATTGTTCAAAGACAAAGTATTGAAAGTCACTGAAAAATTTAGGGAACATAAATAATCATCCACATTATGTGCGTTATTAATCAGTTCCTTGTTATCATACTGTGTTCTTTAGGATCCTCCTACTTAAGTCAAATGTGCAGAATTTGGAGAGTAGTTCCAGAGGAAGCAGCAAAACAACCTAAGTGGAAAACAGTCCCCATGAAACAAGGGGAAAGGAACTGGCCTTGTTTAGTCTGGAGAAGAAAAGACTTGGAGGGAATTAATAGCAGTCTTTAAGTTCATGAAGGAACACAGTCCTTTGCAGGTCGAGGTAAACAGTTGGTCTCTGTTTTCTCCAAGGATAGTGTAAGATAGCAAGCAGGGTCTTAAATGCAGTAGACGGGGGTTTAGGCAAGATGTCAGGAAGATCAGGGAAGTGCAGAGAGTGGCTCCTCAGGGTTTAGAGTGTTGAGGAAATTATTGTTATTATTTTTTGGAGTTGGTAGGTACACACTGCAGAATAAAGAGAATACAATCTATAAAACAGGAACCTATGGAGGAAAAGAGACAAAGAATGCATAGTTGTCATGTAGGAATAAAGGCTATCTGGGATGAAAAAAATACTAAATTCTAGAATGTATAAGAGTCAGAATATTTGAGTAGAAGGGAAAATATATTACAGGAAAAAAAAGATTAAACAGCTAAAGACAAAACCTTGAAAATTTGAGGGTGTGGGATGTATTTGGAATAAAGGTACAATTTTAATCAAATTTCTGTTTTGGTGGTGAGAAAAGGCATCCATGTGTATAATATATACTAGCTACTAGTCATTAAAAAAATTCTGTTGGACTGACGTCCTTGGATATTAAAAATAGGACCAACAAAGACGTTTGCCATGTTTTATGCTTCATTTTGGTAAAAGAAAAATAATGGGGAAATGAACTAAAGAACTTCTCAAATTGAATTCAACCTTTTAATCTTACAGCATATGGGAAAACTGTGACTATTTGCTAAGTAAAAGACAGCACATATATATCACACACAAAAAAAACCTGAATAAAGAATGCATAGAATTCAAGAAGCAATGTGATAACCCAGAAGAAAATGATTGCAAAAGTCATCAGCCTTATCCCAGGAGAGAGTGAGTCTTCAGTGATCCAGGTTTTACGCAGATCAAACAAAGGAATGTGATCTGTGAATTTAAGAAATTTAGCTTCTAAGATTGGCTGCCATTTGATAAGAATGTTGCATTATAGGTAAATCACCTGGTACTACAGAATCTATTGAACTTGAAGTGATGCTTAGGTGTATAAGTATAGAAGTATAAAGGACCATTTCAGCCACAGTTGAATTGTTAAAGGATGTGTATTAGCTTTTAAAATAATTACAGAGGGTAAAAATTTCAGTCCCTTCGAAGTGTGATCACAACTCCAACCAATAATCAGAACTGTGCTTAAAGATGACAAATATCTTACATACATCGTGGGTCTGAAGAAGCAGTTTCGTTTCCAGATTATTTGGTTAGCTTGATCAATTTTCTAGTTACTTTTATTTCTTCAGCTAGCCACTAAACCTTTGGAAAAATGGAGTGGATTCTGCTTATATTTGGCTTTGTTGAACACATTTCCAATATTTTATAGCTGTGTTTTGTTATTGGGAGGTTTCATCTAATGTGCTTTGCAAGACACTATTTTTTTGATGTTGAAAACTTTCCTTCACTCTCAAATGTAGAACATAGAATAGTCCATATTTGAATTTATTTTAACCAAGATGATAGTTATGTATATTTTATAACATTTTGGTACACTGATCTTAGCCATCTAAAAATAGATCCTTGCAAATATTTCTTTTAGTGCTTTAAAAAAATATAGTCACAAATACTTCAACTTGTAAAAGATTTCGGTTTGAAAATGCATCTTAGTTTCTCTCTTTCTCTCTCTTTCTCTCTCTCTCTCTCTCTCTCTCTCTCTCTCTCTCTCTCTCTCTCTCTCTCTCTCTCTCCAAAGAAAAGCCTTTTGTTCTGTTCTCTCTGGCACTACCTTATTTTGTGACTTTCTGCTGTCCCCTAGTGGCATGTTAATCTTCTTGACTACTATGTGATCGCCTCTGGAACCAATTCTCTACTCTCCTGTGCTTTTTGTGACTCTCATTAGCAGACATTTAAAATACTATTAAACAACCCATGAGCTGCCTTTTAGAAGCAATAACCCTGTTCTTTAGCCCAAACAGTTTTCCATTTATGAATTGTTACCTGAGTAAACACGTCTAGGGAATGCATGCTATCTAAATATATTGTATTATCTCACCACAATAAACATCTCAGGTTTTCTGAATTTTAACACAAAACTGATGAAAGCAAAATGTTATCAGTTTTGACTGGTCTATACATAACATGCGGTAGCTAAAAGGTAATTTGTGACAGGTCAGACTATTTATGTCAATGGGTTTACAAACAAAAATAGTACTATTCCTTTTCCTTTGCTTTTCAAAATCCTGGTAGGTTCTTATAATTGTAATATTTGCTCCTTTCATGCTGATATTTTCCTATGAAATATTTAGAGAGATGCAGCAAAACTGTATGCACTCGAAGCATCAGATGTGATTCATTCATGTAAAAGATTTTGCATCAACATATACCATGGTGATTTAAAAACAAACAAACATGTTCTTAAATTTTTCTGAGTGTTTTTTCTTTCTACATGGATCAGAATTATTTTTAAAATTTGAAGATAGATTGGTTATTTCATCTGCCTTCTATGTTTTATGTACTCAAGATAAAATGATCAACTATAATATGGGGCTAGGAAACTTTTCAGTACAGCATTTTGATTTTCTAAATTAGTCATTTCAAAATGTATCTAATGAGAATGGAATGTAAGAATTTGTCAAAAACATTTTAGGTTTCTTTTTATATTTAATTTTAACTCATGAAAAATTACTATAAGTCTGGCTTACACAATTCTTTTAAAAGATGGCTAAAAACAAGCTAAGAAGAATTTACAAGGAAAAAAAAGGTCTGATGAAATCTGGCCCATTAACAGAAAGAACATTACAGAAATACGAGACGTATAATGAACTAATGATTTCTTGGCACTGTCTTGTTTGGCACGTATCATGGTTTTGACAATTATCACATGAATAGCAACACTTTTTTCTTTCTGAACTTGGAGTTGGGGGAAGAAGGGCTCTGGGAGGAAAAGGAGGCCCAAAGCCCTGGAAACTCCCATTTTAGTAATTCAAGTGTACAGTTTGGCTATGTGGAGGAAAAAGAACTAAGCTGCGAGGTTCTGTTAAAGGGTGATATTCTTGTTTCTTCAAAGAAACGTGGGTATAGTTTTTGAACTGCCTCTCTTCTAAAAGGTCAGATTGCTGCCCAATTTAGTCATTTTGTCTGTTTATACGTGCCTCCATTGGGATAAGATATCCAAAAACAAAGCCTTAGATTGCAATCAATCTTGGCTTAAATGCAAAGCCATCTAACCAATCCAAGAAATTCTATTGACTATCACGTGGAATGGGAAAAGGAAGAGTTTAAGCCTCCTAAACTTTTTCTCAAGAGAAAAGATAAACTACTTTTTTAAACCTCTTTTAACATATGAGAAAACTCATGCTCTCTTCCTTCAATTTTGCCCTGACACCCAATTTCTCAAATTCAAATTACATGGTTTTCTAAAAATACATCCTCCATCAAACACTGTAAATTACAATAGCTATTTTTCACACAGAAATGTCTGATTTTTTTAGTTGTCTATTCAGCTTGTAAATGTTCTAAAAACGTTCTTCTGTAGTTATTTTTAAAAACTCATGGTATGTTGGATAATAAATATTGTTGCTCTGTCACTGGAAACATTGGAAACAACATATCTGACAGGTTAATAGGAATAAGAATTCCATTTGAAATTTTAATTAATTTCATTTTAGATAAATGTGACTCTTTCAAAATCTTAGTTCTAGTGAATAAACAGGCAAATTTCTTTGCCACTGTAGATTCTATTCAGTTAATTTCTTGTAGATTATTTGGAAAATAAGAACAGGAAAAAAAAATTCCTTCAAAAAATTAACTCTAGAGACAGTCTTAATAAATCTTCTCTAATGTAATATAGCATTATCAGTGGCCTATTCTCTACAGAATTAGTTTTTCCAAAACAAATAATAAAGCTGAGCAGTCCTACTTTTTACAACTCTGGAGACTATCTAAACAAAATGAACAGATTTATAGGGCTATTTTTAGTGTGTGTCACTTGCATTACAGTTTACATTTGCTTTCGAGCCTTATTTGACATTCTTGGTAGAAAAATATAGGCAGAACACTCATTAAGAGTATTAATAAAGGACAGTCTCTATAGAGTAGTTACCCAAAAATCCAAAGTCAAGGCATGTATAAGAATGTACTTTTGGACTTCACTTTATGCCCTGCTGCTTCATTTTCAGTTGTCTAAAAAGTAAAGCCCTGAACCAAAACATGGATTTAATGTTCTATTTAAAAAATCTTTAGGCGTTGGTATAGCCTACTAATAATAACTGAAGGAAAGGCATATTTTTGAGGGTAGGAAGTTTCACACAGCAATAGGTAAGTGCTGCCATGACTAAATAACTATTATTTTTCCATAAATTGTATATTCACATTAAAGTGAAAATTAACTTGCTGGAGAAGCATAGTAGAATGCTGTGATTTTCTGCAAACCGTTCTTCCGTGAATAAAAATGCATGGAAAAACCTTATGTAATGTTATGAAATATGTCATCACACATAGATTTATGGAAAATACCATGTTATATTTCAAAATATAGATGTGAGGATTAAATATTTGCATTTTGTCTAAACCAAGTTTCTCTAGCAGTTTGTTCTGTGTGAGAAAGGCCAGTGCTTTCCATAGTGAAAAGGACCTCATTTCACTTGCTTATACAAATAACAAATGAAGAATTTACCTCCTCTGGTTTATACTGAAAAGATATTATATCAAGAGGAAAATATTAGGAAGATAAAACCAGATACATACTTAACCACTTTGTCACGTCTTTTTCTTCTATGGAAAGGGGAGCATTTGATAAGGTTAGAGTGTACAGGAAATCTAATTTGACACCCTGCTCGATGCCTTGTGGTTCTTTCTTATTAATTGCGTACATGTAAAACTCCCTAGTAAGGAAATTCCTTCGCTGTAGACATCATTTCGCTGAGCCTTATAAATAGAGCTCAAATTCAAAGGTAAGAAAACAGACATGAATGTTATACCAACTACCCCTGATAAGATATGTTTTCAAAGCAAAAACATGTCTACAGAGTGTTATGATATGGAAGTATCCGATTAAACACTTAAGAAAACATGCTTTCCCACACAGCAGCCTCTTTATTTGCATGAAATAATTCCTTAGAACAACAAAAAAAAGTAACTTGGCACAACTATTGGAGCTTATTAAAATTCAGTGTACCACATTTAAACCTGAAAAGGAGATTTCTATAAAATTATGGCTTGACAGATGCTTTCCACGAACTTGAATAAAATTGAAAAGTGAAAATGATACATTTGGGTTGATAGCAATATTCATTGTAACTGCTGAAAAAATACAAATTAAGACACTTCGGGAGGTTTCAAATAGTTTGCTACAGAGGAGTCATCTAAGAAAGCAGTTTTATAGCTTGATGAGTGTTTTTAACTAGTTAAAGATGTTACTGCAGCTACCTTAAAACCATGTTGTAAACAATGCCTCTGATTAAAAGATTGTCACAGATGGTTTTTTATTTTTTAATGTGAAGCTTTCAATCATCCTATTCCTAAGGCTTCTCAGTATAAAGGAATTGCATTTCTATAATAAATTTATCAATTACTAATTAGTTTGGTGGTGAGTGCCTAATTTGGGTATCTGTATATAATATAAGGCCATTTTCAATTTTTTTCTAGCACTGGTTTATTCTGGCATATTTAACATATGAATTAAGCCCAAATATCTTCTAAAATTCAAAATAGCTGTACTTACTCCTACCAAAATAATAAAACATAATTTATTGCTATAATCTCAATTTATGGTTTAGTTAGGCAGAGTGAAAATATGACCGCTATAGGAATCCCCGTTGCCCCTTAAATTCCAGTTTGCTTTACAATGGGTTTGTGTGCTGGTGAAAGTTGGTGCAACTAACACTTAATATGTCGTTTTAAAAATACGCTGCTTTTGTTTAAATGAGAGAAGAAGAAAAACCTGAGCCTCTTCAAATAAATTATTTTGCTCCTTGTAACTTTAAATAACACAAACAAACAAACAAACAAACAAACAATAAACCAAGTCATATGATAAATATATTGCAAGCAGGGACAGATGAGGCATTTTTCAAAATTTAACTGCTATGGCAAGTAGCTGTAAGGCAGCCTGCTTCCTTAATTTTTGGTGTGTGTGGGGGGCGGTTGAATATTAGGAGTATTACAATTGCAAATGTATACTCACTGCAACTGAAAACTAAAATCTTTTAAGATATTCAAATTCCTCTTCTTTTAATCAAATACACACACAATGTGTTTTTATAATTTTGGTGATCTTTCCTTTCCGATTTTGGTGGACTTATTTCAGATTTTATAACATCACTTTACATATTACACATTTTTGTCCGAAAAGCATTCTTCAAACGGTAGTTATTTATGTGAATAATAGAAAAAAATACATGAAAATATGGCTTTTTTTTCTTATCCCATTATTGAAATGGAAAATGATCATTAGCCAAGGCTGAGGTTTAGTGGCAACATTTTGAAAAATAGCCTAAATAAATAGACGTCAAATTAATCAAGAAAGGACTATTATCATTATTTTCAAAAGATGATATAATATGATCAGGATTTTTAAACTATGAATAATTGTTATGAAGAAAACAGAGGGTTACATTTAAAAAATTTGCGTACTCTACCTCTTTAGAATGTTAAAAGGATCCAGCACTCAGCTTGGCTTTGTGAAAATTGTGATTAAGGAAATGTTCATGATCATAAGAAAGTCACATGTTAGCCCTGAATTCAGAAGTTGATGATGCAGCAACAGACAATGCTGTGACTCACATAGAGTGTCTGTCTGTCTTTTGTGATTTGGAAAAAGTGTTTTGGAATCAGCCTCCTCCCTTTCTGCAAAGGTGCCTCACTTCTGAAGCAAAGAAGTTTACTTTATCCAAATTCCTTCTGGTGCTTTCACTTTGTTACTCAAGTCAGAGACAAAGAATATTTTCTCAGACGATGATTTTTTTTTTTTTGTCCTCTTGTGGTTAATAAGAATTTATCATTGAGAGGTCCTGCAGGTTGAAATGCATGTAAAAATCAGTTTTGATTTCCAAAAACCATTTATGGTTAAAGCAGAAGGAATTTCAATCATTTTATCATGTGGTTCATATCATCTAGGTATACTTTTAATTAAACACTGCTCCATAAATAAGCAAATAATAGAAGTTAGCACAGAAGCAGTTGATCTAAATCATGACAGTTGCTCATTTATCTTTGTCCTAACTAGACAATAGGAAATGACACTACGCTGTTGTTTTCTATGCATTAAGATTTCCTTTTTAAACAAATGCAATTGAGGCGGTTTGTTTTCCGACAGCCTAGCACACACTGCCAGTGGCCAGAGTTTTGTCTCGTCTTCATCCAGAGGAGGATTAATCTTGGTGATGGTGCAAACAAAATGTATGTCTGGGGTCAAAGTGCAGACTGCCTTTTGGGATCTGCATTACATTAATGTCATTTTTGGGTTCCTGACGTTAATCAAAACCAACACCATAAAGCGTCACTTAGCTAATTTGTGTATTATTGTCAATGTTACCATTAATTATGCGTTTGTGAGGAAAAAGAGGATTAATGAGATGTCACAGGTAATTTACAACGATCAGACTCCCCAGCACATTAAGAAAACACTAGCTGGGTACGATTACCATGCAATGGTAATACTATGCAAGAAGTAAAAGTCTTTGTTGAGGGACCACATTAATATTGTCCATCATTATCAAAACCCCTCTTTACTAGAGTGATTCCTAACTTTTAAATACCTTACTCAAATGAAATGTTTATTTTCATCTAAAATGCTAGGCACCGATGTATTAATTGTGGGACTTCTGTTTAGGTGTGTCTCTCTCTAAACTCTGAGGATAAGCTATTGTTTTTTTTTAAAAGGTAGGCAAATCACAGAGGATTAACTCTTCTCTGCGCCCCATGAACTCGGGTTCACATGGACTATCTCTATGAAGCCATTTTAGGTGATTCTAATGGTTGTATTTAAACCAGGTTCAGAAGTTCAGAAAAAGATCTCTTAAATCACATGACTTTCTCCAGCCTAGTTCTCACTCAGAGCCATGTAAACACATAGATTTTGCTTTTTGTCACCCCATTTCTGGAGCTCAGCCAGTGAGGAGAGACAGAATATCCTAATGTAAGAAGTGTACCAGCACAATGCACATGGGAACAGAGCACTGAGGTGTAGGCCTGGATTGCTATCTAAAAGGCCATATAGTAACAGGGATGCTGGGCATGGCTTCCCTCTGTTGGCCACTAGTTGTCCCATGTGTGACCTGGAGGTCTGCTTAGAGAACAATCTGGAGCTCCCAAGGGGTAATCAGAGTGGTTGGTTCAACCTGTAATTGGAAAATCGAGTCCGATTTAGGGGCTCACTAGGAGCCTGAGGGCCTGGTAGGGTGGTTTTAAGAGCCAGAGTTGAGGGAGGAGCTAGAGTTAAGAACCAGGAAGTACTTTAAAGGAATCAGGAGACAGGAAGATGAGACTTGTTGAGAAAGCAGTAGATTGAATCTGTGACATTTATTTATTTAATTGACCCCTCATCATGCACTAGACACCATGACAGGGATACTTTGGGGAGTAAAATCAGATGTGATCCAGGGATTTCACAGCTCAGGGCCTGGGTAGCTCAGTCAGCTTGTTTTCTGAAATGATTATGGTGCTGTAGGTTGGAGACTAGATTGGAAAAGGGTCGCAGTGATTTATGGAAGACCCTGTAGAAGGAGACTGACTATGTGCTATTTCAATCTGAATTCTAATTGACCCATTTTGACTCTTGATTTAGCCTTACTTTTATTTATTTGGTGAATTAAATTATAAAAAAAAATACAGAATTACGTATCTGCTTTCATACAGATATATGTAATGTAGGTTTAAATCCCAGCTCTGGGAGACCTTGAACAAGTTATTTAGCCTGTCTATGTGTCAGTATCTTCTTCTGTGAAATGGAGATAATGTAAATTATTCAATATAGTCATGAGGATTCGATGAGAAAATAAATGTAAACCACTTAGTACAGGACTCAGCACACAGAAAATGTTTAATAACTCAGTGGTTTTTAACCTTAAATTTGTATCATCAACATCTGGAACTTAAAAAAAATACAGTGCCCTGGGCCATTCTCCAAACCTATCAAATCTGAATATCTGAGTATGATTTCAATATATGGCCTAGAGGAAAATTCTGCAATAACAATTCATTATTTATCATTTACTACTATGGATTGATATTAACATTGATATCTGTAGTGAAACTTAAAAACATTTTCTACTGAATGCTTTTGTTTAGAGACTACATATGTGAAACCATGTATTTGTTCAGGCACTTATACATGTGATTATAATGTTTGGGGCCATGCAATTTGAATTGTGTATATAACATCTATGAAATACTGTTATATTGCAATTACTGTTTGTGCATGTACGTGTGTGTATGTGTATAGATCTATTTCCCTGGGGTGAGTGCAGAAGTTCGAGATGGCTACTCTTTTATGAAAGCTGTATTTGAGAAAAACTGTCCATGTATTAGAGCAAGGTCAAACCACAAGTGAGCTAAACTTCACCATCTATTAACAAATGAAAATAAAACATTTATTACATTGTCCACTCTTGCTTTTTTATATTTATGGTATATTCCAAGGAGATTTCCCTGTTGAGATAAAATTTCAGAAGCAGAGAGGGGAAAGTTTAAATAAAAATGTTTTATTATTGATTTGGTTGTTGCTGGGGCTGACCATATAGAATGTGGAAACAATATAGTTTATTTCTTTTCTTTTTAGTGGCTCTACAAAGTAATAGCTTAGCATAGCTATTAGTTTATCTTGTAACTAACCTTTGAACTACTTTCTGAGTTGGTTGTTTTCCAGAAAGCAGTATACTTGATAGAATAAACACTGAATGATTTTTAATAATGTTAAGTGCACTCAAAGAGAAGATTCTAAAGAAAAGATCTGCTTTTCCTCAGTTCTATGACATTTTATGGATTTGAAATTTCTTACTTTATATCATGGTCATTGTAGTGACAAAACCCTGGCTCTGACTAAAATTAGGGATCTAACTATGTATAGAGTTTATTATTTTCTGAAATTAAATGGCTAGTGTGCTTTGTCTACTCACTATAATGACATAGTGTGAAGAAAAAAACTTTATCAAAACATTCCAGACTAAAAAATGTTTATAAAGGGATTAGATGTAATATGTAAAGAACTAGTCATGTTCTATTTTTAAAAAAAATTAAACAATGATATGTGGGGCTGTGTAAAAGATCCACTGAAATTATTATTCAAGACACTCAAAATGTGTATATGTTCACAGTTATATATTTGATTTTATCTTATTTTTATTATTAGTTTCAGGTGTACAAAGCACATAATGATTAGACATTTACACCCCTCACAAATTGATAACCCTGAAAAGTCTATTATTCATCTGACACTGTACAACACCACTGATTATATTCCTTATGCTATACTTTACATCCTGTGACTATATACATATTTTAATCATGGTTGACATTCAACATTATTTTATATTCATTTCAGGTGTACAGCACAGTGGTTAGGCATTTATATAATTTATTAAGTGATTCCCCCGATAAGTCCAGGACCCATCTGACACCCTACATAGGTTTTACAACATTATGGACTATAATCCCCATACTGTATTTCACATCTCCGTTAGTATTTTGTGACTACCAATTTGTACTTCCTAATCCCTTCAATTTTCTGGCTCATTCTTCCAATCCCCCTTCCATCTTGCAATCAATTTCTAAACAAGTCCCACCCTCCTCTCCCCTGATTCCTTTAAAGTACTTCCTAGTTCCTATTGCTAGCTCCTCCCACCACTCTGGCTCTTAAAACCACCCCTACTAGGCTCTCTGGCTCCTTTTTCCACCCCTTTACTTTCAGTCTATGTGTGTCTTTCGATCTGAGATGGGTCTCTCGTGGACAACATATGTGTGGGTCTTGTCTTCTTCATTCAGCTACTGCATATCTTTTGATTTAATCCATTTACATTTTATGTGGTTATTAATAGTTACATAGTTCTTGCCATTTTATTATTCATATTTTTTTTATCTTTGTTTGTTTTCTTCTTTCTTACGCTTAAAGAAGTCCTTTTAACATTTCTTGTAATACTGGCTTGGTGGTAATGAATTCCTTTAGCTGTTTCTTATCTGGGAAGCTCTTTATTTATCTTTCAATTTTAAATGATAGCCTTACTGGGGAGAGTAGTCTTAGTTGTAGGCCTTTATTTTTCATTAGTTTGAATATTTCCTGCCACTCTCTTCTGGCCTGCAGAGTTTCTCTTGAGAAATCAGCTGATAGTCTATGAGAACTCCTTTGTACTCATTTAAGTAACTATTATATTTGTCTTTCTCTTGCTGCTTTTAAGATTCTCTTTGTCTTTAATCTTTGTCATTTTAACTATGATGTGGCGTGGTGTGGGCCTGTTTGAGTTCATCTTTCTTGGGACTCTCTGCTCTTCCTAGGCTTGTATGTCTATGTCCTTCACCAGGTTAGGGAAGTTTTCAGTCATTATTTATTCAAATAGGTTCTCAATCCCTTGTTCCCTCTCTTCTCCTAGTACTCCTATGATGTGAATGTTGTTTTGCTTCATGTTGTCCCTTATACTATCTCATTTCTTTTTCCTATTGCCACCTGCCGGCTTCCCATAAGCCTCAGCTGTTGAAAGAGCTCCTTAGTTGTGTGGGCCGGACTACTTGACCTGGTGTTGAAAGGGGTTTCAGTGATGTAGCATCAGCTGTGTGGGGCAGGGTCCCAGGGAGTCACCAGGTGTGGCCGGGATTTTTTACAAGATTAGTGCAGATTCAGTTCTTGTGCCAGTTCCTGGCCTGTGACCACTTCCCAAAATGCCCTGAGAATACTACAGTGAGTGGTGATACCCTGATAAAAGGATTGCTAAGATAACCAAGTAAGGAGAAACAAATGTTCCTCAAGTGACTGCAGAAGTTCCTCCTTAACATAATTATGAACAAGCTTCTCTAAATTGAGAAACTTCTTTTTTCATGTCAAAGAAATTAATCAAATAATTAAAAAATTATCACAGCATTTCTATCTTTCCCACTGCTGGTCAAAATATTCTGGTAACCTCCTCACTCATTATGGACCTGTATTGTCAATCAAGCATCAACAATCCCATAATGTGCTTATGGAGTATAAAGTCACACATGATTAACATTTCCAAATGAAGAATCTTCTCAACATAAGTCCACCAAAAAAAGAAGGGTGGCCTCATGTTCAATACCTTTGAAAAATAATGCATCTGTATTTTACTGTGTGAGATTCACAATGTTCAATGACTTACTAAATGCTCCTGTCATAAATAAAATTTTCCACTTTGAAAGTCATTTATCATCAGTGAAACATTAATATTGCTCAGAATTTCTGCTCCATAGAACACACTATGGTTCTATGGAAAATTATAATTATAGTGGTTGATGATCTACACATTGTAGGAGACATTTGCTGTCTCCACCAGCTGAGCCAAGAGTAGTCCAGTGGGAGATGAGAATTATTAGACATTGTGCCAAATTGGGTCAGCTGGATGCAGAATAACCAGAGAGAACCCAATACTATAGCTGGTACATCAGTGTTGACCGTCAGGTCTGCAGAGCTAGATGAGGGCCACAATAGGAGAGTCAATAACGTGGAAAAAAGCTAGAAGTATTGAAAATTAAGTGTGGGAAACAGGAGTACGTCAATTGTTTAGAATCAAATTGCAAGAAATTGTTGTAGATTCTTTTTGATGTGATGTCTATTATGGATATGGAGGTGGAGAGGAAGAAACTTTAAAGGCATAGCTGATAGAACTTCACTGCACAAAGGTTGTGGAAAAACATAAGAAATAAAATCATGGTCTGTACATGACCTCCAGTATTGTAAACTTTGAGTAGACTGGGGCTATGGTAGTTGCTGAACAATTTAGATGACACTGAAAAGTTCTCCAACACCTTTTGATAGCAAGACTGGGAATCTCAAAATTGGTGGTGCTTCTGTTGCCATTTCCAAAGAATAAATAATAAGACTGGTGTCAGTCAACTGGTCTGCGGAGTTATACTAGGAGATAAGAAGGGACATGGAGTCATTTTGTAAAAATACACCAACAAGAAAACTTAATTTCAATAGATCAAGGAATTGCAATGGAAATAATTTAATGGTTATCTATAAACTTCTATACAGTGGGGGCAATATTCTTGAAGAACATATGCCAGGGTTATTGGACATTTTTAATGACTTTGGCCAATGGCACAATTTCATTGAGGTTAGTAGATGAAGAATGGTTCCCAAACAATAAATATTGGTAATTTCCACTATGAGGACATGTTCTGGACTTAAGAACATGGCCTAAGACCAGTTTACCTTTGTAGACTCAGAATCTAACATTCCCAACACGAAGGCATGAGTTCAATAAATATTTGTGTAGATGAATAAGTATTCAATTTGTAAGTGATCTGAAGTAATACAATTACATGCATGAAAGGCAAAATAAGTGTATTAAGAATATCCTGAGACCATATTTTAAAGCATATAAGAAAATTGTGATCACTAGGTACAAATGAAATTAGACAGGTCAATTTGATAGCTCCATATGCATTTGTCAAAAACTCATATTTTTTTTGACACTGACCCTGATTCTGAGGGATGAAAGCATTATAACATCCTGATAGTGACTAAAGTAACAAGTTAAAGAGCAACCTTAGTGAGTATGCAATGTGATAAAGACCATTTTTTAATCTGCTGATCTTTTCTATATAGACACCAATATAATCAATATTAATTGGTTAGTTCCATCTTCGAAAATGTAAAAAAAGAAAAACAAGAAACAAAAAACAAAACCACTAAAAAACAAAACAAAACTAACTCAATAAAACAAATATATCCATACCCTTCATTTTTCAAGCTACCTTATGTGTAAGTAAGGATGAAAAGACTTTCTAGTGTACATACATTCCCTTTTTTACTATGTAGTCTTGTCCATACAGAAATCTCTTTCTGTATCTCAGAACTCTGTGAGTAACTAGGTGGCCTGGGATAGAAGGATTTTACCTGTGAATTACATTCAAATGGAGACAGATACCAACAACACCTAAAATATAAAAATCTAGTGCATGCAAATATGTGCAAGACCCTTAAACATTCTCTCCATCTTCAAGGAGCCGGTATCACTGAGATTTTCCTGTCCTATGTAAAGTTTCCTCTACCTTTCTCACCTATGCTTTTTTTGTTTCCCTATTTTGAATGCAGCCAGTCTTCATGTTCTTTTTGTTTTGTTTGTTTTTAATTCCATTCAGGAGTTCTGTTTCTGATTTCCAAGAGTTCCCTTATTTGATAATTTGGTTTTGTATTATTAACCATGAATTAAACTTAAACTTGATTAACTACACAATGACTTTTAATCAGGAAAGTCTGTAGTGCTTTCCCTGAAAAGACTGCCTCATCCACCTGTAGTATGTCTCAGAAGCAAAGATGGAGGAACTCTTGGAAATATCCTTTTCTTATCTTTTTTCTCTCCCCTCAACATTCTTCCTCCCTGTGGTCTTTCTCCTTTCCCTCCATCTCATTCTCCCTCCAATTCATCTACTTCTCTTCCTTCTTCTCATTTTTCTTCAAATCACTGGGGCTCCAAATTCATTTAGTTTTAGGTTCTTTAATTTATCAAAGTCAATACATCTATTCTAAAATTAGTTAGATCAGTTAATAAATCAAGGCACAAAAGATGAACACAAGAAGAAACAGTAGTAGCTGAGAAACGGATGGGTTCTGAATATCATTCTTCCTTTTCTCTTTTTTTTTCCTACACTGAGCTGCTCCTTCCTGCATCTGGACCTTCATGTGTGCATAGCTAGCTACACTATCCTTCAAGTCATAGTTTAAAAGTCATCTCTTCAGTGACACCTTCCCTTATCTTCTAGACTTAGACTTTTATTACACTCTCTAGATAGAATGTCTCAGATTTAATTAGTAATCCAGATGTAGATAGAAACACAAGTGTCAAATGTCATCCATCTAGACATTTTATACAATTCTTGGGCAATTCGAAATGTGTGACAAGTTCCTTCATTACAGGAAGATCGCTGTGGTGGACAGCCTATAAAATGGCTCCCTAAGGTCCTTGCCTTGTGGAACCCACGCCCTTGTGTAATGCACCCCCACCCACCTGCAGTGTGGGCTGAACATCGTGACTATGACTCATTTCTAAAGAATAGAATACAGTAAAAGTGATGAGATGTCACGTCTGAAATTAAGTTACAAAAAGACTGACATCTCTCTCTCTCTCTCTCTCTCTCTCTCTCTCTCTCTCTCTCTCTCTCTCTCTCTCTCTCTCTCTCTCTCTCTCTCTCTCTCTCTCTCTCTCTTCCCCTTTCCATCTCCATCTCCCTTGCCCTCTCTCAGCCCTGACCTAAAAGAAACAAGCTCCAATATTGTGAGTAGCCTTATGGACAAAATAGCATGACAAGGAACTGATGTTCCTGGCCATTGGCTAGAAATCAGCTAGCAAAAGACCCGAGGCCAACCACCAGTCATGTGTGTGAGCTTGAAAGGAGATTTCCCCCCAGTTCAGCCTTGAGATGCAGCTTCTGCTGACACCTTGATTGTAACATTGTGAGAAATGAGTTACCAAACACAAGTAAGCAAGCCTGGATTTCTGATTACAGAACAAGTAAGATAATAAATGTTTGTTGTTTTAAGCCCCTGAGTTTTGAGTTTTGGGATAAATTATTACGCAGTCAGAGATATCTAATACAGATTTAGTATCTGAAAGTGGGGCGCTGCTGGGCCTGGGTAGTGGGCTGAAGCTGGAAGGGTTTTGAGGAAAGCCTTAGAGAAAGCCAACATTTTCTTGAACATCAGGGCTAGTTTCATTGGCACTGCTTACAAATAACACCTAACAAGAAAATATTAACAATAAGCTCTATCAAATGTAATCAAGTACGTTTGATAGTGTTTTCACCAAAAATGCTAAGAAGAAGTGCCCTTAAGTATCATGGATATCCAGGCTAGGTATGATTTAACATGTTGGTTGCCTTTTATATGCATAATTTCCATTCTTCTCAGACATACTCATATACACCACAGACAATGGATGTGTATGGTGATTTGATGTGGGGCAGGATGCTCTTCTACAGCGTTTTATGAGGTTCTGAATCTTTCCATTAACTTTTTATAGATAATCTTGCCCAAATCTGTGCCTGTGAATAAATGATCACACGTTCATTTTTCTCTAATAGAGGCAATGCATGACCATCCCACTTCAAATCTTGATTCCATTTACTAAGTAATTTTTATTATAAATATATTCTTAGGTTATGCATAATTTTCCTCGAGTCTATCTGATCTTATTGCAAAAGTAAATTCTCCTTTGCAAAGTCTTGAACTAAATCCATTTAGTGTTTTTGCTTTATATTTGTGGGGAAAAATATTGTTACTCTAAGGGAATTCTTACTCAAGAGTAATGAATAAAGGGATGGATATTCATAATTCATGTGTCTAAAGACATTGAGTTGAGACAGCTAAGAGTAATACTGTATTGTTTTATAGATGGCGTTCCTTTGAAAGTAAACATAATTATATCTTTTTATGTATTATCAGGTAATGTGTATACATGTATATGTATATCTTGTTTCTCTCTCTCTCTCTCTCCCCCCGCCCCCTTTCTCTCTCTAGATATATATAAATCTAATAATATCCAGTTCTCATTTCATTGCACTGGGTTAAAAAAATATATAAGTCCAATCAATCTACATTTTAAAATAATGTTTTATCTAAATTTGGATATTTGGATAAGACATGTTCATTTAGTATGACTTCTCCTTTTCCATGTGACTTGAGAAGCAGAATTTTTGTAAATCCTTCAATTAAGTCCCAATAGGAAAAAGATGTAAATATATGAAAATATTCTTGGTTCCACTGACATGTGATTATTTACCAGGATGTAAGTGACTTAGTGGTAACATGCTCTACCTCCAGAATCAATCATTTCAGCCTCTATCACTACCGAAGACTTACATACATATTTTAAAAATTATCTTTATACGGGCCGGCCGAGCGGAGCATTGGTTAAGAGATGTCTTGGGATGCCAACGGCCCCAGTTCGGATCCCACATATGAGGGCCAGTGACACTGCCCTTTACAGCTAACAACAGTTCCACCTGGAGCTGGGCTATGTGAGCCCCGGCGACAGTGTAGGCTGCAGCCCCTGCTGCAGTGGGCTACCATAGGCTACAGTGAGTGGCCGGCAGCCAGCATGAGTAGCTGGCAGCCAGTGTCAGCTGCCAATAGCCGCGGTGAGCGACCATCCAGAGGCCGACGACTGATCTGCCTCATCCGGGAAGAGCGCAATGACGATACCAACATGGGCCAGTGAAGCAATGTCCTCTGCAACTCGACTGAAGAACAAAAGGACAGTAACTTGTCTGTTCCCCTTCCCCGATTCCCCAACGCTGTTTCCCTCCCCCAATTCTCCAATAAAATCTTTTAAAAAATAATCTTTATGAATGACAACTATATATATGGCTAATCTTACATGTAAGGTGTATTTAGGGAGTGTGCTTTGAAGAAAAGTTTCTCTGATCAGAAATATCTTCCTTCATGGCATGCCACCGGGTTCAGGATTCCAGATATTCATGTAACTTTAAAGGTCTCTCAAGAAGCAGTACATTTCACTAAGTTAAGCCATCATTCTTGGAGGAGTTAACCAGTAGTTAGCTTGTCAGCAGGGATTAATTAATCTATATCAATAATTGCTACTTATTGTTCTGCAGTAGCAGAAGGGCTTTGGGCAATCTGACACACACTAGGTCAGGTTTGATGGCAGTGGTTAGAATCAACAAACTGTATTTAGGGTTACTGAGAGTAGTGACCCCACTACCCCTACTCTTTATAGATGAGATCCCTGGAAATCTAGGGACAGGGTAACAAAGGAGAGCACAGTGGTTCCAAATAAGTGGTGTGGCAAGATCTTGAAGACACATCTACTAGGCAAAGTGGCATATATCTGTACACAGTTCTGTATATCAAATAATATTTTAAATGCACTAAGCAAGCTACCTATTAAAAATTTTCTGTTAAAAAAATCCTCTGGATTGTGCATAGTTCCCCTCCAATTTATATCTTCTGTGAATTTGGGAGTCTATGTATAATGTCTCCTTGAATTCGAACAACTGAGATACGAAACCATCTTATAGAGATGCACTAGGAAGGCAGATTGTAACAGCAATAGCCACTTCCTTAGATATCTATGTGCAATTTTAGTGGCAAAAGTTGTACTTTTTCTTGTATGTCATGTACAACTTCATAACTATCTTTTTCCAGTTCATAAATGCTACTGATTTGCGTCTCTTAGAATGCAACAATATCGCCATAAACTAAACCTCTTTTCTTAAAAGAAACACAGCTTCTGTCAAACCAAGTCTGAAAATATTGACCACTCCATATATATATATAACTTCTTAAGGGGCAACCCAGTTTTATCTGTACTCATTAGACTTTGCACAGTTGCCAACTCTAGTCAATGTTGTGGTCAACCTTGCTCATGGAAGTAAAGCTTGTTTTTCCTTAATATGAGGAAATAAAATATTCCCTTCCCTGGTTATTCAGATAGATAAAAATATTATCTTTTCAAATACTGTTCCCAGCAGACAAGGGAAGGTTTACACTTGGCACTGTGAATGAGGAGCTATAGTTGAAGTAAATGGAAATGCACCAGATCAAATTAGATTGCCTTTAGCCAATCATAGCAGTGCTAGCCCCTTGGCACTGACCAGGTTGTTCAATACAATTTATTAATCTGTGTTATTTAAAGTAAGAATTCAAAGAGCATAGTAAACATTTTGGCTGGAGTGTGAAATGGATTGCTGCTATGCAAGGGCTGTGGATGACTTGGAAGCTTGAGCAACGCAGCTATAGGCGAGAGATGGCCATGAACTTAAATGAGCCTGCTAATAGCAATGATACATTGACAGGGTTTGCGAAATCAATCTGCTGACTGAACCAGGCCATAAAAGCAAAAGGAACGGATGCAAGGACAAATAGCAGGAGTAATCTTAATAAGAATTAAGCACAAATAATAGAAATAACTATATATGAACAATTTCTGATGGTTTACTTTATATGAATAGCTGCCATTTCAGGTATGAATATTTGAAAAATTCTTCATCATGTCTCATTACCTATAGACATATTTCAGTTGTCCTGTGTATTTTTCTCCACCCATTTCTTTCTTGCCCATCTTTTCTTCTCTCTAATTTTTCTCCCTTTTCTCTTCCTCTTTTCTCCTTCCTAGCTTGACTTTCTTCTTTCTTTTACTTTCTGGCTCCCTCTCCGCACATCTTTTTTCTCGTTCTTTGTCCCCTTATGCCAACCATTGCCTAAGTACTAAATAGAAGAAACAAATAATATGCTGGTTTCTGTAGTACACTTCCTCAGTGGAGAACAAGAAAATCTACAATACTATGAAGGCAGTAGCACTATAAAACAGCCATGGGGCTGACATTATAATTTGGCTTTGAGTACATGGCAGATAGCCCGACTTAACTTCTTAGCTGGATTTATTCCTTCACAAAGTAGGATTCACCATTTTATTACCTGAGTAATAGACTCCTAATGATCTCTTCATCTTTCCTACCAGTCTATGCTTACCACAGGTGTGTGCATTCTCATATTTTTCACCAGCTTAAAATCTTTAATTGCAATAAAATCATTCATTCATTCATTCATTCATTCATTCATTCATTCATTCATCATTCAAACACCCAATGATGAATGCAGTACTCCTTTCTGCCCGTGGGGAGTGGGGGGAGGGAGTAAAAGCCCTTACTGTAGTAAGTGTATCATCCTTTAGTCCATCCTAACTTTCATCTTTATACTTTCCATGTGGCGTGGTAGTTCTCTTCCTTCCATCTGTCCATTTTTTATTCATTCTTCGCATTAGCTCAGATATACTTCATTCTGTGAAGCCTTTTTTGACTCCTTGCTCACCTTGGGAGACTTTGGTGTTTCTTGCTCTCGAAGCATTATTTTTTAGCTTCTTTTGAAACCTGCACTTACTCTGAATTTAATGTAGTTATTTTGATAATTTTTCAAGAAAAATACTTTTCATCATAAAGTTAATATATTCTTTGGTAGCATTTCTGGAGAATGTAAACAAGCTAAATAAAAGAAAAGATCTTCATAGTTCTACTACCCAAAGATAATCACTGTTAATATTTGGATGCTTTCCATCCAGAATATTTTTCTATGCATAAATTTTATAATTTACTGTATCATTTTAAGGTAAAAAGACATTTAGTAAATTTTAGTTTGTATTTCCTTTTTATAGTTTGCTTATCTTTCCTTATATAGAGCTGAAATTTATTTTGGATCCAAATTAATTATAGGTTATCATCTCCAAAGAGCTAAACAATACTTCTAAAACATATATTTACTTGTTTTTATTCCCTGGACATTATACTACATTCTTTGAGTCTTGCTTGGAATCCTCACATACAACTCTGCAAGACAGATGTTTTTATGCCTATTTTATAGATGAGGAACCCAAAACTCTGAAAAGTTAACCACTTGTCCAAGGTAAAACAAGTAGTGGTGATAAAATGCGGCTCAAATTTTATTCTACTACCAGTCATTATGGTCTCTGGTTCACTAGGATCCTAAATGTAGGATTAGTCTTCTTCCCTTATTTTTTTTTTTAAACCTGTATTTTGATTCTTGCCTGATCTTTATTTCTGATCAACATTAGAGAGGGCCGGCCGAGTGGCGCGGTGGTTAAGTGCTGGCTTGCGACACCAGTGGTCCCGGTTCGGATCCCACATATGAGGGCCAGTGATACTGCCCTCAAAACAAACAAACAAACAAAAAAAACATTAGAGAGATTTTGTTAAGTTTTCATTAGTCTCACCAGAGAATAGCAAACAGTCGCAGAAAAATGCCAGTGAAATAATAAATTCACAACAAATATTTGTTAAATAAACAAGAAAGGTAAAGCAAAGCAAGGAGTAGAGAAAGATTATGGTGAATAAATGGAGGCTCAAAAATAATTTGCATTTTTTCACTTTTGATGCTGTCATAGTTCTGATTTAAGAGGGATTTGTTTGAATAGAATTTTGAATATTGCTTTCATTCAATTACATTGAAATTTGGAGTTAATAGTTTCCTCCTAATCTTGTGCTACAAAAATAAAGATCTAGAGTTTCTCAGACCGTAGAGAAGAGCTGCAGAGCAATCTTGATGTTTCTGTGATCCTATGCTAATATATAGTATATCATGATTGTAAACATAAATTGTTTGGTTATGAAAACAAACTCAATCATGTGTTCTATATACTATCAGAGGTTCTGAGAGAGGCAACTTAAGGCTCAAAAGCATCACCATTGTTGAGACTAATACTGTTTATTTTAATCACAGTGATAATGGGAATAATTACATCTTCTATAAAATATATATATATATTCTTAAATATTTTATTGGGGGGTTAGGGGAGGGGAACAGCATTGGGGAACTGGGGAAGGTGAACAGACAAGTTGCTGTCCTTTTGTTCTTGTCTAATTGTGGAGGACTTTGCTTCACTGGCCCATGTTGGTATCATCATTGCGCTCTTCCTGGGTGAGGCAGTCAGTCGCCGGCCATTGGACTGCTGCTCACAGCAGCTCGTGGCAGCTCACGAAAGCTCACGACAGCTGCTAGCCATCCCCACTGCAGCCTAAGCCATTGCTGGTGACTCATGGCAGCCCAGCTCCAGGTCGAGCTGTTGTTCACCACTTTAGCTGTAGAGGGAGCAGCATCACTCTCATGTGGGATTGGAACCGGGGCCCTGCTGCTCAGAGCTGGCGTCCCAAGCCAACTCTTAACCAATGTGTCACTCGGCAGGCCCCATAAAATATTTTTACATGTCTTAATATGTTTCACAATATCTTCTCAAATTTTCATTTTCTTCATGAAAGACTGTCTGCTGGTTGAGAGGCAGCATAATAAGTGAGACAGAGCTTAAATTTTGAAGTTGGAACTAAGCAGTGCTACTTACTACCTATGAGGCCTTGGGAAGTAACTCTACTCCTTTGAGCTTCTAGTTCTACCCACATTGTAGTTTATGTGAGATTTAAAATAATAAGAACTATGTAAATGCTGGCACATAATAGGTGCTCAATACATGTTAGTTTCTTACCTTAACTTTTCTTCTTTTCTTCTTATACAGTGTCTTCACCATGTGTAAACGCCCATTTACCCTGTTATGGATAACAAGGATGCCATTAAAGTTGAAGAAAATGACAGCTAAGGAATCTGCCTTTGTTTTGCATAAGTTTATAGTCTTCTAGTCATTCAAATAGAACCCATAAATAGTAATAGTTGTCTAGTGGTTTTCAACTACTTTCACATTGTGCTTTTAAAAAATGAGATAGTATCCTTAACAATGAGTACCTAAGCCAAATGACTTTTCCTCCTTAATATACTTTCCAGGAAACACTGTGTTGGAGACAATTTATAAGAAACCTTAACTTTTAGATAACAAACTGAAGGAAAATTAAAATGCAGACAAATAAAAATTAGACATAGGAATCAGAAAAATGGCATAGGTCCCGTATGACATGCTCGATAAGGAAGGCAAACATTGGAAAGGTAAGAAAGATCCCCTTTAATAATTTTTTTTTTTTACTATAGAAACTGTTTATTTTCTGTCACCCTTATTTTCATTTTCTGTTCAAGTGTCAGTGGAAAAACAGCTGAAGGCCACTCAGTGGTTGTTCCTACCCATTCAGTGGTGTGAGTGCTGGGAGCTTGCAGACCAGTCAGTCTTCAGCAGCAGGCTGAGGGCTCCAGTGTCAGTAGGCAACGACTCAGTAGGTACAGAGGGCACCTGCATGCCTCCAGACCAGCCTGCAACCTCAGGCTGAGTAGCAGTGAAGTCTGCCAGAGCACACCTGAAATTCCTTTTTGGTCACATCCTTTTCAGCAGCGGCCTGCTCCTCCTTTTCAATCTCGTCAGGATCTCTGTAGAAGTAGAGATTGGTAATGCCCTCCTGGGGGTGCTCACAGAAGATGGGGCCTCACCTGCTCAGAACCTCCTAAGCCGTGCCAGTATCCACCACCTCAGACCTACTGAGTCAGCTCTTCTGAGGTATCCCCGGGTGGCAGCATCCACATAGTGTCGAGGACAGTCTGTTACATGGAACAAGGGTAGGTGGGTTAACTTCAGTGCCTCTGTGAGAGGCCGGTGGTCAGCTCTTGGATCCTTAACCACCGGAAGACATGGCTCCGGGAAGGCTGCCTGAATCCCGCTAGTGAAGGTCTCGGGAGAGAAGTTGCCCATGGCAGGAGTGGCTCCAGTGGCAGCAGAAGCAAGCTTCAGCACAGCTCGTTGGCTGCTATACCTGGATGATGTGACACTGACATCAACGGGGTTTCCAATGGCAACAATGGTACGAGGTGCCAGCAGGAAGCCTTTCCCAGGTGCTCTTCAGATTTATGAGGTAAGGCCATCACTTTTCCTTGTGTAGATGTCTGTTCCATTTGGGAATCAAAGTTGGTGCCACCTAAGTGGGGTCCTGTTACAAGGAATTTGAGGACATCAAGGGCTCTGGGCATTGTAACGGTTTCCCTTTAAGTAACGATGGGAAACTTTCTCTTGGTAGTCCAGAAAGGCCCCTTTAACTTTGTCAGGCTTATTTTATCTGTCGTAAAAAAAGGTAAGTAATTCTTTTAAAATTCTTGTTTTGGGGGTAAGTGTTTTGAAAGGGAATGAGCAGTATTTTAGTGATAAGCTAATATTTAAAATCTAATTTCACTTGAAATTATCTTTGTTATGTGAGGAGTTACATTTTCAAACATTCAATCTGTCCATTGAAATACGTAGGTTATTAGGCAGTGGAATAAAGCAATGCTGCCATTCTTTAGTATTCAGAACTAACAGATGAGAACTGATTCTTTTAGCAAACATGTATTTTGATAAGACTTGCCTGCCAATCAATGAATGAACACTGGCAAATGTACTATTGACTGTAAAACCTTTAAGATGTAAACATTTTAGACATTATATTCCATCCATTCAACCAGCCATTCAGTCATCTATCCCTGCAACAATTCATGCTTTTATCTTAAAAAAATAAAAAATAACTAATTAAATGTTCTGTGCTTCTATTTTCACAAAAACCTGATTTTCCAAGCAAAGTTACTATTTTTTTTTCTATTGAGAAACATATATGGGACATAGGACAAGATCCCAAACAACTTCTCTTTAAATACACCATGGATAGATAAATGTCTAGGCCATAGAAAAGAGACAGATAAGTTGTTAATTCATAACATCTGCTAATAGCTGTTTTAAAATGGTTTGCTTCTAAAGTTTCCCTGTGTAGTTTAAAATTCTATATAATTGCTTGAACCCATATACAATGAAGATACCTTGTTATAGCATATTTTGAAAGGAATGTTGTTGATGATACGGAGGCACATATGCTAAATGATAGTATAGTTGGGAAATTTTAAGCTGTATAACATGTTCCCTGAGTTTTGATTAATGGACTGATTTCAAACTGGAGTGGTATCTCCAGTAACATGTCAAAAATGTCTATCCTAGATACTTTTCCCTCAACATTCATATGAATAATTTGAACAAAAATTTAGGCAGACAGGTCATGTTGTAGAAGATGCAGAACTGTGAAAAGTATGTTAATACATTGGGTGCATTTAATCAATGGGGGACAAAATCAACACAATAAAGTTTAACAATTGCGCGCGCGCACACACACACACACACACACACACACACACACACATATATCCACCCAAAATATAAGATACGTTTGTATGTAGTCTCACATTTGGTTAACAATATCAACTGGAAGTATATAAGATTAGCCCCTTTTTAATAACACCTATTAAGCTCTATCTTAATAGAAACTGAAAACAGAGCAACATTTATGAATAAACATATTTGTTATATAGTTATTTATAATAGTGAATTATTTAAAATAAGTAGATGTCCAAATAAGAAGATCAGTTACTATCATCGTGATATATTCACATGATGGGATATCATGCATTCATTAAAATGAAACTATGAAGGGATGAGTTTCCAACTATATGGTAAGATATTTTATTGTATTAATGCTAAAAACCCAGAATACAAATTGGGTGATTATTAATCTATATAAATAATTAAAATGCTATTCAAAAAAATTTCAACAGATACACAGTAAATGCTATCTTTGCCTTTCACTACATGCTATCTCTTAATTCTACTTCTTTCTGTTTAATTTTTATACTGAATTTGTATTTTTTTATAATTATAAATGTATTTTAAAGAATTTATTAAAATATAGCTAACATGCAATATTATATTAGTTTCAGGTGTACACCAAAGTTATTCAACATTTATATACCTAAATAATTGATCATCATGGTAAGTCCAGCAACCAGCTAACACTGTATCAAGCTTTCACAATTTATTGACTGTATTTCCTATGCTGTTCATTAGATCCTCATGAGTTATTGGTTTTATGCCTGGAAATTTGAACCTCTTGTTTCTCTTTACCTTTTTCCTCGTTAAAAATTTTTTCAATTAGAATTGACATTCAATATTATTTCATATTAATTTCAAGTGCACAACATAGTGGTTAGACATTTATATAGAAGAAGTGATCCCCCTGACTAGTCTAGTATCCACCTAGCACTGTATAGTTATTGCCACATTGTTGACTATATTCCTTGTGCTTTATTTACATCACCATGGCTATTTTGTAACTACCAATTTGTACTTCTTAATCCCTTCACCTTTTTCACTCATCCACTCACTCCTCCCATCTATCACCCCGATAAATCTGATACCCATCTGATACCATACAGTTATTACAATATTATTGATTATATTCTTTATGCTATGCCCTACATCTCCATGACTATTGTGTAAGTACTGATTTGTACTTCTTAACCTCTTACCCGCTTCACTCAGCCCTCAGCCCCCTCCCATCTGGTAACCATCAAAATGTTGAATTTGTTTCTGTTTCGTTTGTTTATTTTGTTTCTTAGATTCCACATACAAGCAAAATCACATTGCAATTATCTTTCTCTGTCTGACATAATACCCTTTCTCTGTCTCACCATAATACCCTCTAGGTCCATTCATGCTGCTGCAGATGGCAAGAACCCATTCCCTTCCATGGCTGAGCAATATTTTATATATATATATATATATCTCACAACTCTTTATCCATTCTTCCATCAATGGACACCCAGGCTGCTTCCACATCTTGGTCATTGTAAACAATGTTGTAATGAACATATAGATGCACATGTCCCATCAAAGATGCATTTGAGTTTCTTCAGATAAATACCCTGAAGTGGGATTACTTGGTCCTTCTTTTTCTCTTGTTATCGCCTTTGTTTTAAAGTTTATTTTTTGTGGTATAACTATTGCTACCCCAGATTTCGTTTTTTTAAATTTCCATTTTCATGAAATATAGTTTTTCATCTCTTTACTTTCAGTTTGTGTGTGTATTTCAATTTGAAGTGAGTCTCTTGTAGGTCACATATGTAAAGATCTTGTTTTCTTATCCATCCAGCCACCCCATCTTTTGATGGGAGCATTTAATCCATTTACATTTTTTTTTTTTTGAGGCAGTGTCACTGGCCCTCACATGTGGGACCGAACCGGGGCCACTGGCTTCCCAAGCCAGCGCTTAACCACCACGCCACTCGGCCGGTCCTTAATCCATTTACATTTAAAATAATTGTTGCTAGATATGTAGTTATTGCCATTTTATTATTTTATTATTACTTTTTAAAAAATTTTTTTTTGTTTGTTTTCTTCTTTTAAAAGTTCTTTTAACATTTCTTATAATACTGGTTTGGTGGTAATGAACTCCTTTAGCTTTTTCTTGTCTGGGAAGCTCTTTATCTGTCGTTCAATTCTAAATGATAGTCTTGCTGGGTAGAGTATTCTTGGTTGTAGATCCTTACTTTTCATCACTTTGAATATTTAGTGCCAATCCCTTTAGGCCTGCAAAGTTTCTGTTGAGAAATCAGTTGACAGTCTTATGTGAGCTTCTTTGTAAATAACCAGCTGTTTTTCTCTTGCTGCATTTAGGATTCTCTCTTTGTCTTTAACATTTGCCATTTTAATTATGATGTGTCTTGGCGTGGGCCTCTTTGGGTTCATCTTGTTTGGTACTCTCTGTACTCCTGTACTTGTAAGTCTATTTCCTTCACCAGGAAGTTTTCAGTTATTATTTCTTCAAATAGGTTCTCAATGCTTTGTTCTCTTGCTTCTCCTGGTACCCTCTATGATACAAATGTTCTTACACTTGATGTTGTCCTCGAGGTCCTTTAATCATCTTCATTTTGTGGGGAGGGGATTTTTTTTCTTTCTTTTTTTGTTGTTCCATTTGGATATTTTCTGCTATCTTGTCTTCCAAATCACTGATTTGATCCTCTGCTTCATCTAATGTTGATTCCCTTTAACATATTCTACATTTCAGTTGCTGTATTCTTCATTTCTGACTGGTTCTTTTTTATGATTTCTATGTTTTTTTTTTATCTGCTTACTCTATCTTTATTGAAGTTCTCAACTTCAGCATCCTTATAACCAGTGTTTTGAACTCTGTGTCTTATAGTTGGCATGCTTCCATTTGGTTTAGTTATTTTCTGAAGGTTTTTCTTGTTTTTTAATTTGGGACTTGTTTCTTTATTCACTTCATTTTGGCTGCCTCCCTGTGTACTTGGTTCTAAGTATTAGGCAGGGCTGCTACGCCTTCCAGTCTTAGTAGAGTGGCCTTATGTAGTAGGTGTCCTGTGGGGCCCAGTGATGCAGTCTCCCTGTTCATCAGAGTTGGATGCTCCAGGTGTGTCCCTTGAGTGGGTTGCGTGTGTCATCCTGTTGTAGTTGAGTCTTGGTTGCTGTTTTCATGTTAATTGGAGGGATTGACCCTTGGGCTGATTGGGTGTGAGGACTGGCTGTGACCACATTGAAGGAGCTATTGGTCAGAGGCTGACCCTATGGAACAGGATTCACTTTAGCAGGGTTCTGGTGCCTGTGTAGTCCTTGGAGGTGGCTGGATGATGCTCCAGCTCGGTCCACCAGGCATGCCAGCTCCAGGGCCTCTTGGGAGAAACTCCACTGCATCCATGTTCAGCTGAAGCCTGCCATGGGACACCTGGCATAAGCCACAAAGCAATCCACAGATGCCTGCCACCCATGCTGGGTTGGGAGGTGTGTTGAGGAGCCAAGCCACAAAATGAGGCTGGCTGTCACTGGTGCTGGGCTTAAGGCTGCTCAGCAAGAGGTATAGGACATGGCAAATCCTGATACTGCTTGTTTGGGTTTTGTGAGCCTTTGAGGGATTTTAGAAAAATCTGCAGCATAAGTCAAGACAGGCTGTTTATATGGAAAAGCCACTGGAAGTGGCTTTGGTGTACCTGAAAATTGGGTAGGGTGGGGTCTCAGGGAATCATCAGGGCCACGTGGAAGAAAGTTGTTTGCCAGGTTAATAGAAACTCAGATATGGCAGTGGCCTGCATCTGCAAGCCCTGGAGTGGGAGGGCTAAACAAAGAAACAATAGCTTCCTCCAGCTCCTCCATGTGAATGAAAGTTGCCCCTCTAGCCCTTGCTCTGAAGCCAGACAACTCAGTTTCTCCCTGTGTGTCTCTAGTACCTTTTCAAGCTGTAGCCCCAGTACTAGAGATCTGAGTGTGTTCATCAGTGAGTAATGTCATGCATGCATGGGCCCTTTAAGAGGAGCTCCTGGGACTGCAGCTGCTCTCCATCTCACCCATGCATAATCTCTGCTGGTTTCTCTCCTCAGTAGTAGAATCCTCAGCTGGGGACCCTAGGCTGGGGCTGTGAACCCTTGCTCCTCAGGGGTTACTCTGCAGCCAAGGTATCCCTCCTGAATTTTAATGGTCACAGGCAGGTGTGAGACGAATCAGTTCCGCATCTCTGCCCCTCCTACCAGTCTTGAGTTGACTTCTTCTGTATATCTTTAGTTTTAGAGCTTTGGTTAAGGTAGGCTTTGGGAAATTCTCAATGATGGTTGTACTGTAGTTAAGTTATAAATTTGATGTGGTCATGAGAGGAGGCAAGCACAGCATTTACCTACTCTACCATCTTGACCAGAAATCTCTGACTAAATTTAAATGAATTACAGATCTAATAGACTGCGGATGCCTGGCTTGAAAACAGTTAATGTTGATAGATAACGAAAGTCATAGTTTGTTGAAAATCCTGTACTTTACATACTTTAATCTCACTTAATCCTTACAACAAACTTTAATTCACTTCACAACAACTGTATGAGTTATGTATCATCTTTATTTTAAAATTTAAGCTTAAAGGCCACATTATTAGCGTATGGTAGAGATCATGCTCTGAAAAATTAAAGATGAGCCCACAGTGAAATTAATAACCTCATAAGTTATGATAAGTAGATAATATACTTGCATGTAAAGTACTTATCTCATTATTAACAAGTAGAAAGCTCCTATGATTAGCTACACACATGGATGCATATACACACACAAACAAAGGTGATGATGGTAGTGGGGCTGTCATGGTTCTCTCCCAATATTTAAAGAGTTGTATGGAAAAGAAATAATATTGTGTGTGTGTGTATGCGTGAATGGGTGTAGTTTCAAAGGATTGAACAGGACAAACATGGTGGAAATTGCTGAATGTAGATTTCCATTTAATATAGAGTTGCTAAGATATTGACTTATTTAGCTTTTTATTCCTAGAAGTATTAAAACAGTCTGAATGATGATGTATCAGAAATATTTTTTTAAGAGATTTCTGTTGAGTGAAGGTTTTTATTAGGTCTTCCATTTATTTAAAACTCTGGAGTTCTTTTTAACCCCAAGGTTTTATAATTCAGTTATATTTTATCATCCTTAATTCTTAATTATTTTTCCGTGTTCTTCACACATCCTATTAATAAGTGCATTTTATCCACTACTGCTTTATTTCAATGTAGGTACTTGTTATTGGAACCAAATGATGGTTCTTTTCACTTTCACAGCAAGAAACTTTTTATCATTATTGTAGTTGGGGTTTCAAGTGCCCAGTGCAAACAAATCTGAGATTTGGATGAACTTGATAAGATGGATGTTGTCCAAAGAAATCAAATATTATCTCCTTTCCATGAGATGGGACAAGTGGTGTCTCAGAGGCCTGCTCTGGGCAATGATTTGGAATTTGGAGCCAAAGGAGGAGGAGACAATTAGCAAAGGCAAATATTAGGGGTATCCAAGGTCAGTACACAAGGTAAACAATCTGGGAACAGTTGCCAAAACCAAATGGAACAAAACAGGGAGGGTGAGCCAATTCTCAAAGCCAAGAGGGTAGAAAGCAAGAGCAGAGGATTTCTGAAATGGCTTAGAGCAATGGAATAAATGCAAGAGTGGAGAAATTCTCCAACCTGGATTTTAGATTATGCCATATCCACAGTTTCAGCGAGTGTGTTAGTGACCAGGAGAGACACACACTAGAGCTCACACTAAATTGATAGCCTCAGGCAACATTAATTTATTAAAAATATTTAATGAATGCATCTATGAACAAAGCATTTCGCTAAGTACAATGAAAAAAAATTATAAGCATGGACTTTGTTCTTAAACAGCTTACTTTCTAATGGAATGGAAAGATAAGTGGAAATATAATAAAAAATACAAAAATATATGTCATATATAAATTAAGTGATAGGAGAAAATAGACTTATTTATTGCTTGGGTAGGTAAATATGTAAGTGGGCAGATATGAGAGGAAGAATGGAAATATTCCAGGAAGAAAACATCTCTAAAACTTTCTAAAAGACATTACACCATTTTTAAACTTTCTAGTCTAATGCCATTCTACTCTCAAATTGAATTTAACTTATGAAAGGAAATATACAAAATATTAGTTCATAACGCTTTAGTGTTAGGAAGGCATTGGCAGTCAACCAATGCATGCCCTCTGCAGGAAGTTACTGCAAACCACCAGAGTGGTTGAAGAACTTGCCCAAATCATACAGCAGTTCTGTTTGTTCAAGTTCTATTTGTCTAATTAATAGGCATTCACAGGAAATGATTGTTCATGTGGGTCTGTATTAACTAGTGGTAAACCACTTTTTGTTAAGCATTTTTATATTCTCATTAAATTATACATGAATGAGTTTGATAAATCTGTTTTTGTTCAACAGCTGAAAGCATTAAGACTGATAAACTTGCTCAAATTGATGAATGAAAATTTATACAACTCCCAAGCCATGTGATGGTTGACTGATGTATACACTAACAGTGTGTGAAAATGCCTTTTGGATTCCATATTATTTCTTCCAGCACTTCCTCAGAATATAGTATTAGGGCATGCTTTATTACAAATATTATATGTGTCTAATCAAACACTAGTGTGGATCATGCCAGCCATTTCCTTTCTACTATTGTTAGACCCAGTGGTTAAAGGTTTTCTGCTATAACTTAATATCAGCTCTACAAAATAATCTTGAAACTATATTCATCTATAATACCCTCTATATTTTTTTAAGAATCAGTGAGGAAACTAAAAATGTAAAATATGATCTACTTATGGATGTGCGGTGATTTTTATTTTAAGATATCTAATCTTATATGTAACTTTTTTTGTAATGAATTTAGAGAACAAATAGCACCATTTTGCCTGGGTTTATGTGAGAAATCTCAGACACAGAAAGGTCAGAGTGTGTTAATGACAGAAACACTGAAACACACAGCTGTGGATTAAATACAAGCATTTTTTTTTCAAGAAGTCCCTTCTTTTCCAAATAAGTATGGAATTTATAAAGCTCAATAAAGACATAAATTCTTTGTAGCTTTCATTTTAGTTAGGATAAATAACTATTTGCAGAACCAGAAAGGTGTTAAAGGAAAAGGATTATTAATATTATGGCTATATCTGCCAATTCAAAATAATCTTGGGATTAAAGTTTTTTTTTTAATTTTCAGTAATTTTCTTAGACAACACTTCAATATTCAAAAACATATGGTGTTTACAATTTTGCCCACAGGCTATTTTTCCAAACTGACTTCACTGATGGGCAATCACAGGATTTTCAGACTAGATTTTCATTTCTTAATTTTTTTCCTCCATCCCTTCTCTGACTTTTAACTCTTTGCTACTACCACATCATCCATTCACCAACATGAGTTAATACATTTATTGTATTACAGGAGTAGTAAAATTGTATTTTCTTTAACAACCTAAGTAAAGCAGAAATGAATTAATTATTTTATATATACCTATAAATACTTAACATATGTATACATATTATGTATACATTTACAAGTATTCTCTCTATATGCATATTTATAAATCTATAAATTGATACTTATTCAAAGATATAGGAACGATTTTACTGAGTGTGAAAAGTTTAGAACAACATTTTAGCTATGACGACTACATACAATAATGGAGCAGATTAATTAATACAGTAGTTCCATTTTCACATACTTTGAGCAATAGGACATGCACAATATCAAACTGGAGTCCAAAGCATTCTAATCAGTTAATGGACATGGAATGATTGCTTTGTTGACAGTTGGGAAGTAGTAATTTCTAGTTATGCTTTTGTAAGCATGAACTACATGTCAAACACTTGAAATAACATCCTCATTAATTTTTATATTCTGCCAGCTCAGCAGTTGGTCATTGTTGGGAACTAGGTCACGTGGAAGTACAACCATTCGTCCAACATCATACACATATGAACTGCTCAACTAGAATTTGAACCCAGATCAGCCTGGCTCCAAAGATCCAATAAAGAAGACTGGGAATGACAAGCTTGTAATGGCATATAGTGGTGTTCTGTTAAGGCAGAATGTTGATCATTTCTTCTAGGCTCCTATTGATTGTGAGAGTGCTGCCCTAGTCTATTGGTTAGAAGGTTAGTGGATCATGCTTGCTTGCAAGCATGCAGGCTGTCCAATTGCCAATAAAGTAGAAGGGAGGAAAATGTAGTTAAGACCACTAGTCCTAGAGTCATTCAGATCTAGGTTGGAGCACAGGTTATGCTGCATTTTAGGTATATAATCATGTTATGGCATGTTAGAGCAAGTTTCAATTTTCTCTAAGTTTCAATTTTTTCTCATCAATAAAATACGCTTAATAATGGCACCTGAGACTTCCGGTAAAATGGCGCAATAGACAGACACTGTGCTAACTGCCTCCCAGGATCACACCAAAATTACAAGCAAATTATACAGCATTCAACCCTGGAGGTCCCTGGAACACTGGAGGAACAGAACCACTAAACGAAGAATTTAAAGAGGAAGCTGCATCGGGTCTGGTAGGACGGGTGGAGACGAGAGAGGGCGAGCCCTGTGAGGGAAGCCCCAGCCGTGGGAAGCTTGTCTGGTTGGGGGAGAGACCCTCCGGCTGCACACCAAGCTCTCCAGCCCAGAGCTCCTTTGCAGGGAAGAGGAGTTCTAAGATAGCCGGCAGTAAATTAGTAAGGACTCTCTTTGCTCAGCTCCGTGAGACTAAGAGCGGCTGGAGAATCACTGGGGCCGGCGCCCGGGCTTGCTCGCCGGTGAGCACTTACCTGGTTCCTGGTGGAGGGAGTGGCTGTGTGAACCGGGAGCTTGCGGGGACGGACTGAACTGAACACCTTTGGTGCAAAGGCTGGAGGTTTTTGGACTGTTGTTCCGGTGGTGCAGAGCCTGCATGTGAGTGGTGTAGGGAGGACGCCATTTTGTAGGGCTTGGGCCCTCCCACAGAGGATCACGTCCGAGACCTAATTGGTCGGGTGGAATTGGCACAGAAGTACATGTGTGCGTGCACGCGTGCGCCTGCAGCCTTGGATCCCTACCCTCTGCCCGGCTTATACTGCGTTGCCAGGGAAACGCAGGGCGGGCGGGTGCCCTCTGGCTCCAACAGGCTGTTCACTGAGGAGTTGTGATGGATATGTATGATATGGGGGGGGGGAGTGGGGTGGCGAACTGGGGGAGGGGGATTTTCACTTTGGGAGGTAAAGAGTATAACTATTGTATTGTGTTGTACACCTGAAACTAATAAAAAAAAATTAATGGCACCTAACAAGTATTATTCTTGCGCTTTATTGAGATAATGCATGTGAAGTCTGCTGTAAAGATTGCTTAGGAGATATTAAGCACCCATCAGTGTGGTACTAATTATTATTATAAAAGTTAAGTTATAATATTCATTCATTACTTTATTATAACATGGAAACTAATGATCTAAAATATTCCTGAATGGTATAGGAGCCCACCAAACTCATAATTACCATTAAAGATAAATAAGTGTTCAGGGTAAGAATACCTTAAATGGCAAGTGACAGAGCATAGCTTAAAATTCACATTTTTAAGCTTTGTTCAAATGGTAGACACAGGTGACCACTGCTTTTAGCAGCCCTGCCTAGTGACCCTGCACAATGGAAAATTACTTGATATTCTAAGATGGTTGGAAGGGAATGAATACTTAACAAAAATATCCATGTTAACTATTTATAGTATCATTCCCTTTTTCAACGAAAAACATGAGTTTCAGGTAGATTTAGTAGCTGCACAAACTTTTGTAGCTGGCAGAGCCATGGTTCATCCTCAGATCTAACATGCTTCTAAGGCTATATTCTCTCAATGACTCCATGACTTTAAGTGAATTATTATCTGCTCATTGAAGGTTACCTGTGTCTCTCAACCCAGGACAGTTGCCAGGAAAGTGCCTAGCCAGGCTAAGCAGCAAGGTTCAGTCAGTTAATGTTCCAGGAAGAATGCTCAGTCAGTGTGAGAGAAGAGCTGGTGGATAAATAGTCCAGCTTTCTCACATGCAGTAAAACAATGTTAAGGAATGTTCCACAGCCTCCCAGAGGTTCCCCAGTCGAATGGAGCCCCATTTGTCCATGGTGGTAACCTCTACACTAACACACCTTTATCTGTTTTCTTTCTCTTCCTCATTTGTCTTCCTCATTTCCTTCACAAAACTTCCTGGGCCCATCTCTCAAATAAAATCCTTGCAACCCAATCCTTGTTCTCTTTTGAAGGAATCTAAACTAAGAAGACCCACTATATAAAACAAATGAAAATGGCATTGCTTTGTAAAACAGCTGGGCATGCTCTTGTTTCCTCGAAGAGACTCTCCTGAACCACTATTGGGCTAGTTATTCCACTGAAGATGGATTGGAAATCTCTGTGACAGGTGATCTCTGGGCTACCCCCAAATCTGATGCTACCATTTTGTGAGCTTTATTCATCTCAATTCTTAGAACCTGTCTGTGGTAACCAGAAGAAACCCACAAGCTGACGGTGGGTGAATAGAGAGAGGTCTTTGAAGTAGTGCTTTCAGGCTTTCTTCTGATAAGTAAATTGTATTTTTTTTAAAGATTTTATTGGGGAATTGGGGGAGGGAAACAGTATTGGGGAACTGGGGAAGGGGAACAGACAAGTTGCTGTTCTTTTATTCTTCAATCTAATTGTGGAGGACATTGATTCACTGGCCCATGTTGGTATCATCATTGCGTTCTTCCCCGGTAAGGTCGCTGGCCTCTGGACGGCCGCTCAAGGCAGCTCTTGGCTGCTCACGCTGGCTGCTGGCCACTCACTGTAGCCTATGGCAGCCCACTGCAGCAGGGGCTGCAGCTCTGCAGTTGCTGGCGACTCACAGCAGCCCAGCTCCAGGTAGAGCTGTTGTTCACCATCTTAGCTGTAGAGGGCAGTGTCACTGGCCCTCATATGTGGGATCTGAACTGGGGCCGCTGGCATCCCAAACCAGCTCTTAACCAACCTGCCACTTGGCAGGCCTAAATTGTATTTTTTAAATTAAAATAAATTGGTGGGATCTTTAAACTATTCCCTTAGATAAATCAGTTAAGATCTTTCGGGCTTATCTGAAAAATAAATTAAGTTTTTATTTAAAAAGCTAGGGCAGATAGATTTATTTTAGTTGCAAGATACATGATTTTAAAATTCTTGAAAGTTTTAATTTGAGTTTTATATTTTTGTTTTCTAATTTTAACATCAATCTGTGTTCACTATATAATAGAAAAGTTGGGAATAACAAACAATGCTGAAATAGAAAACAAAAATAATGTATTTTTCTCTCGTTCTTAGATTCTATTTGTATATATAGATATAAATCAGCATGTACATATAAACACACATGTATAATAATTTCCTTAAAACATTAGGATTAAATTTATAGATAGTTTGTATCATTTTAAAAACAGCATTGTCTCATAGTATTTTCCAATATTACTAAATATTCTTCAAACCAACCTATCCTGTAATTCATTTGATCCTTTCTCTACTTTTGGATACTTACCCTGTTTCTTCATGTGTCACCATTATATGAAAAAGTTGCAGAAATCTTTGCTTGAATCTCTGCTTTAGAATAAATTCCTACACAGAATTACTGGTTCCAAGGGTGGGAGCAACTTTGTCTCTCAGAGCATTTTGTCTTCAAGAAAGTCAGCATATTCCAACTTGAAGCCTATGAGAGTGAATTTTTTTGCAAAAAATCATTTTAAAAGCATTGAGGAAAAAGATTAAAAAAATGAACCTCATAATTCACCGAGTTGTAGAAGCTACGCCCAGTACTTACAAGAACTATATATTCTAAACAGTCACTGTGAAAAAAGGCAGAGCTCATTTTTTTTTTTGCCTTTGTTATTGATGTAGGCCAAAAATTTAATGCTCTTTCCTGGGGAGGACTCAATCAGCTTATACATCATAAAAGCATTGCAGGTTGGTAGAACTGTGGTGAAGAGTTGCTTATTTGCAGGATTTTGTTCATTTTCAGAGGCTGAGTTGGAATGCATGCTTTGTGACACAGAGGAAAGCAAAAGAGGAGTGGAAGTGTGACCCTTTGCTTTTGGCAAAAGAAAAACAAAAACAACAACACAAAAAAACAACTTAGTGTTTCAATAGCAGGTGGCTGAACGTAAACTACAACTATGAAAATAAAAAAAATTCCTTCACTCTGTAGAAAAAATACTGATATCTCATTTGGATGTTTTCTTTTTTTATTGCAGTATTATGCAAGGAAAGTGGTACTTAAAAAGCCATAATCCATTGCTAAAGGCATTAGTTTCCCTTTACAGTTCAGGTGCAAATGCAATATGCTATGAAAGACATGTTACCTTCTTTAATGTAGCTTCTAATAAACGGGTAGAATTGTAGTCCACGTGAATTTTGAATCCTAGAAATTTCAACTGGAAAATGCAGTGAAGATAGAGATTTAAAACCACAGCAGGAACTCAAAACCCGGCTAACGCAGTCCATTATTAAAGGAGACACTTTCCTACATGGGAATAAACTTACTAAACGATTCCCTCCTTTCAGTTAGGTATTTAAGGAACAGTTTAAGTGCATGAAAAAAGATTTTGTGGTATCAGAAAGCATTTGACTGTTTTGGCTGAGAAATTTAATAGTCATCTTTTCAGAGACAGGGATTTTCAGCTCCTGGGTTAGAATCTGTAGGCGCACGTCATGTAGTGAAGCGGACCTTGCAGGCCCCAAGTACTAACCTCTAAACGCCAGCATTTTGTCTCCTCACCCTCCTTCCCTCTGTCTGCTCTGTTTATATATGTGGGAGAGGCCTGTTGAGTGTGGCTGATCTCTCCCAGCTGTGGCCTCTCCACTCACCCTAATTTCTTTCTCCATAGCTCATTTGGACCCAAGCAGTGGTGAAATTGCTCACTGGCGAGTGTATCCTGCCACAGAAGTCATAGGCGAGACATGGCCACAAGCAAAAGAGCATGAAGGATGGAAAACAGTATCTGGACAGGGCAATTTACATAGCACAACCCCTTGTTTTTTCATTTCAGAAAAATCAGCCATGCAGCCTTTTGTTGCTTTCTGCTGTGGCCAGAAACCACTGAGGTTGCAATTCTCCGGAAGTGAAAGAAAAAGTCCAAAAGGACTCCAGAATACGCACTGCCCTCTTTTCAAGTTTTACACACAGCTTTTTTTGGCTCACATCCCTGTGGACCTTTCTCTGGTCTGGGTATAGAAAGTGGCTCCCAACTGTACATCTGTCATCGATCTCACTGTGCTCCCTGGGGATTTGTTTTCCAGTTCTTGGTAGGTAAGGAGAGGGTTTTTTTGTTTTGTTTTGTTTTTTTCTGTTTATATACAGTCAATAACCCAAGAATGAGCAGCACATTCCAGAGAGTCCGTGTTCATATGCATTTAGGAAAAAAATACAAAAATATCTTTTTCTGGTTCTTCACCAGACTTAGTCACTCTTTGGCTTTTACTCAGCAACGAATATTCCTAGAGCTAGATTGTTATATTTGGTAGTAGTGTTTTATAACAAACACTAATCTGGTTAATTTTCTTTTAATCCACAATCAATACTTACTCTCTAGCCATGAGGGAAATTAAAACCCCATGAGGGTTTTTCTCAGTGCTTTGGGTTCATCACAAATAGCATTCATCTCTTGAGGGAGAACAGAGATGTATTTCCATGATAATAAGTACAATACTAGACTAAGGGTTGAAGATCCAGTTTTGTCACTAACTGGCTATGTGACCTTAAGCAAGTGACCTAACCTCTTTGACTTTAGTATCCTCCTCTGTAAAAGGAAAAGTGAGATCCTGTCTGTCTGGGCAGACCCAAACCTCTGTCCAGATCTTCAGAATGCAACTTGGAGGAAAGTAAAAAACTATACTTTGCATTCAATGATGTCTACGTGTCGGCAACATGGCAGAAAATGTGAAATACTCTACATGCAGTCTTTATTGCAGTCATTACAGGGAGTAGCTACTGTTATTATGTCCATTTTATAAATGCTGAATTGAGACAGAACATTTGAGGAATTTCCCAACATCACAAGAAGTACTTGTAGAGCTGGAATAAAAGTTCAAGTCTCTCTCATACCAAAACCTAACTCTTCATAATTGTTGAACATTTATTATGATCATAGCAATTTCTATATGTTATCCCATTTAATCTTCAAAATGACACTGAAAGGCTGGTATTATTATTCTCATTATGAAGATAAAAGAATTACAGCTTAAAAAATTCAGAAATCTACCAACAGCATCAGAATTCATTCCTTAACAAGCGTAATTCCAGCAATCAGGCTCTTTCAACTTTACCAGTTGGATGCCTGGACATACCCAAATTTGTTGAATTAGGTAGCATTTTGTTTACGTTTAAATTTAGGATTTGACTTTAGGCTGGCATGTTCAAATTTGTTAGGCCAAATATTAAGTAATGTTATTTATCTCATAATCTTTGGACAAGGCAATAAGACAAGTTTAAGTGCTGCATCCTAAACAAAACCTTGGAGGACCTGAAGAGTTGAGGGATGGTTGGTAGGAGAGAGTGATGTCACTTAGATCAGATCCATGCCATTCATTTTGTAAAATAGACTTTTAAAAGTCAGATAATTAAGAGTTCAAAAGTTCTCTTTGGAAAAGATAAGGAGATACTATATTGAAAACTGGAAAATACCATGAAACATCTGATCTCGCTCTCTCTCTCCCTTAACTTTGCAAAATTTTGTGTAAGGGCATGAATATAAGTGGGTAGTGCATGTTGGAATCTTATCAACTGACAGTCATCAAAGAAAGTGGTTGCAGAAGTGGACATAAACCTGAACATGGCTAGTTTGTCAGTAAGTGAAGTAGCTCTTATCTAGAACAGTCTAAAACCTGGTTGATCATTTGGGAAGCATTAAAAATTCATATTTCTGGATCTCTATTCAGTTACATTGAGTAGGAATTAGTAAGAGATGTGCCCAGGGCATCTGCTTATTAAAAAAGCTCCCCAGATGATACTGATGTGCAACCAGGTTTGAGAAACCACTAAGCTAGACTGGAATCTGTCCTTCTAGTCTGTTGAAGAAGCTGTGAAGAAGTTCTCAGCTATTTCCACAAGGACTTTATTGTTCTACAAAGGCAGAAAAAGAAAAATCACCAGGAAACTTACTTAGATGCCATTTTGTAAGACTGAAGCCTAGATCACAGAAAAATCTCTGAAATTTACTTGTAATTTTTTTTTGCCTTGCACAGTAGGGTAATTCTGCTTCTTTTTATTTTTTCTTTTGTGTGAATAGAGCCTATAACAATTCAGTCAATGCTTTATATTTTCTGTGGTTAGAGAATTGAAACAAAGAAAACTTCTTGCTTTTCATTTTGAAGTTATGGTGGACTTCGTTTATGAAAAAAGTTGGGTCAGAAGGCACAGTAAGGATAATTAAACATTAGTTTTTAATGAATTCTCTTGAGAAATATGTTTTAGAAATGTGCACACCATATATTAGGATATTTTACTTCCTTTAGTCATACCATATATTTTGACATGCTTTCAATTTAACAAAATGCGTTAGTTCTAAAGCACAAACATTTTGTTACTATTAATTTGCTTTAGATTTGTAATGTCTTTTTCATTATATACATGATTTAGTTTCCCCCTGCCCCCCGCCATATTCTGCTCTTAGCTGCAATTAATAGGCTTGCATATATGGTTTTGCTTTTTGTTTTTGAGATGATGGAAAAGGCAAGAATCATATTTGGGTGATGTGTACAAAGAAGGAGTAAAAATTTCCTGTGGATTATAAAAGAATGTAGATTTTAGCAAAATGCAAGGAGTGACTGATATTGCAGATGTTCAGGGTAAAACCAGTTTCTGGGGAAAACCTTAAATCAAAGATTGTAAATTCTGTAAATTTTTGAAAAAAAATTGTACACTTCATTTACAAGAAAGGTTTTTTTTTTCTCTCTGTAACTAGTTATGGTTAGGGTTATTTCTTATTAATAAATTAGTCAGTCTAGGAAGTACAAATATTAGTCAGTACAAAGAAATAAGAAAAATTTCTCTCCCTCCACTTTTCTTGTTGTGAACAATTTGGTTTAGTTGATGTGTATATAGTTTTCTAATAGCTACATATTCCAAGATCAGTATCTAATTTGTATGCAAGAAACATACATTAGTTTTTTTTATTGTTGTTTTTTTTTATATATAGGCAAAGAGAAAATCAGGATGTTATGGGTCTGTTCCATTGATTTCAGAAAAATAAACATACCCACAGCACAAAATGCCTCCAGAAGTATGGGGGCTAATGACTATGGTTCTGTTTGCTTTTAATCATTTGAATTCCATCAGGGAAAAGTCCGCTGGAAGGAATATTAAAATCCAAACTGAAATTGTCATTTAAAATCAAGTTCTTGGGGAAGGGGGCAGGGTAGAGACTGAGCTGTAAGTTGTGAATAATGTAAAATTAAGATTCAAGTGTATTTTATACTTTCCAGGAGGCCATTTGAAACAGAGCATTTTTTTGGATGGATTATGTTTTGTTTCCAAGGACTGTATTTGCTCATACCTGGTTTGTGTGGGAAGCACAGGGCTGTTCTCTGTGTGTGAGAGAAATGCTATTTCATTCTTCAGCTCCTGGCTTTCCAGCCATTCACAAATGGCATCACTACAGGGCTGTAAGTCAGGCAAGTTTTCACTCTGCTTAGAGCAATTACTTTATATTCCTGAGCAAAGTGACCCAAAGATCACATTCACTTTTAGTTTGGCTGAATCATGTCTCTTTACATTAAGAAGCTTCCTTGCCCTGAGTTTAATCAAAATATGTTTTGATATGAATTCCCACACAAGCCAATTGGCCTTACTTTGTTCTAGGGTTGCGTCTATATCTAATCATGGCTAGCTTTTTGGAAAATACTTATCACAAGTCTTTAAAGAGAATTATCCTAGGGAGTGTATTAATCTAAGAAAAAAAATCATCCAGCTGCCAGTAAAAATAACGTATTAATTTACGCTCTATGATTACAAATAATATTTTCATATTAAGAGGACAACATGGAAAAACAAATGCTGCTATCTAATGAAATCTGATCAATCTTATAATGAATTGCTTACCATAAGCAAGAACATTGAATGAATAGAATTTGAAGTTACTTGAAATATTTGAGAAGTATCTTTTCTTTGTGTTGTGGTCTGGATGATCAGGCGCCTTCTAATGTATGCACGAACTTCGGCCACAAGTGAGCAGTTAGCACTTTCCTAACTTAACGCGCATCCTTTAGATACGTGTCAAGTCCCTAATAAGGACGCTGTCTTTAAGCTAATATGTCAGTGAAATAAACAAGCCAATAGATTTTGGGAATGGTGAAATCAACAAAGGCACAATCCATCAGATTTTGGGGTGAGAATCTATTATTGAGTCATTATGCACACTTCCCCAGCTGTGGTTATAGGTTATTGAAGTTTTCTGGGGATTGATAGTGCCCACAAAATAATTGAAAATTCAGTTTTGCTAAAAATATCACACATGTGTAAGTTCAAATGATTACATTACTGGAAATATATATAGATAGGAGTTTACATAGCTCTCTAGAGAGTTAAGTATTTCTTGGAAAGAAGAGAAAAGATATTCAATGTTGTCTCTCATAACTCTCTAGGAAGGAGTTTACTCAGTAACCTGGGTAATAGACCATTTTGAATGCCAAAGATTCTGTCTCCTTATTTTATAATTCCAAACTCGGTTTATTCTAAGCCATTTTTTTTTTTTTTTGCTCCAAAGTAAGACCTGACGGGAGTTAGTGTGTGTGTATGTGTGTATGCGTGTATTTTCCTGAATATGTGTTTATGCATCTGTGTGTGTGTGTACGCACGTGTTAAATTAAGTGTATTAAGAAGGGAGTCATCTTGTACTAACTGTACAGTTATATGAGGAGGTGAATGTATCTAGAAAGTGGCTCTTAGACTTTGTGATTAGAAAAAGTTTAAAAATCTGTAAACAATCACCACAGATATAAAGATAGAACACTGAGATGGTGTGAGGTTTGTGAAAAATTTAGAAATTGATAAAGCGATAGAGGATCCTATCTCTTAATGGAAACAAAATATGAAGCAGGCGGATAATGTGGCCAAAGATTCAGGACTATGTTTTCCCCTTTCGGCATTTTGATTTTCTTACATTTAGTGTCGCAAATTGCTGTGGTGAATGCTTGAGTGTTGGTATCAATGTTTAATGAAAGTTATGTATTTTTTTCTTTTTAAATATGTGATTTTATTTTATTTATTTATTTATTTTTATTTATTTTTTTATTTTTTTATTTTTTTTTTTATTTTTTGAGGGCAGTGTCACTGGCCCTCATATGTGGGACCAAACCGGGGCTGCTGGCTTCCAAGGCCAGCGCTTAACCACCGTGCCATAAATATGTGATTTTAAAAGACTCTCTGTGTGCTTAGGTTACCATCTTATTACACTGAGGAGCTAAAACTTCCCGTGATTATTTCACAGGAAGTTTATATTCCCTTGATATGCCTTTGCTGAACAGACCTTGTGCTTGAATAGCCTCTGATGTGCAGTAGAAGCTTTTGTAGGAGCTCGATCGTACTTTACTTGGCCTGCTCATCTGAGTATAGATGCACTTCTTGAGTGACTATCTCTACTTGGTAAAAGAAAAGCTTCTATAAATAGTGACCCTGCCTGAAATGATATTCATAAAGATCGCTTATGTACTTAAAAGAAAGTAGTTGCTAAATAAATCTGCCAGTCTGGTTCTGCAAATGCTTGCTATGTATATACACCATAACCATGTGATACAACCCACAATAATCATAACTTCCCTTGTATTTACAACTCTAATGGGATTTTAAGGAGCAAAGGAAGGTTTCAAAAAATTAACTTGCACTTTTGGGCCTTGTATATTTGGAAATGTTCTTCAAGTCTGTTTTATGTTTTATGAAGATATGTGTTAGTCTGCTTTGAAATGATCTGTTTTTCTTCTTGCTCCATAGCTGCTTTTGATTCCAAAATACTCGGAAATAAAAATCAAGTTGAAAATGAAGTAATTATGGTTCCATTATATTGGGCATCCATTCTGAGGTGAAGAAACAGGTAGTTCTTTTAGGAGGCATGGTGTAAGCAAAAATTATGTATCTCTTTTTGAAGAGCAAATAGAAACCCTAGAATTCATGTGTAGGCCTCAGGAGGTGTGGTAGGCAGAATAATGGCCCCCAAAGGTGTCCCTGTCCTAAACCCCACAGCCTGTGACTATGTTACCTTATGCTGTGAAGGTGAATCAAAGTTGCTAACACCATTAAGGTTATTAGATAGCTGACCTTAAAAGCGGGAGAGTATCCTAGATTACCCAGGTGGGTTCAATGCAATTTAAAAAGGTTTTCATGGTGGAAGAGGGAGACAGAAGAGGAGGTCTGAGTGATATGATATGGAAAGAAGACCCACCTTTGCTGGCTTTGAAGATGGAAAAGGGGTCAGAAGCCAAGGAATGTGGTGATGGCTTCTGGAAGCTGAAGAAGGCAAAGAAACAGATTCACTCCTAAAGGAAGTGAATTCTTCCCTAGAGCCTCTAGAAGGGGACACAACCCTGATGGCACAGATGTTATCCCAGAGACACCTGTTTTAGACTTCTGACCTACACAACTGTAGGATTGTAAATTTGTATTGTTTTATGCATTGTTAGTAGTAATTTGTTAAACAATAGAAAACGAATATGGGAGGTGTTAGATTCATATCCAGATTTGACTTTGCTAATTAATTTCTCTCAGGTACGATATGAGTGGATTGTGATTTAGCTAATGGCAAAGGTACTAGTTAGTGTTCATCTTTACCCATCTAACAACTAGCACATTCTTAGCACAAAGGCATTCAGAGTTGGTGAACGTGTTGTGGGAGATTTACATAAGTTGTTCCTTGGCTACATGCTTATGAGTTTGAACTGCATGTTCAATTCATCAATAGCTTTTGGAAATATGTTTGGTAGCTTTATTTATACAAAATGGTAGGGACTAAATGAATTAATAACGATGCATTTTAATTTTAAAGAATTTTTGTCCCACTTTATCAACTTATGGCTGCCTAATTGGCAAGAAAAAAACCCAATTCATTTCCAAGACCAGGAAGTTCTCATTTCGTTGCTCGCTATTTAAATGTAATGAAGAAGGTAAGGAGGCAGATGGAAGACTGGAGAGAGAGATAGGGAGAGAAATAACTCAGGAGATTTATCAATTAATATCCTAACCCCAGTCAATCACAGTGGAAAAAAGACTCAGTTATGCAGTATTGGTTGAAGAATAGTTTTGCTGTCAAAAAGCTTGTATTTGCTCTGATTGAATGTGATTCAAGTAACTCCAATGGGATGGTGAAGTCAGATAACGCTGAGATTTGACCAAGTTTTCATGACCAATAACCTTTGCAATTTAATAGAATAAATAGTGCCTCTATGTGTGCTTAACATATTGACATTATCTATATCAGAATGAATTATTTTTGAAGAAATGACAGGATTTTCTGGCATCATAGTAAGGAAGACCTGTGACATAATAGCATTTTGTCATCTAGATTCAAATATACCAAATGCATAGTGTAAAACCTGCTAGGATTAGCCCATGCTGCAGGTGTAGGCCTGTTTGGCTGCTTTTGTATGATAAGGATGTCCCACTGTGTGGTTTATGAGTGAAATCTAATGTAAAATTGTAAGGCTGTAAAGATGACATGGTCATTTAAAATTTTTCTCAATTTTTAAGTCATTAGTTCATTACATATGTGCAAGTATATCTAAATATATTTTCTTATGCTAGCTTCACTAATAGATTAGTAAGATCAGACTTTTAAAGGTGCAGTAACAAAAGTGAAATAATTTTTGAGCCTTTCACATTGAGTCATATTGAAGAAAATATGTGAAGATTATCAACCACAGTGATTTAGAAATAAAGTATTTTTTTTTAAATATTACAAACCACAAATTAAGAGAAAAAAATGAAATAAACATGTGTGATTGCCAAGTATTTTAGCTTTTCTATGTAGACAAAGATATCGTACAGCTAGGGGCACTGACTATCTGGAGGAAATACGGTTGATGGATCAGACAATGTACCTTGATATTTTGTGGCTCACTGATTACTTTGAGTTTTTGATGAAATATAAGGTCCCTTTCCTGAAAATGCGCGCGCGCGCACACACACACACACACACTTTTTTATAGTCTATACTATGTAAGCATGTTTATGGAGCCCTGGAAGTCCATTCATGAGCTTCCTCAGGTTAAGAACCCGTTGTTCTTCAAAACATTGTGGCTTTCTTATCTGATGACAGTAATGTCATCAACTTGAATTTTGGTTTCTCAAGAGACTTAAGAATCTGGCATTTTCATATGGTAAGGAATAAATTATTTGGGAAACACTAAGTTTGAATTTTAACCAGTATGACCTAACCTCAGGTGAAGTCTAGGTAATTATTTCTGCTCAAGTATGGGATTTTGAACAGAGCAGAAAGTTTTAGAAAGGAAGTAAATTCTAGGACACAGAGTAAAGAACTCAAACAAAACCAAAGATTATAAAGTGGAAACAGATTCTGATTTCCCCCAACCAGACTTATGAGGGAAATCTGAAGTAGGTGGAAAAGAACAAGAGAAGTACTCAATGATATTTACTGCTATGTCATCAAAGCTGGTGGGGTTACATGTACAGGAGATCTGGCTGGAGGTTCCATAGGTACAGGAGGAGGTTCTGAGAATCTGGGCACCTAAGTAGCAGGCAATGGATTTAGAGAATGATTGGTCAAGAGGAGAAAGTTGGAGAATGACTAAGCAATAAGCATTGTGGCTGACTTGATCTGGAATCTTGATCTTTGGAGGTAGACAAGTTTCATGCACTTTTCATTAGTATTGGGAGAAAAGGCAAGCTGGATTGAGGTCACAAGTAGGAACAAGCCTGCCGATCGGGCAAGGATAGATGAGCACTGCTAATCTTGGTGGTGGATTCTTTTGGAAAAATGCATACATTTCTCTAAGTAGTTTATCTGTATCTAAAGAAAATCATCTATATTAGTAGGCAAATTCTAGCATGATCTAATGGCACTTACTCTACAGAAGGCTTTTCAGATTACTACTCTTTCTGTAATCAAAATTATTAATCTTGTGACTGAGAAAGAAGAGTTTGAATCCCCAGTAAAATTTCTGATGACTTTTGATGACCTTCATTATTGAAGACCATTTTTGTGAATTCCTGAGAGATTTCATTAGGGATTCCTGATCTCAATGCCAAAACTTGGTCTGCCATCAGTCTAAATGTGGTACTGCACCTCGTGTTTTACTTCACATGTGTGCATACACACACACATGCTCAAATATTCATAAAAATTGTTCTTTGAAAGAAGGCTTTCTGGTGAAGAGCTATTTTACTGATGGTTTGGGGACATGAAGATTTAATATATTTCAGCAATTCAGTTGAAAATAAGAGGTGTAAAAGTCTGTGCAATGGGGACAAATGAGGGCTGAATCTAGTCTTGTTGCTCCATAAACCACACCACAGATTGGGGTGTGAGGCTGTGTGCACATACAGGATGGGTTGCCTTTTAAAACTTGTCCAAAGATACCATGCCTTCTACTTACCAACATTTTTGTGGAGCTTATCCAGGTAGCATCTTTTCTGCCTTTGTACAAAAGCTCCATAGAGGCTAGCAGCAGCTCTGCCTGTGTTGGAGTCTTCTGACCACTGTGCCATATTGCTCACCCATTCTGAAGAGTCCTAGAGGCAGACTGCCTGAGTTTGAATCTTTGCTCTGCCACACACTAACTGTGTGACAGTGGGCAAGGTATTTGATCTATCTGTATCTCATTTTCCTCATCTGTAAAATAGGAATAGTAAAGTTCCATCTGCTTTATAGGGTCATTGTGAGGACTCAGTGACATATAAGCATGTAAAGTGCTTAGAAACATTGTCTAGAACACAGCACTCAAAAATGTTAGCCATTAATAGTCTCCTAAATATGTCATTTTATGCAATAAATGACAATATTTTATTAATGTAATACAATTTCTAGTAGTTTCATGTTACTGACAGAATACAGTTCCAACGCCTCAACCTGACATTTAAAGTCTGCTCACCACATCCATGCAGTTATAGATCCTCTTCTTTGACATTCCATAAAGCCTCCACTTTAGCCACACTGGTTTGCTCATGAATAGCCCCTCTTCTTATGCTCACCCACAATTCTAAGCCTCCTCTCATGTTGCTGAACATACCTGACAGTACAGTTCACATGTTACCTTCTCAAACGATACTGGATAAATGCATGTGAAAGTCAAAGAAAAAAAATTTCCTTCTCCAGTGATAAGTGAAAAAATAAAGGAAGGAAAAAGAGAGAAATCCACGAGTTCTTTAGCTGGTAGTAAATGAGGATTTAAATAAGAGGCTTTTATGAGGACCTGTATTACCATCAAATACAATATGACCACCACAGTATGTCTACTTGTAAAGCAAAATGACAGGGCAGACACCTCCTCCAGTCCCTGTCTCCTAACACTCTTCACTTAAATTAAGGTATATTGAAATATCTAATTTCAAGTGAGAATTAAAGCCTAAAATATATAATGTTACAAAGAATGACATTTTACACTGTAACGAAGGAGTGGAGTGGGTAATTTTTTTCCCCAAGTTGCCTTCAAATATCGCCCTTTGGGCTGTTGCTTAATTTGCAGGAACATGAGCATAGTTTGAATGTTAATTAATGAAAGAGGAAAATGAAAAAGTTAAAAGAGGCAGGGTATCCTGACCCCTAGTGTTTATTTTCCTTCTCATCTTCACTGGTGGTGGTTGCATTGCTGCTTCAGATGATTTAATTGGCCTCTTTTCCATGCTTATGACCTAGTTCTTTCTGCTTTGTGACTATCACTTTGAGAGAAAGGCTAGATGCCATTTCTTTCCTTCTATAATTTTGGTGATTTCCATGCGCAGAGGGAAACATCATCTGAGAAGCAATGCTAAAAGCTGCTAACAATCTGGCAAGGCACTCAAGCGACCAGAGGAAGCTATGGAGAAAGTTTTAGGCGCTCATGGGTAAATGAAATGCTGGCCTTAGCTGACTTTTCACATTTGAAGGTGGCACCTTGACAGCTAAAATAGAAGTTCTCTGTGTTCCAACCAGGGGAGATACTGAGCCATGCCACTCCTTCAAAACCCTGAGCTGAAAGGAGAAGACTTATTTTGAGCTATATCATTAAGTCTTAACTGCCTCATATCTTAGTTTTTCATCTGTAAAATCAAGGGTCATCCAATGAAATATTTATTGAGCATTCGGTATTGTTTTAAGTGCTGAGGATATAGCAGTGAATAAAGCTAACAAGCTTCCTGCTCTTGGTGTGTTTGATTGGGGGTATGCAGGAATGGGAGAGAGTCAATAGACCCATAAATTTATACAGAAGAAAATTCTAGATATTGATAATAGCTGTGGATAGAAGAAAACTGGGTGGAGTGGTAGAAAGTTGGTTTAGGGGAGGTCTCTTTGAGGAGACTGGCATTTAAACTGTCCCCGAATGATGGAAATGAGTCATGATATAGGATCGCAGGTCCCAGAGAGAAGGCCCAGTTGGTACAAAGAAAGACTTGAAGGCAAAAATTAGGTTAGCATTGTAGAGGGACTGGCAAAATGCCAGGGTGAAGAGAATGAGGGGAGAGTGACAAGAGATGGGATTAAAGAGGTGGGCAGAGGCCAGGGAGGAACTTGTTGATATTGTAAGGGGTTTGAATTTATTCTTATCATCACTTAAACCCCACTGAAGCAGCATTGTCTAATAACAAGATAATGGAAGCCACACATGTAATTTTAAATTGTTTAGTAGCCATTTTAAAAGAGAAAAATAAATAAATAAATCAGCTATAATAATGTGTTATTTAACAGAATACATAAAAAATATCCTTTTAACATATAGTCACTATTAAAAATTATTAATGAGATCACTTACACTCCCTTTTTTGACTAAGTGTTTGAAATCCAGTATGTATTTTACATTGTTAGCACATTTCAGTTTGGATGCCAAATTTTCATTGGAAATCATTGACCGCTTTGTGGTTTCATAAAATTTACATTTGATATACTAGATTCGCGTACCCAGGTTTTTCAAAACGTGCTTAAACGCTTTCCAATATTAAATCAGGCATCAATTTTTAAATTTAGAGTAGTTGAAATAAAATAAAATAAAAATATTCAGTTCTTCCGTTGATCTAGATGCAAGTGTTCAGTAGACACAGGTGACCAGTGGCTGCCGTACTGGACACCCAGGATCGGTGAGGAGTGACAGGATATGATTTGCTTGAAAAGGATCATTGGTTGTTGTGTGAAGAACTGACTGTGGCAGAGGAAGTATGGGTATAAGGGGCCTATTACACAGAGGTCAGCAAACTTTTTCTGTAAAGGGCCAGATAGTAAAAAAGAGGCCAGATAGTAAATATTTTAGGCTTTGTGGGCCATATGGTCTCTGTCTTAATTACTCAACTCTGCCATTGTAAAGCAAAAGCAGCCATAGGCAATACATGAAAGAATAAACATGGCATTGTTCCAATAAAACTTTATTGATGGACACTGGAATTTGAATTTCATATACTTTCACATGTCATGAAATATTATTATTCTTTTGATTTTTTTTTACAATCAGTTTAAAATGTAAAACTATTCTTAGCGTGCAGGATGTACAAAATGAGGCAGCAAGGGGGATTGTGAGCTGAAGCTTGCTGACCCCCGGAACTGGGCTCTTTGGCAGTGCCTCAGGCAGGAGGTGAGGGCTCTGAGGTTGCAGCCCTGGAAGGATATGGTTCCCATGGTGGAGCTGGCTGGGTAGGCTGCTTGCTGATCTCCCAGTGTTGGGAGCGAGGAAAGGGGAATGTCAAGCACTGGGCTTCATTCTGAGCCTGACCAGATGATTTCTAAAGTTCTCTTTAGCTCCAGCAATTTGTAATCTATGATTTTTAAGTGGAATCTTTTTTTTTTTTTTTGGCTAGAGTTTGGAATGACACTCTTTGTCCTCCTGGAGTGGATGCATTCCAGTGTCTGGAAATTGTAAACCTGGGGATTTTTCTCTGTTAAAGGAGTGTTGTATATTTTACCTCTTCGACAGATAGCCCCATTAAGCCATTTTATAATTTTTAATTTTCATGATGTGGAATGTTTCATGGATCTTCAGACTACCTTTTGTATACACCCATAATATTCTTCCTTTCTCTACAGCTGCGATCCTGTTTCCATGGATTAAACTTGCTTGTTTCAGAAGTGGTTCAAGGGAATTCAACATCATTTAGGTCCTTTCTTCCCATCTTTTTGTTTCGTCCTATTGTAGTTTTCTTCTAGTGAGCAAAGGTTCCCTGGATTAAAGTAGCAATTGATTTTGTTTTTAACTTTTATTTGAATGTATCCTTTCTCTTCCAATACATTATGCATTGCCAAAGAAACTCATAAATTATAGACTAAGCAAAAGTTAAAATTAGAGCTGTGTGGTGTAATGCCCAAAGGAAACTATCTAAAAAGGTTACAAGCTGTCAAAAACCAATTTGTATGGTTAAAAGCCACACAGTTAGATGCTGTTAATGGAGTATCTGTAATGATTATTTGGTCATTGGTTGCTTATTATGTCTCTGTGGCAACTAATCAGCGTGTTTCTTTGGAAGCCAGAGAGGCCTGGAATTCAGCACCTATAATACCAGGGACGTGTGTGGAAGAATGTGGTGTTCCACATCAAACAGACCGTACCACTTCTTTCTCCAGATTTTAATAATTCCCCATCCCTCCCAAATTGTCATTGGTGCTGATTGCAAGAATAAAGACTAGTTACTTCAGTGAAAGGATCATAAAGTCAATCATGTGGATAAAATTACTGAGCCATCCAGCCAGCTGGTCTCTATTTGGCTCCACTTTGGTTCATTAGTTTATGGGGTGAATTCACTCCATATTTAAGGAAAGCAAAAACGGCATCAAAACTAGTTTGTAATTAATTGCAGCTTTTTAGAAAAGAATGCATTTGCAAATGGAGAATATGCAATGTCAGCTCCTGATTTCTGATTATGTTATGGATCTGTCTGAGATGTAACTTTCTTGTGTGTTTATGTTAATGCTGGGTACAGTTTAGACACTTTTCAGACCCTTACCACTTAATCTCTGTGTTTTGAGAGTTTTTCTCGCACAACTTCAGAAACTTTAAAATAACATTATCGATTGGCTGGAGGTGGTGCATCTCCAAAGAGTATCCGAATCATTTGGATGCATGGCCTTATAATCTTGGCGCCTGTCTCCATGTATTGTCATCCAGGTGATTAAATGGGCTTGTGCAACTGTAAGCTGACGTTGAAATGACTACATCACAAAAACATTGTGGTTTCCATGCTTTGTTAGTGGCATAATGGCTAATGTTAATTACTTGGGCATTTAATGGACCCAGAAATAACAAATACATGATGCTCTTGATTTGGAAACCTTTTATGAAAGGACATAAAAGCAGTCAAGCAACTCTGGGGCTGTGCTTCTACACATGTAACCCCTCGTAACAATGGCCAAAGTAAGTGCAAAGGACAGCAATGCTTTATACAAAAGGAACCCACTGGGACAGAGCACTAACATTTAATGCTACCTCTCATAAACACAGAAAGGAAAAATCTGTTGAACAAAGAAGCCAAATGCCATAAATATGCCTCCTGGTGTCAAAGACTGGAATGAGTTCTCGCAGAACACAATAGGCAAAGGCGAAACAGAACTTCACTTGGCTACTTGTGGTGGAAACAATCTACCCCAGAGTAAGTAACTCAAGCCACCGACACAAGTGTTTCTTTGGAAGTGATGGATGTTCAGGATGTAAGCCCTGTGGCTCAAGAGTTTGAGCTCAGGACATGTCTGAGGGGATGTCCAAGTACGCAAATCACTACCAGATGCCATGAGACGAAAGGGCCACAGACCTCCCCATGACATTTGGATCACCTTTGGACCCCATCTCTTCAAGTTTACATCTCTTCAAGTTCTGCACCACCTGAACTGGCAAGAAATTACCCGTCAGTTGAAAGTTTAAAAAAAAAAGAAAAATCAGAAACATGTAACACAAATCACTTAAAAAATGAATTTGTTTCAAATGAGGGAGTTTTCAATTCCCTCATTTGACATTAGGAGACTGAGGTCTAGAGAAATAAAAATGGTGAAGTAACTTGCTCAAAATTACCTATTTATTTAGTCAGTTGGGGTAATTAGCAGAGCATTTTGCAAAATAGCTTTAACATGTGTTTTAACTAATCCTCAAAAAATCTCACAAGGTAAGCAGTGAACGTATTATCTGCAAAATATTACAGTTAAAGGAACTGAGATTCCGAGAAGTAAAGTAATTTGCCCTAGACCACATAGCTAGCCAGGAAGGCATGATCCCTTCTAGCTAGTTCTTGTTGACTCTGAACTTGGCATTATTCTAAATTGCCTCCAGGTTTAAATTCCTTTTCTTCCCATATAGTGGTGAAGCATACTGAAAAGAGAAAGCATGTGGAAAGGAAGGAAGGAAGGAAGGAAGGAAGGAAGGAAGGAAGGAAGGAAGGAAAGAAGGAAGGAAGGAAAGTAGGATTAGCTTTATATCTAACTCCATAGATGATAGTTTTGTCAGAGTAGATATGCTGAAAACCAACGAAGCAGATGGGTGGAGGAGAAAAACCTAAAACTTCGATGATACTTCATGGATGAACCAGTCTTTGCATTCTTTGAACCTATTTTCCTCTCTTAAAGTCCCTCAGCATTTCTCTCTCAAAATTTCCTCAATTAGCACAGGCTCAAATAAAGTAAAAATGAATTAATTGTTGCTTTTAAAAAATGACACAGGGTCTTAAGAATTGTATTGCATCAGAAATGCAATTTGAATGGCCTAAGTTATATAAATGACACATAATAAAACATTATAATTACCTGTTATTTTCATGTGTGTTCTAAGAATTATTTTAAATTAATTGGGAACAGGATTAAAAATTTAATCACTTTATGAAATATTCATGAGCATTCATAAAAACAACAAGGGATTTCTTTTTTTTTTTTGAGGGCAGTGTCACTGGCCCTCATATGTGGGACCCAAACCGGAGCCGCTGGCTTCCCAAGCCAGCTCTTAACCACCACACTACTCAGCCGGCCCAAGGCATTTCTTTAATGAATTAATGATATTTAATATACTCACAGGATTCAATGGCAGGAAAACCTGTTTAGATAATGCAGTGTATATATACATATCACATATATACATGATATATATCATATATATATATATATGATATATATATATATTTTTTTTTTTAGCTGAGCCATCCTGCCTCCTGTTGGCAGCTTAGTGGCAGCTCAGCTCGAGCTGGGCATCGAACTGCTGTTGCTCAGAGCTCAGCTCGCACTCTTGAGCAAGCTCTTAACCAACTGAACCACTCGGCCGGCCCAAGCAGTGTATATTTTTGAAGTTACTGTCAGTCTCGCTGAAAAAATGCCTACCACACATTGTTCTTAACCATCAGATCTATCCACAGTTATGCAAGCGACTCTTCTGCTTTTAATCATGGACCAATTCTCCCATCATAGTCTACTGGACATAACAACAACAATAACAAGAATACCTTTGCAGATGGACAGCATCTGTACTTTTCAAAACATGCATTCTGATATCAAGGGCAAGAAATCCATTGATTGTTTCTTATAGCCACTCTGGAGGCCCCTCTGAGCTCTAGGTTGAAAGAACACCTAGACTTTAAGGCAAGATTTGAAATAGCTTCTCTTTGTAATGGAAGTGAACAAAAATCAAGATAAAAGGGTTGGGGTTAGTAACCTGCAAGAGGAGTGCACATGAGGTGCATACGGTGCGCTGAAATTTCTTCTTAAGACTTAACCGTGTTCTCCACCGGCCCATATAACCCACAACTTTGATCGGGGCTATTATTGTCTATTAGTACTATTCCCTGTATGGTGAACAGAGACACTTCCTCTTACTGCAGAGTTAGAGAACAGGGAAACAGGCACCTTTTTGGAGGAACTTTGTATTTTATCCTGATTTCATGCTATCACGATATCAGAGTGCAGGTTCAAGAATTGTAAAATATTAATGATTTTGCATTTAAAAAATCATGTTAGATGTCCTTAGCAAAAACTTAAAGATTAAGTTTAGTTTATGTTTTCTAAAGAATAAAGTCTTGTACATAGGACATTTGGAAACCAATAAAACGTAAACAAGGAAAAAAAATCATCTAGAATTCCTCCCACCCAGAGAAAAATCACTATATTTTCATGAATTTCTGATCTACGTTTCATGCATTAAACATGTTAAGCATTTTTAAAAATTAAACTAGTTTCTAGATAATTTAATAATAATCCAGCATATGTAGAGAAAGGTAGAGAATGAAGAGGACAGATTTCTCTTCATCCTCCAATAAAAGGATTTTTAAGATTCCATTTTTCAGTTATTCTGATAGTTATTATTATAAATGAAATAATATATTTTGTCAATATCTTATCAACTTAAAAAATCTGATGAGACCGGCCGAGTGGCGTGGTTCGGTCCCACATATGAGGGCCAGTGACACTGCCCTCAAAAAAAAAAAAAATCTGATGATTCATCAGTACATCCTACCTTTATGCTTGACCTCTGCTAATTTGTATCATATGTATGACTTTAAGTGTTTCGTGATTTGCTAACTTTAGGTGGTGCCTAAGGCAATGTGATTTTATAGATTTTTTGGTGATATTATTATTTTTACCTTTACAAGTTTTATAACTTTTACATTCTATTACATATTATATAAGTATAGTTAACTATAACTAAGACTTCATTCTTTGTCTTTAAATTGAGACTAAAATTTTAAAATTAATAAAATTATCTTTATAATGCTATAATTATGTATTATTCATTGCAGAACTAAATAGTGTAAATGGATGCACACAAGAAATATGACAAACTTGAAATCATTAAACCCCTAGTGAAAGAAATAATTCTTACAATACATAAAAGGACTGGCAGTTTCTCTTTTAAAATGCTTCTCATTCATATGCCATTGATAGTGCTTCCTTTTACCTTACGCCATCATCTAGCTTGTAGTCTTTTAAATTTTTCTCATGTATCCTTTCCATAAACAGTGTTTATAGAAGTGGCTTGATAGGTAGTCAGTTTTCTGAGTCCTTGCCTGACTGGTAATTTTTTGTTTTGTTTTGCACTTGAGTAGAAAATTATGGGTTCAAAATTATTTCTTCTCAGACCATTAGAGGAACTGCTCCATTGTTTACAGCATTCATAGACAATTCAAATTATCATTCTTTTGTGCTAATCTTGTTTTTCTGTTGTTGTTGTTTTGTTTTCATTTTCTAGGTTCCCTCAGTTCATAGACTTCTCCCCATTTTGTAAACATTATTTCTTTTAGCCTTTGCTCTTCTCTGCCTCTCAAACTCTAGCTAGATGGATGCTGCATATGCACATCTTTTAGCATTTTACTCATATTTTTCATGTGTCTTTTGTTTTGCTTTTAGTTCTAGAAAATTCTCTCAACTCTACTCCTGATCATTTGTTTGGTTGTTGACACTTTTTTTTTTATTATTTAATTTGTCCCCTAAAGTTTTAATTTTGTCATTCATATTTTTTTTTTGTAATTAAATTTATTGGGGTGACAATGGTTAGTAAAGTTACATAGGTTTCAGGTGTACAATTCTATAATACATCATCTATAGATTACTTAGAGTCAGTTCTTCTTCCATCACCATATATTTGACCCCCTTTAACCTCTTCTACCAACCCCCCTTCTCCTTACGTTAAATTGTTGTGTATTTCTATGAATTTTTGTTCGTTTGTTCGTCTTGTTCTTTTGTTGCATTCAGTTTTATAACCCACATATGAGTGAAATCATGTGGTTCTTGATTTTTTTCTGACTTATTTTGCTTAGCATAATAACCTCAAGATCCATCCATGTTGTTGCAAATGGTAGTATTTTATTTTCTCTTATAACCAAGTAGTATCCCATTGTGTATATATACCACATCTTCTTTATCCATTCATCTATCAAAGGACACTTTGGTTGTTTCCATGTTTTGGCCACTGTGAATAATGCTGCAATGAACATTGGAGTACATATATTGTTATGGAAAAATGTTTTCAGGTTTCATTTCATTTAAAAATGAAGTTTTTTGGGGTGATGATGGTTAGTAAAGTTACATAGGTTTCAAGTATAGATGAGGGTAAATGGGATCAAACATAATGGTGATGGAAGGAGAACTGACTCAGTGGTGAATACACAATGTGATATATTGATGATGTATTACAGAATTGTACAAATGTTTTCAGATTTGTTGGGTAGATACCCAGGAGAAGGATTGCTGGATTATATGGTAATACTATTCTTAATATTTTGAGGAAACTACATACTATTTTCCATTTTTAATATCTCTTTTCTGTCTATAATAATTTAATGCCTTATATTGCTCTTCTCTTAGTGTGGCCTCTTCTAATTTTATGGATATACTAGCATCTTTAGTCTCTCTCAGGAAATTAATTAGAATTTTTAAAAAGTATTTTCCTGTTTCTGTAGAGGTCAGATTTTGTTCATTTTAATTTTATGCCATTGTTTCATTCTCTTTTATGCTATTGGCTTTCCCCAAATGGTTGCTGTTTCCCGATTGTAGATTCCTATTTGTGAATAATGGAACAATTTAATTAATATAATTAATTTAATTTGATTTATTCTGAAGTTGTAAGTTATCAAGTATAAATATATTTTAATAATATCATTTGGTTACATTTTCTTTAGTAAAGTCCAGGAGGAAACAGAATGGGAGGAGGGAGGATACAAAGAGAAGGCAGCACATCTAAAGGAGCCACCATTTCAGTAGAGCCAGATTTCTAAAGCTGAAGCAGACTTGGAATTATAGTCAGAACACTGCCTGTTACAGGTGAGGAAATAAGTAGAAAGTTAAGTGACTTGTCAAAAACAGCAATTATAATTTTTCTTTTGTATCAATAACTATATAAAGGAAGTGCATTTTAAATTTCTTTGAAGCTACTTTGACTTCGCCTTGCATGCATGTGGATAAATCTTTTTAGAGGGTAATACTGAGATGGCAAAGCCCTCTGAGATCATGGCTCTCTCAACTGGCTATTGACATTTCTCAAATTGTTTCATTCATCTTCTCATAATCGAGAGTCTCAGTTTTTATTCTAAAGATACTCCCTGTCACATTCTCCACTGTTTTTGTGGAAATACATTCTGAAATAAATGCAAGAGAAATCAGTATCTAGTATACAACACTTTCAGAAATTGACAACACCTAACAAAATGTCCATTTCACAATTTCTAAATTCATAAAAGTAAATTACTTCTGGCAAACAGCCAAGTTTTTTTCAACCTTATATTGCATATTGTTGCATGATTTCAGGTCTTAACCCTGAGAAGCAGCCACTAGGTATTTCATTTAAAATTATGTGAACATTTCTCTTATCCAAAGACTGCCAAAAAAGGAGAAAAAAATCTCAGAGGCTATGCATGTAGTACGGAGGCTATAGATTTGAGTCCTGGCTTAGTCATGCATTAACTGATTTATTTTGCATAAATTTCTTAACCATCTTTATCTTCAGTTTCTGTATCTGTAAAATGATGATTTAACAACACTAACCTTAGAGAGTTGTTTAAGGATTAGAATATGAGAATTTATTAAATAATAAATGATATTAGAATAGTCAGGCAGTCACCAAATATTTATTGGGTTTATTAGAAGATTAGCACTGAATCCTTTAATTGAAATACATACCAACAGAGTTATAGGAAACTGAATCACTTGGGAGGGTAATGCAGTCTATAAAATATACGTATCATTCTACAAAGTTTGCAAGTTTAATCATCATTCTAAAATTGGAGCATTAAGAAAAGACAAATGAGGGGCCAGCTGAGTGGCTCAGTTGGTTAAGAGTTGACTTGGAGCACGAGCTCTGAGCAACAGGGCCGCTGGTTTGATTCCCACATGACCCAGTGATACTGTGCCCTAGCTGAGCTGTCACTGAGCAGCCAACAGGTGGCAGGATGGCTCAGCTGGTGTAACAACAGGATTGCCTGTTCGATGGTGGGCTACGCCCACCTGCAACTAAGACTGAATTTGGCACCTTGAGCTGAGCTGCCACCCAGAAGGCTCAGTGGATAGAGTTTGCACTCTTAACAACAAGGCTGCTGGTTCAACTCCCACATGGGATGGTGGCTACACCCACCGGCAACTAAGGTTGAACACAGCACCTTGAGCTTAGAGGCCACAAGCTGCAGACGGGAAGCCAGATGGCGACTGGCGCCCTCCACAACGAAGATTGAAGAACAACAACTTGTCTGATCCCCTCCCCAATTCCTCAACACTGTTACCCTCCCCCAATTCCCCAATAAAATCTTAAAAAAAAAAAAAAAGAAGAAGAGGCCAGAGAGTTAGCTAGCTGTCTTTGCTAGCATGTGAGGACACAGCAAAAAGATGGCTGCCTGCTTGTAAACCAAGAATAATACACTCACCAAGAACCACAACCATGTTGGCACCTTGGCCTTCCAGGCTCCAGAACTGTGAGAAATAAATGTTTGTTGCTTCAGCCACTCATTCCGTAGTTATTTTGTATAGAAGCCTGAACTGACTAAGAACAGAAATGAAGGTTTCATAAAAAAAAAAAAAAAAAAAAAAAAAGAGAGAGAGAGACAAATGAAATGAAATGCTATAAGTAATGTTTTAGATTCTTATTAAACAGACTGTTAAATGTGATTTTCTTTCTGTCTTGGAGTCTTGGTTGAGACCCCATAATTGAAGACATTAGTGATAAGTGCTGCACATTCAATGGAAAGATGTGAGACTCACCTGTGCAAGCAAGATTAACCTTTCTCTTCTAGTTTACAGAAGGAAATTCTACAGATTTCTGAAAAACGAGACTGACAATGTGTTTTTTTAACATAGCTCCATGATTGGGACATAACTCACATAATATACAATTCACCAATATATAGTATAGAATTTAGTAGCTTTTAATGTATTCACAGAGTTGTGAAACCATCCCAAGAATCGGTTTTTAAAACATTTTCACTATCCACAAGCAAGATTCCTCATCCTTTAGCCATCACTCCTTAATCCCCTCTTGTCCCCCTTACCCTCCACTAGTAGGCAACCACTAATCTACTTCCCGACTATAAATTTTCCTAATCTGGAATTTGATATGAATGGAATCATACAATTTATTGTCATTTGTGACTACCTTCTTTCACTTAGCATAATGTTTTCAAATTTCATCCATATCATATATCAGTATCTCATTTATTTTTATTGCTAATTATATTTCCTTGTGTAGATATACTACTTTTTACTTACTTATTCATTAGTTGATGGACATTTGGGTTGGTTTTAGTTAGGGCTATTATGACTAATGCTGCTGTAGTTTGTATACACATTTTTGTGTGCACATATGTTTTCATTTCTCTGGGTTTTATACTTATGAGTGGAATTGCTGGTTAGTACGGTAACTTGATGTTTAACATTTTGAGGAGCTGCCAGACCATTTTCCAAAGTGTTGCACCATTTGAGCTCCCATCAGCAATGAGTGAGGGTTCTAATTCTTCCACAGCATTGCTGTTATCCACAACACTTGCTGTTATCTGTTCATTGATGATAGCCATCCTAGTAGGTATGAAGTGGTGTCTCAATTGTGGTTTTGATTTTAAGTTCCAAGATGGCTAATGATGTTGAGCGTCTTTCCATGTTTTTATTAGCCATTTATATATCTTCCCTGGAGAACTGTCTATTCGGATCTCTAGCCTGTTTTTTAAATTGATTATTTGTCATTTTGTAATATAAGAGAGTTTGCTGTTTCCCCAACCATGTGAGACAGCTCCAAAAGAATGATACACAGACCTTGGCGATACCTGCCAGAAGAAAAGACTGACATATCATTCCCTCCTTGGGATCTTTTGACTTTTAGAAACTTCTATATCTACAACTTTTATTGAATTGGAGCAGAGCCTGGAGAGAGAGCTGTGGTGGGGGTGGCTTTCACTTCTAGAGTTTGAGGGTACATTAGAGCTTTGTACACTGGATATTTAGTGTCAATGTCTAGTGCCACTTATATAAGTCCCTGAACATTAGTGCTGCCTGCAAAGGTGCCCTGGCCTCATTTTTTATGTCCCCCCCCCGCAAATTCATGTTGAAATCTCAATGCCCAATACAACAGTATTAGGAGGTAGGGCCTTTGGGAGGTGATTAGTCATGAGGGCAGAGCCTTGTAGACATTTCTTTTATACAAGAGGTCCAAGAGAGCTCCCATCTTCCTTCCAACATTTGAGCGTACAGCAAGAAGTCTGTGACTCAGAAGATGATCCTCACCCAACCATGCTGACACCCTGAACTTGTATATATCCCAGACTCCAGAGCTGTGAGAGATAAATTTCTGTTGTTCATAAGCCACCCGATCTAGGGTGCTTTGTTCTAGCAGCCTGAATGGACTAAGACACAGGGGCAGGAGTCCCAGGAATATAGTACTGAGTTCAAAGCTGAGGAAGGGTCAAAAGTGGTTAGCCTGGGCATGTATTGCCTATGCAGTGATAGGGGTGGTACTCAGGTCCCAGCCCGGGAATCTCCAAAAATCCTGCAAAGTAGCCCATGACATAAAGAGGATGAAGACAAAGGGTCACATTTTATAAGCACCTATCAAGTCAATCTTGGTTGTTTCCAACTATCCCCCACCTCAGGCTGCTTCTTACCCGCATTTTCCCATTTCTGATACTCAAGTTGCAAGTCTGGTGTGTGCTGGGATAGGGGAGAAAGCTTTGAAATGATTCAAGGTTTGATTTAGATTGGATTGGATATTTTCACACCTGAAAATAATACTGTTCTAATACTCCAAAGTGACCACAAAAGCCGCAGGGAACTTCCTGAGATATTTTTGAAAAGAGTAGAAAGGAGATCTAACAGAGAATTTCTTAACATGGTAGTAGAGGAAAAAAAAACCCTAATTCTTGGTTGTACTCCATCAAGTCTAGCCTGTCCAATATATACGCACATGCACATACATATATGTATCTTCACATTCTCACAGTGTTGCATTCTTTATAGGTTGATGAAATAATATGAAGCTCTTTGGCTTACGCATCATAACAAATAATGAAATGAAGTTGTGTGTAATTTCCAAGCATAGAACGTAGGGCAATGATGGGTCAAGGAATAGAAACTAAGACTGTGGCTGATAATTCAGAAATAGAATATGCAGCCCTATGGTTTGGAACGCTATCTTGGGCTGTTCATTTTGTCAGTGAGTCTAATAATTTACTGTTTAGTTCACATTACGCGATGAAAGGTCTTTGTTCTCCTGGGAGATCGCAGATCTTTTAGTATCAGTTAATTTGAGAAGTAAAAACATTTAGTGAACAAAATGGCTCTTTAAAATAATAGGATATGAAGAAACTATTTTCCAAATTTATATATGAAAATAAACAACAGGTTAATTGCAGGAAGCCTGTTGTTTAGGTAGCAGGCTCCTAGATGCCTGATTGGAGTGACAACAAGGGTCAGCCCCTAAGATCCTGAGCCTCTGCGTGTTGGTCTTGTCAGGCCCAAGATCAAGAGAAAACTCCTGTGCTAAAAAGCTTGGCATAACCTCTTAGAGACCCAGAGCACGAAGGCCCTTTACACAAACAGAACAAATCCTTTTCAGTGCTTTTAGACCTTAACAAACATGGGGTGATGTATAAAACTTCATTTCCCCCACAGTACAGCCAGCCCCCACCCTGCGAAACCCTGAACTCTTTTCAGCATTTCTTAAATCTGCCCCATTGAACAATTTGCATTCATTGTAACAAATAGAATCTCATTGAGTTAGATTCTGAAGAGACTTTATAGTGAGAAACAAGAGAACTGATCTTGTATTCTCTTTAGTTTAAACAAGGGACAGAGCACAGCAAATGAGAAATCTTGGGTGAGCCAAGTCCACCGGGTGGGGAGGGAAGGAGATGGGGTGAAAATTGGATGGAATTGTACTGGATAAGGAATCAATTTCTAGGTGTTCCAGGAGTAGAAAACCAGCATCAATGTTGACACTTTAATTGTGTGACTGGTAGGTGTCACTGGGAATATTTTCATTTTCCTATCACAACGTGATACATTTTCTTTTAATTTAAATTTCCTTGGATGTAAGGTAGGGCTTGGAATCAGACTCATCAAAAATTATAAAGTGGCAGAGCAAAAAAATATGCCAGTAGCTATTTGCAGATGTAATAAAGATTTGACTAATCTGCATATTTATAGTTTGTATTAGCTTACTGGCCATCACAGCCTGATAAAACCAGCACTATCACCCAGGCGCACACAATTCATTGCCTAGTATCATTATGATTATCTATGGGCCCCTCATTACTCACCCATTGCTTCAGTTGTATCAGGAGTAAAAATAATAAGCCATAAGCTTCCCTGCTGTTTAACCCAACAACAAATCATTTCCAATTCCAAGCCCAATGTCAATTACACAAAGCACATTAGGATCCTGCAGACAGAATTTTTCTTCCTTCACCGGGCAGCTGACCTCTTTCCCCTGAAGCTGTCGACCCATGCAAGAGTTACATTTAGGAACTCTTTCTTGATTTTCAGGAGTTCCAAATCCCTAATAACTTAACAAGCAAAACATAGAGTTAGCCTTGTAATGCTTCAGCACACAAATTAGCTAGACAAATAAAAAGGATTTAAAAAAATCTTGAAAATAGCACTTATCATCAGTCTCCCATTCAGAAATAATGAAGGAAGATGGCTTACACAGATTTTGTAATAAGACGTGACATAAATGAATATATAACATGTTATGATCCTTCTTCTGGTGAACAATAAGCATTTTGTTCATTATTCAGACCCTCTTTGTTTACAGCGAACGTGGTGATGAATTGAAGTTATGACATCAATTAAGTCACAGGTTTATATTATTTTCGAATAGACAAAATGCAGATGTTTTAAGGCAGGTAGAAAAAATGATGAGTTACTATCTATTCTTGCTCTCTAAATGAGTTATACGTATTCAAAAAAGGAACATTAAAGACTTTCTACCAAGCCAGCATCATATATTACTTTACTCTGAACAAAGATAACATTTGTAGAATCCCATTAGCAATAAATCTTTTAGATTTTTTCACTTAAAACCTTATGATCCCAAAGGGAAGAATAGATAGTCAGTAAATAGAACTCTGATATTTGTCAGGAATTTGCCTGAATTAGAAGTGAACTAACTTGATAGAGAGACAGAAAAAAATTTACCTTTGGTATTCTGATGAACATATTTGATTTTTTTTAAAGGTATCACTAAAATGGAAACAAAAACACCTTGTCACATTTGCAAAACACAGGATGTATAATATATAATTACCAATGGTATAAAGTAAATATCCTTGGGCAAAAGAACTCACAGACCACAGAGTAGTTTAAAAATCTTGAACTTCAATGTTTTTAGAAGTATTACATAATAAAGTACAGATAGTTTAGTATTATGTATTTCTCCTTTTAGTGATTTCAACCGTCCAGAGTCAGATGAAAATTGTTTCATAAATCCTCTCTTTTCTTACCCAACCAATTGTTATATCGGGAAAAAAAAAATGTGGGAGAGGATTAAAACATTCTGGAATGTTGTAAATAACATATCCAGCAACACATGATCATCATTGACTTTTTGGAACATTCACTGTCTGGCACTAAATGTGATTTAGCTATGGAGTCCCTATGGATTAAATACCCATATCTTAGTACAGAAAAGTCAGGTTATTTTCATCCCCTTATTTCTTTGGAAGAAAGTTAGTTCCTGAAAAAGGGGACTACTACCTACTTGGGACTATACGAAGGGACTTTTCTTGAGATGCCTGTTGTCTCATTAAGATCTCTCTTAATGAGAACTTCATTTGCTATTCCCTTTAAAGTACTTTGCTCATGAACTTGAATTGAAGAGAGCTATATTAGCACCGTAGGCTTTTCGAAGCCATCAGAAGATGGTGGAATGTGACAGCAGGACTACGATGGTGGCAACATCAAAGACAATTCTCTCTCTCTAACCAGCATGTAACTGGTATCAGAAGAGTCCACTTAGAGTGAATTTACTTAAAATTGAAGCCACAATTTCATAGACAATATTGGGAATAAGGAAGGTGTAAGTAGAACTTTACCTAGAAATATAAAATAAAAAATAAGAAAAAAATTGAAAAGAGGATTTATGTTACAATAAAAACTGAACAAATGAAGAATTAACCAAATCTTAGATTTTTGAATATTCTTTCCAACATAATTTTGGATATTAAAATTCTTCATATTTGACTTTAAGAACATGTTCATCAAAGGGACTGATTTTGCAAAAATATTCCTTGGCTTTATTAATTTTCAAATGGGTTTTCCTAATCATTGGGTTTTCATCTTGTTCTCATTTGAATCTCATCTGTTTCATTTTTTCCCCTTCTCAATTGTTTGACCTTGATAGATCCAGTGTCTTTTCCTGTGACTTGAGCAGGTCCCTAATATCACTTTAATAAACTTTGTGAAATCCTGCATTTTGGAAAGATTTTCAGTTTCACTTTTAATTTTGCATACTATTTGCAAAGGAAGTAGTAGGCCTCAGATTCTCAGCAGGATTATAATTGATCAAGATGTTGGTTCTATGGATTAAAATAGGTGCTATGTTAATTGCAGAGGGGAGTTTGAGTTAGAATTCGTCTTGCAGTTGTTCAGTTCACTACTGAATATTTTTGTGCTGTGACAAATTTTTATTTCCTATGGACAAGTTCTTAACCCGTGAGACTCATGGAATGGATATGCAGAGGAGGAATCAGGTACCTGTGTCTATTTGACAATCTAATGGAGATCCAGAGAAAGCTATGTAGGTGTTAATAATAGCTAAATTCCTAATATTGACAGTTCTTTTGAGGAAGAGCTATGTTGTAAGCACTTAGCATATATGGATTTGTGCTCTTGAATTCTGACTGCCATCTGTGAGAAGGAGAGGCAATTTGAGTTGCGTTTGCTTAAGTTACTCTTAAATTCCTTGGATTCCTTTAGAGCAGATTCTCTGTTCCATCCACCTATTATATTAGCACATATGGACGCTCACTGTCTGTTAGACACTGTGCTAGGCTCTGGAGACGAAGGTGGATCATGTGTCTCTTTCGCAAGGAGCTCAGGATCTAGAAGGAGACACATCTGAACAGACAAGTACAGTAAAGTGTGATTTAGAAAAATAACTAATCGTCATAATACATTTACGATGTGTCAGGTACTACACTAGATGATTTACTTAGACCATTTCATTGAACCCTAACAACCCAGCTGGTGGCTGAATCTAGACTTTCCCCCAGGTCTTCCTGAGGCAAAGCCGTATTCTTTACCACTGTATCCCACTGCTTCCTCACAGTAAGTACAAAGACAAAAGTATATGACCAGGTACTGTGAGAACACTCAGGATGGTCTCCTAACCTAGTTTGGGGGTGCTTAGGAAAGCCTTCTTGGGGATGCTGTGTGAGTTAGAATGCCGGACGACAAGCACACAGCACTTGGCAAGGCAGAGCAACATGGAGTTGTGGTGAAGGGACAGACTGGGCTTAGGAAATTATTCCGTCTTTGTTTTCTTCAGTATTATAAACATAGCTGTAGTATAGGCCATTTTACACTGCATTACCTAGAATATAACAACGTAATTTTATTTACAATCATGCTTAGTGTTCCTGACGAACACCAGAAAATTCTAAATAAAATCTTATGTCTAATCATTGTCCTCATTTTTGTATAAAAGAATTCAAAAGCCCATTGCCTCAGGCAGTGTACTTATGAGGGATTGTTACTCAACTGATCACTGCTGCTTCTGATTCCTTCTACCATGTATATTTACCCAAAAATGTCACATGGGATTTTACATTTATAGAATGCTTTTTAGGGCACTGAAAACCCAATAAAATCAGTCAGCTTATTTAATGTTCAAAGTGTTGAATAAGCTTTTTTTTTTTTTTTTGAATGAACCATTTAAATGAGTTTTTTTTTCATTAATTAACTCACTAGTACACCAAATACGTATCAGATAAATGAGTAGATAGGGTCCTCAGTTTAGTTGAAGATGCAATACGGAAAGCACTAATTAGCTCCAGATAATTAGATAGTGATTAATAGATTTTTGTGCTACAAAAATTAAAAGTAACTAATTGGTTGAAAAAAAATATTTAAAATTGTGTGCTTGGAACTTTCATGTTGAACGCGATACTGAGGGATACTAAGATTATGTTGGTTTTGTTAAGAGTGAAGTTTTTATTTTTACTCTTTTTCCCCACTCTTCTGACATCTTGTGTCAAAGTGTTCCCGTGTTAGTAATAGAATATAATGGAAGTTTATGCAATTAAATACAGCAAGAGAGTTTATAGACCATTTGTCATTGGCTATGGGTCATATACTGTGAATTTCAGAAAATAAAAGGGAATTCCATTTGTAGCCCACTCTTGCCTGAAGCTCACCTAATGAAATCTTTCTTACTCATAGAATTAACAGTGTTTCCAGCTGAAGAGTATTTAACATTCACTGTGCATACTAAGCATGCAAAAGTGAATAAAACCGAGCATACTTGCAGGGGATTTTTGTTGCTTTTTCTTCAGCCCAAATTAGGCAGCTCTTGTTCATTTAGTGCATTTGAAAGGAGCTGAACTTTTAAAATTCTGAACTGTCAGTCCCCATCATTTCATTTGACAGCTGACACTTCGAGAGGAAAGAACACACAAATCATGCGAGTGGAGCGAAATGCTGCTAATAAATGCTATTGTTTTTCCTGATGGAAAAGGAGCACCTTACACAACTGTTTGCAGATCCATTGGGTTTGTTATCATGCAAAATGCATGTTTGGCTGTTACCATTTTTGTTTACTACCTGTAGAGCATAAAATTGCTGACAAAAAATTGAAGAAACATAAGGCCAGATTCATTAAGAAAAGAACCATGCTTTTCTCCTCCCAGCCCACCCTTAACCCCCACCTTGCCATTTTAATATGATAAACACTGAGTCTTCATTAAGGCATGAAACTAAACGAATAAGGTATGGTTCTTGAGATAAATGACAAGATTTCTGTATTTATGGAAGACAGAAATTCAGAAACATTTGTTTGTCTGCTTATGTTCTGCTTGCTAAGCTAGGGAACTTGAGAAAGTTGGCTCTGCCATTTTGGGATTTCATTTAAGAATATCCATAATAACTTCAGAGGCTTTATAGCTTTGTTTTATACCATCACAGTTCCAAGGTCAAAGTGTTTGTGGGTAAGTTGTAAGAAGCTGCCTTCCAGATAGATACATAAAATCTCTGAATATCTTTCAGACCTAGTGACCTGATGAAACTATATGCAATAAAGCATCATATTTTATTAAAACCTTTCTTTGCTAGTATTAATTAATATACATCCAGGAAGATTCCTATTTTGTTTTATACGCACCTACTACAGAGAAAGATAGATAGGCTTGAGAGAGTGTGTTTTGCCTACATTATGGTGTGTTATCAAAACACTTTAACCTCTGAAATATTTTATAAATATTTCCATTAAACTTAGTGAATATCTCTGGCTCTCTTAGTATAAAGCTCAGTAAGAAGGCTAATACATTGACATTGGCCTGACCCAAATAATGAACTGGAAAGGTTGCAGTACGGGATGTGATGGTCAATTTTATGTGTCAACTTGACTGGGCCACAGGGAGCCCAGATATTTGCTTAAACATTATTTTGGGTGTGTGCGTGTGATGATATTTTGGGATAAGATTAACCTTTGAATCAGTAGACTGAATACAGCAGATTATCCTCCCTGATGTGGGTGGGCCTCATCTAATCAGTTGAAGGACTAAATAGACCAAGAAGTCAGACCCTCCCTTAAGTAAGAGAGAACTCCTCCTGCCTGAGTGTTTGAGATAGGACATCAGTCTTTTCCTGTCTCATACTTGAACTGAAATATTGGACTTTCTTGAACCTTGAGCCTGCTGGCTTTTGGACTGGATCTTCTATCATCAGCTCTCTTGGCCTCTGAGACTTTGAACTCAGATTTTGGCTCTCCTGGCACCTCAGCTTCCAACTGCAGACCTTGGGACTTCTCAGTTTCTGTAATTGCAAGAGCCAAGCCCTTATAATAAATCTCTTTCTATGTATGTGTATCCTGTTGGCTCCGTTTCTCTGGAGAGCTCTGAACAGTTCATGGTGTGTAAGTTCTGAAAGAAACTATGTAGTAGTGCAAAAAGTTCAGGAGTGACTGGTATTTCTTTTTACACAATGATTTTAGTTTTCAGTGCAAAAGACAGGAAAAGTGAGTCATTTTCAGAATTGTTTCGTGCCGATGAACTGACAGGAAACATACATACATGCATGTGAGAACATTACAAGGCTCATTACCACATGCCTGGACCAATATTATGCACATAGTTATGCATATAGGTACAAAATACAGCTGGCTGTGCTGAACAGAGAGTCCAGTAAATTAATCTAGTGGCATTCTACACACCACCTTTTATTGTCTCAGTATAACCCTAAACAAGAAAATGCTGTGGATTTTATGGAAAAGCACCCTTTCGATTCAAGGACTGGATACACAAATATTAAGAATGTAACCTACGCTGTTGTCCTAGGCCGGCATGGGCAGCCTATGTGCCCCCTTGGGAAACTGAGTGCATCTCCTGGAGAAGACATGGCTCGGCTCTGACCTCTTCTCCACGTTTTCCTTGAAATATATTTAACTCTGAGCCACCATCTCTAGTGTTTGCTTACTCACCTTCTCAAAACCAACAGGTCAGGAGTCAATGGGGGTACTTTTTAAAATTCATGACCATCATAGGATGTATGATTCCCAAGACAGCTGTGGCAAATAACTAGCCTTACAGATGGATACTATCTAGAATGTTATTCTGTGGTGCAGGTTTTACCGGAGTTGCTCCTTAGGCCTGCAAATAGGCAGTTTGCTTGGTTTGTCAATCCTTTCCAAAAGCACTTAGGAGGGGTGGAAGCCTAGAGTGAGCAGTTAAGGTCCTCCATGTGAGAGCACAAGTGAATTAAAGTTCCAGTGACTCGCGTCTCAGAGGCCATTATGGAGGTTTTCAGTAGTTAAACGAAGGTAACTTGCAAAGAGCCCAATTCCATTGCTGACTTGATCTTTAAATCAATATTTCCCACAGACATTATATATGATAGCATATGTAGGCCGCGAAACTAGGAATGGAAGGCCCAGAGCAGATTTAAAGGGGAGAAAGCGAGTCTTTATATGAGGCTGAAATTTCAAGTATTATCTAGGGCAAAAGTTTTTTAAAATCTTAAATTACCTGTCACTCTATGGCAGAGAACAGGTCCAGAGATTCTATGTGCTCTTACAGAGTTACTCCACATAATGTCAGAGACCCCTGAAAGGGTACTTTGCAAGATATATTGCAAATGGTTGCACAATTCCTTATTCCTCTGGCCTGGAGACTTAGGAATTTGGAAGGGTTTCTTTTTTTTTATGTGGGGTAAGGGAAAGAGAGGGTAAAGAATTGACAAGGAAATGTATTTTTAAGGGTACTAAAACCTGGGCAGATTTTGCTGCATAGCCACAGGATACTGGTTAAAATCATGTGAAGAAAGGAAGTAGAGAAACTGAAGTGATGCCTGCAGAGAATAGCTTCTGCAAAACTCCTTTCAATACAATTTAAAAGGAGGAGGACATCAATGATCTCAGAGTCAGTCCAGTTTCCCTGGAAGGCCTGGAGAGCAAGGAGCTCAGACAGAGCAGTTGCTAAATGACCAGTGTAGTTTGTGGGGCTATTACATGGACTGTGCACAAAGGAAATCCCAGCCCACAATGCCCTTTGAACCCCGACTGGAGCAGAATGCCCATGTTGTGTAGTATGGCAGAGGAATCAACATCTTTGTAAAGTGGTTCATGGGGTTAAAACTTGGGCTTTGGAGTCAGACACACCTGGTTTCAAATCTCTGCTCCACAATTACTAGCAGGGTGCACTGAAAAATTTACTTAATCGCTTTCAGCTCAATTCTTTCACCTGTTAAATGAGTTTAATAATAATATCCATCTCCTACTAAAACAGGTTGTATGTGGAACATGCTTTGCAGAAGTACTGGCACTTTGCACATGTGCAGTGCAGTTTAGCTAATTAGTTACATGAAGAAATTAAGAAACGGGAGCTGATATGATCATGGTAAACGTAAATACAAAGTGTGCAGAGTCAGGCAGCCCTGAGAATCAGAGTTGCCTTCATGCGACTGAAAACCCTATTGGTAGTGCATTGGATTAAAAAAAAATAACTTGGGTTCATCGTTAATTTTTTTACCAGCAAAACCACTGCAGAGGGGCCACATTCTAAATGCTTTCTAACAGTGGCAGCAGAAATGTTATGGGTAAAAATAGACAAATGTAAAGTATTGAGTATTCTTGGACAAGAGTGTTCCTCTTATGTGAGCACGTCTTGGAATCTTTATCAATTTAGACAGAATTGATAACAATACTGAAAATAAGACATCATGAAGATTCTTTCTCAAATGACTTCAGGTTGCATCAATGAGCCTTCTCTCAGTGAGAGAACAAGAAGGATGTCATATCTTTCTTCCATTCGCAAAGCCTCAAGTTTCAAATATCAGAAACATATGGCCTTAAAGTTCTGTGTCTGAGTCTGCAACATTGATGGAGTTTTATGTAAAGAGATAAAAATCTGTGCACGGATTGTCACAAGCTGTTTCAGTGAACAGAATCACTGTTGCTAAACCAATATTGATATTCTTAAATGGGTTGCAATGAGAACCACCTGTAAGCCAGACAGGTTTGGGAGTGGTGAAAATCATCAAGGGATCCAGGTCAAAAATAATGTAAATAAGATGGGTAAAGAGAGGTTGAACAGTATCAGTGTGTCACATGGTGATGAAAACTTCAAGAACAAAGAGTGCAGAAACAGGTGCGACTTCTGTCAGAAGCGTGGCAGGAATATGTTTCTGAGCGAGGAGACTAGGATTTACTCAACGGCAGACTTGAAAATTGGAATGCCTGATCCATTCACCTTTTATATTGTTTACCTTAATCATGCTAGGCATAAAGTGGTCAGTAGGCTCCACAGTTCCAGAAGACACAGATGGTACTGACAAATAGGGTAGTAATTTTGAGGTGGTACTTAACAGTCTTCATGACTGTCTTATTGGAGCAGGACAAGTTGAGAGAGTGATACAAATCTGTCAGCTGTTTTATACTTGCCTCGGTGAATTTCCATACTTTGTCTCATTTGACCCTCATGTGGTAGACAGGGTGAAGGAAGCCTTGACCAGCGAAAGCCTTTATGAAATATTTTGTTCGAGATGAATTTGATGAGGCCTAGTAAAAAAGAAAGATAAATACAGATCAAGTGAATTAAGTTGAATCTCTCCTGAGCATTGGGTGTTCAAAGATTCTGATCTCATCCTTGGCCAACTCACGTTAATGAATTTCCTAGATATTTTTAGACAATTGAAGCACCACAGATAGTTCTGTGGTGGTAGTGGTGTAGCGTGATCTGAGAAGTTCCCTAAGCCCCAAGAGTTTTAGAGTACAGAGGAGAAATGCATGTTAATAATTAACCTTAAAGCAAGCAAAGCAAAATTATAGCCAGGTGGAGAGGGGTTATTGCAAATGAGTCAAATACATGAGCTGTGTAATCAATGGCCTGGTTCTGCCATGCATTATATTAGTGGATAACCGCAGGCAAGTTCTTTTACCCTCTAAACTTCAGTCTCCCCTTTGGTAAGGAGCACCTATGAGAATGTGTCTAAAACCCTCATCATAAGGCCTGGCATATACTGAGTATTCAAAAGTGGTAGCCATCATTATTAATCTTTATAAGCTAAGTGCTATGATTTAGGGGCATTATGAAAACTTAACATTTTTTTAAATGTATTTTTCAATTACAGTTAACATACGATATATTAGTTTCAGGTGTACAATATGGTCACGAGGCATTTGTATACCTTATGATGTGATCACCACGATAAATCTAATATCAATCTGACACTGTACATAGTTATTACAACGTTATTGTCTGTATTCCCTGTGCTGTACTTCACATCCGCTATTTTTATAGCTGGAAATTTGTACTTCGTAAGCCCTTTTACCTTTTTCACCCATCCCTTAAACCTCCTCCCATCTGGCAATCATCAATTTGTTTTCTGCATCTATGAGTTTGTTTCTATTTTTGTTTGTTCATTTATTTTGTTTGTTTTTTTTTAGATTCCACATATAAGTGAAATCATATGGTATTTTTCTTTCTCTGTATGACTTGTTTCCCTTATCATAATACCCTCTATGTCCATCCATGTTGTTGCAAATGGCAAGATTTTATCCTTTTTTATAGACAAGTAATATTCCATTGCATAGATGCATCACATCTTCTTTACCTACTCATATATATCAATGGACACCTAGGTTTCTTCCATATCTTGACTATTGTAAACAGTGTTACAATCAACATAGGGATGCATATATCTTTCAAATTAGTGTTTTGGATTTCTTTAGATAAATACCCAGAAGTGGAATTGTAGTTCTAATTAAAAATTTTGAGAAACCTCTGTGCTGTTTTCCATAGTGGCTGCAGCAATTTACAGTCCCACCAACAGTGCACGAGGGTTCCCTTTTCTCCACATCCTCACCAACAGTTGCTGTTGATTTATTGATGATAGCTATTCTGAAAAGTGTGAGGTGATATCTCACTGTGAATTTAATTTGCATTTCTCCAATGATTAGTGATGTTGAGCATCTTTTCATATGTCCTCTTTGGAGAAATGTCTATTCAGGTCCTCTGCTAATTTTTTAATCAGGTTTTTTTGCGGGAGGCAGATCTTAGGTTGTATGAGTTCCTTATCTCTGGATATTAGCTCCTTATTGAATATATCATTGGTGAATATCTTGTCCTGCATTATGAAAAACTTGATGGCATGTCTTTGGATTTGATTTTTGAAAGACTAAAATTTCAATATAGGGAAGTAGTGTGGTGTAGTTAATTAAAACAAAGCGAAACAAATGAAAAAATCTTGGACTTTGATGTTAAAAGACTTGGTCCAGTTTCCTATTTTGGTCAATTTTCATTGACAGGCGCTGACATATAATGATTATATGTCACTTACCTGTGTGAACCTAAGTCTCTAGATTAGAAAGTTGAAATAAAAAGCATATCTATTTCTCATGGTTGTTGCTGTGATGAAGAGATGTAACAATGTTGGAGAAAAGCATATTATGATCTGAAAATTATTATTGCCATTATAATTATTATTTTAAGGCAAACGGATGGATGGGAAAGGGCACTTTAGGCTGAGGGCCTAGCATGAAGTAAAGGCATGGAAGTACTTGTATAGTGGCACACAGAGCATTCAGGAAACGACCCAAAGGTAGTAATGACTGGAATGTAAGGGTATAGAAGGATATACTTTGATGGAGTACTTTATGGATGGGCCTGAATGCTGGATTATAGGATTTCAGCTTTATTTTGTGCCTAGCAGGGAGTCAATGAAGGTTTTGAAAGAGCATTACATGTTGTAGAGAGATTATCCTACCCTACATTATAATAGTCTGGAAAAGTTCCCATTGGTACATTATCAGTGAGGAGATCATAAAATAGTTTTATCCTTAAGCACTGGTTACCATCTTACTTTTGTTCCTTCCCTTTTCCTGGCCCTGGCCTATGTTGTTCTTTGGCTATTCTCAATAATTTTCAGCCTGAGGTTTACATTAACAATAATCAATGGGGGCTGGATGGGTGGCGCATTGGTTAAGAGCTGGTTTTGGGATGCCAGCAGCCCTGGTTCGGATCCCACATATGAGGGCCAGTGATACTGCCCTCTACAGCTAACAACAGCTCCACCTGGAGCTGGGCTGTGTGAGACCTGGCAACGGTGTAGGCTGCAGCCCCATCTGCAGTGGGCTGCCAATAGCCGTTGTGAGCGACCATCCAGAGGCCGGCGACCGATCTGCCTCATCCGGGAAGAGTGCAATGACGATACCAACATGGGCCAGTGAAGCAACATCCTCCGCAACTAGACTGAAGAACAAAAGGACAGCAACTTTGTCTGTTCCCCTTCCCCGATTCCCCAACGCTGTTCCCCTCCCCCAATTCTCCAATAAAATCTTTAAAAAAAACCACAAGAAACAATATTCAGTGGAACTTTAGAAATACATGAATGCCTAAGCTTTGCTCCAGACTATTGGATTAACATCTGAATGGTAGGGTCCAGGCCATGCATTTGAAAAATCAGTACAGGTGATTCTGACGTCCAGACAAGATTGAAACTACCTTTTGAATTTCCTTTCCATCTAGTGGAACCTTATGATTTAGTGAAGAAGCTCTTTAAGTTGCGAGAAATATCCGTATGTTATGATGGTCTATTGTTAAGGTAGATGGAAGAAAGAGGAATCTTGCCACGTGGCTACAGTTCAGGGAAACCAACAGCGGGGTACTCAGTAGTCCAGGACAAAGAAAAAATGTAGTATGCCTGGGCTTCGGGGTGACTGGATCACAGTTTAGAGACAGAAAGTTGACTTGGGACTCAGCTAAGCAGCTGAGTAATCAGCTGGGGTCCAGAGACCCCTTCTCATGTGCTGTGAGTATGACTCAGCCACTTTCCCAAACCTGCTATTTCTCTGTGGGTATTTTTACTCCAGCTCTTACTACCAACTCATTGACTCTCCTCTATATTCTTGATGGAAATTTCTGAGAAGGAAAATCGAATTGGTCCAGTTACTTATGGTGGATCATCTGCCTTTGGTTAGGTGCTTTCTCTTTGGTCAAACCAGTTGTGACTGGGTTGCAGGGTCTTGTAGGGCGGAGTGTGTGTATAATTTCTTATAGTAGAGACCTGGGCTTCCCAGAAGCGACTGCTGAGTAATAGAATTTATAGCTAACCTTTAGTTAGCCCATGAGGCACAGATCTAAAAATTTTACATATGTACCAACTCATTTAATTTTTATAACGTATATAATTTGAATATAACACATCAAAACTTTATATTTATATAAATATAGATCTATATAAACACTTATAAATACATATAATAGTTATTCTGTACTAGGCACTGTTCTAAGTACTTCACAATTCTTGACTCATTTAATGAAAATTTATGAGGTAGTTACTATTGTTTTCTTATTTTACAAAGAGACAAGAGTCATGGAGTTAACACCTTTTCTAGATTATATGGCTTAGAGTGGCAAAACTGAGATTTGAACCCAGGCACTCTGGGTCCATGTTTATCTGTTGTGCCATTTATGGACTCTGTTTCGTTACATGTTAGATAACCCAAGGTACTAAGTGTATATTTGTTCCTATGGTGCATCTATAGGGCAGGGTGAGGCTGGGCAGGGAGCCTGGTGCCTGCTTCTCAATGAACTCTGCTCTTCTCAGTCTGTATCTTGTGCTCGTTTTCACCCTTCTCTTTTCTCTTTAAAGTTCTATGTGTCTGGCACTAAGCATTGGATAAACATTTATTAAATAAATGTGGGATAAATGAATGAATGAATGAATACATGAGGGAGTGAGATTTCAAGAACAATTAAGAATAATTGGAGATTGAAGGAAGATGGAAAAAATCTTTGGCAGAGTGGAAAAATCACATGTGAGTGTTTGATAATTCCGATATTAAGAATGATGGCACCGCTTGACTGCCTCATAACTTAAGAGACTCCACTGAGACCTGATGAAGTCTTGAAAAGATTTTTGCTCCTAATCTTCTTAGTTTATAAAATTTGAGCAATTTGACACCCCAGAATTTAGAAAATCATTGCTGCGTTTCCAGTGACACTGTTATGAGAATCAGTCATCATTTAGCATTTTGCTGTGAGTCTTGAGCCATAGCGAAAAAAGAACAAGAGGAGAAAAAGTTAAACGAAACTTTAACAACTTTGCAACACTAGGCATATTGGCATTTATTTGATGCCTGCATTTTTATCTTATCCCTGCATTTTTTTTAAAAGGAAAAAAGTAATAACTAAAAAGAAAACTCAGAGACTCTTTTGAAACATATTCTTCAAAAAATATATTATGAAGGAAATGCATGTTTTGTTATTACTCAGCAGGGTAAGGATACAGTCATTGAAAATGAGATGCACTCACTGAAGAGGAACCCAGAGCAATGACCACCCAGCATTATTACTTCACTGGAAGCAGCAGCAGACAGAGGAAAAGAAAGTAACAGCTGCAGATGTGTAATAAACAAGTACGAGGGACTAAGTAGAAGCTTGATGCTAAATTAAACCTGTGCACGAACCTTATTTGTTTCCTTGTAGTTAAACGAAGACACCACCATTCAAATAAACAAGCTACATAGCCAGGCTAGTACAAATGGGAAACCGCGTTTCTAATCAGAAAAGGTTTTGTGTCTTTTCCTATTAAGAATTTGTTTAGACAACTCTGCTACATTAAAGACATTGGCTCTAATCAGTTAGCGAGGGAGAGCCTAAGCAATGGTCACATGAAATATTCTGAAAATGTCATGTGATGCCTAAAGAGGATGCCCTCATTTTAAATGAGAGAAAGGAAACATTTTCCTATTCAGGAGATGCTTTTGATTATTCTACATATGTGGTGGAATCTTACAAATACAATATATAGGGTAATAAGATACTCATGTAACAGAATTATGTTATATAATACCCTGTATTGTTTACACTCTTATTCTTTTTCAATAAATCAAGTTTTAATTCTGTGAAATGGTGTCATTTCAATTTATTTACACACATTTCATATAAGAAAATTAATTCATCCTGGATATCCCTTTAATGTCTTACAAAACCCCTTCCCATTCCTTTCCTTCCCTCAATTTCCATTTTTTTCTCCAACCCATTCACCAACTGTGGCCAAGATGTAGAATATAACATAATAGAAACATGCTAAAATCTGGTTTATAATTGAGATTCTAATGAGATGCATGTATTCTCAACTTTCTTAGGAACAATGTAATAACAAAATGCACCTTGAGTATAGGAAACAACTGGAAGGATAGGAATCTTCAATTAGAATCCCTCAAAACCTATCTCTAGAAATTAGTTCAAATAGAAAATTATTTAGATTGACTTACATTTTATAAAGTCATCAAGCTTGTTATCTATACCATTTTTATAATAGCCTATATCATGGGGAGGGATACTAGTTTTTCTAAACAAATTATAACGTGGGAACAGAGGCAGAAAGAAATTACATAATATGCTTAAGTTTTGAGGCAAAAAAAATTAAGTTATTTTGGTCTCTCATATCAAGTCCCCTTTCTCTGATAAATGTGTTAATTGAAAACCATTATGTATAGGTAGGTACATAATAAGAATAATTTCCTTGGTAATATTTATCAATCATTTTGTAAGATAAAGTTAGTCTTTTTCAGTAGTCATCTTTATATTATCATTGAGGTGGTTGGATGCAGTGCTGACAGTTTAGTCCCTCAATCTGGAGGTGATATTAATGGAGGGTGGAGTGAGGAAGACATTTGGATGAGTTTCAGAGTAATAGGAAGAGTTCTGATTCTCTTACTTTTGGAAATTTGACAAACTTTAGAGAATATGACTAGTTAGTAGTGCTTTGCAAATGGGAAATGAGTTGAGCAGGCTTAGATCTTACTGAGGATCTAAGTAGGGTAGGCAGCCTAAGAAATTGACAATATCCTCCCGGGTACAACCTGAGGTACTTCAGTGGTTACACAAGTGACTGTATCCAGTACCTGCAGCTGGAGAAAAAGCAAGAACCAGTCTCATCCAGCTCAGCTGATTCCTATGACCAGGCACTTGACCTTTACCTAATTACAATGTCATTGTAATCTCATTTGCATTGTAGTTACTGTGACTTCCATCAAGCATCTGATGCCATGACAGATCTGGAACCAAATATAGAAGAAAAAGGGGGAAACGGAAGATCCTGCTCAGGGGGAGGAGATGAATGAACCACATCAATGGGATGTCACCAATTCCTGCCACCCCTCAAAAATCTTACTGACTTTAGCATGGAAATAGCATCACCAGCCTTTAAGGATTCCTGTTTTAAATAAACAAACTGGTGAAAACACAAACAAAAGAACAGAAAGAAAAACAGAACAAAAATATTGGTGAGGTTTGGCAAAATAAAGGGAAAAATATTAACCTTCTTTGGGGCAAGGAGGTGGGGGGGGGGGAGAGAGAGAGAGAGAGAGAGAGAGAGAGAGAGAGAGAGAGAGAGAGAGAGAGAGAGAGAGAGAGAGAGATAACCACTAGTAGGCCAAACATATCTTAATTCCTATTTAGATTTTCCTATTTTAAAATTATACTTAGCAAGGCTCTCTCAGCCTTCTCACCTTTACTAAATATAGCATTTAGAATAACTAGCTCTTTTAATGTTCCATGCATTAAAACTTGTAAGTTGTTAGGAGATATTTCTGTCTCTCATATTTAACATGATGAAAAATGATTTTATGAAGCTATGAGAAGAAATTATGTTAAAAAGATGGTCCCTGCACCTCAGGTTACTCTTTCCCGTCCCCCATTCCTCTCTTCTTTCCTTCCTTCTTTCTTCTCTCTCCTTTCTTTCTATTTTTTTTGTCCTAAAATGTTTATTAAATGTACAAAACATGCAATGCATAATCGATGCTTTATTAATAAATAACATTTCAAAAGTTGGTGTATAAATCTAAGTTAGTCATTTGGCTATTATTCCTCTCTTCCATGGGGAATTGTTTCTTGATGTATAATTTTAAAGGCTTTTTACTTTTTTTTTTTTTTTTAAAGATTTTATTGGGGAATTGGGGGAGGGGAACAGCGTTGGGGAATCGGGGAAGGGGAACAGACAAGTTGCTGTCTTTTTGTTCTTCAGTTTAGTTGCGGAGGATGTTGCTTCACTGTTGGTATCGTCATTGCGCTCTTCCCGGATGAGGCAGACCAGTCGCTGGTCTCTGGATGTCGCTCACCGTGGCTATTGGCAGCTCACGCTTGGCTGCCAGCCGCTCACACTGGCTGCGGGCCACTCACTGTAGCCTATGGCAGCCCACTGCATCAGGGGCTGCAGCCCACACCATCACCGGGGCTTGCACAGCCCAGCTCCAGGTGGAGCTGTTGTTAGCTGTAGAGGGCAGTGTCACTGGCCCTCATGTGGGATCCGAACCGGGGCCGCTGGCATCCCAAAACCAGCGCTTAACCAATGCGCCACTCGGCCGTCCCAGCTTTTTACTTTTTAAATATATTAATTGCTCTGCTACCCAGCCCTTTATCAATATGTACACTTTAGATAGAATTTTTATGTAGCTTCAGTATAATTCAGGATAATAATGATATGACCAGATACTGTTTAAAATTTTGAATTGTGACAGGTTAAATTATATACTGTGCAGTTATAGTGTTACAATTGTTTATTATATTGTAATCACCTGAAAATTGGAAATCCAGGTGTGGCACCTGTAATGACTATGTAAAAATTGATTAGAATGCTTTCTTCTCCATCTATGCCAGACAGTATTTTTCATATACATATTTTGTAACACTTTGCAAAGGATAGCATTCTCTCGTTACTGACAGATTAAACAGGATCCAAAGTCAGGTGACTCAAGTAGGTTACATTTTGAGAATAGAAAAGTTTTTTGGTTTTTTTTCTCCTCTCTATCACCTTAGCTTTGATTACATTCATCATCATTCTCCCCGACTTGGTGTTCACTCCAGATAACAGGTTGTTTTGAAAAATATTATCCTCTTAAACATTTTGCCATAGTGGAATAAGGAGATTTTTACACATAAGAAATGATACTTCTCATGTGTTGTAGTTTTGTTTGTGATCTTGCTAACAGAATAATTAGAGTCACTATATATGGAAAGTAGCTGATAATGTAAGGGAGAAATATTAAAATGTGTATCTTTAAGGCTACTAATGATAAATTAAATGTATTTCTTTGACAAAATAATTTAAAAATCATTTTATTACTGCAGGCTAGACACTCTTTGTTACTGTAATAATTCCATGAGTTTTCACATGTGATTGTGGCTTCAATAGCCCTGCATATTTCCTTGTTTTATGCCTAAAACTAAATTAATTACTTTGTTTAATTTCATGAACATGCCAAGCTGCAGTTATGGATAGCTACTAATACCAAGTGTTTACATGGAGAGTATGGGACCTTATAATAAATATTTACACAATTACCAAACAACTGAGGGCAATATTGTTTCCAGGTAAGCTGGACAAATTATGAGTTTGCCATTTTTAACAGGAAATGAAACTATTGCAAACTCAGAACTGAAGCTTTGTTAAAATTCTATGATGCCCACATATCAAATTAAGTTTATTAAGGAACCAATTTGCAAATATAATATTTTATAAGACAAAGTTTTTAAAGCCAAAGAATCTGGGTGAAAACAGACACACCTTGAAAATCACTTCTATCAATGCTTTAGGGATACAAAGCACGATAAAAGAAAAAATACGGTAGCTATTTAAATAAAAAAAATATTTTACAGTAAAAGATGCATCGTCATTAATCCCCCTCAGAATACGCCCCCTTGCTTTGAACACACTTATCCCATCATTCTTGCCACTTTCTGAAGCAGTTTTAGAAATCCTCTTTTGTGAGTGTCTTTAGTTGAGCTTTTGTGTCTGCCTAGATGTCCTGAACTAATTCAAAACGTTTACCTTTCATCGTCTTTTTGACTTTGGGTAACTGCCAGAAGTCACACAGTGCCAGATCCAGTGAACAAGGTGGATGAGGACACACTGTAATGTTTTTATTTGACAGAAATTGCCATATACCAGAAGCGACGTTTAACACAGGGCCAAGTTGTCACGATGGAGGATGATTTACTGTACACTTTAAAACATACCTTCTCTCATTCGTAGCTCTCACCCGACTGACTGCACCGAATAAGTTGGAACTTGTCACCCACTGTTGGTAAGATTCGGCATGCCGCTTCCTGTATTGAAGATCCCTGACTTTCCATTGGATGGCACCCAGCAGCAGCATTCACCATAGTTTTTTTTTTTTAATTTTTATTTATATATATTTTTAATTAGCTTCAGGTGTACAACAAAGTGCAATAGTTATACTTTTTACCCCTCAAAGTGACAACGCCCCTCCCCCAATTCTCCCCTCCCACTACTCCCCCCCATATCATACTATCTATTACAATTCCTTTGACTCCCTTCCACCATATAATCCACATCCCGTGACTGTCTATATATTCAATTACAGTTGGCATACAATATTATACAACATCAATTTCAGGTATACAGTGCAGTGATCAAGCCTCTACTCCATCCATGAAGTGGTCTCCCTAACAAGACATCTGACACCCTCACCATAGTTTTTGATCATGCCTCAGTATTTTGACAGACCTTTGTGAGATGAAGGTAAATTAGTGTGGTAGGACAGTTCAGCAGTTTTATAAATAAGAGAATGAATGCTGAACTAGAATTAGGATTAGGGTGAGAGTGAAGATCTGGCTGCAGGTTAGAGTGTGTTAAAACTGAAGTTAGGTTGGGCCTCTCTTTTCAAATGACCTGCACCAGCATTCACTCCAACTTAGTAGAAGTGTATCTGTTCCCATTGGGATGAGGAGGGAAAGATAGGACCCTCTTGAGTGACAGATTGTTCTCCCAGTTGGGCATTGAACTCTGAGGCTAAATTGAATCTTTAATTATGGTTTCCCTTCTTAGCCTGCATTACTAACCTTCTCCCAGGTCAGAAGAAAGAAAATGTGTGAATCCCCATAGATTTGGGTCCTGTGGTTAATACATCACAGTCAGGGAGGAGTTCTGCTAGCCACTGTACCTGGTCATACACCCTTCCTCCACCCTCACTGGATCTTGTCTTCTCTCTTGGCTTCTGTTCTGATAAGTCCTTGTTTAACTTCTGGAGGTAAATAGCTTTTGTTTACAGTCATTTCCTCTTCTGGTTCCAGTTTGATTTCTGCCTAGAGAGACCAAAATAGAGAAACAAAAAATGCTAAGGCCCTGGTAACTATTTAGGCTTAGGCCTGAACTTAGGAAGGGATGCGTACTCTTGAGACTTTTCCCAGAGTTGCCTACTTATTTCTTTGCCATATATTATATATAAATATATATATATTATATGTAATATATATATATTTATATTTAATATACAATATATTTAATATATATAATTTAAATTATGTAATTTAATATATAATATATAGATAAATATATAAATATATAAATATATATTATATATATTTAATATATAATTTAAATTATTTAATTTTATATATAATTTAATATATCTAGTTCTAGATATAAAAATATATCTATATCTATTTCTAAAATTTGGGGCTATCAGTAAGCTTTTTGTTGACTTACCTTTTTTTTCCTGGTATTATCTCCAGGATGTAAAACTGAGGCTGGGAATGGCACCAGCCCCACTGAAAATTTTTGTTGTTATTCTGCCCTATCTTTTTAAGATTTTTGGTTGAGAGTTATACCCCTTTTAAGTTTAATTGCTGCTGGTGATCCCCTTGCTGCTTTTAAACTATAATTTGTAACTGTTGGATATTGTAGAAAAGAGATTCTGAAATCTGATTTCACTCAGTTAGTTTTACTTAAAAAAAAACCTCAAATCTTTTTTTTAGTTAATGTAATTATTAAAATATCAAATATGTAGTTATATAGTGTATTTGTAACTTATACTAAAATGTAGCATTCTGTGAATGTTATCTCTGTCTAAAATGACTTTTGATGACGGAATGTCTGTATGTAGGGCAACTGGCTGATCTTTTTTGGATTCTGTTATAAGCCTGTATTTTACTGAGTTCCGATGTGGCATTTTACACTACCGACCATTTCCTCTGTGTAACTCTATTCTTTGGCTTCTTCTAAACTCTTCTGAATCAATTCCAATCTTTCATGTTGTTCTTGATTGGTTTCTCCTGAGAACTTTTTCCTCTGTCTGCTTTTAAACAGTGTTCCATAGAGGTTTCTCCTCAACCCATTGGCCTTTTCAAAGAACATGCTTTACTGTCATAAGCTTATATATTACATACAGAAATAGAAAGAGAGCAGGGAAAATTAGATGTTCAGGTGGGGTCATATCAAGTTTATGGTAACAATGAAATTTTCAGAAAAAGACTATACTATATATAGCATTTAGATATATGAGTTAGGATTAAACAACAAATCTATGCTAGACATTTAGATACTTAATGCACTTCTGTCCACATGGAGTTGGGTGTGTCACCCTCCTGGTATGTGAATATCCTCACTCATCCAGAAGCTCTCTGAACCCCATACTATTGGGATTTTTATGGAGGCTTCATCATGGTAAGTATGATTAATCATTAACTCCATTTCTATTCTTCCTCCTTTTCAAGAGAATGGGGAGCAGGGCTGAAAATTCCAAGATTCTAATCATGGTTTGGCCCTTTCAGTGACCAACCCTCATCAGGGAACCAGCCAGGAGTCCATCCAGAGTTGTCTCATTGAATAAAAGACCTATAAAAGACCTCCTATTACCCAGGAAACGACAAGGGGTTCAGGATGCCTGTGCCAGGAACTGGGGGCAGAGACCAATATGTATTTTCCATTATCTCACACTTCCACTTCACTCATACTTATCTACCATATCTTCCATACATTTTGTTAAAAATACAAAATTTGAAGATCTAATTGGCTTTATCAAGCAATTCATGAAATGGGCGGCATCCAATCTAGCAACTAGAAGCGTGCTCCAATATTAACAAAAGAAAGGATTGTGTTTAGAGCAGGATGGCAGGGTTTTTGATCATGAAGATTTGCCTCTTTTTTCTGTGGGGGGAGATGGAGAGGGCCCAAGTAAGAGATGACCTTACTGCTGCTTGACCAGAAAATTCCAGGTTGGTTAAGATTACATTTCTGTGAATGCTTGAAATCACAATTAGATCAGGTATTAAATCTAGGTTTTGTATCATGGACTTTTAGCATGAGTGATACCATTTTGGGCCTGTGGTTTTCTCTTTAACAATTTTAATGTCTGAGCTCGAGGTCTGTAACTGACCACCTACTATGCAGTCATCTGAATGTCCCAGAGAAACATGAAAATTAATGTGTCTCAAGATGTCCCAATACATCCCATACTTCGTTAACTGTTGCCAACTCTCCTGTCAACTTTACTTTTTCTATGTTTTTATTCCTCTGTTTACTAAATCCTGTCACCTTAATCCCTGTTGACCTAAATTTTCTGGGATTCTCCTTCTTTCTGTTTCCTCATTATCTACAATCAGTCATTGATCAAGTATTACAGATTCTATCTACTGAATAATGTCATGTTTAATCCATCCACTCTCTTTTGCCTATAATACTCTTAGCTGCCATTAATAGCTAATATGACTAAAAGTCATTTAAAACTGAGGATTTTGCAACTTTGCGTAGGGTTTCTGCAGTAAAGCTGCTTCTAGCTCTAGTGCAGCAGTTCAGAACTATCAGAAGTCTAGAATGGCTTTTCTGCAACTTCTTTGGTCTTCCCCTCAGTGCTGCACACATGAATGCAGCAATAAGCATCACTCTCTCATAAAACAATATCCAGAAACCAAAAGGATAGGTTCTTTCTTTGGGTCATCAATCTTTTTATCAGGGTGGAAAATCTTTCCCAGGAACACCTCCCTTGCCCCACTCCCCCAAACATATACTACCACCCTCGGTCCCTCCCATAGTCCCTTGATCAGGATTGGGTCACAGAGTCAGGCTCCTTGCCTATCTGGCCCTCTAGACCTCTGTAGTCAGGGGTCGGCTCTGCTAGGAAGAAAGTCGCATGATAAAATGATTGTTGGGTATCTATCTCATTCTTCATCTCACCTCCCGTTTCTCTGCTCTTGCTGGAGTTTTTTTTTTTATTATGTTGAGCTGTTTTAATGGACTCCTGAACGAACTCACTAGTCTTGTAACCAATATCAAGTCTATTGGAGTGAGCATTCTGTAATACATTGCAAATACTAAGAAAAATATTTCCTTTAATTTTCCATTCCAACGTTTTCCATGTTTGGTTAAAAAAAAAGTTTTGAATAATTAAAACTACATTAATTCATTAGGAAAAAGATATTCAGAATTAATTCCACAATTAAAGTTTTCCATCTAAAAATTATGAATAAGAGGCTACAACTTTTGAGAATCTGAGGGACGATACAGGAAACATTGTCTGAAATATCATTCCTTTTTTTTTTGTCAGTTGAAAAAGTATAGGTGCACTATCACTCTAGGCATTAGGGGAGTGACCTCCTTCTAAATTATTGGACATAAATCTAGTCACTATATTTTACAAGCAAGTAATGTGGACACCTAATATATTTTATATTATGGGTACATCTGATGAGTTGAAACATATAATTTTAATAAAATCATAAATTCTCAGGGGAATCTGTACTTAAAAGGAACAGTGCTTTGATTCTTTTATTAAGAAGAAGAAACTCTTGTAATGTAAATAAGTTCAGAGTTAAGAAAAATTGCTTTCTGAGGTCAAGAAACATCTGGAATATATATATATATATATATATATATATATATATATATATATATATATATATATATATATATTATAGAAATGTGACATAGCCTGCTTTATGCAAATAAAGAAGCTTTCAAAATAACAAACATTTTTGTTCAGGAGTCTTTTGGAAAAATTATGATAGCCTTATTTTTGGTCTTTTTATGTCATGAAGAGGTCATTTCAGTATCGTATCTTGCTTTATTTAGAGAACTTAAAATTATTCTTGAATTATTACTTTTTCTTGAATTAGTACTTTATGCACAGAGGCTAAAATTGATGTTAATGGTATAATTGTAACATTTATGCCTGGCTGATAATATTTTGGTAAGAATATACATGATTATACCTGCATACAGTATTAATAGAAAATGACATATTTTTGCAGAAATGGGATTATAATGTTCATAGTGTTTTACATCTTGCTTTTTTTCGCTTATAATATATCACAGACATTAGAATACATTTTTTACTATACCAGTCTATGTTGATATTTTGCAAAAAAATTAATTTTTTACTTGTGTTTTAAGTTAATTTTAAAATTAGTATTCCTTCCTTAAGCAGCCACACTAATATCTATGCAAGGACTAAAAGCAGGGGGTAATTATGTTGGGCTTTTAAATCTATTTCATAGTATCAATAATATATAATGTATGTATAATTTATGTTATAAATACACACAGTATGGAAAAGAAGCAAGTGTGAGCAGTTTGGAAAGGAAATCAAAGAAGAGGCTGGTTGTCCATCCAGTGAACAGTCTCTTTTTGTCTTTTCTCCCAGCCTCTCAGTTCAGCCATGGACTGAGGTTGCTGGGAAAGCTTCACAAAAGGAGGCTGGACTCTCAGGCACACATATCACATATGCTTTGTGGGTTTTATTTTCCCTCTGGAGCTCCAGACTCCAAGCTTTAGAAGAACAAATTCCTGAGAGCTCCTTGTAAAAATGCACATCACTTGCTTAATCTTGATTGGGTTCCTTCACAAAGAAGCTCACATTTATGACTACTCAAGAGTTACATCTCATGCAGCATTCCATTTCCTGTGTGTAAGTGAAGTGATTAAGAGCCAGACACTCAGTAAGCACTCAGTAAATATTATTGTTCTTAGTACATTAAAGGATGTTCTGGCTTTAGAATCCTACCAAATGCCAAAGTCTGGGCCTCACTCCAAATTTTCTAATTTCATTGGCCTGTGTAAAGGCCCAGGAATCAGTATTTTAATAGCTCCCTGGGTGTTTTGAATGTGCATCCAACTTTAATTGCCTACGTATTTTGTTGACAGGCAGTGTCCTACATGATTCACACACTCATTTAATTCTCACAGCAATCTATGACAGGGATTATTATCACCATACTGAAGATGAGAAATCTGAAGTGCAGGGATACTAAGTAGCTTGCCCAGTGCAACCCAGCTGGCAAATGGCAAAGCTAGGATTTGAACCCTGAGTCAGAGCCTGCAGTAAAATAGATGATCCAGTCATAGGAGAGAAATGCTGAATTCTTCTCACCTTTCCACCTATAGGAAGTTAACATCATAGCAATACTAGAACTAGGGTTCTAGTATTGAAGGGCTAGTTAATAGGTCGGTATAGAGATTGGAGACTAGAGAGAAATAGATGCTGCACAATGTCTTGACCATGTTTAAGGCAAGTCTTAAGCCTTCATTTTATAACTGAAAGTCAGTTCTGGTAAATCTCTGAAATAAATGATACATAATAAATAAATAATAAATAATAATAAATCTCTGGTAAATTTTCAGTTTAGGATTTTGTAGTCTACTAAAAATTGAATAAAAGAGAGTATTTACTAACATGCTTAGTTAGAAGTGAGGGTTTGTCCAAAGTTTTTATCACTTTAACTTTGTCCAAACCCAATATTTTTTTGAGTTTATAGTTTACAATTTTAATGTTTCTTACTGTTCTTATTAAGATATTTTGTTTAAATAGGCCTTTAGAAATTTATTTACTGATGAGGCCAAGTCTTGACAATGTAATAAAATAAGGTAGTAGCCTCAAATTGCTGGCATTACCTATAGAATGTGTCACATAAGTCATAGATACTTTAATTTTCACCTTCAGTGACTCAGTCACATTTGAATTTGGACATTACTCAGCCTACTAACTTAGACAATGGATGTGGGTTTGGGGGAACTAAAGGATGCTCAACTTTTGAGGGAAAGGTAGAAGGAGCAACTTTTAGGGCACAACTTTCTATTGCGAAAGGTAAAACTGTGGTAGAACCTTGCAGAATGAGAGGGGAAGAGACCTCATAGCTTGAGGATATCACCAAGTGCCTGAGTGTTGGCAAAATAAGGCAGTAATAGGGAGATACGATGACAAATATTCTCTGCCTAACCAGTCTGTGTGCTTAACTAGTAAGTATGGTTGTGGATTTTCCATAATATGCAGTGACTAAAAGCTTACAGATGATTGAGTTGTATAAAATCTAACTGCTTAAAATTTACTGAATAATTAATACATATCTCTAATTTTCTTATTTGTGAAATATGAATTTGGAAGAGTCTGTGATTAGAAACATAATTAAAACCAACTGGCTCTGGTTATTTTATTTTTCTCTATTGATGATTTAAGCCCATCAAAATGTGATGCCTACTATACAGTATTCTAAAATTTGAGAATTCTCTGGTCTATATAAACTATATAGACATTCCAATTATTAGGAGTACATCTGTAATGACAACTGGACATAGATTTATTTATATAAATAGCAGAAACTTAAAGGTTAAATTAAATGTTTAAATGGCAGAGAGAAAAGAAGAGGAAGCAATGATCAAGCAAGCCTATTGTTGGGAGGCACAATTATTATTTAATGTTGATATGTTAATAGAAGATATATTTTATTTTCTTTAATAAATTTTTTCTTTATTTTTAATTACAGTTGACATTCAGTATTATTTTATATTAGTTTCAGGTGAATACTATAGTGGTTAGACATTCATATGACTTACGAAACAATCACCCCGATAAGTCTAGTACCCACCTGGCACTATACATAGTTAATACAATATCATTGGCTACATTCCCTATGGCTGTACTTCACATCTTTTGACTATTTCATAACTACCAATTTGTACTTCTTACTCCCTTCAGCATTTCCATGCAGCCCTCCCCTCTGGCAACCACCAGTTTGTTCTCTGTATCTATGGGTCTCTTTCTGTTTTGTTCGTTTCTTTATTTTGTTCTTTAGGTTCCCCATATATGTGAGGTCATATATGTCTTTCTCTGTCTGACTTATTTTACTTGACATAATACTCTGTAGGTCCATCCATATTATTGCAAATAAGATTTCTTTCTTTCTTATGGCTGAGTAATATTCCATTTTATATATATATATATATATATATATATATATATATATATATATATATATATATATATATATATTCCACCTTCTTTATCCAATTGCTATTGATGAGCACTTAGGTTGCTTCCATATCTTGGCTATTGTAAATAGTGCTGCAGTGAGCATATGGATGAATATATCTTTTCAAACTAGTGTTTTGGTGTTTTTTTTTGTTGTTTGTTTGTTTGTTTTTTTGATAAATACCCAGGCATGGAATTGCTGGGTCATAAGGCAGTTTTAGCAGTTCTATTTTTAATTTGTTCAGGAAACTTCAAACTGTTTTCCACAGTTTTTCAGGTGGCTGCACCAATCTGCAATCCCATGAACAGTACATGAGGGTTCCCTTTTCTTCATATCCTCACCAACATTTGTTGTTTGTTGATTTATTGATGACAGCTATCTTGACAAATGTAAGGTGATATCTCATTGTGGTTTTTATTTGCATTTATCTGATGATTAGTGACACTGAGCATCTTTTCATATGTCTACTGGCCATCTGTATGTCTTCTTTGGAAAAATGTCTGTTCAGGTTCTCTGGCAATTGTTAATTGGATTGTTAGTTTTTTTGGTTTTGAAGTGTATGAGTTCTTTATAAATTTTGAATATTAACCCCTTATTGCACATATTGTTGGTGAATATCTTCTCCCATTCAGTAGGTTGTCTTTTTCTTTTGTTTATGGTTTCCTTTGCTGTGCAAAACTTTTTAGTTTGATGTAGTCCTGTTTGTTTGTTTTCTTTTATTTTCCTTCCTGGAGGGGATATATCAGAAAAATTATCACTAAGAGCAATGTCAGAGTGTTTACTGCCCATGTTTTCTTCTAGAAGTTTTATAGTTTCAGATTTTAATCCATTCTAAGTTTGTTCTTGTATATGGTAGAAGAAGGTGGTTTAGTTTCACTTTTTTTCCCAATACCATTTATTGAATAGACACTTTATACCCATTGTATATTTGTGCCTTCTTTGTCATAGATTAAACTACCTAGAGGTGTGGGTTTATTTCTGAGCTCTCTATTCTCTTCCATGATCTGTGTGCTTGTTATTATGCCAATACCATGCTGTTTTGATTACTATGGCCTTATAGTATAGTTTTATATCAGGTAACATGATACCTCCAGCTTTGTTCTTCTTTATCAACATTGCTGTAACTATTTGGGTTTTTCTGTGGTTCTACATAAATTTTAGGATTATTTGTTCTAGTTCTGTGAAAAATACCATTAATATTTTGATAGGAATTGCATTGCATCTATACGTTGCTTTGGGTAATATGACATTTTAATGATGTTAATTCCTCCTATCCATGAGCATGATATACACGTCCATTTATTTGTATCTTCTTCAGTTATAAATGGGATTGTTTTTTAAATTTCTCTTTCTGATAGTTTGTTATTGGTGTATAAAAATGCTACCAATTTCTGAATACTAATTTTGTATCCTGTTACTTTACTGAATTCATTTATCAGTTCTGTGTTTTTTGGTGGAATCTGGTGTTCTCCAAATATAATAACATGTCATCTGCAAATAATGACAATTCTACTTTTTCCTTTCCAGTTTGGATGTCTGTTATTTTGTGTGTGTGTGTGCTTGTGTCTGATTGCTGTGTCTAGGACTTACAGTGAATAAAAGCGGTGAAAGTGGACACCCTGGTGGACTTTTAGCTATTGAGTGTCTTGTTAGCTGTGGTTTGTTGGATGTGGTCTTTATTATGCTGAGATAAGTTCCCTCTATTCCCACTTTGCTGAGAGTTTTTATCACAAATAGATGCTAGATTTTTGTCAAATGCTTTTTCTGCATCTATTGATATGACCATATGATTTTTATTTTTCATTTTGTTTATGTGGTATATAACATTAATTGATTTGCGGATATTAAACCAAACTTGGGGCCAGCCGAGTGGCACGGTGGTTAAGACTGACTTGGGATGCCAGCGGCCCCGGTTCGGGTCCCACATCTGAGGGCCAGTGACACTGCCCTCAAAAAACAAAACAAAAACCAAACTTGCATATCAGAAATAAATCCCACTTAGTCATGGTGCATGATATTTATAATGTATTGCTGAATTTGGTTTGCTAATATTTTGTTGAGGATTTTTTGTGTTTATGTTCATCAGGGATATTGGCCTATAATTTTTATTTTTATTTTTGTAAAGTTTTTGTCTGGCTTTGCAATCAGAGTAATGATGGCTTCATGAAATGAGCCTTCCCTCCTCTTGAATTTTTTGGAATAATTTGAGAAGGATAAATTTTAATTTTCCTCTAAATGTTTGGTAAAATTCACCTGTGAAGCCATCTGGTCTTGGACTTTTGTTTGTTAGGAGTTTTTTGATTACTGATTTGATTTTGTTTATAGTAACTGGTTTGTTCAGATTCATTCTCTTGATGCAGTTTTGGAAGATTGTATATATCTAGGAATTTATCCATTTCTTCCAGATTGTCCAATTTGTTGGCATATATTGTTCATAGTATTTTCTTAAAATTCTTTGTATTTCTGTGGTTGTTGTTGATTCTCCTCTTCCATGTATAACTTTATTTATTTGGGTCCTCTATTTTTTTTCTTTATGAGTCTCATTAAAGGTTTATCAATTTTGTTTATCTTTTCAAACAACCAGTTCTTGGTTTTATTAATCTTCTGATTTTTTTTTTCTTTTTAGACTCTATTTCGTTTATTCCTGATCTGCTCTTTATTAGTTCCCTCCTTCTACTCACTTTGGACTTTGCTGTTATATTAGATTGTTTGTTTGAGATTTTTCTTGTTTCCTGAAGTAGGTCTGTATTGCTATGAATTTTGCTCTTAGGGCTGCTTTCACTGTGTCTCATAGATTTTGGGTCATTGTATTATTACTTTTTTTTTTCTTTAAAGATTTTATTAGGGAATTGGGGGCGGGATACAGTATTGGGGAACTGGGAAAGGGGAACAGACAAGTTGCTGTCCTTTTGTTCTTCAGTCTAGTTGTGGAGGACATTGCTTCACTGGCCCATGTTGGTATCATCATTGTGCTCTTCTTGGGTGAGGCAGATCAGTCATCGGCCTTTGGACGGCCACTCACGGCAGCTCTTGGCCACTCACGCTGGCTGCTGGCCACTCACTGTAGCCTATGGCAGCCCACTGCAGCAGGGGATGCAGCTATGCCATCTCCGGGGACTCACAGCAGCCCAGCTCCAGGTGGAACTGTTGTTCACCATCTTAGCTGTAGAGGGCAGTGTCACTGGCCCTCATGTGGGCTCTGAACCAGGGCCACTGACGTCCCAAGCCAGCTCTTAACTAACGCTCCACTCGGCAGGCCTGGTATTATCACTTTTATTTGTCTCAAGATATCTTTTCATTTCTCCTTGGGTCTCATTGGTGACTCGTTCATTGTTTAATAGCATTTTATTGTAGCCTCCATATGTTTGTGTGATTTTCAGGGTTTTTTCCTTGTAATTGATTTCTAGTTTCATACCATTGTGGTTGATGAAGATGATTGATATGATTTCAACTTTCTTAAATTTATTCAGACTTGTTATGTGGCTTAACACGTGGTCTAAGAGAATATTCCAAACGCACTTGAAAATATGTATATTCTGCTGCTTTGGGTTGAAATATTTTAAAAATATCAATTAAATTCTTGTGGTCTATTAATTTTGTATCTGGAATATCTGTCCATTGGTGTCAATGGGGTGTTGAAGAAATAATGACTGAAAAGTCCCATAACCTGGCAAAGGAAATAGAACTTACAAGCCCAGGAGAGCAGAGAGTCCTAAATAAGATAAGCCCCAAATCCCCTACTATAACTATATTACTGTCAATCTCTCCCTTTATGTTAGTCAATATTTGCTTTATATATTTAGGTGCTCCTATGATGGGTGTATAAATGTTTACAAGGGTTATAACCTCTTATTGGATTGATCCCTTTATTATTGTGTAATGTCCCTCTTTGTCTTTTATTGTAGTCTTTGTTTTAACATGTATTTTGTCTATGAGTATTGCTTCCCCAGCTTTTTGTTTGTTTTTGTTTACATGAAATATCTCTTTCTATCCCTTTACTTTCAGTCTGTGGTTGTCTTTTGATCAGAAGTGAGTCTCTTGTAGGCAGCATATGTAAGGGTCCTCTTATCTTATCCATTCAGACACCCTATGTCTTGATTAGAGCATTTACATTTAAAGTGGTAATTGATAGGTACATAGTTATTGCCAGTTTATTATACATATTTATGTCCTCCACTCTGTTCTTCTTTTTAAAGAAGTCCCTTTACTATTTCTTGTAATGCTGATTTAATGGTGATGAACTCCTTTAGCTTTTTCTTGTCTGAGAAGCTCTTTATGGTTCATTCCTTTAATTTTAAAATGATAGCCTTGCTGGGGAGAACAGTCTTGGTTGTAGGTCCTTGCATTTCATCACTTTGAATTTTTTTTTTTTTTTTTTTTTTGAGGACAGTGTCCCTGGCCCTCATAAGAGGGACCCGAACCGGGGCCGCTGGCTTCCCAAGCCAGCGCTTAACCGTCGCGCCACTCAGCCGGCCCTGAATATTTTATGTCAAAAATTTTTGGCCTGTAAAGTTTCTGTTGGAAATTAGCTGATAGTCTTTTGGGAGCTCCTCTGTAAGTAACTAGCTATCTAATCTTGCTGTGTTTAGGATTCCCTCTTTGTCTTTAACCTTTGTCATTTTAATTGTGATGTGTTTTAATGTGGACCTCTTTGGGTTCATCTTGTTTGGGACTTTCTGTGCTTCCTGTACTTGTAAGTCTATTTCTTTCACCAGGTTATGAAAGTTTTCAGTTTTTATTTCTTCAGATACATTCCCTGTTCTCTCTTTTTCTGATACCCCTATGATGTAACTGTTGTTACACACGATGTTGTCCCAGAGGTCCCTTAAATATCTTCATTCTATTTTTTGGATTATTTTTCTCTTTTGCTTGTTCTGATTGGGTGTTTTCTGTTACCCTGTCTTCCAAATCACTGATTCAATCCTCTGTTTCATCTAATCTGCTATTGATTCTTTTTAGTGTATTCTTCATTTCAGTTATTGTATTCTTCATTTCTGACTGGCTCTTTTTATATGTTTTCTGTGTCTTTTTTTATGCTTACCATCTCTTTGTTGAAGTGCTTACTAAATTTCTTGAACATCTTTATGACCAATATTTTGAATTCTGTATCTTGTTGTTTGCTTGCCTCCATTTCATTTAGTTCTTTTTCTGAAGTTTTTTTCCTGTACTTTCATTTGGGACATGTTTCTTTGTCTCCTCATTTTGGCTGTCTCTCTGTGTTTGTTTCTATGTATTAGGCAGATCTGCTACATCTCTCACTGTTGGCCAATTGACCTTATGTCATAGGTGCCTGTGGAGCCCAGTGGTGCAATCTCCCTAATCACCTGTGCTGGGTGCTTCAGATGTGTCCCTTTGTGAGCTGTGTGCACTCCTATTGTAGTTGAGCCTTGATTGTTGTTGGCTGTCAGTGAGTAGGATTGACCCTCAGGTTGACTGGTTGTGAGGATTAGCCATGACCACAGCATGTGAGCTGCTGTGCAAGGGCCCATCCCTCAGAGAGTGAGATTCGACCTAGTGGACTTTGATGCTTGTCAGTATCACCCTTTATGTGTGCTGGTTGTGGGTTAATCAAGTGGTGCTCTATTATGGTCTAAAGCCAGCCTCCAAGTGTGTTGTTTCTGAGGCCTCTTGAAATGGGTTCCAATGTATGCCAAGATCAGCTGCTGCCTGGGACCAGCCCAGGGCTACCTGGTAGGAGCTAGAAAGGACCATGGTTGACTGCTGCCTGTTCTAGACCTGGAAGCATGTGGAGAAGCCACGTTGTGAACTGATGCTGGCTGAAACCAATAATTATCATTATTAGGAATGGCACTATAATCACTAGTGAAACCAATAAACACAATTTTATTTACAAATTACCTGGGTAGGGAAGGAGAGGAAGATAATGAAGAGAAAGTTAGAAAAAATAGCAAAACTTAAGGAAAGGGAACAGAAGAAACAATAATAAATTATAACAAATGCTAAACATAAATTCAGATGAAAGGAATAAAACCAACCATTTTAATAAATGTAAATGCAGTGAATACCTGGCCATAGGTGCTGGTAAAGCATAATGTCTCTTCTGTACTCTTTTGTTTAATATTTTTAGTTATCTGGCATGTGATGCAATTTAAAACTTTAAAATTAGCAGTTATTAAAGGAGGTTGATTTTTATGCATTTAGTTATGGAAAATAGCATTTATAGTTTAGATTCTGTTATTTCCTTAGTGTATTCTTACTGAGAAAACTATACATAGTTTTCTTTCTCTAAATGTTTAGCCATTGCTTTGGGTTTTAGAGATATTGAGCAAAATGATAATCTAAATTTTGTTTGGCCCAAATATTAAAAATATGATATTGTTTTCTCAGAGTCTACCAAAAACTGACTTTACGATGATGACCAGTTACCAAGCTACTTCTTTTCTTATCCCATGAAGAGTTGATTGTTTTTGTGTGGCTATGATAATGATGTCTTTCTTACATTTTTAACATGTTCATGGCTTGTTAAGCTACTAATAATTATTTACTTTATCTTTGTGATAATTTAAGAGGCATATTATTTTTTAAAGAGATGGAAGATTGTAAGAAAGGTGAGTATTTTCTTAAACAGTGCATAAATGAGATGTGTTATAATGTATTATAAGGCCTTATACATTGTGTTATATATTGATGAAGTTAGAGGTTTAAAGTCAAGTTATAGTTTCTGATTTGGCTTATTATTGAATTTTACAAAGGAATTACAATAGGAAAAGAGAGAATTAATAAGTGACCACTAAGTTCAAATGAGTATTTATATTTCAGCTCATCTACTGCAGATCTGAGCCTAAATTAGTATTGCCTTTTCATTGCATTTGACTCACATTTCCACTTTTAAAATCAATTTTTTCCTCCTCTTTTTCCTTCTTTCTTTTTTTTTTAACTTTAAAGAACAGTGTCTGACAATTTTCAAAATTGATGCTCAGCATTTTTCAATTATCAATTGCTCATGAGTAGGCATTGTCAAAAAGAAAATTCAAACCAAGCTAATCTCTTACTAGTAGCTCAAAACCATCATTTCCTGGGTTTCCAGTCCTTTTTTTTTTTCTCCATGTAATCAAAAAGGGTCAAAATCTATTCTCACATTTCTACTTCTCTCTGATTTCCAGAACACAACACCAAGTCTTTGATTTTTTTTTTCCTCTTGCTAGTTGCCATACAAAGAATTATACAGCTCAATAAAATGAAAGACTCAGCACTGTGTGGTTCATACAAGTGGCTGAAGGGATTTTGAGATAGGTTAATGGTTCTGATTGTTTTCTCATATTGATTTCTAGGATGATTATATTTTATTTATGGAGGGGAAACTTGGACTTGCATGTGAACTGCCTTGAGGGTAAACTAGGCCTCTTATAGGTTGAAAAATTTTATGTGCATTTGTAATGATTTGCAGAAGATACAGAGAAGGGGATTGCTGATAAACACTTCTTACATTTTAAGAAAAGATTATGACTTTAGAGAACCTATCTGGACTAAGAGGTTGAATTAGTTTCATTGAATTGACCGTTTTTAGTAGCCCACAAAAGCAGAAACAAATGGTGGTTCTTTCTCCCTCAAGTTCATAGAAAATTCAAAAGGGTTGATCATATAGGGTAGAGTGATATGGGGGTGGAGAAAATACTGTATCTTGGGTGGGTGGGAAAACTGGTCAACTCCTTCCTGCTCTGCTACTTACAGCTTCAATAGGCAGCTGCAGATTCTCCTCACATTAAGTCAGGATTGCACTAGTTCTGGAATCCTGAGATAAATGTAATTCTCTCTTTACAGTATTGGCTTGAATTTTTTGGATCTATTTCAAGTGGAGCAGATGACTAATCACCCCCTTCTGCTAGTTGATAATGGGTTGTCTATAAAACCTTGTTTTGGGATGGTTCCCTTATTGTGAAGTTCACATCTTTTGAGGAACATTTACAACTGGAAGGCAAGGTAAATGTCCACTCTAGGGTGTAGTAAAGCTGACAGAAAGAAAAAAAAAAGGCACTAAATGACTTAGCTCTGTTATGTTTTAGTTTCCTGAGAGAAAGTGGCCCTGACGCCCTTGCATTACTGCTTTTGAGATTGTACCAGCAGATGGTCTGATATGACAGTTGGTGAAGACAACTAAAGGTGTTTATAACATTGCAGGGTTGTGCAGGTGACTTTAGAAACAAAGGATTTGGAAGTGATAAAATGTGGAGACTAGTAGTAGGGATGCTAATAAAGCCACTAGCTACTTGAGGCAGAGTCCTTTTTTATTTTTTCATTTTATTGCATCTGATTGCAAATTAAAGTGGAAAAAAAATTAACCCCAGGCAGAAAAGAATATTCAGCCTCTGCCTCAGTGGTTTTTCAGAACAACAAAAAAACATAGTCTTTGATTTTTAGATTTGATTTTTTTTTCTTTTGCCTGCTGGTTGCCACACAAAGAGATATAGCTCAATAAAATGAAAGATCCACAGCGCTGTGTTTCATAGCAAGGGCCTGGAGGGATTCTGAGCCAGGTTAATGGATATGATGGTTTTTCCTTCATTGATTTTTAAGATGATTATATTTTATTTATGGGTGAGAAAATAATAGTTAATCTTAGATTTATTGAAAACTTATTGCAAGGCTGCATGAATTGATAACAATAACAGTACATTTCGGGCAACAAAACTCGACTTGTCGTTAATCCCTTAAGTGCTGATGTGCAAGGAATCTATTGGCTTGAAATTAAATGTGCTCTAACCCATGACTGAATCCAGGTGGGAAAGAGTTATATATTTCGGGCTGCTCTGAAAGATTTCATTACACAAAGCTTTGGTACACTGGAGGTGTTTCTTTCGTAAAACTATGTGAAAAATCAAGGAACTAAAAGCTCAGGGATATCAGCATGTTGTTCTCTGGAGGCTTTATGAACTGATTTCCAAGTCAGCCAGTCATTCACCAGCTGAAAAGCTTACTGGTCAACCATAATAGTGTCAGAGATTTTAATCTTAAACCAGGATATGTGGGTTTTAAGATGCAGAGAAAACTCAAAACATTAACTTATGGAAACTCAGAATTCCATTGCCTTAAAACTATTATAATTTGTTTTTATGTCCAAAATGAGTTCGGGGACCTTTTGGATTTGCAGTAAATGAATCTCTATTATCCAAACACGGATAGTAATTTTGCTCAATAAGGAGAGAACACTGGGTTTTCGTCTCTCAAAGGACTGAATAATTGTCAATACAGTCACTTCATATCTGTGTCTCGGAAATGTCAGCCAGTAGTCCTTGATATCCATTGTTTATCAGGGAGCAGGGGTGGAGAGACCAAAACATACTCCCCAGAAATTTAATTAGTCAAAATTTTCCAGATAATTGAACGTTTTTGCAGAGGGAGAAGAGAAAAATATTCAAAGTGTGCACTAGAGACAGGAAATTTTGACCACTGTAGCCACTCAAAATAACAATGTAGTATTGTTGTCCAGTATTTCAAAGTTTGCTTTTACTAAAAGTTGCCATTGTGCGCTCACTTCAGCAGCACACATACTAAACTGGACCAATACGGAGATTAACATGACCCTTGTGCAAGGATGACATGCAAATTCTTGAAGCATTTTATGTTTTTGCATTTTCAGCCATAAGTGCAACATATAAGTGCAAAGGCTAAAATAGCTTAATATCATGCTACACTTTAGTAATACTAAAAAATGTATTACTGTGAGTGGTCTATAATTAAGCTGAATAACACATTTAGCAAGTCCATACACAGGTCAGTGAGCAGATGGAGTTTGTTTATTTATAGAACGTTTCTTTTCAAAAAAACTAGTGGTGAACGCATTTGGATTGCATTTATACATTTATAAAAATAATGATTTGATTGTGGTCATTCTTAAAAAAAAAAAAAGCCATGTTAACTCATGCTGTAGCTAATTGAATGGTTGAAGTTGATTTTTACCTGTGTTAAAAGATAACCTCAAGCATATTAAAAATTTTAAGAGTTTATCTGAGCAAAAATTGATACAAATTAGACAGCACCAAACCAGAAGTGGTAAGGAGTGCTCCACTGAGGCGCTAGAAGAAAGACGTTTATAGAGAGAAGGCAGATGCAAAGCAAGGAAATCATTCGATTGGCTATAACTAAAGTGTTTACCTTATATTAAAAAGCCTAGTAGGCTGTTTGTGACTGACTATCCTCAGATTTTGATTTCTTCACCTTGAGGCATTTACAAGCTTAGGTTTTGGCTTGCTTAAGCAGGCTGCTAAGGTATTAGAACCTCAGTCTAATGGCCTCCTTGTTTAATTAATTTAACCCTGTTAAAGGCTAATGTTCTTTTCAAATCACACTATGGTCTTGTTTTCCACAACACTTAACTTGAATGCTCAGTTACTTTTAGTTAGATATGAAAATAACTATCCACCACAATTGCACACACAAATATTCCAGCAAGAGTAAACCAACATTCTAAAATGGATGCCAGAAGGCATGAACTTTTGGTCAGAATCCAGGATATAACTAAAGCTAGAGGACAGAGAAACAAAATAGTAATAAAATTAATGAAGTTTCCTGTTTTACTTGATTATTCCCTGCTTTCTAGACTAATCCATATTACTTGAAGTTCTACATTAAAAAGAAAAAAAAGGATTAGAATAATACTATTCCAAAAGTTGTATCTCAGGTTCATGAAACTCTGGATAAAAAGGAAAAAAGTTATTGTTTTAAGAGAGACTTCAATAACTGAATATCAATAAGTTAAGTTTTATATTTACTTTAAAGCTGTGTAGCATTTTCCTTTTAGGAAAATGGAGAAATTCAAATAAATCTTTAACCGCTCTATAAAGATAAAATCACAGAGACAGAATATTTGAGAAATATTTAAAGAAAAGGCCAAGAAGGAATTTGATTTTTAGACAAGAAACAGATTTGAAATGAGGCAAGAGATGACCCATGTCTTGAAAACACACACACACACACACACACACACACACACATTCTGTTATCCCTTCATTTGACTTCACTCTTCCTAAGCAACTCTGGTAAACATTTTATCTGAGACGGGACAATAAAGAACATCAATATTCTCTTACTTATGAGGAACCCCATTTTCTCAAAATTTTGGCTCATTTTAAAATATTTATGCAATTATAATAATGATGCTCATCTTTTCTCAAAATGTGTGGTGACTCTCTGATTTAAAAAAAAAAATTCTCACCTAAATGGCCTAATTTCTCTTTATTTTAAATCTATCCAAAATTCTTTCTGTAATATGGAATTATAGAAACTGAAAAGAGGTGAAGGGCAGCAGAATATGCTGCCTCAAAATGTGCCACTGTGGCATGTAGATTATTTTGAGCTGGAGGCAGTCAAGACCTAGAAGACACAAGAAAAACTTTTGTGTTTTTTTTTTTGAGGGCAGTGTCACTGGCCCTCATAAGTGGGACCCGAACCGGGGCCGCTGGCATCCCAAGCCAGCGCTTAACCGCCGTGCCACTCGGCCAGCCCCACAAGAAAAACTTTGACCTCTTCTATAACTGTCTAAAAGAATTTAGGTGGGGACCTGGCCCAGAAACAGAGCTGTTACCAGAGGTCACTTTTTATCTGAAGGACCAGCATGGTAGGGCAAATATCTGGTTACCAAACTGCTGCTCTTCTTATCTTCCTGTGACTTACCCTCCTCCCATTGTGAAGCCCCAGGCCCTTATTCCATTTCCTTACTTCAGGATGTTATATAAACCTTGATTGCCTGGCTGCCTTTGGGTCACATATTTTTATGGGATTCCCATACGTAAGAAATTAAATTTGTTTTTCTCCTGTTAATCTGTTTTATGTCATTTAATGATTAGACCAGCCAAACAACCAGAAGGATAGAAGAAAAAAAAAAAGTTTCTACCCCACTAGGGCATTGGGGTAGGTTTTCTTTGCACTATTTTTTTTCTGCTGTCAAAAGTTATAGGTATTTATTGTCAAAAATTTGGAAAATCTGAATGCACAAAAAGGAAAAAAAAAAGCCATTACCCATGAGTCACTAAAATAGAAAGAATCTCTGTAAACATATGGATACATGGTTGAAATTACACCTATTGCTTAGTTACCTGTTTTTTTGTTTTTGTTGTTTTAACTATATATACAGGTATCTTCAGCTTTCCAGAAGTTTGCAATACACTACTTTGCTATTATGAAAGACTTGTATAGTATAGTAACAGTTTTTCATAAAAGCAAAAATCCTCTTTGAATTTCTCTCACTTAGTGCAAACAGGTACTAAGGTGACTCTTTTGAGAAGACAAAGTGGCATAATTCAAACTTTCAGTAAGCAGAGAATATTCTGCTTTATGCCATTTTGGCTCATGAAAGGTTTCATAGAAATGCCCTACTTTAGGATAGTGGGAGAAATGTGTAATGAGAAAAGTCCTTTTAAACAAAACAATAAATAAATATAGGCAGTCTTTTCAAATAATTTAAGTATTTTTAATCACGTTAAGTTAGAGTCTACATATTCTTTTTTTTTTTTTTTTTAAAGATTTTATTGGGGAATTGGGGAAGGGGAACAGACAAGTTGCTGTCCTTTTGTTCTTCAGTCTAGTTGCAGAGGACGTTGCTTCACTGGCCCATGTTGGTATTGTCATTGCGCTCTTCCCGGATGAGGCAGATGGGTCGTCGGCCTCTGGATGTCGCTCACCGCGGCTATTGGCAGCTCACGCTGGCTGCCAGCCGCTCACGCTGGCTGCGGGCCACTCACTGTAGCCTATGGCAGCCCACTGCAGCAGGGGCTGCAGCCTACACCGTCACCGGGGCTCGCACAGCCCAGCTCCAGGTGGAGCTGTTGTTAGCTGTAGAGGGCAGTGTCTCTGGCCCTCATGTGGGATCTGAACCAGGGCCGCTGGCATCCCCAAACCAGATCTTAACCAATGAGCCACTCGGCTGGCCCTAGAGTCTACATATTCTTGGTCTTCTTGGCCAAATTATATTTCTGTTAAAATTTTGTTATTTTCCACTTTTTATTTCAAGATGTTTCTGGAGGTAAGAATTCAATTGGACCAGGACAATGCATGTTGTTTAAGGTTCAAGTTATTATCTGTAAGGTTCTTTTTTGTTTTTTATTCCTGTTATATTGTGATATAGTAAGGAACAGATATTTTGTTTTTTATCCCCAGCTCTGTCCAGAGTTCCTAAAATCCTTCTAATTTTCTAAGTAATAACAGCAATAGGAGCATCTTATGTTAAAATATTTGGTTTTTGGTTCTGGCTCTTGAAACAGCTCTGGAGCATAAAATGGAAAGGAAATTCTTTTGTTATTCTTAACAAGCCTTTTTCAATTATACCCGAGTTTATATTAATGAGTTTATATTAGGGATTTTTGGAAACCCCTAAGAATCGGGGACTGGTTGCCAGGAGAACCAAGCATGTGATTAGTGGGTTGGAACTTTCAGGCTCCCATCTCCAGGGAAGGAAGTGGGTGCTGGAGATTGAGTTAATTACCAATAGCCAATGATTTACTCAATCCTGCTTATGTAAAGAATCCTGCTTATGTAAAGAAGCCCGGTTACCTGAAGAGGTTCAAGTTGGTGAACACATTGAGGTGCTGGAAGGGTGGCGTGCCCAAAGAAGGTATGAAAGCTATGTACCCTTCCCACATACCTTGCCTTATGCATCTCCTCCATTTGGCTGTTGCTCAATTATATTCTTTATAATAAGTAATAGTAAGTAAAGTGCTTTACTGAGTTCTGTAAGCCATTTGAGAAAATTATCAAACCCAAAGAAAGGGTCAGGGAAACCCCCAATGTAGACCTGGTCAGTCAGAAGTACATATGAGAGCCTGGGGTTTGTGACTGCCATATGAAGTGTGTGTGTGGTGGGGATCTTGTGGAACTGAGCCTTTAACCTGTGGGTCTGTGCTAACTCTATGTAGCTAGTGTCAGAACTGTTCAATATGAGGGGAAGAAGAACCTCATAATTTGGTGTCAGATTTGTTGTGAGAAGGGAAAGTTGTTTTTTCTTTTTTAAAAAAAAATTTATTGGGGAATTGGAGAGGGGAACAGTGTTGGGGAGTTGGGAAACAGGTACATTGTGTTTTTCCAGGACCCATCAACTCCAAGTTAGGTTGTTGTCCTTCATCTTAGTAGGGGAGAACGCAAGCTCAGCTCCAAGTCCAGTCACTGCTTTTAATCTAGTTGCGGGGGGGGGGGGGAGAAGCCCACCATCCTATGCTGGCATCGAACTGGCAACCTGGTTGCACACAGAGCCATTCAGCCACCCGTGGGCAGCTTGCAGCTGCTCAGCTCTAGATGCCATGCTAAATCTTAGTTGCGGAGGGGTAGGGGGCGCAGCCCACCATCCCATATGGGTATGGAACTGGCAACCTTGCTGCCAAGAGCACACACTCTCACCAGCTCAGCGGCAGCTCAGCTCGGGCGCAGCTCACTGGCCCATGTGGGAATTGAACCCCGCAACCCTGTTGCTCAGAACTTGTGTTGTTCACCGACTAAACCACTCGGCCAGCCCCAGTAGATTTTTCTTTAATTCCTGATTGTGGTATCTTGTCTTAGCCTCACCCAGCAATGTTTTCAATCTGGCATATTTTGTATATTTAATAGATTTAATAAAATTTGTTTGTGAGTAAATGTTATGAAGACGTATGACTATTCAGAGTAATAATTACAGCTCTCAGAAACTCATTTTAACTCTAAGTTGACATAAGACATTAATATTTCAAGGAGAATAAAATTATTAAAAGTCTGGTATAATAATTTACAAGTTCCTTGATAGAATACTATTCTTTCTTTGGCCCTTATTTATCTAAGCAACATCTTTCTCATTGATTTACCATATATTTAGCATTGACTTAGTATCAAGAATTATAATCACTAAAATCATCATTAGCATTCAAGACAATCAACTAAAAACTCAGAATTTATAAGAATCCATTAAAATTATATAAAATTACTTTCCTATATGACATAAGACCATTCAAAGTCTACTAGCATATATACTATTTATTGAACAATTATTATTATTATTTTTTAAGCTGAGCCATCCTGCCACTTGTTGGCAGCACAGCGGCTGCTCAGCAATGGCTGGGCATCGAACTGCTGTTGCCCAGAGCTCAGCTTGCACTCTTGAGTGAGCTCTTAACCAACTGAGCCATTTGGCTGGCCCCCTTCATTGAACAATTATTATATTTTAGTATGTTTTCTAAGGGTTTCTCTTGTTTTATCTCAGTTAATACTCATAACAACCCAATGAGGTAGGTAAGGTTATCCTCATTTCACATATGAAATACAAAGTATTGGGTTGTCGGAAAAGTCATGATGCATTTTTGCAACAAAGAACATGAAAAAATACCTCATGACTTTCCCGACAACCCAATAGTTAAACTTTCTCTAGGTCATCCAGGAAATTTGACACCATAGTCTGACCTTTAACCTCTAAGCTATTTATAAGAGGACTATTTATCAGAGGACATCATGCCTTAGCTTCACCTTCCACTTTCCCCAAGCATTCTACTCTTCAACCCCACTAATATTCTTCCCATACCCCCAGTGTAATTGACTCATTGATGTAACTGACTTTAGATGTATATTAATTATTCTACCTGCACTTAACCAACCATTCATTAAACATGCTCATCACATTGTATTAATTATGTTTTTGGTAGTAACAACAGAGACATTTCATGGCCCACTCAATATCTATCTCCTCTTTTTAATGAAAAAGATCCTCAGGTTTCCTTGCAGCTAGGTGTGGCCATATTTCTAAGTTCTCTCCAATGAGATGTAACTGGTAGTTCTTGTAGAGGACAGAGAGGAACTTTCCTTAAATGGGGCGTCTGGGGGGAGGCTGGTCTTGCTGCCACTATTATTTTTTTGCTAGAACTCCAGCAGCCAGATTGTGACCTTGAGGATTAAGGATAGTCAAGGTAAAAGATCAAAGAAGCCCGAGTCCCTGGTGACTTCAGAAGCCACCATACTATCCTTTGGCTACTCACCCACTTGACACCTCTGTAAATAGTAGCTGAATGCAACTGATATATCTGTCAAGGGTAGAACCTGAATTTTACCTTTTTTTTTTTTCTCTTGTATATCTAATATCTAGATCTCAGTGCCTGGCATAGAATAGGCATCTCCAAAATGCTATGTGAAAGTTTTTAACCAGGAAAATGTAAGTAATATAATCACAAAATACACCATTTGTAATTGCTGGTGATTTATGGCAGTTTTTTTCTCTTTAACTGGATTCTGTAATTAAGTTCAAACAACTCTCTTTACATCGTAAAATATGGTATCAAATATATGCATATACTTTTTTCTATTAAAGTTTATTGGGGGTGACAACTGTTAGCTAAGTCATATAGGTTTCAGTTGTACAATTCTGTAAAACATCATCTATATATCACATTGTGTGTTCACCACCCAAAGTCAGATCTCCTTCCATCATCATATATTTGATCTCATTTACCCTCATCTACCACCCTCTTCCCCACTTAACCTCTGGTAACCACTAAACTATTGTCTGTGTGTATGAGTTTAGTCTCCTCATTTTTTTTTTATCATTTGTTTTCAGTTTTATATACCACATATCAGTGAAATCACATGGTTCTCTACTTTTTCTGTCTAACTTATTATGCATGTTTTTGTTCACTTTTCTACTACGTTTCTTATCAGGTTTCTTGTACTTGGGATAAAATGGAGAATGGGGTGATAATGCACCTGATTTGAGTTAAAAATATCTCTACATATGATCATCATGTTGAGGCTTGGGTGAAAGTAGGATATATCCCTGAATCAACTTGATAATTGCCTTAGCAGTCTATTTTAATAGAGCCTATTTTGAATTTGGATATACTGTTGCTTTTAGAATATATGCTGCCTCCAGGGAAGAATTGTGCTAGATAATCTGCATAGCATTGAGCAAAACTCTTTACTTTGAAATGTTTAGTTCATATTTAGTTGATGGTGCCAAATTGCTTCCTTTGTTACACTGTTTACAGAACCTGAGAAGAAAACACAAGGTTATATATTGCCCAAGTCAAATGCACAAATAACTGATTTGGAGGGCAATAAGAGATTAGGCAAATAAAATAAGAATACTATTTTAAAATGTAATATCCTGAAACATACTTGATTACATACTTATGATTCTAGATAGATTGAACCAATAAAATCCAAGAAGCATTTTATTTCCACAATGTATGTGTGCAGCAAACCCTAAGTGATCATTTTAAGAGGCTTGTGGTGTCTGACCAGTTTTACTTATCTCTGGCATTCTCCTATAGAGACATCTCAATAAAAATAGACACTCCTGCTCAGATTTTTATTTGTAATTCCATGATGTTTGTGCATTTGAAGGTATTTATTGTTCACTTCAGTAAGCCCATCTGATTTACCTTTTCAATAAGAAATGATTACAGTAACATTTACAAGAGGTGTTCACTACCTCTTTTACCGACAGAGATGCTGCTTTCTTTTTTCTAGACTCGCCTCTTCCCCAACCCACCTGTAAATCATCAAGGGGCTGAAATTACAGAATATCCTTCCTGCTTTTTCTCTACTCTCTTTATCCTCAGAAGAAATACTAAGAAGTCATTCAGGCCAGCAGCTTAATTATTTCTTCATTTTTCTCCTCTTTGATGTCTCTTATACTTTAACTGTAAACCTTCAAAGTCATAATTTTTGAGCTATAAAATCCTTTTATTCATTTTGATACTAATGGTTTACCTTAGAAGGTATGGGAATTTTGTCTTATTTTTCCAGTGTAAAAATGACTCTCAGAGGCTGCTTTCATGAATTGTGATTGGAGACACAATCAGTTTTCAGTTGCTCTATAAAGTGGGCAGTTTTGCTTTCTTCATGAACTTGAGATCTTTCTCAATCCAGGGATAAAATTTTACATCATGGAATTTTACTTTGTTAATTCCCTAGCTTCAATATAGAATCATGAAATCTCTTGTTTGTTTTTTTTTATTTTTTTTTTAAATGTCAAGAAGCTCTGTGGCTCTGTTAGAGTGGTGGCATCCCTGTTCTTTCGGGGATTCCTTGAGGGGAACGCTATGGGTCCTCTTCACTTGTTCTTTCTATTTCTTCTCATTTTTGATGGCTCCTCATTTTGGAAATGTTGTCTAAGACTCCTTATATTTCTCACATTAAATGTCTTTATGCTACCAACATCTGTGACTGTCTATATGCCTACCTATCGAACATCTATTTATGTATATTACCTGTGAAATGTGATAATGTTAATACTGACAAATTCTAAACACAGTAATGTATGCTTTGTACACATGTTTTAATTTAATTTAATCTTCAAAAGAATCCTATAAGATAGTTTTTACCACATTTCACAGAAGAAATTATATTTTAACTTATCTACTTATAATAATAACAGTAATCATTTGTTTAATGTATAATGTGTGGTAGGCATTATACCAGGAGACTTACTTATTTTTTTATGTGATTATTTATTGCCTTGTTTGAAACTGAATTTAGAGCAGCTTAATTGAACTATTCTCTAATTTTCATAGCAGCTCTCAAAATGGAAATTTAATTTCAGAGATGATGAAAAGCTCTTCTAATTTATTTATAAAGCTCTATTTATTTATTTTATATTTACATAAACAATCGATTAAATGGTGCTTTGGGGGGAACCTTATCCTGATCGCCTATTCTTGCCTTGTTTCGTTTATCATAGGCCCTCACAGAAACAGAATTTTGATTTAAAGCACTCATTCCACTTTATATATTTACTTGCTTTATAAATGTTACTCTTTATACAAATCTAGAAACTATAGCTAAATGAAAATAGAAAAAAAAAATCTGTTCCCCCTTCCCCTGCTTTACTGCCTGGAAGCCTTGAGCTAAAGGGGAGCTCTCTGATCCTTAGATTAGGTCTTTATTTTAAATGTTCCTTTATTTCTGTGGAACCTCCTTCAAACAATTTATCAGAGTTTTGATTACGTACTTGCTTTTTAAAAATTAAAACTTTGTTATTAGAGCAGTTTGAGGTTCACAGCAAAACTAAGGGGAAGGTAGAGAGGCTTATCGCATACCTTCTGCCCCGAGACATGCGTAGCCTGCACCCATTGCAACATCCCTAACAGAGGGTATGGTGGTTACAATAAGTGAACCTACATTGACACATCATTGTCACTCAAAGTCCATAGTTTACATTAAGGTTCACTCTTCGTGTTGTACATTCTGTGGATTTAGACAAGAATATAATGGCCTGTATTTAACATTATAATATCATACAGAATTTTTTCACTGCCCTAAAAGTCCTCTGTGCTCTACTATTCATTCCTCCCCCTTCTTTAACTCCTGGCAACCACTGATCGTTTTACTGTCTACATAGTTTTGTCTTTTCCAGGATATCATATAGTTGGAATCATACAGTATGTAGCTTTATTCAGATCAAATTCTTTTTTTTTTTTTTTTTTTTTAGCTGAGCCATCCTGCCACCTGTTGGCAGCTCAACGGCAACTCAGCTTGGGCTGGCATAGAACCGCCATTGCTCAGAGCTCAGCTCACACTTGAGCAAGCTCTTAACCAACTGAGCCACTCGGCCGGCCCTCTCAAATTCTTTCACTTAGTAATACGCATTTAAGTTTCGTCCATGTCTTTTCATGGCTTGATAGCTTATTCCTTTTGAGAGCTGAATAACATTCAATTATCTGTATGTACCACAGTTTGTTTGTTTGTGTGTGTGTGTGTGTGTGTATGTGTGTGTGTCTGTGTGTGTATGTTTTAATCTATTCATCTCCTAAAAGGCATCTTGTTTGTTTCCAATCTTTGGCCATTATGGATAAAGCTGCTATAAACATCCATGTGCAAATTTTTGAATCGATGTAAGTTTTCAGTTTCTAGTAATTGAGTTCTAAAAATAAGTTCATTCAGGGGGCTGGCCGAGTGGTGTGGTGGTTAAGTGCTGGCTTGGGAAGCCAGCGGCCCCGGTTCGAGTCCTACATGTGAAGGCCAGTGACACTGCCCTCAAAAAATAAATAAATAAGTTCATTCAGTCAATATATATTTATCCTTAGCTTCTTATGTACCAGGCACTATGCTAGTTTCTGGGGAGAAGTGCCTGCCTTCATATCTGGTGTCCCTGGAGAACAAACATGGGGTCCATGAAGGCAGGCATGTGCCTGGTATGCTCATCACTGTACTCAGAGACCCCAACATGTTTCTTGATATACAAATATATAAAAGATGTGTCTATATGAAAGTGACTGAGAAAGATTGAAAGAAAAGGAGAAGTAGCAGGCAAATGTCAATAAAAACAAATCAGGAGGTGTTGTAGTCAGTCCTCTGTATTGCGGGTTCCATATCAGGGAATTCAGCCAAACACAGATCAAAAATATTTCAAGAAAAAAAATTGTTAGGTTGTTGCTGAGGTAGGCCTGCTGTGTAGTTAGGCCTATGATGATTGTGTCTGTGCTGAAGATGTACAGATTTCTTTTTACATTATTCCCTAAATGATATAGTATAACAACTGCTCACATAGCATTTACATTTTATTAGCTATTATAAGTAACCTAGAGATGATTTTAAGTATGTAGCAGGATGTGCATAAGTTATATGCAAATAGTACACCATTTTATATAAGAGGCTTGAGCATCTGCGAATTTTGGTATCTGCAAGTGGTCCTGGGACTAATCGATTTCCCACAGATATTAAGGGGATGACTATATAATAATATTACACAATCCTGAATAAAATGCAAAGCATCTTATAATGATAAAGTTATGGTATTCAGTGAAAATTTGGTGTCAACATTTATGTGCTGTACAACAAAGCATCAAATTTTATACTTAATCACTAAGTAATGCACCCATGGAGAAATCTTCCTTAACTTTTGCATGTATCTTTTTTCAGTTGCTTTTGCCACAAAGCCCCTAGATATAATAAGTCATGTGAAACCCCTCGATCTGGCCATCAACTCCCAATATTCAAATGGATTTTTGGATACAACTCATGATTATAGTGAGGAGATCATGGGCTATCATTACATATTGAAAAACTGGGGATGTTATCTTTTCTGAGTTAACAAATCCAGGTCATTGCCCTACTTTGTGCCTTTTTTTTTTGTTATTGTTGTTCTCTGGTAATGCTCTGTTATGTTCAACTCAATCCCATGTTTCTGTGATTCTGAACTCTGTGTTCACTACACCCTATGTGCTCCCCACTCCACTGCACCCTTCTTCATCCTTTGTTTCTCCCTGTGGTTCTATGGGTCAGTTAGGCTCTCTGTGGCCAGTAATAGAAAAAGTTAAATAATGGGACACAAAGGCAATGGAGACCTTATTTAAAAATGTTGAAGTGAAATAATCTTAAAATTGGGTTAAAAAAATCCAGTTAAACTCTCATTTACATGTAAAAGTATAATAAATATATTCTAATATATATAAGAAATCAGAAAATATGTCACACAAAGACATTCTTTGTGAATGTACTAGAAGTTGTACTCCAATAAGAGAAATTAATAAACACAGGAGGTAGCAACAAGATAAGTGGAAAGTAAGAACGTAAGTGAATAACATACTAAGTGCTAGTTTTATTTTATTTTTTTAAAGCATGACAAAAATGACATTTGAACAATACAGAATTAAAAATGTAGATATGCCACTTTGGAGTGAGGATGGAGGAGACCAAGTATATGTCTTGTTTTAAGGAGGAGAGGTAAGGATATAGATACATTTAAGAAAATATTAGGGAAAGATAAACATAATATGAATGAGTGATGGCTAGAACAATAGAAAGTGAATGCATGATTTTAATGCTAGAAGACATTTTGTAGTAGCTAATAGAAAGGAGTAAAAGTAAATAATAATGATTAAAAATGTGAAAAAATGGGCAAGAAATATTCTAATGTAACAGTAAATGGATAAGATTCAGTAATTAAACATAGAAACACCAATTGAATTAAAATATATGATATATGATAAATGAGGCACAGAAAGAAAGGCTAGGCAGCTGATGTTCACAGAATTAGCTCATTAAATGCAGAAAATTAAAGTTGGGTTTCTACTTTATATCATATACATGGGTAGACACCAAATAAAGATCTAAAAGTGAATGTTTAAACAATAAAACAAAGAATAAAATGTAGGAGGACATCTTTGTGACCAATGGATTAACAAAAATAATTTTTCATACAAAAATTAAAAATAAGAAGCCAAAACTTAAAAAAATATATATAAGAGATGAAGAGAGACATGTGGCAATGTCAAAATGAAGAAAGGATTCCTACTGAATGAAGAATACAAGGAACAAGGTTCACATACTGGGCAAAGATATTTGAAACATCTATAACAAGGAATTTATATCTATAAGAGAAAACTGGAAATCCCCAAGAAGAAGACATAAAACCTAGTAAGAAAATGCACAGAAATCAATACATCATTTCACTGACAAGAAAACTCAAAATCTAACAGATGCTTGAAGAAATGCTCAATATCAATAGTTATCAGAGAAATGTTAATTAGAGGAATGCTCAATAGCATATGGGATATTAGAAAAGGAAAGCAGCAGGTTTTAGTGAGTAGTGAGGAACCCTTGTAATCTGTGGAGGGAAGGCTGTTCTGCAGGGCAGTTTGGTAGCATTTGGTAAGATTATGTCTGCGTACACCCAGCAAACCCTGGCTACCCCAGAGAACTTTTCCTTCTTGATCCTAAAATGATATGTCAATAAAATCTTTTTCTTCTTCTTTTTTTTTTTTTGTGGAGAGTGGCATTCATTAATAGAAGAGTGGGTAAGTAAAATATGACATATTAATATATATTACAGAACCATATGTGCATAAAAAGGAACAAGATAGATGTAGACATAAAAATAGGAGTTGATTTTTAAGAACAGTTTTAACAGGAGAAAAGTAAGAAGCAGAATGTGGTTTATGGCATAATATCATTGGTGTAATTTAAACAAGTATGCACAACAAACAAAATTAAATATTTTATAAGAATGTGCGCATATTGGAAGAAATGTAAGAAACATATTTAAGTAGATGTCTAGGAAGGCAGAGTGATGGAAGCAGAATCTTGACATAAAGGTGCAAAATAAACAAGAGATGGCCCTGGGCAGACTGGTGTCCCAAGAGAGAGGGAAAGGGGGAGGAAGCAAAATGGGGGTTGGAATCTAGGTTACCAGTTCTCTCTTCATCTGCAGCAGTTCTCTTTGTTGTGCTCAGTAATGGGCTTCTAAGATTTCACTTAAAAAAATTTTTGTTGCTAAAAACTGGTTTCAAAGTCTTGGACAGAGTGGAGAAAGTACTACACTTAAAAGCAGGAGCCATAAATTCCACTACCTGCCCCAGCGATCTGTGTGCCTTAGGGTAAAACTCTGAAATCTTTTGTCTTTGTTTAGAGCACAACACCTCTGTTTTTCTTAATCTGTCAAGATTGTCATGATAGGGAAAAAGAAGCTGATGACCCTTGAAATTATATCTAAAATCAATGAGTCATGAAAGAGAATACCTGTTGCTATGCTGTATTAATGTATAAGGTTGTTTTTGCCCAGAGATTTCTGGGTAGCACCTGTGGCTAGTTAAAAACTACATGGGATCAGATTTAGAAATATGCCTGTGGAAATCTTTGTACTCACCCCAGACTCCCCTCCTAATCCCTCCCTACATGAATAATGAGATGAGGTCTTCAGATATTCTGCAGTCAAATACTCCCTTATTAGAAGAAGGCCTAGGTAGGTCCCCTTAGGACCAAATAAATAGTATGATTTATAAAATGTCTATTGTCTGTTGTTTCCCTTCCCTTTTGCTGATTTATCTCTTTAATTAATCCAGTGGTTCTCAAACTTTTTGGTCCCCAAGACACATTACACTCTTAAAAATGATTGAAAACTCTACAGAGCTTTGAGTTTTGTGGGTTATATCTACTGATATTTACTATATTAGAGATTAACACTGAGAAGGTTAAAAAAAATTCATTAGTTCATTTAAAAAAATAACAAACCCATTGTAGTAAACATAAAACTTATTTCCAAAGCAAATAATTATATATTCCAAAATAAATGTTTTTCAAAAGAAAAAAAAAAGAAGATTGTTATTTGATTTTTGTTTTTTTGTTTTTGTTTTTTTTGTAGTTTTATAAATATTTTTAGATTCTTCTAAATGCTTCCAGAAGAATACATTCAGTAAAATGTTGAGTTTAGGCATCAATTATTGTCTCAGAAAATTTTAAAGACTGGAAAATACAACTTCCACAGTTGAAAATTAGCCTAAAATCAAACAGTATTATTTGTTATTGAAGAAGTAATATTTTGTATTTTAAAATTCATTAAGGAATCCAGGAAAAATGGACTCCAATATATTTGTCTCACAAATTACTTTTTAAAAGAAACATTAAACCCATCTAGAATAATATTAGGTTGAACTATATGAAATTCCTAATATTTGGCCATTTTTTTTTGACCCATATAAACAGAGATTTCAAATCAGTTTTTCTAATATAAATAGGAGAGTACAGCCTATTTTTGTGTGTGTATTTTAATTAAAAATCCTTTTAAAAGAGAATGTTTATCTTCCCTAAGGAAGAATTGAAACTATACTTCCAGAAGAATAATAATCTTGGAGCAATTTCCTGAAAAAGTTTGGAGAGATGGCTATGGGTTGAGTCTTGAATAATGATGGAAGATTCAAGATAGCCTAGAAGTTTATGATCAATTTGTCAGTTCTTATTTTGTATTTTTGACTATAGTACATAATATGTTGTTTGAAATGAGAACTGACATTAATTTTTAAATAAATCAAAGTATTAGATATCAGGGGCAGGGTTGGTTATGCAAACCTTCAAATTGTGCATTTTTATTATTGCTAACCAGTCTTATTAGAACTCAGAATTATAGTGCCAGCATAGCAATAATACTTTTCTTTGGCTAAGAAGCAAGAATATTTTTATAAGTTTGTCTATTCAAAACACTTATTGTGAGCTATTTATCTACTCTTTAATCATATAAATATATATCCATGTAGTGATATTTATTACTTACAGTGTATTCCTTCATAGACAAAAACCCATCCTATCAAATCCAAGAGTACATAAAGATATTGTTTGGTGCTGATGTTTCATATTTTAAAATATAAATAGTTACTGTGTTCTGATATTCTAATGTGCTACAACTAAAGCAATCACTTTTTAATTTATAGTAAATCTAAATTTTAATTATGATTTTTTCCTTGAACTGCATACTAGTTACAAATTATCTGAAAGACAGTGTGAAATGTCAACAAATCTTATATGACAGTGTAGGTCATTCAATGTCTTAAATCAACAGTGTTTAATAGTGGGAGTAAGGGAACCAGAATTTTTTGCCAAAACAAGGCATAGGGAAACACAGAAAGGCTTTCTCTTTTACTGACATTGTACAGAAAATCCAAAGTTTTTTTTTTTGTTTGTTTTTTTCCCCATGATCACTCAGTTCTATAGGTATCCAGATCTATGACTTATTAGAACTCAGGTATCTTATTAAGATAAGATACCTGTATCTACCGAGTACTTTATCAAAGACTCAAAGGTAGAAACTCAAAGGTTTCTACCGCCAGCCTTAAAGAATGTCCATAAAGTAGAGGAACTCCTAAACAAGTATGGGTTAGTAGAAATCAAAGTAATATAACACAGAGTATAATTTTCAGTGAAGGGGTCATGTTCAGGAAGAATAATAGCCATTTAGTTACTGGCATCAAGGAAGCAATAAATGGTGTCCAAAAAGAAGAGAGCAGGGCTGTGGCAGCCACAGCCTGGTGTTCTCGAATTCTTTGTGCATCCCACTAATAGGGCCACGTCTGATACATCTGGGGAGTCCCGGGAAATGGAGACATTGATGCTGGCTATGGAATGGGCTCTGGGGATTTGTCAGACATTTGCAAGTCAATCAAAGAGAAGGCAAACTCTTTTCTAATTATGAAGTCATGTTCCTTTTCCTTTGGAAAATAATAGCAGAAGCTTTAAATATACTCAGGCAAAAGAGCATAAATAATTGCCAAGTTTTCTTTTAGTTTATTCTTTTAGAGGAAAACTAACCCCAATTCTTTTAGCTTCTTCTTTTAGGACATGTTTCTGTCCAAACCATTTTTAAATCTCTGTTTCCTGGCTCCTGTGTTTCCTGTATTGTGCTTGTGGCATCCGAAAGCCAAATAGTATATATTTCTATATATATCTATATAACTATATATAGATATAGTTATAGTTATATATATAGATATAGATATAGATACATGGCTGTCAGAAAAGTCATGACGTATTTTTCAATGTTTTTTGTTGCAAAAATGCGTCATGACTTCTTCAACAACCCAATATAAACTTTATATATACATTTACATATATATATAATTTTAACAATGTCACCCTAACCCTTTCACTTTATCTGTGGTTGTGGTCCATTTTCCTTTCACCAGTCTCCTAAACCAAGCCTGATAGAGCAGGTAGATATAATAGTTGCACGACTACCTGAAGTACTTGTTTATTCTCACAAAGAATCTAAGAAGGACCTGTGTGCAGAGAAATGACCATTTATTTGGAATCTGGAACAAAGCTTTGCTAGATATTTTAAGGAGAAGTCTTGTTTACCATTTTAGTTCTTTTGACGTCACCAATTGCATGAAATGGTGATTCAGGTAATACACTTACAGAAGTGCTATGGCGAGCAGGCAGGTATATTGCCCTTAATAAGAACCTTGAAGCAACTATTGAAAGTAACTACTACCAAGATTAGAAATAATATCACACAGGTTTACCCTGCTTCAGAGAGCAGTTATTCTCAGAATTTCCCTTCAAAAACATGTTTCTGCACCATTCTGGCATCCGCATGTGCAATTTCCTGATAATAGCTCAGTAATAGGGCAGCTCTGTTCTACAAATAGCATCAGAAAATAACTTCACAAACATGAAACAATTATACAAATAAGTTTTGAAACTACTTCGAGCAAGAGAATTTTGAACATATTTGATTAAAACCATAAATTATTCTTTATCTATTTCCTCGTTACCATCCATGGCTTGACACTTGTGGAGTCAACTGTTGTTAATATAATGCATTAGGAAGAATTCCCCTCCTGAGAGCCAGTGTAGCTTAGCAAAGTGATATTTAATGTTTTCTATGATATTTATTTAACTAAAATGGATGATTAGATGTTAAACAGAACAGAGGTTAATGATCTTTGTTATTGGTATTATAAAAAATTAAAAAAGAATAAAATAGGGTTAATGATGTATGCCATTATTGTTATTATGGAGATTAAAAACATGCGGTTGTTGGCTGCCGTGAAAAAAATGGGCACCAAGCTGTGAGTAATTAGCAAAAGTATATTATCTTCTAACCTTATAATTAATTTATTTGTTTGGCTGTAGCACTTTTTAACGTTGGTCCTCATTGGTTTAGTGTAAATATAAAAATCTGTACCTTATTTTAAATTTAAGTGATGAAAACAAAGTCATGATGATTTTCTACCTCTAAGAAAGACCTAGTGAAATCTGTAGCAAATACCAAAGGAAACACGCGGGAGGAGATGAGACAGATAACCGACAGGTTCTGAACATGGTGAAGTCAGTGGAGACCTATCGGAATAAATTTTGGAGACCTTTAGCTTTAGGAGCAATCAAAACTTTTGACACTCTGACCACCTTTACCAAAGCAGAACTGCTCTTTTGTTCTTTGGATTGTTCAATGGAAAGCCTTGTTTTGTTATGTCTCCTTTTCTACATGCATTAATTATGATTTGCTTGCCAGATTTAGGACAGAAACGTACTGGATGTCTAGTTGCATTTGAATTTCAGATAAAGTAAGAATAATATTTTGTTACAATGCTTTCATGCAATATTTGAGACCTCCTTATACTAACAGATTATTTGTTATTTACCTGTAATTCAAATTTTACTGGGAATTCTGTGCTTTACCCGACAATGCTAATTATGTTAAGTTTTTTGAATTTTATTGCACTGGCACTGACTAATGAGTTCAGACATTAGATTTGAAATGGAATATTCTCAAATGCATAAAAATGCAAGTGTTCCTACCTTGTAATTAAATTTAAACTTTGTAATTAAATGTAAACTTGTAATGTTTTTTCTAAAGTATACCATCATTTGTTTATACAGAATTCACAAGAACATTTGCATCGCTTTATAGAATGTGTCTCTATACACTGTTGGCCTACATAAATTTCTAAATAAGGGTGCCTTTTCCTAGCTCTTCATGTCACTGGAGTCATAGCTAGAAAGTTTATGCTAGAAGGGTATGATAGATTGAGTGGAGTCAACGGGTAGAAACCAAACGATGGTCAAAAGTAATGATAAGGGCTATTTATCTGTTGCTGACTTGGGTCATCCTTCAACATTCCTTCTACCCCACATTCCTATCTCTAGTCACAATATGGCAAGTAATGTCCAAAGAGTTATAAATTTCCAAGGAAATTACTAATGGATAGTCTTTCTGTTCTTTTTATAAGGAATTAATAAGAGATTCTTAAGAAAGGTTGGGATATTTGGGTTCTACTAAATTTACAGAGCTAATTTTTAAAGTGAGTTTGTGAGAGTAAATTTTTTACATTGTTACATGATTTTGTGCTTAATGCCTAAAGTGAAATATGCTTGATTCAGTCTTCTTAAATGGTTTTTTTTTTTTTTTTTTTTTTTAGATTGTGGTTATTTGCTTCTTATTATATGTTATTCTAGAGGGAAGGACATATAGCCTCTCTGAATTTTTCTTTTTTTCTTAATTCTTTAGATTCCATATCTTTGGAGGAAATAGAGAAATACATTTACCCTTGATCTTGACCCAATTTGGATGCAGATCAACAAAGGTGTGAGTTCCTAGGAGGAATAATCATTTACTTCTGTGTTGTTATCAGGGAAGAGTGTTGTGTAAAAAGATTTCCATGTACCTCTGATATTTACATGAGTTAAACATGTCAACTTCTGTCCGTATGTTTCAGTTGGCATTTGTTTAGAGGCAAGTTTTCTTAAACTTGTTAATATGTTTTATATTCATACTGAGACTTATAAAAAGCTCAAAGTCTTTGTGTTGAACCCATTCGCTTAATCAAAGTTTTATTTTTGCTTAATACTTTTCAGACATTGAATACTGTGTGGTTGGAGAGCTACATTAAGGTCAAACCATATGAAAGTGCCAATATTTCACTGTTTTTCATGAACTAAAACAACAATTTCAAATAGTACATTCAAATATCATAAGCTTTTTTGTCTTCCCAGGAGACACTTGGAAATAGAAGCAGTATAGCACATGGTGATATGTGGAAAGTTGTAGTCATGTAGACCAGTGCTTTTCATTTTCATTGTCCATATGAGTTCCGCCTGTATTTTTATCTGTTTAACTTTTTTCGATGAGTAACATTTTAAAACTTAAGTAAATTTAACTATTTTAAGCAATAATATTCATTAAAGCATGCTAGCTTAAAAAGCTAGCTACATATTTTCTAATAGCTCTCATGTTTATCAGAGTATCATAAAATTCACCTTACCTATTGGGTGGGGCTTGCATCACACCTTAAACACTAGTATTGATAGAAAATGCTGTAGAGGTTGTACTACATTGGTTATTTTTTAAATGGTTTTTGGAAATTTGAGCAGACATGTAGACCACCGAGGGATATTTCTATTTTCAGCAACAGAGGCCTGAAAGAAAAATGGAGATGACAATTTTTTCTTAAATTTTATATTAGATTATAGGATATATTAGATTGAACCATAAGAAATCAGCATTCTTATGGATCAAAAATGTTTGCATATTGACAATTTCATAGCGTTTAATCCATATGAAAACATTCCTGTACGTGGAGGAAATTAAACCAACAGTGTAGTTGGATTGTCTGTGAAGACATATAACACATTTCTCGGAAAGGGTTCCCTATTGTCCTTTGCCACAGGGAATTTGTTGAGGGGACTTATTCCCTGAGCCACTTCACAGCAGTATTTGCAGTGATTTTTTTATATAATAAGGCGAGTGAAAGCAGTGTAGGCAGCAGTGGGACTAGATAAAGTTGCAAACCTGTTTATGTGTACAGATATCCTATTCGGATTAAGTGAGACATCAACAAGAAAGATCACCTTTTAACAGACCATTTGCCTTCTTTCCACAGCCAGTCAAGGAGATAGAAGTAGATCAACATAGCTGGGAGCCATCATCATCTTGCTAAGTATATGGAAGGCAGACAGGCATGAGATATGCACACAGGATTGTCCTCTTTCAAAGGTCAGGTTGCTGCATGGCTAGTGTATGCTTGGATGTAGTATGCCCAAGTGTAGTATGCCCAAATGTCCTGAGTTTAATTTTTCTGATGTCACCACTTGGATCTCATAATCTATGGTGACACTGGAAGTTGGTAAGAAAATCACAAGAGATATCAATAGCATGAAAGAGAGTTTTCTACCTTCTGCAAAGCCAAATATTGATGAAAACCTGCCTAATTCTTTCTATGCAATTAATTTTTTTCTCTTCAACAGGTGTTTATCATTGTTTCTCTTTTTAAAAAGGATTTTTGGGGAAATTGAGTTGCAATTCTGAATGCTATGAACTAAATGCAATGCATTATATAGAGAGAAATTCATGCAGTGTTAGTACACAAAGTACTAAATTCATGTTTGGAAAAGCTACTGTTTCACCATATTCTATAATTTTCTTTTGGGAGACAGTACACAGGATACTTTTCCAGTGAAAAGACATAATTGTGGTCAGAAGGGTAGAAGCAGCAAAGTAAGATGTGTTAAAACAAGCATAGAATTTAAATTGCTAATCACATAGAAAGTGTCCAATAAATAATTGCTTTATTTAAATACATATTCCAGGACTTCCGGTAAAATGGCGCAATACACAGACGCTGTGCTAACTGCCTCCCAGGATCACACCAAAATTACAAGCAAATTATACAGCATTCAACCCTGGAGGTCCCCAGAACACTGGAGGAACAGAACCACTAAACGAAGAACTTAAAGAGGAGGCCACGTCGGGTCTGGTAGGACGGGCGGAGACGAGAGAGGGCGAGCCCCGTGAGGGAAGCCCCAGCCGCGGGAAGCTTGTCTGGTTGGGGGAGAGACCCTACGGCTGCACCCCAAGCTCACCAGCCCAGAGCTCCTTTGCCGGGAAGAGGAGTTCTAAGATAGCCGGCAATAAATTAGTAAGGACTCTCTTTCCTCAGCTTGGTGAGGTTAAGAGCGGCTGGAGAATCAGTGGGGCCGGCGCCCGGGCTTGCTCGCCGGTGAGCACTTACCTGGTTCCTGATGGAGGGAGTGGCTGTGTGAGCCGGGAGCCTGTGGGGACGGACTGAACTGAGCACCTTTGGTGCAAAGGCTGGAGGTTTTTGGATTGTTGTTCCCGTGGTGTGGAGCTTGCACGCGAGTGGTGTAAGGAGGGCGCCATTTTGTCGGGCTTGGGCCCTCCCACGAAGGATCAGGTCCGAGACCTAATTGGTCTGGTGGAATTGGCGAAGTGCGTGCGGGCGCGCCTGCGGCCTTGGATCCCCACCCTCCGCTCGGCTTGTGCTGTGTTGCCAGGGAAACGCTTAGTGGGAGTGATCCGACTCCAACAGGCTGCTCACTGAGACGCTGGAGCACGCAAGCCGCCTTGGGTCTCTGCTTTCCACACTGCGCTTGCAGAGTTGCCAGGCTGGTGATTGGTTGTCGGGCTGCTGGGCCTGATATGCGAGCGGCTGATTGGGACAGGCTGAGACTGGGAGTTCTCCTGGGAGTCTTGGGCCGTGAGCTGTGTGCCTGCGTGATCCAGCCAGGGCTCTCCTGGTGATCTATCTAATACATCAAAGCAATCCCAGAGCGACAGCCAGAATGGGGAAACAAAGAAAAATGTCACAAGTAAAAGATCAGAAGAAACCTCCAGAAATGGAACCAAATGAAACAGAGGGATCCAACCTTTCAGAGACACAGTTTAGAACACTGATGATAAGAATGTTTAAGGAACTTAGCGAGGACATAAAGAAAGATAGGGAAACCATAAAAAACAACCTGTTAGAACTAAAGAATACAATAACTGAAATGAAGAACACACTCGAAGGAATCACCAGTAGAGTAGATGAAGCAGAGGAGCGGATCAGCGATTTGGAAGATAAAATAGCAGAACTCACCCAGTTGGCACAGCAAAAAGACCAAAGAATAAAAAACAATGAAAATAGTTTAAGAGCCCTATGGGACAAGATGAAGCGCAGCCACCTTCGAATCATAGGGATACCAGAAGGAGAAGAGAAGAAGCAAGGGGTTGAAAAGGTATTTGAAAAAATAATGACTGAAAACTTCCCTACCCTGGTGAAGGAAATCAACATACATGCCCAGGAAGTGCAGAGGGTTCCAAACAAGCTGAACCCAAACAGGTCCACACCAAGACACATCATAGTCAAAATGGCAAAGGTTAAAGACAGAGACAGAATCCTAGAGGCTGCAAGAGAAAGACAGCAGGTTACATACAAAGGAACTCCTGTTAGACTAACAGCTGACTTGTCTACAGAAACTCTGCAGGCCAGAAGGGAGTGGCAGGAGATACTCAAAGTGACACAAAATAAAGGCCTACAACCAAGATTGCTCTACCCAGCACGGCTATCACTTAAAATTGAAGGAGAAATAAAGAGCTTCTCAGAAAAGAATAAGCTTAAGGAATTCATTACCACCAAGCCAGCATTGCAAGAAATGTTCAAAGGACTTTTTTAAACAAAAGAAAGGGGTAAACAAGCTAACCCAGAGAGACAATTTAAGAAGATTGATGTCATATCAAGCAGATATAAAGGAAAAACTGATGGTTGCTGGTTGGGAGGGAGTGGGGAAGAGGGAGAGGGGGAAGGTTTTGGACCGTATATGTGGGACTACAATGTTGCCGCAGGGTTATGGGGGCAGTTCTGGGAATGTAATTGATAATGTTGTGAAGAGACTATTATGTTGTGAGAAATAAGTCAGTCGGAGAAGGACAGGTACCATGTGATCTCACTTGTGTGTGGAGTCTGAAGAACTGAGTGAACGATCAAAGTAAACAGACTCATAGATGTAGAGGAAAAACTGAGGGTTGCTAGTTGGGAGGGGGGTGGGGATGAGGGAAGGGGAAGGGATTAGACAGCATAAATAGACAACTACAATATTGCCACAGGGATATGAAACACAGTTCGGGGAATATAATAATGTTGTAAAAATTTTGTGGCGTGTCAGATAGTCACATGCCTTGTTAGGGAGACCACTTCATGAATGGAGCAGAGGCTTGATCACTGCACTGTACACCTGAAGCTGATGTTGTATAGTATTGTATGCCAACTGCAACTGAATATGTGGGTGGTCACGGGATGTGGAGTATGCTGTGGAGGTGAGTCGGAGTTGTGATGGATATGTATGATATGGGCGGGGGGAGGGGTGTGGCGAACTGGGGGAGGGGGGTTTTCACTTTGCAGGGTAAAGAGTATAACTATTGCATTGTGTTGTACACCAAAAACTAATAAAATAAAACTTAAAAAAAAATAAAAAAAATAAATACATATTCCAAAATTATTTGAAAGTGATAAAGTTCACTTTAATGATTTCTTTATTTTTAATTAACTCCTCTAGCAACTTTTCTAAAGTTTCTCTTTTAAAGTTTGGGCACAGCTTAATCTCAGGGATAACATTTTGAACAATTTTAACTCATTTGTATTTAATGAACACAAATGATTACTAATATTAGATATTTTATATAGATTCTATGCTGGATTAAAATATGCACACAAAAATCTTAGCATGAGATTCTTAACTATTTTGTCTAATAATTCTGGAATATAACATTTTTAGTTATTATTATACTTTAACATATCATGTTTGAAATATTACCAAATTGTAACAGTATTGTTCTCACATAGTTCATTAACATAATGTATTGCTGAGAAATACTTCTATCATAAATATACCTAGAAAGGAAACATGGAAGTTGTCTATTCAATGTTAAATAAAATTTTATGAGACAATTTTTAATATCTATATTAAGCCTATTTTACTGAACATATTCTGTTAGAAGTTTATGTGAATGAAAAGATAATCATCTTCTTTTGAGTGGACTGTCTTACAGTTATCAAAATGTTTGGGCCAAAGGAGCTGAGATAGCTTCATTAATTATTCCAAGATTTCTGCAGAGTATCAATAGGTTTGAACATGTTATAGTGCTGCTTTTCATCTCCTGTTGGACACAAATACAAGTATTGTATGCCATGATTACTCACCTATGCATTCTGTTTTAATAGATATTAGCTGTGTAGATTTGTTTATTTAAAATAGTATGTTCATTTAGTAATTAAAGAAAATCTGAGTTTTTAGATGGTAATAAGTTTTCATTCTGCTTTATTAAAATACATTAAAATTCTGTTATAATGGTTTTAGGAATGTAATAAAAAAGAACACATATAAGTGTTTTGTTAGAAATGTATTTATTGTTCTAGCATAATGAAAAATTAGTAATTGATAACATTTATGAAGGGGTAGTGGTAGAAGTACAACATTAGTAAGCATTTTTTTTCAGCCATTCTTACAAATGATTTTAAAAACATTAGGTTAAATATAAAATTTGGTAGGAAAAATTTGCACTGGCTCCACCCATATTAGCCAAAGTGAGCTCCTTTGGATAAGGTCTTAGCATTTTCATTTTTATTGATATGTTAGATTATGATTGCATAATTTCAGAATCGCCAGAATATAAAGGCATAACAGAAACATAAATATGTTGGGAATTTTTGAGAAGGTTGTACATTCTTCATAGGATGGAACTGGGTTAGCAAGTCATTCTTTCAAATCAGAGATTTATTTTCACATCATATATTTAAAAGCTATAACTCAGGCATGGCTTGTTTTGTTTTCTTCCATTATCAGCAATAACCTTAAAAATCTTTAACCTTTCATAGTACAGGTTCAGTATTAGCTGTCAGATAACATGTTTCACAGGTTAATTTTTCTATTGGATTTTTGTACTTTTGTCAACAGTCATGACATTATAACTCTTCAATTTCTTCAATGAAGCCCAATGTCAGAAGGAAATTATTTCTTGTCTGGATTTGTGTTTTGTAACAACATGCCCAATCAAGTAACATCTCATGTATAATACTAGGATCATACTTTGTATATAGCAGTTATTGAATGTATATGATTTAGAATGCAGGGTTCATCCTGCCTGGTTTTCTTTTATCATGAATCTTGTACATCTATGTCATCATATTTTCCCGCTTCCATTTAATTATTAAGTAGAAAAAAATTTTGATATAAATAGTATGTAAGAAAATACTATCTTAAATTTAAGGTAATTTAGGGACAATCAACTTAAGTAGTTAATACAATTGTCAACACCATTAAATTCATAAACCTGTTTCTATGTTTATGTGACTATAAAGTACTTTGATACTGTTATAATGTTGAAAAGTTTTGCCTTGAAGAAAAAGTCTTCATCTCTATCATGTACATTGACAAAGAAAACTAATCTTTATAAAGAGTGCAATTTAGAGTCACTAGTTACTTTATCATGAAAATAACATAGAAATGAGTTTAATTAAATTCAGATGTCAGCAATACAATATGTTCAGGAAAGAAGTAATTTCTAACGTTAACTTCAGCAAATAGTATGATTATGTAAAATAATTATTTATATAGAATAGAAAAAAATATGGTACTTTCATTTTTGGCAGTATAAAGCACAAGAAACAAAATTTTCATTTGTATAGAGTATTTTATGGTTGGAACAGGATCTTTAAAAGAAATTATGTATTTAGAAATTTTTATATAATTTGACATTGCTTCAATATTTTAAATGTATCTTTCTAAGTTATTGGTCGGAAAGGGATTGGAAATTAAAAACAAAACAAATGAAATCTGGTTCTGTATCTCAGGTAATATGAGAAACAGTGACTGAGAGTTTTAGGTTGAACAGGCCCATGCACTTCTCAGACAAAGGAGAAAAAACGTAGGATTTACATTTTTGTATTGGGAAATCATATCCCATATTCTTGCAAAGGTGCCATGTTTAGATAAACAACAGTGCAACAACAAAAAGCAAATAATGAAAAATAAACAATGTTAACAATAAATCTACTCTGCAGAGGGGATTATGGGGATACTTCAGTACTGGGTGAATTGAAAAAGTCTCTCATGAGAATCTCTAACAATCCTTTTCTGTTTCCAGTCTGAGGCCCCAAATCATACTTACTTTGTGGTCCCTGCAAAAAGTAAAAAGATTAAGTATTTCTGGTATAAAGTTTGCCAGACATTACCTACTATTCAAATAATTCAAGGACCTAAGCTTGCTTTATTCTAATTAGCTCCCTTCCAATTTATATACTATTATTATTCAGGTTAATGATGGTATCAACCTTAGAATCTTTTAAGTAATATAAATATCTAAGTAACCACTAAAATGTAGAAATTAAAGACTGAGCTGTGAAACAGAGGGAAATGTATTAAGAAACACAGATAAAAATAAGTTGATATAAATAATTCCAAACATTTAATATGGATATCACAACATATATAAGTAGGCTAAATTCTTCAATAATATACAAGATCATCAAAATGGAAATAAAAGGGAAATCTGGCTATATGTTCTTTATATGAGGCACAACTGAAATATCAAAACAAAGAAAGTTTCAAAGTAAAAGTATAGAAAGAAAGCTATATCAGGCACATTCTAAACAAAACAAAGTATATTGAAAGAAGATGAAATAGACTATAAGGTACAAACATCCCTAGAAATAAAGAGAATAACAATATGTTAGCCTTCTATCTCTGAGCAATGAATCTGGCTTGTTAAACTAAGCTCTAGGACATATTAAGGCTTAAAATAAACTATAGCAAGATAGTTTGGTATTTGTACAGAGATGAACAACTAGACTGATGAATCAGATTACGGAACCCAGAAATGACCTTGTGTATTTATTAGGATTTGACACAGAACAGAGTTGGTATTCCAAAAATATGTGGCTTATTAAATAAAAGAACGTTAGATCCTTTTATGCTCAAAACATGCATAAAAGTCAATTCTAGATGGATAAAAACTTAACTTTGAAAGTCAGCACTTCAAACTTTTAGCATCAATCACAGAGAATACCTTTATGCACCTGAAGTAGAGGATAATATCTTAATATTAAAAAAGCCCAAAACATAAAGAAAATTGATCTTTGTCTACATTAAAATTAAAAACTTGTGATTAAAAAAGATGAAAAGACAAGTAAAATGGGATTAGAATCATATGTATGTATACATAGTATCATATATATATATATATATATTCTCATGAATCAAAAAGAAAGAGATAATCCAACAATTTGGTGAAAAAGGTGTGAAAAACTTATGTATAGTTATATCTTAGAATGAAAACTATACCTTTTATTAAACATATGAAAAGATTTTTAAGCTCATTAGTTATCAGGAAAATATCAGTTAAAGACCCAGTGACATCCCTACCAGACATAAATTTAAAAGCCTGATAAGACTACATCACATATTTTCAGATATGAGGAGCAAAGGGGACTCTAACACAAGGGGACTCTGTGGGAATTAGAAATTGGTGTACGTTAGGAAACCATTTGCCTTTCCAAGTAAAGATCAAAATGCACATATCCTATGACCCAGCAAAAGGTCTCCAAGAGTCACTGTCGTACTGCAAGAGGGGGCTCAGACAAGAACATAACCCTCCATATGCTCATCGCATGCATACATGTTGATATATGCAGACAATGGGATCATATACAAATTGAATGAAGCACAAGTATAGACATGAACATATCTCAACTTAATATAGAGTGTCAAATCATGTCTCAGAAGTTACTTCAGTATAATTTCATGTATGTTAAACTCAAATTCAGGCCAAAAGAAATGGTTGTATAAGTATATAAATGTATGTGTTAAAATTCATTAAAAAAAAAGAGAGAATGCATAATACAAAACTTATTGGTTATCTCTGATACGGGAATGGGACTTGCAAACAAGGATGACAAACTAGGAATCTTTAGAGGTCTCTGTTGAGATCTTAACTATATAAATCGGTTACTGGTATATTCATTTTATTACTACCTTTTTTTTTTTTTTTTTTTTTTTTTTGAGGGCAGTGTCACTGGCCCTCATATGTGGGACCGAACCGGGGCTGCTGGCTTCCCAAGCCAGCGCTTAACCACCGCGCCACTCAGCCGGCCCTTTTATTACTACTTTTTAAACTAGTTATGTTTGTTACATATGCTCTTCTTTAGGAATACTTAGTAATGAAATTTGATGAAAATAAATGTATGCATCATAACCTATTTAATATTTTGAGGTCAATATACTCTTATTGAAACATTGGGTGCATTAAATGAACTAATCAATCAAACAGAAAGTGAAAAAGCAAAAATAAAGAAACTGGGCTTAGCTATATCCCAGTCATCATAAAACTATGTCTAATTAAATGATAATCAGGGTCCTATTTTTCTGTTTATAGGGCAATAACCTGAATTGTCAGTGGTACACAATCAGAGATCTCAAAAAAAAAAAAAAAAAAAAATATATATATATATATATATATATATATATATTACAATTTATTCGGGTGACAATGGCTAGTAAAATTAAATGGGTTTTAAGTGTGCAATTCTGTAACAACATATATATATATATATATATATATATATATATATATATATATATATATATACAATTTATTATTTGACTAGTAAATATATAGATAAGGAGGTTACTTCTTCAAAATACCTACACAAGATTTGGCTACAAATATTTGAAAGATGAAATAAACATATAAGATTATAATGTTTAGAGAATAATTGTTTAGAACAACAATGTAAGAGAGATCACAAAAAAATAGGTCAAGAATATTTAGTTTGAGACCAGGCAGAGCTGACTAAGTGACAAACTCTCGGTGTATAATGCACATTGCCATGAACTCTCTGATTATTTCTAAATGCATATCCAGTTTGACTAACTGTTTCTAAGACTACAATGGCATTAACAACTATTTGAACCAAAATGACTGGAAAGGTACATGTGGAAGAAATAGAATCATGGTGGAATATTTTGCTTAACAAAATTTATCATCAAAACTTGATGAAAAGGGGGCCGGCCGAGTGGCGCGGTGGTTAAGCGCTGGTTTGGGAAGCCAGCACCCCGGTTGGGTCCCACATATGAGGGCCAGTGACACTGCCCTCAAAAAACCAAAAACAAACAAAACTTGATGAAAAGGAAAAGTTCCCTCCCACCTTTTTTTTTCCTCTCATTTTTTAAAATTTAGTTTCAGGTGTACAAAGCAACGTAATTGTTAGACCCTTCACAAAGCGATAACCCCCTTTCCTCGGGCTACTGTTCCTCTGACATCGTATGTAGCTGTTATGATTCCATTGACTATCTTCCTTATGCTATACTCCACATCCCGTGACTACATTTTATATGTGATAATAAGTGGAAATCCTCTCATTGATTTTCACTTCTGAATCTTGTCTGTCTTTAAATGATTGCAGGGATTTTATTTGTTTGAAAAATGTTCTAATAGCAGAACATGTTCTTAAATTCAAAGAAACAGTGAAAAATTGCTGGTGAAAATATGAAAGTGCTAGATCTCTTCATCTCACATAATCATTATTCTTGGCATTTTTTTGTGCTTTCAATTTCCAAATGTTCTCAACTTTTGTTTTGTCGTAAGCCTTCAACAATGTCAAAGGGATAAAGTATGACACAAAAGACGGTTGCACCCATAGCTCATGATTTCCATGTATTATTCTGTTTCAGACAATAAACCAAATTCATAGCTTGGTTTTTATTCAAATTCTTTTCCTTTTCTAATAATAAAAATTTAATTTTATCCTACAACTGCGTTTGATATTAACTGGGACCTTATATTATATTTTGGACTTGAGTAATATTTTGGATTGTCTGTAATATTTGGAAGGTTTTGTTTATCATCTAGTTATTTTATTGGTTAAATTCACAGTGGATATTATCACAAAACAAAGATTTATATGCCAGGTATTGAGCCAAATGTGTAACTTTTCATTCTCATATCAGACCTATAAGATAGGCACAATTTTATACTCTCTTCACTGATGGAAAAAATGGGTTTAGAGCGGTTAAATGACCTGCCTAAGACCACACATTTAGCAAGTTGTCTGGAACCTATTTTACCACACCAAAACGATATTCTGTAAGCATTACTGCATTATGTTATTTCCAGGAAGCTTTCTAAATATTCATCTTCAATTTCCTTTCTTCTCGTACATTTGTTTTCACTATTTGTTATCCATTTTACAAGTGTTCTTTTTAGCAAACCAATTTCCACCATCCGGTAACAGTACTAGTTCTGCCATCCTTAACCAGTGTTCAAGGTCTATGGAGCAATAGTTGGAGACAGGGAACTACTGAATTTAAGTTTATACTTAAAATTTACTCGGCAATTGCTCATTTCATTTTTCTTTATATATATATACACATACAAGTTTTGTTGTCAAAATATGACGCTTTATCTGCATTTGTCTGTCTTCTAAAATTTAAATTAGACTTGTCACCATGGTTTTATCTATTAAGATGTATTTATATAAATACATCTACATCTATCTATCCAAACTGGAAATTCACTTAAGTATAGTAATACCACAAAAAAGTTCCCCCCAGAAAGAAATAGTGCAATGGAACATTGGCTTTGAAAAACTATTGAAGGCAAAGACTTACTAGAATTTTTTCATTAAACTCCACAATTAAAGATAAACAAAAAATAGACATACATAAATATATCAAAAACTTGTAAACTTTATGTTGCTTGAGTTAACAATATATTTTCAGGTGCATCCCATTCTAAAGTTTGTCAGCTGAAACGCAGCACTGTAATGTACTTTCTGAGTCCTATAAGGTGTAGTTTTAAAATTAGGGTCATAAGAAGGTGAAGACAGGCAGTAATACACTTGTTGACCCTTCACAGGAATTCCAGATAAAACCCCAGAAGTTGAGTCAGAGATAATCACAAGATCTGGAATTTACAATAACAAACTCTCCATATATCTACCTGTCAGACTTTTTCCTCTTAGGGAGTTACAAAAGGTCACTAAAATAGCTTTTTTCCATGAAAATGTTTTTATCTTTCTTTAGGGGGTACTGAGAAGTTATAGTATAAATTAAATGGGGCCATTAAGATTCTTTTTTTTTCATTGAAACTGTTTATTCTTAAAGGTCCAAATATTAAGAAACATTAGTGTTTCAGGAAGATTGCAGTAAAATTTTATAAAGAGTCATAATAACAACAAAAAGGGAAAACAAAAGATCGGTCACTCGTGCAAAGATCAACTATTAGCAGATGTCATAAGATTGAACACATGAGAAAATTCTAATTTAAATGAAATTGAAAACAAAACCCACACAATTTTATCAATCCCGATCCAGCTATATGCTAAGGTTAGGCAGTGTGGTATAAAAATAAAGGCATCCCACACCAATCGTTATTTTTGTTTTTTACTTTTTCTCCTAGTAAGTAGAAGAAATCATGAAAATTCTGTCAGTTTTTATTATAATTTTTCTAGCAATAATTCTGTTGATCATATTCTGTTTTCTTAGGACTTCATAGACAATAGAAAATAATGTAAAGTTATGTTCTTTTGTGCAGTTCTATATTACCACCATGATTTTACTTGCTTTTGCAAATATGAGAGCAACTGTAGCTAAGCATCAAAGAAATACATCCATGCTCTCGTTTCCCATCTCTCTGCTCTCTGGGTTTTGGTTTAAAAGTCAAATATTACAGAACATTCAATTTGTTTTCATGAATTACAGCATAGATATGTCTTAAAATTAACATATATGGCATATTTGAACTTTATAATATACCTTAGTAATGTTTGGTGTTTCTATAGCATTTCTTTAAAAATATGTATATAGGTTCTTTCCAGCTTCTAACTTACTGTGAATCTTAACCAACAGTTGAGTTGTTTAGTAGGGAAAGATTCTGACTATTTTCTATGAGTTGAAATCATGTGGGAGTCCTTTTGATTAAAAATGTTATTATTTTTTTGTGATTAAAACAATGGTTAAAATCACTGCTATAAATTATATTGTCCAAGAACATGATACATCTAATCTTAATTCAATGACATTTTTTTAAAAAGAAAAATACAATAATATCTCATTTTTGTATCTTATATGACTAGGACTACAGACGGTATTGTTAGAGGCAATAAACATTTTCAAAAGCCAACAACAGGCATATGTTGTCACTTACCTAAAGGATCTTATCTATCGGGTGTTCATTCTGCATGGCCTTGCGACTTTCCATTAGCAGGAGATGGAGAGGGAAGGAACTCGGTTAATTGAGATGCTATCTCTCATTTTACAGAGGGTGTGGGTCATGCTTGTTTTGCTTACTTTTTATCCTCGTCTCCCAAAACAATATTAGGCACTTGGTGTTCAGTACTGTCTGGTGAATACATGAGTTTTTTGAGGCATGGTTGACAAACTTAGATAAGTTGGTAAGCTGAAGTTACTTGGCTCCGGGCTAGGAACATTTCCCTTTATCTTTAAATGAAAAGAAGCCATCAGAAACAGTCATATATAAGAGACTGCTGTCCGTAACACATGACTATAGATATAAACAAAAACTGATGAGAGATTTAAAAACTAAAACATCATTAAGCTGAGTTTCTGCATTATTTACAAAGTAAGCATTTTATTAGTATTAATATTTAAAATGTTACAGAAAGAATATTTTTAAATTAAAGAGGCAAACTTTTCAAATCCTCTGACTAATCAATTGACCTGAAACAGAAAAGCCAATTGTAATTTGGGCTTATCTGCCTATTTGAAACTTAATGATTCTTGCTTATCTTAAGATAGTTTTCTCCAATTATTCCTTGTTTCTTTCAAAAACATGGAAACTTGATTGGCATTGACATTGTAGTATGTCCAACCAACTATCACCTTTAGAAGGTATTGCTAGTCCTGGCTTATAACATGTATGTTATTTTTGGTTGGTTTATGAATTATCAGGTTACATGACAAAAAAACAAACAGAACAGTAAGTTTATAAACATTATCATCCACTTCCTCAGTTTTTACTTATAACTTAAGTCCATCTTTTCTCCAAAGCTAAATGAAATTTCTTACCCAAATTTCTGTGGTTCTTTTAGGAAGTCTGAATTAAGAAATCAAACACTATCACTTATGCTTTATCTCAAACTTTCTCTTTGGAATCAAGTTCATTTTTAGATCATTTTTATGGTCTCTTACTGGTTTATGTCGCATCCTTAACTGTGTTGCATCTGATAAAGGCATGATCTGCTTTTTACCTTTTTTTGAATTAATTTTTATGTGGCATTCGGATGAGGAAAGATGCAGTATTGCTTTGACTGCCTGCCATAATATAAAATGCAGTAAAACCTACAGCTGGTGATAGTCTATTTAGAATTTTTTAATGAAATATAAAGGAAAAGACCAGGTGCTTAATTTTTACATGCTGCATTTCATTTTAAAAATTCATGGTATCTTTTTGAATAATTTTTACTCATGCAGATGTTCTGAATATTGGAGACAGACGTTTATTTTATTTCCTTAGTTCCCATTTCACACTAAGCTTTTGCACAAAGAATATGGGTTGAATGGCTAGATTATTTGTGAGTCAGGATTCCAAGGATAATTATTCTCAGATAATTGCCAAATGACTCATGACAAGACTTTCAATGATGTGTACCTTGGTTTTTCTAGTTCAGATCTGGAGAATAATGGTTGTTTAACATAATGGAAAATAACTTTAGGCTATTTAAGAAGAAATACATGTCAGAAGGAATGTGTTGGATCTTAAAATAATAGACAACCCCATTTATATTATTTGTTAGAAGATGAATCATTGCTCTAAGAACCGTATTTGACAAATTTCATAATTTTGAAATTCCCAAGTTTCAAAGGTACTTTTTCTTTTTTAGCCTGGTAAACATCATGAGACATTCAGTCTGAGTCATTTAAAATTGACTAGAAGTTACAATGATGATTTACACTTTGCTCCCCAAATTTCCAGATTATAAAAATCTCAACCAAGGTCTTATCCCTTAGATAACATATGGATCCATAACAGGATAACTTAGAATCATATGCCTGATATTCATGGATAACTCCTGTGTTTAAGTGATGACTTGCCAGTTTAGTTAATGAATGAATATTCAAAGGACATCAGGATATGCTTTTTGAGTGATTATCATTACCAGTAATGATGAGGATGAATTTATTGTGACTTAGGTTACTTCCTGTATTTAATAATCTTCATTTTTCAAAGTTATATCATTCTGGAAAGAAAAAATACTAATGGATTTCTATTTGACAAATCATCCTTTAACATTAAATTATAATGCATATTATCCTTTTAAAAATAATTGTCTTCTCACTGCTGTTTATTCTCTCCACAATGACCCCACTAATAGGAAGAATACATCAGCCTGGGAAAGAGGAATCTCCAAATCTAAGCTTTGTTCTACCTCTGTTTCCCAGTAATTGATTCAAATAGATGTACAAAAAAAAAACACAACAAAAAACACCCAAAAACAACAAAAAAAAAACCTCCTTAAAAAAGAAAGTCCATTGTCTTGAATGACTACATATTCTTGCTATTCATAAATTTCATTCTGTTTTCCTGATTTACCCAAAAAAAGGCAGTTTTCCTGTTGAAGTTAATTTGAGGTATGTAAAATAATCCCATTTTTAAAAAACAAGGTTGATATATTTTATCCTGGATATCAGTGACAGTCATTTGTTTTTTACTATATTTAGATTGTCTCAGTATTCTTCTTAAGTCACAAGTGGATCAAGATTGTGTTCTCATATTGGTATAATGTAAGGCTGCTGGGAGGGAAAGTTTTTAAAAAACAAAACAAAATTAAACAAAAAATATACACATACAGAAAGAAAAGTGTTCACTGTTTCTGGTCCCAGTTACTAAATTGTGGCTAAAAGCAACTCCATGTTACCTATTATTCTGATTACTTTTCCGGTTGATTGTAAATTGTACCTAAATGTTGTTGGGTATATAACAAAACAGTATACACTGATAGCAATGGTTTGTGTAAGGGTGTGGGTAGTACAGAATTGAGTTAATTCTGTGCCTTTGGAAAAATTTGTCATCTGCACCAAACCCAACATGTTTTCATCATTTTCAATATGGCCCCAGGAAAGATAATAGTCTTGTGGGTTTCTCAGTTTTGTGATGAAAAACATCTTTTGTTGTTTTCCACCGTACATTGCTTCTTTCAACTCTCAATGGTAGTGCTGTCTTGCAGGGTGAATGTCAGTGGTAGGCATAAGCTCACTCATTGTAGAACCAAGTGAGAAAGGCTGGGAGTGATGAGGAAATAGTGTAGGTTATGTAACCATGCACGCTCACAGGCACATACATAGGACCCAAGTAAAGGACCAAAAGCAGTATAAAGCAAAACAAATACATTTTGCCATTGAAAGTCTCAAATTTCATATTTTTTTCTTGAGATAAAAGGGGCATATGAGAGAGCATATTAAAAGGATTAAGTACTCAAATTTTCAACTATGGAAAATCATCTATTAGGTTTTCAGAAAAGTCATGACATACTTTTTTTAGGTTTCTCGTTGCAAAAATGTGTCATGCCTTTTCCGACGATCCAATAATTACAAAAGTTGTGAACTATTTGGTTTATGACATCAGTGCTTCAGCAGACATTAATATTGCTAATGTGTGCTGGAGGGAGCAGGAATGAAGCAGAAAGTACGTGGAAGAGACTGAGCCTGTAAGAAGTATAGATATTTACCTTGCTATATTTTTCCCTGGAATTAAATAAAAAGTGTTTTTGCCCGATCTTACTGTGACCAAATGGCCTTTGCTTTTAAAACAAAAATTAAAGGTAGAATTTTATCTTAATTGAATTAGGAATGTGTGTGTGTGTGTGTGTGTATGCAAGCACACGCTCTTAGTTGAATAAACACAGTGATCAGGTTTGAGTTTAATGGGCTTCCAAACTCAATAATCAAGTACATCAATTTTTAAAGATAGGAAACTGATCCAGTACAGCTAGCTTTGCTGACAGCTTTGACTTGATATGTTCTTTGTACTGTGTCCCTCCTTAGTGAGTGCAGGAGGTCAAATTGTGATTCAACTGGCAAATTTTTATTTCTCTCACTTTTCCAATTTCATGCAAGTGATGATCTCTTTGTACCTTTATTTCTAACATTGGGACTAAACTATTGTGTCTTCCACCAGCTTCTTTATAAACATGAATCCGTTAACACCTGTAAATCACTTTGTGTCATTCAGGGAAACTTGCCATGTAAATACAAGGTAGTTGTGAGGAAAAAAACCCCCACAAAACCAGAAGTTAATTTCCTTCAAAAAGCATTGATATTTTCAGGAACATAATGTTAGCTTTGTCAAGCTGAGTTGCCAATATTTTGGAAACAAAGTTTTATTGTGCCAGAGGCAACCAGTGCAGGTGAGCTCTTTCCTAATGAAACAGAGTGGAAAGGAAACATTGAAGCCTTTACAATCCTAAGGGTGCAGCAGCAACACTGTGGAGAGAAGACAAAGACAGCCGCCATTATTCTGATGAGATTTAAGTTTGATTATCCTGTCATGGTATCTTTAGAGTGTAAATATAAGAAAATAAATGTGTGGGTTTTAGACTTTCCCATTAGTATTGTTTCATAGGAATGGGTTATCATCCCCTTCTGTGCTCTTAGGAATCAATAGGTTGTTTGTATATTAATGTTATGGAGTAGAGAATATTATAGATTAGCTTTAAGAAAATGAACAGACGTCAAGGGCCTCAGTACTAATTTGGTTCCTGTCCTTGAAATGCCTACTGAATATTAAAAGTAACAACAAGTGAAATACCTTTCAAAAAGAAAATGTATTTACCCACTAAATAATGAATAGGGAAGTATGCTTCACAGTGAGCAAAGGCAATTCAAGATCATTGCTTGCTTTGCCACAGATCCTCTTTGTAAGGTAGAGAAAAAGAGGAGATAGGAAGGAAGGAGAAAAATAACACATACCTGCCTTGCTTCAGCATTATTGGGAGGGGGCAACGTCTACATCAAAGGATTTTTTACAGTTTTGTTTTAAAAAGCTTTTGGGGGGGGGAAGCTGTGAAAAGAATTAGTGAGTGCAAAACTCTACAAAAGAAATGGTAAAATACAGCAAGTGTATTTATACTGGATGCAGATATGGAGAGAAATGTAGGTTCTTTATTTTCTTAGTAGCTGATCTATTTTGTCCTCCACGTGGCTAGGTAACCAGGGGAATAGATGGGGGGAGGAGCCTAAAGTTAGTCCAGTCTGGCAATTTCAGTCTCATTTGGGTACATGCCCAACCTTTCACTTCTCTTTCTTTTGTTTTCCCTAAGATGGCATCTGGGTGTATGACATGATCTAACATATTCTCAAGGGAAAGTGGACATTGAAGCCATAATGTCCTCCAGCTCCTCTGGTCTCTGTGAAACTTACTTTTATGTCTGTTGACTGCTTGCCCAGCTGGATGTCTTGGTTAAAGTGGGCGTCCACAGGTCTGCAGGTGTGATCCTCTTTGCAGCCTCACACAGCTCTCCTCTGAGTCCCTGCCTGGCTACACTCTCCTGCAGCCAATTCCCATGATGAACCTCACTGAGAATCTTGCTGGCTTTCAACTAGGCTGTTTTCTGAATTCCCTGTTCTAGAGACTTCTAGGCTTCATCCATAGCATATAGGAAACAAATGGTTCAGGAAAGCTAAACTAGCAATCCCTGTGCCTAATGACTGTGCCATCACTACCAAATGAATGTGTCTATGGCCACTTCGTTAGCATGCTCAGGCAGGGGCACCTGTGAACCAATTTCCTCCCAGAGTCCTTCAAGCTGGGTATTCTCCTCAATTCAGCTAATACACCATCCTCTCTCCAGAGAAGGGAATTCACTCTTCTCATCCCCAGCTTCTCATGAACCCCCTCCTTTTTTCTTCCCACAGCCCTCTAGGGCTGAACATTAACAAGGTAACATTTTTAAAATATATGTATTTTCTCTTACTTTGTAGCTGAGACTTCTCATATCCTAATCTATCCTTTCAGAACTTAAGACCTGTTGCTAAGTATTATTCATGGATGGGGATGGAAAAGAGGGAAAGGATGGCCTAAGTAAAATTAAGTTTTGAAGTTATTTCCAAATATCCAACCCATTGCAAAAAGAGCAGAGCTGACAAGAAATTGGAGGTTGTGAATCCTGGGTGAAATAAGAAAGGGCTTTAGAGATACAGGCAGCAATGGACTTAAGGAAGACATTGGCTGATAAGAAATTCCACTGAAAGAGTTGGCACAAAAAACAAATAAATAAACTGCTTCTGTGCTGGTCTCCATTCTGTGCAAACCTGTAATAGCATTTTATCACATACAATCACTATGATGAAGCAGAATTCCATGCTTTGCATAGACCAGGGTAAGGAAGGAGAACAACTCCAGGAATCAGAAGACAAAGGGCTAGAGAATGAAACTGAGGATAAGAGTTGAGTGATATCATTTAGGAGAATAAAAGCTATTTGCCTTTCCATTCCCACTACCATCTTATATGAAATTCCCAGCAATTAAAAAATGAACAAGACACATGTTTTATTAGGGAGACCACTTCATGGATGGAGTAGAGGCTTAATCACTGCGCTGTACACCTGAAGCTGATGTTGTATAATATTGTATGCCAACTGTAATTGAATATATAGAAAGTCACGGGATGTGGATTATATGGTGGAAGGGAGTCAAAGGAATTGTAATAGATAGTATGATATGGGGGGGAGGAGTGGGAGGGGAGAATTGGGGGAGGGGGGTTGTCACTTTGAGGGGTAAAAAGTATAACTATTGCACTTTGTTGTACACCTGAAGCTAATTAAAAATATATATAAATTTAAAAAAAATGAACAAGAAATCCCTTGGTAAAGTTACTGTTTTTTTCTTTTTTTAAGTAACCTCTATAATCAAAACACACAATATGGTGAGAAACAATTAAAGCACACTTAATTACAAGCACACCTTCGAGACATTGCAAGTTGGGTTCCAGACCACTGCAATAAAGCAAGTGTCATACTAAAGTGAGTTGTAATCTTTTTTCTGGTGGAGGATCTTGCCTTCAATTTGCAAAAAAACGCAACATCTCTGAAGCACCATAAAGCAGGATGCAATAAAATAAGGCATGCCTGTTTTCTTGAGAGCAGAATTTGGGTTAGGATATGTACATCTTTACCTGAAAGCTGTTTGCTTTATCTGGATGCATTCCTGAATTAAGTGTCATAAAGAGGCACTAGAGTAATACTTTAAAGGTCAGCCTCAGCCATAAATAATCTTAGAAAAATATAGTAACTGTAGGTCATCTGATATAACAAGAAATTACTGTTAGGTCTCCTGATATTCCACCTGTATCTTAAAATAAGATTTGAGGAGCCTGCAAATTTTGCCAAATGTGCCTTAGTATCACTGGAAAGATGCTTGGCTGGTGTTTGTCTGTAATTTCCCCATTTATTTTTCTTTCTCTGCCTCCATCTACTCTGGGCACTGGGAGGAGGAACTTTTGCTATTAAGTCATTTCCAACTTGTGCTTTCCTTCTTTTATTCTTTTTGGAGATAATTAATTCCAGAATTTTCATCTATTCTTTTATAGAAACCTAGCACCATTTTCATTAATCATTTTTTGTTCTTGCCCTTCTTTGGACCTTCTCTCCATGGCTTCTGAAACTCTGCATATTGGAGGGAAACAGCCAATTATTTATAATTTTTTGCAAAGCATAAAAAAGATTATCATCTTTTCCCTACCTTTTAATTCAGTATAATAACTCATTTGCTTGCTTGACCACTGCATTTTAGGCAATAAAATAGCCATGTGCAAAATGACATTTTAGATGTGAGTCTGAAAGATCTGTATTTCATTAGGACCTCATAATGTGAGTGACTCTTTGGATACTATAGCATGGCAGGGAGCCTGTTTTATAATGGTATATTTGAAAGATATATTTATTGTTCCCCCACAAGAAAAAGCCAAGAAGTGCAGGAAAACTAAGTTAAACTTCAGTCTTGGGGCAGAATCCCTGGGGTACATTTGGGGCCATCAAAAATCTGACCCCTCTTCCCAAACGAAAGCAAAACTTCCAGGAGTTCTTAGTCAGCTTATAAACAAAGAAGAGAACATACAGAAGTAATGAAATTTCCAACTGTGGAGAAAAGCACTCATTTATTTTTTTTAAATCAGGGAATGATTGATGTGGTTGCAATTTGATGTCTACTTTTAAAGAAATTCTTTATTTCACTGTTCCCTCCACCCCTGCCTCCAGCGATTTCATAGCAAAGCAATACTCATCTTATTCAGACTTCCAGGGTTGGATTAAAAGGATGTTGGTTTATGTATTCTGGCCTTCCTAGCCTTCACTCCCTAGTAATTCCACATTTGTTACAGTAATGCAACTAGTGCAAATGTCATGTCTATTTTTTACCCCTAAACTTCCAATTGATTTTGAGGTACCTGGTTATTTTGGGGGGAATACTTTCTTTTTAGGGAAACACATACAACACAGTTGGTTCCGCGTTAGCTAAACTCTGGTCATGCCTGAATTTCAATCAAGCCATGAATTAGGAAGAGCATTTTATTTTGTGTGTGGTGAGGCTGCATTTATTAAAAGCATGACTAAAGAAATTTTGTGTAGGTGACAACACTGGTTTAGGGCTCACGCTGCCTTTTCTTGAATTAAATTTTTATTTTTTTTTATTTTAAATTTGGTTTCTCAAGGCAAATTTTGGAGGACTTGACACAGACGACAAACAGAGCCAGGCAGCTTACAGTTTCCTTCCAGAAAGTCCATGTTAAAATGTTTCTAAACTGCACATTGACACACACAGAGACACTGGAGAGGCAGAAGCTGACACTCCATTTTGCATTCCATATTTTTCGTGTCTTTAGGAAAATCCTACAAATCCGAGTGTGGATTTTATCAGAGCTGAGGGTGAGGAATCTTCCTCTCATTCCTTTTGCCTCCTTGAAAAGCTCCCTGAGGAGTTATTATAAGAAGGGTCTTCAATGAGATTAATGGATGACGACAAATATGTGTAAAGTAGCCAAGTCACGCCCGGTATTTCAGGCATTCAGAGCTGCACACAGAGGCCCTTAGCATGACATGGCTCTTTGTAATAGGAGCCAAATTCAAAATGCCAAAGTGTCAGCCACCAAGTAGGTTCAAAAGTTTGCTCTAATATATGGTGATATCATTTGTTTCAGTTACCTGGGAACTTTGAGTGAGGGGTGGCTTCGTTCTTTTCTATTTCTCTTATGTGGAGGCCCTTGTCGCTAACTTCTACTTACAACCATTTATGACTCCAGCAGATGTTTCTGATTTCGAAAGAGTCCTTTTTGAACCATTTCTTTCTAACTTCCTTCCCCCTCAACTCCCCCTCCCCACTCCTCTCAGGAGCTAATTCCAGTCAGGTTGGAAATTACAAGCATGTTGTTTAGTGCTGAGAATGATGTGCTGACTGATGAGCAGAGGTAGGGCTTGAACTGGGGTCCTGAGGAACAGACTTCAATAGATTAGAGTATCAGTCTACTGAGAAATGTGCCATGCAGAAGCTTGATTCCCCTTCAGTCCAACTTAATTTTTCAGGGCCTGTAACTGAGACTGGCAGTTCTGAGCCCCTTGTTCCTTCAGCACAATTTATCAGCACAAGGTCAGAGAGAATTCTTTTGGGCCTGTTTCTCATGAGCGGTGATAATTATGCATATAGACAGCCCCGCTCGTATTATGTAATGTACTGAATGAAGCGGGGAGAATGGTTTTGATTTAGAATCAGAAGCACCGTCACCAGACCCAAATATGTCCAACATCCAACTAACCCAGGAATCACCTCTCATGTTCTGGATCAGATCCATCAACACACCCCCAATGAGGACACGTCCTTCTCTTTATGACTATTGATGGGCTTTCAGCCTGACAATTCAGAAATGTGCCATTGACGTAGGCCACAGGCAGAGAAGAACGCCTTCTGGGATTTCTCAGTCATCGGCCAAAGTGGGGGTGATTTGGTGGCAGGAAATGTCTCCAGATAATGCATTCTTCTAATTTCTTTTTCAAATACTCTGCATCTTAGCTATTAATCAGGGAAGCTCCCACTTTTCCTTGTCAGGGCCATTCACTCATTTGGCCCAGGTTTTGGCTGTGGGACTGGATGAACCCTGTTCAGTTCATTGCAAGGCTAAGCAGATCAATGTTCCTGTCGCTGCCTGGTTAGATGATATTTAACATCACTCTAAGCAAAAGCATTTCCAAGCGAAGAGGAAAAATGGTAGTAAAAATAGAGCTTGGAGTGTATACTCTGCTAGACTTCCTTACACAAAAAGCACAGGACTTGGTTAACACTTAAGCATTTTTTGACCCTTAGGGAACATTTATATTTTACAAACTGGATAAAACTAGTAGTGGTAGCTATTAGATGGGAATCATTTTAACTCTTTTCCCTAGAAAGTAAAGAAATCTAGAAAGATGTTAGGCTTACCTGTGACTCATAAGATAGTTAAATGCAGGTAAACCAGATAGTCAAAGGCTCATGTTAGAAAGGAAAAGTATTAATAGGACACTTGAGTAACGAGGGGCCCAGGTGACACTTTTAGGGCGATCTGGAAATACTTGCCACATATTTATCACACTGGACAAGATAGTTCACACCAGCCTTGGTCACTTTTTCACTTTTCTTCTAGGGGCCATTGCTCTTGCTTTCTTGTTGGAAGGAAAACAACAAAATGAACCTAAAATCTGCTGTTTTTTATTGAATGATATATTGTATTGTACAATAGACAGGCACAGATTTGCAAAATGTGCTAGCCATGATATCGCATTGTGTTGTGACACTGATATGTAAAAATAAGCATGTGAGCCATTTGTTATTGGTACCTTGTTTGCCAGCTTTTCTGTAACAATTTTCCAAGGTTATTTCTTTTTGTGTGTGGCTGAAGAGAAATGCATTCTTATTTGGAGAGTTTTCTTTAGCAACAATGAGAATAAGAGGAACCCAGTTGTATGTGTCTGTGTGTGAAGTTTCCTGATTTGTATATTTTCTCTTTCTCTTCCATCATTTCAATTCAATCAGATGTTTCCAGAATGTGGGTGCCAGGAATGATGACTCAGTGGAGCCTGTGCTGGGATCAACATTCAATGCTGGTAGAGAGTGCTGGGACATTACGGTACCCATGGCCTTCTGATACAGATAATACCTTGTGCTTGGCAATTTAAGAACTGGCATCTAGTAACTTGGTATATCAGAAACCAGACTATAGATAAATGTATGCCTGAGACAAATGTTTAAATATGATTTTGAGCCTCTGATAGAAATCTGTCTTTATTGGTTCACAGTGATGTAGCTAAGAGAAGATTTATCTTGCTGACCGTATATGGATACCTTATACAACACAATACTGTATTCTGATGTCTATTTTTATTTGTTAAGATATTAAATAATTCGTGTGATAAAAAAAGTCAAGAACTTATTTGATTTGGGTTAATGTCATCATATTTTTCTATTTGTGTTTATTTATATGTGTTTCTGGGTTATATAGTCTATATTTGCCATTGCCTTCCATCTTCAGCTTTGCCACAAAGTCTGTGTTACATTATGGCTTACTAAGAATATTATTGGGGCTCTATAATATTTTAATATCTATAGACTATGAATATATTAATATATATACACATATATATTCAACAGCCTATTTTACTTTTTATTTTGCTGGAAATAGTATCTCTTGGTCAGAAATTTAAAAAATCGAAACCATGTCAAAAAATATTCTTTAGAAAAGCAATGTGGGCTTAAAATAGTAGCTTTATTGAGAAAACCATAGTGGAAATTCACTTTTCATGTGTTGTGAAAAATTCCAAAACACATTAACAGAGAAGCCATACTATGAATAGTTTTCTTATTTTCTGAGAAGACTTTGTGCCATTCTTTTCATGTCTCACCATTTCATTTTTCACTATCCTCAATTTCTCCTGTGAACAGCCAAATTAGAAACAGCTTTGGTTTCTGTCTCAAAATCTTGGAAGGTAAATTTGTAATCCATCAGCTTTGGGTTTGAGATCATCACAGTTTTGTAATCATATACTAAATATTTAAAAAATGATCTTTTTTTCTTATGTACAATTCAAATCAGTTCCTCTTTCTCCCTCCGCCCCCGCAGCAGACCATGTGTTAGGGTCTATAGAATGGTGTAGAGGGAATATTTATGCTCTGTCCCCTCAAATCGAAGAGGACTCCCAGTGATATGTGCCCCGAACAGGCTGATGTTTAGGAAAAGAAAAGACAGTTACCCAAGAATTTCACAGAGATAGCAAAAACAAAAACAAAGACCTAAGTGCAAAGAACATTGAATTTCAATACAGTGAGGAATGGTTAAAAAAAAAAAAAAATTTTTTTTTTTTTGAGCTGGTACAGTCTGTGTTGCATAAAATCTGCAAGAGACTGCCTCAGCCAGTCATGATGATGAAACAATATTTCTTAAACAAGCTCATGGTTACCAACTGGGCATTCCCAATGCTAATTATTCTAGTTTTCCAAAATCAGATGCCTTCTAGAAATTTTATTCATTGTTATTAGGGATATGTCCTTAATACCATTTTAATTATTTTCTGATTCTTGGCCTTGCCAAATATAGTTTTGCAAATCTCAGTGCTTTTCAATAATGTAACCCCCCAGAGATAATGAGAGATTCCTGTATAGTAGATGCAGAGCAGCCAAATGGTACAGCATCAGTGTAGCACTACATCAAAATGATTTATTTCCATAAAGCAATAGCAAGGTGTTTTTTTTTAAATGGGGATGAGTGTGAACTCACTAAATGCCCTGGAGAGATGGTGCTGGGCTGGATTCAGGCTTAGTCCTGGCAGAGAGAGGATAGGTGGCCACCAATCACCTTGGAGCCTCAGGGGGTTGCCGAAGTCCTCTAAAAATCTCCACACTTGTGCCTCTGTACAAACTAGACCCAGGCCCATTCACTGCATGAATGTGAACACACTGCAAGATGATTAGTGATTTCAGCTAATCAGGGAACAGTTGGCAATCGCTCAGTCCTTTTTCTAACTTTCTGGCCTGTCCTTCTGTTAAGAGACAGTTTTTGCTGCTGATGAGGTAGGTAAGATTCCAATCTACACCAAATGGTGGGTAAACTGTGCAACCCTGCCTACTGGAGACCAATGTTTGCCTTTGTTGGGCTCAGGCCAGCTTTGGCCTGGCTTGACCGATTTTGCTCACAGAGAAATGGGGCAGTGGGATCACCAAGCCAAAAGAAACTGGGCTTCCTCCTCAGCTATCAAGTTGCCCAGATGAACCTTTGAGAAGGATTCTCGTGCTTGCCATTCTCGATAGTTATCCTTACTCAACATCACTCCCAGCCTAACAGAGGGAAATTTGTCCAACAACACTATCTTTTACTTTGGTAGCATCTCCAGGTTTCTCTTTACCTCCCTTTGTTCCAATGGTCATGGAGTCCATCTCCTAAACACCTTATGTGCTTTGCTTTTCAGGCTTTGGTTTCCCAGATAAGACTTAGATTTGAAATCTAGATATCATGGAGCAAAGCTCCTAGCATACTTCTGACAGCTTCTCACTCTTATTGCCCAGAGCTTGGTGGTCCCTCCTTGCTATGTTATTAATAATTTTACTCCTTAAATAGCAACTCAGGCACTTGAAATGTAGTCCCTGTATCTTTATGAGGGACCCAATTAATTTTCATACATACGAAAATATATATACTTCTTAAAAATGCCCTACTAACGAACAAAAATAAACTGCCATTGCTATGACTTTCTTTATGGGGGTGGAGTTAGCCTTTATCTGGTAAAATTCCAGTGGGCACAGAGCTTGAGCCTGGTGGTTAATTTTATATCAGATTTCAGCCAGCCGGCAGTTACTCTTGTCTGCCGGTAGACTACTTTCTCTGTCACTTGGTATTAGATGTATTACACACCAAGCAGTAATTATCTTTGACACATAATTATTATGGTTTTGATGACAAGAAAGTCTTTTCTTTCCCTGCTTTCATAACATATATTCCTGAAAGTCCAGGCTTGCAAAATGCAGCTAAAAATTAAAAGCACTTGGCTTCAGATCGAACTTGAGGAGAGGGAATAAAACAAAAGAATTGTGTGTGCACGAGGGAGGACAGTTTGGGGAGGGCAAAAAATTAGAAAAAAAAAGAAAAATAGACAGACTACTTGAAAGTTTCCCAGATGATCTCACATAAGTAGACAGCCGAACAGAAATGAAATCTCTGAGGGTCATTAATGCCCTGGGGAAAAACTGCCAGGGCACAGCCAGCCCAGGTTCCCAGCAGAAAAAGGGTGCCTTGAAAATAATAAACTAAGGCTTGGACTACAAGAGAAAGGAGAGAGAAGGAGGAGGCTCCCAGCAAGGCCACACAAACCACACAAATGACTTTCTAATCTTGCCACGTGGGCATTTTCTAGGTTGGCACTCTGAGTCAACCCCAGCTGCAGGACTTGATGAATAGTTTAACAATCCTTGCCTCTAAACAAAGATTTTTTTTTTCTTCAAATGATCAAAATGAGGCATCTTGAATTTCTTGAGCCTGGGGGCTCTGTGGTACTTAAACAGGCAAGTGCCTGGCCTTCCTCCAGCTGTACCTGCAACTGTATTTCTTGTTAGGCAAGGCCACCAAGCTTTGGTCTGGGTTCTCGTGGACAGTTCTCTGGAACTTCTGCTTGGGAGCATCTGAGGACAGTGAGAGGTGGCATGGAGGTTGGATGGGGTGGAGACAATGGAATGGGGATAAAATAGGGTGTATTGGAGAGACTTGCTAAAGACTGGGATTATAATACATGGATGTAATAATTTAACTCTCGGAAGCTGATGTTATCCAAGATCTGATTAGCACAAGAGGAAATCTGGTGGGTTGGCTCATGGCGCTTGGAACCAAGATGTTTTCCTTTTCCCCATTTGGAAGTCAAAAATGTGGGCACTGGGGAGTCACTTATATTCCCAAGGGTACTCCCTCTCCTCATAGACTTCTCCACTGTAACTCAAATAATAATAATCAAGTGAACATGCTTGAAAGAAGCTCTAATTTTAGTTCATTTTGTTATTTAGAGATGGGGAGTGGAGGAGGGGCAGGGGGTGAAGGCTGCCATTTATGACTAATGCTGTCTTGCAAGCTCTTAAGCCATATTTAGTAACATGGGGTATAAAAATAAGCTTTTGGTTCAATTTTTTTTTAAAGGTAACTTCTGTTTCCTTTCTTCTATTCCCTTTCCCAAAGACGGATTTAACTAATTACACTTTCAGCTGAACGCTGATAGACATGTATTTATTATCGGTGCTGTAAGCCCTGGAATTCTTTTTTCCTCTGTGAGGCCACAGACATATACAGTAAGCCCTAGTCCCTGTGAGCTGTCAGAGTTATGGTCCAGCCCAGAGCGGTGCAACATGATAAAGTTTTCAGGCCCTGTTTAGTTAAGACTGAAGAGCTGGGACCCAGCCAATCTCCACCACTCAGGGCTCTTTTCACAGTCCAAAATGATTTGGCTTAAACGTTTCCAACTGTGATGAGGTCCCATTTCAGTGATTATGCAGTCATTCACTTTTCCACATCAACATCAAAGTCATTAACAGCCGAGTATTATTGCATTGGCTGGAATTCAGTTAAGGACTAGAGGGAAGTTGCTCTTTATTAAGATAAATCATTGCCTTGGTTATGTCACCCATGAAATAATCAATTTACTGTGTTGGTTAATTTCCTCCCTCTTTGATCTGTGAATTAAATTCAACAGATCATTGTTTCACACAACTACCACTCAAAAAATGTTTCAAGGGAAAAATGCACTCACATTCTGATGGCTGTGGTCTTATGAGTACGACACATAGCACAGCAAACTGAGGACTCAATTCCCTCCATCATTCATTTCTTCAGTTGTCTCCCTTCTGCTCCAAGGGCAGGGTAACACCCTGATCTAGCTGGGTGATCCTCTTTCTAAATTCCTGAAGTGTTCTGCTAAGAAATAAAATGTTAAGCAGAGCTAGCCTTAATGCTTTGGGGATCATAAGCTTGAGCCAAATCCAATGTGGGATATCCTTGTCTGGAATTCAGGATGAAAAAGCAGTGATCTTTACAAGGATACTGACTTATAAATGTGAGGCATCCTTTAGAAGGATCTCTCTCATAAATACAAGGCATTCGTTTCTCCATAATTCATGGCTTCTTATAGGGAAAAGAAGTTGAGTGGGATGTTTTATTTTTCCTTGCTTTGGTGATTCCTCTGAGAAATATTCCTGTGCTTGGATGATTTAAAAATATATTTTTTTATAATGAAATATTTCAAACATGCAGACAAGTATAGAGAATAATATAATAAAAATCCTTGGACCTACAACACAACTTTATCAAATCTTAACATTGCACTTCAGATGTATGTGTATGTGTGTACGTGTGTTTTAAAGAAATAAATCTTACAGATACAGTTGAGGACTGCTATGCATCCCTTGCCATGCTCTTTCTCTCCTCAAAGGGACTAGCTGTCATGCACTGATGCATATAAATGCTTTATTTTACTTTTCACCTTTGCTACATATTTTTGCAATTAAAACAATAGATATTTTATTTTACAGGTTTTTAAACACTTCAAAGATGGCATTATATCATATGCAACCTTTTGCTTGTTTCATCTACATTATATGTTTGGGATTTACCAATGTTGATTCATGTCGATCTAAGTTGCTCATTTTAACTGTGCCATAGTATCTCGTTGCATGAATACATTTAAGTCTTAGCCATGTGTCTTTGTTCATAAGTATATTTTATCTTGGGCACACAAAAAGATGAGGTTTCTGGGTCCTCAGGCATACACATCTTTGGCTTTATTAGACATTGCCAAATTACCAGTTTATATTCCCACTACTAGTATATCAGAATGTCTATTTCTCCAAACTTTCTGTGCTAGAATGATTAAGAATAATTTTCTTATTAAAAAAATCAGACTGAAGCCACTGTTCTCTGGCTTCTGTGTGCTCAGTCTCCACATTGAAAAAAAAAAATAGCAAAGTGCAGTCAACATAATTCCACTGAAAGTAGGAACTGTTTAATAGTTATCTTATCTCTGTTTCAATCTTGACTTTGGAGAATCTGACTCAATAAATATGTGTAGTCAAGATAGCATAGAGGGATAGACTATGGCAAATCATATTTTTTTCAAAAAACAATGGCTAGCTCTTTATGGTCAGCTGACATGGATATATATGATAATTTCCCACATACTTTTGACACTAAACAACACCTTGAAAAAATGGTTACAACAGATCTGCAGTCTTAACCCCTTCAATTTCAAATTTTCACCAAGATGACTTATCATTTCAAAAAAAAGTTTTTTAAAGTTTCTTGATACATTAAAATCAAATAGTATTTATTGGACACTTAAGAGAATATGGAGTATGATGACAGCAATAGTCATACTTAGGTGAACATGGGGCCCTGCAGCTAAGAATTTATTACAGAAAATAATAAAGTCAGTATTAGCAAAGAGAAGTAGGAAGAACTTAAACATGAAACCATATACCGTTGGTATATGGTTAATCCCAAATTTAAAATGCTAGTCTTCCCAAACAGGGCAGCACGAATCCACATGGAAGACACAGAAAAGGGTTCAGAACTATTCCCTCAGCCACAATGATTAAGAGGTATTCCCTAAGCAAGGGGGGATGGGACCTGACATCAGGACTCACTCTATATTTTTAGTATTTAGTTCTATGTATGTATACATACCGTCCAGAGCACTCTAAAAATTACACATTGTCATTATTATTTCTTATTTGCAGAATAGACAATGGAAATTTTCCCGGATCACTTCCGCTATTTCTAGGTGGATGTTAGGTAGCCAATCAAATGTGCCTGTCTTATTGAATAGCCTTTCCATTTAGGAGAGAGAGTGGCAATGCTGGTTATTCTCAGTTTGCCCAGGCCTCCTTCCCTCCACCTATCTTTGCTGCTCTGGGGCTGCATTAAATATGCGCCTCTGTCCTCCAGCTGCTGGTTGGGTTTTGCTAACGAGGAGCACTGTTAAGAGGCTGGAGCGTGGGGAAAGAGGCAGGGATATTTATTCCTTTCCCCCTTCCTTCTACCACTCACAATGGAGAAAATGTTTTTGGTTTTTTTTTTTAAATATTTTCAGACTTCATGATAGGAACATCAGACTGGTAAATAAAAGATAACTGGAAGATGATAGATCTTAAATAATTGTGCCTTTTAATTTTTTTATGAAAGCCAAAGTTCTGTCCTTAGAAACCAAATTATTAATGTTTTAACATGTATGAGTTTCTCAGAAACTCCAGGCCTCAGTTTCTTCATCTATGAAATGGAGATGCTATGGCAGCTGAGAAGATTTAATAAACTAGTGAATGGAAAGCATTTAACACAATATCTGGTACCTAATAGGTATGCAATAGAGTTGAGATTATGCTCATTATTTTCATGTTTGACTGTCTACTTCCATTTGCCACATCTTCTCAGAAACTATAAAATGATAATTTATAGTTTTAGAAGTCATGGGAAAATTTTTTTCCAGGGTAAAGTTGAGACATTATCTTTGCCAAATTCTTTGTAAGCACCTGTGGGCAGGAAAATCATTTTGAAAGATTGATTTCTTTTGTACTCTTGTATTTCCTAGTTGAGCCCCTGCAGCCAGATTGTCTTGGCTTCAATTTTTGACTAACGGCATGACCTTAGACTAAACTCTAGCTTTCTCATCTGTAACTTCATAGAGCGGTGGTGGGAATCATCAGACGTCTGATTTAAATCACCTAACTCGGCACTAAATGGAGGCAAGCTCTAATAATATATTGTGGTCATTATTATTCTGTTTAGTTGTTCTTCCGGTGGCAAGGATAGAGTGAAGACAGCACAATGAACCGTGGGGCTCTGCCGAGTGTGTGTGCTCAGTCTCCACGTTGAAAAGAAAATAGAAAAGGGCAGTCAATGTAATTCCAATGCAAGTAGGAGCTGCTAGATAGTTACCTCTGGTCTCTGCTCCTTGTGGAGTGCGCTTTGCACCCAAGGGGAAGTCTATGAGTTTATTAACTCCCCCATGTGTCCACCCTGGTGATTAGCACTTCACCAGCTGGGCTTTGTCCTATTTAGGCTTTGCTTGAGTGTGAGGACCTTTCCAAGACATGTTATTTTGCAGTATTCCTTAAGGTGAAGTGATGGCAGGATGTAAAAGATAAACTGAGGCACCGTGACTTCAGATGCCGGGTCGCACAACATACAACGACGAGGTGTCATTTCTCCAGTCAATCAATTTGTAAGTAGAAATCTTTCAGAGAAGGAGCGAAGATAATGAGAATACTTCCCTAAAAGGACTTTTCAACGGATACTCTGCCTTTGAGGTTCATTTCAGACTGGAGGGAATGATAGGGGGCTGGCAGACCAGCGATAGCACTACTGGTGGAATCGCCCTGTGAAAGCACGGAGCCCTTGTCCACTGAGGGGATCGGTGGGGACAGTCAGCACTGGCAAATACGTTTTTCTCTCTCTCTACAGAAACGTTGTCCTAACCTCTTTCTTTGATTTGAGACTAGGTCTCAGTGTAACTAACATCAAGATATTCTGTGGGCTCACTTCTGAAAAAGCTAAAGGGAGAAGAAAAAACCAAGTATCTGCTTTAGGTTGAGACCTTTGTGGAAAATGCTTGACTTGACCTCAAACACAGACTTTGATATGTTATAGGTTAAGGTAAATGATGTGTAAACAGCTCAAAATTTTTAGGTGTTTTAGGCCAAAACACTTAAATTTTATTAAATGTATTTAGTAAAATTAGGAAAATATATATTTTTCCCCACAGGGGAAATATACATTAAGAAAACAGAACTTCAGATTCTTTCTGATAATAGTAGCAAGAAGAGTAAGTGAAATGTATGTGTGCATGTGGATGTAGGTTGATGAATTCTCTTATAATTTACATTCTAAAATAACATCTAGAAAACAGTACAGGAAAAAATATAAACTAAGGTTAGATCCTTATTACTACTGCAATAATTTCAATAAGAATGATTTTCTTTATTTTAAAGATGATCATTTCTGATGAGAATTTCTCATTCCTACCTGTTATTATATTTAAGGGTTAAAGATATGGAATTTAATGGTAAATAAAGTTTAAAACTAATTACATTTGCTTTTAAATGGCCCCATCAATCAGTATCTAAAATTTACCAGAACTGGACATTAATCCATCAAGTGGTTGGAAATTGCCAAGGTATTCCAGGCTGCTTTAGCAGTTCATATTTTATAATATTACTGTCTGCACATTACTAACATTAAGCATAATTTCATGCAGAAGACAATTAGATTAATGAATGACTCTTGTGTTGTCAAATCCCATGAAAGCCATTTCTGCAAAACGAACTGGAAAATCTGTTCTGTATTTTAGAAGAGGTGGCAGTTTCTATACTAGACAAAGGCCAACTTTTGTATTCAGTTACTAACATATAATTCTGGCCTGGAATTCTACCCTCAGAAAATGGTCCAATAAATTCACGTCCAAAAATAAGTTCAAGTCCAGTGAAGCAGTACATTATTCATTGGGTAGGATATGAAAGAGAAGCTTAATATTTTACTGATGATTCCAAGCCCAATAAAATTTGTTATTTCTAATTCAGGTAAAAGTCAACTCTCTATTATTTGTGATCTTTCTGAATTAGACATAATTTCCTGTTTGAATTGATGACCATTATAGAAATCCCAAGCCTTGATTATCTTTCCACACTTATAAATAACATCTTGGCCTGTTGAGAAGTTGGTCTTCCTGGTATTATCATACAGTAAATGGCCTTCAGAAGCAGAAAGTTAAACCATTGGTCCCCCTTCAGAATTATTTATGTCAGGAACTCTCATGATGTGGGTCATATAATTAGATTATCCCTTCTGTACTGTGGAATATGTTTCTTCGAAGGCCGGATGAAATGGAAGACTCATAAGTTAGCAGTCAATGAAAGCTCTTAACCTTTGAATGCAGCTGAGAGTCACAATACCAACCCTTTTATCTTATAAGAAATGGTGGATCCAGAAAACTTAGGTGTAAGGACAATGGAATTAATAACAGAACCAGGATTAGCATGCAGGGATCAAACTTCTAAGTTAGTGCTCTCTCTCTTACACTTAAGGCTTATCTTTATTTCAATAGAGGAGGTATTACAGAATTGTACACTTGAAACCTATGTAACTTTACTAACCATTGTCACCCCAATAAACCTTAATTAAAAAAAAAACACAAAAAATCTGTCAGATATTTGCCAAAAATGCAGAGACCTAAGGTAAATGCATGAGACCAATACTTTGCTGGAAGATGGGAGAAGCTAGATCTTAAAGTGATATGGGATGGATTGCTTTGGCACAAAGGCTTCATGAGCTCTGTGGGCAGCTAAGAAGGGGACCTGGAGAAAGGGGAGAGAGTGGGAAAACTAGCAGACAAAGATCCCTTCTGTGATAGGCTGGCGGTAGATAGTGTCTCAGATTTGGGAGGATAATGGTCCCATAGGCTCATCAGTCAGGGCAGTTGGGAGAACAAGATGGTGAAGCATTTCTGAAATTTGGGGAAAAGGATTTTAGGAGATTTCTTATTTTTTTTTGAGGACAGTGTCACTGGCCCTAATAAGTGGGACCCGAACCGGGGCCGCTGGCTTCCCAAGCCAGCGCTTAACCGCCTCGCCACTGGGCCGGCCCCGGGGAAAAGGATTTTAAAGGCATGCTAATAGAAATAGAAGTCATAAAGAAATAAGATAAACAGGGTTAAAATAGAATGATAAGAAAAGAGATATTAGGAAAAGATATTTGCAACATAAAAAAATGAAATTAATAATCCTATTCTAGCATAGTGCTTATGAACAGTGAAAAAGATAAAATGTAAATGAAAAAAATAACAGTAGACACAAGGAACTTAAATAGGGAGAAATAAAAATTTTTGAACAAACAGAAAATTTACCCTCATAATCAGAATAAGTGAAAAAAATTTAAAATATCATTTAAAATATCAAAGATTAAAAATAATGAAAACACACCAAATTGAATACCAAGAGAGATATGGGAAATAGGCTATTGCTTATGCTGGTGGGACTTTAATTGGTATAACTTTTTTGGAGAGTAATTTAACAATCTATCATTAAAGTTTAAAAGTGTCCCTAGGTATTGACCCAGCCATTCTACCTCTAAGAATGAATTCTAAGGAAATAGTCATTAGCATAAAAGTTTAAAAATTAAAAAAATAAAGCAAAGAATAGAGAGACTGGTTAAATAAATTATATATGCATAACCATGTATCAAGTACAGTTTCCTCATCTATAAAATATACATAATAGTGCCTATCTCATTTTTATGGAGTTTAATTAAGAAAAACATATATATGCATAGTAAATACTCCGTAGCTGTTCATTATGATATATAGTGTCCTTTACATTTTGAAAGTGCTTTTGTGTCTTGAAGAATGGTCCAGGTGGATGGAAATAACCCTGAGGTGATATGTATTTGGCTGGCTGGTTCCCAGATGGGCAGGTGGGCAATGTGGCTAGAGCCCAGTGTGTGCAGGGAAGCAGTGGAAGATGATAATAACGATCATAGTTTGGAGGTCACATGTGGCCTTTTAGGCCATGGTAACAACCTGATGTTTTATATTTGTTTACTGTCTGTCTTCCCCACAAGGATTAATGTCCACAAGGGCAAGTATTTTGTTGTGTTCACTGCTGTTTCCATAGCCCCTAAAGCTGCACCATTCAATACGGCAGCCATTAGCCACATGTGGCAATGAGCGCTTGCAATGTGGCTGGTCTGAATTGTGATGTAAAATATCTCTTTAATAAATATTTATATTGAGTGCATATTGAAAGGATAATACATGATATATTGAGTTAAATAAAATATATTAAAATTAATTTTATTCATTATTTTTACTTTAAAAAATGTGACTATTAGAAAATGTAAAGTTACATATGTGGCTCACATTATATTCATATTAAAAGCACAAGCATAAAAGGAACATAGTTGTCATTCAGCCAATATTTGTTAAATGAATAAATGAACACATGTTATGATCTACCTTGATTCTGTTTGACACAACCTCTAGATTTTAAATTTGACTCAAAAACTAAGGTATCTGTAGATAGAAGAGAACTCATCTCTGATTAATATTTGTCCTAACAGCCCCTCTTAGATTTTTGTTCCCTTCTGGCTGTCTCCCAATGGGCCCTTCTGAGGGTTGGGTACTCATCTATGTGGCCGTAGATAGCTCCTGGTTGAAGCAGAAAGTTCTGTTGTCTGTGTAAACAGACAAAGACTTGGATCTTACAGAATCAAAGAATAGCTCTAGTAGTTTGTGAATTTTGGATCCAATGTCATCATCTTGGTGGATGTTGTCGTAAGGATTTCAGGCAATGAATATAATGTGTATTCAATGTATTGAAAAAGTCACAAGCCAACATGCATGTAAAGGCAATTATGACATAAGTTCCTTTTATACTAAAAGACATGCATGTACAGGGGAGAACTCTGAAGTACAGATACTGATTGTTTTTTTCCTTGGTTTAAGGAAACTGCTTCTTTCTATGTAACTATCACTGTGAAGGAATAGGTTTGTATCTGTGTATTTACCTGTAGGGAGTTCTTATGCATCTGTGTTGGCCTGGTACATATTTATAGAAATCACTTTTTCCTATCTATCAAAATGTAGATAAGTAAATTTTTAGAATTTATGGGCAACCATAGAAAGCATTTTCTAAGTGGATGACAGACACAGGGGCTGAATCCTGCTTCAGGCAGTAGCAAGCGAGCTAAACCATCACTGATTGACTTTTATTAACTCTGATTTGTAAAAGTGATAGGCTCAGGCTTGGAGATGATGGACAGATTTTTGTCACCCAGCCAGGCTAGGAATCCTAGAGAAATGCCAAAGAGAAAAGAGTGTTGTTTCCAAAAACCCGTTGTGCTTTGAACGTTTGCTACTTTTGTTTTTTCTATTTTACATACCCAAGCTGAAATGTTTTTACCAATTATTTTGTCATTCTTTATAAAACTTAGTTTAATCAGACACTGAGTCTGATCTTTGTGCTTTAGGCTATGGCTGTAAATAGCAATGAAGTGGAAATACTGTTTGTTTAAGAAGCTGGAATGCATTGCTTCAGTTAAGAGAAAGAGTGGAAGAATGAGAACGCACTGCACTCTTCCCTCAATTCTTAGTTCCCTTCAAAGAGATATCTTTAAAAAAAAAATTGTGTCTTTTCAGTTATCCTTGAAGAAATTCTTATGGGCTCATTAGTTATGAAGTGAAATCCTCACATGTAACTAATATATTTCTTTCTCTCCCTTGCTAGGTTAAGCCCTAGGCAAATTTATAAAACTTGTTTTTGATAGCTCCAAGCTGCTTTTCCATCCAACCAGTGTTTGTTGAGCATCTACTCAACAAACCAAGTCCTTTGCTTGGTAGATGCTTTGTAAGTATTGCATTTGAACTTCAGAAAGATGTATGATGAAAGGATTATTATTCCTATTTTCAGATGAACAATTTTCAGATGCATTCTCTAGAGGTTTTCAAAAAGAATTCCCACAACCAGTAAGTAACAGTATCAGTCCTCTAATTCTTATATACAGTGGTTTTTCTTTTCTTAGGTGCAGCTCCTCAAAATCTTTGTGTTCCATTAATTAAAACTCACTCTCTGAAGTGATCTGATAATATCATTCTCATGAAGATGTAAAGGTACCTGAGGCTTAATGGGCTTCTAATTTCTCCTTTGGATTTCTTCTTTTGACTTTTGAGTTATTTAGAAGTCTGTTGTTTAATTTAGAAATATGTGGAGATTCTCTAAATATCACATTGTTATTGAATTCTAACTGAAAATTGTCCTGATGACAGAATGTACTGTCTTATTTTGACCCTTTGCAATTCACTAAGACTTGCTTAGTGGCTCTGCTACGGCCTGTCTTGATGAATGACCCATTTGCATTTGGGAAGAATGTGTGTTTTGCTGTCGTTAGATATAGTGTTCTATAAAAGCATATCAGGCTAAGTGTTGATATTGTTGTTCACATCTTCTATATTCTTTCTAATTTATCTACTTGTTTTATCAACTACCAAAATAGGGATATTATATCTCCAGTTGTGGATTTGTCTATTTCTTTATTTCTGTAAATTTTTGATTCATACATTTAGGGACAGTTTTTTTGGTTCATACGCATTTGAGATTGTTATGACTTATTGATGAATGAAACATAATTTGTTAGTACTTTTGTTCTCAAAGTCTACTATGGCTGACTCTAATATACCATCTTAACCTTCTTATATTTAGTGTTTGTATGATACACTTTTTTCATCATTTTACTTTCAATCTTTGTCTTACTCTTTCAAGCATATTCTGGTAAACAGCATGTAGTTAAGCCTTGTTTTTGTTTTTGTTTTTCTGTCTGACAATTTTTACCTTCTACTTGTAGTGATAATCTATTTACATATAATTTAATTATTGATATGTTTGTATTTAGGTTTACTACCTTGATGTTTGTTTTCTTTTTGTCCCATCTACTTTTTTTATTTTATTTTTTTAATTTTTTTTTATGTTCCAATAAAACTTTATTGGTTCCATCTACTTTCTGTTCATCTATTTCTCCTTTCCTGCCTGCCTTTGAGTGAAATGAGTATTTTAATAGTCCATTAGATATTATCTATTTTTACGTTATGCCTCTTGGCATTATTTTCTAGTTGTTGCTCTAGATACTAAATTATTCATCTTCATAATCACGTAAGAACTTTAAACTTATATAGTTTCAATAACTGACCAAGTGTGCCCATTGTTCTCTTGTTGTGTTTTATTTTCACAGGCTATGGACCACATAATGTATTGATATAATTTTGACTTTAAACAATCAATAGACTTTCAAAAAATTTTATCTATCTATTGTCTATCTATTTATCTAATAAAGGCATAGGTATAAATATATTAGAATTTAAAAATAATTTTGTTGGGCTGGCCGAATGGTGCGGTGGTTAAGCGCTGGCTTGGGAAGCCAGCGGCCCCGGTTCGGGACCCACATATGAGGGCCAGTGACACTGCCCTCAAAAAAAAAAAATAATAATAATAATAATAATAATTTTGTTTTTTTATGTAATAGGAATCATTTTACAGGGTTTAAAATATTTTACATTTTATATATATATATTTTTTTAAACCCTTTAATTTATCCTTATGTGTATCTTTGCTAATGTTCTTTTTTTCCTTCATTCAGGACAAGTTTTTCTTTAGTATTTCCCTTCAGACTAAAGAATTTCCCTTAGTGTTTGTTGTGGTGCAGGTCAGTTAGGCATGAATTCTTTCAGCCTTTGTCTGAAAATTATTTTTTCTTCTTTCATAAAAGATATTTTCACTGGATATAGAATCTAGGTTGACAGTTTTTTCTTTCAGAATTAAAAAATGTCATTCCATTTTCTTTTGTTCTCTGTTGTTTCTGGTGAATAGTCATACTTTATTCTGATTGTTGTTCACTGGTGCATAAGGTGTGAATTTTTTTCTGAGGATTCTTTCAAGATTATATTTGGCTTTCAGCACATTGTCTGTGATGTGTACAGGTATGGTTTTCTTTATATCTATTATGTTTGGGGAAAACACAGGAGAACTGCACTTCTTAAAACTGTGGGTAGATGTCTTTATCAGTTTTTCAAAATTCTTAATCATGATCACTTCAAATATTTTTTTCTGCCCCATTTTCTCTCTTTATATGGAATTCCAATTATGCATATGTCAAACCATTTTATATTGTTCCACAGATATCAGATGCTGTGTGTGTTTTTCAGTGTCTTTCTCTTTGCATTGCACTTTAGATAATTTCTATGAGCATGTCTTTTGGCTCACTTATTTCTTTCTTCTTTGTGCCTAGTCTGCTGATAAGAATGAATATAAAGAACTCTGATAGGCTATATTATCATCTTTTTCAGTTTTAGAATATCCACTTGGATTTTTTATACTGTTTCTATTTCACTGATAAAATTTTCTGTTTGCTCACTTGTGTCTTTCACTTAGAGATTTTAAAATATTTTTATCATAACACCTGGGCTATATCTGGAAATGGTCCTTTTGACCGTTTTTGTTGTTGTTGTTTGGTTTTGTATTTTCTTAATGGTAGGTCACATTTTCTAGTTTCTTTGCATGTCTCAGTTTTTTATTGCTATATGTCTTGTGTAAGATAACTGTAGAGACCAAAGTAAATAATCTTTGTGCCAAGCAAATGGTTTACCCCTTCTGTCATGCTGCTAGTGTGAGCACCGAGTCAATATATTTTTAGTTGAGCTGAGTTTGGCGATATTGTTGCTTTAGTTAGATTTAGTTCAGCATAGTCTTCAAATGATTTGAGGGCAGATTCAATACATTTGTTTTGGATATGAGTGCCTGGAGGATTTTCCTCAGGGCTCCTGCATTGCCTTCATTCTTTAGCAGGTGTCACATACCTATACATCAGATGGGAGAACTTTTGGGGCTTTCTTACCTCTCTTCCAGCGATAGGAGGCCACTGCTTGCACTCATTGTTTAGACTCCTAGTGCCCGGAGGGCTTCTTTCATTTCTTCTATTCTTGGTAAAAGACTTTACCAAGCTTTGCATACCTGTGACTGGCAGTGGTGTGTGTACATTTGTACGTTTGTATGTTTGTGAAGATGTTGTTCCATCAACTGTTGAGAGAAGACTGTGGAAGTGTCTAACTATAATTATAGATTTGTCTTTTGTTTTCAGTTCTGTAAGTTTTTGCTTCATAATTTTGTAGCTCTATTATTTAGTCCTTGTATTTTAGGATTGTTATATCTTCTTGGTGGATTAGTCCTTTATTGTTATGTAATGTCCTGCCATGTCTGTACTAATTTTCTTTCCTCTGAAGTCTACTTTATCTGATATTGATATAGACACTCTTGCTTTCTTTTAATGTTTATATCTTTTTTGACATATCTTTTTTCCATCCCTTAACTTTCAGTCTGCCTATAACATTGTAGTTGAAGTGAATCTCTTAAAGAAAGTACATTGTTGGGTAATTTTTAAAATACATTATGTCAATCTCTGTGTTTTAATTTTTGTATGTGGACCATTTATATTTAAATTTTGATATGTTAGAGCTTGTCAGGCATTTTATTTTTTTATTCTTTTCTGTTTTTGCTTCTTTGCTTTCTTCTTCCTGCCTCTCTGTGGGTTACATGCACATTGTTTTAGAATTGTTTTTTGATATATCTATAGTATTTTAAGTACATCTCTTTACATAGCTTTTTTTTTAGCATTTCTCTGGGATATATATATATATATCATTAGAGTCTACCTGTGGCAGTATTTTACTAGCTTTAGTAACATGTAAAAACTTACTTCCCTTTCTGTGATTTTACTAATGATATAATTGCCTTAAATATTATCTCTACATATATTTTGAACAATATCAGATATTGTTATAATTTCTTGCTTCATCCATCAAACAAATTTAGAACTTCCCTTCAAGAGAAAGAGAAAGTATTCTATTTATATGTTTACTCTTTTTGTTGTTCTTTTTTTTTGATGTTTCATGATTCCTTTTTTATTATTTCCTTTCTGTTTACAGAACTTCTTTAGCAAATCTTTTAGGGTAGTATGCTGATGACAAATTCTTTCTTTTTCTTCTGAGAATGTCTTTATTCCCCTTTACTCTTGAAAGCTAATTTCTTCAGATATACAGGCATACCTGGGAGATATTATGGGTTCAGTTCCAGACCACCACAATAAAACGAATATCACAATAAAGCAAGACATATTTTTTTTGGTTTCCCAGTGTATATGAAAGTTATATTTATACTATACTGTAATCTATTAAGTGTGCAATAGCATATATCTAAAAACAAAACAAAACAAAAAAACAACACACATACCTTAATTTAAAAATATTGTATTTCTAAAAGATGCTAACCATCATCTGAGCCTGTTGGAAAAATGGCACTGGTATACTTGCTCAATGCAGGGTTGCCATAATTATTTAATTTATAAAAAATGTAATATTTGTGAAGCACAGTAAAGCAAAGTACAATAAAATGAGGTATACCTGTTGAATTATAAATTAAGACTCCCTTTCATTAATGTCATGCCACTTCCTTATGGCTTCCATAGTTTCAGATAAGAAATCTGCTGCCCTCTATCATTGTTTTCCCTATAAGTAAAATGTTTCAATCTTGCTAATCTCAAGAATTTTTGGGCCAGCCGAGTGGCACGGTGGTTAAGCGCTGGCTTAGGAAGGCAGTGGTCCCGGTTTGGGTCCCACATATGAGGGCCGGTGACACTGCCCTCAGAAAAAAAAATAAAATAAAAAATAAATAAAGAATTTTTTTCTTTTGTGTTTAGTATTCAGAAGTTTGACTGTAAGTTGTTTTGGCATGTATTTCTTGGGTTATATCCTGTTTGGGGTTTGCTCACCTTTGTAAATCTTTAGGTTTATGTCTTTTGCAAAATTTGGGAAGTTTTCAACCATTATTTCTTTGAGTACTTTTTCAGGTTGCTGTTTTTATCCTCTTTTTCTTGTACTCCAATGATAAGAATGTTATATCTTTTGTGATAGTCCCATAGGTTGCTGAAACTCCATTAATTTTCCTCACTCTATTTTCTCTCTGTTGTTTAGATTAGGTGACATCTTTTGTCTTACTTCAAGTTCACCAATTTTTTTCCTCTGTTCCCTCTTTCATTCTGCTGTTGAGCCTATCAATTGGGTTTTTTTCATTTGTTTCAAGTGTGTTTGTAATTGTTTGCTGATGTATTTTTATGATAGCTGCTTTAAAAATCTTTGTCAGATAATTCTAACATTTCTGTTGTCTCAGTCTTGGCAACTATTGATTGTCTTTTTTATTCAAATTGATTTTTTTCTGGTTCTTAGTAAGTGACTTTATATTACATCTGGGTATTTTGGATATTATGCTGTAACACTATGAATCTGATTTACACTTTGTGTTTTAGCTGGCTTCTTTAATTACATTTTGGTATGGGAATTAGGAAGTGCTGTTTTGCTACTAGCAGATGGGAGAGAAGTTCATGTTCCCACTCAGCCTCTGTTGCCACCCAAGTGGAGGAGGAGTTTCTCATTATGACTGGGTAGGAATGGGAACTCCAGCTCCCCACTAGTCCTCCACTGATACCATAGGGAAGTGGCCTTGTTACAACTGCTTGGTGGTGAAAGTCTTCACTCTTTACTAGGCTTCCTCTGACTCTACTCCAGAAGGAAGGAGCATAGGCAAGTTTTTACTGCCAGATAAGGTGGAGTGCTAGGTCCCTGTACTCTATCCTTTTTTGTAGCATAAAGTTTCATGTAGTTGATGAGAGTCAGAGCATTCCACAGACACAAGCATGTGAGGCCATAGGAAGCCTGAGGACAGGCCTGGGGAACTGAGAGAAGCCTCCAGGAATTCTCTGGATTTTTTTATATATCAGCAAGGAACAATTGGAACTTGAAATTTAAAACCCAATACCATTTATATTAGCAGCCCCTAAAATGAAATAAATCTGACAATATATATTCAAGATTTATATGACAAAGACTGCAAAACTCTGATGAAAGAAATTAAAGAACTAAGTAACTAACTAGAGAGATATTGCATGTCTGTGGACATATTGTCAAAATATAAGTTCTTTAGAAACTTGATGTATAGATTCAATGCAGTCTGAATCAGAATCCCAGCAATTTATTTTGTGGATATCAACAAACCGATTTTAAAGTTTATATGGAGAGTCAAAAGACCCAGAAGAGCAAACAAAATATTGAAGATAAACAATATCAGAGGACTGACACTACTTAAATTCAAGACTTGCTATATAGATAAAGTAATGAAGGCAGTATGGTAGTGGTGAAAAAATAGAGAAATAGATCAATGGATCAGGATAGAAAGCCCAGAATTAGACTCCTATAAGTACAATCAACTGATCTTTGACAAAAAAGTAAAGGCAACACAGTGGAACAAAGATAGTCTTTTCATCAAATAGTACTGGAACAACTGGATATTCACATGCAAAACAAAACAAAACAAAAAGGCTTATAGACCTGACAGTAAAATGCTAAAGTATAAAACTCCTAGAAGATAACATAGGAGAAAACCTAGATGATTTTGGATGTGGTGTGAATGATAGATATAACACCAAAGATGCAATACATGAAAGGAGTAATGGATAAGCTGGGCTTCATCAAAATTAAAAACTTCTGTGAAAGATGCTGTCAAGGGAATGGGGAGAAAGGCCAAAAATTAGGAGAAAATATTTGCAAAATATGTAACTAATAAGGGACTATTATCTAAAATATAAGAAAGAACACTTAAAACTCAACAATAAGAAAATGAATAGCCTGATTCAAAAATGGAGAAAATATACGAAAAGACACCTCACCAAAGAAGACATACACATGGAAAATAAACATATGAAAAGATGATCAACATCACATGTCATTAGGGAATTGCAAATTAAAATAACAATGAGATACCTTCAGGCACCTATTAGTGGCCAAAATCCAGAACACTGACAACACCAAATGCTGGTGAGGATATGGAGCAACAGAAACTCTCATTCATTGCTGGTGGGAATGCAAAGCGGTGCAGCCACTTTGGAAGAGAGTTTGGCAATTTTTTACAAAATTAAATATACACTTAACCATGTGATCCATCAGTTGCACTTCTAAGGTTTCACCCAAAAGAACTGAACACTTATGTCCACACAAGAAACCTGCACACAAATGTTTATAGCAGGTTTATTTATAATTGCCCAAACTTGGAGGCAACCAAGATGTCCTTCAGTAGGTACATTGATAAAGACAGAGTGGTGCATCCAGACAATGGAATATTATTAAATAATAAAAAAGAAATGAGATAGTATCATGAAAAGACATGGAGGAAACTTAAATGCATGTTATTAAGTAAAAGAAGATAATCTATAAAGCCTACATACTGCATGATTTCAATTATATGACATTCTAAAGAATGGCAAAACTATGGAAACAAAACTAAACAATGCAGCAAAAGCATTGAATTGGGAGTAGGGAAGAATGAGTTGGTGGAACACAAAGGATTTTTAGAGCAGTGAAACTACTCTGTATTTGGATTTTCCCCAATTGTTACTTATGACACTGGCATCATTAAAAAGCCCAGTGCCTGGAACACAGTAGGCAAGCAATAGATGTTGGACAAAAACAATGCATAAATGAGTTGAATGAATGTCTAACCCTAGGCAAAATAATGAACTGTGGCAAAGTTTCCTAAAAGAGTGTTTTGACTTGACTGGAAAAGCTCTTCTTTCTTCCTAATATTTGAGCAGCACTTATGACCTGGGGAAAGCCTGTGGTGAATGTGACACAGGCTCTTTACATGGATCACAGAAATGCATATTTGGGATATCTGTCATCTAGTCACAATAGGTTGTAGACATCTAAATGACAAGGAGCTGCTTGTGATTCATTTTATATCCAGCATAGAACCTTGTTGGTATGCCTTTTGAATAGTAGATGGTTAATAAATATTTGTTGAATGAATGTTAAAAACGGATCCATTTACTGTCCCTGGTAACTATGGAAGAGGATCTTAGTTTAAAGTTGGGATTTATACTCTGTCCTAAACATGTCTGTTATGGACTGAACTGTGTGCCTTCAAAATTCATATGTTGAAATCCCAACTCACGTACCTCAGAATGTAACACTATTTGAAGATAAGTTCTTTAAATATGTGGTTAAGTTCAAATGAGGCCTTCAGAGTGGGGCCCTATCCAATTTAAGTGATATCCTTATAAGAAGAGAAATAGAAACCAGGGGCAAGCACAGAGAAAAGGCCATATAAGGACTTGGCGAGCAGGCTTCCCACTACAAACGAAGGACAGAGGCCTCAGGAGAAACCAAATCTACCAGCTCCTTGATCTTGAACCTCCAGCCTCCAGAACTGTGAGAAAATAAATATCTTTTTTTTTTTTTTAAACTACCCAGTCTGTGGTATTTTGTTGTGGCAACCCTAGCAGGCTAACATTGTAATATTATGAATGTTTTATTTAACAGATATGTTGCTATTTCTCCATGTGTCTTGGCAAATTGGCAAATACGTGTGCCTCAAATTTAAGCTCATTATGCATGTTAATATCAAGGTGTATTTTCCCACCTCTTCTTTTAGCATTAAAATTATACCCATTGTACGAACTTCTGGTAAAATGGCGCAATAGACAGACACTGTGCTAACTGCCTCCCAGGATCACACCAAAATTACAAACAAATTATACAGCATTCAACCCTGGAGGTTGCCGGAACACTAGATGAACAGAACCACTAAAGGAAGAACTTTAAGAGGAGGCCGTGTCGGATCCGGTAGGAAGGGCGGAGACGAGAGAGGGTGAGCCCCGTGAGGGAAGCCCCAGCCGTGGGAAGCTTGTCTGGTTGGGGGAGAGACCCTCCGGCTGCACACCAAGCTCACCAGCCCAGAGTTCCTTTGCCGGGAAGAGGAGTTCTAATATAGCCGGCAGTAAATTAGTGAGGACTCTCTTTATTCAGCTCAGTGAGGCTAAGAGCGGCTGGAGAATCAGTGGGGCCGGTGCACTGGCTTGCTCGCCAGTGAGCACTTACCTGGTTCTTGGTGGAGGGAGTAGCTGTGTGAGCCGGACCCAGGAGCCTGCGGGGACGGACTGAACTGAGCACCTTTCGTGCAAAGGCTGGAGGTGTTTGGACTGTTGTTCCTGTGGTGTGGAGCCTGCACGCGAGTGGTGTAGGGAGGACGCCATTTTGTCGGGCTTGGGCCCTCCCACGGAGGATCAGGTCTGAGACCTCATTGGTCTGGTGGAATTGGCGCAGAAGTGCGTGTGTGCGCGCGCGTGCCTGTGGCCTTGGATCCCCATCATCTGCCCGGCTTATACTGCGTTGCCAGGGAAACGCTGGGCGGGTGCCCTCTGCCTCCAACAGGCTGCTCACTGAGACCCGGGAGTGCACAAGCCGCCTTGGGTCCCCACCCTTCACACAGCTTGTGCTGTGTTGCCAGGGAAACGCCTAGTGGGAGTGATCCGGCTCCAACAGGCTGCTCACTGAGACGCGGGAGTGCACAAGCCTCCTCAGGTCCCCGCTCTCCCCACTGCGCTTGCAGAGTTGCCAGGCTGGTGATTGGTTGTCAGGCTGCTCAGCCTGATCTGCGAGCGGCTGATTGGGACAGGTGGAGTCTGGGAGTTTTCCTGGGAGTGTTGGGCCGTGAGCTGTGTGCCTGCGTGATCCAGCCGGGGCTCTCCTGGTGATCTATCTAATACATCAAAGCGATCCCAGAGCGACAGCCAGAATGGGGAAACAAAGAAACACATCACAAGTAAAAGATCAGAAGAAACCTCTAGAAATGGAACTAAATGAAACAGAGGGAGCCAACCTTTCAGAGACAAAGTTTAGAGCACTGATGACAAGAATGTTTAAGGAACTTAGTGAGGACATAAAGAAGGATAGGGAAACCATAAAAAACAACCTGTTAGAACTAAAGAATACAATAACTGAAATGAAGAACACACTCGAAGGAATCACCAGTAGAGTAGATGAAGCAGAGGAGCGGATCAGTGATTTGGAAGACAAAATAGCAGAAATCACCCAGTTGGCACAGCAAAAAGACCAAAGAATAAAAAACAATAAAACTAGTTTAAGAGCCCTATGGGACAAGGTGAAACGCAACCACCTTAGACTCATAGGAATACCAAAAGGAGAAGAGAAGAAGCAAGGGGTCGAGAATATATTTGAAAAAATAATGACTGAAAACTTCCCTACCCTGGTGAAGGAAATCAACATACATGCCCAGGAAGTGCAGACGGTTCCAAAGAAGCTGAACCCAAACAGGTCCACACCAAGACACATCATAGTTAAAATGGCAAAGGTTAAAGACAGAGACAGAATCCTAGAGGCTGTAAGAGAAAGACAGCAGGTTACATACAAAGGAACTCCTGTTAGACTACCAGTTGACTTGTCTACAGAAACTCTGCAGGCCAGAAGGGAGTGGCAGGAGATACTCAAAGTGACACAAAATAAAGGCCTACAACCAAGATTGCTCTACCCAGCACGGTTATCACTTAAAATTGAAGGAGAAATAAAGAGCTTCTCAGAAAAGAATAAGCTTAAAGAATTCATTACCACCAAGCCAGCATTGCAAGAAATGTTAAAAGGGCTTTTTTAAACAAAAGAAAGGGGTAAACAAGCTAACCCAGGGAGACCAGGAATACAAATAACAAAAATGGCAATACATATGCACCTATCAATAATCATTTTAAATGTGAATGGGCTAAATACTCCAATCAAAAGACAGAGAGTGGCTGAGTGGATAAGAAAATAGGACACAGGTATATGCTGTTTATAGATGGAATAAGATATTTCATGCAAATGGAAATGAGGAAAACAAAAGCTGGAGTACCAATACTTATTTTGGACAAAATAGACTTTAAAATGACTACAATAAAAGACAAAGAAGGGCACTATAACCCTAATAAACATGTATGCACCAAATATAGGAACTCCTAATTACATATAACAGATTTTAACAGACATAAAGACAGAGATCAACAGTAACACTATCATAGTAGGGGACTTCAACACCATTGTCACCAATGGACAGACCCTTTAGACAGAAAATCAACACAGAAAGAGTTGATATAAAGGAAAAACTGATGGTTGTTGGCTGGGAGGGAGTGGGAAAGAGGAGGAAGGTTTTGGACAGTGCAGATGGAACTACAATGTTGCCGCAGGGAGATGGGGGCAGTTCTGGGAATGTAATTGATAATCTTGTGAAGAGACTATTATGTTGTGTGAAATAAGTCAGTCGGAGGACAGGTACTATGTGATCTCACTTGTGTGTGGAGTCTGAAGAGCTGAGTGAACGATCAAAGTAAACAGACTCGTAGATGTAGAGGAAAAACTGAGGGTGGCTAGTTGGGAGGTGGGTGGGGATGAGGGGAAGGGGAAGGGATTAGACAGGATAAATAGACAACTACAATATTGCCACAGGGATATGAAACACAGTTCGGGGAATATAATAATGTAAAAATTTTGTGGCGTGTCAGATAGTCACATGTCTTGTTAGGGAGACCACTTCATGGATGGAGTAGAGGCTTGATCACTGCACTGTACACCTGAAACTGATGTTGTATAGTATTGTATGCCAACTGTAACTGAATATGTGGATGGTCACGGGATATGGAGTATACTGTGGAGGGGAGTCAGGGGAGTTGTGATAGATATGTATGATATGGGGGGGAGTGGGGTGGCAAACTGGGGGAGGGGGGTTTTCATTTGGGGGGTAAAGAGTATAACTATTGCATTGTGTTGTACACCTGAAACTAATAAAAATAAATAAATTAAAAAAAAATTATACCCATTGTTTCTTTCTTTCTTACTTGTTTACAGTGGGGAAAAAATTACCTTGTTTTAAGAAATAATACAAGACAAGCCATGTTCCATAATTAATTAGGTTGCAGAATCAATGAATTAAAGCCAAAATAAACCCCTCAAAATATATATACCTAAGAATTTTTACATGTCCTATTTTTTTTCCTTCAGAAAATGCCATCTCTATTTTACAATCTGCTTTGGTCTGACCAGTGCTAATCTGGCATCCTTTATCCCACCTCACTGAAATCTGGGGACCTCAAAGAGTGCTCATCCTTGGTGCCCCACACCATGTTATTTGGTATTTAGTTTAATATTTCTCTGCAGGGCCCAGGATCTACTTTATGAGACAACTTCCCCTCCATTCATGATTTTCCTTGCCTCAGAACCTTCTTAGATGGCACCCTCCTACGTTAGCACTAAGGGGGAAGCAAACACTGGTGACATTTTATCAGTTGGCTGTGACCCAAGTATAACCACGACCCCAATTTCAGGGAGTCTACTTTTTCAACACTCCTACCGGAGGCCAAGTGATAATAAAGCCAGACACAGACATTTCCTCCAACTTTTGCCAGACGATGTGGCTCCTTGAAGTAGATTACAATAAAGTCTGTACAAAGTAAGAGGCATGTTAGAGCCTCCCTCCCCAGAGGAAAACCGGTTTCCAGCCTGAGACTGACCCCATAAGTGGAGTCAAAATTCAATTGTTACATCATCCTTAAAGCATGCTATTTAACACAAAGGCAGCCTATGAAGGAGCAGTTAGAGAAAAAAATCTCTGGCTTCAAGTATCATTAAATATTTTTTAAGAGGATATGGAAGGGTTTCAAAGGGTAACAAAATAAAATTTTAAAAGGTTTTTATCTATGTCATCTAATTTTTCTTTTTCAGCCAACATCTTTATGTTGGAGAGCCTTGAACTTTGTGAGTTTTACTATGACATGCAAGACATTTTTTTAAAACCGTAATTACTATGTTTGTTGTAGTATTCACATCTGTATGATAGAAATAGCTAATAGCTGATTTACTCATAAACTTGAGAAAAGATTTAGATGCAGTTTCCAAAGACATTCCATTTCACCTTTTTTTTCTTTCTTATAGTCCTGCTTATCACCAATTAGTGTTGTGCATGGACTTTCCATAGGTTTGGGGAGATATAAAGGAATAGAAGACATGATTGAAGAGTTTACTCCATGTCCACAATGTTCTGGGAACTTTCTGGGACTCAACATACTTACCATCAAAACCTCTTGTTAAGTGGGATTTTTCTGTTCACTAACTGATCAAAAGATTTTTGTTACTTATTACCATAGAATCTGTGGCAGCTCCATGCAGTTTTGCGAGTTACTTGAGTTGGAGAATGACTGTCGGCAGCAATGACAGTAATGGCTAAGATTTTCCAGGAATGTCTTTTGAGTTCAACAGTGGTCTGAGACTCATGAATGTCAACGGTAGTCTTTCGTGTTGTGAAGAAAGTCCTTTAGATTTCTCCCTGACTTCAACCAATCATTTTTGCAATGAGATGGTGAAATTGATTTACTCCAAAATAACTTTTCACATGGTAATGGGGAGGTTATTGGTGGGAAGCTCATGTCAGTAGTTAAGTGATGCTGAGGAACTATTTTGGGGAGCAGCTACCTCAGAAACTACCTCCACCTTTGCAAGCTGACTCTTGTGCATATGGTTTATATGCAAAATTACTGACTTTTTAATATTTTCTATCCTACATCATGTCCTCCTTACAGACTGAGGTTTCTTGGTTCAGTCTAGAGTCCAGAAATCTAGGGACACATGGTAGAGAAAAAAAAATGTTAGGGCCTAAATGGAGTTTTGCAAGGGATGGCATTGTTGGAGATCAGATGGCTGAGAATCAGCCTATCGACTGATTATCTAATGAACAAGAGATGTGAGGAACTGGTACAATTATTTAGAAAAATCAGGGCTAAAACTAGTTAGGTTTTCTGCCGTATTTTAACCATGAAATCTGGGCATTTTGGTATATAATAGTTAAAAAAATTAAAAACAGACAGTCCTTCAACTTATACAGTGTACAATCTGGAGAAGGGTGACAATAAAAACAAATAATTATGTAGTTAAAATAGTTGAGCAAAGATAAAAATAATGGAAGCTAACATATGTGGGTTTTAATCAATATATTTCCTTTTGAGAAGTAAGCAGTTCCTGATGCCTGTTACCTACCCCAGATGAACTTAATTAATTTGTTTGATATTCAGGAGTTTTGGCCTTTTTAGGGGGTAGGAGGAGCAATTTTGATGCCATACAACATTCTGTATTTTGAATGGGATGAAAAGTAATAATGATCCATATTCCATATTACTTTTCATATAATGTAAACTTACCAAATATGAAAATTTTAATTGGATACTTCTAAGGAGTACCATTGTTATATGCATTCTTGTCAAGATGAATCTTACATTAAAACATTTCTCCCAAGCTACCACAAAACCCAGAATCATTAAAAATTTAAGAATTGCTAAAATACAAAGGACAAACAACATACAGTGTTTATGTTTTGCATTTTACTCAGTTTGAGTAACAAAACTAATTGGTTGTTTTCTTTTATATTTTGCCTGTTTCTAATCAGTTTCACTTTTAATTTTCCATGAGCTCACCAAGTGATGATATTTTGGGTGGTTTCATACTCTGGCATTATCCATATTGTTAGCAAGATTTTGATCATTGAAAGAAAATATTTCAGTGCATAAGAGGGTTTGTAAAGTCTGCAGTACTCTGTTAGAAGAAACTTAAGTTTGGAGTTAAGAATGCTTTAACAGGTATATAAATGGAATTGTGTGGAACTGAGTTGATTCTAAAATAACAAAAGTCAGGCTTTATTAGTACATCTATATTTTCTCAGTTGCTTAATAAATTTTATCATTATGCTGAACTTTGTTGATGCAGTGTAATATGAGTGGATACGTTTACAGTCCTTAATTTTTATCTGTTGAAGTCTGTTATAAATCCTGGTAATGTAGGCACTGTATGTATTTAATAAACACAGCCTAGATACAGCGTATCCTTCTAATAATCACAAGGCAGGCTTGGTAGGATATTAAATCTATGCCAGTTCAGTTAAACCAACAGACGGTTTCAGAAAGAGCAGAATGTCTTTGGTTAGCAGGTTATTCCACTGTGCTATTAACTGGTAATGTAAATGAACAATTGATATGCACCTTGCTATCTGTTCTGCTAAAAGACTCATATTAAGTTAAATATTTTATGGCAAAAAATCATACTGGAGTACAAAATAGCTGAATTCCATCATTTATGTCAAGTCTTTCTAATGAATCATTATTTACCAGGAGAAGGATAGAACTGCCGCCTCTGGAGAGGTGACAGAAAGGGAGATTAAGCTGGCACTATCAGTGGTTTATCATCCATCTGGGATTATCTGACTCTCTTGCCTCTTCTCCACTTTAGGAGGGCTGCCGTGGCCATTGTGTGGTTCATTAGAACTTTACCAGAGGTGTTCTGGATCAGAAGGCCTATCAGCCCCAATTTACTCCTTGTCAGCAATTCTTGTCTAAGGAGGAGCAGGGGCAAGATTGAAACTAATGGCTGAAATGAGGTTTAAGGATTATCTGTGCTTTTTAAAAAAAATTAGTTTCAGGTGTACAAAACAACATACAGTAATACCTTGGTTTGCGAGCATAATTTATTCTGTGAACAAACTACTCATATAGCAAGACATCGCTTGTTTACCACGTTAAAATGTATTAGAGGGCCAGCCGAGTGGCGTGGTGGTTAAGCACTGGCCTGGGAAGCCAGCGGCCCCAGTTAGGGTCCCACATATGAGGGCCAGTGACACTGCCCTCCAAATAAAAAAAAAATGTATTAGAAATGTTTGCTTGTTTTGTGGAACACTCGCAAACCAAGTTACTCGCAATCCAAGGTTTTACTGTAATAGTTAGATATTTCATCCCTCTCAAAGTGATAACCCCTCCCCCAATCTACTACCTTTCTGACACCATATATAGCTATTATGATTCCATTGACTGTATTCTTTATGCTGTACTCCACATCCTGTGACTATACATATATTAAATTATAGTTGATATTCAATATTATTCAGCTTCAGCTTCAGGGGCACACTGCAGTGGTCAGGCATCTACACTGTCCATGAAGTGGTCTCCCGAATAAGAGAAGTGCCCATCTGACCCTCTATAAAATCTTTACAACATTATTGATTATATTCCCTAAACTGTATTTCATATCCACGTGTCTATATTGTGACTACTAATTTGTACTTTTTAACCCCTTTGCCTTCTCCCCTATCCCAGTCCCCTCCCTCCTAGAAACACTCAGTTTTTTCTTTTCCCCTATATCTCTGAGTCTATTTCTGTTTTCTTTTTCTTTAGTCCTCTCCACTTGTTAAGAAGCTGAATCGAGAGCTGAATGCAGTATTTTCTTCTTTATTCCCCTGAATGTTCAGTGTATTTAGATCCTGATAAGAGTTCTGGCTTGCCACTTATGGCCTACAAATAAGTTGGACATGAGAAAACTGAATATAATAAAGAACTAAAACTTAGTTTTGAAAGATCGATGATGTTGCTGTAAGATGTTTTACACACACACACACACACACACACACACCCACAAACACAAACACAAACATGTGGAGAAAGAGAGAGAGGCCTTATAATCAAGTCCTTGCAAAGTCTCTCATCTCATGTGGTATTTTCTCAGTAATTTTATTTTGGACACAAACATGCATTAGCCCCAAGCCACCTTAATTGGTTGTTCCAAAAGGGGACACATTATACCCAGCTTTAGTAATAAATTTGTGATGCATGACCTTAAAATTTCAAGTATTTGATATCATTAGATAAAAAACAGCAATTTAGTTGTAGAAATCAAGAACATACACCTACAGAAAAAAATAGGTTTCAGTGTTAGGTAAATGGTGCTTTGGATAAAACATTATCAGCATCATATGTGGATTGAAATAGGGCTGCATCCCAAATGACTCAGGCAGAAGTACATGAAGAGAGAGTGCTGGAGAGCTGGGCCAAATAACTCTAACAATGGCCCTGGTGATACCCAGCAAGCTGATGTTAAAGACACATGTGAAAATTTTGACTAAAATTAGTTTGTAAAATCTGTGATATATTTTATATAAATCGATAAAGCAAGTAATATATTTAATATAGGCAATTTAAATATGAAAGTATAACTAAATTAATAAATGAAATACCATAAGGAGACATTTGACAATTTCATCTAGATTTCAAAAAAAAACTATGTATATGTATATATTTAACTTGGCCAAAAATGAATTGGAACATTCTCTTTGAAAATATAAAGAATGATCTTAGGGCCAGCCGAGTGGTGCGGTGGTTAAGAGCTGGCTTGGGATGCCAGCGGCCCCAGTTCGGATCCCACATACGAGGGCCAGTGACACTGCCCTCAAAAAAAAGAATGATCTTATATTCAAGGTTGATCTTACCTAACACCATATATTAGTTTTCCAAAATATGGTTAAATTTGATTGTGCTAGCAATTATAACCACCTTTAATTGTAGAGGTGACTATAGAATTAACCAGTTGCAAAGGGAAACTAACATTCGGAGAGAGTTTCATAAATTCAGCACAAATGTAATATACCTTAATCATACATGCCTTTAAAATAGCATGGGTCATTCTATGAAATCCTATGCAATGTAAAAGCTGAATTTTTAATACTAGGAAAACTGAGGTAGGCATGCTCATTGAACTGTCAAACTCAGTTCTTGATATAGCACAGCTACAGACTCCTGTTCAGCTGCCCTATGAGTGAATCCAAGTCACTGCCCATTTATTTGCATGTGTTAACATTTGCGAAGGGACTAGAATGTGCATTTTGTAGCATATAGCTGATGTTACTGATAATTATTTTTATTTATTTTTATTTTTTCAAATTAGGACTGCAGTAGCCAAGTATTATTTGAGGGTAAGACTGATAAAGTTTTTTGTATTAATACAGTGGCTTGCATCTTTTTTAATGATAAATTGACTATAAGCATTTGTATTTAGAGCACAATTTATTTTTGTTTAGTACATCAAAAAAGCTATTGTGAGCCACAGAAGGTGAGTTTACAACAATTCATCAAGTCCAGCAAATAAGTAGAATGTAGTTTATTACTATCCCTGGCTCCATTAATCCAATATAAACATTAATATGCTCTGAGCCTCCATCTTGGAATTGCACTGTGCAGGCTGTGAGAAAAAATATCCCTGTTTCATTTAGGTGTATGGATGCTACTCCACAATAAGGAGCTTCTGGGACTTGCAAGCTCCTGCAAATTGGAAACATCATACCAGACCAGATTCTAGAATTCATTGTCTAGGCCTCCCTAAGACCTCCAGTCTGAAACCAAAGCTTAGCTCAGAAAACTAGCAAATGCCAAATGCTGTCTTTCCTGGGAATGCCAGGAACTTGTTCTCTTCAGTCACATGACTCTTCAAAATATTTCAAAAGTGTCAAATTGCTGTTTTTGCATCTTGGGGAGTAGTCTAAAACTTGGCACTGAAAAAGGTGTGTGAAGCCTGAGGGTGCCCTGGAAGCTGAATTATTACTGATTATTGTTTGCTAACATTATGAATTTACACTTTAATAATCATTAGGCAACCTCTGGGGAAGAGGCCTCAATTGAACGTTACCTTAGAGTGTATTCAGTGTAAGTAGCGACAGTTAGCTACTGTCCTCCCTGCCACCACACACACAGATCACAAAACTGGGCTTGATGTGTATTATAAACAACAACAAAAAGTATTTGCTTTTTGTTCAGGCTGCAGGGCAGTTTATAGGAAAACAACTTGCTGGAAGAATAGGAGAGCTGAACTAGCAGTGTATGAAATCAGATTATTTGGGAAGGCCACTGCTTTGCAGAAGCAGAGCCTTCTGCTGAGGCTAACGATCCATCTTTCATGCACAGTACTCACTCAAGCCAAGTTCAAATAATGGGCAATGACTCAGGACAAGGTTCAGAAGATCCTTGCAGCAGTGACGTAGCACAGTTAGAGAGGGCGAGGAAAACCACCAAGGCCAAGACTTTGGTATTTGTAGCAGTGTCCATCCTAGTCCCGCCTGACTGCCCAGAGCAGAGGCAGGAAAGTGGAGAGAGGGGACCCGCTGCCCTTGAGTTGGTCACTCTGACTTGAACAAGTCCTGTGGAGAAGAAGCCGTTGATTGAAGTGAAGAATTTGGCATTGTGTGTCAGTCTCTTTGATTGGCCGGCAGAAGAGAGAGAACAATGACATGACAGAATCAACATGAACATTATACAGTTTCATAGGGTTATTATTATTATTATTATTATTAGTTCACAGGGACAGTTTCTGTTTGTGAATACTCTGAAGCTGTTATTTAAAACTTAGAGGATACTTTGAGAAATGGCAAGCAATGAATGAAAGTTATTAGTTTCACTTGTAATTTTACACAGGCAAATAAAACACAGAGAGGAAACTACATGTGAAGGTACCACAATGCCTCCATGCGTAGCTGACGTACCAAACTTGTTATATTCCCCGTAGGGCAAATGGGATCCATTCTGGCCAATTATACTGGACCAGGCCTAGAATCCTCTCTTGGTCACTTAATAGTGACTATTTGAGAATTGTGCCTGGCTTGTCTATTCAGTCACAATGAATCAAAACATCACGTTGTATGAATTTTTACAGCATTTAGTCCTGATGATATTAAATAGAAGACAATATTGTTTAAATGTAGAACTACAGTGTGTGTGTGAGAGATGGGCTAATGTTCATTTGCAGCCCTTGGGGTTCCCCAGGTAAAATCTGAAACTGGCTCCCATATATGGAGGGCAAGGAGGAACTTAGAAAGAGGCAGGTCACTCCAGATTGGCAGGCACAGTTTTAATCACCAAGGGATCTTACATATGAGGCTTGTCTTGGGCAGCCACAAGATGAATAGATCTATGCATCAGCCTCTTGCAAGTTTATATAGAGGCCTTGCCTGAGTTCAGCCATGTATACCATCCAGATGGTCTCACTAGCGTGTTGCTCCCCCAAGGCTTTTTACTTGCAAACAGCTTATACTGTAGAAACAGTAGGCAAAACATACGTTTCAAGGACAAGGGAGACAGTAAGGAGCCTCTGCTTGCCTGGGTCCAGCTCATGGGGTCAACTGGTGGTCATAACCTCTCAATGACATCCTTCAACAGATAGGGAATATTTCCTATATATTGTAGGAAAATATATAAGGAATAATGGAAATAGAAATAGCAAATCTCCAAGAAACTGCTAGGATTAGAGAGAGTATACAGTTAATTAGTTGTACTAGTTTCCATTGCTGTTGTATAACAAAACACCACAAACTTCGTAGCTAAAGCAACATACATTTTTCTCTTCCATTCTCTGGGTCAGAGATACGGTACAGGTCTCACTGGGGAAAAATCAAGGTGTTGGCAGAGCTCTCTTCTTTTCTGGAGGCTCTAGGGGAAAGTCTCTCACCTTTCCCAGATTCTAAAGGCTGCCCCTTGATGGTTGCTTTCCTTGACCTTCAAAGCCAGCAGTGTCCCACCTCCCTGATCCTTCTTACATCATTATGCCGCTCTCTGATCAGAGCTGGGAGAGATTCTTTGCTTAAGGACTCATGCAATTAGATTGGGCCCACCTGAATAACAGAGGATAATATCTCCAGCTCAAAGTTCATATTCTTAATCATGTCTGCAAAGCTCCTTTTGTCATATAAGGGAACAAATTCACAGGTTCTGGGGAATTTGTCTGTAGACATAGTTAGGGAACTACTATTCTGCCTAGTTCATTCATATATTCTGCTTTTCCTTCCCCCTAAATTCTCTTCCTCTTGCTTTATCAGTTCAATTTCTGCTCACTGTTTTGTTGTTTCATCCATTTGTCTTTTATTTACACATGCAACAAATATTTATTTAACATCCCTTCTGTCAGATTAATCTCTTGGGAAAAATATCAGAAAGGCAATTTTTCTATGACTATATATGTAGTCATAGAAATAATATGTAGACATCTTCACACTTGTTAAATGAGAAATACTAAGTAGGAGACTGAACATTCTTATCAGAGTGAACACAGGGAATGTTGCTGGCCCTCAATGCTCTGCAACATTTAAGAGTCAGTTGTCTGAATAAAAGTAGTAAGACAGAGGCTGTCAAACCCATCCAACCTAGAGGTTGATCAAAGAGACTATGTCTCAAAAGACCAAAGTTTCCATAAATTTACCTAACTTAGATTGACCAACTATGGTCCATGGAACAAATCTAGCTCATGTTTTTGTAAATAAAGTTTAATTGGAATACAGCCACATATTTGTTTATATAACATTTATGACAGTTTTCATGCTATAATGGTAGTGTTGAGTTTCTGTGACAGAAACCTATGGCTTGCAAAGTATTTATTATCTGGTCATTCTACAGAGAAAGTTTGTCAACTCCTGATAAAAAACAACGAGGGGCTAATACTATCTGTTAGGATACTTTCAGCATCAAGTAACATAAATTTTTCTTTTTTTGAGGGCAGTGTCACTGGCCCTTATATGTGGGACCTGAACCGGAGCCTCTGGCTTCCCAAACCAGCGCCTAACCACCACGTCACTCGGCCGGCCCAAGTAGCATAAATTTTAACAGCGGCTTAAACAACAAAGAAAATGTATTATAGCATGTAAAGATAGTGTAAGTTTCATTAATTACATGGCTCACACAAGCCATCAAGGGCTTAGGTTCCTTCCATCCTTTTTGCTTTGGCAATCTCAGTATGTTGGTCTGGTGTATATGTTCATTTATTCATGCTTTTAAGATGTCTAAAACATTTCCAGGCATCACATTGTTATGCTACTTCATCACAGGTAAAATAAATAGGACATTTCCTTCACATCTCATTTTTCATTAGGAAGACTTGCCTTGTACACCGCCAACCCAAAGCAGACTTTCTTTTTCTACTTCTGATTGGACAGAATTGAATCACATACACGACTGTCAAGGACAGTGAATGATTGTGATTTACTTAGGTTATCACCTAAGCACATGACTGTTGAAAAAATACCTATATGAAACTGAAACTCTGTCAGGAAGAAAAAGGTGGAAAATGGCTGTATGGACAGAAATGTCTGCCCTCCTTACCCTAGTATTCGTGTACCAAATCTAATGTCTTTAATCTCAGACCTCTCCAAGGAAACTCAATGCATCTGCTCAGTTCAGATTTTATGCTGTCTGCCATTTTCATGGACAAATTAACCTGACTCTTGATTCAAGCAACTTGTTTTGGGCTCCTGCCCATGTTCTCTCTGGGCCAAACCTTTGTTTTTTAGCACAGTGGTTAAGAGAGGAACCATGAGTTACATTAATAGTCAGACACACCATACTTTGAATTCCAGGTCTGCCAATTATCTACTGTGGCATATTCCCACCCTACCCCAATTTTAAAGAAATTTAGTATAGAACCCACTTCACAAATTCTTATTAAGAAATGAAATAAATTATATAAATCATTCCACACAGTTTCAGCTACATGGAAATGCTCAATGAATGTTATTTTTTACTATTAGCTCTATTCCCATTTTGTACAGGCAGTTCATGGTAGTTATTTCCCTGAGACAAGTCTGAAATAGGATAATAGTCTAATAATTAATTATTTTAAATATTTACATAAACTCTAATGAACTTTTTGAAAGAAAAGCAGAACCTCAGAATCTGAGGTTGTCATGCTGACATCCTGAGTCCTGGGATGCTAGCTCATGTACAGGTGGTCTGTGAATACATGCAAACTGATTTAGACTAACTTATGCAAACCATTTATCGGTAAATTTGCTGTATCTAAACCAAAGGAAGTATTTTGTGTTAAAATACAGTACCTTGGGAAACACTTTGAAGAACTATGCTCATAACATTTAAGATGGTATGCTTCACCTCCTATATGTATTCTTTTTGTTTTCTTAATCTCATGGGTTTTATATTTCAGTTGTTTCTTGAATCTGTCTCTTCTTCATTCCTACCACCATAGTCCTCACCATTTGACATCTGGACTACTGCAGCATTCTTCTAAAAGATTTCCCTGCTGTTTTGCATTCACCTCTGTAAGGGTACCAGTGTAAAATATATAAGGACAAGTCTAATTAGATGACTCTTCTATTTAAAATCACTAAATCTGAACTTCTGTTTCTGAATGTGATCAAGTGGCTGTTTTTAGACTTACCATCTCTTTCTAAAAAACGATAGACCTGGGGAAAAATATATAAAATAACTGTTTTCAGGCATGTGATAACACACAGCACAGAACTCTGATCTTTGAAAGAAAGAAAACGGTTTCTGCATTCACCTCACATTCCTGCTGAGGGCAACTTCTCCAATGACAGGAGGTAAAGTCCAAGCAAGTGGCAGTCTAGCTGATGAAAAGACAGATCAAAATTTAGGAATGGTGAAAGGATTGGATTTTAAAGGAGAGGAGAGAGCTGTGTAAAAGAAGGCCCACAAATCAACTTAGGAAATCGCTTTGAATTGTTTTCCAAGTGCTGGATTGTACATTGGTAGGGTAGACTCTCTGAGGTCTAACAGAGATGATCTGCTCAGGGGCTGAGAGGGGGAAAAAGTAATAAGAAGTGATGTAGGGCTGAAAGATGGTAGATTTCTAACCCAACAAAAGTGACAAAAAAAAAACCTTGCTGAGCACAAGCATTGAATTAGACATGAGAATGGCCATGCCCGAGCATTAAAGACCATGCCATAGAGAAGGAACTATATCCTAGGACTAAAGACAAAACCAAAACAGAACAGCCTTCACTAAACATAAATGCTTGATAAGCTCAAGAGGATCTGCTAGTAATTTAATTACCTTTCTAAAAAAAAAAAAAAACTGCAGTAGACAACATAATCTTTACTCTTTAAAACATAAATTAAAAAATTGACACACAAAGAAACAGGAAAACATGACCAATAGTCTAATAACAAAAACTATTCAATAAGATCAGATAACGAAATGATCCAGATGTTGGAATTAGCAGACACTGACTTTAAAGCAACTTATAAGTATTTCAAAGATTTAAAGGTAAAGATGAAAATGAGTGAAGAGATGGGGAATCTGAGCAGAAAAGGTAATCTCCAAAACATAACCACCTGTAAATTCCAGAATTCAAAAGGAAAACATCTGAAGTGTAAATCACTGTACAGATAGACTTAACAGTAGATTGACATTATTTTTTAAAAGGTGAGCAGAACTAAAGAGAGATCATTTGTAATTATCAAATATGAAGTACAGAATAAAAATAGATTGAAATGAGCAAGGCTCAATGACTTGTGGAACAATACCAAATGGTCGAAGTCATAATTGGGGTTCTACAAAAGAAAGACAAAATAGGGCAAAAAAGATTTAAATAAATAATGGCTGAGATTTTCACAATTGGATGAAAATAATCAAGCTATAGGTTTCAAAAGATAAGTAAACCCAAGTAAAATATGTATGAAGAAAACCTAAGCACATCATAATTGAAATGACAAAAGTAAAAATAAAAAGCTATTTTAAAAGCAGTCAGAAAAACAGAATATGACACACAGGGAAATGACAATACACAAATGATTGCTGATCTCTCATCAGAAACCGTGGAAGTGAGAAGACAATTGTTAAATAATTTTAATGTGCCAAAACAAAACAAAATAATCCAAGGTATATCCAAGAAAATATTCTTCAAAAATGAAGGGAAAAAAAGGCATTTAAAATTTTAAAAATCTGAGAAATTTTTTGTCAGCTGACCTATAAGATATGCTTTTTTTTTTTTTTTTTTTTAAAAAGGGGGTTTTCAGAAGTGACACTAAATGGAAAATCAGATCTACAGGAAGAAAGGAAGAAGCAGAAATGGCAAATATATGGGTAAATAAAAAAGACTAATTGTTTTCTTAAATTTTAAAAAGACAATGGATAATTTAATGCAAAAAATAACCACTACTGTGACATTAGACATATTTGGAAGTAAAATATAAGCAACAAAAATGCTGATGATGAAGGATGAATCGATGAGTATTAAATATAATGTTAAAAGTTTCCTACATTTTATTTATGTGAAATGATACAATACTAATTTTAAGTAGATTGTCATAAATTAAGCATGTATACTTTGATCTCTAGGCTAGTACTACTCCTAATAGTGTTATACAGAGGTACATAGAAAAGTCTAAGAAGTAAATAGAATGGAATACTAAAAAAAATATTAGATTGAAACCAAAGAAGGAAGGAAGAGAAAAAGAGGAACAAAAGTCAGATGAGACAAATAGAAAATAAATGGCAATATGGTGCATTTAAATTCAATAATATCATAGCTGTATTAGTAGAATGGACTAAATAATCCTATGAAAATAAAGAGACTTTCTGACTAGATAAAACCAGTGAGATTTAACTGTATTTAAAAAATATACCATAATCTTAATAAAAAATATGAAATGTTCAAAGTAAATGTGTAGAAAATACACTATGTGAAAAGTATGTACAAGAAAGCTGGTGTGCTATGTCAAGATGAGTCAAATAGATTTTTAAGACCTGGAGATGGTCTGAAATAAGGAGGGACATTTCATAATGATGAGGAAACAATTAATCAGGAAGACATAACAATCACAGAAGTGTATGTATCAAATAGCAAATCCTTAAAACATGACAAGCAAAAATGATGGAACAAAGGGGAGAAACAGACAAACAATAATAGTGGGAGATTTTAATAACCTTTTCTTAGTAATTGACAGAAAAAGTATATAAAAATGATTGAGAATATAGATTTGAAGATTTCAACAACACAAGCAACCAACAGACATCTATAGAATGCTAGATTTAACAGCTACAGAATACACATTCTTTTCAAATGAACATGACTATTCACAGAGATTAGACTATATAATGGGCTAAAAAATAAGTTTCAACACATTTTAAAAGATTGAATTCTTATAGATGATGTCCTCTGGAATTAAATTAAAAAATCAATAGCTATAACATATCTAGAAATGCTCCAAGTATTTGGATATTAAACAGAATTTTCTAGCTATCCAATTTGTTATAGAAGAAATTGTAAGGGAAATTAGGAAATATTTTGAAATCAATAATAATTGCAATTTAACATCTCAAAGCTTATGTAATGGAATGCTTAGAGTGAAATTTATAATTTTATATTAGAAAAGATAAAAAAGGCTTAAAATAAATTATCCAAGTTTCTACCTTAAGAAACTAAATAAAAAAAATAGTAAATGCAAAGTAGAATTAAGGAAATAAAGATAAAAGCAAAACCAGTGAAACAGGAAACAGACAATAGAGAAAATGAACAGAGCCAAATGTGGTTTCTTTGGAAATATTAATAATATTAATAGATTAATAGGCTCCTAGCAAGACTGTTCAAGAAAAGAAAGGGAGAGAAGTAGATATCATAATTGAAAAAATAGACATTTTTCTATATGTTTTAGATATGAAAAGAATAGTGAGAGAATATTATGAATATCAGTATTTAAATAAAATCAAAAATTTAAATGAAATAGACAAATTCCTTAAAAAGTATACCAAAACTGACAGAGGAAATAAGAAATCAGAATAGAACTACATTTATTAAATAAACATATAATACATGTATTAAATTCATAATAAAAATCTCTCCCACAAAGAAAACTCCAAGCTCAGATGATTTCCATGATGAAATTTATCAAACATTTATTGAACAAAATAGAACCAGTATTACAGAAAATAGTGTAATACATTCAGAAAATAGAGGAGGGCACACTTTCTAATTCATTTTGTTTTGGTAGCATACCCCTGATACCAAAACCCAACAAAGACAATGCCCTTTTCTACCTCAAAAACAAAACAACTCTAAGAAAGTATAGAAGAGAATCCCTTCTATCTGTTAACAGCATTTATGTAAAACCTGTAGCTAACATAATTCTTAATGATGAAAGACTGAATATTTTCCCTCTGAGATTGGAGAAAGGCAAGGCTAGGCATTGTATTGTAATATTGTATTTGCAACAATAAGGTGAGAAAAAGCAATTAAAGGAATAAAAACTAAGAAGGAAGAAACAAAACATACTATATAAAATACTATATATTATATAAAAGTATACTATATAAAAGTATATTGCATACTATATAAAAGTGTACATATTTGCATATAAAATGCATATGTGCATATAAAATCCTAAGGAATCTACAAAGCAAGTACTAGAAATAGAAGTGCAAAGTTCATACGTCAAAGTTATAGGATACAAGGTCAATCTACAAATATTAATTGTAGTTTAACATATTTGAAGCAGACAAGTAAAATTGAAAAATACAATTAAAAATAGTAAAATTTAGACAAAATACTTATGTTTTCTTTTTTTTTTGAGGGCAGTGTCACGGGCCCTCACATGTGGGATCTGAACCAGGGCCACTGGCATCCCAAGCCAGCTCTTAACCACCGCACCATTCGGCCAGCCCGACAAAATACTTATGAATAAATATAACAGGATGAGCAAGTACTCTGTACCAAAAAAGAATAAAACATTGCTGAGAGAACTCACAGAAAATTAAATAAATAGAGAGAATCTCATTGATTGGAGGACTCAATAATGTTAAAATGTCAGTTCTCCCCGAATTGATCTATAAATTCAATGCAATTGACAAAAAAAATCTGTTTTGTAGAAATAGCTTAGTTGATTTTAAAGTATATGTGGAACCAAACAAGAGTAGCTAATACAATTCTGAAAAAGAAGAATGCATTTGGAGGACTTACACTATGTTACTTGAAGACTTACTACAATATAAAGCTACAGTAAGACCTTATTGTTTCTCTAACTTCATATTGTAAAAATTTCAACATATACAAAAGGACTGACTAGTATAATAGTGTAATGTTCATGTGCCCACCTCCCAGTTTTAACCATTATCCTCTATGACAACTATTGTTTTGTTTATACTCTATTTAACTTCAATTGATCATTTCTTCTTAATTTATTATCTTAAGACATCTAAAAAGAGAAACTTCCCCTGGTCACATATTTGGTTATTCAGAAGTACAGCCTATATAGGAAAGACAGAATCAATGCTTTTTATGCTTTGTCAATTTTAAAAATAGTGAGTTGGTACCCTAGCATGCTCTAGAGATGACCAATTTTTAAGTATTATCAAGGATGCCTGGATTTAAACATATTTAATGTCTTTCCGTGGATTGCAGATATATTTACTGATGTCCATTTGTTCTATACTTGGCAGAGAAGGGCTTATTCAAGTGGGTTCCTGAGACCCTTTGATAGCTGTCTGGCTAGTGCCAGGAGAATCCTGTATTTATCTTGCCTCAGATCTGAAATTAGCAATTTTTTAAAGGATGTCTTTTTCCTTCTTGTAGGAAATGGTTTTGAGAGAATAAACTCTGAGTACCAGAGGTGCCGATTGCTACCAAGTTGGCTGTAGTCTTTTGCAGTGGAAAAAATGTGTGTGTGAGCGTGTGTTTGTTAAGAAACACATGATTGCGGGCCGGCCGAGTGGCGCATTGGTGAAGAGCTGGTTTGGGGATGCCAGCAGCCCCAGTTCGGATCCCACATATGAGGGCTAATGACACTGCTCTCTACAGCTAACAATAGCTCCACCTGGAGCTGGGCTGTGCGAGCCCCGGCGATGGTATAAGCTGCAGCCCCTGCTGCAGTGGGCTGCCATAGGCTACAGTGAGTGGCTGGCAGCCAGCGTGAGCGGCTGGCAGCCAGTGTGAGCTGCCAATAGCCACGATGAGAGACATCCAGAGGCCGGTGACCGATCTGCCTCATCCAGGAAGAGCGCAATGACGATACCAACATGGGCCAGTGAAGCAACGTCCTCTGAGACTAGACTGAAGAACAAAAAGACAGCAACTTGTCTGTTCCCCTTCCCTGATTCCCCAACACTGTTCGCCTCCCCCAATTCCCCAATAAAAAAATCTTAAAAAAAAAAAGAAACACATGATTGCTCTATACCAATTTAAATTTAAGATATTATTATTATTATTATTATTATTAATTTATTAATCTCACTGATCCCATGTTGTTCTTAACATTTGTTGTTTGTTTGTCTTTCCCCCCACTAGACTGTAAAGCCAGAGTTTATGGATTTTCCTCCTTTTTGCCCAGTATGATTTTATGATTTGCTATAAAATTTTGTTGACTGAGGAAACAGGCAAATAATTACCAAGTAAGATTTCTCAAAGAGGTTTATACCCTATGGAGAATGAAAGGGATATATGTGTGTGTTAGTATAACTGGATGGCTTGTGGTGGAATCTGTTCAAAGAGTTAAATAGACCCATATAAAGGTAAATCAGGATGTTTCAGATTGGGATATGAATTTCTCTATAGATTGAAATACTTTGAAACTTGACATTAATAATAAATGAAGGCATTGCCATTTTTATATACTTCTTAGGTTGAATGTCTTGGGTAGAGAGAACTTACCTGGATTGCTTAAATGGACAAAACCCCAATCAATTCATGCATTTGAGTCACCCATTATTGTCTTGTCCTGAGCAGTGGATCACATTACCTGACAGGTGTTCTTACCTGTTTGTGCTGAAAATGCTGGGTTAATTTACTGAGAATTTATTATATAGATTGTCCCTTCTGCTACTTGGAAATATCTGTGTGACCCTCAATTTTAGGGGTGTTAGCCCTGGCAGAAGCCTTTCCCAATAGTTTTCTACAGAAAATAAATATTTCTTGATCTTATTTAAACCACAGTACAAATATAACTTAAAGACAAATCTCACAGATCTTCTTCCTCTCACACTTCCCTTACCCTTAGAAATTCCTATGAGGAATATCTGTAGCTACCATCGCCGGGTGATAATAATTTAACGGAAAAACAAGATGTTAAAACAACACAAGAGGGAAGCAGCTCTTTTATGTTCCATGGTCTATGCTGAGCTCTTTCACATGAAATAACAATAATACCAATACTTGAAGAGACTTACTGGACTCCAGCATTATTTTAAGTACATTCCATATATTAACACCTCACCCTATAACTATTATTGCCTCCGTTATACAGATAAATAAATTGAGAAACCAAGAGGTGAAGTAAGTTTCCTGGCTTAGGTTCTATACCCTTAACTACTGCCTTAGACTGCCTCTCAGAATGTTATCTAATCTTATTGGCCACTCAAGATCATTTTTTAATGTAGATATTGTTATTTCCATTTTACAGATAGCTAACCTTAGGCTTACAGAGACTAAGTGACTTGGTTCCCTCCATATTGCTTGTAAATTGGACTTAGGGTTGCCTGAGTCAAAAGCCTGTGCTCTCTCTTTTAGATAGAAGTAAACAGAAGACTTATTTCCATGAACTAGTTGATCAACAATATATTATTTGTCTCCCTAGTTTGTATTTTATATGTAACAAAATATTAAAATGTTATAAATTAGGGAACTATAAAACATAATATTGTGTATTCAATTTTATTTAGCTATTTAATTCATTAAAGAGTTAAGTAGAGGCAAGAGCTTGGGTTTTGGTCATTTGTTTACACGCAGGTCCATGTAACCATTGTGGGATCATATCACTGTGCTTGCCTTTATTTTTCTGAACACATTAGTAAAGGGATACACTTTTTGAGCCATATCTAGCATTTTGCTGGCAAATTAGTTTAAAAATTTGATAGATAAGAAAAATGGAAGTGGTAAAATAGTTTTTACAAAAAGAGAAAATAAAATTTCTCTTGGCATAATGACTGTCCAGAGTTAAATATCCTACAATTACTGCAGTGGACACGTTTGTCCTTAGAAATAAACTCAAATGGGAAAAGTTTAGAACTAGATGGAGTTGGGTAACCATATGAGAGACAATGGAAGTCAAATCAGGGTCATTTACAGGCATTAACCCTTCATGGCCTTGGCTCTGCCAAATTCATCCAGTCAGGAGAGTCAGTCCTCCAAGACGTGCATGACATCCTGGCTGTAATATAGTTCATTTACTGATCTCTATTCATGTAATTTGTATTACTCCATGGAATACAATGTTGGATATATTTATATTTAAAATCTGCAGTCTTTGTTTCTTGGTTTTATTGCATTCCATTTTATTTTTCAGACTTATAGTCTTCATTCAATAATAACTAATTAGGAGGGAACATTATGGAACCGACTTTCTCTTCTAGCTGTTTTTCATAGTAAACAAAACAGAGGTGTACTTAAAGACCAATAATGTAAAAAGTGGTATTGAATAGCGTTTTTAAGAACATGCTTGCTCTTTCATAAGTGCCTATGATAAACACAATCTGTAAACTATGAACTAATTTGAGATTTCTAACTATAGTCGTATAACCTCTGAGAACAAAAGGACACATCAGACCACAGGAAGGAGGGGATGAGTCAGTGCAGAGTGACAGGGTGGAGAATTACAGAAGACTGGGGTCCAGCTCCCTGACCTACCTCCACCTCCACTGCTGCAGCCACTGGTTGGGAGAAGTAAAAGCGACACTAGTTGTTTATCATGCTTTAAGACCAGAATGTAAAACGAAAACCATTACTACCTCTCAGGATGCAAGGGATGAACAAGAAAGGATTAAATCAATTGAAGATGTTATCTCAATGAAAGAAGGAATTCTAATTAAATTGAAGTCTTAAAAAAAGACTGTTTCAAAAGACTGATAGAGACATATAGCTGATGAGTCAACTTGGTCTTTTCAGGCCCTACTCAGGCCACTCTTCTATTTATGCTTACAATTAGAGGCATAAAGATCCCATGACAGCTTGCCATCTATCAAATCCAGCCATATAGTTTTAAAAATCACTTTCTGAGTCTATAGATAATTCTTATATCAAATAAGTTGATAACAAGCGCTAAATGTTAGTAGGATTGGACTAGAGTCAAATCCACTGCCTTCATTAAAACTTTACCAGCCTGTTTCCAGCTTATGTTGAGATCTAAGAGATACCTAGAAATATATGGCAAAGTCACTCCCCTCAGGGAACTGACAGCATGGTGTGCTGGCAAGAGACAAATATAGCCAAAGAAGACAATAGAATTGCAGGGAAGGCAGTGTAGTATGCTGGAGTCATCCTGGAGGCAGACAGGCTCAGTTTGCTTCTCAGTGACTTTGGACTAGTTATTTAACCTGAACTTGAGTTTTTCATATTTGTAAGGTGAAAATAAGATTATCAACTTTATGTATGAAATGATGGCCATCAGTATGCTAGGAGAGAGGCTCGTGTACACGAAGCATTCCCTACAAGACAGCCGTGATGATAATGATGATTGTGCTATAATAATGTACCCAAGCGAGAGGCAGAAAATAACTGGATTACAAGGATTACCTGTACAGGCTGGAAGGGTTGAAGAATGCACCTTGTACTTCAGAGATCAGAGCCAAGTGGGCCCTGAAGTATCAGCAAAAGTGAGTGAGGCAGAAATGTGACATGTTTAAGGATGGCTAAGGGAACTGTCCTCAGGCCCTCAGAGCTGCAAACAGTTTATACTTTGGCCTTGGGGACAAGTTAGGACACTTAAATTAACACATTTGTCCACATTCTCCAAATGACTCAGCCATGAGCCTCGGTGCTTATGATTACTGTGGAACTGGTGCCAGCTTTGCCTCATCAGGAATGCCAGATGTAATGTAATTTTAATGACTTCCATTGTGTTGGAGGCTTCCTTGCTAAGATCCAGCATCTCATTGCCTATTTAAGCTGACCTGAGTATACTAATGAAGATTAATTGTTCATTGATTAAGAAAAGATGAATCACCCTATTACTGATGTGAACTTTCTGTCCTAAAGTAAAAGTGTATTGAGCTTCAAAAATACTGGCTCAGATATAGTGGGAGCCACCATTTAATAGTCTTTCATTTCACCCTGATAATAATGGAGACAAGCATTTGTCCCTTTTGGAAAAAAAAAAAAATCAGGTGGAAGTTTTATTAGTTTTCTTTAAAAAAAAAAGTGCACATACAGTGAATGAGTATAGTAGAGTGGTTTTATGAACATCTTTTAATTATTTTTTTTCTCAAAAACTGAATGAACTTGTTCTTATGAATCAAACTCAGATGATAAATGTTATCATTTCGGATTGCATTAAGCTGCATCTAAGCACAATCCTAAAAGCAGTGGCTTGACCAGGTGTAAAATTTTCTCACCTAACAGGGAAACTGGAGAACTCAGGGAACCAGTTGTTTTCCTCCTTCCCATTCCATTGATCTGAGTGTGTGATACTTGGATTCATGATTATAGGATGGCTACCATACCAATGGGAACTATGTCTGTGTTTCAGGCAGGAAAAAGGGGAAGGATGAAGGGCAAAAATGTCTTCATCAGTCCATTTTGTAAAGAAAGATGATAGCTTTCTCTAGGAGTTTAATACACCCAATATATTAATATATATTTGATACGCTTTTGCTTGTAACTCTTTGGTTGGACCTATGCTTCCATAGTCATCCAGTTTTTCCAAGAAACCTGGGAAACATTATTTTTTTTTTTAGCTGGTCACATTACCTTCCCAAACAAAATTGGGGTTTATTTAGCAAGCAAGAAGAGGAAAATGGCCTATATTAATTAACATCACCAATGAAGTGGGTTTGCTATGATGGGTTTTCCTATTTGGCTTCTCCTTGAGGAGAAGGTACTGTGAAAGTAGTCTTGATGTACATCAGAACTCCCTGCAGAGTTACAATGAATGGGCAGTGATACTAGGAGCCATGTGATTGCCAAGCCTAGAATGTGTGATTGGGGTTGGAGATCTTCTGAGGTTCAAGTTCAGCTCTGTTTCTCTCTTAGGTTTCAATAGCTTCCCTGTCACCCCAGGCTGAGGTCCTGCTTTCAGAGTATAGCTTCCTTTATTTTAGCACGGGGGTATGATGGCATATGTGGCATAGACATGGAATCTACATGGCAGTAAAGCACCATATAAAGAGTGTAATCTCTGGAGGTAGAAAGCCTAGGTCCATATTACAACTTTTCCACTAAGTGCAATCAGCTGTTTAATGCAGGGCACACTGCTTAACCTTACTGGGTCTTACTTTTCTTATCTGACACGTGCTAACTGTCTTTCCTGATAAGGTTATTTTGAAGATTAAATGAGTTAATATATGTAGAGTATGTAGAATATTACCTGCCACATAGTAAGCCCTTAGTAAGCATCAGCTATTATTTAATTCAACAATTTTTTTAACTTCAAATTAAAAAAAAAATGATGACATTGCTAACCTTTTGAGTGTTCAATCTATTTGGTAAGAAAGATAATGTGAATATTCTTCAGAACAATTCTAAGACAGGTTTTAAGTAATTGCATGGTTTGGTAGTAACCTATAAAGCAACCTTTTGTCTCTTTGCATTGTCATTTATCATGTTAGATGAACATAAAACTCCTTGAGTTTGGGTGCTGAATTTGTATATGGAGGGCCCCACTTAAATATCCTGCATATTATAGACATGAATACATATTTATTGATAACTATTACAGGAAATTGAACTAATTAAAAGATTCTTGTGAATTACAGTAATAAAGAAAAAAGACTTCATGAATTATGAGAGCTGTGATCTAGAGGAAATTTCAAGAATTCGATTTGTAGTAAAGAAAAGAAAAGATCATTCCAGTAGAGATGGTAGGACAAGGTATGATGAAATGCCATGTGAAGAAAATAATGGCAGACTGTGTACAGTCTATATGGTGCATGGTGGATAACTGTTTTTTTCGACCTTGGACATGATGGGCTAGTGAAGAAGCTGGTTTTACTAGTTGGTTGAAGACTTTGAATATCTGCTGAACACTTAGGGATATCAGATTTGATCTGAGAGACAGTAAAAAACAATTTCAGATTTTTTCATAGGAAAATATAAAGAACATTGTATTTTAAGAAGGTTAAGCAATGGAATATATAATTAATAAAATTTGAAAAAAGAAAAACTAGAGATAAAAAAGACCTACTAGGAGGTGATTAAAGAACAGAGGGGAGAATTTAGGGAGGGCGGCTTTTCTTCAAAGGCCTGGGATTAGAAGTACAGTCTCAATTTCTTTTTGAGGGTATAATGGCAGCTTCAAAAGACATCCTAGTGTCCTCCTAAATTCCCTAAGGAATTCTAAGCATTTTTCTAAACACTCAAAATTAGGTAGGAAAGAATTATTCTTTCTAAATATAAAAAAATAAATTGCAAAGTTGGAAAATATCATTTGCTAGAGCATATACATTTTTTAAACCTAACTTTATATTTAACATTTATTTGCCAGATATTTTTTGTAGTATCGCAATTTTTTAATTTACTTTACAAAGCTGCATTTTTTTGTTATCTGAAAATTCTTGAAAGGATTTGTATCCTTATCTTAATGCATTTTAAATTCCCAACTAATCTGTTGTCCCATGAAGTAAGATAATTGCTGTGTAATTTTTTCTGCTTTCTACACTTGCTAGTGATGACTTTAATACTATAGCAATTCAGTGGAACCTACCACACAAAATCTTCCTAACTTGTCTTATAAGGTACTGACAAGTCAATACATATTTATTGATTGCCTTATATTTGCTATGCATACTGCTATTCACTGATTACACAGTGATGAATGAAATAGTTATCCTCCATGTCCTCACAGAATTGACTATCTAGATTATTAAATTGACAAAAAAGTACACAGATAAATAACAAGAAATGTTGATGAGTTATGAGGAAATTAAACAAAATGGTGAAAAATGTAAGCATGCGGTAAAGTGTGAGAGGAGCTGGACCTACTTCAGTAAAATAGTCACCTCTAAGGGAGTGATATTTAAGTTGTGGCTGAAAAGATAAAATGGAGCTAGCCTGGTAAAGATTTGGTACGCTTAAATATAATTGTTGAAAAAGAACTATATTGAACATTTAATAACAGGACAATTTTAAAAGGCATGGATAGAATTAAGGATAACCAACAAGGGAAGATAAAATACCCCAGTTAAACAACAGCAAAGGATTACCACTCTTTGGCTGGAAGGGCAAGAGTTGTAGGATTTTCCCTAAACCAGAATGAATATAGTTGTAGCTATAAGAGATGATCGACCAAAAGGAACTATGGCTTTGAAAGGAGGAAAGCATCACTGTCAATCTATAGCCCAGAAGGAAAAACAGCTGAGCAGGTAAACTCTGCAATCTCTGTCTCTTGTAAAATATATGGATATTCAACTTAAAGGGTTTATGACAAGCAAAACAATTTTTTAAAATAACAATTTTGAAAGATTTACCCCATTTTATTTCAACATTGTCTAAAGTTATATTAACCTTTATGAATAAATGTTTTCAGAGTTTTTTGTGTTGATACCCAGGAGAGGGATTGCTGGGTCATATGGTAATTCTATTCGTAGTCTTTTGAGGAGCCTCCATACTGTTTTCCATAATGGCTGCCCCAATCTGCATTCCCACCAAGAGTGTATGAGGGTTCCTTTTTCTCCACAACTTCTCCAACACTTGTTATTATTTGTCTTTTTTATGATAGCCATTCTAACAGGTGTGAGGTGATACCTTACTGTGGTTTTGATTTGCATTACACTAACAGCTAGTGAAATTGAGTATATTTTCATATATCTGTTGGCCTTTTATATGTCTTCTTGGGAGAAGTGTCTGTTCAGGTCATCTGCCCATTTTTAGTTGGATTATTTGTTTTTTGTTGTTGAGTTGTACCAGTTCTTTGTATATTTTGGATATTAGCCTCTTATCACAAGAAAAGATGAAATACTGCCATTTGCGACAACATGGATGGATCTTAAGATTATTATGCTAAACAAAATAAGTCAGACAGAAAAAGTCAAGAACCATATGACTTCACTCATATGTGGGATATAAAACTGAAAGCAACTAAGGAACAAACAAACAAACAAAGAAACAAAAACTCATAGACACAGAAAACAGTTTAGTGGTTATCAGAGGGGAAAGGAGAGATGGTAGAAGAGGGAAAAGGAAGTCAAATATATGGTGATGGAAGGAGAAATGACTCTGGGTGGTGAACACACAATGTGATCTATAGATGATGTATTATAGAACTGTACACCTGAAACCTATATAATTTTACAAATTATTGTCACCCCAATAAATTTAATTAAAAATATATTAAAAAGGTTATATTAAGACAGTGTGGTGTTAATGAAATGGTATACATATAGATCAAGGAAAAAAATATATATATATATTATGCTGAAAATAATCAGCACATAGAGGTATTAGCAGTGGAAATAAACTGGAAGGGATGAAAGAGAACTTTCTGAAGTTAGGTTAATTTTCTATAGTTTGATAGGGGTTATGGTTATCTGGATGTTTGAATTTTCAAAATTTATGGAATAGCACACTGAAGATTTGTGCACTTTGTGGTATGTAGACGTTACCTTAAAAAAAGAAACTTAAACGCATATTAAACTTTATGCTGAAACTTGTAGGGGTGACTTACACTATGTCAGCAACTAACTTTGAGTTACATCAAAAGAAATGAATTGACAGATACTAGAGGCATAGATTAATGAATAGATATGTAATACATCAAAATAGCAACATGTTAACTGTAGATTATTAGTGGTGGATTATGAGTGATCACTATACAATTCTTTCTCTTTTCTGTATGTTTGAAAATTTTTACAATTACCTTTTGGGAAATATTAGGATGTTTGGAAGGTCCTACATGCATTCTGCCCTTCAGTTTCAACCCCACTTCCTACCCCACTTTACAGTGATATATATCAAAGTTGGAATTATGGGAATAGCATCCTTCCATGAGAATTTTTAATAATCATTTTACTGAGGCAGGCAAATGACTCTCCCATTCTATGATTGACTTGCCCAGTGCACCATTTTTAACCTGTGACATTGGTAATAGTAAAGTGGCCTAATTGTATTGGAACTCAATAGTAGGCAGCCTCTGAAATTGAGCCAAACCTCTCTGTTGTGTTTCAAGTCAGGGCTATAGGCTTAACCTCCTAAGACTGACCATATTAATTCCTCCAAATTTGAGGGAGAGCATTTAAGGGAGAGCAACTCTTCAAGTAGTGTTAATAAGCCACTATTGTACACAGAGCTTCCCATTTTTTTTGGTTTTGTATTTCTCCTTGCCTGTTGGAGGTAATTGTTTTGAAGATTAGACTATTTAAAATCTACATTTAATTTATAATGAATCTAGTAGCACTTGATATAATTTCACGGAACACCTGAAGTTTCCTTACTAGGAAAAAGCATTTTTAATAATAAAGTTTTATGGGGTAGTACATGTGTTTTAACATTCAGATTCAGGTTTGCTGAGAGCTGGCTTCCTATCCTACCCTTGATACTACCTTAGTTGGTCTATTTGCAGTGGCAATAGACCACTTTTCAGCTATTGCTTTCTGGGCATCTGTTCTTCCTTCTAAAAAAAAAGTGGGCTTTGACATGGGGCACATAATTTCACTCTAAAGATTATATTTGAGAGGTTATTTTGTTAAATGCTTGCATGCTCTCATCATGTTGTTATTAAAGCCACTGTTCTCTTAGAGATTGGGGCAAGGGAAGGCAGAGGGTGGGGGCAGAAACACAGAAAGACAAAAACAGCCCAGGAAACAGAGGAAGGTACTCTCACCATTGTAACTCGCAGCATTTTCTGGAACTTTGGAAGGTGCCCTTTCCCTCTGTTTTCCAGGTGGTTAAAGTCGTAATTGGAGCCTACAAAAATGTTGTAGCTGGAGATTAAAAGTTAAAAACACCATTAATTATTGATAGGCCTGGATTCTGACAAGAGAATCCTTTGGGTCAGAGATGAATTACAAAGCACTTAACAAATAAGCAGCCTAGCAGATTCTTTTTGCAGTTCCTAATGGGACTAAAGAAAGAAAAAAAAAATGGGACTTTATTATCTAGATATGTAACTCTTTTATTTACAAAACTATTACTGTATTGTATAAAGTACTGCCTCATGACCAAACATTTAAAATTAAATTCAATTAAAAATTAAAAAGTGACCCCATAAAATGAGGGGTGGTCATCTGAGCCAAGTGTGACATTCACATATTTAAAAAAAAAAAAAAGTATGTTTGTTCACCTCAACCTATATTCCTTTTGGCTATTATATTGAGAGAAAGCACTTTTGTTCTTCTCAGCCTGTATTTCTTTTGGTCATTGTAAACAAATCTGAATTTCTCCTAAGTAGGTCACAGATAAGGTATGATGCCGCTCATTTCTATTTTAACAGGAGCCCAGGAAAAGACAAGCCAGGTCTTAGGGGGAAGAGGCTTCTGGGTACCAGTTAGAGTAACTGTGAGAATCCAGGCATGATGAGTTCCTGCTTCCTTCGTTAGCCCCCACATGAAAAGTTCTCCGCCCCCAGCTTTGCCTCAGGCCAAAGCCATGAGGCCCTAGCCTCAAGCTCCTGATGAATCCTTGTAGACCTCTGTGGTCAGAGTTTCTCAGGCAAAATCAGCACAGAATAAATGCTTTTCACTTGATGTCTGCCTCTTGAAAGCTTAGGGCAAAGATATCTCTTTGCAAAAATAGAAGGAAAAAAAAATTGGAATTACTTTTGTGGCCATTCTTCACTTCTTCCCATTCGTGTATGCAGTGTTCACTAAATATTGTATTGCCTAGCAGGGAGTCAAACACAAGCGCCCGATGTGTCTTAAATAAAATAAGAGGCATGTTCATTTAGAAATTGTGAGTGATAATTCAACATGAAAATCTGGGGGCAAAGAAATGATCTTGGGAGCCTGTGGGCGCTCTGGAGAGCTGGCACATGGGCAGTCGGCAGCCTGGCTTGCCTTCATTACCAATGGGATGTACATTGCCTTTTTTCTCCTGTCTTTATTCATTTTTCAACAGCCTGCCACATGCAATATGGCAAATCTCATATAAAATAAGCCCTCTGCACATATACACATACACACACAGGAACTGAAGCACTTTCAGCAGGTCCCGGCATAGACAATAAAGACAGTCGTCCACACTGAAGCTCAGGGTTTATTCAACCACACTTGCCCAAGTTAGTTGTTTGGCTTTGCAATATAAAGAGTTCTGTTTTATTGTTGCAACTTTTCATGCTGTCCAATTGTTTTCAAAACTTCCCTCCCCGACCCCCAGATGCATGTGGCATTTACCTAGTGAGCAGACGGAACAAAAATGTGTGTGCATCCAAACAACATTGTTATCCAGGCCACTGCCAGAGTCAGACTAAGACTCCTGGTATTTAATGGAGGTTAAAAAAAGTTTACAGGTTTCATGCCCGTGGCACACTGCTCATTTTTCAAGGTTTTGAGGATTAAAGTATATGAGATTCTTTCAAGCAAGTTTGAACAAGGGTGTTAAGAAGCGTGAATGACAGGCGGCTGATCTACACAATGTCACCCAGGTTCAAGTTGCTGAACCTGATGTTATCAGCAGCCAACTCAGGTTTCATGTGTGAGCCTGAGGATTGCTATAATCGGGAAACTCCTCCTTTTTATTTAATGCCAGTTTTTTTTAGCACTGTGTATGCTTTCGATTAAACTACATAATTGCTCTCATATAGTAGTAGTATTTGTGAATGTAGCTACTGTCCCCAAATGATCATTTAACATTCATGACCAAAAAAAAAAGTAAAATAAAACGATTATTGAGGTTCTCTGTTGCAAAGCCTGTATTCTTACCTACAGTCGTAATGCTGATAGGCTTTAGATCAAGGTAGAAAGATTTCATGTTTTATCTCAGAATACCGTATTATGTCACAATAACTTTATCACATGCAATCTTAAATTTAATCTACAGAGTACATAAAAAATTCACAGATTTTGCAATTTTCATGACCAGAGATGAATCTAGTATTTTGGGTGTAAGCTTTGTTTGATATACACCTGCTGTAAGTGTTTCGTACATAAACACAGATGGATATGCATGTGTATATATGTGTTTATATATCTGTCTCTGCCTCTGTATCTAATTTGGAAAGTTGATCACCTCAGCAGCAGCTGGGCACATTTTATCCTGACTCTAGCTTATAGTAATTAAGGAAACTAGCTTTTCCTCCCGGATAGCTAGCTGCTTTTAAACATTTTAAACATCGTTTAATTTGCTTCAGTAAGAAACATTTTATCATACAAAAGAACCAAGACTACTTATAGGTTCTTAAGAAAAATTAAAAATGTATAAAAGTTCCCTTCTCTCCCTCCTTCCTTTCCATTCTTCCATCAGTGCTTGGCTAGGATTTGAAAATAAAGTTGAAAGGTATCACAAAAAAGTACATCTAAGTAAAATCCTGTATGAGACATACAAACATAAAAACGAATGCTTTTAACTATAAATAAGGCAAAATGCCACGTTGATATAAGTAATCATATAATCAGCTACCGAGTTTTACCTTCTTGGTGTTTTCCCTTCCTGAGTATGTCTCAGATTCAGATAGGGAAAGGATGCTGTACATTTCACTTGTAAATTGCACCTATAGTTGACACATTGTAGATGATCTTATCTCCTTCCGAATACTAGCGAAAGAACAACTACCTCTGTTGAGAGCACTGGAGGTTTTTTGTTTTTGTTTGTTTGTTGTTTGTTTTTTTCTGGGGGAATCCTGACAGGATTGGTCACTTCTGGTGCTTGGTTAGAAAGCTCACTATGGGCTCAGCTAGAGGCTTTTTCTTTACAAAACAACAGAAATCCAGGAGTCGCTTTTTAATTGGGGGAAAGAAATGGGGAAGGAACCATCAGGAGCAAATCTTAGTACAGTGTGGTGTTCCTGGATGTCTCTCTGTTTCCCGTTTTCTCTATGAATCTGAAATGTTTCCAGTATGAATCTGAAACATGGTGGGTTATGTCTTGCCTTGCAGGAGTTTCTTAAATGAGTCTTTAGTATTAAATAGATGTCTGGAACCCAACAGCCGGCACAATCGCAGCCATGACTTTGGAGTCCAGACAAAGTGCTGTAAATATTCAGTCTCAGGACCTAGATTTAAGGGAGAATGGATGCACACCACATCTATTTATGAATGCATTGCTTTGCTCTCCTGTGAGTGAGACAGTGACCACTGCTAAGGTATATGCTTTCTGAAAATATTGCTCTGATGGGCTTGCAATGTAATTTCTTTGTGTCATAACAATACTGCCAGACGGATGCATAGTTTGCATGTGTTAGTGTAATATTTAACCAAGAAACCCAGTGAATTAATTGTATTTTAGATTAGATAAGACTTAAATCAAGGAAACTGAAAGTGAGGAAATAGTTATTTGGCTCACAGAAAGACTTTTTTTTGTTAATTGGTTTGCTATTTAATGTACACTTGAATATCTACTTGGTAGTCCCTGACATTTATTCTCTCACTCAAAAACAGGTACTAGATGCCTAATATGGACCAGGCACCATGTTAGATGTTTGAGTTATAATGATAAATGCACATCGTAAGAGAAATGTGGAAATAATTGTGGAGAAGATTTCAGGAAAAAAAAAAAAAAAACCAACAACAACTAAAACAGGCTAGGAAATGGACCCTTCACTGTACTAATAAGTATTAAGAGACTTGAAGTTATTTGACAAATAAAGCATGCTAAGAATTGGCTTCATAAATTACACCCAGTGTTGGAAGCATGTTTTTAGAAGGCACTTCATGTTTACAGACAATGGTATGAGGCTAAGATAGTCAAATAAGAATTGGGTTGCTTGTAAGAGATTTCTTGCCTTGAAAGCCAGCACAGAGTATTTAAGGAAGGATGTGAATTTTCTCTCCATCGCTGAAGAAGTGAACTTTGGTCTACCTTTTTACCCTGTCTTCGATGATTTAGGCTTTATCTGCAGAGAGATAGATTGAACCAGATGGCCCCTCTCGGTCCTTTCTAGCTTCTCTGATTCTTTGAAACACATGTTAGAAAACAGCTTTTGCCAAAAAGTAACGTGCCATTGCTGGGTTCTTTATGGCCTTTCCTGTTTGGTCCAGAGTGAAGTGAGGCCTAGTCAGTAAGGAAGGAGTTGAAGGTGACAGTGAATCTAATTTCAGAAAGGGCACACTGAACAGTCCCTGCAGATGGGGGCCTGGATCATCACACCACAACTTTTTTTTTTTTTTGAGTTATTGGGCTACATCTCACTCAAAGATTAAGCATTTTATCTCAGGAGTAGTTTTATTTTATTGCAGCATTGTCTCTTGCAATGCCATAGTTAAGGTTCTGTCACTGTTTCCCTTATAAACTCTTATTGTATGGAATTTATATCTTAAGGCTAAAAATTCCCTCTAGGCTGAAACTTGGAAAGTATGATCTGATCTTTTTACCTGTTAGCTTTTTTTTTTCTTTCTTTCTTCTAAAAAAAAAAAGAATAAGTTCAGCTGATCTCAAAGAGGACCTGACATGGGGAAAATTAGATTGAGGATTTCCCCTCTAGTTTCAACTCAATTTTTGCTTAACAAACTTATAGCTTACAGAATTTGAGCCTTTAAATCTTAGCTAGATGCCTTAGAGGACTATTTAGAAATAAATGAGGTCTCGGGATTGTAAGTATCTCATCGTTACCATAACGATTCACCAAGTACACTGTTAAGGAAAGACTATGGATTAATAACTAGAAATCTTTTCCTGAAATTAGTGAGTTTTTATAACTAATTTCTTAGCCATTTCTGAGTTTCCATGACTTGATAGCCTTATGCCACACCTCTAGCTGTCTGTCCAAAGAACATAGATTAATGATGATAAACAAACAGACCTAAAAAGTAACAAAAATAGCAACAGACAATCAATTTATGCCTATTTTAGTTCTGATGGAAGAAACACTGAATTCATTGAATACTGCATTTCAAAAGCAACAGCAAGCTGAATAGAAATACTACCTTAGTCCTATTGATCATTGGATCCAGAAAGCAAAATTGGAAACAATTAAATTCTACTTGGTTTAAAATAGATGATTTGATGAATTTCTCAAAAATTTATTTTTTCCCTAGGCACACAAGTCTAGGTAGAAGAGAAGTGAGTAAAATTCACACGGCTATGAAAACCTGAAAGGATAAACATTCATTAATCCTTGTCTCTTGGAGTCCTGTCTGAATGTATCTGACCTGAACCCCAGACCTAAAAAACAAACAAACAAAAAAACACCAAAATATCAGTTTTTTACATTCCTTTTTCCCCCCTCTAGGTAGATATCCCCAGAATTAAATGTGAATCCCCTGGCATTGAATGCTTTCAATTCTTTATTTTTCACATAAAGCATAATCTTATTAAAAAGTGTATTTGATTTTTTTAAAGGCATGTTTTAATGCTAGAAGGGAGATGTTTTATGTTTCTTTTATGTTCTCTCCTTTTCACTCCACATGAACAGGCCTACCAGTTTTATTTTTTATTCTCAGACCAATGCAATTTCATGTTAAGCTGGACAAATTTATTCAACTCCAGTTCAAGCACTGATTTAAAAAAATAAATAAAGCAAGGTCAGGCTAGCTTTGGTTTTTTTATATTTTCTTTTATAATAAATTCTCTCTCAAATGATGCCTGTGTGTATATTTTGACATAATCATGGGTACAAATGTGCAGTGCTTGAAATCTAAAATGACACTGGAATATCTTTTCTTGCATTAGCATTATTTTAGCATTTCTACAACAGGGGATGGTTCGGAGAAATGCAGAGGTTTTCAGTTTATATATACACCTCTGATTATTATTCCAGGATCTCAAGCTACAGATCCAATCTCATATCATGATGGATGCATCTCTCAGAGTTCAAAAAAAAGTGTTGGCAAAAGGAAGGGCTTTAAATAAGGCAGCCATGAAGGCCCAAGATGTGAAATTCAAAATTGAATGCCATAGTGTTAAATGATGATCTAGTTTTCCTTTTGATTTCCTTTGCAATAACTGAAGTATATGTGGGGTCTTCAAGTGTAGTGTCATGTATGAAAATGGTACTAGGGTTCCAGAACCACAGCTGTGACAACCATGTTCCATCTTACCTAGTATTATTGCCTTTTAATTGATGACTTCAAGAGCCAAGTCCTAGAGGGCAGAGATGCCATCACTTGAGGGAAAATACATAAATCGGCATATGCTAAAGAAGTGGAAATTTAGGCAAAATGTTTAAAGAAAGGAATAAAATAGGCCCATTATTCCCATTTGATTTTAGGTATTGTGACATTTGAAGCACAGTAAGCAAGTTCCTGATGATTTCAGCCCCCTGGAGATTTAGGGGTAGGTATTGGAAATTGGTTTGTACAAAAGTCTCATAAGGGTCATTTCATCAAAGTAAACAAAGACACTGTTAATAGCTGAGGATTTTTCTACATTAAACTTCAGAAGAACAAAAATCTCACTTTGTTTTCTTGCATATATGATGTGTTTATAATAGATACGTTTGGTATGGGACAGAAGTTAGTAGGTTATTTTAGTCTCATCTCTGTTTTTTTTTTTTTTAAAAAAAGGAAAGAATGAAAGAAGTGACAAAACAAGAAAGGAAGGATTCATGTTTTTGAGTTACGCTACTATGCTTTCAAGATTCCAAGTGTAAAAAGAGACTACTCTTCACTGAGACAGAATGTGATTGCTTATTAACAGCATTGTGCAAATTAAATGATTAAAAATGAAGAGGTAAGGAGGGAGAAAGAGGTACTGATGTGTTAGGTGTGGCATGAGAGAGAGTGCTAGGCTTGAGATAGGGGGTTCTCAATGGGGCAAGGGACAAGGCATAGAAGAGTAGCTATAAAGAAGAAAGAAATCGTACCATTTGCAACGATATGGATGGACCTAGAGAACATTATGTTAAGTGAAATAAGTCAGTCAGAGAAAGACAAATACCATATGATCTCACTTATATGTGGAATCTGAAAAACTGAATAATGAGCAATGTAAACAGAAATAGTCTTAGAGACACATAGAAAAAAACTGATGAGGGCTAGATTGGACAGGGATGGGCATGAGGGAGAAGGGGAAGGGACGAGGCAACATAAACTGGTAACTACAATACTACTGCAGAAACAGAAGAGACAGTTTAGGGAATATAATCAATAAGGTTGTAAGTATTTTTTTTTTTTTTTAGGGGAACAGAAGGACGCATGTCTTTTTAAGGAGACCACTTCATGGATGGTATAGTGGCCTTACCACGGCACTGTACATCTGAGGCTGCTGCTGAATAATATTATATGTCAACTATAATTTAACACTTACATAGTCATGGGATGTAGAATATAGTGTGGAGATGGAGTCAATGGAATTGTAATAGATATGTATGATATCGGGTGTGGGAGGGCAGGGGAGGGGGAGGGGAAGTCACTTTGTAAGGGGTGAAAAAAAATAACTATTGCATTGTTTTGTACATCTGTAACTAATAATAATAATAATAAAGTTTTTTAAAAAATGTATCTCTACAAAAAAATAAAATAAAAGGAGTAGCTACAGGTGGGAGAAAACAGGGAACCAAAAACCAATGTTGACTTTGTTCTTTGATTTGCCTAAGGCTGGGCTTGAACACAGTTCTGAAAAGCTTTAAGAAATAGTCCTTAAAATAAATATTCCTCTTTCCAAAAATTTTGTTGATTTTCTTTGGTAGATAAAGAATAGCAGTTATTGGACCACTGGTGGATCCAGGGACTGGAGATTATAGAGCTTGGCTATCATATGAGCTCTCAGCATCTTTGCAGTTATTCTTATTACATAGGGGCATTGAATGGTGGCTAATGTCTTTCTACCTTATAAAATGCATTGTACCAGAAAGTAAAACCTACTTGTCAATTCCTAAGAACTTCAAGTTAAATTGATCAACTCCAGGTTTATATCTCCTACTGTCAGTATGCACACATTGATAATCATTTTATAATACTAATTTATGATTTTTTTTTGTCAGAATCATGAGTGAAATTAAAACCATTTGCAGAAGCTGTTGTCACCTACTTGCTCCTTTGGGATGGATTACTAAATTTCTTCAGCAATTTTCTTCAAAATGGGGCAGTTACAGTGCTTAGGGAAAATCTGGCTAAATAGATCTGAAGAGGACTCTTTTCCTTGAAAATAAATATTTTCATTTGTAATGTGTCTGAGTAATTCTCAGGGGCAAAACCCTGGGATTAAAAACCACATGCTTTTGGGCCGGAGCCAGTGGCCCGGGTTCGGGTTCCACATATGAGGGCCAGTGACACTGCCCTCAAAAAAAAACCAAACAAACAAAAAAAAAAACCCACATGCTTTTGTAGTCATTGTGTGTGTGTGTGTGTGTGTGTGTGTGTGTGTGTGTGTGTGTATCAGTTTTATATATTACATGTATCAGTTTTTCCCCTTTTAGTCTTTTTTGTCATATACTGAAAAAATAAATTAGAATCTAACATTTTCTTTCTCCTACATTCTCCTTGTCTCTAACTTGTAGAGTTCTGAACTTGAAAATTTATTTTTCCCTTTCAAAATCTAAATTAAAGCACAAATGACTTTCTCCCTTTTGATGTTGCCAGAGAAGCTTGAGCACTATGTAATTAAGCTTTTGTTTTAAAGTATTTCTCTCAACAAACACACAGGCTTTCTAGGGCTAAGACTGAATAATAGATGTTATTAACGATACATATAAATAGGAGATGTGTCTTGCAAAGCATTATATCTGCTGAATGAATTTGCCTTATTCCAAAGTCATCTCTCTACTAATGACTCATGAGTTTCCTTTCCATTATTTAAATATGATGTAATCATAGGCTATTCTGTAATAATTTGACATATCTTATATTCATATCTGAACCTATTAATTAGAAACTACATGTATTTATAATGTGTCTTTATTATTCAAGTTAATCCTGTAATTCTGTTTGAATGGCCAGATAAAAATTAATCCCTTCAAAAATCTTTATAAACAAACATTTGAATTCACCTATTTTCATCTTTGTTCTCAGCACCTACATTGAAAGCTTTCATGAGTGAGGTTGATAGAAGTAGTAAACAGCAATCTGGCTAGATAATATGCAAATCTTTTTCTTTGCAAAGAGGAGATAGTATTTACAAAAGAGTTCTCCCAGTCTACAGGGGTCTAAAGCCACAGAGAATTATTTTAAAGAGTTTAGTAATGTCCTTAGAAATTAATGATGCAGTCATTCTTAGGGATTAGGGTAGTTGTAGGGGTCCTTGACTCCTATTATGAAACTGTCTGTCTCATAAAATAAGCAGATGTCTATTTGAAGACATTTTAGCCCAAGAGAACCAGGGCAGTTACAAGGCCTTGAGGTTTCTCAGAGGGTCCTTCAGACTAGACATTTACTAACATAAAAATAACAGAGGGAAGCCATGTTGAAGGCAGTTTTGGATACTTTTTCTGACACTGTGATCTGCACACACGCTAGGTCACTGGAAATAGGAGAGGAAGCAATTGTTTTTCCCTGCTGTGAGCAATGGATTTGAACATGCCTCACACTGTTCTCATGCTGCGTTTTCTTTCCCTCTCCTTTCCCCATAACACAAGTGTAAACTGAGCTCCTGAAAGTCCTTTGGGCACTAAAAATAACACAGCCTATCCACAGATGAACTGATTATCTTATTTCCCTGGAATTATGCAGAGTGCATCAAATAAGATAAGGAACTGAAAAAAATAGCTATTGTTCATTTATATTTACGTTTTTAAAAATATGTTGGGTATAAAGTATAGAAAGTTTGAAAAACATTTGAGATAGTAAAATGCAAAAATAAAAAATTCTATAATCGTAAAACTAAGAGACAGCCATGTTTAATATTAGTTTTATTTCCTTCCAGGCTTTATATGGTTTAATAATTGGGATCACAGAATAGTGATAGTAATATATCTTTTTTCATGCTATTAAATTGTCTTTGAAAGCATATTTTTAGTTACTACATGGCATCTCATCTGAAACATTTTCCCTTCTCACCTTTTGTGAATTGCCTACTGCCATGCCAATATTTTTCTTTTGTCTTTAGCTGAAGATGGCATTTAAGATGGTGGTTTGGACCATTTCAGGGAGTTTTGCTTAGTTTTCATGGGTATCTCCCATATCTACATGAGGTATACATGCTGATAAACTTCTGTTTGTTTTTCTCTTGTTAATATGTCTTTTATTACAGGGATTCTCAGCCAGAATTAGGAAGGGTAGAGGGAAAACTATTTCTCCCCCTTTACAAAACCATTACTTATCAGTAAAAAAATCACAGCAGAAGAAGGAAAAGCTTTAGGATTTCCCCATACTGATTTCTCTTGACCAGGAGGAAATGAAGCATTATGGTAAAATATTTATAATCTCAGAGTTCATCCTTCCCCACCAGAAAGAGGCTCAGTGGTACTAGTGGTCAAGAGCTAAAATAAATGCTTCAAAGATCACTGGAGTGAAAAGGAAAATTCAGGGAGAGCAGTGGTAAGAGCCCCCAGGAGGCTCCAACCATGTCACTAGTATATGGGCCCAAATACATAAGTATTTAATATCGCTTATTTAAAAAGTCTTCAAATAGTGAGTTCTTGGCTTTGGGCCCCTGAATTGAACTGGGGACATGATTTAAAACCCAAGGAAAACCTCTCAGGAGTGGGTGTGAGAGAATATATCTTAATTAAGAAGACATAGGACGTTTAACAAATTTGGAGAGTTAACGCAAAGCCAAGATTCATTCACCAAGTATGCAGACAATTCCAGCTAAATTCTTCCATTACTGTTATCTAATTCTTTCTTTACCATTAAACATTGGGTTGGAGTTAGGGGTTACCTGACTTTGGGACCACGTCTGGACCTGGTGGAGAGGCCTGTGCATCACCCAGGTGTCCAAGACTTGAGCTGGATGCCATACCTGTCAAATGGAATGGAAATGTGTCAGGGACTGTTGGTTGCTCACCAGTACCCATTTCCTCTCCTTCCAGATACTTTGCTGGACTGTGTTTCTCAGTCTTCCTTGTAGTTCAATGTAGCCATGCGACTGAGTTCTAGTCAGTGGAAAGTGGGTGGAAATGATGTGAGCTGATTCTAGGCCTGCATCCTAAAAACCTTTTATACATTGCTCCTCCATGCCCAGTTATCCTTGAAAGCCTGTTGCTGAAGATGGCAGGATCTCTGACAAGCTGGGTCTCTGAATTTTTATTTGGATCAGACTTCACCCTTGCCGTCTCCAAACGGGAATCATCTTCAGCCTCTTGTGAGCAGCAAATAAACTTCTATTTTGTTTGAGCCATTACTTATTTTTGGATCTATTTATTATAGCAGTTAGCCTACTCTTAATAATATAGAAAAGGTCTTGATAAATAGCAGAGGAGATGACCAATATCTCTAGATTTCTTTAGGTCTTAATTATTCATGATCTCAGGTGAGGAGAGAGTCCTTCCCTCTTTCATCAGTCTTAAATATCATGTGGGGAAGCTGTTTTTTTTTTTTTACTTTTATGTTCATTCCTGAGGCATGCAAGAAGTCAAGACCAGCTCCCCGCTGCCCTCTGAAAGCACATGGGACCAGTTGTTCATTGTAAAAACCAAATATGTTATCAGGAAGAACAAAAAATGTTGATAAGCTGAAACAATTTTTGTGCAGTATAAACTGAGTGTACCAATATAGATAATTCTCCAGTACTTATAGTATAATCCCTTTAGTGTAAACATTTTTTAAAAGTTGTGTGTGTGTGTGTGTGTGTGTGTGTGTGTGTGTGTGTGTGTATGTGCACTATGGGTCAACTTGTTTCATACTTCAAAACTTTAAGTATGGCAATTAATGTTAAAAATTGTGAAACAAGTAATATTGGACTATTTTATTTACATAAAATAATGCATTTTTTTTTGCTTCCCCAATACTTCCCTATGTTGCTGATATACTCTGAAGTAAAAGGCTCAGATTATTTTAAAATTATTATTAATTATTAAATTACTATTTCTGGTATTATATATGAAATCTTTCAATTTTATTTTACATTTAATTTTTGTTTAATGTATTTAAAATCTAATTCTAATTTAATGAAATTAAACATTTTAGTTCTTTACACTCTAACTTGTGTTTCTCCTTTGATTTACTGTATTATTATCAAAAGCATGTTTTTTGAGTAAGTTTTCGTGGAACATAGTAATATATTTTCTGAGCCTTCCATTTGAGAACATTTCTTCATTGCCTTTGTACATTAAAAAATACCTTAGCAGACCATGGAATTCTTGGATCTCATCCTCTCCTACTCAAAAGTTTCAAGATTAGTCTAGCATATTCTGGCACTCAATATTATAAAGGAAGCTAAGCTTGGTCTAATTTTTATTTCTTTGTAATTTTTCTTTTCTGGAGGATAAGAGAATTTTATATTTACCACTGAAATTCAAAAATGCTGCCAAGATATTTCTAGGTATCGGCTATTTTTCACATACAGTATCTCATCAATTATAAGATGCATGTTTTAAACTGATTTCAATCAGTGATTAGAGAGAATTATGTCATAGTTTAATTGGCAGTGTTTTTTTTCTTTCCTAGTGAACCTGACAATAATATGTTTTATAATTAGTAGAATCTCTGGTTTCATGAAATAATCAATTACAGTTTCTAGCAATATATTTTGTTTGTATCTGTCCCTTCCCTGCTGCAGCCCTAAGAGAAACATATAACATTGAGCATATCTCTGCTAATGTCCTTTATCATATTTGATCCATTTCTTTGCCCTTCTCTGTCTCATATGTGAATGTTAACTTTATGATTATATTCTTTATTTCACTGGATTTATTTTTTATGTAACCCAATTATTTTTATTTACATATGTTGAAAATTAACATTTTCCTAACATTTTGATTAACATTTTTTAAACATAAAAATAATATGATAAAACTTTCATATAGTAGTAAAGGTTATAATTATTAGCATAATGTAGCCTTGACATTCATAAATCTGCTACATTCTTTTTAACTACCGTATATTACTAATTTATAGTCATTGATTGTACTTTATTTAGCCATGCCCTCAGAATTGGTACTTCGATGTTGTCTAGCCTTTTGCTATTATAAACAATGCTGCAATAAACATCCTCTACAGAGCCTTTGTTTTTCCATTTCCACAAGTGATAACTATAAAATTATTTCTATAAGTGAATTGATAGGTCAAAAGCTAATGTGTATTTTAAATTTATACAGATGGTACCAATCTTTCTGTAATGAGTTTATGACAATTTTTTTTTTCCAGGGCAGTGTCACTGGCCCTCATATGTGGGAACCGAACCGGGGCCGCTGGCTTCCCAGGCCAGCATTTAACCACCGCGCCACTCGGCCAGCTCCGGACAATTTTTAATTTGGCAATGGTCTTTGAACAAAACTTTTATTTCTGTTACTTGCCAGAATTCTATATTATCAAACTTATTCTCTTTTCCAAAATTAAATTTGTAAAACATTATCTAATTATAATATGTATATCCTTAATTCTAAAGGGGAGAGTGAACAATTTTCATAAATTTCTAATCCATTGATTTTTGTTCATGTTCACATCTTTCTTATTAATTTGTAAAAGCTTATTGAATATTTTTTTGTGAAATAAAATGCAGTAATTTTTTTATGTTCTCTAAGTTTTGTGACTTGTTTAAAGCAGCCTTACTCCAATATTATTTTTTAAATATAGATATTAATATTTTTTTTCTAGTACTGTTACAATTCCATTTTTTACTTGTGTAGCTGGAATCCATCTGAAATTTATTTTAGTATAAACAGTTAGATGTAGATTTAGCTTTATGTTTTTTATAATGATAAACTGGACATTCCAACATCATTTTATTAAGTAATCATTTTCCCCCCACTGTCCTGATTTAAAATGTGATATGAATTATAAGCTAACATCAAATAATATATTATTCTTATTTCTAATCTCTCTGGTCTTTTCAGTTGATATGCTATATATTTCTGAATAAGTATCAGTTTTAATTTCTGTAGCTTTAAAGATGTTTTATTATTTTGTATGAATGCTCTACTTAGATACTTAGATTCTCCACTCCTATCCCCAGGATTTTCATGACCACTGTCAATTACCCCCTTTCCCTCCAATAAGCATGCTATTTATATTGAAATTACATTTGATTTCTAGATTAATTTATGGAGAATTTCATCCATGTAGTATTCATTTGTTTAAATACAGGTTTTAACTTTCTGGTTTCCCACCTCTTTTAGATCCTTTAATAGTTTAAATCATTCATTTTCCAAATAAGTCATACATATTTTGTGTTATATTTATCTCTAGTTATTTTGGCCTTTTTGTTAGTTCTTAAAACATGATATTTTCTTTCCTTATATTTTCTAACTCATTCGTGTATGGGAAAGCTATTGATTTTTGTATATACCACCTTGGTGAATTGTTATTATGCTTTACTTGGTTTTTTTAGTTGATTCTCTTGGAGTTTCCATGTGTATAACAATGCCGTTGATATATAGAAATAATTTTGCCCTCTTTTCTAGTACGTATATCTCATGTATTTCCTTTGGTGCTGATTGGTTGGCATATAAGCCATATAGTTTTAAAAAATGTTTTGCACACCACTCCTCTCTTATTGAACAGATTTCTATTCTTCATCAGAGTTGAGGTTTTCATCATAGTGAAACCTTATACTTTCAATGCAGTTTATGTCATTATTTAGCTTTTTTTTTTTCATTTTCATTAGGTGGCTCCAAGTCAATTGCTCCTTTACCTTGCTATTCTCTCTACCTGCTTCCTCCAAAGATGGCTCGCATGAAAGCTTTCCCCTTGGCTTTGCTTCACCTCATGTTTCATGGTGTGAAAAAGCATCATTAGGACCAACTTGTGTATTGTCTGCATCGTCAGATCTAACCATTCTAACTGTAAAATAGCTGGTTGGGTCTTTTATTGACTTGAAATCTAGAACCTTTAAGAAACACTGAGTCCTGTAAGAGAACTGTAGAATTGTGTGCATGCTCTTAGGGCCCTTATTCGATTTCATCCTAAATTCAATGCATTTAGCAGCTATTTTTTTTATAATCTGAGGCCTGGGGTTGTGACTGTGTTCTGGTTTCATAAGGATGGAGACTATGGTTTTCATCTTTTTATTATTGTTTTTTAATGTGAGTGATAGAAGTGAAGGAAAACTGAACTGATGCCACAATCTTCATTCCTAATGCAGCTGGTTTGCTTTACAGCTTATCTTTTCATAAAGTGGTCTTTCATCTTATCTTGTTTGATAAAGTTTATGTTTTCTTATATTTTATTGAGAACACAAAGTAATGCATTCTAACATAGATTCATTCTTAATTTTTCTTATTTATTTTATTTCTAAAATAATTTTTAAATAAAATTTTTTTATAGGTTTCATATCCTCCATCTCATTAAACCAATTTTCCTTCCTTTTATGGTATAGATTAAAAAATGCATATAATTTTTATCTAGTTTGTTGTTTGCTTTGCTTATACATGAAAGTGGAGAGAATTTGCCAGGTCTTGCCAAACAACAGACCTGTATAATCTCTTTGATATTTTTTTATGGTGAATGTGGGGATGGGGTAGAGTGTTAGAATACATTGTTCAGGTTTTTGCTGGAGAATAACAGGATGTTCATAGCCCCTAGCTAAACATGTAATCTAGCAGGCATTTATCTAATACAGCTTGGCTGGTTTGAGGTGAGATTAATTTTATTGTTGAATGGTATATGCCTTTTACTTTACTAGATTGTTCTATAGTTATTTACATACCAAAAATCTATAGCAATGTATAATTTTTAATTTTCAGAGGCAGGCCATTGACTCTCTCTAGGGTTGCTGTTGCAGAGAGTGGTTTAGCCTCAGGTAAGCCAACTCACCATTTAACATCTACATCATAAAAGACCTTTATGGTTCATTGTAGTCCAAACAAAGTAAGACCACTGACTACAAAATAACCGCCAATATCTTTTTGCGGTTGTTTTTGGTATAAATGGCTAGCCTTAAACAGGAATCCCACTGCTTTATAAATTATTTAATCCTGCATTTATAGAATTATTAAAGGTTTTGAAAGGCTTACTGTACTTTATTAAATTTCACGAGGGAAATTATAGGCCAGATTGCTGTTAAATAATGTGACTATTTAAAGATTTGATTTTTTTTTTCTTCTGTGGATCATGATTTTTCCTTAAAAACTTCTTGAAGAATTTCTATTTATTCAGAAATGAATTATCTGGTTTATTTCTTGGCTCAGCTTTCCGCCTCTTGACTTTGTTAATACTACTCTAACTATTTTACTATTCTATAATTTGAATGTACATCTGGGTTGAGCCAAGGAAGCAAGAAAAGAGGAATTTGTAGTCATTGCTTTCACATGTTGATTTACGATCTTACATCAGTCTCACCAACACTTTGAAATGTTTGGACCTATTTCGCTACTACTCAAAATAATAAAAGGATCCTCTTATGTTTGCTAGTGATATTTCTATTTCTCAGCAATCATAATACTTTAATCTGGGCTTTGAGATGTTAAAATAATTTACAGAAGTGCCAGAGCTGGCACACAAATATATTGAACACAACTCTCCTTTTACATGGAAAAATTTTCATAACAGTTGATTTGGTGTCTAATTTGATTCTCTGTCAAATGTCTGTGGTTTAGGGTAATCAATGACAGGCTTTTACCTCTATTTTTATAAGTAATCAAAAATTGTTTGAATGTGCAAGTTAGGCTAATTCTATATTCATTCACTGAACTATAATGTCACTTGAGAAACTGTAATGTAAACAGGGCCCTGCCAGTGCTTCCCTACCTCTGGGAATTGAATCTGAATGCGACATTCAACCTCTGTCCTCACAGGCAAAATGAGGTGCAGAACTGAATTAATTAGCCAGCTATTTCAAATTAAAGTAATCTACTGTTGAGGAGAAAGTAGGAGTTTGAGGCTAGAATTTTTTTTTTTTCAAATTGGCTAAATTCAGCAGATAGCTAACTGCTCAACTTACCAGATGACTGGCAGCCCCCCTTTGCAGATGTAGGTGTGTAGTCTTAGTCTTTTAAATACTCACATTTTTGGAATAAAATTCTGTTAGAACTAGAGCTGCTCTTTTAAAACTCTATTCTCGTTGAATTTAAACTTTTCCATCCTGACAGGTCAATCCTTTTTCCTTTCACTATTACCTTATACAGAACGAAGGGCTATGGTTATATTTAAAGCCACTCTTCCTAAAATGCCTCTCATAATCAAATAAAATTTCAAAAGGCAAAGAAAAAGCGGAGTTCTTTTTCATTTTAAAGGCTACTTCTTCCTTTTTTTTTAAGTAGTTATGCCAACATCTATGAACTTCATTCTTGGTAAGGTTTTTAGAGGAAAATTGTTCTTTTTTCTAAGTAGACCAGATTAATTAAATTCTTCTTGGGATTAAAAATGGTCAGGTGGACATTTCAAAACACACCGGCAGTTAGTCACTGAGAATGTAAAGAAAATATAATGGGGGTTGATAATGAATGGATGTCCCATATTTTCCAAAGTATTTACCATTTAATGGGATTCAAGCCCAAATGGCATAAAAACCCAAGAATGTTCTCATGAATACCATATTTGCCAGACTTATTTGAGAAAGAATACCTGGAAAATGGGTGAAATTAATCAGATCTTATGGAGAAGCTAGAAAGTCTTTGCAATTGGTATTTAAAAGGCCAAGTTTATAGTTTATTTACCTGACAAAAGAAAAGAAGCAATTCTTTGCATCCAGGGGTGTCAAATATAAAATTTCAGAAAGAAAGAGGACAACCAGCCTATACAAACTCACAAAAAATAGTCTGAAACAGTTTCACTTATAGGAAAATAAAGGAATAGGACAAAGAGGCCAGGAGGAGATGCTGACCTGGCTCTGTCATTCACAGTTTCCTAGTGGATTTAACGTACACATTTCCAAGGTGTCCACTGAATAGCAGAGCCTTGCCACTTCCAAGATGCTGATGTGAAGAGAACAGCAGGTGCTAAAGCAAAATTTACACTGATATGGTCATAAATGCCTAAATGACAATTCCTTGGGGTTCATGTTTTCTTCCTCTCTTGGGTCAACTTGAAACAAAGACACTCTATTTTAATTTATTTATGGTGTAAAGCTATCCAAAAATGAATATCTTGGGACCTCTTTTAAGCCAATAGCCAACAGAGCAGCAAATCTGTTCAAAGATACATTTCCTATGTGATGCATGCTTAACATAAAATACTCTGAGAAGGACCATGAAAATCAGTGTAGCTTTTGAGAGGAAATGATCTGCTAACAATTTGTATATATGGTATTCAAAAGAGAAAAACTTAATTTTCTGTAATAGAAGCTATAAAAAAAGTAACAAGAAAACATACCCATTTATTTTAACATACAAACACAAACCAAAATGGCATGGCATATTTGAACAGTAGCGAAGTTAATTTTTTTTGACAAAATAAAAACACAATGCTGTATCCATAGAAGATCCAAAGCTTATTGAGGAGTTCTCTGTAAATCGTACTTTTAGGTTTGCAACCTCACAAATGCTGAAGGAAATTGGACCTATTCATTTATTCCATATGCAACTACTATGTTTACAATGCCAGGAGGAAACCAAGAGGAATCATACACAAATCCTGCTCTCAGGAGACTTACTTACTAAAAGACAAGTGAAGGCAAATATAACCAGTTGGTTATTAAGTGCTACAAGAAAGTACCTGGGATTGAGGATTAGAATATGTAAGGGGCAATAATTTCTTTCAGCTGGATAGACTCTAGGCACTATAACGAAGTAAGTGAAATTTGACTTGCACCTTGAATATGTAGCTTTTAAACAAACAAATGTGATCTATTAGCTTCTCTCCTATTTACCATCGAGAAAGTCTTGGATAGTACACATTAAATATTTCTCTTCTGTGGGCAAGCATTTTCCTATTACAGAGCCTTACTTGATGTAATATCTTTGAACATTCACAGTATAGACTTTCAACTATAGTCTACACCATTATTCAATCTGTGTTTATATGTCTGTGTCTCCCTAGGAGAGTACACGTTTCTTGAGGTCAGGGAATTCATCTTAGTTGGCTTGGTATCTTGTATGTCTTTACATGCTTGATATTCAAAGTCTATGGAACAACAAAATGAATAATAGACTACCCATATTCCAATTTTCTGATGGCCTGTGTACCTGGGAACAGAGAGATGATAAGTTAGCTAAAGGATTCATCATGCCACCAAGAAAAGAAGTCAGTTCTATCTATGTGTTAGCCTCAGTGAACTTCATTGATTACGTCTTCACATGACGAGGAATTCCGTTCTCCCCTTGCTGACAAAATCAGGTTTCCTAGCTTGCACAAGTCAGGGGACCAGACTGTGTATTATAACAATTTTGCAAGGTAAATGCCATCTTTTGTGAGAAAGTAGTCCTTCTCTAGTGACATCCTGACCTCATCATACATGACCTCCCAAAGGGTTCAAATTAAAAATAGTGATTATTTTTCTTATGTTAAGTGAGGACAGAATAAACAAATTTCCAGAAGGAACAACTTCAGCTAAGTTGAAAGGACTTTCCAACAATTGCCATGCACTTTTAGCATATTTTGAGTTCTATGTTTTTGAGATGTTAAGACACAGTCCTTGGGCCTCTAAGGATCTGAATAACCTAAATGACCTGGGGAGACATGGTCAGGCTTGCTCTTTAATCCACAACGCAGTAATTTTTTTCCACCTAACTTGTTTTTTGTGCTTTATGAAATAGTGAAGGCAAGCCTTCAAATGCATTAATGGCAAAACAGGTGACAACTTCTGTATAGGCCCCATTAGCCATGTCAATATAAGATCGTATACTATATAAGATCGAGAAAAGAGAACATTTTATTAAATATCACCTAAAGACAACATAATAGAAAGCAGAAGAAAAGAAAAATGGTCACTGAAAAATTTAGTGCTGAGGAACACACACTATATTTTTCACCATTTGCCATATTTCCTGAAAAATCAATCTCAGATCTGCCATAGTGTGACTGTGATGTGACAAACTCTTATTATAGGTTAACATCCTATTACACCAGTTACTTTGTGTAAAACTTTCTGCTGGATTGGCAAATATCAGTAGCATTGTCAGATAGATAACAAAAGCTAGTCTTCCAAGGATGAGAGGGGAAGGGAAGTCTCTGAGAATGGTGATATTTAATTACTGGTTTTATTTTGTATAAATATTCAAAATAGATAAATAAATGGAGTGAAGAACAAGGATTTGGGATGATAAGAAATTGGATTTGAGAATAGTGTATGAATCCGGTGTTGGGAGTTTTATATTCTTGAGTAAATTGCTCCATGGATATGGCTCTGAAGTTTTTGGAGCCAACTTAAAGGAGACCCAATCAGTTTTATGATTCACAGTGTTTAATGAGATAAAAAACAAACCAGGTCATTGCTCATGAATATCCTAATTTTTTCCCCATTCTGTGCCCAGAGATTAATGTCTCTTGTAGATTCTCAGAGAGCACTGGGACATGGGAGACAATATCCTTACAATACCTTCCCAATGAGCTTACTTATAATTTTCTACTACGTAGCCTGATAGAATTATACCCCAAAGCAGCAGAGTAATAAATCTTTGGGGAACTAATAGAATGTGCTTGAGGGGTGATGCTTCCTGCTGGAATGGCATAATGAAAGACAGATTTTAATGTATACTAAGGACTGGATAGGCTCGGCATCCTCTTGAGCCGATTTCCTCTCTTTCTCTTTCACCCTCTCCCTCTGTCTCTCTTTTTTCTTTTTCATTTGAGATCAAGATTTTTAAATACCTGGTCTGGGTAACGAGTTAGCCTGGCTAAGCCATACGCTTTCATTGTTAGTCCTACCGGGAGTAGGATTAACAGGCTTTTATGAAAATTGAGGAGCGACAAGAATTTGTACCTGCATAGGCCATTCTGCCTCCCCAAAGAGATGACCACAGGATGTGCCAACATTTTCCTCCATAAGAACAGTCTCTTTAAGGATATGGAGAAACATCTTGGCCATGATGTTCCGAGAGAACCAAATTAATTGGGCAGCATCATGTTAGGGAGTAAATAAAAATTGATTTATGTTCTAATAAAATTTTCAGTGTGAATTGGCAAAGATAAATCAAATAGAAATAACTTCAGTCTCTAAAATTTGCGTCTGAAAACGGATAGCACTCACTTATCTTGGAGATGTAGAATTTCAGAAATTAAGAACCATGAGAATGAAAAGATCAGGGAAAGAAAACACATTCAAGCCTCCATCACTATCTGCTTGTTTTTCCATTGTGTACCTGAAGCACACACTTGGAATCTTCTAATTTGTCTGCCTTAGCATACCCACCACTGAACTGGTGTCCTATGATGGAATGATTTTATTTGATTTATGTCTTCACAGCAATTAGTATCAATTTTGTGTGTGTGTTATGGTAAGCAAGTCAATGTTGGTTGAATGAATTAATGTTGCTGGGGTGTTTTTTTTTGTTTGTTTTTTTAACCCCATTTACATAAGTAAAAAATCACTTTGCTAGTTTAGAAATAACTATAACTTTTATTCATATAGTGGTTGACTAAGGAAATCTGTTTGCATTAGTGATTTAAGATCTGGAAGGAGGAAAGAAGAAAAATTGGGGCCGTATTTGGCTTGAGTAAAAGAAGAGCCTAAAATTTGACAGAAAAACAAAACAAATACCTAACAATGTGTTTTTCTACTTTTGCTCATCAGTTTTCATTTGTTTGAATCAAAACAAAATAACTAAAACCTCTTAATCATGCCCGTTTGCAATATTGGTTCAACAAATGTCATTCAACATTTGTCCAGTGAGGACAAACATTTTGAATTTTTGTGCTGGTCCAGGGTTGTCAGTGCTGATGCAGTTTCCAGGTGAGAAACAGAGCTGCATAGAGTGAAAATTTAGGCTCAATAGGTGACTTCTGGGCAGGGGCAGAGCCACCTTGGGAATTAGGTGCGTTTGCCCTGATTCTCAGCCCATAAATGGGTCTCCTTCTAACAGTTTTCAAAGTGGTTCTGGTCGTGTTTAACTTCTTTCCCTGTGGGGGGCTAATCTCATAAAGATTTCAGCCACACAAGCAACAGTGTCTGGGGTGTAATGATTGCTTTGAAGTTTGTTTGCTCGCCAGTGCATTTAAAGCGTTTAAATGTTCCAGGAATAGGATTAGATGCCCCAGTGAATACACTTCATTTACCCCCAGCAGTGGTTTCCTGACGCCAGGAGAGGCTTACATGGCATCTATTTAGAAGCATGCTGCTTTTGAAGATTTCCCCCTTCACCCTCTCAATTTTCTACCTCTCTCAAGGTCTTGCCTAGAAAAATATTAGGGGTCAGGGCTCAGTAGAAAGGGGCATTACTGTGATGCCTTTAGGGCATGCTAAAGATAATTTTCTGAATCATCTTCTAAAGTGTTGTTAGCTCAGTGAGGGAGAAGAAGAAAATGTGAACAAAATTAAGGCGACTTTAAACGTGTGCAAAGATGAAACATGAATGTTGAATCCCTGCACAACTGCCAACCTCTGCATCACTCATGGCTTTTAGAGGTGGGGAGTTTTGAAACTGGACCATTGCACTAGCTATGCAGCCAGTGCCTTTCAGATCACCTTTTGAAGCTTTCCCCTTAGGAAAGACAATGCATGCATATCTCCTTCAAACATAACTCAAACACTATATTTGGAAATAAATTGTTGCCTTGCAGTGATGCTCCATGCCTAGCAGTTCTTTGAGGCTGAGTTGTGGGGTATTGATTCACTGTACAAGATAATAGATTCGGCCTCTCTCTCTATTATACAGAAGGAAAAAACTTCTCGGGAGCTACTGAGTCCACTGAAAATGATTTCTGATATGAGTAGGAATTAACGTGTAGCATATTTAATGTTCTACATGGGAAACATTTACAGGAACATGGGAAACATTTACAGGAACATGAGCAAAATCATCATCGTGTAAGAATATATTATTGTTTTTCAGCATCTGCACTCTCAAATGATATATTTTAGCGAAAATTTGATTTCATGAAAATTCTTGGGAGATTGCCCGATAGACACTTGTCAAACTGATTTAACTGTGTTTCTGTTCCCCTTTGAGGATTGATTTATTTCAGACATTTTGGTGGTTGTTATATTTTCTTAAAAACAAATTAGAAGTGATACATGCTCACTTTAGAAAGCTTAGGGGAAAAAAATTTGTTTATAAGAGAAAAATAAAAAGTATAGATTAATTTTTACAATGTTGATAAAACTACTGTTATAATACTGAGATATTCCCTTTTATTTTATTTTCTGTGTATATTTTTCCATAATTATGATCCTGCTATAGATAAGTGCTTATTTCACACAGGTTATTATATCATGAGAATTTGATCATGTCATTGAAATTGTTCCTCAATATAATTTTAATGGGAGAATATTAAACGAAGAAACCATAGTTATTTCAGTATTCCTTTTTGTTCAACATTTCAGATTTTCCCAACCTCTTGGTATATAGTTTATACGTAGTTAGAAATAATTCTCATTAATTTTATTAGGATGCATTTGTACAACTGAAATTAACTGGGCCAAGAGTTCTGAACACTTTAGTGATTCTGATATACATTATCAAAAAATTGTTTTTCAGAAATGCTCTATAAAATCATGAGAGGTTGTTTTAGCATATGCGTATTAGCTTCAGCCTCCCCCCACCTCCCTACAATATTCTTTGCTTATAACTTTGTCATTTGCCTATTCCTATTTTCCTTTGAGGATATTTGTGTTATTCTTAGTGATTTTTTTTAAAGCTCATCATATTGGGGATACTACTTTTTTCTGTATTTGTTACAAATATCTTTCCCCAGGCTGAGAATCATTATTTCTTTGTATCTCCCATCTCTTATCTTACTGCTGTAGCCTCTGAATAAATTTGTTTAAATGACCCATTTTACTTAACATAATAGTCTCTAGTTCCATCCATATCATTGCAAATGGTATGATTTCATTCTTCTTTATAGCGGAGTAATACTCCGTTGTATAAATGTACCACAGTTTCTTAATCCAGTCATCTACCGATGGGCACTTTGGTTGTTTCCAAGTCTTGGCTATTGTAAATAGCGCTGCAATGAACATAGGGGTGCATATATTTTTTTGAATCAGTGTCTTGGGTTTTTCGGGATAAATACCTAGGAGTGGAACTGCTGGGTCAAAAGGTAGTTCCATTTTCAGTTTTTTGAGATACCTCCATACTGACTTCCATAGTGGCTGCACCAATCTGCAATCCCACCAACAGTGCAGCAGGGTCCCCTTTTCCCCACAGCCCCGCCAGCACTTGTTGTTTCTTGATTTATTGATTATAGCCATTCTGACCAGAGTGAGGTGGTATCTCATTGTGGTTTTTATTTGCATTTCCCTAATGACCAGTGAGGTTGAACATTTTTTCATATGCCTTTTGGCCTTCTGTATGTCCTCTTTAGAGAAATGTCTCTTCATATCCTCTGCCCATTTTTTAATTGGGTTGTTTGTTTTTTTGGTGTTGAGTTGCATGAGTGTTTTATAAATTTTGGATATTAACCCCTTATCAGATATATCGTTGACAAATATATTCTCCCATTCAGTAGGCTTCCTTTTTGTTTTATTGATGGTTTCCTTTGTTGTGAAAAAACTTTTAAGTCTGATAGAGACTATTATGTTAAGTGAAATAAGTCAGTTGGAGAAAGACAAATACCATATGATCTCACTTATATGTGGAATCTGAAAAACTGAATGAATGAGCAAAGTAAATAGAAACAGTCTCATAGACATAGAGGAAAATCTGAGGGTTGGTAGTTGGGAGGGGGGTAGGGATGAGGGAGAAGGGGAAGGGATTAGACAGCATAAATAGGTTAAATACAATATTGCCACAGGGATATGAAAGACAGTTTAGGGAATATAATTAATAATGTTGTAAATATTTTGTGGGGTGTCAGATGGTCACATGTCTTGTTAGGGAGACTGTTTCATGGAATGAGTAGAGGCTTGATCACTGCACTGTACACCTGAAGGTGATGTTGTATAATATTGTATACCAACTGTAACTGAATATGTAGATAGTCACAGGATGTGGATTATACTGTGGAAGGGAATCAGAGGAAGTGTAATAGATATATATGATATGGGGGGGAGGAGTGGGGTGGCGAATTGGGGGAGGGGGTTGTCATTTTGAGGGGTGAAATGTATAACTATTGCATTGTGTTGTACACCTGAAACTAATTAAAAATAAATAAATAAAAATAAATAAATAAATAAATGACCCATTTTAGAACTATATGCATCATTAAAATAAAAGCAATTTTGTACTCAGAAATTATGAGAATTGTTTCAGTATTATGAAGAACTGATCACAAAACTCCTAAAGGTATGATAAAACATTTTCTAAGGGAACCAAATACCTTTCCATTAATTTAGTCTTCATTGGATGATCATGCTTCTTCTACTTTCTCTGTATGCCCCTCACCCCCATTACTACCTTCTTTTTTGTTTTTCCCTGAAGGAAAAAACTTTTCTTTCTTGAAAGTAGAGTGAGCAATCAATTGATCTTCTCTTCCCGCTGTCTGGTTAGATTACCTAGGGACCTGTAACTGATCTCTGAAAGTATGGTTTGCTTACCGCACACAAAAGGCTTTGCATGCAGAAAATGCGAATATCACTCTGTTTGAGCCTATTTTAAGGGACTTGCTCATCCCATGCTTAGCATTACCATGCATAATCAGCGAGGCAATGTGGCTTGATACTCCTGATTCTGAACATACTTTTGTTTAATTTGCCCACAGTAAACTGGCATAATCTCTTATTGCAGTTATAGTTAGGATATGCTTAAATTATATTATTCTAGACACTGACCAGTTTTTAATGTTTCTCGATGACCCAGGAGAAATAGGGGTCTGCCCCTGCCCTTGAGTTAAGAATTTCTCTTACCTATAGTCAACTCCAATTCTGGATTAAGATATATTTTATCCGCACTTGAAAGCTGGACTTGGTGCTTTGCTAGGTATTTATGGAGAATTAGACAGGCTGGAAGATATGCTCAGATACCAAGCAATTAGAAATTTTTGTTTCCTCTCCTGTGGTTATAAATTTTGAATTCTTTTTAAAAAGGTTATTATAATATACTCATTTACACAAGCATAGCAGTAGTTTCAGTTTATATTTTAGGGTAAGAAGGCTTGCTCCATGGCTGACCTATGGGAGAGATTATGGAGATCTTCAACTGTACATGCTGAGGGAACAAACACCACTTAAGCTAGGCTCTGCTTCCTAAACAAGTATTTAATCTCCTCATTAAAGATATATGAAACTAAAAATCAATGAGCTCCGGTGGTTAGAGCTTTTTAGCGGAACTAATGGATACACCTTGTCTGACATTAGAAACTTCACTTGTGGTTTACAGCTGTACACGAGGAGAAAACATGAATCTAGAAATAAGGTTTCAGGCTAGAGTAATAATTGGGCTGTGAGTTCTGGATAAGCAGGCCTCATAAATATATAATGTATGGAATAATGTATTGCCAATTCACATTCTCTCACATTAAATAGAGTGAACTCTTACTATAAAGCTCAAGATTAAAGTCGGCAGAATTCTGCTTGGATATGTGCCCTATTGAGCCCCATTACAAAGACTCTTAAGTGTGTAAATTTAAACTCCTGACATGCTGACATCATGAACTATTTAAACTGAAAAATATTCCACAAGACTTGTTTAGAGATATAAAAAACAGACTTCATGTCACCAAGCAAATACAAATAAAATAATGGTATATTTCAGGTAAATCATATCTTGGCCATTTGGACAAACACCCAGAACCTGAAATGAATCTCAGATAAACCATTTTATCAATGCATCTCTGAGAAAATCTAGGGCGTTCATTACCTATTCATTTTGCTGCTAGATTTTAAAGTTTTGTGTTATTTTTTTTTCTGTACGTTTTTTGTCTTTTGCTTTCTTTTCTAAACAGTATAAGAAAATATGGTGATTATATAAGATAGGTCATAAGCTCCATGAGGCCAGAAACCATGTCTATCTTTTTCAAAACTTAAAATGTGTCTTGCTGCATGGTAGGCACTCAAAGTTTAATTAAATTAACGAATGAAGCATAATGGAGAGTTTGGCTTCATTGTGAGCTAATGTTGCAGTCCACTTTGGTCGTGAGAAGTCAGTAAGACACTATTGCACATAACCCCAACCCTGAATCACTGACAAATCTTTGTTTCATTAATTGTTATGTATTGAATTGTCAGAAAAGTCACGGTGCATTTTTGCAATGAAAAACATAGAAAAAATGTGTCGTGACTTCTCCGACAACCCAATAGATACATCATCTCTAGGCATTCCATTCATGCTGTTATAGCTCTCACTTAGTAAAGAATGAAACAGCTAAATGCAAAACTCTATAAATGTTGCAATCAGACCTAAGGCACTTGCTCTTAAGTATACAGCCAGGTGGCCAATAAGAATTATAAAGCAAATGCCTCTTGGGAAATGAAGAAGAGTATTCCACACAGCATTTTAGTCCAGAAGAGGTCTTTTTTTTTTTTTCTCTGAACACTACGGAAACTTCTACCACAACAGGTGCAGAAAGCATTAACAGAAATTTTTCAGAGGACATGTTTAAGAAGTCCATGAGAAAGTTGAAGCTTTAGCAGTTACAGTACTACACAAAATATAGAAGCATATAACACAGAATTAGGAAAAAGGAAGAACAATCATGGGACAAACATGTGACCCTTGGCCATACTAGTGAAGGCTTACACCAAAACCTAGTGCAGAGTTCAGTCAAACGTTCCACTGTAGTTATCAGTCTATACTGGTTGTAATCATTTCTTGCTTTTTTTCCTTTGAATAAATATTTAGCCATCTGTACATGGTTGCTTCCATAGTGTAGGTTCAGTCCTTTTAAATGAATCCTTTTGCTATTTTTGCAAAATCCCCATTTGAAACCTCTTTGGCCAAGAGGACAGAAGGGCAGAACAGGGAGAAGCAAATGATAGCTTCATCATTATCCTGCTTTTCTGATGGGGCAACACAGGTTCCCACATCCACATCATCCACTCACGATGAGCTCATGTAAAACTGCATGTAATGATGAACACTATTCAGAATGATGCATTAAAAGAAAGCTATTTTGAGAATAACTAGCTATCTGGGCACAGTTGCCTGAATTTCTTCAAAAAGTAACCCTAAATGGCCAACATACCACTGAGTCATTTTTTTTTTTTTTAAATTTCAGTGGACAAAATTATACTTAGTTAGTCAAAAAGGAGTCAGAACTAGATGTTGGCTCTGCATGAGAGGAATCTTGTATCGCAAACTAAGGAGCAAGAAAACTTAGCTGAGTTCTAGCTCAACAGAAATATCTAGGATTCAAGTAGGAGCTCTGCTTTGTGATGGACAGCAATTGATCAAACATTTGTAAATGAGGTGTCAAATTCCTCCTATATAACTTTTATTTTGTGGAGCCTAAGGAGAGCAGAAAACAGAATCTTCTTGTCAAGAATATGGCATCCCTACTTAAAAAAAAAAAAAAATACGTATCTTCTCCCAATCTTAATGAATTCTGTCTGCAAGGTAACCTTTAGAAAAAGAGTGAAACCTGTGTTTTTGGCTCCAAGGCTAATGGTTGCATTTTTTTAAATGAGTTTATGTGATTTTTATGCTGGTGTTTTTTAAATCATTATGCTTACTAATGACTGTTCTTGTTTTATGTATTATAACCTATTTAACTCTATGAACTTTATTGATAACTCACCCTAAGGCAATTCAAAGCCAAATATATAAACTAAATATATGAAATAAATATTATCATTATGAGAGCATGCTTTTTGGCACTAAAGACACTGTTTAGTATGATAAATTATAGCCACATAGGGTGGGAAGAGAAAATAATTGCCTATAATTTTTAAGACAGAAGTCCTAGGAAGGAGTGGGAATAGACACAGCTCATCATGAGGTATTGATACGGGAGCAAAATAGCCTTTTCAAGTTACTCAGAGTCTATAAACAGTGAGTTTCTTGTAAAAATACATACAGTTGTCTCTCCTTTTCTAATTCTTGCAGTTCCTTTAGCCTTTGCATCTATCATAGTCTCCACATTGATATCTGCATTTAAGTCTCAGCTCAAATGTTATCTTATGAGAGGGTCTTTCCTGGTGACTATGTAAAATAACCAGATCCTTTCTACTTTGTGTGCCTTCATCCTGCTTCTTCCTTTATTTATCCTCATAGCACTTAAATGTCAATTATAATAAATTATATACATATATATATACACACACACATGTATATGTATATATCTGTAGTGTCTATCACCTCTCACTATAAGTTGTGTGAGAAAAAAGGACTTTGATTTCTTTTCTGTTAGCTTCTAGGTGTATAAACCTTTGCCTCGTGCAAAGCAGGTACTCAAAACATTTTATTGAATGAGTGAAATTATGGAAAGATGGCAATGAAGCATTCTTAAATAAAATCTTATTGTTTAGGAAAGAAATGTACATTTCATAATACATTCACAATAAGCAAAGTCCCTGTCTATTCATATGTTTTGTTGATGGCTAACGTACAACTGTCAACAATAATAATTCACATCATGCAATATAAAGTGTGTGTGTTAATGATAACTTGGAATTTTTTGCATTAGTAAAAATTAGGCATTTTTTTTTTCTGAGAAAGAGAGGGGATCACATTAAAGTTATCAGATGAAGATAAATACAGAGTGAAAATGTCTGAGAGATGAATACCATTAAAAATTTACATGCCACTGCCAAAATATAATTATTATAAATTTATTTTTATTAGGGAATTGTATATAATAGAAATTTTAGAAAATTTAGAAATATTAAGTAAATGTAAATTGCATTTTATTTTTTCAGAGGTAATTAATATTACTTTGATATATAACTTATATGTGTTTTACATGAGATTTACAAGAATTGGTATTATATTTTGAATATTTTTAAACTTGCTTCTTTTTTTCTATTTAATAATATATCAAAATATCCTCTCATATTATTAAATGTTATGCTACATGACATTTTAATAGCTTAACAGTATTTTACTTTATCGATGAAAATTATTAATTTAGTCAGTTCCCTGTTGTTAAACATTTACATTGTTTATGGATTTGTCACTGTTACAAACAATATTTAAAAAACAAACATAGAGTAAACCTTTATTTCTACCCATGATTATCTCCTTAGGATGAAATTCTGTAAGTGGAAATTCGAGGTCATAGGAATTGCAAATTTTTCATTGACTTCCTACGTACCTCCAAATTATTCTCCAGAAAGATTATAGCAAATTATTCTTTCTACATCAATGTACAGAATGTAAATATATTAATTTTATATGATGAGGAGAAAATGTTAGTGTTTTGACAACTAACATCAATGTTTATTTTAATCTAATTTTTTTTTGTTTGGAAAATTAATACATGCTTATTATAGAAGGTAAGCTCCCTGATGACTTAGAATTCAATGAGTTCTTTGTATGAAGCAAGAGAGAAATTTTTTTTTTTTCATGTTAAATTGGGTGAGATGGTCAGTCCTAGACTAGCTAAATGGCCAGTAAAACCCCTATGGAAGTCAGGAGTTTCAATGGTATGTGAATATTATTATTTAAAAACCAAACCCAAAAATATGACTATAAAGTTGTTTTCATTGCTGTTATTAGAACTCATCTAATGTAAATGTAAGTTGACTCATGAGAAGCTTGATGTATGGACTTTTTAGAAGTTGAAGGGAGGTTGAGTACTTTTGGAGTCATAGTGAGGCAGTATTTGAATTCATAAATAGATGGATAGGTGCCCAGGGAAAGAGGGGGGTTGTGAAAGTCAAGTCCTCAGGAACATGCTGAAATCTTGGCAAGGTACTTGTGGTTCCCATTTCAGTTGGACAGTAGAGAGATGGCAATCACTGAGTCAAGTTCATTAATTTCCTAGAGGCATGGGGACTCCAACATGATATCTGGCTTATATGGTAGTAAACTAGAGATACCATTTTTGAAGATCTTTGAGCATGAACATTAAATTTGTCACAGGAGACTATTCAAAGCCAGTACTGTTATCATTGCCATTAGATCAAGAATAGTGAAGAGAATAGAAGCTCTCAATTCATGTTTCCTATTAATCACGATGAAACAGATTAAAGTATATATTGACTGTGATGACACATCAGTATGAAAAAGCTTAAGTTTGGGTAAGGTTGCCAGATTTTTAAAAATATTGTGTATTTTTACACACAAAAAAATTGTTCGTTGTTTCTCTGGAATTTAAATTTAACTGGTATCCTGTATTTTATCTGGAACACTTAACCTTGGATTTCTTAGGAGGATGAAGTGACCATTTGGGGATGCATGAAATAGTAACAATGTGAAACATATTTTAAAAACACAGAACATCCTAAATCAAAGTAATGGATTCAAAGACTAGGAAATGGCGTTTCTATGAGATTATGGTTCAGTGTAGCAGTTGTCTTTACTGACTAGTTAGTTCATGAGCCAAGCAAACTTTACGTGAACTGGAACTTTCAACGCTTGTGTCCTGTGGTTAGTTCAGTACAGATATCCAAGGTCCCGAGGTCCAAGGACATAGCTACTTTAAACGTAGACTTACAAAACTTTGGCTGTGTTGATCTCTTGAATGTAAAATGCTGAACACTCATTGTCTCATTGAATCTGTGTGTTTTGAGGAGAGATGAAAACCTCAGAAATTTCTCTAATATGATTGATATCAGCACCCAAGAAAATTTCCCTGGTTTTGCTCAATGTTTAGATATTTTGCCCTTGAAGAAAGTTACTGACATTATTTATCATGATTATTTAAAATGAGTTGTCTTGACATGAACTGCCAAACACAATTTTATCAAAATATAATCTACTAATCTCTATTTATATTATTTCAATGTAGTATCTCCTAGAAATTTAGTGTACTACTTTAGTTTTGAAATTAAAGAGACATGGGCTTGAGACCCTATTCTGCCACTACATCTATTAAAGATCCAATAATTCCACCCTTAGTATATACCCAAGAAAAATGCATCTCTGAGTACCAAAAGACATGTGTAAGGATGTTTATAGCAACAACATGGATATTCTTCATCATATTATAAAGTTTAGTAATAGACAAAAACTAGATCCAATTAAAATGTCACTCAATAATAATGAGTATATAGCAACAAAAATCAACAAATCAGAGCTATGTGCAACAGCATGGAGAAATCTCACAAAGACAATGTTGAGAGACAGAATCCAGGCACAAAAGGAGATATACTGCACAATTCCATTTACATCAAGTAAAAACAAAACAAAACAAAAAACCAGGCAAAAATAAACAATAGGCTTAAGGGATGCATGCTTAGGTATAAAGATACAAGAAAAGCAATTACCATAAAAATCAGCATAATGACTATGAAAAGAATAAAGAAAAGGAAGGGGTAGTGTTTGGGAAGGGAAGTGAGGGGCCACATGTGGGGTGCAGGCAACGAATGTACAATTCTTGTAGCACACAGGTGTCTATGAAAAATAATTGAGCCATACATCTTTGCCTCGTATAGCATTTTTGTATGTATATTTCACAATAGAAGGATTTTAAAAGTTAGAATGAAAGCAAACTTCAGCCCAATTTCAATGAAATATTATGTTCCTTTAATTTATTGAGGCGTGAATTAATGGCATTTTCTCACATTCTGTTTGTTACTGTGAAAGTGGCCTTGATTGTCTCTTGAGTATTAAAAAAGTTCAGTCACAAAAATAGCATCTTTAGGAGGCTATCTAATACCTTTTAGATAAAAGTAAGAAAATAAGAGAGGTATCACTGCAGATTTTATTAATTACAGTCATATTTGATATTTAAACATCTCCTCAGGATTTTGCTTAGGATTCTTCCAGAATAATTAAACTGAATATTTTGCATGAAGCTCTTCTTTAGCAATTGAGTTTTATAAAAGCACCCCCAACCTAGATTGTTGTTCAATATTGTTAGTAGTATATAAGCCTATATTCTGTCGAACAAAATGTGTCACGTGGTTTCTGACAGTAAGCTGTTAATTTTAGAAGATATGTTTAGAACTTCAAATTATAAACCCTGCTCCCTCTGTCTGATAAGGTTAGTCAAACAGATGAAAAGCATACCAAAATCAATGAACTGGATTCGAACTCTTGAATGAGCACCTATATGTTTAAGGCTTTGTTTTTTTCCCCCTCCCTCCAGTCCTTGTGATCAGAAAAAATTGCCACCCACAGATTGGCTCAGGTGTTTGGCACAAACTCCATTGCTGAGATAATGGTATAGCCCCATCCAAGTCCTTGGGCTGAGACTAAAAGATGGGAGGAACCCAAACTAAACACAGGCTATTGCCAGAAAAAGAGGAAATGTAGGGGAGTCAAAGAAACATGCTCAACACACATTTATGAATCAGTCTGCCTTTTTTTTCTTTTTCTTTTTTTGATATGCATTCTTTAGTGACATGGGTCACAGATGTCTTTGAGGTCAAAATACTCAACTTTTCAAATTACGTATAAGTATATTCATGAACTAATAACACCATCTCTTTGTCTACCTGCTCTTTGTAAACAGCCCTGAGGCTGAGGTATATCATTAACCCACTTGGACTGATGTCCAAGCTGCTATGCTTTGACGAAGGGAGACACAATAATAGATTAGTGGCTACACTAAGTTAGCTCTAAGCGCAAAAGGAATGAATACATCCTGAATCCTTTTTCCTATTTAGCTCAATATGAACAGGCAGTGGACTACATATTTGTTCCCAGACTAACCAAATGAGACAGTACTACTATCACCAGTTTCTACCATTTTTCTTCAACTCTTAACCTAGCCTTATTGTGTTTGAGAGATATAAATGACAATGGAAAGGTCACAAAGGCACTTTAATTCCAGTAAGTCAGACAACAAGGACACAAACAAAGCTCCTTTCACTGGCTTCCATTGACGCATGAAGAAACTCATTATTGGGCCAGTTGTATGTTTTCTTTAAAATGGCAACCGTTGGCTTATGTCTTGGTAATGATATGTTGCAATGCCCTGCAAAGAGCTCATACAGGAAAAGGCAGGGGACATGCTGTCTCTCTCCTGTTATGGAGAAAGGTCAGACTCACGTCTCTCTTGTTGACATGACATGAGTACTAATCTCTGTACTTCCTAGTCAACCATAAACGAATCAGAAATGAAGTGGACCCATTAGACTGCTTGTTTAGGGTTCCCGACTGCACTAACTGTAAATTAGCTCAGTCCTACACATGCACAAGCAAAAATCCCAGTTTAGACTTTCTTGCCTAAAGTGCTGTAATGATAGCCCTAAGGCCTGTCATTACTTCTGAAATTACAGTCAAATGTGTCTGATTTGGCAGCTCCCAGAGGATAAAGGCTCTTTTGTTGGGGCATTTTGGCCAGATCATTCTGCACTGTTGGGACGCTGATGACCACCTTAGGAAGAAAAGAGGGCAGATAAGTGCAAAAACAAATCAGATTGTAAATGTTTTCAGAGCTTCTAAGCTGTTGAGCAATTTACAGTTACTGACTCAATGTGCGAATAACTATGGGCATATCATAATTTAGGTTCACCTGCATATGATGAGTTTTTCTTTGATGTTAATTTGAGAATTCTTGTAAGAATGATGTCACTAAAGATACTGTGTTGTCCTGTAAGGATTTTACTCTTTACATAGGATTATAACTTTAAGCAAATAAATGATAATTCTACTGTATTTAAAATACATTATCAGGCTTTATTTCATTTTGTTATTATTACAAAATAGTCATACTAAGATATTTATGTGTATTTATCAGCCTTCAGGGTTTTGTTTTGCTTTGTTTTGTTTATGTCTTTTTCTACTTTGTAACAGAAACAACGAGCATTTCCCCGTTCTTAACATTTTGGTCTTCAATTTTATTAGACATAGTGCCCCTAAAGAAATCATAAACGGTTTTGGGCAGAGTATGTTTCTATACAGTCATCCATTTTTTTTCAGTTTTAAAATTCCTAATAATATTTAATATTTTATTTTGTTCTTTCATATTTTGGGGGAGAATTATTAATACCGCAATAAAACAGGATTTTCTTTTTTAGTTTGCTTTTCTCTTAATTTATTCATTTGTGTCCAAAACTTGCTATTGACTTCATGTTGTATCACTTTGGAAATTTGTGTCATGACTTACCCTGGTAACATATTTTAATGCTCCACCATAATTTGAAAGGAAAAACTTTGCAGTTTTCATTATTACTATATCTGTGTCACATAATGTTAGATCCTTATTTCAAAGCTTGATTTAATATCCATAAATAAAATTAAAATCTAACCATTTCCCAGGAAAGTGGAATATTAAGGGATCAAAAGATATAGAGGAGAGGCTAGGATTGGGTCCATAGTGAAAAATGATGACAAAGTATTTACTTAAAATTCACATCAACTTCTGGGTAAGATATAGAAAAGGAGTAATTTAGTTCTTGGCCATTGTTACTGAGTCCTATGAGCTAACAAATTTAGGTATTTTTCAATGATTACTATAGCCTTAAAAGAGTAACAATTAAATCACAAGAAAAATGCTTTTGAGGAGAGAGAGAGAGAGAGAGAGAGAGAGAGAGAGAGAGAGAGAGGTATGAACATATTCAACCCACTGTTTCTCTTTTTTGTGTAATTTTGTGGTTCCTACTTTGTTTTATGGTATTTGATGGTGGCCAGCTTTTTCCTATCTGTGAAACACTAAAAAGAAACCTTTACAAAGCTTTAAGCCATTTCAGAAACTCGTGCTTGGTTACATTCAATCTGGGAGGTACTTCGAGGAAGCTATGAGTACTTTGCTTTTTGCCCTCTGTCTTTAGGGGCAGGGTAATAAAATGGTTATAATAATAGGGAAAGGAAATGGGGAAGAAATCATGTGACCAAATGACTTATGGAGAAACATGTTTCCCTAGTGTTCCTATTCATTTATCTCTACTGTATAATGCATTTTTCTTGTTTTACTGGGTAATTAAACCTTCAACACTCCCAAGTTTGTGAAGAATCTGAATCCCATTATGGGGAGATGCCTGAGTTTGGTTCCCTTGTATTATTATCAGGAGTTGGCCTCGTTCAAAGGGAATGCTTTTGATAATATTTGGAGAGGTCTCTAAGGAGAGTCCCTACTCTGGGCAAGTTAAGCACTGTCACATGTCTTGGCAAGGTTTCCTGAACTTTTAGGTTAATTCCTACAGCTGTTCCTCCCCCTCCCACCTAAAATAAGTTTTAAACTTATTGCCTTGTCTGTTTCTTAATAGGACAGGATCGTTTTTCAGAGGTAGAGCTCTTCTTGTCTTTCAAGTTCCATTTTTATGAAAAGGAAAAAAGAAGAATCCACATCAAAGCCCTGATGAGAGAGACCACAGGTTTTCTGCATGTGTCTCTTCTAGTATAACAGTAGTCTGATACCAATCCTAGAAGATGAATTACTTAAAAGTTACACTTTCCATTCTGACCCTTTGGATTTAAAGCCTACTTTTGTGTCATGTGTCTTTAATCTGAAATGCACAGCAAGGAACATAATTTACATTTACTTGTTTTCAGATCCAGAGAAGAGAAAGCTACAAACTTTGTTTTGAATGTTGCCTCTGTTTTCTATATTTCGATCATGCATTTGTTCAACTTTATTTTGATTATAAGTAAGCAAACTAAAGTGGTTCTAAATGGTTTTTTTTTTTTTTTTCTGGAAAACTCATTTGAGTAGTCAACTGTATGTCTCACCTGCCTAAGAATTTTTTTCTATTCGGTAACTAGAAGACTAGGCGATTTCACAATATGACAGTTCTGGACAAGAATTGTGTAATATCTGGATGCACCCAGAAATAGATGATGTCATTTGAAAGACCGGATATTATTTTTGCATCTTTAAAGAAACATCAGGAGAAATTATATTCTAAAACCTCAGCAACTAAATTAAATAATGGATAAAAAAGTGAAGGAAGATTTTAAAATCTTGAAGTAAGTTGTTTTCTTAAAATTTATTTACCAAGCTACCCGAGTTTTCAAAAATAAACTGGGCTTGAGAAAAGCCAAATATTTTGGCTAAAAGAAATAATGAGGCATTGTCATCTTATGGAATTTTAGAGCCAAACAGAATTTTTTAATTAGTATGTAATGATTTTATAGGTAATAAAAAAAAAAAACAGAATGAGAAGTAAAATTTATTTTTCTTATTTTTTTCAGTGAAAATTATTTGTGCAGCATTTTAATTTTCAGTATATTTCTCTTTGGAAAAGAACGATTAAGACAATATTAAATTGTTCAGAAAACAAATGTTATCTTAGCAGCAAGCTTATGATTAAATAAAAAACATCATTTCACTCTTTGGGAGACTTGAATTATGGTGGTGGCATTTTCATGAACTGTGATTATGGATCAGACACTGAACTTCGATGAGTCTCAGTGTTCTTATCTGTTCTGTGTCACTTTATCCTCTAATGTTCTATAATTCTATCAATATATATTTTCCGAATATATACAGAGGGTGCCAAAAAAATGTATATATACTTTAAGAAAGGAAAAAACTGTATTAAACTTGTAATACTCAATACATACCAATAACAAAAGATGAATACAAGTCATGTTTGATATCTGCAATTACAAGAGGTGCTCAAAGTGGTTACCATCAGTGTAATTTTAATACAATTTTTTTTTCCTTTTTTAAAATGTGTATATATACTTTTGGCATTCTCTGTATATACTCACCCAGAACCACACTGACTTTGTTCATACTGTGGCTGTAATCCTGATTCCAGTTTCAGCCCCTTAAACCTGGGGCCTGGAGTGCGTATTTTAACACAAAGAATAATTTTACACTACCCCAGCAAAAAAAAAAAAAAAAGGACATTTTCTTCCAGAGCATTAAAAGCTCAGAAACCAGATATGGTTTGTGTAGGTATTCATTATGAATTGCTGCAAATTATAATTATAGAGACCGCCAAACCCAAAGGCACACTTTACAACAAAGTAATAGGGACAGAGATTTAACTGATTCTGAAAGGAAAATGCTTCTCAAGAAATCTTTAAATGTCTTAATGATTTCAGCTTGGCAGAATGGTAACATAAATTAGGAAGAATTCCCCTTATCCTTTGCCCTCAAGGACTTTTTCTGTCCAGTTTCTGGAGCCGCTGGTCAGGGTGCCAGTCTCACTTCATGCCCAGGGGCACAATACAACATGGGGTGATAGCAAGGCTCTGATTCCAAATGACCTGGGTTTGAATCTTGGAAAATTTGCATTGTCTGAACCTCTTTTTCCTGATTCAGTTATAAATGGGGATAACAATACCTACCTGGTAGGAAGATTGTTAGAATTGGAGTTAATCTTCACCTTACGCAAGTTATGTGCTCGTTAAGCCAGAGAGGTTTGGTAATTGAAAAGCTCTTGAGGTTGTTGATCAGGATAGCATCAAAAGGGAGTTCAAACAGGAGGCACTATCAGTGTTGGGCATGGGTGAGGAGAACACTCTAGCAGGAAACCCTGAGGAAAGCTTAACCAGTGAAAGGTGGAGAGATGCATACAGTCCAAATAACAGAGTAATGGTAATGGCTTCCCTGTTTTATAGACGGCTGGCTCCAGGAGCCTGCCTGCCTTGTTCCACTGTACCTCCTTCACATCCAGATGGTATACATTTTAACATAGTAAATTTTAGTTTTCTATATTACAAATAACCTGTGTGTTTACAATTGATGTTTGTGTATTTGTTTGTTTGTTTTCCTACCAGAATCCTTTCTATATCTTCTGGGAGCAGCCCGTTCATCTCTGTTAGAAAATAAATGGCCTTCCTTCCTACTCTCAGCTAAGTGCTTTGCATGAGATTGATGCCATGCTCAGCATCCAAGAATGACCTTGCATGTGTGAGCCAGTCAGTACATTAAATGACATCCTTTAATAGGGAGTGGGTTTGGAGTGGGCACTTGAAAACCTGTAAGTCTTGTGGGAGTCTCACGACTTTGTTTGGAATGCTGGGGCATGGCCTCTGTTTCCTTTCTGGACTTGAAGAAAGAAGTGTATAGCCGTGGGAATTGCCAGAGCCATCTTGGGATTGGCAGGGTAGAAAATGCCTGAGAAAAGGATCAACAGCACAGAAGCAGAGCATAGAAAGGAAAAGGTAAAACAGATACATTGCTTTTGATTTAAGTGAGTTAATCAAGCACACGGAGACATCTCACTCTTGCTCATGATATTACTTCATTGTATAAGTACAAAACCCTCTATTTATAAAATGGAAACTTGCCTGGAAAGAGCCTTATCTGGCTTTTTGGTTATCTGATCCCTCAAGTATACTTTCTTTGTATAAGCTAGTTTTGGTTGGGTTTTCTTAAACTGTAAAGATACTAATGATACACCTATTAATAGCAAAAATTTAGAAATAATCAGAGAGGAAAATACATTCAATTTATAATCCCATCACCTACATACCATCATATATTATGGAATATACGTGTACAGTTACCTATTTCTGTGTGTATATAAACACATTTACACTGAAATATTTAAAAGTGCATTTATTATGATCTTTTTGCTAAATTATAGGTATGACTTCTTTGTATATAATTGTTATACTACAACCACATTTTAATGGTTTCCTAATCTGTTGTATGGATATCCCATAATTTAACTAATTTGCTATACTGGACAATTAAGTTATAATTATGTTTTCATTATTATAAGTGATGTTGTAATGAACAACCTTGTAGATAAGATCTGGCACATTTTTTTTTTTTGAGGGCAGTGTCACTGGCCCTCACATGTGGGACCCAAACCGGGGCCACTGGCTTCCCAAGCCAGCGCTTAACCACCGCGCCACTCGGCCGGCCCTTCTGGCACATATTCTTAAATATTTATAATAGGAAAAATTCTGAAAAGTGGATTTGATGATCAATGTGTTTGCATGTTGTTAAGATGTTGATACATTTATATACCTTCTGGAACATGTGTACCAGTTTATACTTGAACAGTTACTGGAAGTTCTTACACTCACAAAAAGGTCATTGAACTTAGAACTTCATCAATACGATAGATACAAAATACTAGCTATAAGATACATCCCATGTATAGATTTGTAGATATGAGATAGAGCTTTCATAGATAGTAGTGAGCATAAAGGCTTTTTTCACTTAAAGCTGCAAGAATTTTGAACTAAGAGGATGTTTATATGGAGCTACAAGATTAACCAAATTAGCAATCTATTTTAGATGAACACATGGTTTTATGTATTTTTGCTGATTTGTTGCTTATCTATATTAACTGTTTTTAAAGTTAGAGCACTAAACTTGTTGAAAACATATAATCAAGATTAAAAAAATTACATTACTCTATACAGCAGCTGCTGATGGTTTATAACTGAGTTTGATAAGATGTACCTTGTGAAAATATATATGTAGGTAGTTTTATGAATGCATGATTTTGTGTAGTTGGCAAAACAGTTGCTGTAACTGTTTCCCACTATTGTAATTACTATTAAACTAAAGGTGTTTTTAAAGGTGATTTTCAAAAAGCAACCCTAGTTACCTGAAATGCTTCACTTTCTTGGGCCAGAGTAGACATGCTTAGCAAGGGAATGAAAAGAAATATGGAGGAAGATAGGGAACATAAGGAAAAGCAGGTTCACAGCAGCACTGCACGATTTGATGCAATTGTGCCCCACAGTCACTTTGTTTGGTCAAAGAAAGTGTGCAGGTCCTTGCTTCACCCTACCAAATGTCCTTGTCTTGAGAGCTGAGTGATTGGAATTACCAGAATGTAACACTTCAAAATACTTACCTGGTTTGGTTGAAATATCCTCTTAGCAATTCACTGATTCTTTCAGGTCAGGGTTAAGGTACATATGACAGCACTGTTACTGACCAAAGAATTATCAGACCCCAAAAGATGTAATTGCTAGCAACATGAAGGGCTGCAGAAGAAAGAGATGATTAAAAAAAAAAAATCCTATTTTCAAAAATGGCTATACCTTTCTCACCTTGACAGGGAAAGTACATCTTCTTGAAATGCTTCAACTGGCTTCTTTGTCTGGGTGACTATGAACACTTGAAGACAAAAACCTTCCTGATCCCCACAGCTATTTCCGTTAACTCCTTGAAAGCCAAATAATGTGTGCGCTCAGCTGCTGAACTGTTTTAATGAGGTGCCACTGATTTTAATGGGGCAAAAAGATGGATGATTTACACCAGATGTCCATAAGGGCCATTCGGGGATTGCTTTGCTGGACACGTAGTACATCATGTTGCTCGTTGAATTCTTAAGGGGTTAACTTGACCTTTCCCTTTAACACAGCACTAAAAATAATGTAATTTCCATTCTCAGTGTCTCTTTTATTTATATAGAAAAGCTTTGTGACAAACCCACCAGGCCTTTGGAGCAAGTTTCTCATTTATGTCTTTGCCATCCATAAACCCTAGTGGGTGATTTTGAAAGTGAGAATAGACACTGGTGGATGCTTCACTCATGAGCACGAACTGGGCTTTTATTCTCAACACTTCTAGCCTTGAACCATTTCAGGATGAAAGGTATTATTTTCTGAAGATTTTTGATTAGTAGTGTATGCCTCATTTCTAAGAAAGTTTTTTTTCAGCTCTGATAATTAATATTCTTGCCAGATGGAGTATGAAAATACAATTTAAAATTAAAGAGAACAAAGCATAGATCTTCTCTTAAACACAATACCTTAAGCATTATATTACATTATTAGTCCTTAATTATTTCCTAGATTTTGGTGAAATGTGCTGCACCGTTTACTAAAAGTTATCAAATCATATGATATCACAGACTACATAAGATGGAAACAACTGATATTTATCAGGATTCTTAATTCAGAACATTTTCTCAGTTTAACAGAGGACCAAATTTCTGAGTGGTAGCATTTTGCCTCTTGCTTGGGCCCAATGCCTGGACATAACATTCTACTGAGATCCTTATGCACTTACTTCAACTCCATCTAAAAATTAAAGAACTTATTTATTTGGTGGTTATAATGACCTTTGCAGCAAGTGAAGCTTCTTCATTTATTGCTGTGTATTTCCTTTGAAAATCAGGTATTTTAATTGACTGAAAAAGAAATTCAAAAACTTTAAAGGCTTATAATCATCAACCAACAAGGAAGTCACGTTGTTGTAGACAGTCTAAAGGGTGACCAAATGATAATTCATTATTTCTTTCCTGTTTCTCCTACTGTGTTATTAGGGTTTACCAAACATTTTGGACTTTGGATGAGGAATTCATTTTGCCTTGGAGTAGCATAGCAATAACCATATAGTCAAAAAAATAAATCCCCAGGTTTTTCTTATTGCAAATTTGAATTTTGCATGTTGAGATATTTTATATTTATGTATTCTTTTGTGATGCCTAAGTATTTTCTAAAATATATAACAATTTGTAAATTACAATGTCTTCTTTAAAAGAAATATACTACTTGTGCAAACAAACAGAAAGGAAGAAAAAAAAGACAAAAAAATACCCTATGGAGAAACAAATATCCCTCCCCTCATCTTTCTCTGATACTGTAGATCATAGGTTTTTGTTTGAAGGATAATAGAAGTGTGATATCTTTTTCTAGTCTTAATATGATATTTACTTTAATTGTGAATTTGCCAGTTAATCAAGTACACTGAAATATTTCACTCTTGCTCACCACAGTATTTCAGTGTTGAGGTAAAAACACCTTTCATTATGTGTTGGATAGCACTTCTTATCTCACCAATTACTTGTTCTTACTCAGATGAAAAGGATGTGAGCTTTGCCAGCAATTATCATTAGTGACCTTAATCTAGTTTTTCCTACCTTTGATATCTCATATATCTTATGTGTCTGATTTTACAATGATCTGATAATGTAAGCTAGTTTTGCAAAACTTTGTTTTATAGGTATATGCCTTCCTCCATTTCTTCCCTTGTAAAATTTTGATCTGACTATAAGTATGTGGTAAGAATAAGGACAAAAATAACCCCCAATCACCACCTGTCCCTACATATGCACTCAATAAGGTCCTTTGAATCTGGACTGGCCTTGTTAAATTGTGTTTCCTACTGAACAATAGTGTACAATAGAACTGAGAATGTGCTAATTCTAAGTCTAGGTCTCTTGAGGTCCCAAGCCAACTCCTAACCAATGCGCCACTCGGCTGGCCTTCTTGAGGTCTTATGGTATACACAGAAGTTGCCAAAAAAATGTATACACGTTTTAAGAAAGGAAAAAAAACTGTATTAAAATTGTATACTGATAACAAAAGATGAATACAAGTCACGCTTGACTTCTGCAATTACAAGAAGTGGTTACCATCAGCATCAAGTGCTCAGAGTGGTTACCATCAGCATCCAGACCCTTCTGATTATAGTGAACAACTGCTTGAGCAACACTGAATAAAGTATTCATCTGTATACATTTTTTGGTATTTGTTCTTTCTCTTATTCCTCTGCTTTCACTAAGAAAATACACCTGGAGTAACCTGCTGGATGATGCAATACACATGGCCCAGTCACTGACACTGTCCCATCAGACATATCAGTGAGCCTAGCCAAGACTGGAAGAACCACCTAGCTGAGCCCAGCCTCATTCTTAACCCACCATATTATAACCCAAACAGATGACATTTTAAAAGCCTATTTACAGTATGTTTTGCTATACAGCAACACACAGATTCAAATAGATTTAGATGTAAATAGATTTGGACTCAGATTCAGAGGAAAAGATTGGATACTATTATAGTCAACATTAACTACATGTGGTATATGGAGCTTTGCATCCACTTGAGTCTGTTGTCTTTTACTCTACAATGGTCTTTTTTGGGCTTACAATTTATCTGCAAGTTCTTTCTTTTAAATTATGGTATCATTTTCTCTTCTCCAGAGTCAGCTAATAATATCCAAAAAGGGTTGCTAAGAACAAGGAAGAAAGAATTGCCTTCTAAGTCCTTTGTTATAGTCTTCAATTTAAATAGTAATTCCCAATATTTTATAATTAAAATAGAGTTTTTGCTTTTTGCTTTTTCTGTGTTATTTTTATTTTATTTATTTATTTATTTTTTTATATCAAGGAAGAAACTTACTAGTTTCATAAAGTTATTTTGGGATATTACTAGTTTGAAGGTTGATCTACTCAGTGTTACTGGGGCAAACAACAGAAAAAAAAATCCAATTAATTAAGCAAAAAGTAAACTAATGCAATCCTCATATTATTAATTTATTTCTATAAGATTTCAAATTCCTAAGTAAGGACACCTCTGACTGGCTGAAATAAGGAATACCTACCTGTTTTGCACTTTTATAATATGGTTTTGCTCCAATCTAGTTTGGCATGTGCTGCAAGTAAGAAGGATTTTTTAATTACAAGTAGCCAAGAAACAATTGTCTTTTCCCAGCTCTTTTGCTATCTAACATTCCCATGTATCATTTACTCCCCAAATATTCTTACATTAAAAATAAAAGTTTCAGTAACAATGACACCATTTCTGTGCAGTCAATAATGTATTTGTTTTTCTCCCTACAAAAATAGTAATTGGTCATATCTTTTTTCACCATCTGATCTTAATGTTCTACACTTCGGGGACTAGAATATATTTAATAACCAACATACCTTACATTTAATTATGAAGGAAAAAGAAAGGAAAAGGAAATATTTAGCTTAAATAACTATATACATGAACAGCAAACAAAGAAATTTGTTGTAGGTGCTACAGACCTTGTTTCTAGAGTTATTAATGAGGCCTTAAGTAGTATTTGTAACTTTCTCCACTTTTCATGTTTTCTTTGCTGTTAGCCAATACCTCATCTAATTGGTATTCTTTTTTTTTTTTTTGAGGGCAGTGTCACTGGCCCTCGTATGTGGGACCCGAACCGGGGCCGCTGGCTTCCCAGGCCAGCGCTTAACCACCGCGCCACTTGGCCAGCCCTAATTGGTATTCTTATCCAGTAGGGTGTCCCAAATCTTTGTTCCTAAGGAACAAGGGCCCTCGACAATACTGTCTCTATGTAGTGCCATCTAATAGAGGAACTGTTCCACATTTGCTTTTGAAAATAATACCATTTCAAAAGTTGTTCTCTACTTCTATAACCCTCTGATCCTATTCCCACACACGCTCTCAAATATCAAATATCTAAAATAAACTTTCTAATATGGTAACTTCAAGCCACATGTAGCTATTGAACATGGAAATGAGGCTAATGAGACAGAGAAACTCAGTTTTAAATTATATTTTATGTTAATTAAGTGCTAAATAGACAGTTATTAGACAACACAGCTATATAGCTTCAGTAGTCTTTCCTTTACTTTTACCCTCAGACATAGAAATACTTGGAGGCACCCCAAGAGATCACCTGGATTCTTTTAATAGTCCTTATTGGTTTCTTTGAGAGCCTTTTAGATCTTCTTGGAGGGTATAATTAGCTTATTGGAAGGTGCATGACGCATGATAAATTTACTTCAGCATATATCTCCCTAATTCTTTGGATTTTATCTTTTCTTTTAAACCAAGAGGCTTATAGCATTTCACCTTAATTTAGAGTGGATCTTTATTTGGGAATTCAGCCATACTATCAGGTAGTCGATTAATCCATTTCAAATTGCTCAGATAAGCAAATTTATTCGATAAAATAGTATTAATTCAAGAGTTTTTTTTCTCTCATTTTATTGCTCTGAATTGATTCACATGCATACTTTCAAATATCTCCCAAAAAGTAACAAGGCTCCAAAATTCACTTGGAGTATAAACCTTTTTATAATTCCTGGGTAAGGATTGCTGGATTTTAAATTAATTTATCATTTGGGAGATGGTAAAGGAGGAGTGCATGTGTGTGGAGGATGGGGGAGTGGTGCATGAGAAAAACTGATTTCTTATCTTGATAACTGTCTCAGGTGAGGAATAATAGAGTCTCCAAGGAATACTGGACTTGAACTGTGTTTACATTTTAACTGGGCCCAATAACTAATCTAAGGTTCTCTTCATGTACGTAAGGCACTCTTATCTGTATCCCATTCTCTGTTACTCATTTTGTTAGAAGTCAAGATTTTTATTTGCAAACAACAAAACCTGGTCCAGATTAAATTAGGCAGGAGAAAACTTTATAGGTATCAGAATCAACATGATGTCTGCAATGATAGTCAAGGCAAGCTTCCGCCAAGATCCTATGACCAGCTGCTAGTTCCAACATCATTGAACATTTGTTGCTACCACTGCAGCTACTGACATTCATGGCCATGTCACTGAATGCCCTTAACTAACTAACTAACTAACTAACTAACTAACTAACTAACTAACTAACTAACTATTTTATTTTAGAATGACTTTATTTTGGGGGGACACAAACATTTAGTCCACACAGTGTCTATGTTCAGATTTTTGTATATAGATGTCCTGTTGTCCCAGTACCATTTCTTGTAAAAACTATTCTTTCTCCACCAAATTTTCTTTGCTCTTTTGTCAAAGATCAATTGACTATATTTGTGTGGGACATTTCTGGGCTCTCTATTCTGTTCCATTGATCTATGTATCTATTTTTTCATCAATATCATGCTCTCTTGATTACTATATTATAGTAATCTTGACGTCTCGGAATGTCAGTCCTCTAATTTTGTTCTTCCTCAGTATTATATTGTCTATTCTTGGTGTTTTGCTCTATGCATAAACTTTAGAGTCCGGTTGTTGATGTCTACAAAATAGCTTGCTGGAATTTTGATTGGGATTGCATTAAATCTGTAGATGAAGCTTGGAAGATGAATATCGTCACAATTTAGAATCTTTGAATGTAAATGTAGAATATCTGTCCTTTTATTTAGACTTTAAAAATTTCCTCAGTGTTTTGTATTCTGTATATACATTTTTATATATGTTATATTATATATCACAATCCTGAAGACTTCAATTTTTTGGTGCTATTATAAATGACATATTTTTAATTTTCAAAAATTAATTGTTTAGTGCTGATATATAGGAAAGTAATTAACTTTTGTTTATACAAGTCCACTGTAATTGCTAACCTTTTTTCACTAGATAAGGTGTTTCTTTCCTGCTGGCTCTCAACTTCTTTCAAGATTTTCTCTTTGTGTCTCATTTTAAGTAACTCAAATATTATATGACAAAGGTGTTGGTGTGTGTGTTTGGTATATTTCCTGATTTGTGGGTCTGTGGTTTTGTGTCTGTCATTAATTTTAGAAATTTTTTAACCATGATTACTTCAAAATATTTCTTCTGATTTATTCTCCTTTATTTTTTCTTTCTTGTATTTCAGTTGTGCATATGTTACATCTTTTGAAGTTGTTTCACAATTCTTAGACGTCTGTTCTTTCCCCTCCCACCTTCCCACCCCATCTTCTTCTTTCTCTTTGCATTTTAGTTTGGGAAATTTCTGTTGATCTGTCTTCATGTTCTTTGATTCTCTCCTTAGCTCTGTTAAGTCTACTGATGAACCTCTTGAAGGCTTTCTTTATTTCTAGTACAGTTTTTATTTCTCACATTTCCCTTTGATTATTTCCCAGAGTTTCCACATCTCTGTGTACATTGCTCATCTGTTTTTTGTGCTGTCTACATTTTCCATTAGAGTATGATGTATGAATTATTTTAAATTCTGTATGATAATTCCAACATCAGTGTCATTGTCTAATTCTGATACTTGCTTTTTCTCTTCAGACTGTCTTGCCTTTTGACATACCTTTGAATTTTGTTGAAAGAATAGTATGTTGAATCAGGTAATAGACACTGAGGTAAATAGGCTTGTAGTGTAGGATTTATGTTAAGTTGACTAAGACTCAGTTGTGTTTATGTGTACGATAGGAGCCAGAGTGTTCAGATTCCTTTTGTGTCCTTGTTTGTATCTTCCCTCTTGACTTAGGGCCTCCCTAAGCACTCCTCCTCTGAGAGAATAGATGTCTTACAGCTTTTTCAGCTGTAATCTGCTGTTATTTTATTGCTGTGGTTGTGAATTGTTGGGGAGAGAGAGCGTTCTATGTTTTCCCAATCATCTCTCAATCTTTCAGTGGGCATGTTTCCCAGAACTATGACCTTCACAGGTGTTTCTCCAGTGATGTAGCTTTTATCTTCCCAGGCTACAGTATGCCCAATCAATTTCCTTAAAGACCTGACCACTGTTGACTATGGTGTTCCCCTCCTTTTTAAATGAAACAGGAAGTCTGGAGGGAGCTAGAGTGGGAGGAATTTTCATCCCTTGCCTGAAAAAAGGTTCCAGCAAAGGATTTTATTATGGAAAGCAGGTCTTCCATATGGAGAAGGCTTATGGAGAAGGCTCTGTAAATATTTTACAATAATTACTCTTCTCCTCTCCCTGCCAGAGTCCAGAGGGAATAGTTCTCAGATCTTTACCATGACAATCTGGTAGGGCTCCTGGAAGTAAAGCCAACAAAGTGTGGGGGCTCCCTTATAACTATGGCCCCCACAAGTTTTTCACTTTCATAGTAGCCTCCAACTCAGCTTCATCGATTGGTAAAAATTACAATGTAAGTGTTGCTACCAGTTGAAGGCACAAGCAGCTTCAGTTCCTGGTGAGCAAATCCTGGCTGTGATTGCCTGGGTGTGCCTTCCGATTCTGGCATGGCTCTTAGCCCCAACACCTCAGTTTTCTGATGGATCTGAGAAATACCACTGATTTTCATTTGTCCAGCTTTTTGTTGTTGTAAGGACAGAATGAAGACTTGCAATCTTTTTTTTTTTTTCATGTCAGAACTGAAACCATAAGCCCCTCACTTAACAAATGGGTCCATTGAAATTATTTTTTAACAGTTTTTGAGCAATTGTGTCACTCCCTTAATATTCATAGTCCTTCCTTTCAGCAGACTTCACTAACAAGAGACAGAGCTCTGCTTTTCACGTGTAAGATTCCTCTGAAAGGGCAAGAGTGCCTTGATTCTATGCAGCCATATAGAAAACTGTCTATCAAATGCTTGACGGCAAATTTGGAAGCATGTTTTTCCCAACTGAGTATGCACCATTATATTTATGTACTCAGACTTCTTCATATCTTATAATCATGGAGTGATCTTTTAGAATGTTTTAGAATGACATACTCCGATGTATATAATCATAATTTGCTATTTTTTTTTTAGGACACAAACCAAAACCCTTACTATGGTATATGAGTGATTCCATGATTTGGTCCTGCTTCCTGCTACAGTCTGATTTTAGGCCACTGTTTCCCTCATTCAATATCTTGATGCACACTGGTCTTCTTAAGTTCCTCAAATATTCTTTCCTACTTCATGGCCTTCATATGTGCAGTTACCTATGACTCTAATTATCTTCCTCTCCTTAGGTAACTTCAGCCCATACTTAAACTTTCAGTTTACCAGCTTTTCAGAAAAGTCTTCTCTGGTCCTTAGATTAGGCTAAGACTCCCTAATATATATTTTCATAGAGCCTTGTATATTTGGGGAAAGTATCCCAACTGTAAGTTATTTATATTATCATGAAATTCTTTATGTAATAACTCCATCTCACACTGAATATTAGCCCCTAGAGGGTAGGGACTGCCTACTTGTTCACCATTATATTCTTTGTACCAACAGAGTCATGAAAAACTTTTTCTGTTCATGAACTATGAATAAATAAAAATTTAACCTTCATTTTCATTTTATGGCAAGCCAAATCCTTAACTTGGTGTTAGGGACACAGAAGAATAGAGAAGCAGAAATGACACAGCTAGAGGTTCTCAAGGAAAAATCAGGAGGAGAAATTCAGTTTGAGTAATGATATGAAATTTCTCCCCTAGGGAAACTCAGAAATATTTCTAAGGAGACTGGATTTCTTGCAGTTATACAGATGTGGGGATGACTTAATTCTTTTAGCTACCAAAGAGAAGGATGAACTCAGAATGTTTAAGAATTCAGGGGTACTCAGATTACAGCAGCAGTTTTTACTGATTATCATCATTATGATTATTATGATTATCAAATATTATCAAATATGATTATCATCATTATCAACTAGCTAATCTTTTCTATTCAAGTTTCTCAAATGATTAGAATAAAATATGAGAAAATGTTTCAATGTGGCAATATTGTAGTTACCAATTTATGCTGTCTAATCCCTTCCCCTTGTCCCTTATCCCCACCCCGCTCCAAACTAGCAACCATCAGTTTTTCCCCTATATCTCTGAGACTATTTCTGTTTACTTTGCTCATTTATTCAGTTCTTTAGATTCCACATATAAGTGAGATCATACGGTATTTGTCTTTAGTCTCCTGAAGTCATCTGAGGATGTCAGATTTGAAAATGGTCTTCAATGACTGCTTTGAATGAATGTCACATTTTACTTAATTGTGCAGTGAGCTTGTAACTACACAACTGGAGTTCTTCATAACACATAACATAAGGGGTTTATTGACAGATATTTAAATCCATCAAACTGACCAAGTAATTACATTGTACGAGGTGTGTTCTTATATATAATCACATTTAATTTTCAAAAGAACTCCATTGGGTAGATATAATTATTTCCATGTTTTTGCAAATAACAAAACAGGCTTAGGATGACTGAATAACTTAGCCATGATCATATAGTTAATTTAGTGCCACAGAGAAGACATGAAGCTTAGTTTTCTAACACCCTTGATGTTTCAAGCCTCATTCTGTGGACAGGTTTATAGTCATTATCTGTATCTATGGCATTTTTGGAATTATTTTCATTTTTTGGTACTGACTTTCACACTTAATCACTTTACACATTGATAACATTAAGCTTGCAGATTTATTGAGCAGCTACACAGATTAATACTATCGTTTTGTGCCAAATTTTATATTTATTGTCCTAACCTCAATCCAAAGAAACAATCCCCAACACTCAAAATCAAAATTCTCAAAAAATGTGCATTTAAACAAGAAAAACATGGAAATGTGTAGAATATCAAGGTTCTTAAAGCAGCTGTTATTGCATAGAAAGTGAGCACACTTTATGGCAGTTTTTAGTATCTGTTCCAGCTGTAAATGTGTAATATAATCTGAAAATTATACAGAGTAGTATTCATTTAAACGTGTAAACTTTATTGACAAGAAGACAGCTTCAAAAGAAATAGCAGAACCCATTTTTTCAATTTTGTTTGGAGGGGTTTCTTGGTAAATAAGGACAGAACAGAGAATGATACCTTATATGACACTTTAAATTGCTTTTCACGGCATCCAGCCAATTTTGCAACTTGCATAGCATGAATAAGAAAGCAATTTTGTCTAATTAGAAAATAAAACAATCTTGATAAATGTGTTATGTATTGATATTCATATATATGATATAGATGTGTATCATTATATATACTTGTTACACAGATACACCCACATACAGTTTGTTTTTGTTATAAGAAAAATGAAGTGAGAATGAGGTGACTCTAGGAAAGCTATTGCTTTAACATTGAATTTGTGGGATTATTCAGTATATTGAAGGGTATCCATTATCTCTAGCTTATGCCTACTAAATAGCAATTCTTGTGGCAAACAAAAATACGCTCATAAATTTCCAAACTGCCTCTTTAGGAAATGCATTACTCTTGTTGAAAATAGCTGCTCTGAGAAGTGGCATAGAGCTCCAACTAGGTCAATTGGAGTCCTTCCCCAGGGATTTTCAAATTGGTGTTGTCCAAACTATGAGAATGACTGTGGAAGCTGTCACTGGGCATGCCCTTGGCTACATGGAAGTGGTTGGTCTGTAATAAGAGAAATCAAAGCTGACTCACAGAGAGGCAACAGGAAAAGCCAGGCTGTACAGATGTTTCCTTGCCCTTCCCTCAATTTGGTGACATTCCCCCTTTTTGCTGTAGTTAGTCCTGGTTAGGTTTCTGTTGCTTACTACTAAGAGTCCTAAAATGATATAAGGAGACATCCAATAAAGCCAAAAAAAAAAAAAAAAAAGGTGGGGAGAATAACAGCAAACAAGCAAACAGAGTTATGTAAGGTTATGATGGATTAGCCTATACAAATAAATTCCCAGGAATACTTACTGGGTAAATCAAAACTTTGTATATGTATTTTTAAAATGAAAATAGACAGATTGGGTAAAGAAAGTGTGTGGTAATTTTAAATATGAAGGCAGAAAACATATCTGTTCCATGTGAATTCCTTTCTTGAAATGGAGAGCTAGGGCACTTACTTCTCACATAATCTTTACTAGGTGTTATTAAGTGCTCTCTGGCAAGGCAAATGTTTTCATTAGAAATGAGTACCTTATTAATATAGTAGATGTTTTCAGGATACCAGTTTCTATCACAATTTTGTCTTTGGTCCAACTCAGGTACAGATGTTCTTTGAAAAGTCTGGAGAAGAGATTTGCATTACAATAAATGTTTGGTTACATAGGGATCAGCTATAAAATGTATGCTAGGATATTGAATAAAGAAAACATTTAAACAATGCAATATTAAAGCATGGTAAATATCACAAGTTATGTCTTGTTTTGTTTCTTCAGTAAAGTAGGAAACACATACTATTTGGCTGATAACTATAGTTAGAGATGAAGGGTGTGTATATGATATTTTAAGGGAAGAATTATTTAAGGGAAACTTTAATGAATAAATTCATATAATACTCCCAAAGTATGTTTTTGTACATATCTGATATTTGGAAACATGCAAATATTGATTTGTGGAGACTGAAAAGTAAAAAAAAATAAGTGCCAGCCAAGTAGCGCATTGGTTAAGAGTTGGCTTGGGACTCCAGCTCTGAGCAGCAGGACCCCAGTTCGGATCCCAGATGAGGGCCAGTGATGCTGCGCCCTCTAAAGCTAAGATGGTGAACAACAGCTCAACCTGGAGCTGGGCTGCCATGAGTCACCAGCGATGGCATAGGCTACAGTGGGGCTGCCCGGTAGCTGATGTGAGCTTTTGTGAGCAGCCGTGAGCGGCCATAAGTGGCCATCCAGAGACTAGCAACCAATCTGTCTCACCTGAGAAGAGCGCAATGATGATACCAACATGGGCCAGTGAAGCGGGGTCCTCCACAACTAGACTGAAGAACAACAACAACAACAAGACAGCAACTTGTCTTTTTCCCTTCTCCAATTCCCCAACACTGTTCCACTCCCCCAATTCCTCCAATAAATCTTAAAAAAAAAAATTAAGACTGTCATGTTTATTTTTGGTTAATTTCAATTTATTCTTGATCCTTTTATTGAAATTACTCTTCATTGTTATGAGAGATACCAATCTCCAAACTCTTCCCTGTTCTCCTGATCAATGACAAGTCTCCTGATTTCATTTGTTGATCCACATAGCCTGGACACCTAAGTCAAAGCTTTTAAAATGGACACACCTGTCAGCAAAAGAAAAATCACATAAATGATAGATGTTAACATGGGGACCCAAAAATCAAGTGTTCCTGACAAACCCATGGAAACAGCTGCTATTAATTCCATCTGCTTCCTTAATACTACAGTGTATTATAGGCTCTTCAAAGATAAGAAATGAAAGTTCATTTTTGTTCTTTTTCACAGAGCAGAACAAAACATCTGATATCTGATAGGAAACTATAAACACACACACACACACACACACACACACACACACCAGGGGTGCCAAAAAACTGTATACAAGGGGACACTTTGGTCAACATTGCTCAAGCAATAGTTTGGATGCTGTGGTAACCAGAAGTGTTGGATGCTGATGGTAACCACTTTGAGCACCTCTTGTAATTGCACAAGTCAAATGTGACTTGTACTCATCTTTTGCTATCAGTATACATTGAGTATTACAATTTTAATACAGTTTTCCTTTCTTTAAATATATATACATTTTTTGGCACCCAGTGTGTATGTGAGTGTGTGTGTGTGCACATACATACATACATGTATTTAGTGCAAGGGATGATATTATCTATGTTCTGTTTTAAAGGTATACTTCATTAAAATTTTTTTGATGCTCATTAATAAAGTTGTGATTACACACATGCACACATTCATTTTATCTACCTGAAAATTTATTAGTAAAATAAAATGAAAGCATCGAATGAGAGAAAATATTATTTTTTATTTAGCAATTGATGATGAGAGATGGAAAGCATAATAATCTTAGTAAAAGTCCACATGTGAGCTTTTAAAAATATCAATTAAAGGGCCGGCCGAGTGGCGCATTGGTTGGGAGCTGGCTTGGGACACCAGCGCCCCGGTTCGGATCCCACATATGAGGGCCAGTGATACTGCCCTCTACCGCTAACAACAGCTCCACCTGGAGCTGGGCAGCGTGAGCCCCGGGGACAGTGTAGGCTGCAGGTCCTGCTGCAGTGGGCTGCCATAGGCTACAGTGAGTGGCCAGCAGCCAGTGTGAGGGGCTGGCAGCCAGAGTGAGCTGCCAATAGCCGCGGTGAGCGACCATCCAGAGGCCGGTGACTGATCGGCCTCATCCGGGAAGAGTGCAATGATAATACCAACATGGGCCAGTGAAGCAACATCCTCTGCAATTAGACTGAAGAACAAAAGGACAGCAACTTGTCTGTTCCCCTTCCCCAATTCCCCAATTAAAAAAAAAATCTTAAAAAAAATAAATAAAATTAAAATATCAATTAAACAGGAAGGAAAACAAGAATATCATTAAGACCAATACAGTTAAAAAATAGTAGAATTGTTGGATATTATCAAATTTGATGATTGGAAATTAAGCAAAAATATTTAGTTTGAAATTATTTGATTCATTTGAAGATACTATTCTCTTTCTCTTTCATCCCCTGTTTACCTCTCTATTTGATTCAATGAATTCAACTAACCAATTTTCACTGTGTGTTGCACAAATATTCAGGTCTTGGAACAAATTTGAAATTCTTGAATATAAGCTGTAAGTTATGGACTAATTTTTAAACAAACAGCTTTAAGTTCCATTATGTATTTCACTGTTTTGTTAATTAATGTTTTTAGTTTTATTGCTATTATTAAGATTAGTATACAATTATTTGTAATATTTCATTATAACTCTATTTATTATTAATAGTAGGAAATAATAAGGATTGATTAAAAACTTTTGTTTGTATGTTTACATTATTTAACATGTAATAAATTAAGAAAAAATCGTAACAGTAATATATATTTGGTGACACAGCTATTTTTTCAAAAGTTATGTTGGAAACCCTACTGTCTGGGTCATGTAAAATTAGACTAGAAAAACACTTTAAGTAATAAATATTAAGGAAAATTAAAGTGTCTGAATAGAATGGCAAAATGACTAACCTCACTCTTTTCCCATCTAAATTTTATGTGCTCTTTTAATGGATTAATATATCTTATTTGTAATAGTTTTTAACTAGTTTGTTTTCATTTAAGCTACCATCTAACATTCAACATTATATATGGAAACATAATCAGAACACTAGAAACACTTTGGCAAAGATCCTGATTTTATAAAAATATTTCATATAACATTGCATATATATCAATAACATGAAAGAAGTAGTTGAAAATCTAACTAAAGGATATGACTAATATTGACCAATAATCTAAATCTTTTAATCCCAGGACTTTAATTGTATTTTTTCCTTCAAATCATATGTATTTCTGGAATCATCTAGACAATCACCTTAACTAAGTCTACTTTGTTTAAATAAGTTAAGAACATAATATGTTCACTGGTGTTGTTTTTATTTTTTGTCAGAGAGAAAGCTTCTCACATATATCATTAGAAAAAATATCCATCCTTTTTAAATATTCTTATTTGATTTATTTTACTCTGGGAAAATAATGAGATAGAGTTACATTTCAATGGTATTTCTTTTGAAAAGTTGGCCAGAGCTATGGGAGAGAAGTGTCAAAAAGACTCCAAAAATCTTACCTTCCCGAAAAGACTTAACTTTACATCTAATCTAAATTTTCCATATCAGCTTCTTCTGTGCCTCTATTACACTCCCTTCTTTTACATATTCACACTCAATATTTGCTTTCTGTATGTTTTATGTACATGTACATGCATGTATTTCCTTGCTTATTGACTATCATCTCCATTAGACTTTAAGTGTCATGGGTGCATGGATCTCTTTTTATCTTACTCACAGCTGTGAGTTGAGGATTTTTGTCTGTTTTGCTCATTACTATATCCCCAGTATGTAGAATACTGAATGACAAAAATGGATGATAAATGAATGAAAGAATGAATAAATAAATAATATTTGACATAATGATTGACATGATAAAATAAATATACATATTTTGTTGGATTGATTAATGTAGTAGGCACTTGGTAAATATTTCTTGTGTAAATATGTTAAGTTATTCCTGTGATTCAAGATTTTATTTCTGGACAGCATTTTTAGGTACAGATTGCATCTGGACTTTGGTTGTTCAGATAGTAGCGATGTGCTAGTTTTGCAAAGCAGCATTGCCCATCTTTAGGCTTGTGTGCTTCTGCAAAGCTGCAGTCAGAATCCAGGAGTTCTCTATTTGATTTAGATATTTAAATTATACTCTATAGAGTTAAGACTTTTAAGGGACAAAACTTCTTTCTTGAAGAAAGTTGCCCATTTTGGGGAGTAGATTGTCTGTGGCCCTTGATTAATTAACTAAATTTAAAATGACTAACTGTATCCAATATACTTTGCTTACTAATAAAAAGAAACAATTCATATGGCCTTATCTATTGTCCAGTATTCTTGGGAGAATCTAAGGGAGTGGATGGGAAGAAAGGATCATGAATCTTTCCATCCCTATAGTTTCTATGTAGTAAAGCTGGTATTTTCTGTATTCCCAGAAAGGTTATCAGCTGACAAGGGTGGGCAAAATTATGGCAATTCTCCTATTTAACCATTAGAGTTTTTTGTGAGAAGAAACTTCAATTATTTGGTGATGATAGAAGATTTCCTAAGAATACACTCACCTATTTATAGTCATATTTTTATTAATGCCAGGGAATAGATTAGAAACCTCACCATCATAAAGTTAAAATTAGTCAGTTATTAAAAATATGCCCACATTGTCAATAATTATTGCTTATTTTTGTTAATAATGATGTGGCTTAAAATAGTAATTTAGTGTAAAACAATACTTCTGTCTTCTTATTTGCCCTGCTCGCTATACATTTTAACTCTTTGAAATATCCCCCATATTTTGTTTCTCTATTTACAACTTTAATGATTATTTCTTACTGGCATCAATGTGTCCTTAAGAGAGGGTGAATGGTTGGAAATGGATATGGGGAAATTGAATGAGAAAGGAGGAAAAAATAAAATGAATTTCTTTCCTGAAAAAATGGGAAAATAAGTTAGATCCTTTCAATTAAATATGAGTTCTTGCCTACTTAATCATACCTTCCCCTAGATCCCAAATTCACTCACACAGACATTTTATGAAAATGAGAGAAAAACACATGCTAACTATATTCCAAGTCAAGTTATGTTGATATTTTCCTTTCTTCATTTCTGTAACTGATTTTGGCACCTTAATACAATGATGATAGCATGCAAATCTTTATACAATAACCTAGTTAGTATTCCTACAATAAATAATTCCCATATCCATCACTTTTAAAGCATCATTGCAAAGATGAGAGTACAGCAATGTGCCCTTATGTTTCTAATTTTCCAGATCAATCTGTTTTTCTTAATTTTAATTTATAATCAGCACAACTGAAGCTTCCTAATCATATCAGGCATGCCAATCCTTTCAGAAGCAAATCTGATTTAACATCAAGGAGCCTGGCTTGTGTTCATAGAGGAGGAGTTTTTCTCCCACTGCTCCCCAGAAGTTTTTGGCTGGGGTTTAACACATTTATGCAACTCAGATTCAACCCAGTTTCCTAACACTTGGACAAAAATCTCTCTCAAGTGAGCCAAGTAACCTATCTGTTGAGCACAGTTGAGTGTGTGTCCAGGCAGGTGATGCTGAAGTTTCTTGTTTGTAGTTTTAGAAGAAAGGAAGAGAAATAAAAATACACACAAAAGGAAATTGCATTTGAAAAAAAGTATGGAATAAAATACAAGCGGCTGCTTTGAAGGTGATGTGCTCATCTGAAACTTTTAAAGAGGTGTGTGGAGAGGGGTAGAATATAGCTTATCCTATTTTCTTTTGCATCTCAGAATAGTTTAACCTAACAGACCAATACCGCTGATCCTATCTTAAGGGATACACAATTTTCCAAGCAGCCACTTGTGGGTATTTTTGGCCTACAAAACAGAGAGTGGATGAGTTTTCCTCACTGGCTGCAAGCTGGAGTTGTGTCAGGCTTCGCTGGGCACACAAGGCTCTGATTTTGTATCATTAAAGACTCATTATCTCTTTTAACTTCTGTTGAAGGCATTCATCCATAGCTCTAGCTACACTGAAACAATAGAGGCTTCTAGCTTAATAATAATGTGGGTTTTTTTTTTCTCTTTTCTTTTCTCTTTTTGCCAGCTTAAAGAGCCTTCCTTTAAAGGATGGATTGGCTTTCACAATGCAGAAGCAGAAAAAGCTACTGCTCAGGAAAATATGAAAGGTTATGTCCATGAGTAACTTCAATTTTAGAGAGTAGAGGAAAATCATCTGATATGAGTTCCTCCAAGCTGAGAGTCTGCATATACCTAGTGCTAAATTCCTATTGGGGAAATATTACATTTTTCCAAAGGAGAATGGCATGCCTTACTTATGCTTAGCCTCAAAGAGAGAAATACTTTAATAAGAATGAAACATGCTTGGTGTATTGATCTTGCCAATTTGTTTGGTATTAATATATATTTGGCAGGGAGCTAAACTCTCCATTGAATTCAACAGTGGATTATATGAACAGTAATTTCTACATTTGCCGGCTTTGTTTACACTTTCATTATACCTCTACTGCATTATCTGATGCCTTCATATAGTTTTCAATCTTATAGCCACTTTAATCTCTTCCTGCACTCAACATATCTGAGTGAGTTTGTTGGCATAAGGGAATTTTGAAGGTTATATTACAGTACATGAATCAACAGAAAATGAAATGCACTGGAGACACGATCAGCCAGTTTTAATTCATTGCAGAAAGTTATAGATACCAAAATGCATTTAATGTAATCTGATCTCTTTATTCAGTCCTGAATTTATGAGCAATTCACCAGGAGTCAAATGACAACTTTGTTTTAAAAATACTAGTCTATATTGAATGCCATTTTAATATATCTCTGACATATTTACATTTAAAGAGTAGGGAAAGTAGAATCTTTGAACATAAATTTCTCTTTTCACAGAAAAGAAAAGCCCAAGGAAGATGATACTTTTGTGCATTGAAACATTATCTGTCATTGGAACATAGGTCAGGATGGTGATAGCAGTTGAATAAATCCAGCTCATCAGTACAGCTAGTAAACAGATTAGAATCCCCCTAGATTACTGAGCATTTCATTTGAAGAAAGAGGCAAGTAGCATCATTGTGCTCAGTGCTATAAAGAACATCTGATGTCAGCAATCCTGCTCTTTGCCTAGAATGATCAAATGTTCTTGGTTCAGGCTGGTCCACAAGAAGATATGGACAGTGGCTTCCCAGACAGTTTCCCTAAGAGCAACACACATAGATGCTAAACATCAGTTAATTATTGTTTGCTGATAAGATGTGGTCCTCCATTCAGAAGTCCCATGTTGGCTTTGGTCCGGTTGGCCCCATCAAAATAACTCCTCTTACCTGAGAAGAGATAAGGTGACCCCTTCTCACTCATATTTGAAAAATCTCCTTTGCTCACACACCACAGCACTGAAATTTAGATTGAAAGGCAAATGTGGTAACACTATTTGTTATTTTTATTTCTGTGAACAAAATTTGTAAACCATTCCAAAGCAAACAAAATTTCCTTTTTCATGTCTCTGGAAATTTTTTATTGTTTATGTAGAAAAACTATGTAATTTTATGAAGCCCAAAGAAATAACATGTTTGTTGGAACTTAACATTGATAACATTAAATATGGAAATTATTATTATTATTATAAAAATAATATACAGTATTTATAGATAATATAAATGTATTTTACATGTTAATATCATGCTTCTATTATTTATAAATCATTGTATAAATAATATACTTTAAGTATGTGAAATAAAATTTTAGGTTTCACCACAAATTTTATGTACTAACAATAGCATTTGGATGGAGGTCATTCTGAGTCATTGTTTTAATAGACAATTTTGTAATTAGAACTAAATTCTAAATTCTACATTACTTTAGAATTACAGCATTCATGGTAAATATTTTTCTTTTCTTTCTTTCTTTTTTTTTTTTTTTTTGCCATTAAAGAAATGCTTTATTTTGCCTCGGTCATTGTGGGTACTCCTAGCCTTAGTTTAGAAATACAAAATTACCACATGATCTCTATTTTAAAAGTCTCAGATTAAGCACTGGAGAATTTTCATAGGCAAATTCTTCTGTGTGGGCTGGATCAGTAAGCACTCCAATAAAATCTATTTTCAGGAAGAATGGACCATCCACTTTATCAGCCAGGGTGAATCCAATAGAAGAGATCTTGTCAAGAAGAAGCTGGAGCTGAGCATCCCGAATCCTTCCTTGATTAGAGAAGGATAATTTGGAGAAAGGAATCTTGACCTCCTGCCAGTAGGGCCCCCCACGGGTAAACATGAAGTAACTGTACATCTGATTCTTCCTCTGGATTATATCCGTGTCCTCCTTAATGTTCACCATCCAAGGCCGACCGTCCCCTGGACATGCAGAAACCGAGGGTTGAACTGGCATCAATCATAAGACCTCTTTCTCTCAAAAGGGCCCAAATATAATTGCCTTTTTCCATCACTGGTTTCCATGCCATGACCTCTTCCTTCTTGAAATTCTGCTTTGCCTTCTCTAGTCTCTACACTTGCCTGGCTCTCCTACCTCCTCTAACGTTTCCTAACTGCCTCTTTCACTAACTCGTCTCTTCCCACAACCTTAAATGGGGCTGTCTCCAAAGCCCTGCATGTGCTATCCTCTTTTCTAGTTTCAGATGAGTTATCTAAAGACAATTTGACAATTTCTTTCCCTAAACCCCAGCATACCTTTCCAAACTCTTGATAGTAGTTCCAGCAGTGGGACATGCTACTAGCATCTCACATTCAGTGTGTCTAAAACTGAGCTATCATATTTACCCATGTTAACTCCGGTAAATATTTTTTCTAACAACAGTGAAATGGTTACTTCTCATTTACTAGATGTAAATTTCCATTCCAAAAATACTCCAAACTAAAAATGGACCACTTCCAAATACTTTTACTTATTTGTTTCATTTCACTCTGGCAAAACAATGAAATGGTACTGTATTTCCTTTATATTTCTTTTAAAAGTAGATCATAAAGATGGGAGAAGAGAAAAAAAAGAGTTGGCATATTGAAGGGGAAGAATTAATTTTTAGGATCAATTGCTAGATAGCCTAAAAATTTTTGTCCACAGACATCAGGAGTAAAAATATTAGAATCATCCACCGAAAGTCTACCCAAATAGACCTATATACTGCCAGAAGGAAAGCTTGATCCAATCCAATTTAAATGAGACAAGAAAAAAGGTTTCCACAATTTCCTTTGAAAGGATGATTTTTCCAGAGTCCAAAAAACATCAGTATTAGAAACTACTTAATACACAGCCCAACTATTCCCTTACTTCATTTCATTCAATTGTTCTATTTCTTTTGTGTTTCTTTCAAAAAATTATCAACTAGTTGTACCCTCCCCTCAGTTTCTACCCATTCAAGCTACATTTAGTGTTTTATGTTTTCATTATGGTTCAAGTCCTCTAATTGTCAATCAAAGGCACTTATATTTCTCATTTTTACCTTTTTTTGGGGGGGTGGGTGGGTAGTAAATAGATGACACAATAGTATTTTAACTATGTTCTTCTTAGTCATATAAAGAAAGAGGTTTTTCTAGTTTGTAAACACTGCATCTCTAATAATGTAGCCCAATTTGTGATGACCATGAAAACCATATACTGAGAGCTTTTTAATATTATCAATTTCTTGCATCTCTTCTTTTTGACTATTCATACACTTTGAATTTGTCAGGATACATATCAAGGGATCTTTTCTCCGTCTATCTGGGCAACTTTTTTTGGTTATGCCAAGTTTGCCAAGTAGAATGGGAATTACATGTTGTTTATCTTTCTTCTTCTGAGCAAACTTTCACAATATTAATAACTTTCAACTATATTTAAGTGACAAAAGTGAACACAGCGCAAACATAATATACTTATCAGAAAATGGGAGCATTAACACCATCTTGAGTACACCGTCTTAAAATAAAAATAATTAATGAGTTAAATTGTCATTATTTTGTGTTAATAGAACCTTGGAATAAATACCAACAAATGGTATTTGACATCAAAGTTGAATTTCTTTTACCTGTAGGCAAGAATGGTGATGCTGTTGGAAGAAATAGAGTAATTGAAAACAGGTAAGGTTTGTGATAAGGACAGTCTTAAACAGTAGTTTGGAGGAGATGTACCCTTCACTTAGGAGTGAGGGCTGAGAACATTGAAATCAGTATTTGTGGAGGACAAGAGTTCCTGTAGTCTGCCTACATTATCCCAAATCGACAATCTCCCAAATTCTTTCTATGTCTTTCTTCATTCTTTCCTTCATTTTAGCAGCTTCTTCTTCATACCTATCTTTGGGAGTTGGCTTTTAAGAGATTAAGATTTTATCCTTTCTAGGAAACTTAAAATTTTAACAAGATTTTGCAGATAAAAAGAATTCAAGATTTTAGATGTGCAGAAGGCTTTTAAACAAGATGCTATTTGTATAAAGAATTCCAAAGTTCTTGAGGGTGGAGTCAATATACTTAATCCACCCAAATTTCAATTGTCTTCCAAATGTTCCAAATCATTTATATACTGGGGGGTCCCCCCAAAATGCATACACATTCTACGAGATGTTAACACTTTGGCAACATTGCTCAAGCAGTAGTTCCCCATAATCATAATCTGGATGCTGATGGTAACCACTTTGAGCATCTCTTGCAATAGCAGAAGTAAAACATGACTTGTATTCATCTTTTGTCATCGGTATAAATACAGTTTTTTTTCCTTTCTTAAAATGTGAATACCTTTTTTGGTACCCTCTGTATAATAGTAAATATTTTGTAATTGTCAGAAATGTGATAGAACTGATCAAGTACATAAAATCAGTTATGCAAATTGGCAAGTAAGGATTCTTCGATTCCCCTTCAATGTTAACATTGAAACTTTTTCATTTTGGTAGAAAACAGTAGCAAGGAAAAAACTATGAGGATCAACTTTTTTGAAAGATCAATCATTGTATTATCCTGATAACCTGTGCCTTCTCCAATAATTTTTGTTTTGTTTTACCTCTGCAATATGCTTTCTGACATCCCTTTAATTAGTCACATGGGCAGTCATTTATGTTTCTTCTTGAAAACCATGGGTCTGCTCACAAGAAAGAAGTTCAGAACAATTGCATTCTTGATGGGAACAAATGAAGCAGTGGTTAATTGATGACACTCATAAAAGAATAAACATTGCAATATTACAAATGTTAACACAACCTATGGTCTTCACACCACACTTTGAAGTTTGGTTTTGCCACTGGTCAGTAATTGAATAGACTCAAACGTTTTCCCATTACATATATATTAATTTGACTATTTATAACTGACTTGCATTTGAAAATTTGCTAACTCTATTGCCAGTGCTATTCTAGAGTGCAAAAACAAAAGAAAGCACTGATAGACAAGTCAAAATTGAAAGTGAAAATTCTGAGTGTAGTTGAGGCTGAAGGTTAGGAGCAATGGTGTGGAAAGGAAAGTTGGAATACAAAATGATGCTTGTTAATTTATACAGCAACTGCGTTCATCCATTTGAAGTAATGCAAATGTGTGATAAAAGTAAAATGACCAAATCCAATTATATGCATCAATTCTATCTTCTTGAGCAATTATCATTCTTTTGTAAACTGTAATTTTGGCCACTTGTGTGTACCAACCCTTAATTGTCAGTAATTCTCTAGTTTTCTAGCATTTTGTAATGAGATATTTTAGCATACAACACTGCTGCTTCCAGCTATTTACATTGTAGAACTGAATTGCCAAACAGACATACAAAAATCATGGGAGTCAGCCACTTGCAACATTCTTAAATATTTTGCTTTTTTACTTGATATTTAAATACAGTAAATTATTGACAGAATCAGTGGTAATCTTAAAGGTCTCAGGACATGACTACTATTTTTCTTCTCCTGACACAATTTCATGAAGAATTATAGAAAGCTTTTTCCTGTATTAAACGATACCATGTATACAAGGTGACTAATTACTGTTGTTGCAGGTTATTTAGGTTTAATTAAAACTCTATTTTGCTAGGAAGAAATGTGATTTTTAATAAACACCAGGAATAGAATCTGGTCATAATGTACAAGCCAGTCTTTCAAAAAATGGGTGTGCTTCCTAAAGGACTGTAGACTTGAATGAAGTTTTCCATATAATCACGTCAGCAGGTTGGTGGCATTGTTTAAGGATTACTAATGTCATGGGGAATTCAGGGTGGGCATGATTGGGAAGACTCCCTAGATTGCTTCACTGTTTCTTTAAAAAGGAAGCTATTGGAAACCTCAAATGCATGTTACTAACTGAAACAAGACAATCTGAAAAGGCTACATATGAGGTGTGACCAAACAATACAGTAAATGTTTTAAATAAAGAACAATTTATTACAGTAAAAGATACATTGCCATTAATCCCCCTCAAAATATTCCCCCTTGCCTCGAACAAACTTTTCCCATCATTCTTGCCACTTTCTGAAGCAGTCCTGAAAGTGGTCTTTCTTGAATATCTTTAGTTCTTAAGTCATGGCTGCCTCAATGTTCTGAATCAATTCAAAACATATACCTTTCATAGTCATTTTGACTTTGGGGAAGAGCCAGAAGTTGCATGGTGCCAGATCCAGTGTGTAAGGTGGATGAGGACACACCATAATGTTTTTATTTAACAGAAATTACTGTACCATAAGTGATGTGTGACATGAAGCCTTTCTATTGTGATCACAAAATGTTGTGAATGCTGCATTGAGTGCCATCCAATGGTAAGGCAGGAATATCCAATAGGGGAAACTGTGCATTGAACCTTAGTAACAGTGTGTGACAAGTTTCAACCTGTTTGGTGCTGTCAGTTGAGTGTGAGCTATGGTTGAGATAAGGTATGTTTCAGAGTGTGCTATAAATCATCTTCCATCATGATAATGTTCCGTGTCACACATTGCTTCTGGAATAGGATAATTTCTGCCAAATAAAAACATATGGTGTATCCTCATCCATGTATTCACTGGATCTGGCCCCGTGCAACTTCTGGCTCTTCCTCAAAGTGAAAATGATTCAGGACATTGAGGCATCCATGACAGTGCAACTAAAGACACTCATAAAAGAGGACTTCCAGAATGGCTTCATAAAGTGGCAAGAATGATGGGATAAGTGTGTGCGAAGCAAGGGGGAGTATTTTGAGGTAGATTAATAGCAATGTGTCTTTTACTACATTTTTTTTTAAATTTAAACATTCATTGTATTGTGTGATCACACCTCACATGATTCCAACTATATGACATTATGGAAAAGGCAAAACTATGGAGACAATAGAAAGATAAGTAATTGTCAGAGGTGGGAGTATGGGGAGAAATGAACAGGCAGAGCATGGGGAACTTTTAGGGCAGTGAAAATACTCTGTATGGTATTATAATGGTAGACATTTGTCATGATACTTTTGTCCATACCTATAGAATGTACAACACCAAGACTGAGCCCCAAGGTAAACTGTGGATTTGGGGTAATTATGATGTTCCAATGAAGGTTCAGCCTTGGTAAAAAAAAGAAAAAAGTACCCTTCTGTTTAGTGGATGTTAAGAATAGGGGGACTCTGTATGTGTGCCAGCAGGGGGAACATGGGAAATCCCAGTTCCTTTAGTTTAGTTTTGTTGTAAACCTAAAACTACTCCAAAATAAGATGAAGTCTTAAAAATAAAAGAAAATTGTTGTATTGTTTTATCTCAAAGACGCCTCATGAGTTTTTAAAAGTGACCTTTAGTGATACTTTAATTTGGTTAGTAGAGGTGATGCTGATGGCTCGTGGAAAGAGCTGGCCCTGGACTCAGGTTACGTGTATTTGGACTCTCCGGGGCCTCTGTTCCTCACTAGTTATGTGATTGATATACAATGCCTGGATGTGAGCTCCTCTTTTATCCAGTGAAAACACTGACTTAGATATAATACCTTCAAATCTCAAGTTTGTTTGTTTGTTTTAACAGACAGTGATCTATAAGTTGTGTATTTCCTCCAGCATTTCCTTGCTCATGCTTCTTTGAAGCTATTTTTATGTCTTGACTGATTTTTGATTACTGTTATTGTGTTTGTTGCCTTCTTAAATGACTTTTAAAAAAGACTGAAGATGAGCTCTTTTGGAATGAGTAGTTTCTTCTCTTATTGATTTTATTATTTTATCCACTTTTTTCTTATATTATTTTTGGACTGCTAAATTAAATATACATTTTTTTTTATCGTCCTCTTTTCTAATCTCTTCCTGTTTGGAATGCCTTACTTTTGAATTTGTTTGCCTTTTCTCATAATGGTCCCTTTAGTTCATGGATCCCAGGAAGTTTTTTCAGAAATCTGTATTCTGCCCACCTTATTCTTTTTGTGTTTTCTTCATTGCGTAGTCATCGAAGCCTTAATTCTCCATTAGAATTTGGAATCTCTTTCAACTTATAATTCTTATTTATTTTTTAGTTTTAATTAGCATTCCATTTAGTCCATTTCCATCTGGATATCTACCATCTTGTGTCCAAAAAAAAATGCATTACTTTCCCATTCCCAACATGTTTCTGTTCCCTCTTTCCTCTCTTAGAGAATGATGTCATTATCCATGAAGTCTCCACAGCTAGAAACATTGGTGACATCCTCAACCTCTCCTCCTTTCTTATTCCTCATCCAATAGGTCACCAACCTCATTGCCACAGCCTCACCTTACACAATATTGTTCCATGTACCATCACTCCTGGAAATACAGCTTTGTAAGGCAAAGCTATGTGAGGGATGCTGGCACCTTGTTTCTCTCAGTTGGTCAGTTGGTGGGGCAGCAGACTTGTTCATCTGCTTCCATCTACTTGGGAATTAGAGAGAATTATAGAGAAAGAGATGGATGGCAGCACAGAGGAAGGGAAGAGAGGCCAAGTAGCCTTGGTCACACACAAAGGTGTGTGAGCTTCCTACAGCTTAGTGGGAATTACAGAGGCCTGGGGGCTGGGTCAAAGGACTCAAAAAAGAGGCTGTGTGGTATTTTACTAGGGACAGAATTAGAAGATTTGGAATAGATTGAGCTGGAGCTGCTCAATTCCTTGATGAAGGAATACATGCATAAACAAATCAGTGTTCAAAGCATATACAAAGGCAGATGTGAGGTACTCAAAAGGAGAAAAATTGGGCCAAAATAATATCTGCATTCCTAAAGCAACCAGTGCTATTTAAATACTGAAACATGTATTTTCATCATTAAAAATGAAATTCATAACAATCTGCCTGTTTGTATTTCATCCTACTCCCCTTTCCATGTTGGCCTCTCTTTCTTTTAATCTAAATTCTTTCACCCTTCCCCCACCAAAAGACATATGATTGTTATTGTGCCTTAAAATGCCTCTTGTGTTTCTTGCTCATAGTCTATTGACTGGCTAGTTCTGTATTATAACTACTATTTAGTTACTGTGAAGAAAATTATATAAGGTCGTCGATTATTTTTCTGGGTTATCTTTTCCCCTTTCCACATTTCATAATGTAATACTCTTACATCATTTGAGATCGTTGTTTTAACAGGGTTTAAAATGGCAAAAGGATTTTTCAGGTTTTATACCCATGCCCAAGTGATGCTCTTTCAGAAAATTGAATCTATGCTACTCTTCTACTTTAAAAACTAGTGCTTTCCATGGCTTTCTGTTTTAGAGCTGCAAACCAATACTGCCATCCACTGTTCCTTTAGATAATCTTTTTCCCACAGTTCTTGCCAAGATGTTTTGAAGGAAAAAAAAAAAAAAGAGCCTGACAACAAAATTAAGTTCTTTGAAAGGATGGGGAGTTTATTACTTTCAAGCAAGTACTGTACTGAAGATCATAAAGGAATCAAACATCATGGCTTAACTTCTTTTTCCAAATGCCTTGGTGGAGAAAACACAGTCTCAAAGTGTGACCAAGTAAATGAGTAATCTACAATCAGCTTCTTCCTGGACATCACAGAAGGGAAAAATCACCTAGCTCCTCTTTGCTCACTGTTTAACTTTGCTTCATGTCACTCCCCAGACTCAAGGCTATGTCTCATTCCAGTCACATTCCAATGTTTCAAGATGAAACCTCGTCTTCTCCTTGAAGCCAGCCAGCAGAGTGTCTCTGTTTGTCTTATACTTCTGTCAGAGATGCCCCCCAACTCTTTGAGAGGGGAGCATGTATTTCCAATGTCTAACACTTCTGATTCTATGCCTTTTTGTTTCGCTCCACCTATTCCCCATTTCATTGTGTATCTTATCTTAGCATTACTCTATCTTCAGTTCAGCTTCCAATTAATAAATTTGTCACTGAGATTATGAGAAATTTCTCATTTTTCTCTCACAGGAAATAGAATTGACTCTTCAGGTAATATAGGCAAAAATCAAGGGGCCAATGACAGATAATGTCATTGTTGGAAGGCCTGGAGGTGACCTGGTCCTATTCCTTGACTCTACAAGTGAGGAAGTGAGACCCAGAGAAGAGAAGTGAAACACACAGAACCATGGAGTCAGTAAATGGCAGAACCCATGTCTCTCAAACCCTGGTCAATGCTTTTTTCTTGCAAAACACTCCCCCAGAAGCAGTCTACTTTCCTGCCTCTGGGTTACAGGACATTGTAAATCACTTTAAAAAAATAACATAAATCTTTCTGAAAGCATCTTTGTCTCTCCATGCTTCTCATACTCTTCTCTTGACTCCCACCTCCTGGAAAAGTAGCAGGATGTCCTAGTTGAGAAAGAGCTCACAATAATAACATCCTTCTTCCAGTTCACTCAGGAGAGGAGACGGTTGTGAGCAGGAAAACCTGGAAAGGGGAGCAGGGCAGAGGGCTATCTGTCCTTTAGTCCTGTTTTATTAAGAGGACAATTGAGTGTTATTTTACTTATGTAGATTTATAGCATCTACATGAGAAGACCTCAATGCTTTCATTTATGCAGGCACTATTTATGTCTGAACTGTTCTTTGAAATTATGCAGGTCATATCTCCTTATTATCTCTTGAAATAGCTGTAGAGCAGGCCACATGATGGTATTGGAAAGGTGAGGTGCTCTCTCAGTGTTTGTTCAATGCTATTCATTCAGCAATCACAACCTGCTTGAAAAAAAGCACATCGATATGTGGTTCCTGTTCCCATCAGATTCCAATCCAATGGGATGCTGTCACATTTTAAGTTCTGGATGGACATGGTGTGGGTGTGAGTTTGAGCTGTACAAAGCATTACTGCAGATGAAGATGGTGCTGAAATGCTTTAAGGAAAGTTATTTCTTTTTCTAATAGCAGGATTCTTTTCTAAATAACTTGATTATCAAAGACAAAAGTGATTTAGAGAAGTTATCGGAGGCTGTAGGTAGAAAGTACACCGAGAGAAGGACCACAATGGGCAGAAAAGGGGTCTAGTTGGTTTGGTTATATGGTAAAAGATAGTAAGAAAATGACTATTACTTAAAATCATGTATTGTGTTAGGCATTCTGAATATATTATGTCATTCCTCAAGTAATTATGATTATACCTACTTTGCAGATGACTAAGCTAAGACTGGGAAAACCAGGGATTTCTCTGAGATCCCTTAGATCAGAGCCAACATGAGGAGTGAGTCCAGGTGTGTCTGAATAGAAAGCTTATAGAATCAAGTTAGCTTAAGGAATACACTGGCATCAGGAAGCTGATTTACTTTTGTGGAGTAGAAAATTCATAAGAAATATTGGGGCAGGGACTTAGAAAGACAAGAACTCTGAATGTTACGTTGAAGTGATTTAATTTTATTCTGTAGACAATGAGTAATCATTTAAAGATAGGAAGAATAATCAAAATTGTGTTTTAGAAAAGCTGGTAGTCATGGGCACATTGGAAACAATAAGACCAGTTTGAGAGCTATTCTAACAGCCCAGAGATGATGCTAATGGGAAGATGAGAAGAGACAATTTTTATAGGGGGACCTCAAAGCATAACACAAAATGATCTGACAATGTCAGTAATTCATTCATTCTTTTCGCTAATATTTATCACTGTGCTAAGTATTGGCATCTTAAACTTCAACCAGGAACCTGTATTTCTAATAGAACATTTTATTGGGAAATAATTATAGACTCATATACAATTGTAAGACATAATGTAGAGATATCCTTTGTACCTTGTATCCAGTTTCCCACCACTGGGGACATCTTGCAAAATTCTAGTATAATATCACCACTAAGATACTGACGTTGATACAATCTATTGATTTTATTCAGATTTTCCCAGGTTTATTCATACTCCATGAATTTAAAAAATATTATTTATTCTATAGGCCTCTTACCCTGTTATTATGCTCAGTGCATCCGTTTCTATCAGAAACCCATACCAGTTCCCCAGCTCACCACAAGTCTGAGAACCTTGTTAAATGCATCTGGACCAGCCCTTCCTTCCCTCAGGTCCCAAACTAACAGCTCTGAACTGTGTTTAAATCTTACTTTTGGGGATTAAAATCTGCCTCTGCTTTCCTTCATTGGCCTTTCAACCATCCTGAAAGTTACTGGGCATTTGTTAGGTACTTTTCTTCAATCATTAAGGTAGACAGAGTCCATTAGTATACTGGAAAGGTCTTCATTCTTAGAAAGGTGGTTATTCTGCTGCTGTCAGCGTTCATGTTCTTCTCTAAGTTGCATGAATCTGTCTACTTGAAAACTTCCGAGTGGAACATCTCAGCCCCACAGATGTTATTTCTGACTCAACCTGAACAGTGGGAGCTGGGATGATGTTCTTCACCTCTATGCACCTCAATTCTCTTGGCCAATTCCACTTCAAAATGTCGTGATGCTGTGGGAAGCCGGCCTTGCATTTTCTGCCCTTTCCAACCATGTTTTGCCTTGGCTTTTTGAAACTCTTAGGCTGTCAGGGCTTTCATTTTGCCTGCTGGTATCCCCTCAAACCTTCTCTGAGGAGGGAATCTGAGGACTTGCACATTGTACATGGTTTGTGCAGTTTACAAGGAAGAGCCAGTGCTTGGCGGATGGCGCTGGGAGAAATTCAGGGTTTGCCTTCTCTGGGAAGCAGCATAATGTTACCAGTACTAGACCCTGAATGAAGACTGTTTGGATGTGAACCCAGGCACTGCCACTTACTGGTTATGTGAGCCTCACTTTCTTCATTTGTGATATGTGACTAGTAACAGTACATTATCCACAGCATCGGCTTCTAAATAACTAAAGCATATAGCATAGTCCTTGGCACACAATAAGGATTTAATTATTAGTGTTATAATTTAAAAAGTCATAGATATGAATGGCATGTGGTATTCATGTACCACCTCTAGATCTCCTGATGGCTAGGTTATTTTTTAAACTGTATTTTCTTATTTCCCGAGTCTCTTCTTTGCTCCCTCATAATTGCTATATTGTTATTTAGTATGTCAAAATTATTTTTAAAAGTATGAATTTTGTGGGCCGGCTGAGTGGTGCAGTGGTTAAGCGCTGGCTTAGGAAGCCAGCAGCCCCAGTTCGGGTCCCACATATGAGGGCCAGTGATACTGCTCTCAAAAATAATAATAAATAAATAAATAAATCTTTTTAAAAAAGTATGAATTTTGTATCTAAAAAGTAATAAAACATATTTTTTTATAGTGGCTTTCTTTTATTTATGTTATGCTACAAAGATATCTGAGTGTGTTTTTTGGAAAGGGGAAGAAAACAAGTTTAATTGAACATGTATTATGTGTAGCCTGGTACTACCACTTTAAACTTGTTACCTCTAATAATCTAAAATTCTGCATTATTTAGAAAGCATACTAAGACTCAGAAAAATGAAATAACTTGTCCAAGGTCACAGGTCTAATCCCTGGCAGGTCAAAAGTAGAACACAGTGAGTGCTCTTTACATTATAATATATTTTCTCTTCTCTTTATTCTGTCTGTTCTTGGAGAAGCTGTACTAAAACTAAATGATGAGTTAATAAATATCTTAATACAGTAAACAAATTCAAGAATTTGGTGATCATTCTATGGAAAAATAGTTTTTAAAGGCCCATTTTATTTATTTATTTTTTTTTTGAGGACAGTGTCACTGGCCCTCGTATGTGGGACTGAACCAGGGCTGCTGGCTTCCCAAGCCAGCGCTTAACCACCGCGCCACTTGGCCGGACCCTAAAGGCCCATTTTTAAGTGAGACTTCCAAGCCTACATTTTCATGGCCAATTCCAGAAAAAGCTCTATTAAGAGCATTAAAATAAAAACTTTAAAAAAAATTCTTTTTAAAATTCCTTGAAGGTTGAATTAAAGCAAGCTTAACAACTCAATGAAAGGGTTTCTCTCTTTCATGTCTTCGTGTTTTCATGCTTTGTATCTTGTATCTATGGGACAGTCACAAAATACTTTAATATTTTGAGAGAAACTGAAAACAGTAGAACCAATGATTCGGTGGTGTCTAAGACTGCCAAAATGTGTTCTACAAAACATTGATTCTCACCATGTCTATCCCCCTGCCTTTACTCCACTTTTCTAGAAATCTCCACTAGCAATCAAGTTGTCTAAAGTTAAGAAGATTACCAGATGCAATAAATGCTACCCCCAAACCAAAATCTGACTTAATACCTAGGCAAAATGTCCTCTGAATAAATGCATGTCAGGGTCAGAGAGATTCTCAGTTCTGGGAGGGAAAAAGTCCTTTGAAGAAAGGAAAGGTAGAGCCAACATTCCTTGAATTCATACCTCAAAAAGCCCTATCCCAGCTTTCAGTCACAGACAAATACAATTTACTTACCTGTTGTCCAAGCCCTTCCTAATTCTGGAAGTTATTGGCAACTTCTCCATTATTATTGATGACTAGTCCTGAGGTTCTGATACATAGTATCTTTCCCTTTGATTATTTAGTCTTGATTTTTCCTGTATGGCTTCTGGTTTCGTTTGTTTTATAAGGGACAGAAAACCAAAGAAAATTCAATTATGTAAAAAGAGGAGTTTATTGGATCATGGAATCCAAGAAAAAGTTGATCAACAATGAAACTTTAGATTTAGTTGAGGGCCCATTTGGCTGTCACAGTAATATTTGTAGTATTCACTAAACCTTAAATGTCCAATGTGCAGCCTTCATAGTCTGCCTAAGAGTTTTAGAGAAATAAATATATAACATTTTGCTTGTTTAGTTAGCAGGCCTGACATGATATTCTCATAAATTCTAATCACCTGCCAGATACCACCATCATGTCTTCAACCAAGTTTCTTGCCACATGACTTAGATTTCAAAAGTTCTTCCATTCAGTCTGTATGTAATCTAGTCAAATTTAGTTTAACTAAAATTATAATATAAAATTATAAAAGAATATTGAAAAAAAATTAGGAACCAAAGCTTGACATGCACTTGAATTAAGTTGAGCTGTAGCTGGTGTTTTTAAAATAATAATAAATTTATTTAGCTTTACATCTAGACTTCCGATTATATATCCAATTCTGAAAAATCCCTGTGTAGTCATTCAGTGATTATTTAAGAATGCCAAGTCCACTGGACCCTACAGCCTCGTTTATAATTAGAAAAGCTGAATTGCCAACATATATCCAGAATAAGAGTCGGCAAACTGCGGCTCGCGAGCCACATGTGGCTCTTTGGGTACGTACGTTCCATCTCAAAAGTTTGCCGACCTCTGGAAGAGCCAATCCTGTCCCTCACAACAATTTAAAAATTTTTCGAGATCCATAAATATATTTTTACATAATCACCATTATGTGAATACTAACCTTTAAAAATTTATAAATGAAACTATGATAGTTTTATTTTCATTTTCAATTTTACTTCAAAGCCTGAGACTAGTGAGCTGCAGGAGCTGACCCCTGGCGGCTCTTCCGTCTCAAAAGTTTGCCAACCCCTGATCGGCATCATAAGAAATGATTATTTCTACAAAATAACCATTTAGCGCTACAAAGGCTTTTGGGGCTATTGTATAAGTGGTTGGTAAAAATAGGATTTAAACATTGAGATATTGGCTTCATTAAATTCATGTTTACTGTTCCTTCAATTTTGAAATGTGTTTTTGAATTTTAAAAGGAAAGTAATTTTGTTATCAGTGTATAGTTCTCATCAATATTTAATGTTCATATAGGCTGGTGTTATCTGCCAAGTTTTCAAGTCAAATTATATATTTCAATAAATAGATCTTTTAATCTAATCAAAACATTATTGTATGGACTCTCCTATGAGAGTAAGATGGAATAGTTGCCAAAGCTCCCATTGAGAACAACTAGAAAAGAGTAATTAAAATATCATATGTTTGGGGCTGGCCGAGTGGCGCGGTGATTAAGCTCTGGCTTCGGAAGCCAGCAGCCCCGGTTCGGTCCCACATAGGAGGGCCAGTGACACTGCCCTCAGAAAAAAAAAAAAAAAAAGATCATATGTTTAACAGCCTGAGAGAGCCGTTGAAACAAAGAGGAGAAGGGATGCTAAGAATATGGAAAGGAGAAAATCAGGGAGTCATGAGCTGATGTTTGGAGTTTCTTTACTCCAGTTACATTTCCAAACTGAGCAAGAAACTGAAATCCTGGGCTTTGTCCAGGCGGAGAGTAGGTGCTGCCAGACTTAGAAGTCCACAGAGCATTTGGCATTCTTACAGGACTGCTAACAAAATTGGAAACTTGAGGGACCTCAAATCCAGGGTCAGCTTTCTCCTTAAGGCATTTGCTGAATTCTGAAATTTTGGGTGTGGAAAGATAAATAGCTAAGCAGAAAATAGAAAAGCAACGCAGAGTTTTCTTTCTTCACTCTTATAGTAAGGAGACAAAGACTTCATGTTCTGCCAGGGAGGGGGGCTCTGGTAACACCAGGCTCTCATCGAAAGCCCTGATGAGCTATACCACATAAAGAAGTGAACCAAAATAGATTGAATTCAGCTCACTCCCTAATTGGGTCATATTGCCTTCCTATTGCCTCACTGAGGAAAGGGTTAAACAACTCTGGAGAATGAGCTAATCCATGGCCTCTACAATGTCTGCATGCAGACTTATGGTATTTAATCTAAAATTATTAGGCCTGCCAAAAGTTGGGACTGTGATACTGAAACACAAGAGAATAATCAGAATATAAAAATATAAAAAAAACAGACCCAAGGGTAATCCATTATTAGAGTTAGGTAGCAGACATAAACCTTAAAGTTGACTAAGATGAAAGATGAAGAAATGTAGATAGAAAGATGGAGAATTTGACCAGATACTTTAATAAAATAAATGGACATTCTAAATCTGTAATCATGATATCTGAAATTAACTCAATGGCTACATTTATCCACATATTCAACACAGCAGAAGACAGAATTTGAAAATATCCAAATTGGAGCATGGAAAAATGATTGAAAATATATGAAAGAGCATAACAGACATCTAGAACAATTTCCAAAGCTCCATCATACATTCAATTGGAACGTCTTAAAGAAAGGAGAGAAGGCATGAGTTAGAGATATAGTTGAGATATAGTTGAGGAGCTAATGGCAGAGAATTTCCCAAAATGTATGAAAGATAATGACTCATCAATTCAAGAAGCTCAGTGAACTAAAAGCAAAAATCTACAAAGCAAAAAAGACTTAGAGATCTTATTGTTAGACTGTTAAAAACCAAGAAAAAGAAAAAAATCTTAAAAGTATCCAGAGGAAAAAGGACAATACATGTAAATAACATGCTTACAATTGTCTTCTCAGTACAAACTATGGAAGCTGATAGAAATGGAAAGTGCTGAAAGAAAACAATCAAGAGTAAAAATAAAATTATTAAAATAAAGTAGAATACACTATCAATAAGTGAAAATAGTGAAAATTAAGTTAAAAAAATAACTGACCATTAGTGAAAATGTTTTCTCAGGAAAACGGAAGCTGAGAGATTTTGTCAACAACAGACCTTTACTAACACAAATACTAAGGGAATTTCTTCAACCAGAAGAAAAATGTCTCAGAGGTAAACATATAAATGCAAAATAGGGAGATAAATGAAGTTAAAGTATTCCAAAGTTCTAGAAGATAATAATTTGTAGCAGTCTGCCCTCCATAAGGAATATATATTGCAATCTCCAACATCACAGAAAGGATAATAAAAGAATTAATAACTAAGAAATTAACAGGGTGAGGCAAGTATTTCTATTAATCCCAAGGAAGACAAGAGAAAAAAAATAAACATAAAACAGCTATATAGGTCAAGTAGAAAACAAAAGCAGGCTGGTAGATGTACATTTAAATGTATCAGTGACTACATCACACACAAAGAATATCTATAGCTTTCTAAGAAAGGGAAGACAATCCAGTAGAGAAATGGACAAAAGAGGATTACTGAATGACTAGTAGACATGAGAAGCTATCAATTTTATTACTTATCACAGAAATGTAAATGACATTGAGATACCAGTACCCATGCTCCAGAATGACTAACATAAAAACAAACAAACAAACAAACAAACAAAAACATGTAACATTAAAGATTGGTAACAGTGGAGAAATTCCAATTCTTTTTCACTGCTGGTGGGAATGTAAATTGGCAAAAGAATTTGAAAACCTGTTTGACATTTTTTTGTGTAAAACAAAACCTACAGAATTACATTATATAGTGAATATGAATATAATAATTCAGCAATTCCCTTCTTATGTTTATATTCAGCAGAAATGTATACATAAGTTCATCCAAAGAGATGATTAATAATAGTCAAAACAGTGCTGTTCGTAACAACCCACACACTATAGAATGGATAAATGTATGTTAACGTGCCCTTGAGTTGCCTCCGAGTCCTGACAACCCTATAAATGAGTGATGTCTGCAGAGTCCTGTCCTCAACAGCCCTGCTCAGCTCCTGTAGACTCATGCCTATGGCTCCTGCTATGGAGTCAAGCCATCTCATATCTGGTCTTCCTCTTTTCCTGATGCCTTCTGTCTATCCCAGCATTATTGTCTTTTCCTAAGAACCCTACCTTCTCATGATAAGCCCAAAAGAGGACAGCTTCCATTTTGTCATTTTGCCTCCAGCCATGTTTCTGGCTAAATAGCTGTAGGACCCACTTGTTTGTCCTTCTGGTGGTCCAGGGTACCCATACAGCTCTCTCCAACACCATATTTCAAATGAATCAAATCATAGTATATTCATCAAGGAGAATAATATACAGTATTATAAATGAAAAAGAAAAAAAAACACAGCAGCAACATGCAGTGGTATGCATTTATCTCTTAAACACTAAGCTGAGTGAAAGAAGCCAGCCACTAAAGAGTACACATTGTATGATTTCATTTATATAAAGTCTAAAAACAGGCAAAATTAATCAATGCTCTAAAAAGTCAGGATACTGGTTACACTCGATAGGAGTGATGGGGTATGGAACTGAAGGTGCACAAGAGGGGCTTTAGGGGTGCTGACAATGTTTTGTTGCCTGAGCTGCATATTGGTTCCACAGGTGTGTTCACTTTGTGACTATCCTTTGGGTTGTGAGTTGGAAGTAATTGCATGTTTCTGTATGTATGTCATCTTTCAATAAAGAGTTTACTTATAAGTTATGAAGTACCCACTGAGAGCATGGGACTGAGCTATGTGAGTCTCTCTTATAAATTGCTTTTATTATAAGTACTTTGCTGGTAAATGTCCATTATTGCATGCCCTGAAAAATTGTAGAGTGGCAAAATAATAATGATGGTGATACATTGATTGTTTATTATGTGTCATTTACCTTGGCATGAAAATTTACATATATTTCTCCTAACCTCACAATAATCCTGGTTTTAATAATATGACAGAAAAAGCAGTTTGGTTCTCTAGAGAATTAATGGAAATTAAAAAAGATAAAATAAAAAAAATTGCATAATAAAATAATAAATCACACCACCAAAACTCATGTGATTATTCAAAAAGTTGAAATCTGGTAAACCAAGTAAGCCCAGTCTCTAAAAACGTGTGAATTGCATCTATTGGCATGACAGTTAAACAGGTCAATTGGTATTTATTGAAAGCCTGCTATGTGCCTAGCATTGATAGATATTGGGAAGTTATGAAAGAACCATATATCATGGTTCCCTTAAGAACCAAATAATTTATTCAGAGCTACAAGAGTTAAACCTGCAAAGCAATAAAGAGAACAACACAGACAGTGCAAACTACTAAATTATGTCAGGCATTCCATGGGTAGTCTAAAAATGAAAGATGAATGTAGAATGGAGTGATGGGAAGGCTTATTGGAGCAGATGAGGCTGGAGCTGGGCTTTAGGAAGATGATTGACTAGCAAAGTTTCTCGGAGATCTAATTAACACATGTTGTGTTGGACAGTTGACGATTACCTGTTTTATAATAGTATGAATTGATATCATAAATGGTTCTGATGCCATTATGATATATCATTTGTGAATAATTCATGCATAGACTAATGGAGCCATACAATGGAACTGCAGGGGTGTTACAAATTAGAATTTATGTGCATGGACATAGCAGTGGGTAGATAGTGTTTGCCCCCTTCCCTATTCACTATGCTTCACTCTTACGAGGGTGTGTGTGTGTGTGTGTGTGTGTGTGCGCGTGCACACATGTTTGATCATTAGGGATACAAAATCCAGTTATGCATTGAATTCACAAATATCTTTCTCAAAATCATTTGCACAGAGAGTCTCACAATCTGTGACCAGAGGAAAATTGGAGAAAAGGGGTAAGGTCACCTGCAGTGGAGTTTTTCAATGGGCCTGATTTCCTGAACATTGTTCTAAACTTCAGTTAGAATTTTAGTTGAGGATATAATTTGGTTAAGTTATCTTCAAATGCTAAATATTATTAGAAAATTTACAAGATAAGCCCACTCTTCATTTCATATTGCCATTGGAGTTTTCCTTTTGCCTCTGAAATGATCAAAGCTAGTATATTAGCTCATTAGGCCTTTTTTTGGAGGGAGGGTGAGGGACATAATTTAACTCATAACTAGTTCCTCTGTAACTAGTATTTATCAAGTTAAGATGTTTTGTATTTTAATTTCATTACCACAGGCATAGCAAAACACACTGTAAAAGCCATGCCTTACTCATGGTGCCCCATGTTGCCACGTGTATGTAAATAAAATGATTTAGATAATCAATTCACTTGGCACAGCATTTTAAAGGTAATTTTTACCTTTGTTAGATCACTGCTATGTCTATGTGCCTAGAAGAGGGGCGCAACTCATACTTTGGTATCACATTCATTCAGAGCGTCCAAGCCTAAGAATCGGAGGGAACTTCAAAGGGTCAGTCCCAAATGATGATCAAGGGAGTCATGCTAATCTATGACAGGGGTTTTGCCATTCTGTTTCAAAGTGAGAAAAAGAAAACCCATATCATCTCTTGATTTAGCTAGCCCAATTTTAATCTGATTAAGTTATGAACTATCCTTTTAAAAATTTTTATTTATTTTTACAGATTGCCTTTAATTTTAATATTATGCCTTCTTATGTTTTTATTTAAAATATAATAGTTTATTTAAAATAAATGAGCATGATGGGCCGGCCGAGTGGCACATTGGTTAAGAGCTGGCTTAGGACACTAGCGGCCTCGGTTCAGATCCCACATATGAGGGCCAGTGACACTGCCCTCTACAGCTAACCAAGCTCCACCTGGAGCTGGGCTATGTGAGCCCCAGTGACAGTGTAGGCTGCCATAGGCTACAGTGAGTGGCCGGCAGCCAGCGTGAGTGGCTGGCAGCCAGCGTGAGCTGCCAAGATCCTCAGTGAGGGACCATCCAGAGGCCGGCCACCAATCTGCCTAATCCGGGAAGAGCACAATGACGATACCAACATGGGCTAGTGAAGCAACGTCCTCCACAACTAGACTGAGAAACAAAAAGACAGCAACTTGTCTGTTCTCCTCCCCCAATTCTCCAATAAAATCTTAAAATAAATAAATAAATAAATAAAATAAATGAACATGAAATAAAATAGTTTATTTTGTGAAATGATACTGGTCATAACTTTTAATTTAGTTTGAAGGTCTTTACTTGGCATTATAAAACATTAGTAAGAATTCTTTTCAGTTTCCCTTTTAAAAAGATTATATTCCTGGTCCATGAAATTTGTCTGGGAATCATCGACCTAATCAAATGACCCACCTGATTCTTTTTTTTCCACCTGATTCTTGAATTCCCTCCACAACATGCTTAGCATACTACATGGTTAAACATCTTTAAAAAGAGGAAATTCCACCACTCTCAACATAATCCTTTTCATCCTCGGACAATTTTCTTACAAAACTCTTTTTAAAAATTCAGGGGAGATTTTCTTCAAACTTCGTTTTTGGTTTTTACTTCTGAAATCATATGGAAGAAATGTGCTCTCTATTCTAATCGCGGCCCTTAAAATACATAGAGAAAACTATTATTTTCCCCCATTCTTCTCTTCTCCTGACTAAACAACCCTGTTTTCTTTGTTCCTCACAACATGATTGCAGTTCACTCACCTTTAACTCCTCCAAATCTGTTTTAGTTTGTCGATGATACTCAAGTTCTTGTCACTGAATTTAAGATTAACCAGATACAAATACCTAGTCGAGAGGGACTATCACTTCCCAGTCTCTAGATCCTATGTTTAGTACCATTTACTATTTTATTAGCCATTTTGTGAATTGCAACTCATCTCAAGTTTTCAATTGAGTGAGTCCTCACATTTTCATTCTGCTCTGGCTTACTGTTCTCACCTAGAAAACTAGAAGGTATCATACTAAAAAACGGCCACTAACATCTGCAAATTATACAGCTGTCTTTAAAATAAAAAATAAAAACCCTTTCCTCAGTGTGCAGTCCTCCTGGATGGCCATCTCCCGGTTAAAATGAGTTCTTGGTAAAGAAAATAAAATTGACTTGTAGTTAAACAAAACTCTTCCATGAGTCTGTTCATTTTAGCCAAGTTCAGAGCCATAAACTAAAGCAGGGGACAGCACACTACACAACCCAGGGACCAAATACAACTTGTCTGTCTATTTTTGCAAATAAAGTTTTATTGGAACACAGCCACACTCCTTTTTATAGTGTCTATGGCTGCTTTTGCACTACAGTGGTGGAATTGAATAGTTGCTACAGAGGTTATATTAGCCATAAAGCCTAAAATATTTATTATCTGGACTTTTAAAGAAAAATTTTGTTGATCGCTGACCTGTAACAGCGTTTCTATTGTGGAACTTTTGGAATAATGAACAGGTCAGAAATGTTGAGGAGAAAAATATGAAAACGTGAGAGAAGCTTTCATGAACACCTAACATTAGAGCTAGTTTCCAATGTACCCAGTAAGAGTTCAGTAGGGATTGGGAGAAGGAATCAGTAGCACTGACCTAATTGTTGTAGGTCTGACATTTGTTTGAGAAGAGATTAGTTCTATATGGTCAAGCTGAAAAATTTGATGCCACAGTGCTGAGCTGCTGTAGCGGAGGCCAGGCTGTGTTGGGGCAGTATATGTAACTGTTGTTTATGACATGAATTGCATTAAAGCTCTTTTTGTCATAATGCTCAGGCCCCCTTCAATCTGAAAACGCAGCGAGCCAAACAATCCCATGCATCACTATGTAATGTTCACCAAAAAGGAGATTTTTTAAGAGCTGACTAAACAGATCCAAAAGAAATCAAATGAACATTCATATATACTGTGCTGCTTTGTGGGGTAGAGAACTAGCATCCAAAGAGACACCACCATTTGTAGTGAAATCAAGTTTCTGTTTCATCAATTACAGAGTAGTGGGAGGCTGATCCAGCAGATATAATTTATATCTGGGTGGTGGTTTTAAAAATGTCCTTTTAGGGCCAGCCGAATGGTGTAGTGGTTAAGCGCTGGTTTGGAAAGCGAGCAGCCCCTGTTCGGGTCCCATATATGAGGGCCAGTGACACTGCCCTCAAAAAAAAAAAAAGCAATAAAAAAAAATGTCCTTTTATAATATGAGTGTTTTTTTCCAATCAGGAAACAAAAAAGAGAAACCTATTTATTTTTAATTTATGTCTATTAAATGCAGCTCAGACTCCACAAAGGAAAGAAAGACAAAAATCTGAAATTATGTTAGAAATGTCTGTGTAGGAATTTTTTTTTAAAGCTGAGCCATCCTGCCACCTGTTGGCAGCTCAGTGGCAGCTCAGCTCTGGCCCAGCTCACTGACCCATGTGGGAATCGAACTGGCAACCCCATTGCTCAGAGCTCCCACTCCTGAGCAAGCTCTTAACCAACTGAGACACTTGGCTGGCCCTATGTGTAGGAATTTTTAATTTAGAAAGTAAGAAACATAGGCAAAGATAAAAAACACCTTTGCAATGCAAGAAATTTACATGAAGGACCATAAGCAAAACTAAGACCTAGGTAAAATTGTCTTCCACACTCACCTTTCTCCCTCAATTCTTGGTGCCACCCTACTTCCTCTCTCCAGGAATTTAATACACTTGTGCTACCCATCATGGTTCAGGGTGTCTATAGCTTTGCTGATTAGGCTTGATCTCCTGAATGGGTCTAGATATTTCTCTTTCATCAGAACTTGTCCCGTATGCCATTCTCTCAGGGCCTCCAAATACTCTCAAGGATCCTGCCCAAGAGACCCCACCTATGGCCCCAACTTTAGGAGAGAACTGGGAACTCCATTCCCTACAGAATGATACCTACAAAATAAGCACATCAGATTATCTTCCTTGACTTCAGAAGTTAGTGACCCACGATGCCTTGCTGACTCACATTGGAGCCTGAGGCAAAAGGAAAAATATGTGCTCCTATATACATGTATCAAAATAGCTTTGCACAATTTTAACTAAGGGGAAAAGTTATTGAAAATTCTACAGTTAAAAAAAAAAAAAAACTATACATAAACCTTGGATTGCCCAAATCTCTTTATACACTGTTAATCCATATAAACCTGCCCAGACAGGCATGACCACAATAGGGACCAGGACCCCAACTGATTGGAAATAACTGTTTACTTGCACAATTAATGCAAGGTCATAAAACAATCAACTATGACCATCTTTTTGTAAAATTTTGTTTTGTTTTGTTTTTTTTGAGGGCAGTGTCACTGGCCCTCATATGTGGAACCCGAATCGGGGCCGTTGGCTTCCCAAGCCAGCACCACTCGGCCGGCCCCCTTGTAAAATTTTGATATTTTGTTTCCCATTGATGTTTGCCCATTTTTATTTAAAAATATTATGTTAAAAAATTTATTTTTATTATTGAGCTTTTTGTCTCTGAATTTTGTCCCTAAGAGGAGTAGCTCACTTGCTTCACCCTCATCCTGGCCTTGTTAGTCTGTTTTTCAGATTTTGTCTAAGATGTTAAGTTACTCTTTAAGAAGCAAATTTTTCTTGGTCATTTCCTCCAGTATATGTTTCTAGTCTAGAGTTTTTCAAATGTCCTAGGAACACTAGAGTTCCAGAGATATTATTACTTGTTCCAACAAAACAAAACAAACAAACCAAACAAACAAAAAAGGCATATTGGTAATGAAGTTTGGAACATTGCAACTCTCTTCTCTCTCTCTCTCTCTCTCTCTCTCTCTCTCTCTCTCTCTCTCTCTCTCTCTCTCTCTCTCTCATTTCATTATATATTAAGGCTCCTAGAAGTCCAAAGCAAAGATAGTGTTAAACGTGTTTATCCACACTTATTTGACCTTTTGTTTCATAGAGTTTCTACAATCTTAGTAAATATGTGTATCATTTAACTATTAGTGCATAACAAATGACCCCAAAACCTAGTGGTTAAAAATGACAAACATTTATTACTCTCAAAGTTTCTGTGGGTCAGGATTTTAGTAGTTTAGTTGAGTGATTTTAGTAGGGGGTCTCTTGGGAGGTTTAGTCATAGTGTCCACCAGTATTGCAGCCACCTGAAAGCTTGATTGGGGCAGCTGCATCAGCCTCCAGGGTGGCTTACAAGGGGTTTGGCAAGGTTGGTATTGGCTACTTGGCAGAGACCTCAATTCAGGAAGGTTCACTCCTGGATCTTTCCACAGGATGCCTGAGTTCTCATGACATGGAAGCTGACTTCCCCCAAGCAAGTGACCCAAGAGAGACAGTCATGCAAAAGCTATCCTTTTTAATGACTTAGCCTCAGAAGTCAAATATCATTACTTTCATAAGTTCACAAATGTATTAATTAAAAGCTAGTCATGAAGTCCAGCCCATACTCAAGAGGAGGGAGTTAAGTTCCACTTCTGAAGAAAAGTGTGTTAAAAAAAATTATGATGGTAAAATACATCTGTTGCTTTTGCCCATCTTCCTCTCTAGTTGCAGCAATCCACTTTCCTTTTGCTTAACCACTTCTCCACAACCCCATGTGGACTTGGTGGTAATGCCAGTCATGGTGCCACCAGTCCTATTATCATCCCAGAAGTGGGCACAGGAGCAGTTGGCAAATCAGAGATCTCCAATCCCCTGCTCCTAATGATTGCATTAGTGATAGGCACATGGCCCAAAGACATTCCCTAATATTTGATATTTATTGCTAGAAGAGTAGCAGACTCCGTGTTGGAAGGAGGAAAGCATCTGTAGGAGAAGAGAAGAGGAGACAGCAGTGAGAAACAGAGGGCAAGGGAGTCCTGATGAGTTGCTCAAGCCCCTGGATCCAGTTATGCATGAAGCCATTTCAGTTATGTGATCATTCTCTTACTTTTAACTCTGGTTTGAATTGTATTTCTTTTGCAACTGAGGGAGACCTCACAATTCAGGCACAATGACCCAGGATAGGTAACACAAGTAATTTTTTAATAGTACCTTTCAAACATCAGGAAAATATAAGAAATAAAGTACAACAAATTTATGGAATAAACTAGTCTGTTAGAGATAAAATTATTTAAAATTATTTATATTCTTTTTCTATGTCATTCAGGATTATGCTTATTCATTTTTTTCCATCCTGAGTTATCTTTTCCAAGTCCTCTAGCTTTTCTAGTCACTCTTGGCTATTAGTAAATATTCACATTTTTTAACTAAAAGAAAGTATAGTCCAGCCTAATATTAAATACTCAAACTCTCATGCAAATTAAGATTTTTTTTACCTCTCTGCCTCCCCAGCTCAGGCAAGACACGGTTCAGCTTTTAATTCTTCCCCTGTGGACTTCATCTGTCCACACTTTGTTCTCAATACCCTGTGGCTCCTCCAAGTTTCAAAAATGGAGACAGAGAGAGGTCAGAGGCTGAAAGTCTTGCTTGACTGGTACAGTTGGTAAAGTGGCATTGGTTCCCTTTGGGTTTTATTAAATGTTCAAATGTTTATCTTCTTTATAAGCCTTTTGTGGATCTCTTTGGAAATTCACACATACACGTGCGTGCGTGCATACGTACGCACACACTTTCACACATTTCCCGGGATTCCTCACTGGGTTTTCCAAGCCTAGGTCCTGTATCCTTTGGTGGGCTGCTTATGACTTAATATCTGACTTCTGGAAATCCACTCCCTCAGATTTTATTTAGGGAGTTCCATTTGTCGTGGTGATGTTCCTCTCAGGCAGAGTCCAGGACAATCCAAGCTCAATGTCACATCTTAACACAGGAACCATTCGTAGTCTTGATCTACCAGCCTCTGGAGAGGTATACTTTTCCTTGGGGGTGCGATACCTAGGAGTTGCCAGGCCAGCTTTCTCTACAAATGCAAGCAAAGGCCCATTGTATCATTTTAGATGTGTGAGTACTTAGATTTTTGGACCCTTGGGTTTTACCCAAAATTAGATAATAGGCAAGTTCTATTTTAATGTTCTTCACAACAATGTAACTAGTTTTTAGAATAGGTTTTGGGTTGGAAGTTTGGCCACCATTTTCTCCCAATACTATTTTTATTAACCCATCAGCATCTTTTTGTTACAACTCCTGGTAGTGACCTGTGTACACTAATCTATAAGTCAAGAGAGTGGGAAACGCTCTGTAAGAAATTGAAAAACAAGAGTCCTTGACCTTGATTTGTTTGTTGTCAAGTGGTTATGGTAGAGCTATCACAAATGGGCTCCCAGTCACATGACAGATGTACATACAACCATGTGTCACTCACCTGTACGACATATACTTTAGTTGAAAAGTGGAAATGCAAGATCACAGAGTGTCAAAGTGTGAGAAGATCTGAAAGGCTTCTTGAATATAAATAGAGTAAGTCCTCACTTAACATCATTGACAGGTTCTGCAACTTTAAGTGAAATGATCTACAACAAAATCAGTTTTACAATTGGCTTGTTGCTATAAACAAGAGTTCAGTTCCTATGGCATCTGATGTTATTCAATGACATACTGTATTAGCCCAACTCAAATAGACTTTCTACAAGGGATTTGGTATACAATTTTGTGATTTATGTAAAACAGAGATCCTTCCCTTAATGAGCTTACAATTTGATAGAAGATATAAGCTATGTAATACAGTACAGATAAGTATAATGAAAAGATTATACTTTCACATTAATTTAGATATGACTTTTTAAACATAGCTTACTTCTTTAAAAAAAAATTGACTAGAGCAGATAGGCGCTTAATTTTAGACTCTGAGCTGGTAATTATTTGGCTCTTTTAAAATGGAGATTGAACCACATTCTTTACCTGTTGGGACAGAGGTTTCCAACACTTGAACTGAATCAAATGGCTTTATCTAAGGTTCCTGAAAACTACTTGGTGCAAAGCGTTCTTTTATTGATTTTTAGAAAGCTTTAATCAATAGTGTAAATCATTCATACCTAATTTTAGGTGTTCCCTTTATAACTGCTTTTTATATATATTTTAATTTATTTTATTTTATTTTTTTACTCCTTCCAAAATTTACCTCTAATGTATCCAATTTTAGCTTTGGAGGTAGTTTTGGTTTCTCCCATGCAAGTTATTCAATGGTATAACTTTACTACAGTGAACTCAACAAATGTTACCCTGGGACACAGGTTGCATTCTATTATTTTAAGGTTGTTGTATAGAAATATCTAGTTCTAGCAGACAGCAGATAAGATTGAGTTAGCGAATTTTCAAATTTGTACTGTATAAATTTCTCTTTAAAAAAAATAAATCAAGATTTATTATTTTTTTTAATTGCCTGGTTTTATGATATAAGTACAAACTTAAAGTTTCAGGAATTTTTCTGAAATGATGTTCAAAATCTTTAATATGGCCTAATAGGTGTTCTATAAAAGAACATAGTTTTGTTGGGGGAATAGCAAAAGAAGGTCAATGGTAAAGAGACTCAGAAATAATCCTAGTTGAGCAGTCCTTTTCTTGCCTAAGTCTTCCGTAAAGTGGAGTGCAGGGAAGCTTAAGAAAATGCTACTGAGAACTGAAGGAGCATATAGTAGGAAGGCAGTGGTGTAGGGTTGACGATAATGGAAGCTAAATTGGCGTTAGATTGTGTCAGCATTCAAAGAAATGTGTGAGTGTTTGGTCTTTATCCTGTAGGCAATAACATACCTTCAAAGACTTCTGAGTGATGATATGGCATGATCAAATCTGTGTGTGACTGCAATGTGGGAGAAAGATTTGAAAAGTGAAAGTTAGAAGCAAACTAACTAGTTAAGAGGCTGTAATAATGATCTCAGTTACGTATGACACATTATTTAATAGAATCATACCCTGAATATTATCATTGATAATTAGTCTAGAGTTAAAAAGTATATCAGAAAGTATCACTGGTAATTAAGTCACGTGTATTTTGGGGGCATCAGAGAAGTTTCATTACTGGCCCTGAGCTAATGGCCATTGGTAATCCAGACATGAGTCAAAGATTCCAATGATAAATCTGAAAATATTGCTTCCAGCCAACCTCTCCCTGTGTCCTGCCTTTGGCCTCCAAACTGCACGGTCAAGAGAAGTCTAGGCAATGAGAAAGTTGGGAGTTAGGAAATTTTAGAGTTTAAAACATTATAGCTATTGGTGTTTCACCTAAAAGCTGGTAAATTTCACAGCAAGAGTTTTCTCTTTCCAAGATTAAGGGGTAAGAAAACTCTGAAAACCGGATGATGTGACCTGACCAAGTTACTGATAGATGAACACAGTGTTTAAGTAGTTAAAAGAAGGCCTATTGGGGCATATATTCTTTTCTACTTCGATTATTTAGTGAATAATGATCTCCTTTTATTCAGTTTCATGCAATGATCACCCAAAGGAGTATTAAGAGAAACATGATTTAGAGAATGATAGAACAACGTGTTGGAACAGACAATGGCTATGGCTTTGATATCGTAAAGTTTATGGATCTAGATAAGGCACTTAAATAATAATTAAGGCTTTAGATTCTCATGTCCAATGATTCAGTTAAGCGCTATAAAACCCCAGGATATTCTGGCTCTTGGCACTTGAAGTTAGTAGAAATAAAATTAGCAAGACCCAGGCTTTGCATTTATGGTTAAAATCACTGAAATTCTATCTTCCAAGAATAAAGAGATTTAGATTCAAGTATTTAGAAGGACTAGGATGTGCATGTGTGTGTGAAGTATTAGCTTTTAGTTGGCAAAATACTGAGACCTTTGATGAGGGAAACCAAAATTGTTTCAAATTATATGTCACAGACCTCAGTTGCTCGGCAGAACTATTTTCCAGTTTGGTGAGTTGTTTTATTCCTTGATTCCTGTTTATACTTTTTCAGTCCAGCTTGGGAAAAATGAAATGGATCCTAGTCAGCCAGAATTCTCTCCTTAAGTCTTATGAACTCAGTGGCTTGTTAACAGTGCACCAGCACAAAACAAACCAGCCTTTCTATCGGAAAATTTCTAAGCAAGCTTCCTCTCAACTCTGCTATTGAGGGGACCCATGGATTTTATGACTGCAGCTTGAATGCAGCTGTGTCTTTTCCAATCTAAGGCCGAGAGACAAAATGCAACATGAGATTTTTAAACATTCCAAGGCCCATCTGCCATGTAACCCACTTATCTTTGTGGCTGCAAGTTCTTTATTGATCCAAAATGGTAAAGGAAAAAAAAAAAAAGGCAACAAAGGGGGAAAATGTAGGGGGAGAGAAAAGCCATAAATCCATTCTTTTGTTGTTCTTCCAGCAGCATCTGTGAGCAATTGTCACAATTACTAGTCAAACTGTATTTGACTTGTTGCCAACATGAATTTTCCAAAAACCCAATGTAAACAAACTCTGCAAGTACTTCCTCATTTGCCAAGCCAGTAATTATTTACTTTGTTTGGGCCTAGCATTAATGTCAGTTCAGCTTTACAGCCTGTAATGTGTTTGTTAATGAAACCGTGAGGTCTAAAGCTACATATTAACCTTGCCACCCTTCAATTTTGAGCTCAATAAAGTTGCACCATGGTTTTGTAAACTAGTGTTGGGGGACAGGCAAATGATTAATTATATTTTTCCCTTTTCCTTTATCCAAGCAAATTGTTAATCTTTAAACCTGCCTCTCATTTTAAAGTTAACAAACCAAAATCCAGCTGCCGGGAGATATGATATCATTCAGACAAGTCATCGTGGCTGTTTTGATGCCATATTTGGAAGTTGTCAGCTATGGTGGTGCTTGCATTCATGTTTAGTAACCTTGCAGTCACCGTGTGCTTCTTGAAAGGAAGGGAAATTCCTCAGGGAATTGGGGAATATCAATTTGGTAAGGAAGTGATGGAATGTATAGTTGGGACCTAGTATTCATTTTGTGGAGACTAAATGAAAGTCAGGTGGTTTGAAGATGTCTGAGCAATTCAGCTGGTAAGAGACAAAAAAATCCTGATCTGCAAAGAGTTTGGGGAGAAGGAGACTTAGGAGCCTAAGAATATGATATTTTTCCCCCAGACACAACAGAATCTGCTTCTGTCTCTAGTCTATTAAGCATATATTATGCACTGACGGTGACCTACAATATGACAAAAGGACATGTACAACAAGCCCTGTTCTCATAGAACTTACATTCCAATGGGAAATGGGGAGGCCAGAGAATAAACAAGGACATGAGCTGGGAAATTAGTTTCAGATCTTGATGACAATTACAGATTCAATGAAACAAAGGGATGAGACATGACATTCCTTGTGAAGTCACTTTGATGGGTGGTCAGAGAAGGCCTCTCTGGCAGGGGGGCATCTGAGCTGAGACTTGAACAATGTGACAAAGCCCATATTAGAATGTATTGGGTCAAAACTCTTTAGGAAGAGGGAGCAACAGCAAGTGTCAAACTTGATGTGAACCAAGAAGGGAAAGCAAGGCAATGTCCAGAGTAGGGAGTATGAGGGGATGGCTTGGATATTGTTCCCCAAAGCAATGGATGTGAAAGGAAAGAAGTGGCAAGATTTTAGGAGCATACCTTCTAAAAAGAGGGACTCTTCCAGAGATTAATTTGGTAGTCTCAATTTGTTTGGGGGAGGGACAAACGAAGGGGAACACATCTGGCTAATACTTGATAAAAATTCCTTAGAAAAAATATCACTTTCATAAGCTCCTTAATGCCTACCTCTTTCTCTGCGTATTTGAAGGTTTAAAAGCCTCAGAAACTGTCTAGAAATTTGACTTATAGAAGAAATTTAGTTCTTTACTGTGGAGCTATGACTATTTGATTTACCTGACATGGAAATTGACTCCAGATAGAGGTGTCTATTTTATCTAATGTAGAGCTGTAATGTTTCAGGAAGTTAGATGATTATTTTCCCCTTTATCTCCAGAGAAGGTGTGAATAAATCCCCCCAAAGGGATAATTTTGTTTAGCATCAGAAACTGATGGTTGTGTTTGATTATGTAGTTCTGGGCTCAGAATAGACATTTTATGCAAAAATCAATATGAATTATGGAAAGAATCTAGCATTTTAGTTATACAGTGTAAGGATTTTATATTTAGCTAGAGTGAAGAAGGAAACTACAGAAGGCAATTTGAAGAATCTTTTAGGAACCCTTTTTTCTGGGGAAACACTTCACCCTTAACAGTATAAGTTGATGAAAAGTGAACAAATAGGACATTCTCAAAATAAATGATGAAAGAGAACATAAAGCATTTTATTAATCATGTCAATTCCTTATGAAAAATTATATTTTAACTTTCTTGTATTCCAAGAATCCTTGCATTCACAGCTTATGGATTTTGTTTAACATATTTATTTGGAGGTAATCTTAGCTTATGAGCTGAAATTTTCAACTTGTCATACCCTAGATATTTTTCAAACAACAACCCTCCAACCCTAGTATACATAAATCAGGAACAGCACCTAAATTTGTGGATAATTGGATTGAGCTCTGAGCTTGGAGATGAAGGAGAAAAAAGCATGTCCCAAAGCAGCATTTGATGGTCTTAGTCTTATCTGTGGATGTTTTACACCAGGCGTGGAGGCAGTATTTGTTTACGGTGATTTGTGCTATTTGTAGTGACATTTTATTTGAGCTGGTATCTTGTACCCAAGCCAAACCATCCATGTAGAAGGGCTTGTTTTGCTCCCTCCCTTTGGTTCAAGTGCAAGGCTCAGGTAACATCACCTCTCTTGATGGCCTGGTTGGCAAAGCGAGGAGGTGGTGTGGGATACAGGCACACAGGCTGTAGAGCAGGAATGATAACAGGAGACAATGACATGTCATGGGGCTTTGTAACAGCTGAAGGCTTCACAGGGACAGAAACAGTGCTGTAAGCAACCTTTGCAGATACAATGCACAGAACTCAATAAACTTAAACTCATTGGATTTGGGAGTGATTGCAAATGGACTCCCCTATGGCTTATATTCCCAAGTATAATCTTGAAAATCCCCAGTGATATCCGAGTTTTTAAAAAACATCATGTTTTGTGATAATGATCACTGGAAGACATACGGAAAGGCTCTTCCATGCTGTTTGCGGCTGGAATCTTCAAGAGCCACTGCTTTCTCGTTAATGAGCCTATGAGCCACACATGTTTTCATGCATATAATTGAGTCATGCTAGACAGATGGGCACTGAGTAATGCTCAAGGCATTTTCCACTTTTTTCTTGTTCACAGTCTCCTTCACTTTTTTGTGTCCTGCCTTCTCCTCACTCCTAGACATTGTTTCTGGAAAGTTCTCTTCTAAGCCAATGATGACAACCAAGTTGAGACTAAGCTAAATGGTCAATAAATTGATGTTTTTTAAAAAATAATTTAAATTTATACTGATGATAGTCAAAACGTTTTAAAATTTATTGTAAAAAATTTCTGCCTATCTCTGCCAAGTTAGGCATATGAAAAAGAGACAAAGGTTCAAGTATGTGGATAAGGGAAACCATGGTGAACAATAAAATCTGTTCAACAGAAATGCTTGCTTATTTTCAGAATGTAAGATGAAACTCTATAATCATGCTTCTTATGTTGCATTATAACTCTCCTTTTAACTTAGGCATGACAGTGAGCCCACTGAGCACTAAGAGTGTCTATTCATCTCTACAGCTCTAATACCTAACTCTGTGTTGAAACATAGAAAAGGCTTAAATACATTAGATCTAAAACTAAAATATGGAAGGATCAATCATGAAGGTGACAACAAAATGTGATTCCCAATGCAAAACAGATTTTTGAAATGCAAGCTCTTAGCTTGAATTGCAGCCTGAATGCCAAGTGTTTTATATATAGTAGCTCATTTAATTCTCTCAACAACAGGAGAGATAGGTAAAGGCAATTACAGTACAACAAAAGAGATTTGAGAGCTGAACGCAAACTCAGTGGTAACAAGGATGCTTTCTGTGTCTTCCTATGTTTTGTATCTTTGGTAGCTAGAAAGGTTCCCAGGCCCACTGATGAATTTATCACAATCAAAGGCTGCTTGGGATTTGAAAGGAATCTAAATGTTTAAGAGAAGGTCTATATGCTGGAGGCCTGGAAAGAGCTTTTTGAAGGTATTTGGCGTTTAGAAGAGCATTTGTAAGCTTGGTGACAAAAGGTGCTTCGGAATATTTGGGACTAAAGCCAGGCTACAATGGCCTGAGAATGAATACAAGCTGTAGAAGTCAGCAGAATGGATGGCACACTCTTCCAAGAAGTCTGCTGAAAAGAACAAGAGAAAGAGAGGGGAATAATATGAGTGGAATCAGAGTGGAAATATTTTCTTCTTATCGGTTTTCTCAGTGAAGAAATTGAATCCATCATTGCTAAACGGAGGGCAGACAAATGGCAGAGAGGAATATAGTAAAAATATAAGGAGAGTAGAAGTCAGTTACAGGAAGAAGCAAAGGAGGTGAGAACAAGATCACTGGTTTATAATTCTATCTAAATATTTAAATAAATCCCTTTTATATGTCTATTTATAACCTGTGTGATACGCAATGGAAAGCTTTGCCTAAGCTTATAATCCAACTCTCATTAAGCCAATTATTTATTGTGATTCCGATCACTTATCCAGCACAGTTAATATACTTCTAAATAACATATTATTAAAAATAGCAATTGTTGCTAAAAGTAATACATTTCTTGTAGAAAATTTGGAACCTACAAATAAGCCAAATAATTTTGTATTTTAAGTTCATTCTAAATATGTCCCTTATCCTCTCATCAGTAAGAACTACAATGATCATGATCACTTCTGATTCAATCCCTCTCTACTGGTTACCTATATTTTGAAAAGTTTTATTCCTTTCTATTAAACAAAAGTGGGAGCGTATAGGAAACACTATTCTAAAATCTGCTTTTTTTTTTCAAAGATTTTATTGGAGAATTGGGGGAGGAGAACAGTGTTGGGGAATGGGGAAGGGGAACAGACAAGTTGCTGTCCTTTTGTTCTTCAGTCTAGCGAATGCCATTGCTTCACTGGCCCATGTTGGTATCATCATTACGCTCTTCCCGGATGAGGCAGATTGGTCACCGGCCTCTGGACGGCCCTTCACAGAGACTCTTGGCAGCTCACACTGGCTGCCAGCCGCTCACGCTAGCTGCCCACCACTCACTGTAGCCTATGGCAGCCCGCTGCAGCAGGGGCTGCAGCCCACACCGCCGCTGGGGCTCGCACAGCCCAGCTCCAGGTGGAGCTGTTGTTAGCTGTGGAAGGCAGTGTCACTGGCCCTCATTTGGGATCCGAATCGAGGCTGCTAGTATCCCAAGCCAGCTCTTAACCAATGTGCCACTCAGCCGGTCCTAAAATCTGCTTTTTTAATTGATATTTTTAGCAACTTTCCACATCATTCCACATAATCCTGTCTCATCACTTTACTGGCTGAAGAAAATTAAATTTTATGAATATATTATAATTTATTGAGTCACCTCTTAATTGTTAGATATTCTAGCACTTTTAGATGTTTATATTATAAACAACTACCCTTAGAATACTAGGAACGAATTGCTAAGTGAGAAAATGGATCGTTTTATAGGTTTTGTGAAGTTTCTCCTTATTGTCCTCCCTAGGGGCTACAAAAATTTCTACCATCACCAAAAGAATATGAGGTGGTTGTTGCCACACCCTGGCTTATTCTAGGAATTAGCATTAAAAAATCCTTTCCAATATCAAATTTTATGTGATGCATATTTCCTTATGGTCCTACTTTACACTTTTACTGTAGTAAGTTTGAACTATTTCTATTGGCTTCTTGTCATTTCTTACTCTTTTGCTTGTATGATTATTTGATACATTTTGCATTAGGGTAGAATTTCTTTCTTAGTGTGTTGAAGCACTTGTTAAATGTTATACATTGAAATATGAACCATTTATAGCATTTATATTAGGTAAATATTTCCTCTTCTTGTCATTTGTAGTTTATATGATTTAGGTCATGCATGCATTTCAAAAAAATTGATATATTAAGCCTTTGCCTTTATGGTTTCTACATTCCCTGTGAGGCTAAAAACTGTATAAACATTCACCTAGTATATTTATGGTGTTACTTTTATATCTGAATCTTTAAAACATTGGGAATTAATTTTATTGTATTGTTTCAAATGTATAGTTAGATTTTAATTTATTTTTATGTTTGGCCAGTTGTCTAAACACCACTTATTGATTATCAGTTCTTTCCCTCACTGATTTGAGGTATCATTCTTATATATTGAGTTCTTGTCAATACTGCCTTTTAAGTCTAAATATAATTTTCTCCATAGCTATGTCTGTTATTTCCTATCATAATATTACATTGTTTGTTATTATAGATTTGTAATGTCATGTGGATAATATTCTCTCATCTTTTATAATTTCAAAAATTTTGGCTCTTTTAACATAGTCTATCAGTAACCTCACAGTTATTTTGGCAGCTATATTCATAAAATGAAATACTATTCAGCAATAAAAAGGAACGAACTACTGGCACACGCTATACCGAGGATGGATCTCAAAAATATAACACTCAGTGAAAGAGTCAGACACAAGAGATCTGATAATGTATGATTCCAGTTATACAACATTTCTAGATAAGGTAAATTGACACTGACTAAAAGTAAATTAGTGATTACATGGAGGCTGAGAGTAGGAATGAGAATTAACCTTAAATGAGCACGAAGAATTTTACTGGGGTGTTAAAAATATCTTAAAACTGATTTGGGTCCATTGCTTCATCATACAATAAGATTACTAGAAATCATTGGATTGTGCACTTGAAATGAATAAACTTTATGATGTATAAAATATACTTCAGGAACGTTATTAAATAAGAATTATTCTGGCTAGTTAATCAAAAATTATCACTGTGGGTTTTTTTTGGAATGGGGCTGTATTTATATATTAACTTCAGTATTGACATATGATAATATTGTTTTATTTTGTAAACTATGATATTTATTTCCCAGGAAACATTTATAACTTTATCTGCAAATTCACAGTGTCTCTATTAATTCCTTGGATCATTAGGGTTTTTTAAGTTGTTGGTTTTATTTTAAGATGGTTGCTGTTGTTGATGATTTCCCCTTATAAAATAGAATAACTGGTTATTGATGATATAATAGAGGGCTGCTTGATTTTTATGTATTTGCTTTATATAGAGTCTCATTAATGAAATAACTTATTAATTCTAACATTTTGGAATGAACCAAAAGGTGTGAGTTAGCAATCTGACCTCTGGCACAGAGAGTTTAGAATGACAGGTTATAGATTTAGCCACAAGTTTAATAATTTCACTGTGAGTTTTTCTGCTAAGTTGTTAGACAGAGGTCACTTGATCCTGGTGATTCATCAACATCTAGTTTGTCAATTTGGTATAAATTTAGAATATCTACTACCAATATCAGACCTTAAACCTATGACCTACCCACTTGAAATAGAGTGTCAGAGTGGGAAATTTTATAACAGCACGCTTAGTAAATTAACCATCTAATGTATAACAGTGATTAGAATTTCATCGAATTCAAGCATATGTCAAGAGATCATAATCAGAACACTGGCCATCAGGTAAATTAACAAACCATTTGGCTGGGAATAGAATGATTAGCACAGGGATAATCTACTCTGTTGCTGATGATTATTGGACACGAGAAACTTATCTGTTATCCACACTTCAGTAAATACTGACCAAACCTTTGCCACTAAGAAAAAAATTAAAATTTTAGTTGCTTATATGTAGTTGTTGACATATTTTCCATTTGAATACACTGTAATGTCCTAATGTACTCTCTAATTACTAGATAAAGGTATATGAGAAGAAGTTAGAAAGGTCAAGCAATGGTAAATTTACAAAACGAATTTTTAAAAAATGAGAGAAAATATTATCTTGGAATTCACTTAGAAATATTAAGCAGCATGAGGATAGAAGTGAATTTGGACAAATTGGTGAAGGTCTAGGGACTGCAGCTTTATAGGGGAAAGTTATATAAAACAGGGTCAAAACTGTGATCTTAACCTCAGCATTTCTGGCACATTTAATCTATTTAACTTAAAGGTTATTATTCTATGAATTAAGTAGGAAAGGTTTATCTTATTTTCATTATGAGCCCAGCAAGTCATTTTATTATCTTGCTCATATACACATTTCTGAATTGGTCAAGGTACTTGTTTCAAGCAACAAAAAGTGACCCTAAAATGTTTAAGCAGCAAAAGTATTTAAAGAATATTGTAGCCTGATAGTCCTGCTTTAGAGTTGTAGTAATTTTCACTAATTTTTTATCACTAGATGTCATCATATAAAGCATTTCAGAAATCAACCGGTTTCATCTAAACATTTCCCACTGTATGTCAGTTACAAAATGTTTTAACAATTAGTATTAACCCCCTAGCCAATGTTCTTTCTTTATCCCATTTGCCTTTCAGTACAATGGCACTATAATTGCTAGATTCCCATCTCAACTTATCATGAAGTTATCAATGCTCCCTGGTGGAAGCACAGATCTTAGGGGTACTGAACCTCTAAACTGGTAGAACCAAGAGTCAGAAGGATGGGGAAAAGTTATTAATGAGTCATTAGTGGGACAAACAAGAGCCACCACCCCAATAGCCATTCTTTGGCTTTCAGATCCTTACGATATGGCAATAAAAGAAACAACATCATATATTGTTTCTGGTTTGGAACATACATTTCCATTATATGTAAACAGCTTCTGTGCAATGAAATGGATGATCAAGGTAGTGAAGCCCATGGAATTTAGCCCATTGTGCATCTTATTTTGCTGCAAAGTTTGTTCCTTGTCCAGGAGCAATATTGTGTAGGATTTATAAAGTGTAAAGAAACACTCCAGATTTTAGAGTTAGAAATAGCAGTAATAGGCAGACAAAAGAACCGCAGATCCAGGTTGTGTCTAATCTGTGTCAGGTTGGATTCCATGGGAAGCAGATTCTGAGACAGATTTGTATGTAGGAGTGCTGTTAGGATGATCACCTGTGGGTGAGTGAAGGGATGACAATTGGAAGGGAGGAGTGGCATTGTGAGGTAGCCACAAAGTTCATAGTCAAACTCTACAGAGAGTTTTAGAGGGCATGGGCCTCCAGGTGTGTCCTGGGGGCATACAGGCTGAGGCTTTTATATAGTTCCATCAGATGTAAAATGAATTAAATCCCAGAAGCCTTTGTTAGCACTTCAGAGCTAATTCTAAAATACATATGGAAATATAAAGAGGTAAGAGTAGCTAAGATATTGAAGAAGGAAAACAAGGCAGGGGAACTTGGTATTCCGGATATCAAGATTTAAAATAAAGCTATACTAAGACAATGTGAATTGGCATAGGGATAGAAAAAGAGAGGCCAGATAGAGAGAGTCATGTATATATAGACACGTTATATGATAGATGTGATATGGTAGATCGGTGGAAAAATAAAGGGCTCTCCATAAATGGAACTTGGGCATTCGTATAAGAAATAAAATTGCACCCTTTCTCATATCATATACAAAAATAAATTCCCAATGGATTAGAGAAATAAATATGAGTGATAAAACTATACAACTTTTGAAAGGTGCTGTAAGAGGACATATGACACCCTCAGGTTGTTTCACATTTTTTTTTTTTTTGAGGGCAGTGTCACTGGCCCTCATATGTGGGACCGAACCGGGGCCGCTGGCTTCCAAGGCCAGAGCTTAACCACCGCGCCACTCGGCTGGCCCCGTTTCACATTTTTAAAGTCTGGCAATATCAATGTCAGTGGGCATATGAAGCAATAGGAATTCTCAAGCTGCTTGTCAGAATGTAAATTTGATCCATTCAGTTTGAAATACAGTTTGGGAATATACATTAAAGTCTACTATAAGCATACCTTATAACCCAACGATTCCACTGTTAGCAGCTATTTGTGATAGCCAAACAACTGGAAGCACCCCAAGTATCTATCAGTAGTAGAATGGCTAAATAAATGGTGGTAAGTTCATACAATGGAATAGTATACAACAATGAAAATAAACAAACTAGAACTACATGCAACATCATGGATTAATTTTAAGAAAAACAACATTAAGCAAAAGTAGCAAGTGCAAAAGAACACATATAGTGTGATTATATTCACATAAAGTTCAAGAGTCAGGATTGTGGCCACTTCTGGAGAAAGAAAAGGATTTTGGAACACGTGGAGAGAAGATGTTTCTATGGAGTCTATAATGTTCTATCTCAACCTGAATGGAGTTTATGGGTATTTACTGTAAAATTATTTGTTAACTTGTACAAATATCTTTGTGCTTTTCCTCCATGAAGGTTATATTTCACACAAACGATTTGAGCAGCAGAGAACAAAACAGAAATGGAAATGTCTGGACACTTGCCTCATGATCTACATGTTCACTTACGCTTTTTCTGAGCTTTGGAATGGAAGATGAAATGCTTAGCAGTGGCCTTTGACTATAGAATCTCTCTAGGAAGTTGGCATCATGGGCACTTCCTCAGCCTGAATTGTCAAGGCAGCCACACACCGAGAATGGACTTTATAGTGCCATGATTATAGTTGATTGTAGTAATTATGCATATTTATATAGCTCAGTGATTAGCATGTAAAAATGGCTCAATGTGTGTTTTCTGAATTGATGGCTAAATTAATGAGTGAATGATTGAACACCGCCTCTCATGAAGCCTGCTGACTCATTGAAGAGACTCACTGCAGATTAATATTGTTTAAATAAAAAAATTATTGCAGTAAAAGACACATTGTTATTAATCACCCTCAAAATACTCCCCCTCACTTTGAACACACTTATCCCTTTGTTCTTGCCATTTTCTGAGCAGTTCTGGAAGTCCTGTTTTGTGAGTATCTTTAGTTGCATTGTTGTGGCTGCCTTGATGTCCTGAATCATTTTGACTTTGGGAAGAGCCAGAAATCACACAGTGCCAGATCTGGTGAATAAGTTGGATGAGGACACACCGTAATGATTTTATTGGACAGAAATTGCTGTATGTGTGGAATGGAGCATTGTCATGGTGGAGGATGATTTATGGAACACTTTAATACACACCTTCTGTCAACTGTAGCTCACAACGAATTGACTGCATCAAACAAGTTGAAACTTGTCACATACTGTTAATAAGGTTCGATGAGCTGCTTCCATATTTAAGATCCCTGCCTTTCTATTGGATGACACTTGGCAGCAGCATTCACCCTATTTCTTGATCACAATGGAAAGGCTCCATGTCACACATGGATTCTGGTATGGCAATTTTTGTTGAATAAAAACATTATGGTGTGTCCTCATCCACTTTATTCATTGAATCTGGCACCATGCAACTTCTGGCTCTCCCCAAAGTCAAAATGATTCAGGACATGGAGGCAGCCATGACCGCGCAACTCTAAATACTCATGAAAGAGGACTTCCAGAACTGCTTCAGAACGTGGCAAGAACAAAGGGATAAATATGTTCGAAGAGAGGAGGAGTATTTTGAGGGGGATTAATGGCAATGTGTCTTTTACTGTAATAATTTTTTTAAATTTAAATATTCACCGTATTGTTTGATCACACTTAGTATAAATAATAACCTTCAACTCTTTAAACGTTGAAATAACTTTCAGAATCACCTATAGACCTTTTAAGAAACAGGAGAAAACTGAATCACACTAATTTTGCTACATTTCCCTGGTAAGACATGTGGCAAAAAAGAACACCAAATAACTAAGTCTGCTAAAATCAAAATTACCTAAACTTATCTGAAAATTGGGAGTTTTTTAGTTTCTTTTCATATACATCTTCTGATGGATTCTGTAAAAGATACCACATCAACTATCTTTTGTCAGTAATAGACTCCCATTCAGAAGCCAAACAGCTCCGCATGGCATGCAAATATGTAATTAAGATTTACTTTGGTTCAGTGAAAAATGCCTTCCTTATAAGAAGGCCCCAGGCTAGGTTCTGAGTAGGCAAGGTTAGACATGGTGGATTTATCAGCAAATTTAGCCCAATTTAAGAGGCATGCCTTCAAACCTATTAAAAATGGTGCTTATGTGATATTCTGTGATGTCTTCCGCCTACAGATTTGGGCAATTCATGCAGTCTACCTCAGCCTTGAAAGTGGATTTATATAAGAGAAAGGAAAGTGCTGAGAATTTTTTTTTTTTTCGTTTAACATCCTCCCTTTGACCACATAATAGTCCAAAAGCTCACACAAGCAATTCCATATGGAGATGAGGAATGTCTAGCCAAAACAAGTTGTTCAGCTTATTAGCCTTGGGCTGAATAAGTTACTCAGAATATCTGGCATGGCTACCCCATTTGAAAAGGAGGGGTGGGATGGCTATGTTTGCCTTTTCTTTCTCCCCCTAGAGTTTTAGATGAGAAAACAAATGGTTGGTGAGGCAATGCTACAGGCCAGAAGCCCTGTGCTCAGCTGTTTCTCTGAACATTTGAAAAGCCTCCCAAGTGCAACAGCACAGATTTCTTTGCACTTGACTGGCTGCAGAGAAGGGCACATTGCACAATTTTCATTGTCATCTACTTTCACATTCGCTCTTTCTTGGGCAAGACTATCGAGTTGCTTTGGTGTGAATCTTGGCAGAAAAAAACCTCTTCTCTCTAAGAATTTCAGATACTGTGAACAACAAAATAAATTGGCTCCAACTGTAAGCTTTATTATACAGGAGATGTAAGAGACCAGAAGGATAATTAGAATACATTTTATTTTTGAGATCTTCTAGAAATTAAATTAATTGTTTGGTTGAGTAGGGAATATAAAATTGTCTTCAAATCTAATTTAAATACAATTGGAGGATTATTTATTTTTCCTCCCTATCAGGTTGGTAGGAAACATAGTTGATCCCTTTGTCTCTAGTTCAAGTATTAATTGGCACATCATGCAATTATTTTTGCCTGTCCATTTTGGCATCATTTAGATTCACAAAATAAAGGACAAGTTACTTAGTATTATTTTTTTCTACCAAATCTTACTCACCATGCACATATGTTCAATCTTTCTGTCTTTCTGTTTCTCTCTTTCTCTCTCCCTCCCTACCCCACCTTTTTTTTTTCTTTAAAAACAAAACAAAACAAAAAAAGCATTCACTTTCAGGTAGAGTTTAAGGAATTTTTGAACTAATTCTAAAATAATGTTAAAGATGTGTAATACAAAACTCCTTCATAAATATAGTTCATAAAAGAGTGAATTTAAAAAAAAATTTCCAGACTACCATCAATCTCCCGATTCCCTTTCCTGTTTTTGCTTTTTTTTGTTGTTTTTTGTTTTTTGTTATTGATTATCTTTTGAGGGAGATCCTCTAGCAAATAATTCTGGTTTCTGCAGCTTGTTAACTAGGCTCACCCGGCATGATACCCAGTGAAAGACCGTGGTGGTATACTGCATAAACAGGTAAATTACACATTCACTTGGCCTGCAATGTAATTTTATGTCACATAATCCAACCCAACAAAACCCAAGAGGCTGAGAGACACATTCAGGCAGCAGTTAAGAGCAATTGTGGCAACCACCCACAACAGGGCTCATTTTGCTTGGTTGCAAAGCATTTGCATGGTATACAATTTGCCAATAATTACTTTGATATTTTGACGGGGCCTGACTTGCATATTTGTAAATATTTGCGGTTGCTAAGTTACTAGCTATACTTATTTGAGTTTGTGTACCATGTCATTTTGTGGCAAAAAGAGATGTTTTAGACTTCACAGCAAGGGACTCCTACCTTTTAACGATGCCTTCTTAGGAGTTTCCAATAGAAACCCTTTCTACTGAAAAACCCCAATGCCTTTAATGACTGAGCATTTCTAGTTTATGATGTATTTTTTTCTGACATGTGGACTGTTTATGTGGAACAAGATCAGATTATCTCTGTCTTTTTTAAAATTCATTTTTCAATTTAAATTTGTTCTTTAATTTTTGCAAAAATTTGGTCCTTTGGGCAATTTGAGGATGTTTCAACTCCTAAAAGCCTAAGAGAGAAGATAAAATCCATAAAAAGAACTCATATACACATATAACCTGATTGCTCCCAGTCATCTGTAGCCAATGAGGACTGAATCTCCCACCTACTCCCATGGGAACTCCAGACATAGTGTCCCCTCAAGCATTCCTCAGAAAGCTGCGGGAGTGCTCCCCATGTGTTCACACACCAGGTTGTCAGTTTCAGTTACCTGCTTTTCCTCTTCTACATTAGCTCCCTCTTATCACGGTCTTCTTTTTATAAAGCTCCTTGAGAAGGCTTCACATTCATTCATTCATCAGCTACTTATTGAGTGTTTTCTGTAAGTCAGGTACCCACTTCCTTTTGGGGATAAGTGATGATCACAATAGGAAAAGTCCTGACTTTTAGCGTGTGTGTGTGTGTGTGTGTGTATGTGTGTGTGTTGGAAAGTGTAGTAAGGAAAAGCAAGTAAGATTGTTTCAAATAGTGACAAGTGTTTGATTTGGTGAGAAATTGCTACTGATGTCCGTTTATTAAGAGAATGGTAATGCCCTGCCAAGGGTATGGTGGGCACCGACTTCCATCACTGCTAATCCTCGTATTGCCAGAATAGTTATGGATTATGGACATACTCTCAACTTTGCCACACTTTGTTATCCAGACCCCAAATAGCCTTTTCCTCCCCAATCTCATGATGTCTTTCATCAGCAGAATTGCTTCAGCTCTAGGCTCCTCCCCTGTCTTCATCTTCCTTCTTTTCCCCAGTTTCTAATCGGGCTTTGTGGGGACTGACACCTATACAATCTGGGGCCCTCTTCAAGAAAAAGAACACAAGAATACACGATTAGGAAAGGGAATTGGAAAGGAGCTGAGGTTCCTTTTCTTTCTATCTAAACCAGCAGCCCCATGCAGAGCAACCCGTGCACATGGACCCCCATGGGAGTCGTCTGCCCTTTATTTGCACACACGCCACCATTTTCATCTCAGTGTGAGGCTCCATACTATACAAATAGAAAGATGTTTTAATCACATGATAGATAAGGGCAAAATGAGATGGGAGTTTAGAAGAGGGAAAGATTGCATCCCAGTAGAGGCAATCAGCAGACACTTTATGCAGAAGGTGCTACCTGAGCGGCATCTTGAAGGATGAATAAGATTTGCATACTCAGAAAAGATGGGATGACTTTATTGAGTGCCTCATCAGTGTACATTCCATCCATATCCTACATTACCCTTTTAAGAACATCGCACAGTGGGAAGCTTCATTTTACAGATGATTAAGCTAAAGGCTCAAAATTATGTAAATATTATATTGCATAAATCACTTAACTTGTTTAAGCCGTGTTTCCCACTCAGGCCCATCTGAGTTGAGTGCTCTTTCCATTATCCCAGGCTGACACTCATTTTGAGTAAATGCATAAGGATTGCAAACCTGGAACAAGCATAGGGGATAAACAATTGAGGGGTTGGCTGAATTACAGGAAGTTGTAGTCAATAGAGTAGGAAAAATAGCCCTGGATCATGTTATTGAGGGTTTAAATGTCATTAAGTGAGTAGCATTTTGTTTTATGTTAATACATACGTATAAACAATATCACAACTAATGACCAAGTTCCATCAGCATAAGCTCTTGCAATGTGTGAATATACTGAAGGCAAATTGCAGTCGAAACACAGTTGGCATTGACGTTCTATCAGGATTGCCAACTTAGTATGATTATCAGGAGTGCTAAAAAATAGCCTTCTTCATTTTTATCAATGTTCGAAGCACCACAATGTAAGCTTCACCCTTTGCCCTGATGTTAAACTCTAACCTTTGAAAGAAGCAAACAGTGAATGTAATCGAGACTGTTAGCCTCTTCTCTGGGATCAACTTTAAAGAAACAGGGAAACTAAAAGTAGAAAGTGAGGGAAACAAACATCACAGAAGAGGGAATTTTTTTGTTTCATCTTTGCTTCCAATTATGTGGATCAGTTACAGTCTTGCTCCACTCATGAAAAGATAATCTAGAGTCAAAAATACAGAGAAAAATGGAGCTGAGTTTTGAGTAAGGGAACAGCTACTCTGTTCTACTGAAGCTATATCCCAAGCCTCTTTTTGTTTAGGGCAAACTCTAGTGTGGGGAAACTGTGGAAAACAGAGAGGTAGGAGAAGCCTGGTAAGTGGAGGATGACAGCAGAAGCCCTCTAAGCCATAGAACCTGTGGTCTTATTGCTGGTGGGCTGTCAGCATCTTCCTAGCTGCTTCCTAGTGGCCCCAGCTGCAGGTGTCTGGGAAGCTTCACATGTTTTGATTCAAATTGTGTTTTGTTATTCTTCTTGAGAGGTTTCTCATCTGAGGTCCCATGGGAGGATTGGCAGAGGCATGTGTTTCCATTTTTAAGACTAAATAGATGTTGAGAAAAATGTGGAAGGAAATGCAAAGACCAGGTCCTGTGCCAGAGAGAACCTTTGGCTTACTTGGTACCTTTCAATGGCGCAAAGCTCCAACTGGCAACTTAGCCTTGAGTTTGCTGTCATCTAAGGGTAAACAGCATTCCAGAGTTGTGCAGTCTGTTTTGAGACATGAGAAATTGATCAGACTTTCTAGTCACCAGGATTGTCAGGGAGGGTCCATTGAAGTGGGCATAACTGTACCTTATTTACTCTAGCACATGAGCTTCTAGGGTCAGGAGCTGCAGCTTTGTATCAATCACTGAATCTAATATAACATCTTGAGTTAAGTTTGTGGGATGAGTGAATGAATAATGAGATGCAGCCCCTGATTGAAATAAATCTTGGCATGAAGCTCTTCTGCAAATGGTTTTATCTGTGTTGAGGCAAATGCAGGAGACTAGATTGTTCATGAGAGAAAGAAATGTAACACTGAAAGGAGGAAATTCCTTACTGAAGCTTAATTCTGGATTTTGCTTATAAGTGAAAAAAAGAAATCCACCCACTCCATCAGGTCGTGGTGATTATTGTCAAACACCTGCCATTACAAATAGAGTAAATGTGGTGAAATGATCTTGTGAATTTCATTTGTGCTACTTTCCTAATCAGAATGCTTTAGTGGCTCCCAGTCATCTCCTCAAAAACACCAAACCCGTGGAGTAACTATTTCATCTGAAGGCAGATGTTCAATCAGAAGAACATGGGTTCAAATCCCACCTTCCCTGACTTCCCAGCTATGTAACCCTGAGCAATTTCCTTATCTTACTAAGCTTCAGTTTCTTTTTCTAAAAAGTTTTGGGGAAAAATAATAACCATTCTTTATCAGAGAATTGCTTTTGAATGGTTTCACATGGCAAACCTGGAAAGAAAAGAACCCAACTTAACTCAAAACTTAAAATTCATATCATAATTAATATCAATTCTGGTACTATGGATTTTCTGATAATTAGTTATTCTTCAATAATTATATCAAATAAAAATATCTACTAAGTACCAAAGTATATAGTATGATAGTCACAAGTACTGGAACGTAGTTTTGCTATTTACTAATTGCATAACGGTATCTTTACTCTTCCATGCATTGGTTCCTTCATTAACAAAATGAGGATAAAAATATAATGGTTGTGTTAGTTCACGCAAAATGCTTAGCGCAATGTCAACCACATAATGTTCAATAGTGGCTAGCTAATATTACCAGATATTTACTATTCATAGGTGTTGCATACCTTATCTCATTTAACTTCACAACTCAATGAAGTAGACATTACTATTCCCATCTGAAGATTGAAACAAAGCAAAACTGTAATTTACAGAAGTTAAATAACTTGTTCAATGACACTATTTTTAAATGGTAGAACCAAGATTCAAGCCCAAATATATAGAATTTCAGTGTCCTAAATTGTACCTCCAGCTATACTGATTTTGTTGGTCTGGGGTAGGGCCCAAGTTCTCCTGGTAATTCTGTGTATATGTAGCTGTTGTTGAGAACCACTAAGATTTTTTTTTTAAATTGGAGAATAGGGGGAGGGAAACAGCGTTGGGGAACCGGGGAAGGGGAACAGACAAGTTGCTGTCCTTTTGTCCTTCAGTCTAGCTGTGGAGGTCATTGCTTCACTGGCCCATGTTGGTATCATCATTGCGCTCTTCCCGGATGAGACAGATCAGTTGCCGGCCTCTGAATGGCCACTCACAGCGGCTCTTGGCAGCTCACACAGTCTGCCAGCCACTCACGCTGGCTGCTGACTACTCATGCAGCCTATGGCAGCCCATTTCAGCAGGAGCTGCAGCTATGCCGACTGGGGGACTCACAGCAGCCCAGCTCCAAGTGGAGCTGTTGGAGAACCACCTAAGATTTTCAGCCCCTGACTCCTCCCACCACTTTCCAACCAAAGTACTAAATTAGAATCTTTAGGAGTAAAACCTGGAAAACTGCATTTAAAATAACCACCCCAGGTCATTCTAATGATCACAGTTTTGGCTACCATTTCCTTGTGTATACTTTTCTTCTCTACCAGATGATCAGTTGCTTAAGACCACATGCTTTTATTTCCTTGTCTGTTTAGCATTTAGTTCAGGTTTAGTAAAGTAAGTTCACATTGGTTGTTGAAAGGTTGAAAACACAGTAAAGAAAAGGTTGATAAAAAATGCTTAGAATTTGGATAATGGCTGAGAGAACAACCTAGGTGTGGAGTACACATGAATAATACTGAACAATTTTAAGGCAATTGTCCTCCTGGCCAGACAACCATCTTTTCACTGTGTCCTCGTATGGTATTTGCTAGATGTGTTTGGGTGAAAAAAGAGAGGGGGGAAGGAAACTCTCTGATATCTTTTCTTATAACGACACTAATGCCATCATTAGGTTCCTGCCTTCATGACCTTATCTAAAGCTAATTACCCCTTAAAGGACCCATCTCCATTTACTCTCTTCTTGGGGATCGGGCTTTAATATATGAATTGTGAGGGGACACAATTTAGTCCATAGCAGAAATATTATATATCTTGCTACCAGGCATTTTTTAGAATGTAAAACAGAATGAATTAAATTGACCTATATATCCACACATATTTTCACCCCAGTTCAAATTTCAAGGACAAGGAGAAAATTCTAAAAGTTCCCAAAAAGCTTTCAAATCTCAAAGGAATGAAAATCAGATTGACATCAGACATCACATTGACAATGGTAATGATGGTAAAACTAGATAAACTAACATTCAAGTATGTACAAAGAATGAATACACTTGTAGATGTTCAAAGAGTTAGAAATCCACAAGCTAATTCTTAAAATATTATTCAGGATGGCCTGCTGCACAACAAGCATACACATTAACACAAACAAAGGCCAATGAAAGCCAAGCTATAGATGCAGGTTACTAGAAAGTGTAAGAAAAAAGAAGAAAAGTAAAACCTAGAATTAATGTGAAATACTTGTTAATGAAGGTGTTATGACTATATATCTGAAAAATCAAAGAAAGTTCCTAAGAGAGTTCAGTATAAGGCTGATAAATATGTCAATATCCAAACAACAACAACAACAAAATGCCAATGATATTTTTGTATACGAGTAATAACCACGTAGAAAACAAAATGAAGAAATATCCTTTTCACAGTCATAACAACAACAAATGCATCGAAATCCACTTAAAACATGAAGAAAACTATAACTCAACTGAGAAAAATGAACAAAAACTTGAGTAAAAGGAGAGAAATACCATTTTCTTGTATAAGAATCAATGTTATCAACATGCAACTGCTCTGTAAATTAACCAATAAATTCAACAATATTAAAAAAAATCCCAATGGTGTAATGTTTTAGAAAATTGACCTGATATGGAAGAATAAGAATGTATAAAAAAATTATCAGAAAAATGAATAATGGAAGGACTTACCCTATCAAATATTAAGATACACTAAAAAAGAAAAATTATAGTCATTGAAAAAAAAATGTATCCTTGTGAGAGAGATAGGCATCCTGGTCAAAGAAACAAGACTTGTGGTCTTATAGATTGCTTGGTGTTATGGAATGAATTGTGTACCCCTGAAATTCATATGTTGAAATTCTCCCCTGCCCGTATTACCTCAGAGTGTGAACTTATTTGGAAATGGTGTCATTGCAGATATAATAAGTTAGGATGAGGTCACGCTGTAGTAGGATAAGCTGCCAATCCAAAGTGACAAGTGTCCTTACAAGAAGGGTAAGTTTGGACATAGACACACACACACACAGGCAAAGTGCAAAGTGAAGAGGAAGGCAGAAATGAGCCAAGAAATGCCAGAAATTGCCAGAAAACCACTAGAAACTAGAGGAGAAGCATGTAACAGACTTCCTCACAGCCCTCAGAAGGAACCAACCTGGTCAGCACCTTGATCTCAGATTTCTGGCCTCCTGAACTGTGAGACAGTCCATTTCTGTTGTTGGAGCCAGCCAGCTTGTGGTACTTTATTATGGCAGCCCTACGAAACTAATAGAGCTGGAAAAGGATGGACTATCAATAAATGATGTTGAGAAAACTAGCCAGTTGGAGAAACAAATTGGATATATGCCTCATTCCTCTCCTGAATTCAATTACAGCTGTTATAATAGCGATGGAATTTATGGTGACTTTAATTTAATTTTTATACTTTTCTATATTGTTTGACATTCCAACATGAGTGTTAATTAATAACAATTTACTGCTATTTGCATTATGAACTTAATTAAGAAGAAATGTATGCTTAAAATATTTATTCTGTTTTCCCAAGTAATTCTATTCTAGGAATATATCTTAAATAATCAGAGATAAACACATCGATTTACATGCAAGGATATTTGTTTATAATTTTAAAAATTAGGAACCACCAGAATATATAACAACATGGGTTTCATTATATAAATTATGCTGTATCCAAATGACAAAATACTACGCAGCCATAAAATATAATGTAAAAAATAATATATACTGTATGATCTCAATTTATAGAAACATACTTAGAAAAATTGGAAGACATATAACAAAATGTATTTTTATTTCTGAAAGATAGAATTACATTACTAATATTTCTTTTTAATTCTTTATAATTATTTCATAAGACAAAAAATATATAGTATAGACAGGCTTTTGTTGTTCCCAGTGCTATATTCAAACAAACACACAATCTACATATATATTTAAAAAAAACGTTTGAGATAAAATTATCTTTGTTTCTCCCTTCACAAATCCGTCTTTGTTTTGTCTGTGTTGCTTATCTAGAGGGAGTCCTTTTTGGTGCCTCTTTACCCAAAGCTCAGTAAGAGTGCCCTGTACTCAACAGGAATCAAAAAGTGTACCATACAGGAGACAGGTAACCCTTTCTGAAAAAAGAGGCTCTTATTTTCATTCTTCCATACCCTTTCCCCTTCTCTTATTTTGATACTTTTAGAGATTAGAGATTTTAATTGTATGACTTGTGAAATGTCGTTTTTCTTCCAACAGCTGTGTTTATGGTATATAATCTATTAGCTGCCTATATGCCAACATTTAAAAGCATTCTGATGGATAATCTCAGCAAGGGATTAATCTTTTCCAGTATCACCCTCTTGACCTGCAAATGTACATTAGTCGGGGGTATAATGCCTACTCTGACATTTGTTTGCAATGTATCCAAATACATTCTGGAATGCACATTCAGGTTTCCTGGCATTGAGACAGACAGGCGAGTCAGCACGGAGACATATAGTTCCCATATGCCAGGGTTAAGGCTCTAGGACTTGTCGAGCCTTTCCACTCAGCTTTGCACTGTGTGATTTTGTGCCGCCCTTCCCCCATGGTTCACTCTGCTGCACATCAACCATTCCACCTAAAGTCCATTGAGGTCAGACAGTAAATGAGAGGTACTGAGACCAGGCTTGGGTTTCCTCACTGTGTTCTCTGCCTATCAGTTGGTCAGGATCACCCTAAAATATAGGACAGAAGAGGCTTGCATCTGGGGATCTTCCCTAGTTTTCAGACTTCCAGCTTCTCTCATATCTAAAATTTCACTTTTCAGTCCTGGCCTTCCCATCTTGTATCTGTATAAACTTGGGTAGATTACTTACCATTCTGAAACTTCGTAGTGGGTATATTACCTGTATCCCAAGGATTGGGAGAAAATTAATTTTGTAGGTGAACCAGTGTAGACCTGGAGCATATGAATTATTCTATTCATGTTTGTGGAAACATAACATTTTTGTTTTAAGACTGATTGTTTTGAGCCATAAAGGAGTATTTTGGTGTTGTTTATGATTTCTTCCTATAAAACGATTCTTGGGAGATGCAGTACTATAATCTGGGAATAGTTGACAATTAATTCAGGTTAATTGACAGCTCCTTGAAACTAGCAAGACTCACTGGGGAAGGACCACAAAATAAGTGTATGAGGGGACCAAAGAAGCCATTCTTTCACTAGTCCGTGGCTCCAATCCTCTGCCATCAGTTATTGTCTTTTAGTTTGGGTAGTGTTTTCACTATTGTCTCTACTAACTATAAGCAATAAATTTTCTCTGAAAAAGCAGTTCATATACTTGTATATTTTATTAACAGGTATAGCTGTTAAGCAATTGTAATCACTTTGTATTAAACAATTCAAAAGAAGAATACATTATAAACAATACCAAAACTTTAGGCCAAAATGCAATAGCTTTTCCTCCCCTTAGTTAGTTTTGGAGTTTGAGCTTGACCTTCCCAGTTATGAGACATGAAGGAGGAATGGAACAAGCATAAACCTTGAGATTATCCAGATTCTGTTCTGGATCCAATTCTGTTCTGTCGCCTTATTAGGTGAATAATTCAGGGCAAGTCACTTAATTTTCCCAGCCTCCATTTCCTTATCTTTTAAATGGGGACAATAATAGCTATTTCAGAAGATTGAAATAAGGATTACATGAAATAAGATATGAGAAAATGCATCTATTACAGAGTTTGATATGTTGGCAGGCAAACAGCAGTCATCGTAATTATTTTATTATTTTGCTAGCTACTGTCACATCATTCATATTTGCAACCAAAATGCTTTGAGAGGGAGAAGGGACCAACACGGGCTAGCCAGAATATGAGGTCCAGTCTGAAGCAGTGCTCTGAAATAGCAATCAGTTCACTAAATGGACTAAAAGGAGATTGTAACTGTAAGTAATCATGAATGTTAGATATTGTTCTGCTTAAAGATAATTTCAAGTTTTGATTCATTTTTGAGAGGACTGATTTTTCAACAATGGTCATTGAACCCCATTACTGCAATATCAGAATGTCTTCTAGCCAAAGAACACTACAAACACAGTTTGGATTATTGGCTCATTGTGATGAGGACAAACCTACCATGCATCTCAGAGAATGATGGTATTAAAAAGGACTTCTGGGATTTGAACTTGTGGTAGGGGATTCGGGGAATAGGGCTTTGTATTGGACTGGTTACTGTCAGGAAGTGGGAGTAATTCTATGATTGGGTATCTTAATAAATCTTATATAAGTGATGGGAGGAATAAAGCAAGGCTAAATGAGCAGTTACTCATATCTTCCAGGATAAGAATATTCTTGTGAAAAGTCTTCTTTTTGTCTTGATCCATTGTGGTCACTGAGTGGTAGTGTCTGACATTGGCATTCTGTGAAATTGTTTATGTTCAACAGGATTACACCATGACCTGGCTGAGAATGATGGGCCAGCTTCTGGCCACACCAAGACCTAACTAACTGATAGTGCCAGGCCAATTCCCAGCTGCCAGGGGCTGCTTTTCTCTCTCAGTTTCTCATTCTCAAACAATAACACTTACAGGTCAAGGAGGCATTCCTACCCAGTATGGTACCAATACCAGAGTTTCCCAAACTTCATTCAGTGCCATATTATATAATTACTTAATATTTTTAACCAGTTTTATTTTAAATTCAGTGAGCATATTTTATAAAGAAACTTTATAAAGAAACTTTCTATAATTATTTTAAATGGACATTAATATTACTCCCTTAAAATAGGAAGTATATATAAAATAAAATAAAAATAAAATTCCAGCTGGATGTCTTTGTTTATTGAAGGTTCTAAGGCTAAAGCCTGATCTCTCTTTATTGTAAAGGGAATGTTGAATATGTAGAGAGATGTAAAAGCTATAATCAAAATGAGATTTTGTACTGAAAGATTGCAATTTGAAGGATTGAAAAATAAGCAAAACTTAAATAAATTTATTACTATGATAACCGCTACTATGTAATAGAAAGTCTGCATGCTATCTTAAAACAATCACATTCACTGACTATTCTACCATGATTGTACACCTCTCACATTATGAGAAACATTGACCTGTATATTTTGGACAGATAAGCAGTCTTGTTAGTCTAAAGTATCCAGGAAAAAAATTTGCTTATGGTGATTCATTACAGCTGCTTTATCAAAAACAGAGTGTCTATGTGACATGAAATCATAAGAAAAAGAGCTAGTGTCATTTTGTCCATTGAGGGGATGGCCTTGTATACTGCATGGGGATTTACTTAAAAGATAGTTTTTAATATACATCATCTTGTAAGTGCTCTTCCTTTGTTTACAATTGTCCATGCTTCCTTTAATTTTTTTTTTTTTTTTGAGGGCACTGTCACCGGTCCTCACATGTGGGATCCGAAGCAGGGCCGCTGGCGTCCCAAGCCAGTTCCCAACTAATGCACCACTTGGCCGGCCCACTTCCTTTAATTTTTAAAGCAGCAAGTTCAAATGGTGCAAAAGAAAAAAAAAAACGAAGCCAAGAAACAGACACTTGCATCTCCCACTTTCAATAGCTGTCGGTATAACATTGGCCACATCACTTGCCATCTCTTTTCTTGTTATGAAAGTGAATAGGAAAATTCCAACCCGACTTATGCAAGGATGAAATAAAGTAATAGCCTGCATAATAATAACATTGCTTACTAATAGGAGTCACCCACCAGAGGCAGCTTGTGTTACCCTCAGAGGCCTATAGCCCTAGAACACGTTCCTTCAATGAAAGACCCCATATAGCAGTTTTGATCACACAGCAGTTAATCTTAGGCATGTAACTTTTCATGATCATCTAAACTTTAGTTGTAGATTAAACGCTAAGTTGTTTTCCTTTCTTTTGAACTCTGAAGCCCTTTTTCCAGATGGTGTCATGTGGCACGCTGTTTCTGTTGTAGTTTTCTGAGGATTTTGAAAGCTCATTCCATCAGAGATGCCGCCCCACCCCACCAGGGACCCCGAATAGCCAGCCTTCCCATATGTTTCTCCATTTCTGCGTTCTAAGTTCTTTTGCTGCCTTGCCTGCATAACAAATATAAATATGGCTCTGGCCCTGGATTTCTCCCAGATGAACAGACTTCAAAGTAAGTGTGAGGTCTCTCGGAGAAGACTTTTCCTTTGTCCATCTGTGTGCCCATTGCCAGCTACGTGTCTGGTTTTCTTAGCAACCGAGTAATGAAAGAGGTGGCAAAAGTAGGGAGAAAGGGGAGGGCCCAAAGAGGTTTGTGATTATCCAGAGCTGGAAGTGAATGGCGGAAGCAAGACGAAATTAAATTTTCCATCTGGAACAAGAAATTAGGTTGAGAATGACAAATTTAGTGCAAGTAGCAGGTTAGCTGCAGCATGGCATCAACACATAGACTGTAACTTTGCATGTCATTATTTAACATGCTAATATATCACTATTATATGCTCATTACTAGTGGCAGCATTGCACTGAACAAGAGATCATTATTTACTTGAGGGCCATGTCAGTGACTGATGAGGATTGTATAATGCAGCAGCTACCCTAGGTTTTTCATGATAGAAATGAAATAAGACTTGTTCCTTTACGCTTGTGCGCAAGTCAAATTTGAGATGTGATGGAGTGAGGTAGAATGGTCTTGCATTTCTTCATGGGGGCTTTGACATCATTCCCAGTCTGAGTATGGAAAATTCATCTGTATTACTCTTCCATTTATACTTTTTCACTTTTGTCTCTTCTTTTTCTTCTTTCCTTTTTAAAGTCCTTTTCTATTTTTTTTTTAACTTCTTGTCTTTTTTCTTTACAGTATCTCCCTCTTGAGCTAAGGACTATTTCCCTGTAAATACTATATTTCTTTACATCCTTAAACAACCTACAAGTATTCATTGAGTATCCATTAGGCTCTCAGTGCTCCAAAAGTTTAACAAAGATGATCTTTCTGTTGCCATACTCTTCTTATCCTTAAAACAACAACAACAATCCCCCCAAATCACTGGAATTATCAGGATGTTTATTTTCATACCTTGATACTACCTTTCCACCACACAGAAGATTTTCAAATTAACCATTTTAAAAGAAGCAGGGAGTGGAAGGCACTTGTGCAGAACATGGCTTTTGAAAGTGGCCCTCATTTTTAAATCATGCCTCTGGCTGTTGATTGATACGTTTGCAATCTGTTTACTTTATGAACTGAGGTCAGAGTGTCTACTGTAAATGTTTGAAAGTATGGTTTCTTTCAGGGCAGGTGAGATTTAAAAGTCCTCCATAAAAGGTACAGGGATCTCAAAAGGAACAAATGTAGCAATGCTGATGTGACCACTTTATTGCTGCCTTCGTAGGACTTTTAATCCCCAAAGGTGTGTGGTTTGATGGTGGGGGAGGGAACAGGGCTCTTGAACCTACACTGCCTTCCTTCAGAGCATTGCACATAGTGAAATCATGAGATGAAGGGCTTGCTTTCATGTAATGGAGCCTCTTCGTGGGAGGAATGACAAAAGGCAAAACGTAAGAGCCAACAGAAGAAAAAGTTCATCCGACTGTGACCTTATAAGCAGGGCAGGGTAGCTTTTGCATCATGCACCATTTTGTAGCAAGGTACCTGGCATATAGAAAGTGCTCAGTAAATAATGCTTACAGTAGGAGAGCCATTCACAGTCCACAGAAGATTTTCACTAGCATTTTGTAGAACAAATAGATGGACAGATGAGTTCAGTGAATAAATGAATGCAGTTTCTTTGCTTTTATGTTCTACTCTTGTTTAAATCTCAGCATCTATTCTCATTACATTAGGTAAAAGTGAGAAGAGCTGAGGAAAACTTGGTACAAATTACTTCAAAGCAGTCTTTCTGTAAGTTCCAGGCTAGCCCTTAACTGGTGGGGGATGTGAGGCAGCCCATCACATTGCTTTGATGAGTGACATGACTAAAGACTGCATCTGAGTATTCAAGGTCATTACCACAGACTTGGGGAATCTCATCATCCTCTTTTTCACTCTTCATCTTCTTGACCATATTTGGCTATGAGAAAAATAGACTTGTGGAGAAAAACATATTTTTTAAGACAATGTTTCTTCTTGCAGTTTTCTTATTATCTTCTGTCAGAAGTACACAAATCACAAATCACAGATTTGCAATTAAGATTAAAGGTCTTGAATGTCAACTATAATTTTATAGATATATAGTCACGGGATGTGGTGTATAACATAGGGAATAGAGTCAATGGAATTGTAACAGTTATATATGATATTAGAGGGGTAGTAGATTGGCGGAGGGGGGTTATCACTTTGTGAAGGGGGTAAGTGTCTAATTATTAGATTATTTTGTACACCTGAAACTAAAAAAAAAAGATTGAAGTTCAAGGAGAGTTGGATATAGGGTAGCCAGGACCATTTGGGGCAATAAGCTCAAAATCAAAGTCCAGAAAGTCCTTTGTCAACCTAATATGTAATAATTCCTGTTAGGTTATTTAATGTTGGAATTTGCTTTAAGAAACTCAAGTACAAAAATTCAACATGGCATACAAGTCAGACAATTAAGTTTGCAAAGTTGTTACAATGATGTTGCTAACCTTTTCTGACATCAGAGGGATTATTCATTATGAATTTGTGCCAACTGGACAAACAGTTAACCAAGCTTACTATTGGGAAGTGCTGAAAAGGCTGCATGAGAAGGTTAGATGTCCTGAACTTTTTGCCAACAATTCATGGCTCCAGCTCACACGGCACTGCCTGTGAGGGAGTTTTTAGCCAGTAAACAAATAACTGTATTGGAACACCCTCCCTATTCACCTGATCTGGCCCAAATGACTTCTGTCTTTATCTGAAGATAAAGGAAATGTTAAAAGAAAGACATTTTCATGACATTCAGTACATCAAGGGTAATACGAAGGCAGCTCTGATGGCCATTCCAGAAAAAGTTCCAAAATTGCTTTGAAGAGTGGACTAAGCACTGGCGTCAGTGCATAGCTTCCCAAGGGGAGTACTTCAAAGGTGACCATAGTGATATTCAGCAATGAGGTATGTAACACTTTTTCTAGGATGAGCTCACGAACTTAATTGTCAGGCCCTGTATAAAATTGACATGTATTTGGAATGTTAACTGGTTTATCATTTTTCCCTTTGTTGATCATTTTACTTTAACATGTTTGCAATTTAATATTGATGTGTAACCATTTCTATATTGTTTCTTGTTCTGGTTTCTTTACCAAGATTATCCCCATAGTAATTTTGTTTGTAGTTTTATTTATCTAGATGTTTATTAATATCACTGTTATCAAATTTCAATGGAAAATAATTTTTGATTCTATTTGAAAAAACAACAGGTGTCAAAAAGCAAATGATTCATATTTTATATAAAGGTTAAAGAAATACATTGTTCTTTTTGAAAAATGTTATCTTTTATTGCTTTCCATGGATTTACTGACAAAACTTTCTGCTAAAATTGTAGTACCAGAATAAAAATCATTTTTGTTGCTGTAGTTAGGAAATTAGTGAATATTTAGCCATATATCAGAGAAATGCTTTTATTAATTGAACAATTAATTTAAATTAAAATATAAAAACCCCTTTTCATTGAGTGACAAGGGGGCAATATGTATTTTTTTTTAGCTACCTTGCCAAACACTATTGGGGCATGTTAATTTCACAATACATGGAGACACTGAGGACAGAGCCAGTGATAAAACCTGTCTGTAGAAAGCTTCCTTGCTAGTGAGTTAGATTAGAGGTAAACATCTGTTCCCTACTTCTGCTATGGAATCCTTGCCAAACAGACGATACCTGATATATGATTTAAACTGTTCATTATTTATTTTAGTCCTTTGAAGGGTGATAGGAAGAATAGGCCTAAAGTAGCCATTAGAGAAATTTAGGCTAATTTGTGATTTTTTTTCACATAACAACTTCAGTAGACCCAACCCATTACCCCGCCTTCCCCTAACCAGTTTGACCTAAAACACGTGTTGGCAGTGGCACTTTTTATTCTTTTATTTCTCAACTTACTGGAAATTTAAAGAGAATACAATCCATTCATTTTGTCTTTATTTAGATTTAATACATCCATATGGTATTTCGTAAATGTAAGTTAATGTCCAGAAACTTGTTGGATTTTTATTTCTAAATATAGGCGAAATCTCCCTTTGTGATAAATAAATTAACTTGTTCCTAGGAAGTTGAACTTTTACTCCAAATTATAACACAATAATCATAGCCAATTTCAAATATGGAAGGGTTTAGTTGTAATATTTCAACAATAGATATTAAAAAGAGATTGTCTATCAGCTGTCAAGTACTAGGTAAATATTACTTGGTTAACATACACATATCCCTCCCTCTATGTAATATATACAGGTTAACACCAATCATCAAGAAGCTATGTTTATCTTTGAGATGGACCAAATCTTCATGGGATTTCTGAATAGTTTTCTTTACATTGGATTTGGATAGAGGAAGCATATTGTCAGTATCTAATCAGAAAAATAAATGCCACACTAGATATTTCACCAGAGGGATTTAATACAGGACTCAGCTACACAGATTTTGGAAGACAGCAAAAGGAAAAAGGGATCGCTGATAATGAGCCAGAGATAATGGCTGCGGGAAGCAGCTGCTGATCCTAGGGCTGGGGGAGCAGGACTCAGGAAAGAGATCAGGTTTTCTGACCCCTTGAGTGGGGACACTGTGGAGGGTGGGGCACCATACACAAGCGTTTCTGCTCCAAAAAGGAAACGCTGCCCAACTCAGGTGTTTGTGGGAGGGGCCTACAGAGCTGGGGCTCAGCCACTGTGGAAAGGCTGCTGCCTGAATGGAACTGGTATCGCTGAGGGTGTGCTGATCAGCTGGCTCTGAAGCACATTTCTGATAGGAAGAGCCACTCAGTTCTCAGGCAACTCAGGCAAATCTAACAAGTGAAACAGAAACATTGAAGTTCCTCCCGTGATTCTCCTGTCTTCAGACTCTCCTCTAGGGCCCCTTCTTAACAAAACTTAACAAATATGAAGATCCTCAGCCACAGTCCTGTTTGGTAATGCAAATAACCACTCTTCATGAATGTCTTTTGTGAGTTCATTTTTTTAATACGATGTTTTCCTAGATTCACACATAATTTTATATGTTACAGCCATGGACTACACTCAAATTCCCTCCTTTTGTTCTCTTGCAACAGCCTCTTCCCTCCCAAGACGTACATTTGTATTCACACATAAGCAATTAGTTCGGCTATGGAAATAAAAGCACAGCATTGACCAAAACTCGTTCTCAGTATGATCCAACTGTATTTTCAGTACTGGGTAGCTGAAACATACGCTAAGCAATGCGAAGTATAGGTTTTCCAACAAAACCTGGTCCTCTAGGATTTTCAGTTACTTACAAAGCCCAGCTTCCTGCCAAGGGGGTGGCATCTAGCCAAGGAGCAAGCAGGGCTCATCACCTGGGTACCCTATGACATTAAGAGGGGAGGCAATCTCATCTTTCATCACTTTCTCTTTCCCTTAGGCTCCAAGCAATTTGAAAATTGCTTCATTTGTTATTAAATGAATTCCTTACTACTTTTCTGCTATATGTTTACACACTTAGTCCATTTTATGTATTGAGTGATCTAAAATAAATTGATCTTCCTGAATAGCTAATGGCTCCTTAAGATAATAAAATAAAATAATCAAATTCTAATTTTATAAATGTATGTTCCTTAGACAGACAAGATTTGTAGATATAAAGTTGAAATGGTAAGTCAAAAATTGAAACTCACAGAGACTATGGCAAATGCTACAAGTGAACAGTAAAGGTAGTTGGCTAGGATTGAAGAAAAGGTGTTTAAAAATAATACTCTTAAGCAGAGATCCCAATTCTGCCACTTAACTGGCCATAAGCCCTTGATCAAGATTATTGGCCTAGCTGAGCCTCAGTTTCCTCATGAGGAAGACTGTTAATATCTATGTCATAGAATTATTGTGAAGTCTATATGAGATTGTCTATGTTAAGTACTTAGTCGGGCACCTGGCATATATTAAATCCTCAAAAAATACAAGAGATGGAGAAAAATCCTAGGCCCATGTAAACGTTACAGCTATGATAAAACATGATGGAATTCCTCTTACCTCTCCCTTTCAGTCTATGTAAAATATAAAAGAGCTAAAATTCAATTTTCTTTCATCTATAAACTCAGAAAATGGCTGTTATTGTTCTGTAGAAATTTGTCTTTTTATTTAAAGTGCTTTTTGAATTATTTTAAAAGCATATTGGAAGATATTACTGCCTAGATTTTTTTCCCCCCTTTTAACAGAAATTTAGGACAGGTTGATGCTGTGGAGAGGGAAATCTAGCTAAGCCCCAAGAGCCCTTTTGACTTAGCTATGCCAATATGTATTACACAATATCCTACCTTGAATACCCTCTATTCTCAGAACCATGAGATAGTGGATAAGAACATGACAATGTACTTCATGGAGGCTTATTCAGTTTAGTCTAACTTACCTCCCATTTCCTTGCTTACTGAATCTGAACCTGGTGGACAAGTTCTTCTGGATACTACAGAAACACGTGAAAACGCCATGGCTATTAACGTTATTATTTTTTTCCCTCTGTTTTGTACTTTTGGGAAGCTGAAGGGCCCTTTTTGGATAGGAAGATTGAAAACTTATGATACGATTTAAATGTTAATTCATTTGGAATTTGCCATGTTCTTTACTCCAGTCATATTTGCCCTGGGTGTAACTAAACAAGTAGAGGCTAGTTTAGGGATACATACAGGACATTCTGATCTGTGCATGCCCTCTCAGCTGCACCCTCAGCATTTATCAAGCCATTCTTCTTCCTTTTGAAATTTTTTAAATTAGTTTCAGGTATATAAAGCAACATAATTGCTAGACATTTATACCCCTCACAAAGTGATAATTCCCTCCCCCAATCATCTACCTCTTTGACATCTTATATAACTGTTACAGTTCCATTGATTATCTTCCTTATGCTGTACTCCATATCCTGAGACTACATATGAGTATGTATAAATATTTAATTATAGTTGACATATAATATTATTGTACTTCAGCTTCAGATGTACAGAACAGCGGTCAGGCATCTACAGTCTGTGAAGTGATCCCCCTGATAAGTCCATGCCCATCTGGCACCTTACACAATCTTTACAACATTATTGATTATATTCCCCATACTGTATTTCATGTTCCCATGACTATATTGTATCTACTAATTTGAAGTATTACTCGGCCATAAAAAAGAATGAAATGTTACCATTTGCACAAACATGGATGGACCTTGAGAATATTATGCTAAGTGAAATAAGTCAGACTGAGAAAGACAAATACCATGTGATCTCAATATATGTGGAATGTAAATAACAGAATAAATCAACCCATCCTTTTAAACTAAGCTCAAAAGTCTCCTTCTACCACAAGTCAGCTTTGTAAGACACTCAGATGCTTCTCCCCATGTATAGGCCTGTGTCACAGTCTCTGGGATCACTTCTTCCAGATGGGCTTTCCCATAAGCTACTTGAAGACAAGACAATGACTTACTAGATTCAGTACTCAGAACCCAGCTGTGCCTACCACATAGTGAGTGCTCGACAGAAGATACATTAATAAGCAGATGAGCGCAGTTCAAATGGCTGAATGTGGAGTAGAGTGGAGAAGAAATTGGGAAATAGGGATAATAAGGAATATTAGAATTGGAAAAAACATTACTTGACTGGATAAAAAGAGCCATAAGCTATGTTGGGCTGAAATATAGATAGGGGTTAGACCATTTGTGAAGATAAATTAATAGAATCTCTTGTTTTACTTATTAACTCATTTTTCTGACTATAGTAATATTCAGTGCCCAAGTAAAGGTGAAAGTGATTACAGAATTGTTCTAATAGTTCATGAAGAAAGTGGAATTTTATTTAGAGAAGTAATTAAGTGACTTTCAAGTTTGATCACACTTTGCTGATTAAAATCTCTTAAAATACAATAATGAAGTAAATAAAAGCATAAATGAATCATTATGTTGTATACCTGAAACTCATATTGCATTGTATGTCAATTATACCTCAAAAAAAAAGTAGAAACACATTTTAAAAGATACACAATTCTATATGCAATTTATGAATCACTTATAGTATCTGAAGAATGAGTGTGTTGAGTATAGTGATGGAATTATCACCCAGGGTTTGTTTTGTTTTGTTTTGTTTTTAGCTGAACCATCCTGCCACCTATTGGTAGCTCAATGGCAGCTCAGCTTGGGCCCATGTGGGAATCGAACTGGTGACCCTGTTGCTCAGAGCTCACACTCTTGAGCGAGCTCTTAACCAACTGAATCAATTGGTCGGCAATTATCAAAGTTTCATGTGAGGAAGGGAGCAGTTTGGAAAAATAAAATTTCTTGTAAAATTCCAACTTTCTTGGCTAGATGTTCAACATCTTTTACAATGTGCCACTCCCAACCCCAACCCCACCCATCTTGACATTCTCATTTCTTTTCACTTTGTTACAGATCCCATGGAAGGTGTCACCTACCAGTCTTACACACATGTCCCTCTACACCTGCCACCCTCCAGCCTCTGCTCAGATACCAGCCTTTCTGTGGAGTCTTCCCTGATTCCCCTAGTGTGAATTATTCTAGTGTCTGTGTGCCAGCAGTTAACAGCTGTCATCTAATTGACCCTTCTGTCTCTGCCACACAACAGAGTGTGTCCTGAAAATAAGGAGCCATGTGATAGCTGGGTTTATACTTTTACCAACTAGCTAGCACCATGCCTGTTATAGAATACATGTCCAATGAATAAATTAATGCTGGGTGAGATTTCCGGAACTTTGGGAATAAAAAGCAGTGTGATTGAGAAAATGTATTTTTATGAGATTTGGATGTCACTATGTTACATTCATTGTGGGGATGGGTAATCTGGGATAAAAATGTCAAAGGAAGAAAAGAGACCCCAGCAAATAGCTGAAGCCTGAGAATCAGAGGACAGGCCTGGACTGCACTGCAATTTTTGCCTAAGTATAAATCTCACTCAGCGATAAACCCAAGATGTACAACAGAGCTTTCACTAATCAACATTTTTTAGGTGTAGGAAAGATCCATTTTGAGTTCAGGCCTACTACCAGTTCAATACCTTTTCCCTCAATAACCATAGCAAGCAGAAGGTATTTAACTTCATGAATTATACAATGACAAGAAACATTTCTGTATTGGTTGTGGATTCAATCCCACAACAGGTTCAAAAGTTCAGAAGCAGCTAATACCCCAATTTATCATAGTAAAGATTACTACAGGAACAGCATTTCTAAATAAAATATACTTTAAATTATTGAAGGTAAGCATCAACAGGTATAGAACATGGTCGTTTTAAAGTATCCTCTTGTTTCCTAAAATGCTTCAGCACTTTTCAAATAGTCCTCAGAGCAATAAATAATAAAACCATGTATACTTTAATATTAGCAAATAGCTGTTTGGTATATTTTATTGTTAATAGATAATTTATATCTTGTTTCCTCCAAATACTATCATTATAATGGAATCATTATACTATCATTATTATTGAATGCTTATTTTATGCCTGGCACTACAGAAACATTTTATAAATACCAACTCATTTAACATTCTTATAAAATGATTTCTATTATCAACCCCATTGTACAGATGAGAAAACTATAGATGAGAGAACACCAAAAACAATCTTTTATTTTTATCTCCAAAGCTTTGCTTATTCTGTTGCCTTTGCTTGGAATGTTTCCTCTCGATCCACTACTCTATTCTGTTCTATCTTCAAGACCAAATTAAATCTTTTTCATGCACTTTTTACAATCTTCCCTAAGTTTTCCAAGCACTAATCTCGTTCCTTCTATGCAACTACTAACAATTCATTCACCTATCATCCATCCATCCATCCATCCATCCATCCATCCATCCATCCATCCATCTATTCATCCATCCATCTATCCATTAATCCAACTTTGTTAGATACTGTTATGTAAATGGCCATGAAAGTTCCCTGGAGATCTCACATGGGTTTATATGATGACTTTTGTTTTTGCTTCACATAGTAGGCTTGTCTCCCTGTTGAGATCATGAACTGCTTGAGGGCAAGCACATTGTGTAAAAGTTCCTTGTACATGAACTTGGAACCTGTATAGGTCCGCAGATATAGGCACTAAGCTGTAAAACATATTTTGGGTCAGGAGGCCAAAAGGAACTAGGGCAAGAGAAAGGAGTGGTCACAGAATTTGAAGAACCAGATGAATTTTCAGTACTATTCAGTTCTTCAGAGTGGTTTATAAAGATGACAAACAAACAAAAACAACAATATATTTAGATAGAGTTAGCTGAGGACTGAGGTTCTTACTTATCCATGACGTGCAATGCTTTTACTGTCGTAAGAAAGACCACTGGTGCCTAGAAAGTGCTATTAGTCAGAGTATAAAAGTCAGATTGTGAAAGGTTGAGGAAGTTGATGAGGAAATGAAAGAAGTGTTATAATTTTAGATCTTTTAGTCAAGCATGTGGCAGCAGAAAATAAAAAGGGAATAAAATGCTAATTATAAAAGATAAAAGTATTAGTTTTTTAATGTGTGAGAAACTGTACACATTAGAAAAGAAAAAGTTGCAGAGAAAGGGGTTGGAGAATTTCCATGGTTGGCAAGAAACTGTCCCCCCTCCTCTTTCTATGGGGAAGGAGAAAACAATTCAATTCATTCCTTTGACTTCTAGGCAAATGCCAGGTCACCCTCTGGGCTATTTAAATCTCTCCTTCTTCATTCCTAGCTTCTGGACAGAGCAGTTCCTTGCTCTGGTGATGAACAAGGCTCCCTGACAGATATTGACCAAATATAGTTGCTTTTTTCTTTCATCACCATTCAATTTGCTTAAATAAAAAGTCCAATGAAAAATGAGTTCTTTGAATCTATCTACGCTGCATCCATCCTCTCCCGTTATTTTTGGATGTCCCTCTGGAGTGATTTGGTTATATGCATGTAACTCCCCATTCACCAAGTCTAATATGCAAGTCTTAAATTTTTAAAATTGCCTGGGCAGTCTGTGGACAGTGCAGAAACAGTGCAGGTTGTCCCTGTGTGACTTGAAATCTGATACTCTGAATCCAAAGGAATTACCCACCATATCCATCTCTATTGCATTTCGTGTCTCCTTTTCCTCTCCGTCGTTCACCAGACAGTAATGTTCTCAGATCAAATATTCTCTATAAATTGAGAGAACATTTAGCTGATTTATGGGGCTTTTAGCTATTATATACTTACCTATTCAATAAAAGTAAGTACTTACATCACATGACACATATGCTACCTTCACAATATAAGATCTTTCCTTCAAGGGATTCAGGCATCAAATTGTAATGAGATTTCTTGTAGCTAATACATCACTTAAGGGCAAACTGACATTTTGAATCTATTTCTTTCTTTTTTTTTTCCCCTTTTCATCCATGGAATTCAGGACACAGCATTCTTTGTAAGATCCTGAAAATTATTAAGACTTTCATTTTTTTTTCTAAATGTAAACCTCTTCAATAAAGAAGCTAGGAGCAAGAATATTGGTTTTGCACTTAAGGGCAAAAAAAGGGCCTTGGTCTTTAATTCAATATTACCAATTTCTAGAACCAAAGCAGAGTACATGCTGCCTTAGCATCCAGGCCATAAGACAACCTTGAGGAAAAATACACCTTATGCTGATCTTATTTTGGTGTCTCAATCAACACCTCAACAAGCAATGAACAAATATTTACTTTACAAACCACATTGGGTATATAAAGAAGATGAAGACATAACTCAACAGAGTGAAAGTTATTCTTATGTAGGCTTACTCAACACTGGCCCTATTTTGGGCAGGGTAATTCTTTGTTTTGGATGGCCATCCTGTGCATTGCAGATTGTTTAATGGAATCCGTGGCCCCCACCCACTAGAGGCCAGCAGCTCCCCTTTCCAATTTGTGACACCTAAAACATGTGTTCACACATTGCCCATAGCCCCCTGACAGGGGAGGGGTGTAAAATAACCCCTCTTTGAGAAGCACTCCTCTAATTGGACCTACTATGTATTGACTCCAGTTCCATTGTGAATGTGATTGTAGAAAGATTCCATGGTGTTTGGATCTAAGGGTAGAAATGTATTCTATAGCAAAGCCATCATACGACTCTAGGAATATAGGAGGGGCTGCTTTGATGCCTCATTATTATGCTATGCGGCTTCATATGTTGATGAATTAGTAAAAGTGGTGATAAATATTTTCAAGACAGGCATTTTAGCAAACCTAATTCCTATATTGTGGTTTAGGAAGGTTAAAAAATGGAAGCAGGTCTGAATCAGAATTGTGGAGTACACACAGCTGGTTGCTGGCACTCGTCCCACAATACTCCTGTCTTTCAGAGGGACCTAAAACCTAGCACTGGCTAGTGATTTCTCTGTTTCATACCTATGCAATATTCACTATCCATCATCTCACTGCAAATCAAACCAATATTGTCTAAACTGAACTTATTGTATCCTACTATATACCAAATGTATGTGTTTGCCCCAAACTTATAGGACGTAGAGAGAAGATAGCTGTCTATGTACTAGACAGATGCGGGCTCTCACCAGCCATTGAATCTGCTGGCACCTTGATGTTGGTCTTCTCCATCTCTAGAATTGTGAGAAATTTCTATTTTTTATAAGCCATGTAGTCTATGGTATGCTGTAATTTCAGCCTGGATGGACTAAAACATATCCCACTGCAAAAATAAGTCTGCTTCTCAGTTTGCCAGTTTCTGTTTCTGGGACCACTATTCTCTAATGGTCTTATCTGACCTGTCCACATCCTTCCCCATTACCCAGAAGTTACCAAGTCCTCTTGTTCTTCCTTGTCAGTGCCATTTCAGTCGAATACAACCTCTCTACCACCCCGTTCTCAAGACCAACATCCTTGTGGTCATGTGACTGAATTATTGCCACACTTCTGAGAGCTCCTACCCTCAAGCTACTCCCTATCTCAGACACTCTTGCATGCTGCTCTCAGAATCCTACTTGTCACATGTGGCTTTGAATATATGCCACCCTCTTCAGGAACCTATATCATATACATCTTATTGAAAGAAATACACATTTTCTGGGTTTTCTCTCTGTTTGCTTCATTTTTCCATCTTCACATGGTTCTTTTCTCAGGTCTGATTAGACCTTTCCAATTCTTATGCATATTTTGATCACTTTAATCTCTGCTTTATGATTCTTGATCTAGAGCAAACCTAACTTTATACTTATAATGACAATAATTACTATCTATTGAAAACCTACTCCTTGCCAGGTACAAGGCTATGTTTTATACACATTACCTCAGGAACTCTTAGCCCCATTTGTAAAGCTCTGAGAAGTTAAGTGACATATGCAAGTTCATCCAGTCAGGATGTGGCAGGGTCAGTATTTGAATCTCATTCTGACTGCAGCACCCGAGTTCTTTGCACTAAGCGCAGTGTGTTCCAGTCACTCATGGGTTTATATATTTGGGGTTAAGTGAAAGATGGGTAAACACCACAGAAGAAGGGGAGTGTGTTCTCTACAATGGACTTTCTTTCTAAATAGGATCTCTAGAAATTTATTCTTCTTAAGGGTAACTTTGACAATTCATGAGTTGTTCAATTGTAAAGCGAAACAGCCAGAGACTATGACAAAAGAGAGGCTGCAAATTTGCATGTTATTAAGTTAAGAACATAAAGCCGATGCACTAGTGCAGTGACCTGGTAAGTTAGTGCAGAGGGCACCAGGCCCACCACTAATCAGTGAGGTCAAGAATGAAACTTCAGAAGGGGACCAAAAATAAAAGGGGGCGGGGGTGGACAGAAGGTAGATTAGGCCCTGGCACTAACACTGACAAGAAGAGGAATATCTTTTTCTAGCAAGAAACAATTAATGATAAAATGAGATCTCTACCTATATTATAAAGAATTAATTGGGTATACATATTTTCTTAAGTTGAGTTTGTTTAATATATTTTTTATGTGGAAAACTGTTATTTTGGTTCATCTAAATAAATGCATTTCGATTTAATATCCTTATAAAAGCTTCATTTGAATTATTGTAACATTATAATGTGAGGGAACATAAACATTTGAAAGGCACTATTTAGATGTATAAGATACAATTTCTTCTGACTGATTCTACGAGGTTATATGTTACATAATAAGCCTCTTATATGATTAGTACCAAAATAAAACAGAATTTGCTTATTGTTTAATTAATAATATTGTATTAGGCAGTGTGGGTAAAACAAAAATAGATATAATACAATTTCCAGTCCCAAAGAACTTACAGTTTAGTAGAGTAATTAAGACAAATTGACAAATAGGGAACACATAATGCAGAATGTAATGTATGTTGTAAATGTTCTAAAAGGAACTTCAGTGAAGAGGGCAATTCAGTCTTCAAAATCAGAGAAGATTCTGGAAAAGGAACCACTTGAGCTAGGTCTTAAAAGAGTAGGTTGGAGGATACAAAAAGAAGATGGAAGAAAAGAAGGCATTTTAGGTAGGAGAACACTATAAAGCTCTCATGTACAGATATGTGAGTGGGAATGGGGTCTTGTTCAGGGGAAACCTCAACAAATTTTCTTTAGCACTATCTGCATTCTACCTGGATAGAACCCGGGCCTGACCTTAAGACCGAGGGGAAGTTATTTGAAGCCAGATCACGGGGAGCTTTGAGTCTGACCTCGAGACTAAGGGATTTGCATAAGACACGGCCTTTTTAATGTTTTAGACAGGGATCCATGTAGCAATATGCCTAGAAATACATTTTACACAGATGAATCCCAAAGCCAGATGAATACAGAGAGAACATTTAGGAGATTATTACTTAGGAGATGATTACAGTGGTCCAGGAAAAAAAAAAAGCAAGAATGGAAACCAGACTTATAAATAAAAATTACAGCAGGAGAGATCATCAGAATCTGGCAGTTGATTTGTTGACATACATGTATTGGCAATGGTTTGTCCTTTTTAGTCTCACAAGCTCAATTTGTTTGTTTTTCAAAACATGGATAAATCTTATTAAATAATTGTCTTCACCACTATCTATTATATAAATACAATTATACTAAAAAAGATGTGATGAAACCTGCCATAGATGTATTTCAAGAGCAGTATGGCTGGGTTTGATCTTTGACTTGAGAAGAAGCCTGAAGAATTAAAGATTTTTTGGCAATTCAAAAAATAAACAAAAGTTTGTAAATGATATATTTTTTTTTAGAGTCAGAAAGAAAATGAAACAAAATTGAAAAGGTTAGATTATCTAGATTAGTTACATTCCAGAAATTGATTTGGTAGAATTGGTATAATTTTTCTCTTACCTCCCCATATTTATTTTAAACAGGACTTAATGAAAACAATAAAGAGCTATAACTTTTAAAAAAAATTAAAACTCAAATATGTTTAAAGGAAAAATAGCTTAAGGAGTTTACCCTGGCAAATCACATCCTGTAGATTAAGTATCAAGACATTTTTATTCTTTTCTTCTAACAGTGAAAAATAAACAAAAATTTGCACTGTTAACATCAACTTTGAAAAAAAAGAGAAGGATAGCAGTGATGCTGCCAAAGCAAATACTGTATCAATACAATACAAGCATACCAAATGCCAGCCACTTGGCAGAAACATCTTTTCAATAGTGTTCTCAAACCCAGTGCCAGTACAATCCCCATTGGAGCCAAGGGCAAAAGTATAAAAACACACTCTCATCTGCTATTTTTGTCTCTCAGGGTCTAAGGACACAGGGATTGAATAAACACTCTGAAAACTTTTCTTGAACGGTAGCTCCTTCTATGGCAGGTGATAGAACAAGAGGGTACTTATAAAATTAGTGAAAAGGGAGGAATCTGTTGTCACTTGTCCTGTCTGATGATACAAATGGGAAAACTAAGATACAGTAGCTTCTAGATTACATCTCTCCACAGAAAAAGAAATGCTGCCAAAGGAAACAGTCAATCCAGGGAAGCAATTGATTTTACCTGAACTTGGCATCATGTAGATCAAGCAGTGGGTGGGATTATCTCTCTACTTTTCATCTCGTTGGCGTACTTTACTATTGTCAAAAATAACCTAGACAAGAACAAATTATATGCAACATGCAGGTTGACATCTATGAGAATATTGGAGGTGCCTGCCCTTGCAAACTCATTTTCCTGAATAGAGTAGAGGAAAAAATGAATTGAATCCAAATGTCTTGTCCTTGTTCTTGGTAAGTCTACATTTGGACAACATAAGAAACTTACCTGAATATAAGTTTTGATCCAAAATAACACTAATATGCTGCTAACAAGAATTAAGACCAGATCTTTTTGTTGTTGTTCTTGGTGGGGGAGTGGTTAAAAAGCCAGTATCTTATTATTTTTAATAGGAAATTAATGAAGGGAAATTTCTAGAGCCACAACATGACATATTCAACATTAAATCCATATTATAAGTTCTCAAACTTATAACATTAAAAAAGGCATAGAAAACTTTTGAATTTTGAGAAATATCACTGTGCGTTGGAATAAAGGGACCCATAGGGGTCCTTTTGTAGAATTGCTTTGTTAAAAGCACACAAGTGGAAAACCTGAAAATAATCATTTTTAGAAATCTAAATAAAGTTTTTGAGTGATAAGTCAAACTGATTTTCTCTTCTCTGGAGGCAGAAAAAAATGAAATGTTTTTACTTTTACTGAGAGAAATTAAAGTAAAATGTAATAAACTTCTGGACAAGTGTTGTCCAATGTAACTTTCTGCGATGAAATAGGTTTGTATCTGTGCTCATCAATATGGTAGCCAGTCAACTGGCTAACATAATGTTGCTATTGAATCCTTGAAATGTGGCTAATGTGACTAAGGGACTAAAGTTTTGAGTTTATTTAATTCATCTAATTTAAATTTGAATTTATCTAACTTAAATTTGCGTTTAAATCCCCACACGTAGGTCTAGTGGCTACTGCATTGGATAATATATGTCCAAATAATGCCAGTCATTAAACATTAGTCATGTGATTTTAGTGGAGAAGGGGGATGTGGACCATCACAAAGGGTCCTTTGCTGATCACCTCCTGAGAAGGGTGGGCCTTCTCTACCGTAACCACATATTGGCTTCTTTATCTAAAGAGAGTTCCCTGAGAGTGAATTCTGAAACTTGAATACCTGAAATAGCTACATATAGACTTAAGAATGAGGAGTTATATTTCAAAAGGCTATGTAAACCCTCAGTTATCATTTGACTAGGTGAAGAGCTTAAGAGAGGGTAATAGTATCCAACAGGTAGCTTTTGTGCATACCAAGGATGGTAATATGATATAAGATCAATATTATAGACAGCATCTACTATAAAATCAGGTTGTTTCAAAGTTCACTTGTACATAGTAAAATAAAATTTGAAAATAGCAAATGGAAGTCACAATGCATTTTCCCATTGAAAACTTAAACTTATTAGATTCCAAATGAACTAAATTAGAAACCAAATTAATCTGTCAATACAATAGTATTACATAATGCCAGGACTGATATTTGGCCATATAAGAACAGATACAGCTATACTAGTAGCTACAATATTGAAATACTTTTATATACTTGCTAAATAGCCACTGCTTTTCCTTCCCCCCTCACAGCCACTTGCCCTGTCAGACTGTCAGACCTCACACTATCTAGACACTAAAGGGTTGAAGCCTAGACCAGGAAAGAGCCTCCCGGACCCTCCTCCAGCTGGCATTTATTATAAATGTTCAGCCTATTATATACTGGTTACTAAATAATTTCTCTATCATCCACAGCATGCTCTTCCGACAGTACTATTATATGATCCTGCGATTTCTGAAAAGTCACAAGCTTTGAAAACTGGGTAGCTTGGGATTAGGGCTGTATAGAAATTATGGTTCTATCCCAGATTCTAAGTCTTGTGCAGGAGCATATCTAACTGCCATGTTTTGTGTTCAGATACAGCTGTCTGCCCTCTGAAGTCCTTCTTCAGGTAGCTCTCATCCAACAAGAAGTCTCTTTGCCTAAGATCTGTGGGTGACGTGACCTCGCTCCCCAGCTTTGTGCCTGCGAAGTAGGGCTCACCACTGGAAGAATTTTAATCACCTAAATTACAGTGAATTGTGAAGAGTAATTTAAGAAAGGTAAAGTGTATTTTCTAGAGACCTTTTTATAAAGAAGCATTTTTGGTGGGATTACATTTTAGATGAGTTGACATGTAAAAATGCTTTTAAAATTTTTAATCCCAAATAACTGGGAAAAGGTAAGTCATTGGGAAGAAAGCTAATACATTTGAAGCTTCTTTTTTTTTTTCTTTTAGCATCAGTGTCCTTACATTTTTCAAATTTGTTTGAGTTTTTTGAATTCTAAAATCCTTAGTAATGTATGAAGAAGTCTATTTATCATTATTGTTAGATAAACCTATGATGGGTGATTTTAAAAAGTCATAAAACCTTCCTGCCTTACTTTGACAGTTATACATTAGGAAATATAGCCTTTGATCTCATTCAATTATCAAGAGTATTTACAGGAAGAATTAGATCATGCTACTAAATGTTCGGTGATCATAAGCTATTCCTTTACTCTTTTGCTCCCTTGAAAACTATAAAAAGGTTGTATTTTACAATTTCAATTCAACACTGTATGTACATATTATATTTATTTACTTGCCAACAACTTTATCTCCAGACTTTCACCACCATGGAAGGTGTTATGGAGTTAATATATTTTATATGTTAAATAGCAGTTGTCTCAAAAATGGACTGTGCTTCACATTTGCCATTTGAGTTAATGCTTTCACTTGTCTTACACATGATTCCATGTAGATTCAGGGACTCTGACACAACACTAATTAATATGATTCAGATAAAGATTTGCAAAAGAAAAAAAGAAATGAACACCACTATCAACACCCAAAACCACTGTTGGGCGGGATTCCCCACTGGAATACTATGGAATTTTATTTCTTGGCCCTAAAAAGATGATTTTTTTTTTTTTCTAATTCAAAGAAAGCCAGAATCCCAAGCAAGCTGGGAGGATACGAGATACAATATGTATCTTTTTTCTTTTCTTTCCTGTTCCTTTCAAGTAATTACTTTGCTTTATACCCTTGCCAGCTGGACCAGAACCAAGCTTCTTATACAGAGTCAAGTCGAAACTAATCCATCTTTCCTATTGGAAAGGGTTATGGACTGTCCCAACCACTATTCTTTCAGAAGGCAAACACATTTGGAAGAACCTTTTTTAAAAGACCACCATCAGTTTGGAAAAATTGGCGCTTTTCAAAGACTCTTCCATTTAATACCAGTCATCTAAAAGAGTAGGGCCAATTTCCATCCCCTGTTGTCAACAATTTATAACACTGCAACATGAGGGAGAGGGAAGATTATTCCTTTGCTTACACATTTGTGAACAAAATCATCAGAGAACCAATATATGGCAGAGTGGAAAGTCCCAGTACGTCAGACTCCTGACATACAATCTGTTGGCTATCTTCTAGCAGAAACAAATAAAAACAGTTTAAAATTCATCAGCATCAACAAAATTATCTCATTCCCTGGAATTCTTTAGATCACTTTTGCATCTCCTAAATTTGGAAGACTAATTAAAGTTTAATAGCATTCCCACAAAGTATGAATGGAAGGTTCACAGGAGCTAACTATGGGGGGTTCCAAATAGGAAAAAGTCATAGAATTCAAGGCCCTGGATTTAGGTCCGGAGTCATCACTAACTGGAAGTAGGAGCTAAACATTTCACTTCCTTAAGCCTAAGTCTCTATATCTGCTAAATTAGATCAAGTATATCCTTCCTCATCTTCCACATAAAGGCGATTATGAGATTTGGAGGAAATCGTGTCGCTGCCTGCCTCTTAAAGGGGCTCCGCATACTCCTGGGAAGTTGTTAGCAGTACTGACAGGTCCTCAAAACCACAGGATAAAGACACTGCATCTTGCTCCAGCATCTGTTTTATTATAAGATTTTGTACAATAGTTGAAATTGTTTGTAATTTGGCTTTTTTATTACAATAAACACAGCTATGTTAAGGGATTTTATATAAACTTTTAGGCTAAAATTAAGATTTCCAAGGATTTTCTTACTTTTGGCGAACCACTTTGGCCTATACTCCCAGATCTCCAGTGTTAACCGTTAATTCTTGCCTGCTGTTTGGAATTCTTTACTGGAAAAGTTTGACCCGATCTGTAAAAGAGAGCATTGTGAACAAGCAAAAGCTCTCTCTTTCTGCCTGTGCTTAGTTATGGCCTCATGTCAAAGAAGGAGGCATTCTCAAAAATGATTGTTCCCTTCTACTCTCTGTCACACAGAACTGCCAGTTTGTTCTGTTTAGAATGCTAACTTTACTAGCATTTTCTATATCTACTTATGTATTTTTTTCTAATGAGGCCCAGTGCCTTGTAGATAGATAGATCTAGAAGCCGTGCAGAGTAATCCCTAGAAATCAAAGGACTAACAACAGAACTACAGCTGGACACACAGGGCCCACTTTTCCAGAGAGCAGGGCAGTTCTTTCTCTCTTTCTGGCTCTGACATGCATCTGGACATGTGTCCCAGCCTAAATGCAGCCTCACTTTTCTAACGGATACAGGCTATTTTGAATTAAGCATCATGAAGATTTCAACTAAATGAACAGAAATTCAGGATTGTGCTCTGTGTTGGGAAGGTAGTGACATTTGCTTTGGAGCTTCTAATATAAAACTAAATCCTAGTGTTACTGAACCTGTGAAAGGTAAGAATAACTCAGGGTAGCTAAAACTTAGCTGTTCTACTCAATTATAATACAAGCTCCAAATGAAACCCTTAGTCTCCCTCTAGGCAGTATAGAAAATTTTACAGTGCATTCCATAAATTAATTTTACTTTGGTTTCATCTTATTTTTTTCTACTGTAATTTTTCATTCACCCTGATTCTTCACCATTTTTTACATTTTACCTTGTAATTTGTGTGTGTGTGTGTTTAGGTGTGTGTGTGTGTGTGTGTGTGTGTGTGTGTGTGTGTGTGTGTACTTGGTAACAACCTTGAATAAGTAAATATTATATATTTTTTCTTTTCTACTATTCACATGTATAGATTATAATATGATCAGAGGAGATGAGGAACAAGGGTATTGTGAAATTCTTCATAGCAAGGTTCTCCACATGATGACTTTACTCAGAATATTATAAAGTTAGTGGTTTTAGCCTTCTTGTTCCCATGTCAGCATCACACATTTGTACGTGAGTAGAAGCTACCTTTCAGAAACCTTGAAGTAATATTTTTACCTACTTGCTAAATACTTCTAGGAAGCAGGAATTGTACTAGGTATTTTCACATAGATTGTTTTGTATAATCCTTGTGCAATCCTTGGTAATCCTTGGTGCCTGGGTGTTTCTCAGTCAGGTTTGCTCCTCACTTCCAGATGCCCCCACCCCTCAGCCCCTCCTAACAGTGCCCTGCCCTCCTCGCTCACCCATCTGAAGTCTTCTTTGGCCACAGAAAGTGGCCATGGTACCAGTGATCTGGGAGGGTGAGAGACCCTGTGAGGGGCGTTACAAAAGAGGAATATTAGGGTTGTGGTTATGGGGGGTGGTAGAAAATGGGGTGAACATGCCAGCTAAATGTCTTGGGTTCTTTTTGTTTCTTTAATGTGTGTTTTTATAATAATTATGTATAAATTCCCTGCAAATCATTCCATTTTGTTACCAAGGGGCATAGGGCAGAGGGCTGTGGGAGCCTGAGGCATCTGACCCCAGGAACCCTGAGGGTTGGGGCCGTGCCTTCGAAGGATATTTTTGACCTATTTGACCTTTCCATAAAGTATAAACACTGTTATACACACCAAAACACACAGAAGTGCATTTTTTTAAAAAACTGAAGGTGCTTAATCCTCAGTTTTAAAACAGAAACATCTCCAGAGATATATTAGAAGAGGTGGAAAATAGTTATCTAGGCATAGATTCTAAATAAATCAAAGAACTTTGAAAGGACCCAGGTGGGGAGAAGGCTGAGCAGGGGCAGCTGTAAGTGGAACCCAGGCAGGTTCCCACCTGCAGCTAGTTGGGTCAGGGGTGGTGTCCCATAGCCCTATAAAAAGCACTTGCTTTTCTCCTCCGGCCCTCCCAGTTACCTGGTGGAGATGCTGGTGCTGAGGAACATTGACTCCAATGGCTGAGGCTGGATCCACTGAGCAGCCAGGTAAGGGGGCAGGGCCAATTCTCACACAGGAGTACCGGAGGCCAGGCTTGGGGGCTCCAGGAGCTCTCTCCCATTTTAGAAACTATGACTTGCACTGACTTTCAGTCCTTGTAGTTATAGTCAAAATTCTCCCTGGCTCTGTGGTGTCACCAGGAAAGGAAAGAAATGCCATTTGAAGATTATTAACCATAATAGTTACTCCTTCTTGAGTATGTAGTACATATCAACTGCAGGGGTAGGGGCTGACCTTGCTGCACCCTTTATGTCACTTAATCCTGACATCAAACTTTAAGGTGGTGCTTGCTCATTTTATAGCTGAACATTCTTGAGGGAAATGAGGTTCTACAACTCGTGTAAGACCACTTACCTTCCGTGTGTTAGACCCAAAATGGAGATCAGGTCTGTCGGCCCTAGTGTCAATTGTAACATTCCGTAGTTACAGCCACTAGTTCTTCATTGTTCCTAAATTATGGGCAGGGTATCACTCTAATCATTGATTTCCTAAGTTATTTTTCTGGTTGTGAATGAGCTTCCTCATATATTCTCACCCTCAATTAAGAAAGTAAAAAGTAATCCAACGTAAGAGAGAAGGAAACATGGACTGAGAACATGAATGAGTTTAGATGAAGGAATTGGGCTGGGAACCATTTGGCTGGGATCCCTGCTTGTGTGTTGGTAACTCACCTTGGGAAGTGACCATGTCTTCCATCCCCACTAGCTGGCAATAACAAAGAAGGTGGACTTGCTTCCAGCCCTCTTGGCAGGGCTGCTTCTCATCTCAGTCTCTCTTCAATCTAGAGGCATCACTGACTGAACAGCTGTAACCGTGCTATTAAAAGCGGGATGGATAGTTTCAAAAGCAAAATGTGTTTACTGTCATTGCCAGCTCATCTAGCTCAATGTTGTGGTAAGGGGAGAGCTAGTGACTGGGGGGGAGAGAAAAAGTGGCTTTCTGCCACTAAAATTCCTAAAGCCCAACATTATGTGCAAATGTATGATAAAACACAGAAGCACTAGTGAGCAACTATGAACAAGATTTTGAGTGACATGAAATTTCAAACCCTGCATAGTTCAAGGCAGGTTTATATCTGCAGGAGGTTTAATGCTAAGGGTTGGTTCACTTGGTTCCCATCGGTTGGTTATTTCTGATATCACTTTGAATTCTGCTTTTTTGGTTTTAGTATAGTATCCTCCACCTTCCTTTCCTCTTTGCCAGAAAGTTAATTAACCTAAACTGTCCTGATTTAACCCATCAGGCAAAGCCAGAGATCCAAGTTGGAGAATCTGACCTGTGAATTTTATTAAATGTTGAACAGGCCACATTCAATCAGGAATAAAAGGCTGAGGTTAGGGTATTCTCACAACTTTGCCACACTCAGATGTTTACTGTGGTCAAACTAGAATGGAAGGTTGTTTTGTTTGGTTTTGATTTTCTTGCATCAAATTTCTCTGTAACAGGGAAATTCCAGTGAGTAGAAAGAAGTATTGGACCTTAATGAAGCAATTTTTTCTTGTATTGTTTTCTGATTGTTTCACATGTGCATGTCTTTTTTCCTTCAGTTTTAGAGGTGAAAAGAAGGTAGGTGTTGTTTATTTACTATCTATTGTTCACAGTACTTTGAGAGGGCTCGATATACTTTAATCTGAAGTATAACTGACATAACATTATATTGGTTTCAGGTATACATCATAATGATTCAATATTTGTATGTATCACAAAACAATCACCACAATAAGTCTACTTAACATCTGTCACCATGCATAATTGCAATTTTTTTTATGTGTGAGAACTTTAGAGATCTACTTCCTTAGCAATTTTCAAATGCCAGGGTTGCCAAAAAAAATGTATACACATGACTTGTATTCGTCTTTTGTTATTGGTGTATATTGGGTATTACAATTTTAATACAATTTTCCTTTCTTAAAATCTGTATACATTTTTTGGCACGCTCTATATACAGTATTAATAACTATAGTCCCCATGCTGTCCATGAGATCCCCATGATTTTATAGTCAGAAGTTTGTACTTTTTAGCCCCCTTCATCCATTCTCCCTACCTGTGGCAACCATTAGTGGGCTCTTTATCCATAAGCTTGATTTTTTTTGCTGTTGTTGGTTTTTGTTTTTGTTTTGTTTTGGATCCCACATATAAGTGCTATTATACAGTATTTGTTTTTCGCTGTCTGACTTATTTCATTTAGCATAACGTCTTCAAGGTCCATTCATGTTGCAAATGGCAAGACTTACTTCTTTCTAATGGCTGAATAATATTGCACTGTGTATAAACAACATTTTCTTTATCCATTCATCCACTGATAGAAACTTTGGTTGCTTCCATATCTTGGCTATTGTAAATGGTGCTGCAGTGAACATTGCAGTGCATATATTCTTTCAAGCTAGTGTTTTTATTTTATTTGGATAAATACCCAGATGTGGAATAGCTGGTCATATGGTAGTTCTATTTTTAATATTTTGAGGAGATCCATACCATTTTCGGTAGTTGGTTGCACCAATATACAATTTGACCAACAGTGCACAAGCACCTTTTCTCCACAACCTCGTCAGCATTTGTTATCTCTTGTCTTTTGGTAACAGCCATTCTAACAGGGGCAAGGTGACATCGCATTGTGGTTTTAATTTGCATTTCCCTGATGATTAGTGATGCTTTTTCAGGTACCTGTTGGCCATCTATATGTCTTCTCTGGAAAAATGTCTCTTCAGTTGATCTGCCCATTTTCAATCAGTGTTTGTTTCTGTTTTTTTGCTATTGAGTTGTATGAGTTCTTTATTATATTTTGGATATTCACCCTTCTCAGATATTATTTGCAAATATTTTCTCCCATTCTGTAGATTATATTATTTTTCTGATGGTTTCTTTTGCACGCAGAGGTTTTCAGTTTGATATAGTCCCACCTGTCAGTTTTTGGATTTTTTACCTTTGATTTTGGTTTCAAATCCAAAAAAAAATCATTGTTGAGACCAATGTCAAGAAACTTACTGCCACCTCTTTTCTTCTAGGATTTTTATGGTTTCAGGACTTACATTCAAGACTTTAATCTAGTTTGAGTTAACTTTTGTGTGTGGTGTGAGATAATAGACCAGTTTTATTCTTTTGTATGTGGCTGCCAGGTTTTCCCAGCACCATTTATTGAAGACACTGTCCTTTCCTCACTGTATATTCTTTGCTCTTTTGACCATACATATGTGGATTTATTTCCAAATATATTCTTGATGAGTAGCTAAAATTTATTTAATATTTAACTTCAGCTAACTTCTTAAGTATTGGTAGGAGCTCTTACAACATTGTAACTGTGGTTCTTATGAAATGCTATGCCTGCTTCATAAATATCTAGGTACAGTGCATGTCTGGACTTCTGAAATTTATTGTGTATCAGCAGACCATGTTTGCTTTCCTAATTTTATTGGATATTCAGTAGTGGGGCTCTTCTAGAATCAGAAGCCAAATTCCGCTTTTTATGGCATGGGACAGAAAGCCCTGAAAGTGAAAATTAAAACATGGGTTGAGACAATGCTCAGCAATCAGACAGGATTATGTGTGGCCCTGGAGTGTGCATGTCTTTTCTCCTCCCACAGGGTCTAGCATGCTACATGATCTGGTTTGGCTATCTCACTTCCTTCCATAGATTTGATTTTGTCACTGTGTCTGCTCTGGCTCCACTATGGTTATGAATGTTTATGTCTTCCACAAATTTATATTTTGAAATCCTAATGCTCATCGTGATAATCTTAGCATTGGGACCCTTGGGTGGGACCCTCATAAATGGGATTAGCTCTCTTACAAAAGAGACCCCACAGAGCACCCTGGCTCCATTTCTACCATGTGAGGACACAGAAAAGTCAAGAACTCAGCAGTGTGCAACCTGGAAAAGGACCTTCACCAGAACATGACCATGCTGTCATGCTGTCATTCTGATCTTAGACTTGTAGCCTCCTGACTGACGAGTACATATCTGTTGTTTCTAAGCCATCCAGACTATAGTGTTATGGCATAGCAGCCCGAGTTGACTGAGGATGGTTCCAACTCCTAGCTTGCCCCAGCTTAGATGGCTGCTAATCTACATAACCAGTAACAGGCTCCTGTGCACAGGCTTTCAATCTGTCACCTGTGTCTGCTCCCATCTGGAACACATGCACTGTCCTCTCTTACCAGTACAGGCTAGCCTGGAAAGTCAAATGTGTTGTATAACCATACAAATTGGTCATATGTTTCTGTGTTTTATAATACACCTAAGATTGGTTTGGAAATTCTGAGAGTCTCTAGGAGTCAAGCTAAGACACACAGTACCATTTAGCATTTCTATTACCTACAGTGCAGCTTCTTTGTGTATAGAGACTATGGATATTCTACAAGATGTGTACAGTAATATAAGCTAACTGGCACGTACAAATGCTTTGTAATGCTTGAGATAATGAATATGTGTTCAAGAGGTGAGTAATAAATTTCAAAACTAATAACTAAGGAGGAAAATACAGAATTGCATTTAGAAATTGAAAAAATATATCAAAGGAAAAAAGAATGAAATTTATCTCAGATAAGAAAAGTAAGAAAGTTAGAGTGTAAAAATAAGCCACACAAGCATATTATCATGTGGAATAATAAATTACACACAAACATGGCCAGGAACTGTCCAGGTGCCCTAAGTGGACAATGTACAAAGTCAAAATCATGAGGAAATACTATTGATGTGCTGTGGTCCATTTGGGTATTATGGGATTCCACTCATGTTTGGGGCTTCAGAGTTTCAAGCTTCTATAGTATTCTATCCTAGTACTTGTATGGGATTTTAGTTATACATTTTATTCACTATGAACCCTATTAATAAAAAAATTTGTAGGAGGCTGGGTTTGTATCATATTTGTCTTTGTATTGCCAGCATATAGCACAAAGCCCAGAACACCAAAAGCAAGATTAAAAATAAAAATAAAGCTAAGTAAATGAAAGGATATGTGGAAGAAAAAATACATGGATTAATAAACATTCTTAAGAAATTGAAAAACTCAGGCCCGGCCAAGTGGTGCAGTGGTTAAAAGCTGGCTTGGGATGCCAGTGGCCCTGGTTCGGATCCCACATATGAGAGCCAGTGATACTGCCCTCTTAAAAAAAAAAAGAAATTGAAAAACTCAGAATGGAGGATAGTAGCTGATTAATAGTGGTCTTCTAATTGATCTTGAGATTTCCCTTGCACATCTGTAAACTGGTTGTCCATAACATGCTGTCAATGACCTACATTCATTCTAACTTGCTTCCTTATTGGCTTGCATAAAACGTTTGTCTTCATCAGAGACAGTTATTAAGATATTGGATCTAGGTCTAAAGAGAAATATATTTTTAAAAGCTATGCAAAAAATAATTTCCTTCTCCAAAATTGCTTTTAGTTTGCACAAGGGAGCTCATAACAAATTGAAAATCATGTCTCAACAGAACTAAATGTACGTTGTGATTTTAGTTACTTTGTAAAATTTATATATATAGGAAAATAAAAGAGAAAGCCATACATTAAACTAGTAACAGTGGTTGCTCTGAGATGGTGGAATTATGGGTAATTTCTATTCTCTCTACAGTAAGCTTTATAATCAGTTAATTAGTTAATTTTAAAAATAACTTTTGAAATGCAAAGTATCATTAAGTTCTAAATATGGTATCTGCTGACGCCATGAAGACTGCCTTACAAAGTAAAAGAGTGGTGAAAATGATAGTAGATTTTAATCTTCTGGTGGATGTGGGTTCATGCCTGAGTGGGAAGGCAGTAGGGGGCTCTAAATGCACCCAGGGTTTCTGCTGGATTCACACCCCTGATCTATGGTCACATAGACACATTTGTCTGTACAATGTGGACTGATTCAAGCAAGATTTGTTTGTTTGAATTGTGTCTGACATTGTAAGCTCGTGGGATACTATACACAAAATGCAGATTACATTTCTAGTTTCTCTTGAAAGTTGAAACCTGGCAATACCTAATCCATACTTGTACATGGCAACAAAAGTCCAGAGTTCTTAAGCACCATTAGTTGGTCACACTTTCCTCATTTTGACTTTTCTCCTTCATCTAGTTCACTGTACCTATTTATTTTGTCTACCTGGGGGCACAGGAGGCATCAGATGTTGTGACTCCACTGTAGGCCCTTTTTTTCTTCAGATGAGGAAACAGAAAGTGGTGATAAATAGAAATTTATTTTGCCTTTCTTATACGTGAATTTTGTGTGTAGAGTGGGGGTGAGAATAGAAGGCTATTGATTGGTAGTATTTAACCAGACAGGAATTTTGAAATGTACACATTATTGTCTCCTTAGAGGTAAGTGTATACAAGAATTTGGAATTCCACATCAGCCCCAAAGGGTAGGCTGCAGGATTAGTAGACTTTGTTAGTGGCTGCAATTTTCGCAAAGTTTTTATGAAACTAGTCCCAAATCTGCCTTTTTGGAAATTAATGTTCCTAAAGCAAAAGTGACAAATAAGAGAGATGATTTATGAAATGGATATTAGTATTTAGATATTCTTTTTAGCTGGGAAAAGTTAAATATAACTATTAAAGATGTATATTTAAGTTATGCCAGATTAAAGACTAGAGTCCTTCCCAGTGGCAAAGATGAATTTACCAGGGAGTAACTTGAACTTTCCCTGGGCTCTCTCAAGAATAACTCTTTTGCCTGGGGAGTGGGAATGAAAGAGGAGATGGAGAAGACAGGGTAATATTAATGATCTCGGGAGCTCCCAGATGTGTATGACTCAATTTTCTCTAATATTTGGAGAAGGACGAATACAGGTGAGATGAAAATAGCCCACATATGTGCCTCTTATATCTGGGGGCGTTCATCCTCCACGCATCCCCAGAGATATTGGCATTGCTACGTGCACAGCTGGAGCCTCTGTCTGAACTGCAGCGAGGCTCTGAGACTTCATGATGGGTGTTTCTTGTCAAAAGCAAGGTAACCATGTTTTAACCGGCCTCTGCACTCAAGCACAATGAAGGAGAAAAGTAAAATCTCGATATGTTCAAAGGTTTGTTGTTGTTCCCCCCCACCACCCAATTATGGTTACTTGCTTTTATTTATTTATTTTTCATCCCCTTAGTATATGTCATGATCATTAGGTCTCCTCCCATGTAGAAATCTGGCACATCAGGCCACACTTTGTGCTGTCAGCTCCTATGAGTGAAATCTATTGCATTTGCCAAGTTGTCCCGCTTTTGCCTTTGTAGCAACTTTTCGACCACAATAACCATCATCAGTTTAAAGCCGGCATATCCATTACATTTCCTCTGTTCCTGCAGCCCCACATTAAGCTAATATTATCTATTTCCCAAGTGAAAAGAGTCCTTCCAGTCCTATCAATTATTAATTCCTTGCTTGCAGCTAATGTTTTCTTTGAATTATTTAAATGCATCTTCATTTATCAATAAACATAAAATGTTAAACAAAGAATACTGATGAAGGGCATTATTTAAGCTATAACATTTTATGAGATTATTTCAAGCGCCTTTTCTGATTTATTAACACAATATATTTTATAATTATTTTTCCATTTCTAAAAAAAAATATTCTGAGTGTTATCAAGAGGTTTGGAGATTTTGTGAGTGCTCTCTTCAACTTGTATTATGGTTTTGACAAGTTTCTTTTAAAGTATTGTTAGATGTATGTATATATCTCTGTTGTCCTCTGTGTGTGCATACACACAGATACACAAATGTGAATGTAGAAAAGTACAAGAATGTTTCTGTTTACTAATACACATGTTCATTATCTCTGATCTTGTTCTTCAAATTCAACATTTCTGTTGTGAATTCTATAGCATTACATTCAGCACAGCATATTTGTATGGGTTTAAAAACACATATATACAAACATGAATTAGGCAAATAGTCAAAGAACAATGTCCTTTTAAAGATAAAATTTTATGAAATAGGAAAATGAACAACAAATGTCTGTTGTTTATTGATTATTATTATTTTTTAAAACCTTGGCAATAGCACCCACATGTACACACACACAAATCAATCCTACTTGCCTATATTCTTTTTTTTTTTCGCTTCCAAATTGTGTAACCCCAAATAAAATGTGAGATATTGCAAAGTCCAGCTATAATATAAGTATGTTTTTATCCTGTTTTCTTCTGAAATAGCATGAAACTACATGCTGAAGTAAATGTTCCAGGTATACCAAACTAGAAAAATTAAATCCTTGTACATAATTGAAAAATGAAAATAGACTAAGGTAATAATTAATATAATCATGCAACCCATGCCACCCTTTGGCCCTTTCACTGACATTTATTTTAAAACTGTGGTATTCTTCTGACATTGTGATATTGGTATCAGTGGATCTAGTCAGTTCTTTCTCCAATCACAGAGCTCTGAATTCTCTGTTAATCCAAATTACCTAAGAAAACTCTCCATAAATTTATAATAATGTGCTATTATAAACATATGATGCATTTAAATGGTAATTACAAATTTATCTTCAATATTCAACAATATGCTTTGAAATATCCAACATTGTTTAATTCATGACACTTAAAAAGAATTCAAGTAATTCATCATGTATTATCCCAGTAATACAATTTTAAAGCAGACAGAGGTCCTGGAAATCACATAATCTAAGCCTTACTCTATAAAAATAAAGAAACTAAGATCTAGAAATGTTGTTGATCTTAAAGTTGGTCATAAAGCTAGGAACACTACAAATGTTAATTAAATGTTAAGTGTCTGCTGGATTGGCTTTAGAGAAAGGAAAACTATACATTTCAATGGCACATATGGTTTATCAAAATTGCTTTAGGTTGAAATTTATCAATTTTTTAAAAAGTCAACGGCCACTGGATTAGCTCTCAATATATAAGGCTTTGATTGCATAAAAAATATTTTGCAAACAAAAGTGTATCAAAATTCAGTATTAGTAACAAATCATGGTGTCCATTGTGATCCTCTGTAGGTTTTTAAATTGTATAACATAAGGTTCTATAAATTATTAAGTGACATAAACTTAGGATAAGCCCTAGGCAAAATGTGAACTAAGGGAGATAGTTCTTTTAAGCTCTTGTCTCTTCTTTTTAAACAGTGACTGATTCCTAAAGCAATAGCTGATAATTGCTTTCCCTTGTTACCTCAAATTTAAGACATTTCAAATACCAAGTGTCAGGCACTATCCTAGGCACTTTAAATAAGATGCTGTAATTATTCCCACGACCACCATTTCAGCCAGATTTTATTATTTCTGTTCTACAGATGGGACATCACACACTCAAAGAGGTGAAATGATTTTCCTGAAGTGATTTAACTAGTACAAAAATCTAAAAATCTGCATTTTTCTACCCCCAACTTTGAATTTTACCACATAAAAGCCAAGGAGAGCCAGGTTTTTGTAGTTTTGTTTTTAATTTATTAAAGTATAGGTGACATACAATAGAATCTCATATATTTAAAGTGTACAATTTGATTTTTTGACACATGTACACTCATGACATGCACATCCTAATCAAAACAGTAAACATAATCATCACTATCTAAATAATCTATGAATCGACTTGGGGAGAACTGCTGTCTTAGCAATATTGAATTTTGCTGTTCATGAACAAGGTGTATTTTCCTAAGTATGTAGGTCATCTTTAATTTCTTTCAGCAATGTTTTGTAGTTTTTAGGTTACAGGTTGTGCACAATTTTTGTGAGATTTATTCTTAAAATTTTCATTTTTTTGATGTTACTATAAATGTTTTTTAAAAATAAATTTAAACTTCCAATTGTGGCTAATACATAGAAATAAAATGGATTATTGAATATTCATCTTGTAACTTGTAACTTGGCTAAATTCACTTACTAGTTTAGTAGCCTTTCTATAGATTCCAGTGGATTTTTCTAGGTAGATGGTCATATCATCTATGAATGAAGACAGTGTTACTTCCCCCTTTCCAATCTAGATGTCTTTTTACTTCTTTTTCTTGCCCTATTGTACTAACTAGAGCCTCTAATACAATGTTAAATAAAGTGGTAAAGTCATCCTTGTCTTGTTCTTGATGTTAGGGGAAAGCATGTATTATGTCACCATCATGTATGATGTTGACTATAGGTTTGTTTTTGTTTGTATGTTTTTTTATAAATGCCCTTTATCAGATTGAGGAAGATGCCTTCAATTCCTACTTTTCTGGGAGTTTTTATCATAAATGGTTGTTGGATTTTGTCAACTGCTTTTTCTCTTCCTGTTACGATGATCATACGGTTTTGCATTTTTAGTTTAATATGGTGAATGATATTGATTGATTTTTTTAGTGTTAAACCACTCTTCCTTTTCTGAAACAAACCCCACTTTGTATGATGCAGTATTTTCTGTTTTTTGTGTTTTTTGTTGTTTTTTTTTGAGGGCAGTGTCACTGGCCCCTCATGTGGGATCCAAACTGGGGCCGCCAGCTTCCCAAGCCAGCGCTCCACCACTGCGCTACTTGGCCGGCCCAGTATTTTCTTTTTATATTGTTGGATTTGAATTGCTAAAGTTGTATTTAGAATATTTTTATGTCTACATAAATTTTAGATATATGTAATTTTTAATATATCTATAAGGAAATGAGGAATATTGGTATACAGTTTTCTTATGTCTCTTTCTGGTTTTGGACTCATAGAATGAGTTGAGAAGCATTACTTCTCCAATTTCCTGGAAGAATTTGTGTAGAAGTGGTATTTTATCTTATTTAAATTTGGTAGAATTTACCAGTGATGCCACCTGGGACTGAGATTTTCTTGAGAAAAAAATTTTTTTTTTAACAGAAAATTTATTTAATGGTTAGACAGCTATTCAGGTTATTTCTATTTCCCCTCTTCTGAATTTTGGTGGTTTGTGTTTTTCAAAGAATTTGTTCATTTCCTCTAAGTTGTCAAATTTATTTGCGTAGAATTATTCATGATATCCCTTTATTATCCTTAAAATGTAGTCAAACCTTAGTGTAGATTCCTCTCATATTCTTGATATTGGTCATTTGTGTGTCTTCTCTTTCTCTCTCTCTCTCTCTCTCTCTCTCTCTCTCTCTCTCTCTCTCTCTCTCTCTCTCTTTTTCTGTTCAGTCTGACTCAAGGCTTATCAATGTTATTAATTCCACACAGAGAGAATTTGATTTCATTGATGTTTTTATTTTCTATTTAATTGGTTCTACTCTGATCTTTATTATCTCCTTTTTTTCTGCTTACTTTGGTTTAATTTGCTCTCCTTTTTCTAGTTTCTTTAGGTAAAAGATGCAATAATTGATACAAGAGCTTTCTATTTTTTGAATATAGGCATTTAGTGCTATACATTTTTCCCTGAGCACTGCTTAAATGGCATCCTATAAATTTTGACAATATAGTGTTTTTATTTTCATTCAGTTTAAAATTCTTTCTAATTTGAGGCGATTCATAGACTGTTTGTTTGCCCTGACATAGGTAATTAGGTCTGGCTTAGACTGGTGGTAGTGAAAAGGGAGGGGAGTGAAGATTCGATAGTAGCCACTGGCTTGCTTTGAGGGCCATGGGAAAGGAAGGAAACAAAGTTCATGAAAACCGAGGTGTCTGGATAGAATGATAGTTTGGGTTTTAACGTGTGATTTTTTATTTTATGTCAGCAGATATCCTGAGGTAGTTTTCAATATCCAGTTGGAATTTTGCAACTAATATTTAGAAGAGCTATCAGAGACAAAGACTTCTTAGACTGAGTTACCCACAAGACAAAATGAAGGCAAGATATTGGATTAGATAGCTAAAGAACACAATACAGAGAAGTATTAATTAACCTGTATATGGAACTTGTTATGTGCTAATCATTGTTCTAAATAATTTTCGTACATGAATTTCATAATCACAAAGCTACGAAAAATATGCTATTGTACCTGTTTTACAGACAGGTAAACAAAGACACAGAAAGAGATGATAGTGAAGTAATGGAACTGGAATTTGAACTTAAAACCATCTGACTCCAGAGTTCATGCTTTAACTACTATTCTGCGCTGCCACTTTCCCCCTATAACAATATACTAGGTGGCACCCAAAACAAGTATATAGACAATCATGGCAAGATAATTTTTAAGATAATTTTTATCTTGTGTTTTGTTTTCACAATTGAGAAGGGTCAGAAAGAAGAGAATCAGAAAGAATCAGCACTCTCAGACTTTATTCCCTGTCCTTTTGCTTTTTTCTCAGAGAAAGCAGCTAAGTCCTATGTTTGCCTACCTCAGTTGTGGTTATGTTCAAGGATGGACCAAAAGCCATTGCCAACTGAACAAAACTACATCCCTCCTTTCATTTTCTGACAGTTGCAGCTTGTTAACTCTCTGAAAAGATGATGTTAGGATGAGAGACAGAGTCAAGTACTAACTATAATGAGGAAGAAAGGAGCTAGGGAAGTGTGGGGATATTCTCTAAGACCTACAGCTCTGCAGGGGAGAAGGCAGAACCTCAGAGGGAATGGTCAATGGTGCATATAGAAAGGGAGGACCCCAGTCCTGAGTCTTCCAGCCTTAGCACAGATCCCTGTTCAGGTTTGGCACAAGTGGACCCACCTGCTCACAATGGCAGGCAGGTTGGGTAATGGAAAAATCTAAGGCAACCATGATGGAATTGAAACCAGGGCCTTTTTCCTGATTGCCAACTTTTGGGCACCACAGAAGTTTTCTAGATTTGAAGGTTCTCATAATAATGAGATTAAATTTACCATTATCTCATGGGATGGAGACTTGGAGTAAGATTTAATTGATTTAATATTTGATTTAAAAAGATAATGAAATTTCTATTTCTTTCATACCTGAATTTTCAGAGAAAAATACATACCTGATACCTTTATTCCAAGAATACATTCATTCAATTGACCCCTTAAAAGCATGGTTAGAGCTCCTATTATGTACCAAATATTATATATGGTGCTGGGATTACCAATAAATATGTGTAAAATACTCTTTGCCACTAAAGGTGGCACAGTTTGGTAGTTATAAGAGCACTTGGATGGCAAAAGCAATAGAGCAGGTTTATATGTGAAGCATCAAGAGACAAACAAAGTTGAAACAAATTATTTATATTGAATTTGAATGCTGAAACCAAATAGATTATCAGGTGAAGTAGGGAAGAGGGGACAAGAGTGTATCAGAAGGAAGAAATTCCCCTCGAAAGAGCACACAGGTGTAGACAAAAGCTCTTTTGAAAACCACCAGTCAGCATGGTTTCATGGGAAGCTCTTTGAAGCAGATGGATCTCAGGCTGAATCCCCACTCTACCATGTAGAAAATCTGAAATGGACTTTCTCTGAGCCACAATTTGTTCTTGCTTTCGTATTGTTTTGTTTTCGTTTTGTTTTTTAATATGATCATTCTAACCTCCTACTAGGGTCTTATGAAGATGAAAGGAGATAAACACAAGACCCAAGCATAACGCTTGATCCTTCACAAATATTTCTTCCCTGTCTTCCCAGACAGAGGAAAGAGTGAGTCTGCAATGGCATGAAATAAACATGGAGGTGTGTTTGGGGGACAGCTCAGAAAAGGTCTTGTGTTTTGGCCTAAGAAGTCCAGGTTGAGACCTATAAAGAGTTATTTAAGATTCCTAAATTCTGTGATTAAATGCCTGTGGTAGAGAGGAGAGGATACAATAGAGGTCACAGAGCCTGGAAGGCAGGGACTAACTCAGGCGCTACTGCATGAACCAAACAGAAGATGACAAGGTCCTAACGGAGGATAGAGGCCCTGGAGGTGGGAAACAAGGGAAACACTCCAGAGATGATTTACAGGTAGAAGTGTTGGCACTCAACAGTAGGTGACTGATGGGACTGACAGGAGACTATCACAGGCTGTGATTTGTGGCCCCCAGTCACTGAGAAAATGCTAATGTGGCTGACTTACACGGGAAATAGAGGGGAGATGTGTTTGAAGATCTCCAGGTATTTGACATATCATTTAGACACGTCGAAGTTGAGGAGCCTGCCGCCTGCAGTGGGTCCACAAAATTATAAACTTGTGGGAAGTTAGGTGCGTATATAATTGGTAACTAGAACAGCACAGCCCCAAAGGAGAAAGTGTTTGATCCCTCTATTTGCTCCATGGTATATCAAAATCTATCAGAGGCATGTAAAAGAAAGAGGCCTGACATTTATTAGCACAGCTTCAGAACAATACCTTTCATCACATCATTTATAAGCACAAGGCTTGGCATTGATTATTATTAGTTTTTCAGTTTTACAGATGGAGAAATGATTATATCAGTAAGATACATCCACAAGATTTTTCTTCTGAATATATGCAGACATAATCAACAGAAGAAATACTTTTATTTTCTTGAAAAGATGAAATTAATAGTAATGTAACCTTAGCCTGGGTATCAGAAACTTGATTAAATATAAAAGGGCAACATCATTACCAAGAAAAAGATGGATAAATTGTAAAAACAGTCAACAAATGAAGTATCCTAGAAAAGCATGTGGGACCTACTTATGTGTCTAGTATGACCAAAAAGAACTTAAAAATAAAAAGTCTATATTCAAACATGTTAACAATATTTGTTCACATATTCAATTTATTCATTTAACATGTTTTTTTTTGAGTTCTGTCCTATGTGGCAGGTACTCAGTTAAGTGCTAAAGATAGAAAAATTAATAAGAAACACAACTTAGTGTGCAGAGATATTCATGGTGTAGTGGGAGAATGGTAAATGGTAAATCTGAACTGTGTGGCAAGTATCCTAATAGACATGTGCCCAGAATTTCAGAGAGCATAGAAATGAATTAGGGGAGGAAGCAACAGGGAGGGTTTCCTGGTGGAAGTGATATGTAACTTTACAACATGAAGGAGGAACCTAGTCTGAGGAAGTGGGGAAGAAGGTTCTAGGTAGAGAAGGTGACATGAACAAAACAAGGCGAGAAACAAATGTGATTCATGTGAGGAATTCTAAGCTGCTTCATTTGACATGAGCAGTAAGAGAGAGTGGGCAGCATAAGCGAGGAGAGTTGGATAATAATGGACCTTATTGACTTCTATAGACTCAAAATTTGCCCCATCATCAGGCTGAGTGATTCTAGTAAGACAGCAGCCTGCACTAGGGCTAAGCCAGCAGGAATGGACGCTGACCACTATTTCCTTGACTGTTAAAGCACTGAATCTGTTGAGTTGCGGTTGTTTTTGCCTCGATGTCTTCGGAAATGAGCCCCACTACACATTTCAAGAGATTGGATTAAGGTCACTCCAGAAAGGTTCTTAAATCCAAGACCATAAATCAGGCTTCATCACCCTACTTGCTCATCCCTCTCAAAATCCTTTCAACAAACGACAGGCACCATTAGAGATTAAATTCTATTCCCAGAAACCTGCCTCGGCTGCCACTCCTGCCCGAGCAATCTTAGGCACACGTATTTCCTGGAAGAACATTTCACCATCAGAATTGCTGACTGACTCAGACAACCCTTGGTCCAAACAGGAAATTTACAGGTGAGCTCTCTGTATAATTCTCCCTGGTTCCATACTCAAGCAGAGAGCATGTCAGATGTTTCCTTTTTCCCTTAAAATTTTTAAAAAGCACTTGTTAGGTAACTAAGTTAGAAATAAACCCCATACCATGTTTCTATTCTCGAGTGAAATACTTTATTGAAATCAACATTATAGTCACATTACCTCCTCGTGATTAATATTAGTGCAATGAATGAATTAATAATGATTGGCCACTAAGGTATTCCCTCCTCCCACCTTGACATGAAAAGGATCCAGGGCATTGATTATCACAAATATAATGGATTGATTCATCACTTATGGGAAAAGAGCTTCTCTTCCCATAAAACTTATTCTCTGCCGCCCCCCCCCCCGCCACCCGCCCCTTTGGGAGATGTATTATCTTTGGCAGCAACTCAAAACCATCCACAGATTATTCACTTCATCCAACAATTATAATTAAGAATGGTCATCTGAGCATCAGCCTGGGGTATGTCTCTTACAAATAAGAACACGTATGTCTCTTACAAATTAATTGTCATAGAAAAGCTATACCCAGAAGGAGGGTCTTCCTCTCCCCAGCCTCCCCTTGAATGATAACCACTGGAGAGCATGGTGGCCTTCTGAATAAGGTCATCAGTCACCCTGTTGGCTTAAACGTAGGGGAAATATCATTTACTGTATTACCTGTTGGAAACCTCAAAACAGGTTAAGGAGGCAATATCTTGATCTCATGATCTCATGGGTACTCATCTTTTCTGCAGGTATGTGTCCAATTTATTCATTAGGTTTTCTTCTTGGGCTTTATTGTCAACATTGCTGTTGGGAAGTGTTGTGCTTTTGTCCTACTAATTGAAAAAACATTCCTTTACCACAGTGTCCTGTGATTAAAAGTATAGAATTCAGGGTGGCCTTCACATAGGACCTGTTTTTTGATAAGCTGATATTAGGCCTAAAATTTTCCCTTCACCCATCATTAGCTTGCTGCAGCAATTCAACACCAACAGTTGTGTTTTTAATTGCACTTTTGAAAGTATCAGTTGATTTCCTTCCCATTGAGATTTTTATCCATATTAAATAAAAGGAGTCTAACATTAACCTCAAATTCTACACCTAACCATGTGCATGAAGATGGTGTCTATTTATTTCCACACTTCATATGGTGTTGTTGGATTTTAAGTGTCCTCCATCCAGTCTACTAATGAGCACTTGTGGTTTCATAATGAAATGGCTAATAATTCTTCCCTAGAAGTGGTGGGTAAATGGGCTACAAAAGTGGCTGTGTTTTATACATGCATAAATGTGAAACGGCAGCATTCAACATGAGTACATGTGAGTTCATTTTGATAAGCATTTATAGAGGGCCTACTGTGCGCTAGGCTCTGTTTGGTTCAGGCCATGGATGTATACAGAAACAAAAGATAATGCCCCCATTTTCAAGGGAGGAAAAGCATGTAAATAAATCATTTCAGTACAATATGGCACATAAAATAATAAATATTTTTAAAAATACTGATGTAGAACCAAAATAGACAAAATTAAGAATAAATAATTCACAGAGAAGGTGATAGCTGAGGAGGGTTCAGGTTAGGAAGAGAACCATGATGGTTTTTATTTTCTTTCCACTCTAGAAATAAAGATGAGCTGATAGAAATTATACTATAACCAAATACCAATGGACTTGCCTTCTCTGTTTGTTCAAAATTTTGTGCTTTATGTAAAAGCTTTAGGCCTGAATGATTTATTAATGTTCTTCAATATATAGTTCTACAGAGAAAATCCATAGGATATACATCTTAGGTCTGTAACATCATAAACTCATACATCAACTGCCTGTCAGCTATCCATTACCCTTAACTTGAAGAATTAAAATAATAATTGATAAGATAAAGGATTGTGAAAGGCAGCCTTAACTTGAAGAATTAAAATAATAATTGATAAGATAAAGGATTGTGAAAGGCAGCCTACCTATGATGATCATCTCTAAATTAATGATATCTTTGTAATGAGAATTGAGATACAACACCTTTTATTTGGGATTTCTTATAATTCAGAGATGACTTACTCATTAAAGATTAAAACAAAGCATATAAATTTGCTTTGAAGAGCAAGCTTATGATCAAGTCAAGGGAGAGAGTTTGTTTGTAATTACATGGTATGCTACAAGAGAATTACTACTTATGTCATCTGGCTTTTATAACCCGGAGTTGGATGCATGATTCTGATTTTTGTTTATAAACTTATTTTTAGATTCACCAATATATAATGATATATTGTTTCACAAAATTCTTTTAAAGAGCTGATGGAAAAATTTATTCCACAATATTTGGGACATGCAAAGCATTGTGGTTGTAGATGCCATTTCTTAAATGTAAAATCACTCTCCTATTAATGAGAATATACATGGTTCTTTGGCAGAAATATTGGAAGTAAAGAGACTGATATTGGCTATTACCATCACTCCTGTGACAGAGAAAGAATTTTTCATTTCTGATCTAGAGTTACAGCCTTATTAAAATTGAAAGAGAGGAAGGGAGAAGCATAGGGAAGGGGAGGAAGGAAAAAAGGAAAGGAGGAAATGATTTGAAGGGCAAAGAACTCTTACACAGGTTACTGTTTCTGTTGTTTGGCCTGTGTCCTTAATATTTATATTTGAAGGGAGGAAAATGCAGCTGATATATTTCTGCTCTAAAATTTCTAGCTCTACCATATCTCTCAAATTCACCATCCCATCTTGAGATTATTATGCTAAGCAAAATAAGTCAGACAGAAAAAGTCAAGGACCATATGACTTCACTCATGTGGGATATAAACTGAAAGTAACAAAGGAAACAAAACAAAGAAACAATGACTTATAGACACAGACAACAGTTTAGTGGTTACCAGAAGGTAAGGGGGAGAGGGGTATAGAAGAGGAAAAGGGGGGGTCAAATATATGGTGATGTATTTTAGAAATGTACACTTGAAACCTATATAATTTTACTAATCAGCATCACCCCAATAAGTTTAATAAATCAAAAAATTCACCATCCTGAGTGGCACGATAGTTAAGAGCTGGCTTGGGATGCCAGCAGCCCTGGTTCGGTCCCATATATGAGGGCCAGTGACACTGCCCTCAAAAAAAAAAAAAAATTACCATTCCTAATTTATACCCTCATTAAAACCTCTTAGTTTACTTCCTCTTTCCTTATATCAGTCTCTCCTTCACTTTCCTGTCAGAATAGTCCTCCTAAAGCTTAGCTTTAAGTATATAATTCCCTGCCTCAAAAAGTATTAATAATCCCCATTGCTGACCAAATTAAATGCTAGTTCCTCGCCCAGACCTTCAGAATCCTGGACTCTATAACCTCTGTAACTTAAACAGACGGACTTCCCACCATGCTTTCCAAAATGTAACTGATGCTCCTCCCTGACTGGATAATCAATTCATTTTCCACTGAACATGCCCCATAGTTTTATCCCTGAACTTGGTGCTCATGCCATTTCCTCTGCATGAAACATTCTCCCCAATTCCCAGTCTCCCCTGATGGAAATTCTACCCATTTTCAAGCCTATCCTTAGTGCCATCTGTTCTATAAGAACTTTCTTAATCCTTTTTTTTTTGCCCCCCTTCATTTGAACTCTCAGGGTACTTCTCCCATAGTGTTTATTTCCATGTATGTATTGATTTAGTCTTAACAGGAAAAGTGTGCCATGCAATGAGGGATTAGAGATAAGGCACAGATTCTGACTCAAGTTGTTCACAATTCCCTGGGAAAGGTGGGTGAGTACACAGGTGCTTTCCATAGAGTGTGACACATATTGAGGTTAGTCCAGGGTCCTGGAGGGGCAATAAGGAAAAAAGAAAGATGATTTGGGAAAGACATCCTAAAGCAAATGGCACGAGTGGGAGCTTAAAATTTGTATAGAAATTAGCCAAGGCAGAAGAAGAAAGGAATTTTAAGATATGTTACTTCAAAGGCCGTAGTGGTGGATCGGTAGGATGCTGAGCTGGGATGTGTTGCTCCCAAGAATTAATAAATAATATTATGTAATAATAATAATATATTAAGTATTCATGAACTTTAGGAGTGAGTTCAACTGTTGATCACTTGAAATCAGCTGTGGTTCGAGTATGTATAACATGGATCTAAGCAAACATTATAAATCAGGGCTTTTTAGTTTGTTTTCAGAAAGCAAGGTAACTAGGCCACCATTGGTTATGAGAGAAAATGGAAGGTTCACAGAGTTGTAAGCCATTTGTAGTTAGCAATTTGTATACTAAATTTACTCTTTGGCTAGATTGTAAACCTCTTAAAGTTAAGAATGGTTCCTATTCACCTCAAAGTCCTCTGGTTATACTGTGACCAATGAGGGTAGGTAGAGTCACCTCAGGCCATCAACTGAATCTAGATTAGAGAAGCATTGCTTCAAATGAAAAAATGTGCTTCTTAAAATTTTGGTTCAGGGCCGGCCGAGTGGCTCAGTTGGTTAAGAGCTCTCTCAAGAGTGTGAGCTGAGCTCTGAGCAACAGCAGTTTGATGCCAAGCCCGAGCTGAGTTGCCATTGAGCTACCAACAGGTGGCAGGATGGCTCAGCTAAAAAATTTAAAAAAATAAAAAATAAAAAAATAAAATTTTAGTTCAATTTACTTATTTTGTAGTGCTTAAATTTATTTTTCTCCCTTAATGAAAATAAACACCTCTTCAAAGAATGGAGTTTAGATGCAGTTGTCTGCTTGGAAGGGGGCTAGGAAATTATCCTAATGTGGCATTCATTCAGCAGGCTTAGTTTTACTTACATCTGTTAAGCAAAATTTTCTAATAATTTTTACAAACATTTTATTTAGATCTGAGAAATGATCAGTTGCCTGAATTAAGAAATGTTATGTCATTGAGAAAGGAGCTTTAGAAAAGACGGTTTCGAAGGGAACAGAAAGTTCTCTTATACTTGGCTCAAGTTTCCCTTTCTTCCTTGATGCTTTCCATGGGCTAGGTTGACTACACGACCCAAGTGTAATGTTTGTTAAATGGGTGACTACATTATTTTTAAAAATAACCACCATTTATTGAGCTCTTGCTCAGTGTCAGGTACTATTCTAAATCTTTGCATAAGTATCTCATTTAGTGATCACAAAAACTAATTTCCTTTTACAAATAAGGAAACTGAGGCTAACAGGTTAGGTAGCTCTTAAACTGCTTTGTAACAATGTATGGACAAATGACTGATGAATAAATGAATGAAATCTCCTTCACACTTGTATGACTACAAGTAACCTATTCCTGTTAGAGTTTAAAAACATAAAGTTAAGTTTATAAATGCAAGGAATGGAATAGATTTTCTGATTAACTCTTAAAACTAATGCTCAAAAATAATTTTTAAAAGTTGGTTTCAAATATTCCAAAGAAGAGCCATCCTTAACTTAATATTTTCAAATAATATAGATTAAACATCTGATATTGGAATATTTTTTTTTTCAAGCACCCCTACTCACTATTTAGTCCAGTATAGATGAAGGTTAGGTGAATTTCTAATAAACTAAGAGAATATGCCAGCTCTTTCAATTTATTTGTTTTGCTATATTTGCTATTTTCTCCTGAAATTTTTACAGAGCAAAATATACTAGTTTATTCAATATTTCAGCTCATTAGGTTTTAGCTAATTAAGTTTTTATTACATATTTTCATTTATTGATATGATCCTCAGCTAGGGTGTAGGGTTGTACCATTCAAGTCAGTGGCCTGGCTTGGTGACTACAACCCACCTGACCTTACCTGAATTTGTTTCTCTGTTCTTCACTCCCAGAAGCACCCTTTGATTGACATAGTTTCCAAGAGCAAGAAAAACTTACTGGGAGATTTCTGAGGTATTTTCTTAGGTTTGAAATGTTTTTTTGAAAAAGTTGTCCTCAATGTCTTGGTTGTTATCCACCCAACCCTTGTGTACCTCCAGTTAAAATACATTCATAGATGATGTCCAAAAAAGAATTCTATTAAGTCTGTAGTGTGATTTAAAGTGTTATCTGTTTTGAAATTTGTTCAGCCAGTTGTTAAGAAAGCCAGGATTATCCTTTCTTGACCGCATGCAAAGTTTCTATTTGTGATAGATTGTGTCACTGTTCCCAAATATTCTCCATCCTGCTTGTGAAAGCATCATCCATCACTGTCTATTGCCATGTGATCCCCAGTGCTTGCTGTGGGGACGAGGGCACATCCCACCTGACATCAGACATAGCCATATGACTTGACGATGAAATGTAAGCAGAAGCCATAAGAGCCCTGCATGATTTTGCTAGACCTCTGGCAACCAGAAAGGACACCCCAGAGAGAAGCTGCCATTTCAGTACAGACTCAGGGAGAAGATGCCACTTTGAGCAGAGCAGTCCAGCAGACAGCCAGTGGTCTCCAGCTAACACTTAACCTAAGCAGTCACTCAATTTTTGTTGTGGACCTCTGAGATTTGAGGACTCCATTGCTCAGTGTAACCCAGCAAAGCTTACTTGTACACCATACAACTTGCCAAGAAAACCTACATAAAATTAATGAAGAAGAGTAGGCTCATTTTTTCTCTTTTCTCTTTGTCACTTTCTATATATGTATGTGTGTGTGTGTGTGTGTATACACATATACACACACATATACCTGGTGTATATGGAAAGATAAACTTTAATTTGCATTTATGAAATTACCAAATAAAGTTTATCTTTCTTTCTCCATATAGTATACATAGTATATGAACATATACTAAAAGGAACTTAGGCATGCTTTCCCATCTTCTGATGAGTATGATCCTGGGGAACTGGCCTTAAACATTGCTTCCGTATTCCTTTTGCTGATTTTTTTGTCAGTATCTTCTCCTACAAGTTTCCTAATGATGGTAGAAAATGTTCCACATTCCTGGGAATAGGTGGGATGGTTATGAAGTCCAAGGAACATAAGCTTCCTCAGGAGGCCTTCCCTTTTCCTTCTGAGAGACCTTGGTACACACCACCTCAGGAAGACAGCGGTTTCCCCTTTTGTTTCTCATTTCCAGAAGAGTTTCTTGGTAATATATTGGCTTTAATTTCATGAGTATAGACTTCTGGCTTCTACTGACTCTAGATCTAGTTACTGTATCTACTCCCTGAGATATTTGCCCCTTAAGACTATTTTCCTGTTTGGAAATTATAGCCCTAAACTAATTAAGGACACCACCCTCTCTTTTCTTAAAGATAGGCTTAGTTATTACTTCAGAAACAATGTGATTACACAAGATTAGTTAGATTAATCAATGCTTTACAAGGTTAGTGAGCTCTCCCTAAATTAGATAGTGCCTTAGCTACTTCCTCATTTTGACCACTGCCAGGATAATTCAACTGTTGTTTTGCTTTTTTCCCCCCTAGGACGATCCAATTCTCATTACTAAATGTCACCACTGAGCTCCGCTTCCCGCACTTCTGAATGGGAAGGTTGATATTGTTGATATTTTCCCTGCTCTGTCCTGAAAGAATTGGTGATGTAGTTATTCTGTCAAAAGAATGAACCCCATTCCTCAGATCTAGACGTCCAAGCTTTCCTTTGGTTGTTAGAAGCATTCCCCCCTCCCCCCCCACTCCCCCCCCACTGCCTTTCTTCAGCCACAAAACTCTTGTCACAATCCAAACTGAGAGATCTCAAGCAGAGTCAACACTATAGCTTGTTAATGATACTGCATCTATTGGCATATAATGGGTCATCACAGAATAAATTGTGGCCCTGTGAAGCAAGTTTTTATCATCTTTGAACTTTAAAAGGATCAGGAACTGCTAGCATAATAATGAACAAAATGAGATCCAATTTCAGAATCAGTCCTCACCTCCTTTTCACCCCCAATCATCCAACTCAGGAGTTATCTTTTCCTGAAAGAGTGTTTCACATTTCTCCCTTTAAATGCAGGTTGGACTTTACCTGTAATTGTGGTCTGTTTCAATGAGCCACTTGTAAAAAATTGCTATAACATGTTACATATATCAAGACATATTATTTTTTTTGATAAAAAGATTGCTTAATTTTTAAGATGTTTCTGGGGTTTTCTCTTTTAAGCCATTAATCTTTGATTTTATTTATTCTATAAACCTGGCAATTTATTTTGGGAAATACCAGCAAAGCTGGATTTTGGAATCCTAATTCTTCACATATGGTACTAATATATCTCTGTCTTTGCCTTCATGCAACACAGCAACAGATGTCTAACATTTCTGGTTTTTAATAGGCCTCTGATCTTAGGAACGTCCCTTTTTGGAATAGGCACTGGTATGTTTTTAAAGCTACAGCTCGTTGACAAGATTGTGTTTTTTTTACAAGATTTGTTTTAACTAATGATACAGATTTCACCCTTATTTAGAGATTTCACTTAACACATCTGCTATCAGTGAATTTAGCTTGGTATAAAGATGGACACTTATATCGTTATTGGCCTTAAAAGGAAAAATCAGCTTCAACTCTACCTGGAAATAAAATATTGTGACCTATGGTCCATGAGTCTTTAATTGATACAGCCAATTTTAACTTTTCACAGATGTCCAATTGAAACAGCCTTTTCACAAGTATTCTGACTGCTTTGGTTAAGGAGTTGTGATTTAGAATTGGTGAAGGAGATAGTGGAGGGGTAGAGAGTTTTTGTTTAGTGAGAAGTTAAGTTTGATTTTCACCATAGGGAGTCACAATGAAGACCGTCACTGAAATATTTCTTTCTGATCGGATTTCACACATGGTTGAGAGAATATGAATTACACAGGGAGAGTTTAGTTCACATGTAGTCTGAAGGGTTGGTCTGCAAGAGACAACATCATGATTTATATTAGTAAATATTACATGGAGCTTTGGTTAGCCTGATGATAATTCTACTACTTAGTCTATCTCTTTATGATTACACCAATAAAAATACTACCTGTACCCAAAAAACTGTCTGATTAACAAATACAATGTTGAAACTTGAAGTGATTTTATAAATGTATTCAAAATATTGAGCCTATAGAAACCAAACGAACAGCATGTGAATTTCATAATGGTGTTTGAGATGTGTTTACCAGCATTGGTAATTTCTAAATGAGAATTGACTGGGAAAAGCTTTAAGATGAAGTAAATCTAATCAAAAGCCCCATACTCAAAAATTTTTAGGGGGAAGACTAGTTTTGTGGGAAGATACTTTTTAGAGTTCATTCAATGTTCCTTAGTTTTCCAAAATTTAATTAGGTGACAGAATCATAGAAATTTAACTATTTTGTGCTTAATATTTTAACACCATCTTTAAAAATGAAATAACTAGTTCAATAGAAGGAAAAATTTTGAACACTGAAGAAAGAAGTGTGTGTGTGTATGTGTGCATGTGCACATGAGCACATATGTGTATGTGTGTATTCTCCACCATTCACCTCAAAATAGAAATATCTAGGAAAATCAATTATATATATATATATATATATATATATATATATGAAAATTATAGGAATGAGGAATGCAGTGTATTTAGATTTCTTTCAGGAGAAAACCCTGTTTAATCAAGGATCAAGCAGCTTTGAGCTGAACGAATAGCCTTATTCAATCTTTCTAATTTTTAGACCTCCCATCAGTGAAGATTTCAAAAAATAAATTAAATAGAATATAAGGGAGATAATCTTATCAATCTACTTTACCTTGGTGCAGAAGGCAATAAAATAAGCTCTCCAAGTTTATATGTTGGTTTGTAAAATTCTATTTGCCTTTATTAACAAGTGCTTAAGGCTAATTTCTCAGCCGAGATCATAATTTTATCCATTTCTCACGCTGTGCTTTCATCAGGGCTACACTGAGAGACAGAGAAAATCATCCTTGGAAAGGCTCTAAGGGGGCTGCTGTTTTGATTGTCTTTGATCAAGTGCTTAATTAGGTCATCCCCCAAAAAAGTGTATTTTAATAACCTTATCATTGCTGAACAAAAGGGATTTAAATTCTACCATAAAGAGCTTTCTTCAGTGTCAAACATCTGTTCTAAAACTTATCATGGCAATATAGTCACTGAATTGCGTGAACAAATTTGATTAGCATCAACTTCTGGGAATAGTTTCTAGCTGATTGACCTGGGGACCTTATCTTTAAATATTGGCATTGTACGGATTAAACAAAATCCAAGAGAATGTCAGATATTAAGACACATAATTGCAGGTTAATTGGAAGATAAAGATACTTTAATCTAATGTTGAACTGGGGAAATATTGATGGTATTAACTTATTAGCTTTGCTGAGGGAAATAATCTTATTATCATAAGGAGGACGGTAGCATTGTTTTTGTATCAATGGTTCTTTCCTAAAATTTCTGTAATAGTCATTTGGGGCTCTGTCCCTAAGTGGTTGTTTTATTTGTTTTTTAGTTTTTTAACTGGTGCTCTCAGCCACATAGTAATCAGCTATATGAATTAAAAAGATCTCAGATGAATTTCTTAAGTTTTCAGGGAAATACAAACAGTGGTGCTTGTATAACTCCCTTTCTAGTCTATAATAAAGGAACATAGCATATATTACAATTTCTAAGAGCAATATTTTGGGTATGTTCCCAAATTTATTAGCACCTAAATGGAGAAACAATTCTGATTTAGGGAAATGGAAAATGACATGGAATCAAAACAGAAAATCTTGAAATGTAGGGAGAGAGGTTCACTGTTTTACATGTAGTGTCCTGCTGGGTTTTTGATGCTTTAGTTTTAGATGCCTTTCAAAAACCTACTCTCCAAAGCTAACATTCATACAAAGCTATTAGAAAGGCATAAATACAAGGTAAAGAGAGAAAATTAACTTTTTTCTAAGCACTTGATATATAGTTGTCACCTTATAACTTGGTGGGGGTGAGTGGTGGGATGTTATTCAACATCTTTTCAGAGAACTTGAGCTTGAGGGAAGCCAAGTAACTTCCTCCAGGTCACAGAACCAGAAATGGGAGAGTGGCTTTTGACCCAGGCATTTCTTGATTTGAGAATTCATGATTCCACTTGTTATGTCACAAGTGTATGTGTAAGATATATTTATATGTCCAAGGCACAGTCATCTTCAAATTTCTTTCTCTTCCAGTTCTACCTCACCCTTCACTTTTGGTGTCTTTCTCTATTTGGGCACAAGTTACAAAACAGAATAGGCAATGTTGCTAGAAGTGGTGATGAAGTAAGCCTCATGTTCATGGCCCCAAGTGAGGGAGGCAATTCTTTCTGTGTTTATAGATTTTCTTTATAATTATGGCTCTGACATGAACTAGACATGTGAAGTTAGACAAATACAACTTTAATTCTCATTTCCTATAAGATAGTGGTGGTAGGAGGGTGGGGTGGGCTATGGGCTTCACTGCTGTCAGTGGAGACTGCTGGGAATTGAGAGGTCGCATATCTATTAAAAACAACCAACCAACTAACCAACCAACCAACCAACCAACCAACTTCCCAGGTAATGCTGAGATGGCAGGCAATTTGTATAAGAATTAAGAAGGATAATTTTCTAGATCATCTCCAGCTCTCAGTGCTGAAATCATAATTCTGGTTTTCATTTTTTTGTAATGAAACTATTTGTACCAGGTTAATCACATCAGATTAGTTCTGATTTCTGTCAACCTCAAATCCATGAAAGGCCCATTGGTAAGAGGTGGAAGGAGTTACAGTGAGAATATGCTGAATTTATAATACTTCAAACTCTGAAATTTTTATAGTTAAATCATTTTTAAAATGCTGAAGACTTAACGTGTTTAACTCTATCACACACGTTTTTCAATGTGTAGCCATCATTTTTGAGCACTTCTCATTCTCTGATACAACAAGACACAATAGGCCATTTTGCACATTTTCAGCACTGGTATCAGCCGTTTTCCCAAGGAGAACCTCTTTCCTTTAGTGGAAAAGGATACTTAGAAACAAAGACCTGAACACAGTGTATACTCATTGCTCCAATGAGTGCTAGATCTGTCAGTGAACAGCTTGGAGATATATGTATGTATACACACATCACATGCAAACACATAGCTACCTACATACCTCCCTCATGCTTAGTGTGTGTGAATCTGCCCAAACACATCTATTCCTCTATTAATCATTATATGTAGTGTATAGGTAGTGGGTACATATGTAGGTTAACAGAGAAACAGATATAGATGTGTATAGGAGAATATATATGCACATGCCCATGTATGTGATCCAATATATACATACATGATATTGTATATATGTGTATGTGTATGCATATATTGTGTATAGATGCATGTATTTATTATAAATACACACACACATAGTCATGAGTTTATTCAGATAACTCTAATTCCAGCCCAATTCCACAGGGTTCATTCTAGCCTCTCCCATCCCCATATTTGCAATTACCTTTTGTACAATTAGCAATCTGTCTTTCCTTTATCACAACATATTTACTTATTATTTAAATGCTAGATTACACAAAAAGTAAATTTCAAAATTGTTTACCCATACCTCCTCAGGGGAAAAGAAAACGACATTTAGAGTTGAAGATTTATTTACAGTTTTTTTTTGTCTTTAGACTAACAATATATAATCCAAATACTGCTGCAAAAGTACTTATGTCACCACCACCCCTTCACTTAGTTATGTTATTTAATTGAGATTGACTTTGGTTTCTTTAATTCCATTTATATTTCTTTTGGGGGATTTTTTTCCCCAATGCTTTCTGATTATATTTTTGTTGATTATATTTTTAACATGGTTCCAAAAATCAAACGTATATGAAAAAGGTATACTCAGAGAAGTATCTATCATCTCCCTCCATTTTTTCCGTGCCAATACTGCCCATTTTCACCCACCCCAGACAGTTAATCCATACCACTGGTTTTTAATTTACCCTTCCTTTTTGCACATATGACAATATACAGATATATTTACATTTTCCCTGTCTTGCACACCTTCTTTCTTTGTTGTGTTAATTTTTGTTTCTTATAATATCATAAGTTAAAGTAATGCAGATAGTTCTCATTCTTTTACACAGCTGCATAGTACTCCAATGAAAGAATGTGGAATTGTATTTATTCAATCATTATTCTATGTGTAGACATTACCATTGTTTATAATGCTTTGAAATTACAAAAAAAATGTTCAATAAATAGCTTTCTACAAATGAGTTTACATATATGTAGAGGTATATCTTTAGACTAAATTCCAAGAAGTGGCACTGCTGGGTTAAAGATAAATAGTTGTGGTAGATATTTCCAAAGCCCCCTTGATGAGGGAAGTTGATATTTCTATTAGCAAATTATGAGTTCCTGTTTCTCCACAGAACTTCTAATACAGTGTGTTGTTATACTTTCTAATATTTGCTAATCTGATTATCTTTGTGTGATTTTAATTTACATTTTTTGTGAGGATAGTTGAATATCTTTCCATATACTTAAGGACTATTTTAATATCTTAGAAACTGTTTATATCTTTGACTAATTTGTCTATTGTTTTTGGTCTTTTTTTCCCTCCCTCTATTCTTAATATTTCATTAAGTATTGAGAATGTCAACCCTTTACCTATGATATATATTACAAATATTTTTATTCAATTTGTTAGATTTTGTGTGGGAGGGTGGCTTTTTCATGCAGTCCCCTAACCCACCTCTGGCAATGGCCAGTTTGTTCTCCATGTATTTCTGAGTATATTTCTATTTTGTTTATTAGTTTACTATTTTTTTTAGATTTCACATATAAGTGAAATTATATGGTATTTGTCTTTCTGTGTCTGACTTATTTCACTTAGAATAACGTCTTCTAGGTCCATTCATGTTATGAATAGCAATATTTCATTCTTTTTTATGGCCTAGTAATTTTCCATTGTTTATATGTACCAAATCTTTTATTGATAGACACTTAGGTTGCTTCCATATCTAGGCTATTGCAAATAATGCTGCAGTTAACATAGGGGTGCATATACATTTTCAAATTAATGTTTTGGATACCTTTGGATATATACCCAGAAGTGGAATTGCTGGGTCATATGGTAATTATATTTTTAATTTTTGGAGGAACCTACATACTTACTGTCTCCCATAGTGGCTACATCAATTTCCATTCCCACCAACAGTGCAGAAGGGTTCCTTTTTCTTCATGATGATAGCCATTCTGATGGGATGAGGTGATACTCTCTTTGAGGTTATAATTTGTATTTCTCTAATTAGTGACATTGAACATCTTTTCATATGTCTGTTGACCATCTGTATGCCCTCTTTGGAAAAATGTCTATTTACGGCCTCTGCCCATTTTTTAAATGATGGTTTCTTTTTTTTGGTGTTAGGTTATATGAGTTCTTTATAAATTTTGTATATTAATCCCTTATCAGATGTATCATTGGTGAATATCTTCTCCCATTTACCAGGTTGACGTTTCATTTTATGGATGGCTTCCTCTGCTGTGCAAAACATTTGAGTTTGATGTAGTCCCATTTATTTATTTTTTCTTTTGTTTTCTTTGCCTAAGGATGGATGGATATATATATATATATATATATATATATATATATATATATATATATATATAGATATATATAATCTCAGAACTCAGAACAATGTCAAAGAGTTTACTGCCCATGTTTACTTCTAAGAGTTTTATGGTTTCAGTTCTTACATTTAAGTCTGTATTCCATTTTTTTCCTTTTACTGGTTTTTATCCCAATTCCTTTTTTGTTATTAAAGTTTATCGGTAGTGACAATGGTTAGTAAGGTCACATAGATTTCAAGAATACAATTCTATAATACATCATCTATATATTGCATTGTGTGCTCACTACCCAGAGTCAGTTCTCCTTCCATCACCATATATTTGATCCCATTTACCCTCATTTTAATCCATTTGGAGTTTATTTTTATATATAGTATAAGAAAGTGGTTTGACTTCATTTTTTGCATGCATCAATGTTTCTTTGTTTATAGTAATTTTGCACACAAGTGATTTTTCTAAAAATTATTAATTCAACTTTATCAATTTTTATGTTACTATTGGGTTGTCGGAAAAGTCATGATGCATTTTTACAACGAAAAACAGAAAAAATACATCATGATTTTTCCAACAACCCAATATATCTGTGTTTTGAGCAATTGTGCATAGGAAACAATATAGCTCTTTAATTTAAAGGCTATTGTGTTTCCCTTTGTATATGTTCCTCTCCTGACCAAACCTTCTCAGTCCCGAATTATTGTCCCTTTTTCTTTTCACTAGCTTAGGTATTTTCTATAATTTTACCACACCTATCACTAACCTAGACAGTGTATTATTTATTGTTGTATATGTTTGAAGTTCAGGTAACTATAAATGTATACTTAATCATATTTTGTGATTTACTGTTCACCATTATTCTGCTTAGTTGTTTATCTTGTTGCCCATAGCTTCATTGATCTGTAGTATTCTATTATATAAATATGACACAATATTTGGGCCATTTCCCAATTACTTTTTTTATTACAAATATGCTGTTTGAATGTTTCTTATACATGTTTCTTGATACTGGACATATACAAAAGTTTCTCTAAGATATATATCTAAGAATGAAATTTCTGAGTCATTTTCAATTCCAGTAGATAATGTCAAATTGCTTTCTAAAATGCTTGTACCCATTTATATTCCCACCAGCAGTATATAAAAATTGCTCTTGGGGCTGGCCGAGTGGCGCATTGGTTAAGCGCTGGTTTTGGGATGCCAGCGGCCCCGGTTCGGATCCCACATGAGGGCCAGTGACACTGCCCTCTACAGCTAACAACAGCTCCACCTGGAGCTGGGCTGTGCGAGCCCCGGTGATGGTGTGGGCTGCAGCCCCTGCTGCAGTGGGCTGCCATAGGCTACAGTGAGTGGCCCACAGCCAGCGTGAGCGGCTGGCAGCCAAGTGTGAGCTGCCAATAGCCGCGGTGAGCGACATCCAGAGGCCAGCGACTGAACTGCCTCATCCGGGAAGAGCGCAATGACGATACCAACAGTGAAGCAACATCCTCCGCAACTAAACTGAAGAACAAAAAGACAGCAACTTGTCTGTTCCCCTTCCCCGATTCCCCAACGCTGTTCCCCTCTGCCAATTCCCCAATAAAATCTTTAAAAAAAAAAAATTGCTCTTCAATTATATCAGGACCAATATTTTTCTAGCTACAAATCTGCTCATCTTTTAATAAGCATATTGGCTTTTTGCTTTTCCTCCTTAGGAAAGTGTCTGTCCAAGTCTTTTGCCCACTTTTTGTTGAATTGGATTTTTTTAAATTATTCATTAGAGTTCTTTAAGTTGTTCTGGATTTGAATAATTTGTGTGTTATCATGCTATAAATATTTCCTCCAAGTCTATTCACTTTTTAGCAGCATAATTTGATGAACCTGAAGTTCTCAATTTTCATACTGTCAAAAATAACAAGTGTCTGTTTCATTGAAGATTTCTTATATCTTGCTTAAAAAAATCTTTCCATACCTTGAGGACAAAAAACATTTCTCTGATTGTCTCCTAAAGTTTTCATACTTTTGTCTTCAGAATTTAAGCTTTCATCACTGGAGTTGATTTTCATTTGTGTGATAATATATGGATTACATTTTTCCCCCATATGGATAACCAATTGTCCCAATGCCAATTTATATATCCTCCACTTGTTTGCAATACTAACTGTGTCATAAATCAAATATTTACATTTTTATTTCATTCCCAGATTTTCTATTCTGTTAAATTGACATATCCCTACAAAAGGACCACATTGTCTAAAATAAAATAGTATTATTCTAAGGTTGGATACCTACTAAGACACATTCCCCTATGAAGTCATCTCTTCATTAGCAATGTGCCATTTTTGTCCCTTTACTGTGTCTTATAAATTTTAGATCAGTTTTCAAATATTTCTAAGTCTCAATCTTTCACTCCCCTCCCCCCACCTTTTGTTTTCTCTCTGCCTCTCTCCTTGTGTCACACACACCCCCTGTTGGCATTTTGATTGAGATTAAATTGAATCCATAGATCAATTTGGGGGGAATTGACATCTTCTCAATATTAAGTGTTGTAATGTCAGAATGTGATACCTCTCTCCATTTTCAGAACTTTTTTTCAATAAAGTTTATACTTTTCTCCATAAAGCCTTCATACAAGCTTTTTAATATTTACTTTTAAGTATTTTATAGTTTTATTTTTTATAAATAGTTGCTATTTTATAAATTGGATTTTAATTCTTTGCAATTTGTGAACAGAAATGAAATTGATTTGGTATGTAAGAAATTTGCTATATATAATTTTTGATTTTAATAAATCATGCATTGTTTCCTTTGTGATTCTATGTTGACAATTGAATTATCTGTAAATAATATCTGCCTCCCCCTTTCTAAAACTTTTACTTTATATAGTTTTATTTATTTTTGCATTATCCACAAACTGAAGAATAATGTTGAATAGTAGTGGGAATACCTAGCACTCTTGTCTTGTTTCAGATATTAAAGGGAATTCTTTACTAAATATTGAAAATCATAAATGTTATATTTTATCAAAGTCTTGCTGTACCAACTGAAATGATGATCTGTTTTATTCTGCTTTAATGTTTTATTAATTAATTACCTTGATCAATTTTCTTATATTGACCGTGTAATCCTTGTCATGACGTATTTCTATGTAGTAGAATTTGGTGTGCTAATATTTTTAGTAGTTTTACATTTCATATCACAAGTAATTTTAGCCTGTAATTGTCCCTTTAGGTACTATTTTATTCAGATTTTGAATTAAGTTTATCCTAGTTTCATAAAATATATGGGAAATTTTCCTTTTTTTTCTGTGGTCTGTAATTGTTTGTGTATATTTCTAATTATCCTTTGTTATTAGGTAGACCTCGCCCCATTCCCACCCACCCCACCCCCCAAAAAAATCGAGACCTGGTGTTTTCTTTGTTGAAAGTTTATTTTTTTCTTTGTTTTTTTAACAAGTAATTCAGTTTGAATCATCATTCAGATATATGCTAACTGTGACTTCAGTCATAGTATTTTGTTAAAGTCATAAGTTAGCCTCAGCTTCTTCCTGAAACTTAGGAAGCCTGAATAGCCAAATGCCATGCTGATGAGATTTCTGCAAACCAGATCATGTGGTCATATATGATTTCTACCACATTTAATGCGTGTAACACTGTACCTTTATAAACAAGTCAGATATTCAGATTTACTATTAAAATCGCCATGTAGATAAGCATTCTAGAGGTGACTTGGAATCAAATTCAAGCACACAAGAGAAATTTTTCTGTAAGCTTGTGAACAAGAAATGTCATCAGTTAAGGTGAAAATCAATACTTACTCTTGTGAGACAAATGCTACAAAAATGAAGTATGAAATTTATTTTAACATTGACAATCAATAAAAATTTTCAAATAACTAAAAACTAATAAATTGGCAGTAAATATATTAAGAGAAAAGATATTAGCTACTAGATTAATTTAAGATGAATATTTTATCCTTTTTGAGCTAATTTATGCTTTTTAAAAACTAAAGTATTAATTAAATCAAGAATAGTAGATGTCAGAACATATTATAATCCTAAATTTGGAAAGTTAGTTATTTTGCTATAATTCCTAACTTGAGCCAATGGATTATAAATAGAATATTAATGTTACCAGCTGAAAATACCATGAAGAAGAAAACTCAAACATCACATAAACTTCAATTCTTAAATCATCTTAAATGCACACAAATATATGTATAGAGAATATGAAGAAAGTAGTATACTAGAGATATTTTCTTCTTGCTAATAAAACTTGAAAGAAGTGGACTTGACAATAATTTAAGACGATTCTTAGAGATTTTTCATTTATAAAGGCTAAAAATGTAAAATATGCCTGTAAAAATGATAGCTATGGATTCATAACCAATTTTAGTAACTAAAAATACAGGGACTTTTTTTTTTTTTTAGATTTATCCAAGTTTTGAATTCCAAGTACAAATGACTACTATAAAATATTTTATGAGAAACATTTTCCTTTGTTATATTCAGCCAACCATAAAGAAGTTTGTGATACCAAAAAAAAAAAAAAAGAGCATATTTGGTATTAGAATTATATAATATGTTTCTCATAGCTATAGAAGAAATATAACAGCTGACACTGAAAAGAATTACCATTCTTGCAACATAACTTTAAACTTTCACAATTTTCTAGAAATACTTAAAACATAATTGCTATTATAAACAAATATTTCAAATAAATTTCAGATTTAATTCTGTCTTCTCCCACAAATTCATTGTGATGATTTCATTTAGCTTTGACCTTGGCTTTGTTTGAATTTTATCTTACTATCTGTCAATTTAGGAATTGTCCAAAATGAGCTTTGGGTAGAACTCTAATTATACAATTATTCAGATTTTCTATTTCTTCAGTCAGTTCTGATGTTATTTTTTTTTTTTAGAAATTAATTTTATCTATGTTCTCAAATGTACTGCTATAACATTATTCTTAATATTCATTTATCTTTTAAATCCCTACATCATCTAGGTTGTGTCCTACCTTTTATTTCCCTTAAAATTGTTTATTTTTCCTTTTCTCATTTTTCTTGATCAGTGCACATGGATGCTTGTATTTTTTATCAGTCTATTTAAATAGTTTTTTGTTTTATTCAAATTTTATTGGGGAACAGTGTGTTTTTCCAGGATCTATCAGGTCCAATTCAAGTAGTTGTTTCAATCTAGTTATGGAGGGCGCAACTAAGTGGACCATGCGGGGATCGAACTGGCAACCTTGGTGTTATGAGCCTGCTCTCTAACCAACTGAGCAAACCAGCCTCCCCTATTTAGAAAAACATAATTTTTGGCTTTGTTGTCTCTGTTACATAGTCATTTTCTTTTGGATTACTTTGTGTTGTTATCTCAAGCTTTTCTGTTGAGGTACAACATATATACCATAAAGTTCACAAAACTTAAATATACACCTAAATGAATTTATACAGATGAATACATCTGTAAAACCACCATCCAGGTCAAGATATGGGATAGTCCATAAAGTTTAATTACATTGTATTCATTGCAAATTAATACTTTCAGATAAAACTTCTATCATTTTTATCACTACCAATTAGTTTTGTCTGCTCTTGAACTCCATGGAATGGAATCATACAGTATATAGCCTTTCATGCCTAATTTTTTTCAGTCAACATTATGAGATTCATCCATACTGTTGTCAGCAGTAGTAGTTTGTTTTCTTTTTTTATTGTTCAGTATTGTTTCTTCTTTTAATTTTCACCCCTTGGTTTCTTTTCCTAATTTTTTAATGTAGGTGTTAGCTCATTGAGCCTTTCTTCTTTTCTTTTATGGCTAAGTACTAACTTAGCTGTATTTCATTAATTATGACATAGTATTTTGGTATCATTCAGTTTAAAATGTTTTTTGAACTTCTGCTACAACAACTCATCAGATCATGACATTTAGAAATGTACTTCTTAATTTCCAAATGTATGGTGGAGGTTTTGTTGGGTTTTATTAGTATCATTTTCTTATTAGTTCCAACTTACTTGTATTATGGTCAAACAAATTTGTTAAGATTTTCTGTTAAGATTTTCTTTATGGCTATGTTTGTGATCAGTTTTCATAAATGTTTTATATGTGTTTGAAAGGATTATTTAGTTGCTATGGGGTAGTACAAAATTCCCCATATGTGTATTAAATCAAGTTTGTTTTGTTCAAATCTTCTTTATGTCTGAGTTTTTGGCTCTACGTTATCAATTACTGAGAAACGTGTGTTATAATATTCTACTGTGATGGGCAATGTAGCAGGTTCTTTCTGTAGTTCTGTCAATTTTTGCATTATATGTTTTCCTTTTTGTCATTCAACTCATAAAATTTAGAAATGTTGTATGTTTTTGTTAAATGAACTTTTATCATTTTACATTGGTTTTGCCTTAAAGGCTATTTTTTTTTTTTTTTTTTTTTGAGGGCAGTGTCACTGGCCCTCATATGGGGGACCCGAACCGGGGCCGCTGGCTTCCAAAGCCAGCGCTTAACCACTGCGCCACTCGGTCAGTTAAAGGCTATTTTGTATGATACATGCATAGCTAGAAAAGGTTTTTTTGGATTATTATGTTCAAGCATTTAACACTTATATTCAAGCATTTTGAATGCTTATATTATAGATTTGTCTTTATAAATACCATATAGATTTTTATTTCTTAGTCCTGTTTTTAAATACTTGTCTTTAAATATTTAAAATGCATTACATATTTTATATAACTGAGAACATTTTTTATTGTGCTTTTTATTTGATCCACTGCTGTATTTTTCTCTTTTTTTCCTCCCTTACCTTTTGGATTGATCAAGTACATTTTTAATCATTCCATTTTTTAATCCTCTAATTTTAGTTTATTTATACAATCAATTTCCTATATTTTAAAATGCATAAGCTAACATTTACTCATTGCTTGCACAAAACAAGGACCTTAGAACACTTCATCTCTATTTAACAAATTTCCTAATTTGCTATCAATACTTTTATTCTCTCTCTCTCTCTCTCTCTTTCTCTCTCTCTCTCTCTCTCGATATATATATATATATATCTCACATTAGATTGGTTTCAGGTGTACACATGATTTGACTTCATATATATTGCAGAATAATCACCACAATAAATCTAATTAACATTCACTATCATGCATAGTTACAATTTTGTGTGTGTGTATGCGAGTGTGTGTGATTAGAATTTTTAAGATCTACTCTCTTAGAAACATTCAAATTCACAACACAGTATTATTAACTATAGTCAGAATGCTGCACATTACATCCCCAGGACTTATTTATTTTATAACTGGAAGTTTGTACCTTTGACCACCCTCACACACTTCTCCTCTCATCTACCCCTTGTGACTGGCAGCCACCAATTGTTGTTCTCTGTATCCAAGAACTCACATTTTGATTTTAATAGTTCACATCTAAGTGAACCCATACAGTTTTTGTCTTTCTCTGTCTGACTTATTTCACTCACCATGATGCCTCCAAGGTCCATCCAGTTTGTCACAAATGGTAAGATTTTCTTCAATTTCATGGCTGAATAATACTCCTGTGCATGAGTCCACGTGTGTGTGTGTGTGTGTGTGTGTGTGTGTGTGTGTGTGCCACACCATGTTTCTCCATTCATCTGTCACTGGACACTTAGGTAGTTTCCATCTCTCAGCTATTGTAAATGATATTGCAATGAATATGGGAATTCGTATATATTTTCTAGTTACTGTGAAATTGCTGGATCATATGGTAATTCTACTTAATTTTGAGAAACCTCCATACTGTTTTCCATAGTCATTGCACCAATTTGCAATCCCACCAACAGTTTACAAAGGGTCCCTTTTCTCCACATCCTTGCCAACACTTGTTTGTTGATTTATTGATGATCGTGGCCATTCTAACAGGTGTGAGGTAGTATCTCATTGTGGGTTTGATTTGTGTATCTTTGATGATTAGTGATCTTCATATACCTGTTAGGCATCTGTATGTCTTTGGGAAAATGTTCATTCAGGTCCTCTGACCATTTTTAATTGGATTATTTATTTTATTTATTTATTGCAATTGAGTTGTATAAATCATATATTTTGAATATTAACTCCTTTTTTGCAAATATTATCACCCATTCAGTAGGTTGCTTTTTCATGTTGTTGATGGTTTCCTTTTGCTGTGCTGAAGCTTTCAAATTTGATGAGCCCATTTTTTTACTTTCATTTTTTTACTTTTGTTGCCTTTGTTTTTGGTGTCAAATTCAAAGACAATCTTCACCAAGACCAATGTTAAGTAATTTACTGCTGATGTGTTCTTCTGAGAGTTTTATGGTTTCAAGTTTTATGTGTAATTCTTTAATCCATTTTGAGTTAATATTTTAAGTGTGGTGTAATATAGTGGCCTTATTTCATTCTTTTGCATGTGCCTGTCCAGTTTCCTTATCAACATTTATTAAAGAGACTGTCTTTACCCCATTGTATATTTTTGTCTCCTTTGTCATAGATTAGTTGACAACATAAGTGAGAAATTATTTTTTGGCTCTCTATTCTGTTCCATTGATCTATGTCTGTTTTTACACCAGTGCCATGCTGTTGTGAGTACTATAGCTTTGTAGCATAGTTTAATGTAGATAGCATGTTACCTCCAACTTTGTTGTTCTTTCTCAAGACTGCTTTGCCTATTCAGGGTCTTTTGTAGCACCATTAAATTTTAATATTAATTTTTCTAGTTCTGTGAAAAATGCCTGTGATATTTTGATAGGGATTACATTGAATCTGTAGATTGCTTTGGGTAATATGGACATTTTAACTATGTTAAGTCTTCCTATCCATGAGCATAGTATATGTTTCCATTGATTTGTATATTCTTCAGTTTCTTTCTTCTATATTTTATAGTTTCCTAAATACAAGTCTTTTATCTTCTTGGTTAAATTTATGCCTAGGTATTTTATTTTATTTTTTTGATTCAATAGTAAATAGTATTGTTTTCTTATTTTCTCTTTCTGATAGTTCATTATTGGTGTATAAAAACGCAACTGATTTCTAAATATTAATTTTGTATCCTGCTACTTTACCTAATTCATTTATTAGTTCTAATTGTTTTTTGGTGAAATCTTTAGGGTTCTCTGTATATAGAATCATGTCATCTGCAAATAATGGCGGTGTTACTTCTTCATTTCCAATTTTCATGGTGTTAATGTCTTTTTCTTGCCTAATTTCTCTGGCTAGCATTTCCAATACTATGTCAAATAAAAGTGATGAGAGTGAGCATTTTATTTGTTCCTAATCTTAGAAGCAAAGCTTTTAAGTTTTTCATCTTTGAGTATGATGTTAGTTGTAGGCTTGCCATAAATGGCCTTTATTATGTTGAGATATATTCCCTCTATACTCTCTTTGTTGATTGTTTTTTTTAATCACAAATGGATATTGAATTTTGTCAAAGGCTTTTTCTGCAAATATTGAGATGATTACATGATTTTTATCCTTCATTTTGTTAATGTGGTGTATCACATTGTTTCAGCCTTCACAAATGAATAATATTGTATCCCTGGAATAAATTCCACTTGTTCATGGTGTATAATCCTTTTAATGTACTGTTAAATTTAGTTTACTAATATTTTGTTGAGAACTTTTGCATTCATGTTCATCGGGGTGTTGGCATGTCATTTTCGTCTCTTGTGGTGTCCTTGTCTGGTTTGGGTATCAGGGTAATTCTGGCCTCGTAAAATGAGTTTGGCATCAGGGTAATGCTAGCCTTATATAATGAGTTGCTTCTTCTGGTTTTCTTGGAAGAGTTTGAGAAGATTAATTCTTTAAATATTTGGTGGAATTCACTTGTGAAACCACCTATTACTGGACTTTTGTTTGTTGGGAGGTTTATGAGTACTGATTGAATCTCCTTACTAGAGAGCACAGAGAGGGCACCCACTGGCTTCTGTCTCTTGAGTGGACCTAAGCAGGGTCCTAGATGTATATCAAACTAGAACCTGCCCCTCAGGCCTAAGCTCCAAGACAAGCAAATAGCCTCTTTCACAGAAAGACTGAGGGTGTATTTGAACCTGCTTGTGCAATGCCATGGAATCAAAATCTGTTGATAGCTGCCTATCTGTGTGTTATAATCCCCTGGGACCCAGGAATGCAAGTCCTACTGGACGCAAGAGCCAGATGATCAAAGGGCACCTCCTTGGCTGCTGCCACAAAAACTGGGGCACCAGGTGCAAAACACAGGGCATCAGACACATCTCAAAGCTCCCCTCCTGCAGATACTGGCCTTGTGGAGTATAGCTGAGGGAGAGTGCCAAGATAAATGCCAACCCTCCAAGGTCTATGAAAAGGACCTCAGTGGGCCCTTAGATGCATATTTAAGTAGAAGCCTGCCTCTCAGGCCACAGCTATGAAGATAAGCCAGCAGGCCTCTTTTCCGGAAAGACTGGGGTTCTGGGACTGTTGCTTCTTGCTGTATCCTGGGAGTGGTACCTGGTTAAGTCTTTCTCCAAGGTTCAGACCTGTGGAACTCATGAGTGTAAACTGCATTAGTAACCAGAGCCAGGTGATCTAGAGATGTCCCCCGGTGGCAAACACAAACATCATGCTGCCAGAGGTTATGAGCTTTTTTCCTTGATTTATCCATGAGCTGCAGTGAGGCAGAGGGAAAGAGCAATGATGCTGTCCACCAACCTCCATCTCCAGAGTGCATCTCAGTAGGCCTTTAGATATGGACCAGACCAGAGGCCTGTCCCTCAGGCTATAGCTCCAGGACAAGCAAATAAGCCTCTTTCTTTCTGCTGTCTGTGCAGTGCCCTGACAGCGGTAGCCAGCCTAGAACAATCTCTCTGATTGTTCCTAGGGATCTAGGTTCATTAACTTCCTCCTCTGGCCACCAGAACCATGTGATAATGATCATCCCCTGGGTGGTAGCCATAAAAGTCAGGGTGCCAGAGGAGGGCACAAGCTCCTTTCTGTGAGGTACCAGTGAACTAGAGCACAGCAGGGGTGGGGCACAAAGATGGTGCCTGGCGTCTACCAGCCTACACCCTGGAGAATACCCCAGCATGCTCCAAGATGTGTGTTAAATTAGATGCCTGCTCCTCAGGCCAATGCTTTAAAATAAACAAATAAGCCTCTTTTACAAACTTGGGGTACTTTTCGAATGGCCGTCTCTGTGCTGGGTGTTGAGGTAGGCGAGTCTAGGTGATGGCCCTTTAAGAATGCTTTCTCAGTTGGCTGGAGCCTTATGGGTCTCATGGACGAGAGTCCTGTTGGCTATATGTTTGGGGGCTCATCTCTCAGATGCATGGCTTAAAAGCCTGATTGTGAGGATCAAACCCTTAGTTCTTCTGGGAAATGATTTGGGTTTTGAGGTCCTTCCTGATTATGGATCACCACTCCAGGGCTGAGGTTTAGGGCAAGGAGGCTCAGCCTCTAACCCATTTCAATGTGGGTTTTTTTCTCATTTGCCAGTTATGCAGGAGTCACTCAACTAGTTTATAGGTTTTTATTTTTGTTCCCCACCCCCCCAGAGGAAGTTATTCTACATATATCTGTACATTCAATGTGTCCTTGGGAGGAGGTGAGTTCAGAGTCTTCCTACATCGTCAACTTGAACTAGAACCTCCAGACCTGGTTTTAAATGTTAAAATTCATTTCCTCCCCTTATTCCCTATTTTTACTCATGTGCACCAAGGTTACTAGAGTAAACAGGTGTTCTAATGCATAGCAAGCCTATAACTTTCTATACATGCCAAATAAGATAAACACTGACACACCTGGCATAGCACAACTGTTTCTTTCACATTATGTACCTGTTTACATTGGATAGGACAAAACTGTATACTATAAAATAAAATGCTAGTAGGAGCTACAGTCAGTAGGGGAATCACAAAATCCTCCTCTTTAGAGAATTTTTCAAGAATACTACTGAGTGCCACATTGTCTTACTGAACACTAAGATGGGAACTAACATTGTGGAACTTCCATTTTGTGCCAGACAATGTGTTACAGAGGGTTTTTGGTTTTTTTCCTCCTGATCATTTAATTATCACTTAGACTTTGTCAGCTAAATATTAGTTTATAGATAAAGAAACTGAGGTTCAGAGTGCCAGAAAGTAGCTGGTCCAGAATTCAAACCATTTTTGTCTCCCTTTAAAACAAGCCCTTTGTACAAGAGCATGACAGTATGTTCCTTCAGGACTGGTGTGAGGGTTGGAGGTGACAGGTGAATATAAGGCACACAATATCATGAAATAATGCTCGCAATTACTACTACTGTTATTCCCCACCTCCTTCAAATGATTTTAAAAAGGTCCTGTGCCACTTTTAAGAAATCATTTTATAGAACATCTGTTCTATAAATTTCAGATCGCACTGTGACACCTCACTACATGTAGACAAAATAGACAACCAAATTTGCTGTAACTTGCAGAGAAAGTTATCTCTCCAGAGAATCAAACTCTGACCCATTCCTTGTAGATGTATACAATGAGGCTAGTAAACCACTGGTGGGTCTCCTGGTCAGGTTCAATGTTGAACTTAACCCTTTCAGCTATTGAAATTGATTCAATATTGGGCAAATTCCAGGGAGAAGTAAGGATGCAAAAGACTCATTTGGCTTTTTAGGAGAAAGAACCACCAAGAATCATCATGGTGTAGACCCGTGTCTGCTTACAACCACCTGGAACTTTCCGAATAAACAGCCAAGAGAGGGCTGAATAGTACAGTTGGGATTTTCCCTGACTTAAAGCTCTTGGAATGGGGCTTGGTGAAGCTGGAGTGTCCACTACATAGGGTACACTCTCCGTGTCTATCTGTTAGCCTTCTCCCTCCTGTGCCTGGCTGCTCTGGAAGCCTGTCACTCATTACAGAATATTTCGTTCCTTGAACCTTGTGAGTTTTTGTACAGGATCATTCTTCTTTTTTACAGAAGACCAGAGACCTTACTTGCATAGTAGACCCAATGAAATAGCTACATTTTAATTAAATTTACACAGCTTTTACGATACCACTGGGTAGCCTTCACTACCACCCAGAGAAACCCCAGAGCCATCAGATGTACTTCACATGTAATTAATCTCTAATGCTCGATTTCGTAAGATATGTAATAATGCTGCCTGGATAGAAATGAGAGCTTCGGAGAAGAGTCATATTAAAGATGAAGAGAGAAGCTTTAGGAGGAATTGGTTTTCAAGAGAGCAACTAAGTGTGAACTTTATTAAAAGAAAAAGAAATAATGGGAATATCTTGCATTAAGTAAAAATGCTTGACATCTTCAATTCTTCAGTTTCTTTTATGTTGCCCCAGACAAATGTTTCAGTGTGTGTTTTTATAATGTATACCATTTGTAATGTTATGTTTGTAGCTTCATAGATTTAATATTTGGGCAAGGGGAAGATTTGCTGTATGCAGGAAATGGAAAAAAAGGGAGAGAGAGTACGTGAGGAAAAAAAAAAAATCCCATCCCAGTGACTATACCCTTCAATAGAATTTAAATCTCTTTCCCTGAAAACCTTTTGAGAAATTTATTTTCACTCCAGTTTTTATTTTTAATCATCAAACTAACAAATGACATATTAAAATGCTGTCATTTTAATCATGTTTTTATTTTTAATGAGCAGACTAAAAAACACATCAGAGTGCTGTCCAAATCATTTATGCTGCACTTCGTAGTTTTCGCTATGTCTAAAAATGCATCACACTTGATCCATTGGAGGAGAAAGCATGATAACACCCATTGCACAAGTTAGGAAATGAAAATCTGTTAGAGGTCAGGTTACTTGTTGAAGGTCAACCAGGTGACTAATGAAGACTGTTATGACTTCTGATTTAAAATCTAATGGCTTGTCATTCTACCATCCTGATGCTATTGTCATTTCTAGACCTTTTAAAAACTTTATGTATGGGCTGGTCGAGTGGCACGGTGGTTAAGCGCTGGTTTGAGAAGCCAGCGGCCCCAGTTCGGGTCCCCCATATGAAGGCCAGTGACACTGCCCTCAAAAAAAAAAAAAACTTTATGTATATCCCAATAGAACCCTCATATAACCCTTACAATGATTAGTGCCTAAGCTTGGGAGAAAAGTTACCGAGAAGAGTTCATTCCATTATTCTCTAAAACATCAATGAAACAAACCATGCAGCAGCTTTTATGAGACAGGATTCCTTAATGGAGCCCCCTTTTCTGCCTTCACCTTTCTCTTGAATTCTCCATGTGAGCTAACGTCATGTCCATCTATCCGCAGGCCACGCTACAAACATCAGCATTATTTCTGGACTCTTACTATTCTTCTGATTCTACCTCCACAATGCCTTTGATCCCAAATAACCCCTATTGTACTCATTTCCACTGTCACGGCTCCAACTTAAATCTTCATCAATTTTCTGAAATATGCCCATAAACCATAATTCTACTTTCTCCTCATGCTACCCTCCTAACTGTGACCAGAATTGTTGTTGGGAAACTTTGATTCAATCATGATTCTTTCCCAGTTTATTGACTATGCTTACAGGGACGCATATGGACATATTAGTAAATTACACACAACCTGCCACACCAGCACCCAATGTCTCTATCTTCTCATTTCCTTTGTCTCATTCATTCTATGATGTACCTCCAGTGGGCAACTCACCAGTCGCTCTTCTTTGAATGTGTATGTGTATCCAAACCCCTGCACCCTTGTTCATGGACACTCTTGCCCTTCACGTGCCCAGATCCATCTGTCAAAGCCCTAATCATTCTTCAGAACTTGGTTGAAATGAAAATTTCCCAGATTCCCGCTCTCCCTGCAAAATCTTTCTCTCCACCCACTCTCTGTTTTCCATCCAGTGGAACATTCCTATATTGCAGCTTTTTCAGACTGTGTCCTAATTATTCATTTTGCAGCTGGTATTTTGGGAGCATAGTTAAATGGGCTCTGTGGGAAGGGGCAGGTCCTTGTAACTTATCCCTCACTTATTTGATTAGATGTAACTGAAATGAAGACTCACATAGCCTGTACTCTGAATTAGAAACATTTACACTTCTTTCCCTACCTTTTGAAAAATATCTACCAAGCCTCCAGGGCAAACCTAATTTAATAAAAATAAAAAAAAAAACAACAAAAAAAAAACAAAACAAAAAAACGGGCAGCAGGGAGTAAAAGGACTGGCACTAGTCTGATTATATCCAACATAGTTTAGCTGAGTGACAGAATACATGTGATTTCGTGGGCTATTCCAAACTCTGCCTGCTTCCTCATCATTTTAAGAGCAGGTGTGTGTGTGTGTTCTACTTGAGATTCTTCCAGTTACTGACCTTCTCCTTTAGCTGACAGTCTAAAAATATGAATATTCGTCCCAACACCTAAAAATACTTGCACACAGAAAAGGACGAGTCTTTTGGACACCTTATGTACCACTTCAAATCCCGTCTGCTTTACCTATTTTTAGTTTCTGCTAGTGCTGTGTAGATTCTAATCGAGTAGATTCCAATTAAATTCCCTCAGAAGCAATGTCACATATTGTCCTACAGTCAGAGAATATACTCTGTATAATTTCAGTTCTTCGAAATTGTTGAAGACTTGTTTTATGGTCTGGCATATGGTCAATTTTAGTAAAAATGTATAATCTGCCATTGTTCAGGACTATATCCTATGTGTGGCAGTAAGGTCAATTTTATTATTTGTTATTCAATTTTCCATATTCATATGGATTCTTTGTTACTGTATGTATCAGTTACTGATAGTCTAATGTGGTGACATTGTTTTCTAGTTCTCCTTTTACTTTTTTGTCCTATATATTTTGAAGCTATATTATTAGGTGCATAAAATTTTGGAATTATTATCTTTTTGTTATAGATTGAACTTTTAATCATTGTGAAATATTCCTCTAACTTTAGTGATGAATTGCCTAAAATTTACTTTGTCTTCACCAGCTTTCTTTTGATTAGTGTTTTCAGGGTATTCCTGTGTTCAATTTTTTACATACATCCTTGTATTTAAGATGTATGTACCATATAGTTTTCATTTTTAAAAAAATCTACTTTAGCAATTGTTGTCCAGTTACATTTAAGGTAGTTACTGATCTTTAATCTGTCATCTTACATTAGTATTCTGTTTGTCTCACCTAATTTATAAATGAATCATTTTTATCTACTTTTAAGATGATAAAGGCTTAGAACACTCCTCTCACGCTTTCTGTGTCATGCGCTTTAATTCTAAATATATCTCAACCCAAAACATCACTATCACATAGCCTAAGAATCCGCAAATTATTCAAAGAGGAACTAATGTGGAGTGTTGGGCTCACTTCTCTACCCCTCTCTTTTCTCCAGGATTTTCGTCTCTCAAGTCCTGGTTTTCTTGGAGGACTCACTCTCATCTTTTTCTCCATAGTCTCATGAGATCATGAAAACTTTGCTCAGACTTCTGTCCTGACTTCCCAGCCTCTATGTGATCCTGCTTAAGGACTGGCATATATCCCAGGGCAAGAACATGCAGCAGGTGTCTGGCATCTCCTCAGTGAGCTCTCCTTCTCTTCAGGATTTTGGTACCTCAAGTTATGAATTCCCCAGAAACTTTCTGATGATTACACACAGATGTGATTTCCCATATTTTATCCAGCTTTTCTAGTTTTAGTTCAAGTAGAAATATGCTAGTTTTACCAATCACAAGTTTTGTATTGTTTTTCTTTTGAGAGGCTGTCTCTTGTCAGAAAGCTTATTGCTTTGAAGGAAAAATATAAGCCTGTAGACCTATTGTGTAAAACAAATTTACTGGGTATCCCATTACTGTCCCTGTGCTATACTGTACAGTAAACATATACAGACTAATAGCACCATCTTTGTCTTCAAGGATTCCAAGTCCAATTGGGTGAACAACAAGTAAATATGACATGTACAGGGTGTTAAGTGCTGTCATAGACGTGTGCATAGGATTTGCCAATAAACAGAAGAAAAGAGAGGTTGATTTAGGCAAGCAGCTGGGGAGGGAAACAAAACCAAACCTGTCACTATGGCACATTTTGATTTTCTCCATTTAAAAGGTCCTTACTGCTCTGCAGGATCAAAGGGCACAGCTGCCCAGGTACCACAGAGACCGGGAAAAACACTTTTAGTTCATTATTGTCCACTATAATGAGTTACACAAACACTGCAGAAAGAAATGAATGCAACAAATATATCAGCTAGGTCCTGTTAGCTCTTTGGATTTCAGGGTATAATTGGCCCAGACTCCAAACAGTTCCACAGCCCGAAATGTCTATTAATTTCTAAAATTTACTGTCTCAGAGGTTCTGCCTCCTGCAACCTTGCACTGTGTTTAGTTTTACTCCACATACATTATATGTGTGTGTGTATATATGTATATGTACATGCATGTGTGTGTGTGTGTGTGTGTGTGTAATAAATCAGCTTGGAATTTTTATGTTGCAAGGAATAAAAATCCCAACTCAAACAATAAGGGGGCCTAAATGTTAAAGGAGATTTACTTACCTAACTGGGAAATTTAAAGAGTGAAGGCTAGTTACTTCAATGTGCCAACATTGTCTCTGTGTTCTGTATTCACATTGTCATCTTCATCTAAGCCTGGCTCCCTCATGGTCATAGGACTCAGCAAAAACTTCATTTTTCTTTATTCCTGTTCATGTGAGAGTTTTCCTCTTAATTCTCACAGAATTTCTAAACTTCATCCTAATGATATGCGCTAAGGTCTCATGCTCACCATTGGAGCCATGGCTATGGACAGGAAAACAGTGTACTGTGTGGATGAGGTCATCTTTTTTCAAGCATGGGAATTGGGATGGAGGGGTAGACAACAGGATGAAATCTGAGTACTATGAAAGGAGAACAATAATGTTTTTTGGCACAAACCCAAAAATGTCCACTGCATCCAAGAATCTACCTACAACACAAAGGTGAATAAAAAAATGTAGGTGTAACCCAAGATTTTCTAAGCACCACAGAGGTATTGGGTTGTTAGAAAAGTCATGACGTATCTTTTCTGTTTTTCATTGCAAAAATGCGTCATGATTTTTCTGACAACCCAATAGTTGTGCAATATGCCTATCACAGCACAGGTCTTACAGCCAAGCTCCATCTAAGCTATGCTGTCTCCCTCTCCCAATTTTGTAGTCAACAGTTCCTTACCTGGTGTCACTTTCAGGTGGAAACATGAACAGCCAGCACATGAGTCACTTTACCTCTAGTGCCTGACTCAGTGGTCAGAGAAGCAAGTCTTACACTGGAGCTTCTATCTCCGTGGGTCTCTGTGTGATTCTAAAGAGCAGAGACCCCACCACCCCATAGTGAACGTGGACTGTGAGCGAGAAACAAATCATGGTTGGATACAACGACCAGGGAAAATATCAATATGTGTTTTAAAATACACACCACATAAATGTGACGTGTTAATAGTATGACAGTGCTTTGCATTATAAATCCAGATATTTTGTACCATGTAAATAACATATTGTTGGACATGGAATAGCTTTAAATTGTTCCTCCTGTGCCACCAGATAGTTAAAGCTTTAAGGGTTCTATGAATAGGAGAGAAAAAAAGCCTTTTTTGCCTAATATATGCCAGAAAGCCATGATGTAAGACAGTCCAAGTTTCCCCTGCTTCCTTGATTTTTCCAACCTCCTAGCCTTGTAAGAATGTCAGAGACAAAGCCATGCAATACTTTGCACTTCTAGAAATAATTAAAAACCTCAAGGTGCCTGTGTCTTATTTTTAAGTCAAAATGATTTATGTGACTTATTATTTAATGACTGATGCTTGGACGTCCTCATTGCACAGCTACAATTGAAAATATGCTCACATTGTGATATTTATGTTGGAGGCAAGCATTTTTGTTTTTATACTTTCTGTTCAATTCATTCACCATCCTTTTCACTTCATTGCTCCCTCTCTCCCCTGGCAAGAATAAACTCATGCACCCAGCTCAGATCAGCTGTCAGTATCTGTGAGCTCCGAGAGGGTCCTAAATTTGGCAGAATACCCCCTCCCTTCACAAGGTAATGTTATTCCAAATGAACAGGCTTGAATGCTGGGCTTGCCTCGCCTCACAACCCCAAATTTTCAAAAGTCTTTAAACTCCTTCTTTCTCCCTTCAGCTCTCAGGGGGAATCGTACTGATAAGGTTTCTGTACATCAAAAGAATGGAATGGCAGTGGCTCTGCTATCCCCAGGACAGCTCCTCTGGAAAAGGGCGGCTTCTCCCCTGAGAAGCTATTATAAAGCACAGGAGTTCTCCAGCTCCCATCATGAATGTATCACTCCACTTCAGTTATTGTTTCTGTGGATTTCTTTTCCTCCTGTCTCTCCCCCACCCTCAAGCAGTTTTTAAAATCCATTACCTAGGGAGTTTCAAATTGTATCTGACCTATCGATTCCATGAGATGGCTGTGTCCAATGGGCATGCGATGCAATATACAACCTGGAGCCCAGAAAAAAAAAAAAAGGCAACTTGCTGATGAAATGAGGGCTACAGAACAGTAAACCACAATTGGCAGTTTCTAGGGAAATGGAATATATATATATATATATATATATATATATATATATATATATATATTAACCTCTCTGATTTGGATTGGAAATTGAAATGGTGTATTGGAAGAAGCTATGCAAAACATAAAGCATAATGCAGATATAAGATATTGCCTTTATTAATCATAACTGAAAAATCTAATCTTAGTTGGGCTGTATGTCACGTGTTTCATCCACATCTCTAATCTGGGTTTTAAGATGCTTTGTTGCTGGCATACATATATAATCAGAGGCTACTGAACAGGGAGGAAGGTGTTGATGTTCTACTGAAACCTGTCAGTTCTCACTCCTTTGGAGTCAGGAAAAGGCTTTGTGGGAGGTAGCAAGAACACCTCAGAAGCAAGCACTACTTGCTTAAGCCATTGGGAATCGACCAAAAAAGAGCCTGCTGGAAGGCTACACATTTTGCACTGTACACAGGATGCGAATATCTGCTCTAAGGTAACAGCTATGCCATGGACCACAGTATTGGATAATTTAATTCCATTTAATGGAACCAAATTTTTATTTTGTGCTAACCTGTGACCCAGTCACTATGTTAGTCTCTCTGGGGATATTAAAAGTGTGTAAGACATGGCCCATAACCTCAAGGAGTTAAGAATGTAATCGAAGTAGGTTACAATCGAACTGGTTTAAAAAGGGAGAAGGTGTTACAAATTTTTATAAGAATCACTCTTCATTTTATTTCCTTTAACACATTAGCTTGAACAATCAAGAAATGGTCATACTTGGAGGAAAAATGAATATATACAAATAAAATAGAGAAACACGCTTTTATATTATGTCGCAAGCGACAAAGCTTCCTTTTTCTCTGTTCTTCTGCAGAGTAAGTGGAGAGACCTACAGGATTAGATATATAATGTGTGGCCACTCCTCAGTAACCACTATTGAACTTCAAAATGAGTTTAGTCATTAGCTTTGACAAACGAGGAGCCTGTTATTGATTTTTACACATGTCTATCATGGGATCTATTTAAAAAGAACAGTCAATTCCAGGAAAGATTATGTTAATCTTATTGGTTTGATTTCCTAATGGGAGGAGGCAGAGCAGGGAGTAAAAGGAGAGGACCAGGAACTGGCAATATCTGTATCAGTTTCTTAAGTCCATTCAAAAAACAATTTGGAAAAAAATCAAGTGAATCTGTCTTTTTTATGATTATATTGATAAATCATTCCAAACAATGTTAACCAACAGCTTGAAAAGTTCACGAGAAAGGACATTGACAGGAGGAATACAATTACTAATTTCTTTGTCTTTTTATGGTTCAGTTAAGAGTATCTTAGGTAGTTGGGCACATGGCAGCTCGTCAAACTTCGCAGGGTAGCTGTCAGACTTTTGACTGATGTACAAGAGCGACTTGCTCACGTTTGCCCTTCCTCTCAGTCGTGTGCACACAGGTAAGACAGCTTGTTGGTAATTTTCATCTAATGCTCCCAGGATCTGTGGCTGCACTTTTATTGAAAGTTCTGACAATAAAATCTCACACCCTGAAATTTCCAAGATTTCTGCTGCAAGCAGTTTTCCATTTAAACAGGATCTTCCTGTAGGATTAGGCAACTCTTTGGGGTCTTTTCTGATGCTTTCTGATCTTGGAGACAGGTGTTTAGTGTGTTGGAGACCATTTTATTTTGTTTTGTTTTGATTTTTTGTTAGCTCCACTGAGAAGGCACCTGAAAGAAAAATAAAACACAAGGAATTAGTAGTGCAAAGGCACAGTAGGGCTCCAGGGAAGCCTTCACAATTCTGAACTGGCAAATGCCAAGTCACCTCCAGTCTGACAGCTTTCAACCTTCTCCCTGATCCTTTGTCCATTCCTCACATCCAATCCAATCCACTCGTTAAGTGAAACTGCTCATTCCATGATAGCCATTGATGTCAGCTCTAGAATTTTACCTTAATTTTAAAAAATATGTATAACCTAGTCTAAAACCTCTTTCAAGCAGGTTAAGTCTCGGACTATTTAGTGTTTGATCAGAAGCCTTCTAATTACATAGGAATTACAGACCAGTTTTCACACCCTTAAAATACTTGGGCAGATGTATAAAGACGGTGAATCGTAACAGTTTTGAAACACTTCATGCTTGCGCCATCCATCTGAGATTATATCTGTGCGGTATTCAGAGACCTGTCATAGTATTCCAAGGTCATGAACACAGCCATCACTATCTGGTTCCCAGTGTGAAACTCAAAACTTTGTTTGTATTCTCACATAAAAAGTCTGAAGTGCTATGACATAAGGCTTGATTGGTAAACTGTTTTTTTTAATTAAAGTTTATTGGGATAACAAAGGTTAGTCAAGTTACATAGGTTTCAAGTGTACAATTCTGTAATACATCATCTATATATCACATTGTGTGTTCACTACCCAGTCAGTTCTCCTTCCATCACCATATAGTTGACTCCCTATACCCTCTTCTACCACCCACCTCCCCCCTTATACCCTCTGGTAACCACTAAACTATTGTCTGTGTCTATGAGTTTTTGTTTCCTTGTTTGTCTTGTTTCGTGTGTTGCTTTCGGTTTTATATCCCACATGAGTGAAATCATATGGTTCTCGACTTCTCGACTTTTTCTGACTTATTTAGCTTAGCATGATAATCTCAAGATCCACCCACATTATCTCAAATGGCAGTATTTCATCTTTTCTTATGGCTGAGTAATTCCATTGTATATATGTACCACATCTTCTTTATCCAATTATCTATCAAAGGACACTGTTTGTTTCCATGTCTTGGTAAGCGTGAATAATGCCTTGTGGCCTTCTTTTCATCAAGTTCTAATTCAATTTGAATGGGAAATCCTAGTCTCGGTTTCTACAAATTTGCTGAATCAGTCCTTTGCCCTGACATCTCTCCCAAGACTCCCTTGGCAAGCACAGAATACCTGCGGCAGCGGGAACATGTAAAGTTCATGTGAAATTTGGAGAAACGACACGTTTCCCTTATAATGTTAGCTATGACTTCAAGGTAGGTAGGCCAAAGCAAAATTGGGCTACTTACAGATGAAATGCCCCACAAAATCTGGATTCAGGCCTTTTGTGGGATTTGCTTATTAGACTTGGGTTTCAATATTATTTCTCCAATCATATTGATTTTTCATGATTTTATAATCCTTTGATTTTTTTTTTAATCATACCAGCTTTTTTCCTTTTTCCTCTTATATTTATACTTATTATGTTTTATTGCCAGATGAACATTCAGGCTTACCTCAGTTTTGCAGTGAGACACCAGGAAGGTATAAAAGGATATTATTTGTAAATCTCAACTGAAAAGAACCCTGTTCTCTATAAATTTCCATTGCTATTCAGCTACAGCTATGTGCTACTAAATGATTGTCTCTTTTGTCAGCCTATCAAATTCTCCCTGAGATTCTGTATCTGGGTAAAGCAGGTTGTTGAGTCTTCACAGAGAATGTTTGCTTCACCTCCCCCTACAAATATACAGTGATCAGATAGCTACATTAGGAACAGGGCTATATAATGTATTTTAGTTCTAATTACAGGAAAATCAAACATTTTCTTAGAAAATTATTTTACCCCGATAGGAAGATGATTGTTTTAGTCTTGAAGGATTATTTCTTACCCTGTGGTTTCTGCAAAGTCCAGATGTTTTCAAGATGGTGTTATGTGTGAAAACTTTATATTTAGGATGATTCGACCTCATAGATGTTCCCTGGATGTAAATAAGTTTAACACTTTGAAGTTCAAATTTGAATACAGACATTTATATAACAAGACTTTCAAAATGTCCTAGAAATAAAATAGATATTTTAGTCATGTCTATAAAATCTTTATACTTATTTTTATTTTAAGATGCCAATAAAGTTTACTTAACATCTTAATGTGGTAAAATGTCAATTTATTAAATAAAAAAATGTCACAGTTAATTTTAGTTTTCAGAATATTGTGAAGTTATCAATATTTAGGAAAAGAGAGAATTCGCTTTAAAATGAGATAAAATTCATATTTTTCTTGTCTGGAAAATGGTGTGACAATCTCTCTCAAACTGATAAGAAGATTAGGTATATTAGTAGTTAAGACAATGGCAATTTTGCTGAAATTGGTTTAGAGACTGCTTTATTTTTTCATCAGTAACTTTATCATTAAGTGTTTACATATTTGTGGGCATATTTCTGTACTCTATTCTGTTCCATCTGTTCATGTGTCTATCCTTATACCAATAATATATTGCTAATTAATGTAAATTGAGAAGTCTTGTATTTGGTGTTGTAAATCTTTTAGATGTGTTCTTCTTTTATATTGTTTAGGTTATTTTTGGTCCTTTGCGTTTCTATAAGTTTTTTACAATCTGTTTGTCAGGATCCACAAAATGGAATTTTCTGAGATTTTGATTAAGATTATATTTTGGGAAACTGATATCCAACCTATGAAAGCATTATATTTCCCACTTATTTTAGTCTTTAATTTTTTTCACTGTGTTATAGTTTTCTGTAGAGAGAACCTGCATATTTTTGTTATCAATATTTTTGTTAGTATTTGATTTGGTTTTATGCCCTTGTAAATGGTATTGCTTTAAGTTTCATTTTCTACAGGTTTGTTGCCAGTATATAAGAAACAGTTCACTAATATATATTGATTCACCTGGTAGCCAGCAATCTTGATAACTTCACCAATAATTCTATTGGATTTGGGAGTTCTTAGGAATTTTTAGAAACACATTCATGTTTTCTGTGAACACTTACAGTTTTATTTGTATCTTTATTGTTTTCATCTTTATTGAGATACAACTGACATATAACATGGTCAGTTTTTGTTTGTTTTAGGAGCTACAAAAGAAATTTGTGTATTGAGGGCCATAGGATACAAGCAATATAAAAAGCAAAAATTATCTGACTTTAATTGGCTTTTTTTTCTCTTGTCAAATAGGGGTGGGATTTTATTTGTACATTTTCTAAGGGTCCCAATCTGCTCATGAAATCCTTACATGGGGAAAGCTGTGGGACAGAGAGATTCCATAAGCAGCCCACTGGGAGGACTCTTATCAAGGCAGGAGTAGTTGCTCAGTTTGCCTACTTTTTTCCTTTCTGCTTCACGTGTACCACAAAATAGTCATTGCACATGATGGTGAGCCCAGCAATGAATAAAAAGAAGCCCTGGAAGTCCACTCTGCCATCCCAGCACTGGTCCAGGTCCTTCATTATGTTGTCCATGGCAAGAGGGTCTTTTTGATTTTCCTGAAATCCAAGGAATTTATTTTCCATGAGCACTCCCAGGTTCTCCTTTTTAAGGAGCCTTTATCCCCAGCAACTTTGTGAAACATGAACATGGTTTCCATGGCATGTTCCATTTGAGATGGCATTTTGGTGAGGTCTTGGCAGGAGGAGTGGCGCAGTGGCTGGGCTAGCTGGGATGTGCGGCCAGTCAATACTGTGTAAGTTGAAGGTGTCCAGTTGTTGATTTGATACCCTTATATTTTGCAAAATGATTACCATAGTAGGGCTAGTTGACACATCCATCACCTCACATAATTACCATTTTTTTTTGTTGTGAAAATTAAGATCTATACTTTTAGTAATTTTTAAGCACACAATACAGTATTGTTGCATACATCCTCAGAGCTTACTTATTATAACTGAAAGTTGGTGCCATCCATATACCTTTAATTTCTTTTTCCTTTTGCTCTTAAATTTAATTTTTAAAAAATTTTCAATTACAGTTAACATACAATATTATGTTAGTTCCAGGTATACAATGTAACGATTAGACATTTATATAACTTATAAAGTGACCACCCTAGTAAGTCCAGTACCCATCTGGCTCCATACATAGTTATATTATTGACTATATTCCCTATGCTTTACTTTGTATCCCCATGACTGTTTTTAAAACTGGCAATTTGTACTTCTTATTCTACCCCTCCTCCTACCCCAGTCCCATCTGGCAACCATCATTTTGTTCTCTGAATGTATGACTTTGTTTTGTTTTGCTTGTTAATTTATTTTGTTTTTTTAGATTTCACATGTAAATGAAATCATATGGTATTTGTCTTTCTCTTTCTGACTTATTTTACTTACCATAATAACTTCTAGGTCCAATGATGTTAATAAATGGCAAGATTTCATTCCTTTTTATAGCTGAGTAATTACACCAGATATATGAGGTCTGACAATTAAGTTTGTAGATTCATCAACCTTGCTGAATATCACTATGGTTACCTTCAAAGTACTCCCCTTGGGAAGCTATGCACCGACATCAGCGCCTAGTCCACCCTTCAAAGCAATTTTGGAACTCTCTTTCTGGAATGGCCATCAGAGCTGTCATCATATTATCCTTCATGTCCTGAATGTCATCCAAATGTCTTCCTTTCAATATTTCCTTTATCTTCAGGAAAAGAAAGAAGTCATTGGGGGCCAGACCAGGTGAATAGGGAGGATGTTCCAATACAGTTATTTGTTTACCCACTAAAAGCTCCCTCACAGATAAGGCCATGTGAGCTGGCATTGTCATGATGCAAGAGCTCCTTTGGGACCATTTTTGCCCACACCTTTCTCATGCGAAGATTTTCAGTTAAGATTTTTCTGTTTCTCTATTGATGTTTATTTGGTCTGCTATGCTTCTCACAGTCAGCTGATGATTCTGAAACACAATTTGATGAATTTTTCATCAGTTCTGCTCCTTACTGGTCGCTCTGACCTCTCTTCATCAGTGACAGATTCTCTCTCCTGAGAAAAACATTTAAGCCATTTGTATACTGCCATTTTCTTCATGGCATTATCCCCATAAACTTGGACTAACATGTCCCAGATTTCACTCTTGCCAAATTTAACAAGAAGTTTAATGTTTGTTCATTTTTCTAATTCAAGCTCAGACATCCTCTCGATGGCACACAAAAACATGCAATAACAATGAATGCTACTCAGTAAGACACAGCCACATCCTGACACAAAGACAGCTGTGAAACATTGATATACCAAGGACATGAAAACCTACCAAGCTGTTTGTACAGTACTGCCATTGTAAGCACACAGTGCCAAGTTCTTGAACTTAATTGTCAGACCTTGTACCACCTTTTCTTTATTCATTCCTCTATTGATGGAAACTTAGGTTGTTTCCATATCTTGGTTATTGTAAATAATGCTGCAATGAAGATAGAGGTGCATATATCCTTTTGATGTTTGGAAATTTCAGATAAATGCCCAGAAGTGGGATTGCTGGATCATATGGTAGTCCTATTTTAAATTTTTGAGGAACCTCCATACTTAGTGTCTTCCGTAGTGGCCTCACCAGTTTGCAGTCCCACCACAGTGCACGAGGTTTCCCTTTTCTCCACATCCTCTTCGATACTTGTCTGTTGATTTATTGATGATAGCTATTCTGACAGATATGAGGTGATATATCATAGTAGTTTTAATTTGTATTTCTCTGATGATTAGTGATGTTGAGCATCTTTCCATATGTCTTTGGATCTTCTGTTTGTCCTTTTTGGAGAATTGTCTATTCAGGTCCTCTGCCCATTTTTTAATCAGATTTTGTTTTGTTTTGTTTTTGGTGTGAGGTTGCATGATTTCCTTTTATATTTCATATATTAACCCATTATTGAATGTATCATTGGCAAATAACTTCTTCTACTCAGTAGGTTTTTTTTCATTTGTTGATGTTTTTTTTTGCTCTGCAAAAACTTTTGGTTTATGTAGTCCCATTTGTTTATTTCTGTTTTTGCTCCCATTGCCTGAGGAGACATATTAAAAAATATATTTCTAAGAGTGATGTCAAAGAGTTTATTACCTACACTTTCACCTACCGGTAGGAGTTTTATGGTTTCAGTTATGTTTAAGTCTTTAATCCATTTTGAGTTTATTCTTGTATATTGTATAAGAAAGTGGTCCAGCTTCATTTTTTTTCTATGTATCCGTTCAGTTTTCTCAGCATCATTTATTGAAGAGGCTGTCCTTACCCCATTGTATGTTCTTGCCTTCTTTGTCATAGATTAATTGATCATATAGGCATGGGTTTATTTCTAGTCTCTCTATTCTGTTCCATTGATCCATGTGTCTGTTTTTATACTAGTATAATGTTTTGATTACTATCACTTTGTGTTATAGTTTGATATCAGGTAAAATGATACCTCCAAATTTGTTCTTCTTTCTCAAGCTTGCTTTGGTTCTTTGGAATCTCTTTTGGTTCCACATAAATTTTAGGATTATTTGTTCTAATTCTGTGAAAAATGGCATTGGTATTTTGATAGGGTTTTCACTGAATCTGTAAATTGCTTTGGGTAGTATGGACATTTTATCTATATTAATTCTTTCTATCCACAAGCATGGTATATCCTTCCATGCTTATTTGTACCTTCTTCTATTTCTTTCTTCAGTGTATTATAGTTTTCTGAGTACTGGTCTTTTACCTCCTTGGTTAAATTTTTTCATAGATGGAGTAGAGGTTTGATCACTGCCCTGTATTACTAAAGTGGAGGTGGTATACCTACTGTAATTGAATATATATAGATAGTCACAGGATGTGGATTATACTGTGGAAGAGAGTCAGAGGAAGAGTAATAGATATATATGATATGGGGGGGGAGTGGGGTGGGGGGTTGTCACTTTGAGGGGTAAAATGTATAACTATTGCACTGTGTTGTACACTTGAAACTAATTAAAAATAAAAAAATTTTAAAAAAAGCCAAAAAAAAATTTTTCATAGATTTTATTTTTGATGCAATAGTAAATGATAATTCATTTTTGGTGTATGAGAATGTAACAGGTTCCTGAATATTAATTTTGTATCCTTCCACTTTACTGAATTCATTTATTATGTCCAAGTCTTCTTTTCTCATTCATTCATCCACCCTACGTTAATTGATTGGAGCATTTAGGCCATTTACATTTAAAGTAATTATTGATAAGCATATAGTTATTGTCATGTTATTATTTTTTTTTACCACATCCTTTTATTATCTTTGGAATATCTGCTTTTTCATGTAGGCTTTCAAATTTATTGATGTAAATTTGTTCATCATTCCTTTTATCTTTGTATTGAGTGTAGCCCATTTTTCATTCATATTAACGTTATTTGTGTATTCCTTTGTTTTAAAAAATATATTTCTGAAGGATTATTACTTTTATACAAGTATACTTCATTTTATTGCTTTGCCTTAGTGAACTCTTGTAGATATTGTTTTTACAAAAATAAAGGTTTATGGCAACCCTGCATTAAATATCATTTTACCATGAGACTCAGATGATGGTTAGCATTTTTTAGCAATAAAATGTTTATAATTAAGGTAAATTTATTAGACATAATGCTATTGTACACTTAACAGTCTACAATATAATGCAAACATGACTTTTATATGCACTGGGAAACCAAAAATGTCAAGTGACTCTCTATATTAAAATATTTGCTCTTGTGTTGTGACGATTGTTTGGCAAATTTTTTCATCCTTCTACATCCAGCTTTTCTATATGCTCATATTTAAGGTGTGGTTCTTGTGAATAGCATATTGTTGTTGTTAACTTGTAGTCTGACAGAATGTTTTTCACATATAATATTGAATCTATTGGGTTGTTGGAAAAGTCATGACACATTTTTGCAATGAAAAACATAGAAATATATGTCATGACTTTTCCAACAACTCAATATTTATATTAAATGCAATTTGCAATATTTGTGGACTTAATTTATAATCTTCCTATAGTTTTCTATGTGCTTTATGTTTCTTATTATTTCTTTCTTAACTTCTTTATCAGTTAGTCTTTTTATAGAACTTCCCCCATTTTACCTTGCTAATTATATATTTTAATGGTTACCTAAATAAAGCCTCTATAAATTACAGCTTTTATCACATTATAGCAAGAAAATTGCATTTGTCTCACTCTCGCCATATTGCTATTATTTTGAATTATAATCCTTCAAGTGTTCTGGTTCCTATAAGAAATTTTTAGTTTTGTTCTGTGTGTGTGTGTGTGTGTGTGTGTGTGTGTGTGTATATATATATATATATATATATATATATATATATATATATATATATATAAAATTAATTCAGTCAGATATTAAACTTTTCTGGAATATTTCATTTCTTCCTGAACTTTCATATCACTATCTAATTTTTCTTCTACCTGAAAGATATCCTTTAGTATATCCACTAGTGAATTTTTTATCTTTTTCTGAAAAAAAATTTTGCCATTTTTTAAAGGATAATCTCATTGCTTATAAAATTCTAGGTTGGTAGTTTCTTTTTTAAAAATGTTAAATTGTTTTAAAATTTTATTGAAGTATAATTGACATATATTTGTTTTACAATGATTTGATATATGTACATATTGTGACATGATCATCACAAGTCTAGTTAACTTCTGTCACTTTTGCATATAGTTACAAAATTAATTTTCTTGGGATGAGAAATTTTAAGATTTACTCTCTTAGCAACTTTCAAATATGGAATATACTATTATTAACTATAGCCATTATGCTGAACATTACACCTTCATGATTTACTTATTTTATAACTGGAAGTTCATACCATTTGACACCCTTCACCTATTTGCCTATCCCCAACCCTATCCCTCTGGTGACCTCAAATCTGCTCTCTGTACTTATAGCCATTTTTTTTGTTTTTTCTTTTTAGATTCCATATATTAGTGAGATCATATAGTATTTATCCTTCTCTGACTTATTTCACTGAGTGTAATTCCCTCAAGTTTCATTCATGTTGTCACAAATTATAACATTTCATTATTTTAATGGATGAATAACATTCCATTTTTTGTGTACACACACACACATACTCTTGACCCGTGAACAATGCAAAGTTGGAGGCACTGACCACCTCCTAGTCAAAAATCCATGTACAGCTAAAGTTGGCTCTCCACATATACAGATCAAAAATACAGTTGACCATTGAATAATGCAGGTTTGAGTTTAATTGGACCCATGAAGTTCAAACCTGCATTGTTCAAGGGTCTACTGTGTGAATACAGCATCTGCTATGTATAATATATATATATCCATTCATTCATCCCTGGGCACTTATGTTGCTTTCATATCTTGGGTATTGTAAATAGTGCTGCAATATACGTGAGGGGGGGATGCAGATATGTTTTCAAGTTAGTGTTGTCATTTTCTTTGAATACCCAGACATGGATTATATGGTAGTTCTATTTTTTTAATTTTTGAGGAACCTTCAAACTGTTTTCCATAGTGACTGCATCTATTTGCAGTGCCATTGCACAAGAGTAACTTTTTCTCCACATCCTCCCCAACACATTATTTATTGATTTTTTGATAATATCCATCTAACAGGTGTGGGGTGATATCTCACTGTGGTTTAGATTTGCAGTTCCTGATGATGAGTGATGTTGAGTATCTTTCACGTATCTGTAGGACATCTGTATATCTTCTTTGGTAAATGTCTATTTAGGTCTGCCCATTTTTTAATTGGATTGACTTTTCTATTGAGTATGAGTTCTTTATATATTTTGGATGTTAACCCCTAGTCATATATAATTTGCAAATATTTTCTCCCATTCTGTAGTTTGTCCTTTTATTTGGTTGATGGTTTCTGGTGGAGAAGTTTTCCAGGCTGATGTAGTCCCACTTATTTTTGTTTTTGTTGCTTTTGCTCTAGGTGTCAAATCCAAACAAAAAATCATTCCAAAGTTTAATGTCAAGGAGATTACAGCCCACATTTTTTTTCTAGGAGTTTTGTAGTTTTGATCTTACATTCAAGTCTTCAATCCATTTAAATTATTCTTTGTGTATAGTATCAGATAGCCATCCAGTTTTACACTTTTTCATGTGACTGTCTAGTTTCCCCAAAAAACATTTATTGAAAATACCATCCTTTCCCCATTGTATAGTCTTGGCTCTATTGTCATAAATTGTTACCATAAATGTGTGGGTTTGTTTCTGGGTCTCTATTCTGCTCCATTAATCTGTCTGCTTTTATGCCAATATCACATGTTTTTGATTACTTTAGCTTTGTAATACAATTTTAAAGCAGGGAGCATGATGCCTTCAGCTTTGTTCTTATTTCTCAATACTGCTGTGGCTATTTGGGGTCTTTTATGGTTCCATACAAATTTTAGGATTGTTTGTTCTAGTTCTCTGAAAAATGTCATTTGTATCTTCATAGGGATTGCATTGGATCTATATATTGCTTTGGGTAGAATAGATATTTTTAAAATATTAATTCTTCCATCCCATATGAACATAATATCTTTCCATTTGTATCTTCTTTGGTTTCTTTCATCAATGTCTAATGCTTATCAGTATACAAGCCTTGCACTTACTTGGTTAAGTTTAACTCTAGAATTTTGATCTTCTTGATGCAATTGTAAGTGGGATTGCTTTCTTAATTTCTCTTTTTGATAGTTGATTATTACTGTACAGAAATACAATTGATTTTTTAAATTAAAGCTTATTGGGGTGACAATGGTTATTAAAGTTACATAGGTTTCAAGGTTTCAATTGTAGAATTCTGTAATACATCATCAATATATCACATTGTGTGTTCACCACCCAGAGTTAGTTCTCCTTCCATCACCATATATTTGATCCCGTTTACCCTCATCTACCACCTCCCCTCCCTGCTTACCCTCTGGAAACCACTAAACTATTGTCTATGTCTATCAGTTTTTGTTTCTCTGTTTGTCTTGTTCCTTTGCAATTTGTTTTCTATCCCACATATCAGTGAAATCATACAGTTCTCGACTTTTTGTGTCTGACTTATTTCGCTCAGCATAATAATCTCAAGATCCATTGTGTTTTTGTATAGTGATTCTGTATCCTGTCACTTTACTGAATTATTGATTAGTTCTAACTTTTTTTTGGTGGAATCTTTAGGGTTTTCTATATATAATGTCATGACAAATAGAGTTTTACTTCTTCCTTTCCAAGTTGAATGCCTTTTATTTCTATATCTTCCCTAATTACTCTGGCTAGTTTTTCCAAAACTGTTGAATAAAAGTGATGAAAGTGGGCATCTTTGTCTTATTCCTGATCTTAGAGGAAAAGGTTTCAGCTTTTCATCATTGAGTATGATGTTAGGTTTGGGTTTGTCATATATGGCTTATAGTATATTTGGGTATGCTCTATAGTTAGTTTGTTGAGAGTTTTTATCATAAATGGAAGTTGAGTTTTGTCAATGATTTTCTACATCCATTGGTATGATTATATTAAAATTACCCTTCATTTTGTTATGTGCTATATATATTGATTGATTTTCAGATGGTGAACCAAATTCACATTCCTGGAATAAATTCCACTTGATTATGGTGTTTGATCTTTTTTTTTTAACAGGAGAAAATGTACAAAGTTTATTATGCAAATGGACATTCAGGAGTGCCATGTAAAAATGAGATCCAAAACTGGGTACTTGAGGTTTATATGCCATTATGGACAAAAGAGCGGGGTGGCAGGAGTCTGAAATTTCAAAGGACATAGACACATAAGTAGTTGTACAGGTAGTTGAAGAAGAGTGGAAGATGCATAGCAGACCAATTCTTGTTGGGTAACCTGTGAACAATGTGACATGGAGGGGCAGGATCTAGTTAACAGGCTCCTGTGTGGAGCCTTTCTATCTACAGTACTAAAGTGAATATGCTATGGTTCCCTTCCTGGAGCAGGTCTACCCATCTGAGTCTTTTATGTGGGAAAGTGGGGAGGGTCAAGTATTTGAGTTTTTTGTTTGTTTTAATTTTTTTTTCAATTACATATGGTTGGCACACAGTATATTAGTATCAGGTGTACAACACAGTGATTAGACATTTCTATAACTTACAGTGTGATTATCTGATAAGGATAGTACCCACCTGACACCATACATAGTTATTACAATATTATTGATTATATTCCCTATGCTCTAGCTACCCATGATTGTTTTACAAACTGGCAATTTGTACTTTTTAATCCCTTCACATTTTTCAACCAGTCAGTCCCCCACCCTCTCCCATCTGGCAACCATCAAAATTGTCTGTGTGTCTCTGAGTTTGTTTCTGTTTTGTTTGTTCATTTATTTAGTTTTATAGGTTCGACATATAACTATAATAGTATTTGTCTTTCTCTGTCTGACTTGTTTTACACAGCATAATACCTCCTAGGTCCATCCATGCTGTGCAAATGGTGAGATTTCATTCTTTTTTATGGCCGAACAGTATTCCATTATATATATGTACCATTTCTTCTTTACCAATTTTTCTATCAATGGGCACTTTGGTTGCTTCCGTATCTTGACTATTGTAAATAATTCTGCAATGAATATAGGGAGCATATATCTTTTCAAATTAGTGTTTTGGATTCTTCAGATAAATACCCAGAAGTGGGATTACTGAGTCATATGGTAATTATACTTTTAATTCTTTGAGAAACTGCCATACTATTTTCTATAGTGACTGCACCAATTTGCAATCCCTCCAGCAATGCATGAGTATTCCCTTTTATCCATATTGTCACCAACACTTGATAGTTGATTTATGGATGATAGCCATTCTGACAGACGTGAGGTGATATCTCATTGTGATTTTAATTTGATTAGTGGTGTTGAGCATCTTTTCATATGTCTAGTGACCATCTGTATAATCTCCTTGGAGAAATGTCTATTCAAGTCCTCTGCCCATTTGTTAATTGGATTACTTGTATTTTTGGTGTTAAGTTGTCTGAGTTCCTTACATATTTTGGGTATTAACCCTTATTGAATGTATAATTGACAAGTATCTTCTCCAATTTAGTAGGTTATCTTTTCATTTTGTTGATGGTTTCCTTAGCTGTGCAAATTTTTGTAGTTTGATGTAGCCCCATTTTTTTTCTTCTGTTTCCCTTGCCAAGAAGATAGATCTTCAAAAAAAAAAAAAAGTATATATATATATATATATATATATATATATTTTATATATATATAAAATAAAGCACAGGGTCAGAGAGTTCACTGCCTATGTTTTCTTGTAGTTTTATGGTTTCAGTTCTTGAGTTCATTTTGAGTTTATTTTTGTATATGGTGTGAGAAAGTGGTCTATGCTTTGGGTAATATGAACATATACTGATGTTCTTCCTATCCACAGGCATGGTATATGCTTCCATCTTCAATTTCTTTCTTCAATTCTTCAATGTCTTATAATATTGTTGGTACTAGTCATCGTACTTCCTTGGTTAAATGTATATATATATAATGATTATTTTCTTAATGTCTATTTCTGACAGTTTATTATTGGTATATAAAAATGCAATCCATTTCTGAATACTAATTTTGTATCCTACTTTATTGACTTCATTTATCAGTTATATTAGTTTTTTGTTGGACTCTTTAGGGTTCTCTGTATATGATATCATGTCATCTGCTGGAGTTGTATCATTTTAACACATTGTTGAATTTGGTTTGTTCATATTTTGTTGAGGATTTCTGCATCTATGTTCATCAGGGATATTAGCCTATAATTTTCTTTTCCTGTGACATCCTTGTCTTGGTATCTGAATTTGGGAATGCTGGCCTTGTAAAATGAGTTTGGTACTGTTCCCTACTTTCCAGTTTTTGGAAGAATTTAAGGAGAATTGGTAATAATTCTTTAAATAGTTGGTGGAATTAATCTGTTAATATATCTGGCCCTAGGCTTTTGGGTTTTTTTAATTTGTTTTTTTTTTGTTTTTGATTACTGATTCAGTCTCCTTACTGGTAATTGGTCTATTCAGATGTTCATTTTCTTCATGATTCAGACTTGGCAGATTATGTTTCTAGAATTTTCATTTTTAGCTTGTCCAATTTGTTGGCATATAATTATCACCATAGTCACATCTTATGATCCTGTGGCATCATTTGTAACGTCTCTTTCTTTAAAAACCAGTTCTAAGTTTCATTGATCTCTTCTATTGTCTTTGTAGTGTCTATTTTATTTATTTCCACTTTGATATTTATTTCCTTTCTTCTATTAACTTTGAGTTCATTTGCTCCTTTTTTACTATTTCCTTGAGGTATAAAGTTAGGTTGAGATTTTTGTCTTTTTTTTCCTTTAATGTAGGCATTTATTGCTATGAACGTCTTAGAACTGCTTTTGCTGCAACCAATAAGGCTTAGTATGTTGAATTTCCATTTTCATTTGTATTATGGTATTTTTTTATTTCTCTTGGTTTCTTTTTTGACTCACTGATTGTTCAGTAGCATGTTGCTTAATCTCCACATATTTGTACATTTTTTTTCTTTTTTAGTTGATTTCTAGTTTCATACCATTGTAGTTGGAAAGACACTTGATGTGATTTCAATCTTTTGAATTCATGAAATCTGGTCTTGTGCCTAACATATAACCTATCCTGGAGAATGTTTCATGTCCACTTGAAGAATGTGTGTTCTGTGGCTTTTGGATATTTTGCATATATCTATTAAGTTAGAACTCATATAAATTAATATTTACATGTGTATTTCATATTATCTGGCCAACAAACCCAATGACCTTTTCTCAGTTATTGAACCTGACTTTTCCAGAGTGTTTGACACCTATTTACCATGTATTTGTTCTTGAATATTCCCCTTACCAAACTAATGTGAAATTTAACTAATGTGAAAACTAATCTTCATTTGCTCTAGTAATTCTGATTCCTCTTTATTTTCTTCCCAGATTTCTTTCTTCCCCACATACCATATATATAATGGATTTTACCAGTTTTCATTTTCTTTCTACAATATCTTAATTTTTCTATAGCAGCAATTATTTTTCAAATTATAGCTCCCAATTTGCTATTGCCTGCTGCATATTCTTTATTCTTTTGTAAAAGATATCTGAACTTCCAGCTTAATATTCCCAAAATAAGTTTTCATCTGTTTTCCCACTACCAAATTCTAAAGCAAAAGCTTCTATAGATTTTTCACATTTCTGTCAATGGTATTCTCAGTTTCCTAGTTATCCAGGTTTGAAATCTTAGTTGTCCTTCAATTATACAAACCTTGTACTATGAAAGTATTATAACACTTTTTAAAATTTAGTTAGAACTCTAAATTATCACTCAAATTCATATTCTTTCTACTTTATCTGCAAATTTAGTTTTTTACCTAAATTTCACTTATAAATGGGATTGTTTTCTTAATTTCAAGTTCTGATAGTTTGGTATTGATGTTTTAAAATGCAATCCACCTATTGAATAGGCCCTTAAATGATGTCCAGACCTCTAATTTTTCCCTCACTAATCCACCCATCATGTCACTTCTACATTAACCACATTTCATCCTATTTGGAAAACAAAATAAGAATAAGAACAAAATGAATGTTTCCTACAGCATAGCAAACAAAGCCTTAAATACCTAACCTGACTTTACTAATGTACTTTTCTCTAGTTCTCACCTTCTCTCTCTTTCTCTAATCTATATCTTCTTATTCTATTTTTATGCATATACTTCAAGTTCTTACCAGGAAATATTAATCCACTTATTCTGAATGTAATCTGTAATCTGCAAATATCACCTTTGCTAATATTTTTTGTGTCATGGATAGCAGAGGATACGGTGAGATCTAACCACTTCCTTGTTATCTGTGTCTGCTTGCCAGCTAGCCATGTCAAATACTTAAAAGCCAAGTGAAAACTATACTGAAAATATAACTTCAGGCCAAGTCTCTATCTTTGAAGCTCCTGAAAATTATATATCACTGTAAGTCTGTCCTGCATGGAAATACTGGGAAACGAATCTTTTGAAACCTGCCCGTCCTACTAAGTCTAAACTCAAATTCTAATTCATCCATTCTGCTTTCTTTTATTCTTTAAATTGAAAAAATTCCTCTTGGAATTTCTTTAGCCTTTGTTAAAAGTTATTTTATGTACAGTATTATATAGCTTTGTGTACCTACTTTGCTCCTTAACTCATAAACAAGATGAGGAGAGGGTTTATTATATTTATTTTTATATACTCTATATCATCCGACACAGACGTTCAAATATGTGAACTATTTGTGTCTGTTTAGCTAAGTTTATAATAGCATGAACAGAGCCAGATTATCACCCTTTTAAGCAAGTCCATTTTGATGTGGGTTTTGCTCTGACATAATAAGTCACTAATTATTTATGTTTTTATTTGACCACAGACATTGTGGCTATTATTTGGCCTGTTCTCTACTGACCAAGTTTTATTTTGCTTTAAAATTATTCTGTATTCCCTTCAATGTATACTATGTCTTTGTGGAGAAATATATGCCTATATATATATATAGATATATATAGATATATAGATATATAGATATATAGATATATAGATATATAGATATATAGATATATATTCACATGTACGTACTAGAATAAACATTTGTATCTCTATATATACACTTAAGTTATGATAGCCAGCACTTCTCTCTCTAGATGATAAATTTCTTTGTCTATGACAATGACTTAACTTTTTAGGTCCTGTAAGTTCTTTGCTCAAGGCCGCACATAGTCACTGCTTAATAAATATATTCAGTGCCTGAATTTTTACTAAATTACTGCATTTCTTTGAAAACTCAAAATATTAGGCAGTATTTAGTCTTTTATGTTTACATATGAATTACAGCAATTTTTAATATCGTTATGTGGAAACTAAAGATGGAACACCTTTTCCCTTCTCAATTAAATGTGATCTCCAAGTCACACATAAAGCAGGAAAAAAAAATATTTAAACAATTTTTGGGGGGTGGACAGTTTTTGCCCTCAAACTTCAAATGGAGGAATGTGCAGAATGCCACACACAGCTATGAGTTTGGACTTATCCTAAAGCTGGCGAACACCCGCATCTTCCCCATCTGGGGCAGCATCTGTTCTGTGTTGTTAGCAGAAGAAAACAAGAATATTCGGGTAAACACCATAGCACAATATCAAATTCTAAAAATTTAACAAATGTATTCATTTATTTTTGATCAATCGCCTAAGAAGTGGTGTGAGGCCCATGCCAAAGGGCTTGGTAATTGCAGTCTCCCAACTCCCTTTAGAAAACACTATACTCCAGGCCTGGGAATAACAAGCTTTTGCATAACAGCAGAGAGGCCTAAAAATAAGAAACTCATTAAGCTACCTGTAGCAGGCCTCTGCCCTAGCCCTGCACTGGCTGGGGGAGCTTAATGAAGTGATAATGAGGAGAAAATGGCTTAGCTCCTTTTTGGCCTGGTTCGTGATGGGTAGGGAAATCCGTCTTCAGTGGAAACAGCTACCATAGAGCCCAATTCATCATTCAGGGTGGGTCTATCCCAGAGAAATAATTTGCTTCTAGGCCCTGCAGTTATTTGGCTCCCCTGTCTATGGAAACAAAGCACCCTATTCATTCACACTTGAAGGGAATGTCCGAGTGACACCAATAAAGAGTGTTAAACTAGCTGGTCATTAGCATTTGAAGGGAATGACCAAATCATACCAACAAAGGGTGTTAAACCAATCCACATTGTAGGTAGGAGGGGGTGGGAGCCCTATGCAATTCTAAGTGGATTAATGCCAGCATTATTTTCTCACTAGGAGCCCAGCCTCCTAAGATTTCATATTCATTCATGGCTGGAACGAACCTTCTTGGCCAAGCTCTCCCCTTCTTTTTGCCTCTAAAGAAACTAAAACAGTGAACTGGGATTAAGAATATAGCCTTTAGCATGGTATTGACAAGACAGAGTGATCTCTGTCAAGATTCACCAAACTGTTGGGGATCCAGGCCACAGCACCAAATTCTGTAGGGTGTTCTTTGGCAGTGCCCAAGAGGTGTTCAGGAAGAATAAACCAGGGATCGGTGTCATTTGACTTACGTTTTCTCAGGCTAAATGCTGTGGCTAAAAGCCCTCAAAGAAAAATCAAAAAAAGAAAGGTAGAAGCAGAATCTCAAGAGGAAAATACCTCAACAAGCACTCAGTCCAACATTTCAACCAAAAAAGCCTTCTCTATAATGTCCCTTAGGAAGGGACATACATGCTGTCATTGAAAGCAACCCAGGAAAGTCAGGAAGAACACACAGTTAGGTTACAGTCAAGGATCTACTGTTCTACCCGGTGGAAAATGGTAAGATGACATGCACATACTACATCACCCAGGAATTTTACTTACATTATTTTCTTCTTAAAATATATTTGTGGGGTACACAAAAGGTTCATTTTGTAGATAAGAAAATGTCAGCCAAGAGAGTTTAACTTTCCCTGCCAAACATAGTTAGTATGTGCTGGAGCCAAAACTCACACCCAAAGAATATGGTTTTCTATAATAACACAGAATTGGGACTCAGACAACCTACAGATTTCAGCTGATAGGGAAATGGTAATAACTAATAACTCACTGAAGTTTGAAGTATAGGGTTTAAAATAAATCATGGCCTGTTGGATATATGCATTTATTTATATTTATCTCTAACCAAATCAACAGAGAAATTTTAAAAACTGCAAGTTCACAAGGTCAAAGATAATAGGAATGATTAAGATAGCAGTTGAGAAAGATTTACATTTTGGAATAAAGTAAAACAAACAAAAAATGTTGACGTCTTATTATCCTCAAGGGATGGGGGAAAGCAGGGCCAATAAGAAGCAAGCCAATACTGCAGAATGGGATAAGGAGGGTAGGGGTTAGGGTGGGAGAGTAGCAAGCTCTGAGCCAGGATGGGGCTGCAACAAGAGGACTTGTTCAACATATGTTCAGCTCCCTGAACCTCTCTGCTAGTTCACAAGGCTAAGCAGGTGTTTCCACCAACACCCTTCACCCCTGCACCAGTTTGCAGTCGATTGGTCTGATTGATCCATAACCTTTAAACTCAACAGGCCCCAAAATTTCATTTCCCCCTTAAAACTGAGCTCCCCTATGAACTTCCTCATTTTATAAATTTATAGTACTTATTTTATATATGATATTAAATCTTGATTATATAGTCTCCTAGTTTATCATTTTATCTTATTACATTTAAAACATTTAAAATTATAAATACAATTATCAACATTTAATCTTCTTAGTATTTGTGTGTATCTTGCTGAAGAAAACCTTTCTAATTCAGAGTTTCTAGTCTAGAGGCGGGTGCAAGATAAACAGTGAGCTCTCCCCAAAAACACATCAAATTGACACCTTTATTTAGAACAAATCTCCCTGAAAGTGAACTCTGAGCCAGGTGGACTACTTCTGCACAAAAATCAAGAAAGAGAGAGGGATTACATAGAGGTAGGGGCACCATGAGAGCTCTCCGGCAGCTGAGGGAACAACCCAGACGAAAAGAAGTGGTAGGTGCTATTACTTACATTTCCCCGGATGTGGATGGGAGCTCCGTCCAGGTTCTCTGGCTGCTGACCTTCAGCGCACTATAACACACCCCTAGCCACCTGTCCTGAGGCTACATCGAGCAGAAAGAGCAGAGCGCCATAGCATGCATACAAGAAGCCCCTCCACCTAGAGATTGATCCAGCAAGGGCTGCTTCATACACCCATTGGGCTATGTGCAAGCAGGGTACCCCTGCCTGGTGTGAATGCTGAGTTAGCAAAATGCTGCAGTACCTGTCTGTCCAGAGAAAGTGTGGAGATAATGGGGCACCGCTGAATATGCACATGGGGTGCCCCACCTGAAGAATGTGTGGAGCAGGCAACACTTTGAGGTACTTACACAAAGGCTGCCCCATGCACAGAGTGGGGTGCTGCTGTGAACACGTGCAGGGATGCCCCATCTGAACAGAGTATAGAATTAGCAAAGTATGGCTATGGGAGCAAGCAAAGCTGCCTCTACCCAGAGATAGGGCAAAACTTCTAGGACATTGAGACTTATGCATGCAGAATGGCCCCACACAGACCCTGCTTGGACTGTACAAAATGAAAGCAACAGGACATTCACACATGTGCAGAATGAGAGTGGTGCTGCTTAGTGTGCAAGGAGCTATACTGCCCGGAGAGGGAGCAGAGCTGGCAAAGGGTGGTGGTGCATGCTTGCAGGCCTGCCCTACCAGGAGGCAAGCTCACAAAGCAGCTCTGCCCATACCCTGCTCTGATCACAGACAGTTAAATCAACAGGGCACACCAAGAGAGCACCCAGCAGCCCCTTCTACATTAGGCAGCCCCACCAGGATCAGCATGCACTCACCAGGCTGTCCCACCGAGAACCCACTTCTTCAGGCCAGCTTATGTACCAGACCTCACATGCCTGCACCGACTACAACCAGCCTGCCCAAACTGTTCAACAAACATCCCACAGAGACCACTCTATAAAATCCATAGGAACAAATACAGGATGTCAAGCAAAATGGGGAGACAGCAGAATATGTCCCAACTGAAGGAATAAGAAAAACACTTCAGAGAAAAACCCTAATGAAGTGGAGATGAGTAATTTGCCTGAGAAAGAATTCAAAGAAATGATCATAAGGATGCTGGACAAACTTGAAACTACAATAGGGGAACTCAGAGAGCACTTCAACAACAAGATAGAAAAACATAATAAAGAACGAATCAGAGGCGAAGAATACAATAACAAATGAACAATACATTAGAAGGAATCAACAGCCTATTGGTTGATACGGGAGGCTGGATTAGCAACATGGAAGACAGAATAGTGGAAATCACCCAATCAGAACAGCAAAATAAAAAAAAATAAAAAGAATTTTTAAAAATGGGGATAGCATAAGAGATCTCTGGAGTAACATTAAGTTCCCTAACATTCACATTATAGGGACTCCAGAAGAAAAAGAGAGAAAGGGGCAAAAACAATGTTTGAAGAAATGGCAGAAAATTATACTAATCTGGGGAAGCACAGAGAGTTCCAAACAAGATAAACCCAAAGAGACCCATACCAGGACATATTGCAATTAAAATGGCAAAAATTAATGATAAAGAGACAATCTTAAAAGCGGGAAGAATTAAAAAAACAAGTCACATACAAGGGAAACCCCATAAGAGTAATAGTTGATTTCTCAGAAGCAACTTTATAGACTAGAGGGGAGTGGCAGGAGATATTTAAAGTTCTGAAAGAAAGGAATCTACAACCTAGAATACTTTATCTGGCAAGGTCATCATTCAGAGCTAAGGGAAGTGCGAGTTTCTCCAACGAGCAAAAACTAAAGGAGTTCACAACCACTGAACTGACCCTACAAGAAATGTTAAAGCGTATATCATTTGCAAATAACCTACTGAATGGGAGAACATATCATTTTTGTTTTGATGTGTTTCCTTTGTCATGCAGAGCTTTTAATTTTGATGAGGTCCCATTTCCTTATTTTTGCTTTTGTTTCCCTTTCTCGAGGAATGTATCCAAAAAGATATTACTCAGACTGATATCAAATAGTTTACTACATATGTTTTCTTCCAGGAGTTTTATGGCCAGGCTATATATTTAGGTCTTTAACCCATTTTTAGTATTTTTTGTATACAGTGCAACAGAGTGGTCCAGTTTCATTTTTTTTGCATGTATTTATTCAGTTTTCCAACACTACTTGTTGAAGAGACTGTTGTTACTCCACTGTATAGTTTTGCTTCCTTTGTTGTAGATTAGTTTACCATTTAAGCATGGGTTTATTTCTGGGCTCTGAATTCTGTTCTATCAATCGAGGTGTCTATATTTATGCCAGTATCATACTGTTCTGATTATTATAGCTTTGTGGTACAGTTTGAAATCAGAGAGCATGATACCTCCAGCTTTGTTCTTCTTTCTCAAGGTTACTTTGGGTATTTGTGATCTTTTGTGGTTCCATGTAAATTGTAGGGTTATTTTAGTTTTGAGAAGAATGTCATTGGTATTTTCATAAGAATTGCATTGAATCTGCAGATTGCTTTGGGGTAATATGGTCATTTGAATGATATTAATCCTTCCAAACCATAAGCATGATATATCCTTTCATTTAGTTCTGTCCTCTTTAGTTTCTTTCTTCAATATCTTATAGTTTTCAAATTACAGGTCTTTCACCTCATTGGTTATTCTTTTTGATGGAGTTGTAAATGGGATTGTTTTCTAATTTCTCCTTCTGACTGTTATTAGTGTACAGGAACATGACAAATTTATGTATATTAATTTTGTATCCTACTATTTAACTGAATTCTTTTATTAATTTTATTAATTTGGGGGGAATTCTTTAGGGTTTTCTATATGTAGTATCATTTCATCTATAAATAGTGACAGCATTCCTTTTTCATTTCCAATTTGAATGCTTTTTATTTTTCTTATTGCTGTGACTAGGAATTCCAATACTGTATCAAAAACTAGAGAAGAGAGTGGACATCTTTGTCTTGTTTCTGATCTTACGGAAACACTTTTAGCTTTTCACTATTGAGTATAATGTTAGCTGTGGGCTTGTCATATAAAGCATTTATCAAGTTCAGATAAGTTTCTTCTATACACAATTTGTTGAGAACATTTATCATAAATGGATGTTGTATCTTGTCAAATGCCTTTTCTGCATCTATTGAGATAATCATATGATTTTTTTATCCTTGGTTTTGTTGACATGATGAATCCCATTAATTGTTTTGCAGATATTGAAGCACCCTTGCATCCTGGTATAAATCCCACTTGATCATGGTATGTAATCCTTTTAATGCACTGTTGAATTAAGTTTGCTAATATCTTGAGAATTTGGGCATCATTGTTCATCAGGGACATTGGCCTGTAATTTTCTTTATTTATTTTCTTTATTTATTTTTTAGTCTTTTTGGTTGTATTATTTTTTAGTCTTTTGGTTGTATTATGGTAAGGCTGGGTTCATAAAATGAGTCTGGAAGTGTTCCTTCTTTTTCAATTATTTGGAATAATTTGAGAAGGATAATTACTGTTGTTTCTTTAAATGGTTGTAATAATTCACCTGTGAAGCCATCTGGTCATGGGCTTCTGTTTGAGTTTTTATTTATTTATTTTTATTACTGCTTCAATTTCATTGCTAGTAATTTGTTCAGATTCTCTCTGTTCATTCCTGGTTTAGTATTGGAAGGTTGTATGTTTATAGAAATTTATTCATTTATTCTAGATTGTCAAATTTGTTGGTATATAATTGTTCAGTGTTCTTTAATGATCCTTTGTTTTTCTGTAGTGTTGGCTGTAAACTCTCCTCTTTCATTTCTGTTTTTATTTATTTGTGTTCTCTCACTCCTTTGCTTGATGAATCTTCCTAGAGGCTTGTCAATTTTATTTTTCCTTTCAAAGAGCTGATTCTTAGTTTTAATAATCTTTTCTATTGTTTTTCTATTTTCTATTTATTTCCACTCTGATCTTTATTGTTTTCTTCCTCCTACTTACTGAGTTTTGTTTATTCTTCTTTTTCTAGTTTCTTTAGGTATAAATTTAGATTATTTATATTTTTCTGCTTCTTGAGATAGTACTGTGTAAGCTATAAACTTTCCCCTTATAACTGCTTTTGCTGCATCCCATAAATTTTGTAAGGTTGTGTTTTCATTTTCATTCATCTGAGATAGTTTTTGATTTCCTGACTGATTTCCACTTTGATTCGTCGTTTATTTGGTAGTATAATGTTTAATCTTCTTGTACTTGTTTTTGTTGTGTTTTTTTTTCCAGTTTTCTTCCTGTAGTTGATTTCTAATTTCATGCCATTGTAAGACTGATATAATTTCAGTCTTCTTGAATTTATTTAGCCTTCTTTTGTGGCCTAGTATGTGATCTAGCTTGGAAAAGGTTTCATATGCACTTCAGAAAAATGTGTAATCTGCAGTTTTTGGATGAAATGGTCTATAAATGTCTTTGGAGTCAAACTGGTCTAATGTGCCTCACACTTAATGAAATCACTTCCTTTTTAATTTTGTGTCTGGATCCACTGAGGTAAGTGGAGTTTAACGTCCTCAACTATTATAACATTACTGCTAATTTGCATTAACATTTGCTTTATATATTTGGGTGCTCTTATCTTGGGTAAGTAGATATTTGTAATTGTTATATCCTCAGGTTGATCCCTTTAAAATTATGTAATGTCCTTCTTTGTCTCTTTTTATCTTTGTTTTGAAGTCTATTGTGTCTTATATGAGTGTTGCTACCCGGCTTTCCTTTTGTTTCTATTTACATGGAATATTTTTATCCACTCCATTATCAGTCTATGTGTGTCACCTTAAGTGTGTCTCTTGTAAGGAGCATATAGATGGGTCATGTTTTTCTAATCCATTCTGCTATCCTATGTCTTTTGATTGAAGCATAGATACATGCAAAAAAAAAAAAATAAAACGACCACTGTCTTGCACATTATACAAAAATAAACTAAAAATGAGTTAAAGACTTAAATATACGGCTGGACCATAAAACTCCTAGAAGAAAATATAGGTAGTAAACTGCTTGACATCAGTTTGAGTAATATCTTTTTGGATACATCCCTCTAGCAAGGGAAACAAAAGCAAAAATAAGGAAATGGGACATCAAAAAATACAAAACTCTGCATGACAAAGGAAACACGTCAACAAAGCAAAAATGATGTCTCCCATTCGGAAGGTTATTTGCAAATGGGTTGATCTCTAAAATATATGAGAAACTCATTAAACTTAACAAAAAAAAATGAGCAGAGGACATGGAACAAATTTTGTACAAAGAGGAAATACAGATGTCAAACAGACATATAAAAAAAGATGCTCAACATCATTAATTATCAGGGAAATGCAAATCAAACTACAGTGAGATACCATCTCACACCAGTCAAAATGGCTATTATCAAAAAGTCAACAAATATGTGTGTTGGCAAGGATGTGAAAAAAGGGAAACTTTGAGTACTGTTTTTGGAATGTAAATTGGTGCAGGCACTATCGAAAACAGTACGGATTTTTTTTAAAAAACAAGTTAAAATATAACTACCATAAAACGCAGCAACTTCTCTTCTGAGTATTTATCCAAAGAAAACAAAACATTAAGTCGAAAAGATATATACACCCCTATGTTCATTGCAGCATTATTTACAACAGCTATATGGAAACAACGTAGGTGTCCATTGATAGATGAATGGACAATGTGGTACATATATAGAGGGTGCCAAAAAAATATATACACTTGTTAAGAAAGGAAAAAAACTATAAAAATTACACTGATGGTAACCACTTTGAGCACCTCTTGTAATTGCAGCAGTCAAATGTGACTTGTATTTATCTTTTGTCATTGGTATATGTTGAGTATTGCAATTTTAATACAATTTTTTCTTCCTTAAAATGTGTATACATTTTTTGGCACCCTCTGTATACAACAGAATATTACTCAGCCATAGAAAAAAAGGATATCTTACCATTTGTACCAACATGGATGGACCTAGAGGGTATTATGCTAAGTGAAATAAGGCACACAGAGAAAGACAAATATCTTATTGTTTCACTTACATGTGCAATCTAAAAAAACAAAAAACCAAACATTCAAAACAAAAACAGACTCATAGAAACCAGAGACCATAGAGATGAGTACAAGAAGGGAAGGGGCGGGGAGATGGTTGAAAAAAGGTGAAGGGGAATATAGTCAATAATATTGTGATAAGTTTGCATGGTGACAGATGATAACTTGAACTAGTGGTGTGATCACATTGTAAGACACAAAAATGTCAAATCATATTGTATACCTGAAACTAATACAATATAATATTGTATACCTATATATACTTAAATAATACTTTAAAAGATATAGCTGAAGTTGTGGGAGTGCTGTGCAAATGTTGTGATAGGTAATGCAATATTGCAATATTCCTTTTTCAGAATTAAACAGTGAAGGAGAGAGCATATACCAGGATGATGCTACTGTGAATCCTAGGATTCCTACAGATAAGATGGGAGAGGAAATCAAATCATGAGAAATACCTTTCCTCATTTTTGAAGCAACTCTCACAGGAGTTATATGCTGACAAGAAGGCAACTCTATTTTCTTGGTACCCAGTGGTCTGCTTTCTTGTTTTTCCTTAAGCAACTTTTTCATGTTGTTTCACTAATATTAATAGAACTATAAAGAATTAAGAAAAAAATAAAATAGTCTGAAAGTTTTAGAGTTTTGACTTACACATTAATCTACACATCTAATCTATTTGGAGTTTTTTCTTTGTATTTCATTGTAAAAGGCTCTACAGTGATAATTCTATTATGTGTCAACAATTATCACAGTACCGTTTAATCAAAAGTTCCTCATTTTCCCATGATCTGTAATGCATATATCAAGTTTGTCATAATCAAGTTCATAATTCATATATCTGTTTATGATTGGTCTTTTCTGTTCCATTTATCTAGTTGTCTGTTCCTGCACTAGTACCGTACTGTCATAATTACCACAGCTTTATAACAAAGTTTGATATCTGGTAGAGTAAGCTATCATCATTTTATTGTTATTCAGGAGTAGCTGAATAACTTGACTTTTCTTAGCTGTATTTCTTACCTACATATTTCAGAATCAATCTGTCGATTTCTTTTAAATATACCTGTTGTGGTTTTGGTCAAAATTGCATTGAAACTATTTAGAGTTTTGTAATCCATGAATACGATATTGTACTTTATTTTATTGAGATTTTCTTTGACTTTCTGTACATATAAATAATTTATATTTAGGTATGCTATTTTTTGTTATTATACATTATAACATTATTTCTTTTACTTTTCTGCTCTTGTATACAAACGTAATGGGTTTTTGTATAATGATCTCATACATAGCCTTTTTAAAAAAATTTATTTATTCTTTTTAATCAGTTTCAGGTGTACAACACAGTGCAATAATTATACTTTACCCCTCAAAGTGACAACCCCCCTCCTCCAATTCACCACTCCACTCCTCCCCCCCCATATCATATATATCTATTATATTTCCTCTGACTGCCTTCCACAGTATAATCCACATCCCGTGACTATCTATATATTCAATTACAGTTGGTATACAATATTATACAACATCAGCTTCAGGTGTGCAGTGCAGTGATCAAGCCTCTACTCCATCCATGAAATGGTCTCCCTAACAAGACATGTGACCATCTGACACCCCACAAAATATTTACTACATTATTAATTATATTCCCCAAACTCTTTCATATCCCTGTGACAATATTGTAGTTGCCTATTTATGCCGTCTAATCCCTTCCCCTTCTCCCTCATCCCCACCCCCTTCCCAACTAGCAACCCTGTTTTTCCTCTATATCTATGAGACTGTTTACTGTGCTCTTTCATTCAGTTTTTCAGAATCCACATATAAGTGAGATCATATGGTATTTGTCTTTCTCTGACTGACTTATTTCACTTAACATAATAGTCTCTAGGTCCATCCATATCATTGCAAATGGTACGATTTCATTCTTCTTTATAGCGGAGTAATACTCCATTGTATAAATGTACCATAGTTTCTTAATCCGGTCATCTACCAATGGGCATTTCGGTTGTTTCCAAGTCTTGGCTATTGTAAATAACGCTACAATGAACATAGGGGTGCATATATTTTTTTGAATTAGTGTCTTAGGTTTTTTGGGATAAATACCTAGAAGTGGAATTGCTGGGTCAAAAGGTAGCTCCATTTCCATTTTTTGAGATACCTCCATACTGACTTCCATAGTGGCTGCACCAATCTGCAATCCCACCAACAGTGAAGCAGGGTCCCCTTTTTCCCCACAGCCTCGCCAGTACTTGTTTGTTGATTTATTGATTCATACCTAGCCTTTTTAATAGTTTTTTCTAATAATACTTAAATAATACTTTTTCTCCTTTTATTATGTGGGCTGAGAATGCTAGGACAATGCTATCAAAAATTGGTGTTAGTGGACATTCACTCTGACATTAAAAGTCATGATTGTCATGTTTCACCATCAGCATGCTGTTTGCCTAGTTTACTAAAAGATTTTGTGCTTGTTTTTTTTTTAAAATATATTGATTTTATCAAGTACTTTTCTTATCCATTTAGAAAACCATTTGAGTTTTTTTCTTTTAATCTGCCTATATGATAAATTATAGTTATATATAATATATATAAAATATATATAGAAAAAAATATATATAAAATATATATATTATATATATATATATTTTTCATGTCCTTTATTTTCATGTCCTTTAGAACATTTAAATAAGATTGAAATTATGTGTTCCTTGAATGGTTACAATTTTCTGGTACAACCACCTGGTCCTGCTTTTCAAATACTTCAATGAATACAGAATATGCAGTTTTTCAGTGTGAAGTCATTTATAGTAAGTTATATTTCTTTAGAAATGTGTCTATCTAATTCTCAAGTTTATCATTAAGAGATTTACAATTCTTAGTGGCATTTAATTCTAGCTGTATACAAATATTTGCCAGTTTCTTTCTAATATTGTTTATACATCATCTATTTATTTATTTATTTTAATTTTATTTGGTGTTCTCTTCAAACAATCACTTCTTTGTAGATATTCTCTTTTGCATTTTGATTTGCTTTTTCATTAATTTTGAAATTTTATTATTTCTGGTCTTCTACTGTTTTAAGTCTATCCACTATATATTTAAGTTTATTGTTCTTTTCCTGATTTCTTATACTAGATGTTAGGTTGTTAATTTCAGCAATTCCATTCAATATAATAATGTAAATGTCCTTCAAATGATCACTTTTGCCAAATTCTACAAATTTTATTTTTCTATTTTTTTTTTTTTAGCTGAGCCATCCTGCCACCTGTTGGCAGCTCAGGGGCAGCTCAGCTCGGGCTGGGCATTGAACTGCTTTTGCTCAGAGCTCAGTTCACACTCTTGAGCAAGCTCTTAACCAACTGAGCCACTCAGCCAGCCTCTGAATTCTACAAATTTTGTTTGATATTTTAATTATATTCCATTTTGTTTTTCCTCCAAATTCTACTCTATTTTCCTCTTTATACTATAGTTATTTTGAACTACATGTTTTAGTTTCTAATGGATGTTTTTAAAGTGTATCTTATTGTTATGAACTTTTCACTAAATTGAATTGCCATAAGAAAGCCTGTGCCTTAGGCATAGGTTCCTTAAGCCAGCTCTAGTATTAGCATCTACCCCAAGGGCAGCATTTACTTTTTCTATTTGCTTATAGCTTGATGCTCTTATTCTACTTTCAGCTCACTGTTTCTTTTGATTTATGTATGTATTTGTTGGTTCCAGGGAAATTTCCCTTTCTTTCATGTGATTTCAGCAATATACTAAAGCATATTTGTGCTAGTTTATCCAGTATCTAGTTTTCTGGTAGTGAGGCTCTTTATAAGAGCTGCTTAATATCTAGTAAGCTCTAAGCACCTTTTCCAACTACATTTTGGAAATTTATTCACAAAGTCAAATAAAAATGCAAAGTATTCAAAGGTTTAAAATGTTGCCCAATATTTTTACTTATTCAGACTACTTAACTCTTTCTGGTTCCCCAACTGCATGCTAAGGAAGAATAGAATAATACCCAGCACTGGTCTGAAAAGCTCTGCTTTAGCTAAGTTTACTTAATTTCAGGCTCATACCATCTCTTCTGTAAGTAATCATATATATTGATTTAAAAGATACTTTCCCATCCTGAGTGAAAGACAAGTAAACACAATAGATGGTGTTGTCAAATTTTCTTGGCTGTATAATGAGATGATTGGAATAGATGAGCTCTAAGGTGTATTCCAGTTCTAAGAAAATATTCCTGTGTATAAAAACAATAAAAGAGAAGTTCCTATGAATTGCCTGCCATTGAATAATTGCGAGTTAAGTATACATGATGTTTTTTCTGTTAATGGAGCAGCAACGTCTAAAGTATCTTTTCTTTTCATCCTGTAGTCCTTACACCAATCTAATACTGCCCTCAAGTCACTAATAATTGTTGCTGTATCTACCTGTCATTTATGGATGGAGATTTAGTGCAATCTTTGTTAGTAAATACGGATGAATAATTCAGCCCTAAAATCAAAAGTTGAAAAACATACCCTTGGAACAGGCCTCTAGAGACAGAGCAATAGCTCGTCTTGCAGCCCATAAACAGAAAGTTCAGAAAGAACAGATTTACAGAATTCAAGCAAATTTGACCCAGTGATATTTATGAAGTCAGAAACCAGGAAAAGGGAATCAAGTTTGTAAGGTTAAGAAAATAAAAGGAGTGGCCTTGAGAGTAATGGTCATGGTCTGTGGAAAGAAGTTCTAAAGGAGTATTTATGAGAAATACAGGTGGTATGTACACACACACACATATATAAAATTACCTTTCAAGAATATAACATTACCTTTGTGTAGAAGTCCTAAAACAACTAGATATTCTTTTTATTCAATAATTTAACTGAAGTAATGAAAGACAAGGGAGCCTCTAATGGCCTTTGCAGGGTCTTAAATATACTCAGAGATCTACAAATAAAACTTTAGAAAATAAAACTTGAAAGTGTTCATTTGAGATCTGATTCATAGGAAATTTGTACATATAATCTCTACAGGTTTTAATTGTTATATAATAATGTAATATAAAAATAATAAATATTACTATCAGAATTGGGATAATTATGTAGGCAATAATTTCACTTTATAAGAGTTAGTAAAATAATTCAAGATTGATGGACTTATATAAATCATACAAATTATATGAAATTTCTAAGTTTAATATATATTTTTCAACATGAAAAGTTGACAGCTGAAATGTATGTGGCAATCTAAGCAGCATACAGATATTCTTATTAAATTAGATTATTCAATAAATGGAAAGCAATCTCTTCCAGTAACACTTTGGTAGTAAATGAAATTAGCGTCTTTATTTTTTTTAATGTTTTAAATTCCTGCTCCTTCTCTAGTTTTCCTCATAATTGAGAAATTTTATGCCTAAAAGAGAGAAGAGCTGTCTGGGTAATTAATCTTATAACATTAATGGATAAATCAAGAAGCATCTATATAGTTCTTTTAAGAAGTAGCTCATTTAAAGATGGACTGGGATGTTCACCTACCACTCAGAGAAGTGTCTTCATTGGAACCAATTTTCTTCTGGGAAGTGAATACAGAGTAATGGCAGTATTGTTTGTCAATGTCCTCCTGTGATGGTTAGCAATGCATCCTTGCACATATTGTTTCAGACAAAAAATTAGTATTTTGCATTAGAAGAGGATAATTAGGCAATAAGACACAAAAGTGAGTGTGGTTATCATGAGGTAAAAACACACATGGGGTGTTAGGAAGCACAGCCAAGTGTCTGTAATCCCTCTAGGGTATGATTATCTCGTGATAACCACACACCCTAGAGTTCCCTTATTGCTATTATAAAATATCTTTATTATAGGGAGAAATATGCATTTCTGTGCAGAAAGGAGATGGAGCTGGCAATTTAGAATGCCAAGCGGCAGTTTCAGCTGAGCTATGTGGTTTACATAGATTAATCTATCCCATTGGAATGTTTCCCCAGCCAAAAAAATGTTCCCTAAATCCAAACCGTCATAATCTGTAGTGATGTGCAGCTATTTGGAGCATTTGAGAAATTCCCTGCCTGGTTCTCAGGCTGGTTTGATGGTTGTTTAGGCTGAATGCTGAGCTACACAAAGAGGAGAGAACAATGGTCTGAAAACCTGGTGTTCTGGGAATCCACAATGTGATTTAGGCAAATGCCAAAATTCTGTGCCATCATTTTATCTTGTTTCTTGATCAGAATAAATATTTTGAATTCCTTATGGAAACAGAATCTAACAAAAGAGAAATCTGTAAGGAAGAGAAATTAAGGTAGAAACATGGAGACTGAGATAAAACTCCAAATGGTGAGGGAAGAGATAATGAATGTCCCAGAGAAGAGATTATAAATTTGAGGTCAATCAAATAAGGAACTGAGGGCATTAAGTCTAAAGAAATGAAAGCCTGGAGAAAGTATGAGGTGCATTTATAAATACCTGATTTATAATCATGAGGAGTGGATTTATTTTGTGTGGTTCCAGATAGGGAATCAATATAAGTGAAAATCATGGGGAAAAAGATTTCATATTACCATAAGAATCCACTTTTAAAATATGAGTGGTTACAAAACATAATTGTCTTTCTTGAAAAAAAAAATTCGAGCAAAGACTGAGTGATGTATTAAGAGGGATTCCTCCATTAGAGAAGGTTGTGCATAACTCAAAAATTGATTGTACAATAAAAGTAAAAGTTATGGATACATTAAAATCTAAGAAGATTCAACATCACCAAATAGGCAAGAACTGAAGAGATTGTGAACCCAAAGCATTCCTCAGATATCTTCTAATAAGAATAGAAATAATTTTGTAGGCATCATGGGTCTGTAAGTATATAAAACACTAAAATAAGACTCAGTTGTATTGAGGCATCCTTGATGGCTAAGTGTAAAGGATTGGCTATATGAATCTTATTGCATTTAGAAATCACAATTCTCTTTTTTGCGAATCTGATCAATTATTAACCTAATATTCTAAAACTGTGATGAAATCAGAGGATGAGCAATAAACATTTTATTTCAATAAATTTCCATTGCTATTAAACATGCTGTGAGGTAAAATCAACCATGGACCAGCCTATAAATTGGGTTTAAAATAAAAATCAATATTTCTATTTAGGTTTGGGCAACCAAATCTTTGGGAAAATAGATCCAGAAAATGTAGCCCACCTTGGGTATTTGCATGGTAGTCACATCAAAATGTGTCAACTCTAATGTAAGATTATTGTTTAATACAGGATATAAAAATCAATGTAATTGATTAGATTGAATTTTTAAAAATCTTCAAAAATATATGTCAAACTTTTTAAGTGCAGCAAAGCCAATAATTGGTTTAAATATAAAAATGAATTGTTTCCAGAGATTTCCTACCCAGCCATGGTGATGTTTTATTGGTTTCTGCATTTCACGAACTGATATGCTTTCATGTAAAATCAATACCCGACAGTCTAATATATTTTGCATTGTTATGGTATGGGTTCTATAAGCTAAAATACACTTTTGGAGTATATCTCCAAATCTTTATTTTACAATAAAACTTGCCATGGGGAAAATTTAAAGGGGTACCATTTGTTTTCTAAATATGCAACAGCATCTTTCACATAATTCACAATTGTTTCAGTGGAATGCTATCATTTCCAGTCTAAATCCCCATCTTTTAATTTAGCCCTAGGCCATACCTTTTAAAGAAATTGCCATCCATGCAACATCAGATGCTCCAACAGGGCCAGACTTGTGTACCTCCCTTGTAGAGCTGTGTGAAAAATTTCACACCTACACTGAAACTGCCAAAATATGCCTCTACACTCTTTTCAGTACCAAGGGGAAAACATATACTTTTTCCCTTTGGGCAGTTTTGACAGTTTTAATGCAAGTGAAAAGCAGGTTTTGCCAGCATAAAAAAGGGGGAGGGAAAGGAAGAAATCTTGAAATTATAATGTGAAAACCTCATAGTCTTAGGAGGTGGTGGAGGGGAGAGGAAACGGAAAAATCTAAGCTAATACTTCGTCTTCTCCAAGGCTGATCATGTGACCTGTAGTGTTCCATTACCTGCTGGGCAAGATCATGGCAAGTGAAAGAGGCTGAACACTTTAAGGGTAAAGCCAATACTAAATAAAAATTATAAAAAATGCCAATAAAACTTGAGCCTCCTGTAGCATTTTCTCTGAGTTCAATCCTAAGTAAAGCCAATTACTTCCAAGAATTGATCCCACATTGCCAAGCTTACTTACTCCTCTCCCTGGCCCCAACCCTGTGTACTGTCAAGATTTAGAAGTTTTCCTTGGCTTTAAAGGAGAGAGATACAAATACAAAAGTCAACTAATGAATAGATCCCCGAGACATCTCCTGACCCTATGGAAAAATCACCCTTTCTTCTTTTTTCTCTTGAAGTTTTTGAGGAATCACACCTCTTTGAAAAAGAAACAAGCTCCTTTGCTGAAAGGCTTTTAAATTGTCATTTATGATAACCATTTTCCTGAATCACTACAATCCCAAAACACTCAACAGTTTTGGAAAAAAATAATAATAATGGGTCTAGAAAATACATATAGATGTAGCACAGGAAATTCATCCAAGCAGAGAATTTTTCTGGACCCATGAATTTCTATAGCGTTTTTACACTCTTTAGTCATGCTTTAAAACAATTGAATACCCAACATAAACATAAAGTCAATGGAAAATCAAATGTGCTGAACCGTTCTGCACCACCCAAACTCATCTGGTAGAACACTGTACTTTCAGGACACATGGAATGAATTTTAACTTGACTCTTATGTGGAAGTCTGTACTACAAGCAGTTCAAAGCATTTACGTAAAGATGCATCATTTGCCACTTTGAAGATAGGGTTACTGGGTCTTGAGAGACAAAAATGGATGGGCCTTTCCCATGAAGAGAAGAGGTAGCTTTGGTCCTGTTTGATTTTAGTAATAATGTTAGAAGAGGAACAATTCTGAGTTCTATATTTGCAGTTTAGAAGAGAAACTGCTGATGAATGCATTTGACGATTTACCCTTTGGATTAGTTCGTACATTGTTCAATAAATAATGAAAATAGTCATTTTAGTAAATGCTATTGTAACTTTTCTGTACCTAATCAGTAAACTGATGAACTTGTAAAACTACCCCCTAGGCATAAGATCAGCTGACTCATTGCCATGTGTCAACATTTCTGGGAGGAGGGAGGCTGAGATGGAAATGTGTTTTACTCTTTTCATAGAACAAAAATAACATGGGTTTTTGTAATGGCATCACAATAACGTTATATTCTCATTCAGAACTGAGGGTCAACTTTCTCTTCTAGGGACTTCTAATCAACCACCTTCTGTGGCTCTGGGAACTGGGGCAAGGCTTCAGTGGCTTGTCACTGCCACTGGTGACTTCCATTGAGTTATCTCCTGTTAGTGTCCTCCAATGAGGAGGGACCCCCAATTCCCAAGCCTGCTAATGCCAGCTCCAACCCAACACTACCAGTGTTGCCACCTACCTTGCCCAGCCCCACTCAGGCCAATGTTACCATTGGAACTGCCTCCCAGTACCTCCTTGTTCAGCAACCCTGGAAGGCTGCTCCCAACTAACTCTGTACTGTTTTTTTCCCCATCAGATCTTACATAATTGGGTGACCAATGCTTTTTCATGTTCAAAGATGTTAGCTTTCTCTCTCCTGAGGATTCAGATATATACGAGGTGGGACAATTAAGTTTGTGGACTCATCCTAGAAAAAGCACTACATACCTCATTTCTGAATATCACTATTGTCACCTTCAAAGTACTCTCCTTGGGAAGCTATGCACTGACACCAGTGGTCTAGCCCACCATCCATAGCAATTTTGGAACTTTTTCTGGAATGGCCATCAGAGCTGTCATCTTGTTACCCTTGATGTCCTGAATGTCATCAAAATGTCTTCCTTTCAATATTCCTTTATCTTTAGGTAAAGAAAGAAGTCATTGGGGGCCAGATCAGGTGAATAGGGAGGGTGTTCCAATACAGTTATTTGTTTACTGGCTAAAAACTCCCTCATAGACAGTTCTGTGTGAACTGGTACATTTCGTGGTTTAAGAGCCATGAATTGGTGAAAAGTTCAGGTCATCTAACTTTTTCACACAGTCTTTTCAGCAGTTCCAAATAGTAAACTTGGTTAACTGTTTGCCCGGTTGGTACAAATTCATAATAAATAATCCCTCTGATATCAAAATAAGTTAGCAACATCATTGCAACAAGTTTGCGAACTTAAATGTCAAACTTCCTATGTACATAAGGACTGAGATAGAACAGATATGGCAGTGGCCAATGCCATGTTTATCCTCAGTACTGTTTTCCTTTAACAATGCAGGAAAGACTATGAGATTGTTTTTGCCCGTGGCTTTCTCTTTAAGATGCTTCCTCTCCACATCCAGATTCCCAGACAAGGACATACACGCATCCACTATATAGATATAGTTTGGCCAAGTTGTAGCAGATACTGCTAATTTTCTTCTAGTCCTCATTTGTTTCTTCTTCATTTTAGTAATAGAACCTCCCCGCCAATCCATCCCTGAGTCTCAGCAGAGCCTGTGGCAAATCAGCTGGACGCTATATTCCCCAGCCTCTGTTCTGGTGAGGTGTGACTCAGCGACTAAACTCATGCAGGCAGTGTGACAGGAAATGACCTTATAAGGCCTTGTCTGTTAAAACTATCTCACCTACGTTCCCCTTTCTCTCCTTGCCCCTTCCTCTTGGCTGGGAAATGCCAAAAGCTGGAACACCTGCCTGGACCCCAGAGATGGAAGCCACATATTGAGGAAGGCAGAACAGATACAGCAGCCTGGACACTACACAGCCTGCGGAGTAAGAAAGGGAAGCAACTAGCTCTGGACTACTCATCTCTGAACTCTTACATGAGAGGGAAATAGGTTTCTAATTTGTTAGTTCCACTTTATTGCTGAGTATCTATTACAGTATTTTGACCTGTATTCTAACCAATAAAATAGATCTGAAAAGAAACATTTAATACCTATTTTGTTATATACCACAAAATGTAGTAAATAAATGAACCCAATTGACTTTCTTCTATATTTTGGCAGCAGAGGTTTGGAATGAAATAATCCCATTATGTATGGAAATGTCAACAAAAGATGACTGGATACTTTTAACATTGGGACTAATATAGCTTGCAAATAAATGGAACCAATATCTTAAGATGAAAAACAAGGTTGTATATGAAAATAATTGTGTATGTAAGAACTTTGTGGACTGTAAAGTATTAGTTACATAATAATAATGATAACGATTATTATTTTACTGATGCAATCGTCATTATTTGTGTTTTAGCCAGTTCAGAGACCTGAACAGAACATATTTCTGCTAGTATTTAAAACATATTTTAATAATCAGTGGTACCTTTTAATTGTTGTATCCATTCATTCAATATATGTGTGTGAAATATTATATGTGCCAAAAGCCCTAACAGAGTACATACCACAGAGGTCAATATAATAGTGACCCAATAAGAGCTGATTCAAGTTTCTAAAGGCTTGAATTCGAATATTCACACAGGCACTAAAACATCTATATGTCACTAAAGTGCACATTCCCAAACTGCACGTTTGTTGATCTGTGTTTATGAAAATTCTGTATATATGGAAAAATATACAGAATAAATCAGGAAATCGCTTAAGAGAGGGTTAGTGGAATTTTTTTTTTTTTTAGAATAATTATAAGGAAACAATAGCCAAAATGAATGCCTTGTTTAAAGAGCAATTGAATGAGAGGAGAAGGGTGTTCTATGGCAATGCATAAGAGAGGAAACTCACTTTTTTTTTTTTTTCTTACTTAAAATCTGCGGGAAGCATTTTTAACGTTGCATACCTCTTTGTGTGGATACATAATGGTCTTGTTTTGTGCTTGTGAAGATAACTGGTTAAGCCTGTGAAATGTTCATTGATCTAAGTGGATGGGTCTGAGGGGAAGGACTTGTCAGCTGGGACAGCTTATCAGAAGAGGGTTGTTCTTCCCACCCACCTCCTTCCTATTTATTCCTAAACTAGGGAAAATTCCCCTGGGAGCATGGAGGCCTCTGAGGGAACATTGCAGAGACTCAAGAGATGAGAAACGGTTTGTAAATGAGCATTTAAAACATGAAAACACTCTTGTTTTTAAAGCCAATGAGTATAAAGTACCAGTGGGAGCCGGGAGTTGACAGCTGGGACTCTTCATCTGTCTGGCCGAGGGATTCTGAGTCAATCTCTAAAGGATGAGAAGCAGGACTGAGGGAGCTCCGGCCTGTCAGAATCTGCTCAGAATTCCTGGGCTTGCCATTTCAAACCAAATGCAAACCTTCCCGAGCTCAAGATTAAAGAGTGTTTACAGAAAAATAAAAGAGGCTTGAAAATGCTTATTAAGAGGCATCTTAGAAATCTTTATAAAGCAGCATCATCTGTGATGATTTACATGCAAATGAATCTGGATGTGCTTGGCATACATTATGTGGGGTTTTCAAAACTGATCAAGTCCATGCTGATCATAGACAGAGGACTGCAAACCCACATCGCCACTAAGGACTTCGAAACCAGCATGGCTGGTTCATCCCTGGGTTGAAGCAGAGCAGGGATAAGGGAGGACACGAGCACTTTTTGCTCAGTCACTGAAGAATAACTTTTGCTCCCAGAGGTACGTTCCCAGTCCAGAGACAGCCCCAGAGGCATCTGGGAGCATCAGATGTCCTCCAAGCTTCAGGTTTGTACTGGAGAGGCCTTGAGCAGGGATTTGCCCCATGCCGGGAAGATTCCAGAGGTTCAACTCTCTTGCCAGTGTTTCTTAGGAGGTCTGCACTTTTCCCACCAGGAATTTCTAGGCTTTGCAGATGGTCTCTGGTCTGCAGTGACCTCTCTCGGTGGCCAGAACAGAACCAGGACCCAGGGTCTTTTGCTAATCATAGCCTGGATCACTAAAAAGGTTTCCCAAGTTCAGGAAGCTGCGACAGAGTGTAGGATGTAGATAAAGGTAAATAGAGACATAAACAAAAAAAAAACAACCTGCCAGCCGGGCCTCAAACTGCCATGAGCAGGAAAGCCATGACAAGGTTATAGCAAAAGCTAAAATAGGTCTATGTGGAAAATTTATGGAACTATGGAGTTCTTACCTAATTGCTAAATGACTATAGGTCAGCACAAAACTATGGATCCTATAAATTGCAAAAAAAAAACAAAAAAACAAACAAACAAAAAACAACCAAAGTGTAAGGGAGGGTGTATTGCTCTAGCATATAGAATCATCAGCTTTGCATGCCACCTAGCACAGCATCCCCAGGGCAGCATGTAGTCACTAGCACTACTGCACCCTGGCCAGGTTTTTTATTTTTTATCCCCCAGTCTCTTTTAAAATCAGCAACTCCAGCTCACGGCCAAACTGGCACTGAATTTATGAATTAAGAAAAGTTTGCTTTGGATGCCTATCCCTTCCTCTCCCCACCTGCCCTTTCCACGACCTTGGCTAGGTCTGTTCTTTACAGCGTGTCTCCTCCAGTCCCAAGTGTAGGTCTTTTACCTAAGAAATAAGAGTTGGCCAAGATGACCATCAAGTGTCTTAGTCCTCAGAAATGATTACTGCTATGTTTCAAAATAAATAGTCTGCTATGACATCATTTATTGATTTTCTATACACCAAAGGGTTAACAGCCCTTTTGCATATCTATTCCTCTCTCATTGCCTGATTCTCAGTGCAAAACAGAATTTTCCCCAGATTGTTCAAAAAAGGGATTTTTATGAAAGGGTCCCTGACATAGGTGTGGGAATGGTCAAGGCAACCAGCAAAGAATGGGGAGGCACTCAGAAACCATCAACAGAAGAAACCACTGACACCCCTAAGGCTACAGAAGAAGCAGGAAGACAGCATTACTGCAGCTCAAAAAGAGCTGGAGTCACAGAGGGAGGCAGGTCGTCCTGGATGTGTGGTACCCAAGCAGGGAAGAAAGAGCCCAAACATGTTCTCCTCCTGCTGGTGTTTCCTGTTGGTTGAACCCAGCCAGAGGGCAAGTGAGCCCACTCTGCTCTAGTCTGTAGGGTCAGCCAGCTGGGACACTGAGCAGGGCAGAGGATGCAGAATGAACTGGTGAATGTTGTGGAAGGTAGAAGAAAAACCAGCCCACTAATCTTTCCTTTCTCCTAGAGCTTGATGAGGATGTTCCCTTCTAAGACCCTACTTGTATATCATGTTTAAGTCACTCCAAGCTCTGGTTGTAGGAATTCAGACAAGGTCAATTTCAAAATCTCTTCTTACCCATAGCTCTCACAATAACTTCCTAATTGTTTTCTTCCTTTTCTCCCTTATTCATCTCCATAATTTAGTTAATCTTCTGAAAAATAACTATGCAATTCAGTTATCCTTATTCCAATACTCAGCTCAAATATCACATTATCATGCTTTTCTTAACTGCCCCTGGCAGAGATGAGACCTCCTATTTTTTAGTTTGTCCAGTGTATTGTTTGAGCTGCTTGTGTGATATTTATCGCATGCCTTCTAGTAGCCCTCAATATTACTCAAATGCTTTTCTCCCTAATAACATCAAATATTCTTAAAAGTTGAAATGGTTTTTGTACATGTCTCTATCCTGCACTAGGCCACTGGGTTTGTTTGATATCTACATAGTAATCACACCTTAAACATTTACTAAAGGAATCAACTTATGGATGAATATTCCCCCCCATCTCTCCCTTCTTTGCCTGACAGCCCCATTTGTTCTGTAATTATAATTTAAATGTAACTTCTTCCAGGAAACCTTCCTTGATCTTTGTCTCCTCTGAAAGATACGTTGGGTTCTCCTCTTAGGTACCCTGTGCTTTGGCTATCACAACACTTAACAGTTAGTTATACAGTTTGTCAGTGATAGAGCCATGGTTCAAAATAAATTCCATATGATTCCAGAGATCATGTTTTTATAACCCACCATACTTCTCAAGGTAAATGTAGAAGGACAAAATTACATTTAGGCAACAAATGTAATGAAAATGGTGGCAATAGAGATGAATTCTTAAGAAGAATGGGTTTTGGCAGGATGGGCATTATGACTAGGATGGGCATTATACACAGACAAAAAGTTGTGTGATGCATGGGCCCAGTCTGCAGACAATGTTTGAACTTTAGTGAGAAACAAGGCCATTATGGTCAGCACCATATTGTGGAGAACTTTTGTTGCAGGAGCCTGTGGCAGCAATCCATGGACACTATAGGACACAGAGTGGAGAAGGGTGGAGAGGGAGTCTAGACACATAAAAGACTTACCTGGCCAATGAGGTAACATGCTTTTAATAACTTTGTTATTCTTATTGCTTTATTAACAAAGGCCATCAGAAACAGTGCTTACCTCACATAAGGACTTTGATAGTGAAGATTTTACTATCTAAAGAGAGAAGGAAGATGATACTCTAAAATCTGACCACTGGATGCATCCTTTGTATGTGTGGGACCAGAGACAGGTAGTAATGAACACGGACTGCTGTACATTGTCACTCAGGCAGAGGTAGCCTGATGAAAAAGTTTTCACATGAAAAACAAGGGATTCCAGGGAGGAGGCTTTGGCCTATAAAATTATAATATTGGTTAGCGTTCCAGTATGGCTAATCTTCTATGTGCTCTGTTGCTATTGCTCACATACATACAGACCGATGTTAATAGTTATTTAAAAATAACTTTAAAATAACTAATTAAAACATGTCTCAGTCACATTTTCTTCAAATAGTGTATGTGTTCCATTCTCTCTTTAGTTTACTGGGGTTCTAAATGTATTTTTTAATGTGTCCTATGTGTCTCTTATGCTGTTTTATTTTTTTCCATTATTGTTTCTCTTTGTGCATTAGATCTTTTCTATTCATCGATGTACCAAACCACTAATCCTAACCTCTGCTGTGTTTAATCTGCTATGAGATCCATCTGTTGAGTACTTATGTGCAGTTGTAATTTTCAAATCCAGAATTTTCATTTAATTATATTTCATTGTTCTAATTTACAAGTGAAATTCTCCATTTTCCACCTATCTTAACTATCTTTTTATCTATTTGATTAACATATCATAGTTTATCTCAGTCTTTGATAATACAAATATTAGGGTCACCTGCTTGTTTTGCCTTTTTTTTTTAACTTGCATTTTGGGGACAGGGAGGGGGTTGAATGGTCCTCTCTCTTGGCTTGACTAATTATTTTTTACTGAATTCTAGGTATTGCATTTTAAAAAAAAAATCATAGGAACTCCAGCTAACCTTATCTTCTTTTAGAGAGGGTCACCCTTTTCTCTAGTAGGCATATAGAGCAGAGGCCTGTCAGCTTAATCCAATCAAATACTGAGCTGAGCTAAAACAAAATGCAGGTTCAGTAAAGCTCAGACTAACCCTAGTTCACCCTTGCTCTTAGGGTATAGATCTCTGTGGTTTTCATTTTAGGAACTTGTATGTGTGCCAGAATCCTTTTTATTTCCTGAAGAAGGAGGGGATTTTCCTGTACTCAACACTCTTTTCTGTAGTAAGGCAAGACTGTAAAAAATTCTCCTGTGTTTTTTATAGGTGTTCTGCTTAGTGTCATATTCTCCTTCCTGTTCCTTGCAGCTTCAGAATTCAGCAAATATCTCAAGGGGAAAATCAGCTGAGTATCAGGTCTAGTTCTCTATCCCTTCCTTCTCATTGTGATCTTAAGCCCTCTGTCTCTCCATTTCTCTTAAGACTCAGTGGCTCCCCAATGACACAAAACCTGGATGCTCAAGTTTTCATCCTGTGCCTAAACAACAAATGCCTCCAGAGCAAAATGGCTATAGAATGCAAGCTCATCTTTTCAGTTTCCCCTCTCTGTCCTTTATCCCCCTTTTCTCCTGGATGCTTCAGCAGCTTTCTGTAGTTGTCCTAAATACCATTTTAAAAGGAAAGAAGCAGATATAAAGGAATTGAAGTAGGGAGCTCAAATATTTGATAAGTGTTAAATGAGAACTAGGACACCTGGGATATATCTCTAGTTCTTCAATTAACTAACTGCATAGTATTGGGCCATTTATTTTGCCTTCCTACGTCCTAGTTTTATCTTAAAAATAAAAATTTTACATTAGATAAACTTTAAGGTATTTTCTTTCCTTCTGTGAGTTTCAATAATTTTACTAGCTTATAAGTGGAATTTTGTATGCTGTCATAGAACATCCTACAGAATCATCATCATAATAATAACAACAATAAATATTTTAGTCAGAGGTTGTGGAGGAGAGACTGTTTCATGATACGACTGCTTCTTGACCACTCTCAGACCTCCTCGTGCTAGATCCAGTTAGATTTGGTCCAGAACAGGGATTGTTTCCTGTAAAAACCCTCAGAGACTGTCCAAACCTTCCCTATGGCCCAGGCATGCTGGTTCCTGGATCAGGCCCTTGCTCTGCCCTGAGCAAGTATGTAAGTTGTTTTACCTTTATTTGGGGCAGGTCATGCCCCAGTATCCCTGTCTATCCTATATAACCCCTCAGCACCTACCACATGATGTGAGGATATCCATGTCATCTTGCCACTGCCCAAGATGTGCCTCATATGTAAGTTCCCGTAATAAGCTCTTGATGTAATAATGACCATTTTCCCTAGTCTCCCAGGCCTAGGAAATATTCCCAACAGATATATGCTTAGAAAATGATTGGTCTTTAGGGTTCTATTTTCATTATAAATTAATAAACATAAATTACGAAGATAAGACTCTGTAAGGATTTCATATTGACTATTATAATTAAGATGACCTCATGTTTACATGGGACATTCCCAATTTATATTTGTTGTCCCCAAATAATTATTAAGTTTCCCCACTGACTCTAAAAAGTATTTGTTTTGGCTGAAAAATGATATGCTTGCTCTAGTCATAATTCCAAAATAAAGAGAAACTCTAGTTTGATTAGATACATAATCATTTTTATGAAACTGCTTTGAGATTTGAATATTGGGTATGCCACTATCACTACTGATAGAAACTACATCTAGAATATTCAGGCATTGTTTGAATCCCTAGACGAACTACATTACAGTTTTCCAAATGTGTTCACATATCTCACAGAAGAGTGAGAATCAGTTAGACACGGTGTTATTCACAATAGGCAAATACAAGGATCATCCAGTGAGTATCAGGGCTTTTAACAGAAAAAAAACTAAAGGCAAAATATCAAAAAGAGTGTAAAGTCCGTGATGGACAACTGTTTGTAAGAGGGCACATACCTGTTACACCAGTGATCTTTATGGACCGACCTATCTACCCTAACATAGAGACCGCATAGTTCAGATGTGAGGTTACAAGGACTTCAATGGGACTATTATTTCAGTTTGTCACTAGATTTTATATACAAAGAAAATTATTTTACTACTGGCTTATATTACAGGCAACATATGTGTAAGAGAAATATTTTTAAAATACTCCCCAAATTAAAAGGAAAATCTTTATTAATAGTGTTCCAGTTCAAGATAGTGATGTAGGAAGATCATGAACTCACCTCCTCCCATGAATACCAAACCTACAGCTACACTTTCCTCTAGGAAAAAATCCTAAAAACTAGATGAGTGACTTCTACACATTAGCCAGATGAGAAAAGAAACCCACATTGAAGTAGGTAAGAAAGGTTGAGACACAATCTTGCAAGAATCTACACCCTTGGCACAGCATCCTTCAATGAGAAGGGAACTAAAAACCTGGAGCTGCTCTTTTAGAAGCAAAGAGTTTGAATACTATATCAAGCATCCCGACTTTTAAGACCTGCATAATCAGAGATGAGCCCGCAAACATCTAACTTTGAAAATCAATGGAGCTCACATCCATGAGACCCACAAGGCAACAGCGAACTGATAAATATTTCTCAAAGAGCTTGAACTTGTGGAGTCACCTGCCCTAAGGACTTGTACACAGGCAACCAATTGAATGGTCCTCTGTATTTATATGAAATAATCTTATTTGTTTATCTTAAAAACATTGACCTGAGGAGCAGGCATCTCATTAAATGCAATTCCAGGACCTGCTAGGTATTCTTTGGGAGCAGAGGCTGGAAGGCACCATTTTTGTACTTTTCTTCTGCCTAGCTCCAAGTTGTTACCTCCCAGAAAAAAGCTACCCTCCTCTAACACCCAAAATTTGTGGATGCTGCCCAGATCAATAGGCACTGGTGGCCAGCAAGGCTTACATTTGTCATCTCTGATATATTTGCATACTTGAAAAGCTGCTACCTGCAAATCTGGGGTCCCATCAGCAGGTAAATATATAGTAAAATTATTCAATTAATTATTTACAAAGCTAGTATGAAGTTTAAAACACAAAAGTAGCAAAAATATCTATACAATAATTAGTTAAGGGATACACAAGATAAAAAGATGTAAAATATGTCATCAAAAACAAAATATTGAGGAGGGGAGAATAAAAATGAATAGCTTTAGAATGCATTCAAACTTAAGTAGTTGTCACCTTATAAATAAACTATTATAAGCTGTCATAGCTAAGGTTAATGGTAAGCACAAAGCAAAAACTATAATAAATACACAAAAGTTAAAGAGAAAGAAATTTAAGCATACTAAAAAAAAATCATTAAATTACAAAGGAAAAGACCAAGACAAGAAAGAGAAGAGCTACAAAACAGCAAGAAAGCAACTAACAAAATGGCAATAAATACACATATATTAATAATTACTTTAAATGTCAATGGACTAAATTTTTCATTCAAAAGACAGAGGGGCTGATTATATAAGAAAAACAAGACCCAACTACACATATATGTTGCCTAAAGAGATTCACTTAGATGTAAGGACACACACAGAATGAAAGTAAAAGTATGGGGAAAAAAAAAATTACATATGCATAAGATCAAAAGAAAGCTGGAAGCTATGCTTATATCAGACAAAATAGACTTTTAAAATATAGACTGTAATAAGACACAAAGAAGGTCATTATGTAATCATAAAGGCATCAATCCAACAGAGGGATATAACATTTGTATATATTTATGTGCTTAACATAGGAATGCCTAAATATATAGAGCAGACTTAAATTGACAGACTTAAATAACATATAATAACAATAAGGAATGTCAATACTCTACTTATATCAATAGATAGATCATATGTATAGAAAAATCAATAAGGAAATATTGACCTTAAACATCACTTTATATTCAGATGAATTTAACAAATTATATATATATATATATATATATATATATATATATATGACATTCCATCCAAAACAACAGAATACACTTTCTCCTCAAGTGCACTTGAACATGAATATTCTCCAAGGTAGAATATTTATTAGGCCACAAAACAAGCCTTAATAATTATTTAAGAAGAATGAGATCTTTTACAACATCTCTTCCCAAACACAATGGTATAAAACTAAAAATTAATTACACAAAGAAAACTGGAAAATATAAAATTATGTGGAAATTAAACAACATGCTACTGAACAACCAATGAGTCAAAAAGAACTCAAAAGATATTATATAAATATACACACACACACATGCACACACGAAAATTGAATAAAATATGCTGACACTTATGGGATGCAGCAAAAGCACTTCTAAGAAGGAAGCCTATAGCAATAAATGTCTATATCAAGAAATAAATTAGGTTCTTTGAGATTTTTTTTAACACCTCAAGAAACTAGATAAAGAAGACCTAAAGAAGCCCAAAGCTAGTAAAAGGAAGGAAATGACAAAGACCAGAGAAGTAATAAATGAAAGAAACTAAAATGATAATAGAAAATATCAATAAAACTAAGAACTGGATTTTTAAAAAAATAAACAAAATTGGCAAAAGTTAGTCAGACTCACCAAAAAATAAAGAAAACTCAGTAAAATCTAAAATGAATTAGAAGATAACATAGAAACAATCATAAGAGACTATTCTGAACAATTATGTCAACAAATTGGATAACCTAGAAGAAATGGAAAACCTGGAAACACACAACCTATCAAGTCTGAATCATGAAGAAATAGAAAATCTGAATAGATCAATTACTAGTATGGAGTTTGAATCAGTAATCAAAAACCTCTCAACAATGAAAAGTACAGGACCAGACAACTTCACTGGTGAATTCTACTAGACATTTAGAAAATTAATATCAATCTTTTTCAAATGTTTCCAAAAAATAAAAGAGGAAGGAACACTTCCAGTCATTTTAAAGGCACAAATTACCTTGATACCAAAACCATACACAAACACAAGAAAAGAAAATTACAGGCCAATATCTCTGATGATCATAGATGCAAAAATTCTCAACAAAATGTTAGCTAGCCAAATTCAACAATACATTAAAAGGATCAAACAACATGAACAAGTGGGATTTGTTCTAGGAATGGTTGAACATTGGCATTAACAAACTGAAGGCTAAAAATCATGATTATCACAATAGATGCAGAAAAAACATTGGACAAAATTCAACATCTGTTTATGATAGAAACTCTCAATAAAGTGAGCTTATGATAACATAATAAAGGCCACATACGACAAACCATCTGCTAACATAATACTCAATGAAGAAAAGTTAAAAGCCTTTCCTTTAAGATCATGACAACCTAGGATGCCCACTACTGCCACTTTTATTCAATGTAGTTGTGGAAGTCATCAGAGCAATTAGGGAAGAAACAGAAATAAAAACATTCAAATTGGAAAGGAAGTAAAACTCACTCTTTGCAGATGACATATTATATATAGAAAACCCTAAATACTGCCAAAATGTTGTTAAAACAAATCAATAAATGCAGTAATATTGCAGGATATAAAACCAATATGTAAAAACCTGTTGTGTTTCTATACACTAATAAAAAATTATCAGAAAGAAAATTAAAACAATCCCATTTATAATTGTATCAAAAAATATTAATTCCTGTGAATAAACTTAACCAAAGCTGTGAAAGACATACATACTGAAAACTATCAGATGATGATGAAATAAATCAAACACACAAACAAATGAAAAGATATCCTGTACATTGACTGAAAGAATTAATATTGTTCAAGCATCCATAACATCCAAACAAAACAGAGTTTCAATGCAATCGGCATTTTTTATAGAACTGGAACAAATAATCCTAAAATTTGTATGGAACTACAAAAGACCCCAGATAGTCAAAGGTATCTTGAAAAATTAACAAAGCTGGAGACATCATGCTATCTAATTTCAAACTATCAATATATTACAAAGCTACAGTAATCAAAACACTATAGTATTATCAAAAAACAGACACACAGATCTATGGAACTGAATTGAGAGCTCAGAAATAAACCCATACACATATTATCAATTGATTTACAACAAAGAAGCCAAGTATATACAATGGTAAACGGACATTCTTTTCAATGTGTTGCTGTGAAAACTGGATTGCCATACACAAATTAATGAAACTGGGTGCTATATTACCTCATACACAAAAATTAACTCAAAAATGGATAAAGACTTGAACTTAAGACCTGAAGCCATGAATATCTTAAAGGAAAACATAGGCGATAATCTCCTCAACATTGGTCTTGATGATTTGTTAGTTTGACACCAAAACAACAGCAACCAAAGCAAAAATAAACAAGTAGACTGCATCAAATTACAATAGCACAACAAAGGAAGCCATCAACAAAATAAAAAGGCAACCTACTGAATGGGAGAAAATATTTGCATCACATATCTGAGAAAGGGTTAATATAAGAACCAGCTTATACAATTCAATAGTAAAATAAACAATTTGATTAAAAAATGGGCAGAGGATTTGAATGGACATTTTTCAAAAGAAGACATACAGATGGCTAACAGGTACTTGAAAAGGTGCTCAACATCACTAATCACCAAGAAAATACAAATAGAAATCACAGTATTAGTATGACCCATACCTGTTAGAATGGCTATTATCAAAAGACAAAAAATAACAAGTGTTGGCAAGGATGTGCAGAATATTGAATTCTTGAATACTATTTTTGGAATGTAAATTGGTGTAGCCACTATTGAAAACAGTATGGCATTTTCTTTAAAAAGTTAAAATATAGCTGCCATATGATCTAGCAATTTCACATCTGGATATTTATCCAAAGAAAACAAACACTAACTAGAAGAGATATACACACTCCCGTATTCATTACAGCATTATGTAAAATAGCCAAGATATGAAAACAATTGAGTTGTCTATTGATAGATAAATTGATAAAGAAATTACACACTCACATACACTCACATACATGCACACACACAGAATGGAATATCATTCAGCCATCAAAATAAGGAAGTCTTGCCATTTCTGACAACATGGATGGACCTTGAGGGCACTGTATGAAGTGAAATATGTCAGAAAGACAAGTACCATATGCTTTCACTTACATGTGGAATCTTAAAAAACAAAGAGGAGAAAATAACAAGCTGATCGATACAGAGAACAGAGGGATGGTTGCCAGCAGCAGGGGGTTAGGATTAGGGGAAATGGCTGATGAGGGTCAAAAAATACAAACTTCTAGTTATAAAATAAGTCATGGGGATGTAAAGTACAGAATGGTGACTAAAGTTAATAATACTGTATTGAATATTTGAAAGTTGCTAAAAGTAGATCTTAAAAGTTCTCATCACACGCATACAAAAAATATGTAACTATGTATGGTGATGTATAGACTTATTGTGTTGATGATTTTGCAATATACACAAATATCAAGTAATTATGTTGTACAAATAAGTATTACTAATATATAACATAATTAAAAATGTTAAAATACATATAAAAATTCATTTTATTATTACTGCCATTCATGAATTTTCTGTTGATTATAGTGTGTATAAACTTCTTTTTTTTTTTTGAGGGCAGTGTCACTGGCCCACATATGTGGGACCCAAACCGAGGCTTCTGGCTTCCCAAGCCAGCGCTTAACCGCTGCGCCACTCGGCCGGCCCATGTATAAACTTCTTATGTGTTTTAAGATTTCTATATTAGTAATGAATAGTTATAAAACTTTGTTAGATACTGAATAAATTTAGTGTATTTTACTATTCTTTTCTCTTTTTATGCAAATGTCATTTTAGTGATTGTTCTCAACTGGCATCAGCAAATTAGTGCTCATTTATTCTAACTCTATTGATACAAGAAGGGCCTAGAAGAAATAACTGTACTGGACATGTCTACAATCCATTCATTCACTAACTCATTCATTCACTGAGAAACATCTATTGAAACACTGTTTTTGATGTTGGTTTATATTTGTTTTATCATTTAAAATTATTAAATCATCAGAATTTCCAAGCTATTTCCTGGTATTCAAACCCCATAGTATTTCATGACTACTAACAATTCCACCAAGTATATGCATAGCAGTTTTATTAATCATTCTTTTGTTGGTCATTTTTGGTATTTCTGGAGTTTTTTCAACTGTACAGCTGTAATAAACAATTGCATATAAATTATTATGCATGTTTAGGATTATTTTCTTAGAACTTTTTATCAGAATTAAAATTACTGGGTCAAGGAGAATTAACATTTTGAAGTCTTTTCATATACTAACAAATTGCTTTACAGATTAGCCATATCAATGTTCATAAGCAACAGCAAGATATAAATTTAGCTTTATAAATAAAAATTTGCTATTTTTATTAAGGACAGAACAAATAAAAAATGGAAAATAGTAATAATGTGTGAATATAGGGCATTAGAAACCAACTTTTATTCTTGAAGATTTCAAATACACCTTCTTTTAAAATGTAAAAAAAAAATCTTTATTCTTATTCTTCCAATGTCAAATTTGTTATCTTTTAAATGTGTTTTGACTACTGGTCAACATGGAGGAGTAGGTAAATGCTGAGCTCACCTTCCTGCACAACCACTTGAAAATTACAAGTTTATAGAACAACCATTATTGAGAACCATCTGAAAACTAGCTGAACAGAAGGCCTATAACTAATGGTATAAAGAAGCAGCCATGATGAGACTGGTAGTAGGGGTGAGACAATGAATGGGCAGGTGCTACACCCATGGTGTGGCAATTAAGAATCTGGAGGGATATCTCTGCTGTGGAAGTCCCTCCTGAGGAACAAGGGACCCCAGCCACAAACTGGGCTCCACAGCTCAGGGATCCAGTGCTGGGAAGAGAAGTCCCCATGACATCTGGTAGTGAAAACCAGCAGGGATTTTGTCCAGGTGACACAGACGGGTGCTACTAGAAACCTAGGCACTGCAGGTATTAAAGGGCCCACAAGCAGACTCACTCAGTCACAAACTCACTTGCTCCAGGCTCCAGCACAGAGGCAGCAGGGCAAAAAGCATGAGGGAAAACCACAGGGAGGAACTAAATTGACTAGCTTCAGGGCAGCTCTCTCTGGGAACAGAAGTGCTGGCAGGCATCACTGTTCTTTTGTTGAGCCCTGCCCCCACTCAGTCTGCAGGTACACACCATATCTGAGCTCTCCAGGAACCTGCATAACACCCCATTAGCTTCACTCTGGTGATTCCCTGAGAATACACCCAACATATTCCAGCAGCCCCTGTACACAAGTAGCCTCCATCAGCTCATGCAGCAGAATTTCCTAAAGTGTCTTAAAGGTCTACAAACCCCAAATAGCACTGGCTAGTCTAGGTGTGCACTGTACCTCTTGCTAAGCTATCCCAAGCCAGGCACAAGTGGCAACTGGTATCAACTTCATTGTAACTCCCATCAGAAAGCCTCAAGTGTGGCATAAGCAGCAGCCAGTTTTGGCTAAGAATATAGCCTCTACTAAGCTGCCACAAACCTGGCACAAGTGGTACCAGACTCAGCTAACATCATGGAGCCCCTCCAAGAGTTCAAAGCCTGATACTATTGGCAGCTAGCCTCAGTTGACTGAATAGCCTCGACAAAGCACTTCCAAGCTCAGCACAAATGGCAACCAACTGCAGGCCACTTTTTTGTTCTTACCAGATGGCCCCAAACCAGGTACATGTAGTGGCTTCCTTGACCTGCACAAGAGCCCCTCTTAAGAGCCTCCAGGACCAATACACTTGGTGGCCAGCTCCTGACCAAACCAGAGCACCACCCACCTAGTCCCACAAATAACATACCTGAAGGGTAAACCCAGCTGACACTAGAGCCCTGCTAAAGTGACATCCACTCCATAGAGTCAGCCCCACTCAGAAGCTCACCCACTGTAGTCATGGCAAGTCTTCACCGCCAGTCAACCTGAGGATCAATCCCACCCACTGATGCATCAACAGCAATCAAGGCTCAATTATAACAGGAGGGCACACACAGCCCACCCAAGGGAAATTCCTGAAGCATCCAGTTCAGGTGACCAGGGAGAGTGTGCTACTAGCCCCCACAGGACACCTACTACATAAGGCCATCCTACCAAGACCAGAAGACATAGCAGATCTACCTAATGCATAGAAACAAATACATGGAGGCAGCTAAAATGAGAAGACAAATAAATATGTCCCAAATGAAAGAAAGGAAAAAGCTCCAGAAAAAGAACTAAAAAAAATGGAGAAAAGCAATCTACCAGATACAGAATTCAAAACATGGTCACAAGGATGCTCAATGAATTTAGGAAAAGAACAGATGAACTCAATGAGAACTTCAACAAGGAGAGAGAAAGCAAAGAAACAGTCAGAAATGAAAAATACAGTAACTGAAATGAAGAATAAAGGGAATTGAGAACAGCTTAGATGAAGAAGAGGGTCAAATCAGCAATCTGGAAGAAAAGGTAGTGGAAAACATCCAATTGGAACAGCAAAAAGAAAATGAGGATAATTTAAGGGACCTCTGGGACACCATCAAGCATACCAATATTATTTTCATAGGGGTACACATAGGCAAAGAGAGAGAGCGCGATGGATTGAAAACCTATTTTAAGAAACAATGGCTGAAAACGTCCCTAACCTAGCAAAGGGAATAGACACACGAGTACAACTCCAGGAAGTGCAGAGAGTCCCAAACAAGATAAACCAAAAGAGGCCCACACCAAGATACATCATAATTTAACCTTTAACCAAAGGTTAAAGACAAATACAGAATCTTAAAAACAGCAGGCAAAAAGCAGTTAGTTAAATACAAGGGAGCTCCCATAAGACTGTCAGTTGATTATTCAACAGAAACTATGCAGGCCAGAAGGGATTGGCATGAAATTGTCAAAGTGATGAAAGGTAATGACCTATAACCAAGATTGCTCTGTCCAGGAAAGGTTACCATCTAGGATGCAAGGAGAGATAGTTTCCCAATCAAGAAGAAGCTAAAGGAGTTCATCTCCACTAAATCAGTAATACAAGAAATGTTAAAGAGACTTCTCTAAGAAGATAAAAAACTATGAATAAGAAAATATAGGAAAGAAAACAATTCTCACTAACAAAGGCAAACACTTAGAAAAAGCAGTGGATGAACCAACTATAAAGCTTGTACAAAGGTTAAAAGACAAAAGGAGGAGGATCACATGTAATTACTACCATAAATGAAGGGATACACACAAAAGAAGTAAAAAATGATGAAAACATAAACATGGGGGTGTGAGTAAAAATGGTAGTGATTTTATAATGTGCTTGAACTTCAGCGATCTTCAACTAAAAACAGATTGCTATAAAGATAGCTTGGTATATATGAAGCACATGTCCACCATAAACCAAAAATCTACAAGAGATATACAAGAAATAAAGAGAAAGGAATTCCAATAAAACACTATAGAAAGTGATCAACCTAGAAATATACAATCTTCCAAGACTGAATCAGGGAGAAACAGAAAACCTGAGCAGACAGATAACTAAAAATGAAATTGAATCAGTAATGAAAAACTCCCAACAAACACAACCCTAGACCAGCTGGCTTTACAGTTAAATTTTACTAAACATTTAAAGAAGTAACACCTATCATTTTCTAACTATTAAAAAAAAAAATTTGAAGAGGAGAGAAGGCATGCAAATTCATTTTCTGAAGCTATCATTATCATGATACCAAAACCATGCAAAGACACTATAAAAAAATAAAATTATAGGTCAGTATCTCTGATGAATGTAGATATAAAAATCTTCCATAAAATCTTAGTAAACCAAATTTAGCAATACATTAAAAAAAATCATATACCGCAATCCAATGAGATTTATTCCAGGGATACATACAAGGATGGTATAATACCCACAAATCAATCAAAGTGATACACAACATAAACAAAATGAAGAATCAAAATCTTATGATCACATCAACTGATACAGGAAAAACATTTGACAAAATCCAACATCCATTACTGAAAATACTCTCAACAAAGTAGGGATAGAGGGAACATAACTGAACCTAATAAAGGCCATTAATGACAAACCCACAGCTAAAATCATACTGAATGGTAAAAAGCAGAAATCTTTTTCTTTAAAATTAGTAACAAGACAAGTATGTCCACTTTTACCACTTTTGTTCCACATACGATTGGAAGTCTTTGCTATAGCAATCAGACAAGAAATTAAAAGCCTCCAAATTGGAAACAAAGAAGTAAAACTGTCATTATTTGCAAATGACATGATACTATATAGAGTGAACCCTAAAAATTCCACCAAGAACTTTTAGATTGAATAAATTCAGTAAGTAGCAGGACACAAAATTAATATTCAGAAAGTGGTTGCACTTTTATACACTAATAACCTACTATCAGAAAGAGAAGTTAAGAAAACAACCTTATTTACAATTACATAAAAAAAAAAAAAAACAACCTAGGAATAAATTTAAGGAGGTAGAAGACCTGTACTTGGAAAATTATAAGACATTGAGAAAAGAGACTGAAGATACAAATAAATGGAAGGATATACCATGCTCATGGATATGAAGAATTAACATTCTTAAAATGTTCATGCTACCCAAAGCAATCTATAGATTCAATGAAATCCCTATCAAAATACCAATGGTGTTTTTCACAGAACTAGAACAAGTAATCCTAAAATTTCTATGGAACTACAGAGGATCAGGAATATCCACAGCAAATTTCAGAAAGAACAAAAAGGTTGGTGTTATCATGTTACCTGTTTTCTAACTATACTACGAGGCTATTGTAATCAGAACAGCATAGTAGTGGCCTAAAAACAGACATATTGGTCAATGGAACAGAATACAGCGCCCAGAAATAAACCGACGTGTATAAGGTCAATTAATCTATGACAAAGGAGGACAGAATATACAATTGGGAAAAGACAGTATATTCAATAAATGGTGTTGGGAAAACTGGACAGATACATGCTGAAAAATTAAACTAGACCACTTTCTTATACCATATACAAAAATAAACTCAAAATGAATTAAAGACTTAAATGTAAGATTTGAAACTATTAAAAAACTTTTAGTAGAAAACATAGGTAGTTAAAGTCTTTGATATAGCTCTCAGTAATACATAGAAGTATACATATTTTTGGATATGTCTCCACAGGCAAGGTAAACAATAAAGAATGAGCAAAAAATAAAGAATGAGACTACATCAAATTAAAGTTTCTACACAGCTAAGAAAATCATCAACAAAATGAAAAGACAGCTTATTGAATTGGGAGAAGACATTTACCAATGATACATCCAATAAGGGGTGAATATCCAAAATACATGAGAATTCATACAACTTAACACCAAAAAACTAAATAATCCAATTAAAAAATAGGCAGAGGGTCTGAATAGATATTTCTCCAAAGAGGACATACAGATGGTCACCAGACCCATGAAAAGATGCTCAATATTATTAATCATGAGGAAAATGAAAATTAAAACCACAATGCGATATCACCTCACACCTATCAGGATGGCTACCATCAATATATCACCAACCAGTGTTGGCGAGGATGTGGAGAAAAGGGGACCCTTGTGCACTGTTGGTGGGATTGTCAATTAGAGCAGCCACTATGAAAAAGAGTGTGAAGTTTTTTCAAAAAATAATAATAAAAAAAATTAGAACTACCATATGACCCAGCAATTCCACTTCTGGGTATTTATCTAAAGAAAACTGAAACACTAATTCAGAAAGCTATATGTGGCCCTATGTTTATCACAGCACTATTTACAATAGCCAAGATATAGAAGCAGCCTAAGTATCCATTAACAGAAGAATGAGTAATGTGGTAAATGTATATGTGTATATAAATATACATATGTGTATATACATATATACATGCACATACACAATGAATATTACTCAGCTGTAAATAAAAATGAAATCTTGCTATTTGCAGCAACATGGATGGACCTAGAGGGTATAATGCTAAGTGAAATAAGTCAGAGAAAGACAAATACCATATTTCACCCATATGTGATATCTAAAAAACAAATGAGTAAACAAAACAGAAACAAACTTATAGAACAAATTGATATTTGCCAGATGGGAGGGAGGTTAGGAGCTGGATGGAAAAGGTGAAGGGTTAAAAAGTAGAAATTGCTGGTTATAAAAATAGTCACAAGAATGTAAATACAGCATAGGGAATATAGTCAATAATATTGTAATAACTATGTACGATGTCAAATGGGTGCTAGATTTACTAGGGTGGTCAATTTGTAAGGTATATAAATGTCTAATCACTATGTTGTTCACCTGAAACTAATATTGTATGTCAACTGTAATTGAAAAATAAAAAAATTATCTAAAAATGTTTTATCTTTGAATTTAGAAAATAAAAATAATTAGTGTGTAATGAACAATGTAAATATCTGTAAAATAGAATGCTTGACTTTATGTAACCAATTCAAAGTATGCTTCTAAAAGCATAGTTTTTTTGTAAAAATAAATAAATAAATAAATAAATAAGTAAATAAAGGGGATAATAATATTGTCTGTGAAATTTTCTTCTCTTAGTAGTTTGTGGTCTAACTTCCCCATATTTATTTTTAAGATAAGAAGGAGAGTGACATTATCCAGTTAGCAGATTCAGAAGCATGTCATTGGGCTTACCTCTATAATTGAATAACTTACATTTGGTTACATATATCTATCCTTAATTCAACCTGACTAGAATTCAGTTTTATTCCAGGCTTGCATTTTGACTATTTTCCATGTTGAAGACAGTGATGTTCATTAACTTTCCCATAAGACTTTCATTGAAGCAGCAATTATAATAAGTGTACTGTATTTTACAATGAATGTTTATTTAGTTTCCTGAATAACAATCTGACATCACTTGTTTGTTTTCCTGATATGGTCTTTGATGTTCTCAAATGAAGTATGATCCTGCTTATATCTGTATTACTGTTTATGGCAACATAATTCTGGTAAATCTTATGAGAACCCCCTCTCCCTTGAAACATATATGCACAAACATACATCAAAGAGCTAAGTGCAAAACAAGCATTCTTTGAATACTGACATGGCAAGTAATCGCAACTGTTTATCTTCAAGATCTTTGTACCAATAAGAGCAATCCTAACATATTCCATTTTATGACCTAACACACACACAGATACTCACATCATACTTGCATCGTACACAAACTGTAGTCTACATTTGCATTAGCAAAAGCTAAAATACATGAAGCATTCCATGTTATCACCATAAGTGAACGAAATATTCAGTTATAGCTCTCATTTGTTGAACATTAATTACATTAAAAGTTTTCAAATTGGGACATCTCAATCTTCTTACATTTATCAAGAAAAAATAAATGTATTAATTTATCAGGATCCAAGATCATTTGATTGCCAAACTATGCAGCATTACATGTAAGCAGTGTAAAATCTATGTTAAGTGTTGTGATGATTGAGTTATCCTCTCGGTAATTATTGGCAAGACTTAATTATTTTATGTGTATGCAACATATTTAATAAATATTATTTTCATATTTATATAGGAAACAAAGAATGAATAGTTTCCAAAACACGGAAACTTACATTATATTTATGGTCTGTATTTCAGAAGCCAATGATTTGTTTCTTCTGGGCATTTGATATTGTGCTCCATTCCTGACTCCCAGGTTACGTGTGTGTGTGTGTGTGTGTGTGTGTGTGTGTATATATATATATTCCTCTCCTGACCTTAATTTTGAGTGCTATTCTCTGATTACTCTTTTTGCCATGACAAGTTGGTAACTCCTAAGCATTTTACAAATTCGTTTTCTTTTATGCTTTGATAACATATTCTCTCGTAGTTAGGAAGTTTCAGTTGTCTCCTACCAAGTTATCATTTAGATTAACTCTCAAAACCTAAAGGTGGACATGCCAGAAACTAAAATTGGCATTTTTCCTGCTCCACAATTTGCCTTTCCTTCTTAATTTCCCATTATTTTCTACATTGTTACCATCTTTCCTGTTTTCCTTTGAGACCCTGCAGTCATTTCCTGTTATCTCATTGTTATCACCTGCTGTGTACTAGATATAACAAAGAGACCCACAGCTTTCTAGCTCCATGTGGCCCAGCATAAATTAGGCCCCAGTCATTATCCAAATGTGGGTCATCACACAGCATTTAAGTTTATAAAAACTTTCTTGAACTCCCTTGCTCCATGGACTTATTTGTGCTTTTAATATTACATCTGAATTATTCAGTCTAGCCTTGCCAAATTATTTTTACTCTTTCAGGTAAGTTTTGTGGTCCAGTACATACAATTGTGTGTTTCTTTTGTACATACAATTTTCTTCTTTTTCCCCAAATATGCACCTTCTCTACTCAAATTCAGATCTATTCTCCGATTAACCCCTTTCACCCTTGGTTTGCACGGTTTTAAGTTGCATTCAGCTTTAGGTAACATTGTGAACTTAAACTTCCCAATTGGACTATTAATTCTTCTATTTTTCTTGCACAAAGCTAGAATAAAGAATGCTGGCTGGGTTCAGCACCCACTCTTTATCCAACCAATACTTTTGTCATCTAATATATGTCATGAGATAGATGTAGGTATATATGTATGGTTATATTTCTTTTTTTTTTTAATGGGGAGAGGAAGGTTTTTAAGTTTGACATATGGCACCAGAAGAATGTTAAGAGTCTACAAGAGCTCCCTGTAGGAACATAAGAATCTGCAAGTGAAGTGAGAAAAAATAATTCAAATGTTTATAATACCTGTAATATGTGAGAAAACTTGAAAATGTCCAAGCCCAATCTAGGTAATGAGAATAATAAACTTAGCCCAGAAATGTAATAAACTAAGAAACCAGAAAACAATCAGTTGTGTTGAGATCTGTCCAAAGAAAAGCATGAGCAGAAATGGGTTGGTCTGAAAGAAGTCTAAAAAATGATGGGTTCCAGAATATGAACATTTGTGAGCACTTTCAGCAGGAAAGGGATACTGGATCTGGGAAGATAGGAGCCTTTTGAGGAGAGGACCAGTCTCTATATTTTTCCATGTCACTGGTAAAATTTCAGCTAGGATTTCCATGGTCTCTAACTCCAAGGACTAGATAACTCCAGATTTCTCTGTGCACTAGAAGGCTTCCTTCCTGAGCCTGTATGTCAGGACCACTTTAACTCAAATTTCTACTTGGTCTCAGCCAGTGGGGTAGGGGTAGAAGTGCAGTAACAGAAGGCTGGAAGAGAGGTCTGGGTACAGTCTTTTACCTAAAGACACAGTTTCTGTAAGGGGTCTGGTCTTCAAAGACTACAGCTTGCATCTGGTTCTGGTCACAGCTAGCTGTCCTGGGCCTTTCAGGCCAAGCATGGGGAGGACTTACCATTGTGTTGAGACACCTTGGGTGCTTCTTCATCCCATCATCAACACTGAACCCTAATCAAACCTACCTAGATAAACCTTTAACTATACACGCTTTAATTACCACTTTGAATGTGCCATCTGTTTCTTCCTGGGACCCTGACTGATACACACTATGGTCGCCTACTGACTGCTTATTAGCTTCTTTGGCACTCTAATAGTGTAATAGGGGAGAGAAACAAGCATATTCTGGTCAATGGTTTTATATGTGCACCTGTATATATACATAATGGGTGTGTGTTGCTCATTGTAAAACAACGAACTTTTATTCTGACTTAAAAACCTGTCTCTAGAGGGTGAGGCTTACCTGAATCTATCAAATCAAATATGTCCTACATTGGGTGGCTGACATACAGGAATGTGGGGCCACCGGGCCTTATGGAATCTTACTTAGGCTGAGAGAGTAACAGGCACAGGGACCTTACCTAATTTGAGAATTTTCTAGAAAAATGTCAAAGATGAAGAAGGCTTTGAAGCCAGAAACAAGTTTAGATTTTAATCAAATAGTGGAAATTTTATGATGAAGTTGGGGCAAAGTTGGTTTCCTCTGTGGAGTGGAATTACTGGAGCAGTTCTATATGAAGATATGTTCTTTAGTTATGAAGATATGTTCTTTAGTTAGATGATCTTGATGTACTCAAACTATTGAGTCATTTTTAGATAGCTTATGCAAAATTCGTCTTTCAGCCTAGAGCATAATGTTGCATACTGATGGCTTGCCTAGATATGATAAAAACAATTCTCTAATTTTCTAAAAAGAGATAAGCAAATGATCAACAACGATAACCATACAGGGGAGAAAAAGCTTTAGCTATGAACAGGCAATTTATAGAAATGATATGTGAATGGCACTTAACTGTATAAAAAGTTGCTCAAATTTGCTCATAAAAGAGACCTCAGCACTAAGAAAATTTATAACCTAAGCCTTAAATGTTTAATCACTTCAGAAAATAAGAAAATTCTCAATGATTAGTAGGTTCATGTCAAAACACAACAAAATCTCAGAAACCAACTTAAAGAGGCTCTCACTGGCCTACACAGAATAATTTGAGTATCAATGAAGGATACTATATGAAGACAACTAAAGCATAAAAATATGTTTGAATCCATGAGATCATAATGATATTAAAACTAATTGTCATAGTTGAAGGATGCCAAGGAAGAAACTCATTATTCTAAGAACTAATAAAAAAAATGGAAAGAAACGCATTTATCCTTCATTTCTTGTAGAAAATTACTTGACTGGACAAGAAATGTTTCTCTTCATAGAAGTATCCATCAAGATTTAAGAAAGAATGATATATTGAGAATATCACTATTTTCAATCCCTAATGCAAACATTAGAAAAAGAAAAAAAAATAGATATAATGTGGTTTCTGACAGAAATACATATTACTTATCAAGTATTCTTGCTTAAAAAAATAAAAACTGAATCTAATCAAGCATATGGATCCAACTACCACTATTCAGGAAATACAGGGGACAGAGAAGCATGCTAAGTGACACCATGGGAAGAAACCAGAAAAATCTAGACTGAGAAATTCTATGGACCTGCAGAGTATTTAAATATTTTAAAAATCAGTTGCCAACACTTAAAGATTTAGGATATATTATGCAACAATCTATAAATCCAACTTTTACTGAAAATTAAAAATATCTGCTAACATTGCTTTCAAAACAGAAAGCAACAGCTACATCCTCATGATGGGTTATGTTCTTTCCAATATACTACATAACTCACCAGGCTCACTCTCATCACATTACTATAGGTCTCTAGCTTTTTGATGTCTGTTTTAAGAGACTTTTGTCATCATCTATGATGGCTGGATTATCAGCCATGGTGTGCTTTTACCAGTGATTTATTCATTCAGGTCCCTCAGAAAACAATTTATGAGTGTTTGCTGTGTGTCAGACAGTGCACCAAAAACTGAGGGTATATCACTAAATGAAAGAGAAAAAATCATGGAGATTATGAGCTAGTGTGATGGAAAAGTAATATCCAGTTCTTACACTTTGACTTTCACTTCTTGGGTTCCACACAGATGGAGCATCACATTACCAAGATTTCTGGTATGTATAATAGTATTCTTACATTTTCTCATTTCATTAATAGCCCATGTTTCCACTAAGAAATAATTTCATATATTTATATTGCATATATATATATATATATATATATATATATATATATTTTTTTTTTTTTTTTTTGAGCATATAAAAATTTTTTTTGGGCCGGCCAAGTGGCTCATTGGTTAGGAGCTGGGTTGGGATGCCAGCTCTGAGTAGTGGGGCCCTGGTTCGGATCCCATATATGAGGGTCAGTGACACTGCCCTTTATAGCTAACATGGTGAACAACAGCTCCACCTGGAGCTGGGCTGCTGCAAGTCACCAGCGACAGTGTGGGATGCAGCCTCTGCTGCAGTGGGCTGCCATAGGCTACAGTGAGTGGCCAGCAGCCAGCGTGAGCTGCCAAGAGGTGCTGTGAGCAGCCATCCAGAGGTCGGTGACTGATCTGCCTCACCCAGGAAGAGCACAATGACAATATCAACATGGGCCAGTGAAGCAATGTCCTCCACAACTAGGCTGAAGAACAAAAGGATAGCAACTTGTCTGTTCCCCTTCCCCAATTCCCCAATGCTGTTCCCCTCCCCCAATACCCCAATAAAGTCATTAAAAAAAAAAAGTTCTAGTCCTCCTTTGTCTTTTTTTAAGCAGTTTTTGGTTCACAGAAAAATTGAGGAAGAGGTACAGCAATGTCCCTTATGCTCTCTGCCTCAACACATGCAGGGCCTCCCTCATCAACATCTCACCACAGTGGGACATTTGTTACAATTGATGAACATACACTGACACATCATTATCACTCAAAGTCTGTAGTTTACCTTGGAGTTCACTCTTGGTGTTGTACATCCTGTGGATCTGGACAAATGTATAAGGACATATTCATCAATGTAATATCATATATTCACTGACCTAAAAATCATCTGTGATACACTTATTTATCTCTCCCCCAACTCTTGGCAACAAATGATCTTTTCCCTATCTGCATAGTTTTGCCCTTTTCAGATGTCACAGTTGGAATTATACAGCATGCAGCCTTTTCAGATTGACTCCTTTCACTTAGTAATATGCATTTAAGGTCCCTGCATGTCATTTCATGGCTTGACAGCTCATTTGTTTTTGGTGCTGAACAATATTCCATTGTCTAGATGTACCACAGTTTATTTATCCATTCACCAACTGAAGGGCATTTGGGTTACTTCTATAACAAGTTTTGGCAATTATGAATAAAACTGTATGTGTATATTATATATTTTTTTTTTAAGTTATCCCACACTTCTTGGATATTGTATTCTTTTTTTCAGTCTTTGTTCTCTTTGTTTTTCAGTTTTGGATGTTTCTACTGAGATATCCTCAAGCTTAGATATTCTTTCCTCAGCCCTGTCTACTACTAATAGGCTACTAATGAACTCCTCAAAGGCATTCTTCATTTCTGTTAGCATTTTTTTTTTTTTTTTGGCTCTGACATTTCTTTTTGGTTCTTAAGTTTTCTGTCTCTCTGGTTACATTTCCCATCTGTTTTTGCATGCCATTAATTTTATCCATTAGAGCCTTTAGCATATTAATCATAATTGTTTTAAATTGACAGCCTGATAATTCTAACATCCCTGCAATGTCTGGTTCTGATGTTTGCGTTCTGTCTTCAAATTGTGAGTTTTGGGATTTTGTTGTTCTGTTTGCTTTTTAGAATGCTTTATAATTTTCTCTTGAGAACTGGATATGATGTACTGAGTAAAAAGAGCTGCTGTGTATAGGCTTTCAGTAACGTGGAGAGATGTGAGGGCAGAGGGTGTTCTAAGGTCCTGTGATTGATTAGGCCTCAGGCTTCCAGTGAGCTGATGCCTCTGAACTATGAACTCCAAAAGTGTTTCTCGGGGTTTTTCATTCTAGGTGGGAGAGGATGGCTAGAGTGCTCTAGAGTTGAGCGTTTCCTTCCCCCAGGTCAGGCTCTGATAATACCCCAGCAGGTTAGGCCTGGCTAACTAGTTTCTCCTGAGGTCAGGATTTCTTGAGAATAGAGTGCTCTGGTATATTTCAAAAATGGTTCCGTTTTTCCCCCTCCCTGCCAGAAGCATGAGAAGATTTTTCTCCAGTGTTTACTGTGGGAACATGGTCAAGCTCCTGGTGGTAAATCACACAAAATTGCGCCCCTCCCACCCTCTGCCAGAGGTTTTGACTCCTGGAATTGTCTACACTGAGCCTCCAGCAATTCAGTTATGGTTCAGGTTTCCAACCTGGCACTGGTTCCCACAGTGGTTTAGTGGTTTCAACTGTGAGTCACTGCTTTGATAAGTTGTTACTCTGCATTCGCCTGTCAGTGTCTCCAGTCTTGGGGGCAGCTGTTTGTCCTATGTCCTCACCTCTCTTACAGATCCTAGAACTCCTCTTGATATTTCAGTCTGTTCAGCTTTGTACTTGTTAGGACAGAGTGACAATTCCCAAACTCCTTGCATATAGAATTGGGAACCCATAGTGTGACATCTACTGACTCTGACATCAAATCTAGTTGGGAAAAGGAGTACCCTACTTAGCACAGATTGCTGAAAGGAGAAAATAATGCAAAATAATCTGGAGATTGGATAACCAGAAATTTGAGGTTCCAGTAGCTTCAACAGGGACAATGCTCTGCTTGGTGTAGGACAGGCGATTTTGAGGTGGTAAAATTGTTCACATGAGTGTGTCTCTTAGGCAGTTGGGAAGATGCATACGGATGCTTATTCTCAGTGGTGCCCCATGTGTGGATGGTTCACAACTAGATGTTTATTACCTTCTATTCAGAGCAGGGAAAGTCAAATGTATTTTAACTGCTTATGTGAAAATGAAAAAAAATACTCATCCAAATGAATTAATATCAACATTTATTCCTGTCACATAAATTTCTGATTGATCCTTAAATATCTGTTTATCTGCTTAGTGGCTTATCTATAGTAGGCTATTCATCCATGGTTAGTCTACCTTGCTTCACAACAGAGTACATAATCCACTAGCTCCACTGTCCCACTGTCTGCCTTGTGTTTTTCAGGCATACTAAATAACGTTTATATATTCCTAAGCAAAATAAAATACATAATAAGTGTGCTTTTAACAAAACAACATAGCATTTAGAAACTAAAAGCAAATGACCTTTGCAATATTTGGGCTCCCAATTTTTCCCTTTTGGCATGGAAGCAGGAGAGTTGGTTTATGACCTGTGTGTAAGAGAGAGCAAGAATGACAGTGACAGACTTAGTTAATGATAAAAACAGCCAACACAAATGGGGAAGGATCTATAAACAGAAAATAGGACCAAAGAGGGGGAATTTAATTTTAAACTTTCCTTCAGGTATTTTCATTCAGTATCCTGGGCAAACACTCACTCTGTGGACACCCTTACAGGAAGGAGAGCAGTGAAGAGACGCTAACTGCAGATTTTCACTAAGTTAATGTTTTACTTCTGCTCTATTATTAAGGGTAACAGAGATATTGACAGAATTTCAGATGGGTGCCAGTGGTGGCTCATGAATAAAAATAAGGAAAGATCAATTATGAATATTTGTTTGATCAAAAAAAAAAATCTCAGAAAGGGAGGAGACTCTTTCCATATCCAGACAGTTCAGTGCTGTCTAACTCCGCACCCAAGTTATATTGCGGGCAAGAAAGAGTCGGTCAGGGTCCCTTACCTGGCCATCCGGTGGAGCTGCCAGGTACAGACAATGGAATGTAGTAGGCGTTGTCCATTGCAGTGATGTTTATGTTTATGTGCCTTATGTAAGCACCTTGGCTATGTGCCACCTTTGTTCTTGTATGGTATAAAGCCTGGCCATTTGTATCAGGCGGGCAGTACCTAGAGAGTCAGTGACAAAAGTATGTCTACTCTGCCTTTGGCTCTACTTATCTTCTTCCAGCTCCCAGAGTCAAAGGCACCTTACACTGGGACCATTACACTTCCTGACATATGTGTTGAATTCTAACCTGAGTATTAATTTAATCAAATATTACAGATTTTAAAAAAGAAGAAAAGATTCTAATTGAGTAGGGTCAAATGTACAGAATCTTGAATTTATAAAAGGATGTTCCCTGTTCACGGGCTTTTGTCTATTTCACTGTCATTTCCCTCAACTCACTACAGCCTGAGGCCAAAACTCTCAGTCCTACTTTGTGGATAAAGCCTGAACACCTGCTGAGCAGGCAAGACAAGACTCTCCAGTGTCTTGAATTTTCTCTTTGCTTCCTTATCTTCCATTTACAAATATTCAACTCTAGCCAAACTCAATGACTCAAATCTCTTTCTTTTCAACCTTATTATTTGGTCAAGTAGCTGCCTCAGCTGCAATATTATTACATTGGGCAAATCTATGTTCCCCACCTCTTCCAGGAAGCCTTTTCTGATTCTCCAACTGGACAACATCTTTCTCTTCTGAAAGCACCTATCGAGTATCTGAAATTTGGGGCAGACATCTTACATTTCTCTTAACACCAATTTTGTGTATGTTTATGATGTGTCTCTTGAACTATATCATTGTGTCTCTCATGGCAATAAGTATTTATTATATCCTACTTAGGCCCCTGTGCTCTGGAGAAAAAGTCTAATTTGGGCACAGGTTAGTGATGCCTCCAACTCACAAGTTTGATTTTCTTAATGTATAGTCATAGGGGCAATATCTTAGTTTATGCCAGGCATGGTGTTTGGCTCTGTGAACCTATTATTTCTAATTTTCACACTTCTTAAGAGGTGGATGGGCTTCCATGCTTATAAATCACAAAACTTAGAAGTCAAACAAGTTACTCAAGGTCATACAGCACATAAATGTCTGAGCCTGGTCTCTAAGCCCCACCAGCTTCCATATTCTACGTGTTTTCCATTGTGCCCTGATTTTTTTCTGTATTTTTCCTTAATTGGTCATTTTTGTTTAAAATACAGAATAATTTCTTTATATAGAATGTATGTCTGAGTTTTTTTTTTAGTTTTTTTTTTTTTAGTGCAGAAGCCCAACTTCTCTCTCTGCCTACCATATGTCCGATCTCTCTCTCTCTCTCTCTGATGTACATGTCTGTTTTCCACGTGGTAAAGGTTTCTGTGTACTTAATACAAATTCTGAAATTCCTGCCTAGTGGTTCCAGGAACTTCACAGGTAAAACAAGATCCCTGACAGAAGATGGCTGCAGACTTTCCACTATAATCTCCTAGAGCAGGAGTCAGCAAACTGCCAGCGGTCAGCAAACTGCAGCTTGCGAACCAATGTGACTCTTAGGGTACGTACATATGACTCTGCAGTAAAACTGAAAATGAAAATAAAACTATCATAGTTTCATTTGTAAAATTTTTAAAGGATATTATTCACACAATGGTGATTATATAAAAATATATTTATGCCTCTTGAATAATTTTTAAATTGTTATGAGGGACAAGATTGGCTCTTCCAGGGGTGAGCAAACTTTTGAGACAGAACGTACCCAAAGAGCTGCATGTAGCTCGGGAGCTACTGTTTGCTGACCCCTGTCCTAGACTAAGCGCTGAGACCCTCAAAGCCATTAGTCAAAGGCCACCAACACAAGGATGTATACCAAGGGAAGCAGCTCACTCTCTAAGAGGTGACCAATGTTTTACAGACACATGTGCTCCAAAGATGTTTTGGTGACAAAAATGAGTGATGCCTCTTAGCAAACCACTGCACCTACTCCTCAAATTAATATCTGACCCAAACCTTAAGAATCTGCAGCATAACAATGTAAAAAAAGTTTAAAATATAAATATGCATAATTTCACTATCTCCCTTGCTCAGGAAGAGAGTATTATAAAAAATGTTTCAGAATGCAGTTTTTCCTTAGCGTACATCATACTTCTGCTTACCTACGCTCTGACCTTGTCTCAATGTTATTATCTATAAAATGTAAATGATGTTGTTACCCACTTAGGGTTGTTGGAATTGGATTACAACAAGAAGAATGTACCGCTCAGAATAAGTACTCACAATGTGAGCTATTGTTATTATTATTGCTTTACAAAATTTTATGGTGATGATTGAATCATGATGAGAACAGGAACTGAAAGAAGCTAAAAGAGACTAAATTGATTTACATTAGTAAAATTCAGATAACATCAAATTCCCCATTTTAACCATTTTGAAATAATTCAGTGGCTTCTGGTATACCTAGAATGCTATACAAGCATCACAATTATCTAGTTCCAGAACTTTTTATTCACCACAAAATGAAACCCATACCAATTAAACAGTCAGTTTCCATTCTTCCCCGAACCCCTGGCACCCACTGATCTTTCTGTCTCTATTGATATACCTAATTCTGTCTATTTTATTTAAAAGGAACCATATAGTATGTAGCCATTTTTGTCTGGCTTCTTTCACTCAGCATAATGTTTTCAAGGTTTGTTCATGTTGTAGCATGTGTCGGTACTTCATTCCCTTCTATGGCTCAATAATATTCCACTGTACAGATACATGATACTTTGTTTATTCATTAATCAGTTACCTGACATGGGGTTGTTTTCACCTAAATGTCAGCACTGCCTGAAAAACATTGGCTAAATAGTAGGACAGTAAAACAAGAGGATTGCATTTTGGCTACTATGCTTTTCCATCCTTTCACTTTCAATCTATTTGTGTCTTTAGATCTAACGTGGGTCTGCTGTACACACCATATAGTTGGCTTATATGTTCTATCCACTCTGCTAGGGAGCGGGTGATAGTAGCAGGTAAGGTAAACAACCCAGAGCTCTCTTGCTGAAATGTAGCTATTCTTTCTTCATTGAACATCACTCTGGTTGTGTAAGTTTTTGATTAGATTCAAGGGACCCAATCATTGTTTTTGTTCAAGGAGAGTTTGGAGTTCCCTATTCCACCATTTTTGCTGGCATCATACTGTCAATTGACTTGTATTTTTAAAAGGAGTATAGAATTTGGAGAGCACAGCTAGAGGTTCAACAGGAAAATGAGGAAAAGAGAGATTGGACCTTGTGTCTAGGGTCCCAAGACTGCTCTAAGTTTTGACAATTCCCTAGGAGGACTCAGCATGTAGTTGTACTCATGGTGACTTTTTTTTTTTTTGAGGGCAGTGTCACTGGCCCTCATATGTGGAACCCGAGCCAGGGCCGCTGGCTTCCCAAGCCAGCTCTTAACCACCACGCCACTCGGCCTGCCCTTGTTGTATTTATATACACTAATATCAAACTAGCAGGGAGAAAAATTAAGAAAACAATCCCATTTACAATTGTATCAAAAAGAATACCTAGGAATAAATTTAAGGAGGTGAACGAAAGATCTATACACTGGAAACTATAAGACATTGATGAAAGAAATTGAAGAATACACAAATAAATGGGAAGAGGGAATATATGCTGTGCTCATGGACTGGAAGCATTAATACTGTTAAAATGTCCATACTACTGAAAGCAATCTATAGATTCAATGCAACCCATATCATAATTCCAACTGCATTGTTCTCAGAAATAGAACAATCATAAAATTTGTATAGAAGCACAAAAGATCCCAAATAGCCAAAGCAATCTTGAGAAAGAAGAACAAAGCTGGGGGCATCACACTACCTGATTTCAAACTATATTATGAAGCCAGAGTAATCAAAACAGAGTGGTACTGGCATAAAAAGAAAAAAAACCTCATAGATCAGTGGAACAGAATACAGAACCCAGAAATAAACCCACGCATATATAGTCAATTAATTTATGACAAAGGATTCAAGAACATACAATGGGAAAAGGACTGTCTTTTTAATAAATGGTATTGGTAATACTGGACATGCATAAGAATGAAATGACCACTCCCTTACATCCTTCATAAATATTAACTCAAATGAGTACATTACGAATTTGAACATAAGACCTGATACCATAAAACTCCTAGTATGAAAATGGGTGACAAACTCCTTGACATTGATGTTGACAATAATTTTTTGGATTTGACACCAAAAGCAAAGGCAACAAAAGCAAAAATAAATAAATTTCCTTTCCTGTACAGCAAGGGAAACCCATCACCAAACTGAAAAGGCAACCTACTGAATGGGGAAAAACATATTTGCAAATTATATCTGATAAGAGGTTAATATCCAAAATATATAAATAACTCATAGCTCAATCATAGAAAAACAGTCCAATTAAAAATGAGCAGAGTATCTGAATAGACATTTATCCAAAGAGGACATCATACAAATGGCCAACAGATACATGAAAAGGTGCTCAAGGGCCGGCCGAGTGGCGCGGTGGTTAAGCGCTGGCTTGGGAAGCCAGTGGCCCCGGTTCGGGTCCCACATATGAGGGCCAGTGACACTGCCCTCAAAAAACAAACAAACAAAAACAAAAAAAAAAACCCACAAGAAATAAGTCTTGGCAGGGATGTACAGAAAAGGTCACTGTAGGTGAGAATGTAATTGGTGCAGCCACGGAGGAAAACAGTATGGATGTTTCTTTAAAAATTTTAAATAGAACTATCATATGATCCAGCAATTGTACTTCTGAAGAAAGTGAAAACACTAACTCGAAAAGATACTTGCACCCCTCTGTTCATTGGAGCATTAGTTCCAGTAGCTAAGATGTGAAAATAACCTCAATGTCCATCAACAGACAAATGGATAAAGAAATTGTGGAATCCCACAATGGAATATTATCTAGCTATAAAAAAGAAGGAAATCTGGCCACTTGTGATAACATCGATGGAACTTGCAGGCTATTATGCTAAGCGAAATAAGTCAGACAGAGAAAATCAAATATTACATTATCTTATACATGGAATCTAAAAAAATAAAAGGCAGAAGGTGGGAAAACTGTATGAAGTGGGTCAAAAGGCACAAAAATTTCCAGTTATAAAGTAAATAAATCATTGTAATGTAATGTACAGCATGGTGACTATAGTTAATATTTATTGTATATTTGAGAGTTGCTAAGAGACTAAGACCTTAAAAGTTCTCAACCCAAGAAAAAAAAATTGTAACTACAAAGGATGCAAAAAAATGTATACACACACACACATACACACTCATTTTAAGAAAGGAAAACTGTATTAAAATTGTAATACTCAATATACACCGATAGCAAAAGATGAATACAAGTCAAATTTGACTCCTGCAATTACCAGAGGTGCTCAAAGTGGTTATATCAGCGTCCAGACACTTCTAATTATGGCAAACTACTGCTTGAGCAACGTTGACCAAAGTGTCTACTTGTATACATTATCTTAGGCACTTCTGTTATGTATGGTGACAGAGGTCAACTAGATTTATTGTGATAATCACTTCTCAATATCAAATCATTATGATGCACACAAAATACAGTTACATTGGGGGTTAGGACATCAACATTGGAATTTTGATGGGACACAATTCAGTTTGTAACACCATGCCACATGTATTCTATGGGATCCATTTCATTCATACCCCCAGTGTCTGCCACAGGTTGGAGCTCTAGTGAGTGAGTAAGCAAGGTTAAACATTGTTATTCTTCAACTTATGATATTATACTTTCTCTCTAATAACTATTCCTGAAACTGCTCTCATGGTTAATTTGAATATCTGAAAGTGATTCAGTGAGCCACTAGTTCTTTTCAACATTCTAAGAAGCTACACCATACAGAATCTTACTACTCATTCTAGTTGGATAGAACTGTCACTTTACAACCAGACAATGCGCAAAGAACTAGGTTGATACATTCACCAATTTTAGAACCAAAATTATGCAAAGGATCACATAATTTTAACAGTACTTATACAACTCCTTGTTTTATAAATTATTTTATATATGAATGAATAAATGAATGAATAATACAGCACTCCCACCTTATCCAAGAGGAATACATTCTAAGACTCCCAGTAGATGCCTGAAACTGCAGATAGTACCAAACCTTATATACAAGTGCGCACGCACGCACGCGCACACACACACGAAGTCTGACAATTAAGTTCATGAACTTGTTGCAATTATATTGCCAACCATTTTTTGATATCAGAGGGATTATTCATTAAGAATTTGTACCAACTGGACAAACAGTTAACCAAGTTTACTAGTTGGAAGTGCTGAAAAGGCTGCATGATAAAATTAGATACCTGGACTTTTCACCAACAATTCATGGTTCTTGCATCACAACAATGCACCAGCGCACGAGGCATTGTCTGTGAGGGAGTTTTTAGCCTGTAAACAAATAACTGTATTGGAACACCCTCCCTACTCACCTGATCTGACCCCCAATGATTTCTTTCTGTACCTGAAGGTAAAGGAAATATTGAAAGGAAGACATTTTGATGATATTCAGGACATCAAGTATAATACGACAACAGCTCTGATGGCCATTCCAGAAAAAGAGCACCAAAATTCCTTTGAAGGATGGACTAGGCTCTGGCATCTGCATAGCTTCCCATGGGGAATACTTCAAAGGTGACCATAGTGATATTCAACAATGAAGTATGTAGCACTTTTTCTAGGGTGAGTTCACAAACTCAATTGTCTGACCTCATGTCTATATTTCTATATCTGTATCTACATGCATATAGATATAAATATATAGAGATCAAAATATATAGATATACACATACATACATACATATTTACATACATATGTACATACATACACTTCGTGGCTTCTTTTTAGCATATCCAATTTGACAGCATCACTACTCTTGTGTTTTGGAGCCATTATTAAATAAAATAGGAGTTAGTTGAACTCAAGCACTGTGATACCTCGACAGTCCATCTGATAACCAGGACGACTGCTGGGTGACTAATGGACAGGTAGTGGTTACAGTGTGGTTATGCTGGACAAAGAGATGATTCACATCCCAGGTAGGATGGTGCCAGATGGCACAAGATTTCATCACACTACTCAGAAGAGCATGCAATTAAAACTTAGGAATTGTTTATTTCTGAAAATCTCTATTTAATATTTTTGGACCACAGTTGATTGTGGGCAACTGAAACTATGGTAAGCCGAACTGCAGATAAGGGGGGTGCGGGTCTACTGTATTTCTCTTTCTTAAACTGCAACCTAAATGCAGTGATGCCTAGGATGGGAAATAGAAAAGAAGGATAGGTTTAAGTACAATGCTCATCAACAAAGTGGCAGTTGGCATTTTCAGTTAATTTTACATGAAAGTCAATGAGAGTTCTTAGAGTCTGTCATGCCTTCCTGCTGAGGGGAGCCCTCCTATGCAGTGAGAGGGTCTCAGGCCCCAGCATTATGCCCATACGTTCTCCCAGAATGTGTCCAGGCCATTGCTGGTTTTGTTATAACATAGTTTAATTAGCATCCTAAACAATTTTTACTGGTTTTGCTTACCTCATGTAATTTTTTTCTTGGGGTTCAGCACTACAAATGCTTCAGAAGTGAAATAAATGGGGTCACTGTGACTGCTCTGCTCAGTAGGATGCTATTCATGTGGTGACCCGCATGCACCTTAGCCCATGGAGCTGAGCAGGGCACACCTTTTTTTAATTGTTGTTTTGTTTTCATTTTAAATAATTTTATTACAGGATGTTAATATCCAGGACGTTTTTTTCAAAGCACCTTGTACTTCTAATTAGATTTTTGGTACCTGGTTTTAAAGTGTTACTTGAGTGTTTTTCTCATAGTGATTTTCAGGCCAAAGTATTGCTTCATGATTATTTGAGATGTTAATTTGATTAAACCATTTATCCTTAATAGCCTTCATGGATAGTCCCTATCTGAATTTTATAGCAGATGGAGTAGCTTTGACAAGCTTGTCTTCTGATTATTTGTCATGTTTTTCTAAACCCAACATTAAATTTCTTCATCCCAACTCGGTTTTTGGCTGATTGACCTTTCCAGCCAAATTAAAGACCTAAGCAGTGGTATAGTCTGTATTACAATAGTAAGCAAGCTAGAGGAAAGCAGCATATTCACCCATTACTAATTCCACAAAAGCTCATGCAATTTACAATCCAAAGAGGATTTGAAATGTTCCATTTCTAAGGCATAGAATTGTTTGTAGGGTCCACCAAAGTCTTCTATTTTACTAGATGGGATAATCTGGTACTCAGAAGAAGGTCCTTCATTCAGAGGTTGGCAGCCCTTTGTGGATGTTCTAAAGGCTCCAAAATTCACTTCACCTGCAGATAACTGCTCTTGTTGGGGATGAACAAGCTCAGGGTATAAACCTCCTGAGAAACACTGGGACTATCCAGATTAACCATGCCCTGAATTCTTCCCCAGGAAGTTCAACTCACCTAACAAACACTATAGACGGCAGCTCAGATCATTTTCTGCCCTCTGATGGTCTGTGTATCTCCCAAAGCTGAATAATGCTTTGGTGATAGCACCTGGGGCAGTGAGTTTAGGTATCATGATGTTTAATTCTCTGTGATTTGGAATTTTTTTATTAGCATTCTTACAGAGCACAGATTGACGTGGCTCCACTTAATTATCTAAAGCTGCAGCCTAGGGGTAATAAATATGATTAATATAGTATTTAAGGTAAGTGGCACTGGGCAGCATCGCCAGTGACTGTAGAATGCGCTACGGTTTTGTCTTTCATATCCACATAATAGAAGAAAAAGGAAAGCTTAAGGGAAGGGACTCATTAAAAGCCCTTTGTCTAAAAACCTTGGGAAGTTTGACATCCTATTCTTCCTGACCTCTGAGTGATCGCTATGACAGCCAGGGATAATGTTTTTAATGTCGCAGTTTGAACTTGGCCCAATATTTTAAAGTAAATCCACAGATTATGCCGCCTTATAAATTTCCTGGTTCCGTTGCCTTACATTATTGGATATATTTCTGTTTCCTTTGCTTTCATAGACCTAAATAATGAAAACTCTTTATAGTTCATCCAAAGCTCGCTGACTCTGACATGTGGTATTCACATTTTGTGAGTAATTTCCAGGGTACTTCCTATTTTTCTGCTGAGCTGTATGCCAAGATAACTTTCAGAAGGTACAACAGCATGGGTAACTGGCAATTACCCAGGTTTATGTATGATATGTTTTGGAGGTGTTTCTATAAATTAGGGACCCACGCAAATGGTAAATTGTATTATCAATAATTCTTATTGGGGTGTTCCCTTACTTTATCTCCCTTTTTCATATACTTACATGAAATTGCCTCAAATGATGCTTTCTTTTTATTCTGAAAGAACCCATCAATAGATATCCAAAGACAGCCAAAATTAAGTAAGCTGGCCAATTAAATAAGGAAACACAATATCTTGTTAGCAATTGGCATCAACTGCTGGGTGACATTTTGATAAACTGCTTCAATATAGATAGCATTTTGGTGACTTTTCACTTCTTAAAAGGTCACAGTCTCTGAAAAGTAACATTGAGAACGCTGATATTTAAAGGGTATAGGAAAATTCAAATAAATAGCCCGTTCCACTTCTAGATGTCTCTTCTCCCAGTAAAATCCCTGGTAGTCTACTCGGCCTTTTCATTGTACTTATTGAGGTTTCCATTATTGTAAGGGGAAGATGATACATCTTTTTCTCTCTATTTTAGATTTGCTATCACTTAAGGCCTCACTCTGTATTTGCAATAAGGAATTTAACTTATGGACTCACTTGGTAAGACCTGTGTGTGTGGTGATAAGTGCTTCCCTCCCTAAGAGAGACCTAGTGAGGCTTTCAGGAAGCTCCTTCAAGCTGCTGTGAGGAGCGTGCACCGCATTGCCCATGGGTGGAAATCAGGACCAACACCACTAAGACTCCAGGCAACTGTTTCTTACCATATGATTCATAGGCTATTGACCGTAAAACAGCACCTGAAGTGCTTTATCAAAAATGTAGACACTTGAGTCCAAGTCCAAACCAACTAAATCAGGACCTCTGAAGGTAGAGCTGAGGAGGCCTCAATTTTACAAGATCTCCAGGTTTTTTTTTTGTTTTTTTTGTTTTTACTTTCAATATTATTTTATAGTAATTTCAGGTGTACAGCATAATGGTTAGACATTTAAATAATTTAAGAAGTGACCCCCCTGACTAGTCTAGTACCCACCTGGCACTATACATAGTTTTTACCATATTATTGACTATATTCCCTATGCTTTACTTTACATCCCCATGACTGTTTTGTTAACTACCAATTTGTACTTCTTAATGCTTTCACCTTTTTCACCCTGCCCCCATCCTTCCTCCCATCTCACCCCAATAAATCTAGTGCCCACCTGGCACTATACACAGTTATTACTATATTATTGACTATGTTCCCTATGCTGTACTTTACATCTCTGGACTACTTTGTAACAACAAATTTGTACTTCTTACTCCCTCTCCCTTTTTCACCCGGCCCCTTCCCCCAGTAATTCTTAAGCACACCTTTGAAAAACCACAGCTCTGTGCCATAACCAGGTGCTCTGACCCTTAGGAAACCTTGAGCTAGATCTTGCTTCTCTTCCTCAACACTTATTAAACTTCCCACATTCTCATCCAGCAGGAAAACCACTTCTTAATATAACTTGAAGACAGAAAAAAACAAACAAACGAGAAACAAGTTGCCTTTTTGTCCAGGCTGATGCAAAGGACCTATCCTTGTACATTGTATGTGCTCATGGATACTCTGGTAATGGGTATAAAATCATCATTTCATTACGCATCATTCTTCTTTTCAGTTGTCCTATGCAGCCTATGAAATGCCACATGCTCTTACAACCTGGTAAGAGATGTCTGAGAGCTGGAGAAAAGACACGGTTCTGTGTGAGCAGAGCATGGCCAGGGGTGCTGAGCACTAACTGGGTGAACCAGCCAGTGGTCTACCATCACAAGAGTGCCAGTGGCATAACTACTCTTTCAAAGATGCAAGGCCCTTCCGATTTGATCCTTTACCCCGCACACAGTCGGTTTTGTTGAATCTAAATAAATATCCGACATTTGTATCAACAAAGTTTGCAGTTTAAAGATTCCAAAAAACAATCTTAACCTTCCCACAAAAGAGTTGTACATCAGGCAAATCGCAGGAGGTTAACATGGCTGCAAGCTGTGCATATCAAGTCTCCTCATTCCTGTGCACCTGCCCTGAAGGCCAATGAACAGGTCAAGACTCACGCAGACCCTGATACATGGGAGGCACAGGTGGTGGCCCCCTTACATATCTTATGGGAGAGCCCGCATTCAGCTTTGAGGAGGGCAATGAGGCATATCCTTTTAGCCTTAGAACACACCCATCAGTCTGTATAATCGGTTTAGGGAGCTTCAGCTATAGCCTATCGCCCTACTGCTTATAATCCATTCTCTGGTTCTTATCTCTTACTGTCCCTCCTGCCCTAAGCTCCACTAGGTCTGAGACATTGGGTCATATCCACCTATGTAAGGAGATTTTTATCTTTTCCTTGACCACCTTTTCAGGTTCAGGGGCTTGGGCTTGTTTATGTCAATTTGTGTTGTGTGCTTTTCCCTTCATCTGCTTTGGATCTCTTAAGTTCTGTGCTTCCCGCTTGCCCCTTTCTGAAGCCACAGAAAGCTAGACTTAGTACTTAGTGGCAACCACTGGCCTTTCCCATTCTTCCATGTCCATAGCCCTCTTTTTCCTGAGTGCCTGCCTGCTAGATAGATAACATTTCCCAAGTTCTCCTAATCAAGTGACTCCTGGATCTAGCCATTGCAGATCTATCTGGCCAGTAGCTACCATGACTTAGTACTGACAGCAAAGGTAAAGAACTATTGATTGTATGTAGAAACAAAACAAAACACTTCCCAACTCCCTTTAATAGCTCTTCATCAAATTCTGTAAAGCGCGAGAGGAATTAAGAGGCCAGTAGTTCATATTGGGGGAGAGATGCAGAAATTAATATGTATTGAGTAACTGCTGAAGGCTGGACATATATCTTCCATGTGGCCAGCAAATACTTCTTGGTACCGAGAAAAGGAAAGTTTAGCATATACAACAGCACATACTAATGAAGTGATAAAAATTACTTTAAGAATAAGAGTATGGGAGCATATCATTTTTAAGAAATACTGGGCATAAGAAGGTAAAATATGAAAATAGCCTAGGGGCTCATAAAGAATAATTCAATATTAAAAATAATGCTTCATAGGAAAGTTTAAAAATGAGATTCAGATACTAGAACATTCACCCTTTAATACAATGAATGTAATGACCATATCTGTTGTGCTTATTACTTTATTTTCTGCTTAACTTTTTATTTTTTTTTTGGCACATGATAGGAATACCAAAACATTTCTTAAATAAATGCATGAATAAGTAAAATCATTACTCAATCAGCAAAGCAAACTGCATTATATAGTCAAAATATGTACAGTGACATCAGTGACTTCACTAATAGTTTATTAAATAACTTGTGTGCCAGTGTCCAAAATAAATGTAGGTCTAGAAAATACATTTTGTTTTGCTAGGAGAGTTATTCCAATAAAGGTTAAAGACCTCAGTCATTTATCTGTTTATTTTCTCCTAAAAAATACTAAATGCTGTACCATTTTTAAGTGCATTAATTTACTTACTTCTTTGTATGGTTATTTTTCACATTTTTAGAGAAAATTTGCCTTCTTGCTAGAAATATTTTTACATTGTATATACAGTGTTACTTAGTGCTTGGATAATGCCCTATTAATTTCAATGGATTCCTTTTGACATAAAAATGGATTTGCACTGAAGGGCAAACACTACCTCCATATGTATCCAGGCTGCATTACAATTGAATCCATCACATTATACATTTATAGGTGTCTACCCCTGTTACACTGCTGAAATGGTCTCCCATAAAAAATGGCCATGTGCAAAGCTGGTTTAAATTTCATGCATTTTTACTTGCAAAGTATCTGCTTAGATGAACAGGAGCCTCCAAGATGAAATCCTTTCCAACATGAATATGCTAACATGATTCCCTAGAAGCAACACCTCAGCACTTTGTCCACTGCCTTGTCTTTAGATTCCAGTGACAGATTTGTTTTAGGGTCAGCATGTTGAAATGCACTAAGAATTTATTTTTTCAAGCTCACAGTGGGAAATGACACATTGAGAGAGGAAAGTTTAATCTCCTTTGTTTTCTTTGGCACCACGGGTGCTAGGATATGAGAGCTACTACATGGCCTTCAAAAGCCCAATTAGCATTTAGGAACTTTTGGATTATAACTTTAGAAATAATTGTTCTAAATCTATTAACAATATTTTTAGATAATGAAAATGTCTTCTTTTTCTGAAGCAAGCATGGAAAACCATGCCTACAAAACTGACTTCAGTTAAGGAGGCAACACATGTTCCTCAGAGACAAGCATGGAAACTAGATTTCATTGGAATCTTTCTGTTGGGAGTGCTTCCAAAAAGTGAGGGTCAAGAGTTTAGGAGAGCGCCTGAACTGTGGCACATTTATACAATGGAGTATTACTCAGCCCTAAAGAAGAATGAAATCTTACCAGTGCAACAACATGGAAGGACCTAGAGAATATTATGCTAAGTGAAATAAGTCAGACAGAGAATGACAAATACCATATGATCTCACTTATATGTAGAATCTAAAGAACAGAATGAAGAAACAAAACAGAAAGAGACTCAGAGATAGAGGGAAAAAAAACCTGAGGATTGCTAAGTGGGGGTGGGGTGGGGATGGGGGAGAAAGTAAAGGGATTAGAAAGTACAAATCAGTAATAACAATATAACCATGGGGATAGGAAATATAGTTTGCAGAATATAATCAATAATGTTGCAAAGATTTTGTAGGGGGTCAGTTAGGCACTTGTCTCATTAGGGAGACCACTTCATGGACAGTATAGCTGTCTGACCACTGCAGTGTTTACCTGAAACGGAGTTCTGAATGTCAACTATAATTATATACACACACACACACACACATATATGTATACACATATATACAGTCACAGGATATGGAGTGCAGCATAGGGAATTGTATCCGCTATACACGATGTCAGAGAGGTAGTAGATTGGAGGGGGGCGGTTATCACTTTGTGAGGGGTGTAAATGTTTAGTACATTGTTTTGTACACCTGAAACTAATAAAAAAAAATAGAACTGAGTTGTGGGGGCGGCGAGTAATTTAGATAATTTTGTCAGAAACAGCCTCTCTGGAGAGGTGGTATCTGAACTGAAGCCTAATTGATGTGAGGGGGTGCTGTGGTCTGAACGTGTTCCCCCCAGAATTCATATGTTGAATTCTGCCTCCCAAAGGTGATGGTAATTATAGGTGGAGCCTTTGGGAGATGGTTAGGTTGTAAGGGTAGAGCCCTCATGAATGGGATGACTGCTCTTATAAAATAGACCCCACGAAGATCTCTAGCCACCATGTGAGGATACAGAAATCTGTGACCTAAGAAGGCCCTCGCCCAACCATGCTGGCACCATGATGTAGGATTTCCAGCCTCCAGAACTGTGAGCAATAAATTTCTGCTCTTTACAAAGCAAAAAAAAAAAAGTTTAGGAGAACACCAATTCGGTGGAATTTCATCCAGTGTTCTTATTTTTCCATAAGTTAGAAATTTTAAATGGAAGTACATGTATTATAGCAAATAACACACCAGTAGAAGAAGAAAAAAATCTATGACTTAAACAAGAAAAAGTATTGCCTTATATTTTGAGATTTTATTTCTAGCAGAATAAAAAAAAAACAGCAATTGACAATAACAACAATAAATTTGAATCAGAACATTTGGGTTTATGTTCTGATTTTGTCCTTTCTAGATGTATAAGTTCAAAAATCTATTGGGCTTCTATTATATGATTATATGTAAAATGGGGGACTTTTCACAATCAGGAATTGCTTCACATATTTAAAAAAATGAAAGCCACCATTTAAAAATCACATATTTCACATAAAAATATAGATGCCTGCTCTCTGGTGATTTACATGAAAAATGGGGATAAAAATCTGCTGTGTCCTTATGTAGATCAAATAAGATATTATATGTTATACGCTTTGAAAACTTTGAAATATGATTTACTATTCAACTCGTATTATTTTTTGCTTTCAGTGATTTCTTTGCATCTTCTAATTTTCTTAGTTTATTTTTTCTTTTTACGACTCCAAGGATTAACCACAATATTTCATTCTCAATGCTCTGAAGACTATAGCTTCTTTAGTTAGGCTTGGCCAATGAATTCTGACTCATAACTTTTTCCAGTCAAATTATTACAAGATGGCTTTATTTATCATACTGTATGAATGGAATATAAATGAGGCACAGTGTACATTCGCTCCCTTATAGGAATACGTATGGGTCCAGGGCATGTATAAGGGGTCACAGAGTACATTTTGAGATGGTGAAAAGGGTACAGTTCAGTTTCTTGTCCCAAAAGATAAGGCTGAAAATTAGCATAATTTTGAGTAACGAAGGATTTGTAGAATTTTTTCCTATAGCTGGGAGTTTGAGAACCGGCTATTAATCATGTTATAACTTTAAAAGATAGAAATGTGTACCAAGCAGAAAGAATTCAGTTCAGGTCTGCTGGCCCAAATACAATGGCTGCATAGCAAGGTCCTGAGATTTCTTAGATGCATAATGTTCTTACAAATGGTCCATGCTATGCTAATAAAACTATTGTGAGTAGGAGCTTTTGCAGTGGAAGCTGACAGATGAGGCCGAGTTAAGTACTTTTTCAGGCAAGCTACTACAGTAAATCATTAAGGCGCACAAACAATCATCCTTCATCAGTGTGCAATTTGTTTCATAGCAATTGCAAATCGAAAACAATGTAAACAAACAAATCGACAACTAATGAACATCCCCCACCACTCACTGTAAATAGATCTACAACTTTAGAAGAACACTTTATCCAACACATTGTCAACTCATTGTAAACACATCTACAACTCATAAACAACTCATTACCCAGTATGTTGTCACCTCATTTCAATTAAAGTTGAATGTTAACTGTACTGTATGTTCCTGCTCTGAATCAGATTATACTCTAAGAGGAAAATGGCTGAGGGGAGCCAGTTCAGGAATAAGAAGGCTTTTATTTTACTTTATTCCAGGGCAGTTTGATTTTTAAAAGTATTTGACCAGGCTCACATAGAAATTAACCTCAATTTTCATCCTTTCCTCAAGTATCCCACATTTTCCATTGGCATAGAGAAGGCAGTGGTTTCTTAGCACAAGTTTCTTTCATGGAGGAAAAGTAGATGTGTAAAGTATTCCCCAAGCAGTAGTAAAACTCACAGCTTTTACTGTAATTGCTTTGTGTGAACTGCATTTGGCATCCTTACCTGGTATGTAATCTTTTAGTTGGGGCCAGTGCTTTTTTACGGTCTACAGGATGGCTATTTTTGGAAAGCAAACACGAACTTATGAATGTCACCACAATTCTCCCCTGATGTTAACTTCGCCTAAGGATTTAAGTGGGTTTATTCACCATCCTACTTTACATAACTCTTGTACCCAAAACACAGGGAGTACTGCCAGATTATATGTGTGCTTATGTCTAATATTCATGCAAATATGTATACAACACATACGTAGTACGCCAGAGGTATTTGATCCATTTTACAAAGGGTCAATTTATGAGGCCAACCATTACTGCTGACAATCCACAGATTTTGGTGAAGAGAAGTGGTTTCTAAAATTTATCTGCTTCGGAATATCCAATATATGTTAGTTTTTTAGTTGTTTTATGCATAGCATTATTGTTTCATTATCTTAATTCAATCTTAACATGTTGTCTACATATCACTGACTGTGAGCAATCACAAGATAAAAGGACCAGTGCCATACTCTCAGGGAACAGTGTATTATATCTAGCATATTTGGTACTGTAAAGGATGAAGAGCTAGAACCTAACATTTATTGACTATGTGCCATCTGTCACATTTCATCTTCATAATAACTTGATGAGAGAAATGAGGGTCAGAGAGATTAACTGACTTGCCTAAGGTTCTCCAGCATATAACTGGTCTAGCAAATTCAGGTCTGCAAGACACCCATTTTTGTTTTCATCTCACCTTCCTCACCACAACACAACCCATCATCAAATTCTGAGTCCTAGATTTTTGAAAGTCAGAAATGCAGTCATTTTTCACCACCCCTACCACTACTACACTGGTCCAAGCATCCATGATTTCTTGCTTGAATTATTGCAAGAGGCTCTTGGTTAGTCTCTCTGCTTCAGCCATTTCTCCCCTCAAGTCTATCCACTAGTAACAGTTATGACTTTGCAGCTGTGAGCCAATAAAAAGGCTTGCTAATAGAGCTGGCCAAGTGCTGGTGCCAGTATCAGCTTCTGTTAGACCTGCTGCCTTCTGGAAACATTGGGCCTGGCTTCAAAATGGCGGCCAGTTTCCTCTGAAGCCATATGCAAAGCAAATGTCTTACGTCCTGGGACATTCTGATCTAATCAAGTGTTCATATTTTCTTTTCCCCCAAAGATTTCTATTCAGTTGTCTTTAGGCAAAGCGAAGCAACATGAGAATGTCAAGGATCTAGTCATTCTCGGGTTATCTGGTACTCAGATCCACCATGATGACGAAGTGCTCATTTCTAGAAAGGTAAAACTCTTGAGGCCACAGATTGTATTTTTTACCCTCATGAATGATATCTTTGTAAAAGTGAGCAAGGGAGAGGATAGAAAATACAATAGCATGATGAGAATAGTGTTTATTGAGTAATGTCTATATATCATTCACTGTTCCAGTCACTTTGCATTTAATAGCTCATTTGCACAACATCCCTATATAATATATATTATCTTTATACTTCCCATTTCTATAAGTATACTGAGGCACAGAGGCTAATTTTTTTTGTTCAAGCTCAGCTAAGAAGTGACCACGTCAGGATTTGAACCCAGGTCACCTGGCCCCTGAGGTTACACTTTGAAGCATTGCTCAATACTGCCTCTAGCATGTTTACAAAAATAAATCAAAGAAGCTATGTATGTACGAGTATATCCAGCCATTAAAAACATTTCTGTTAGTAACAGCATCTCATTAATACTAATGTAAAGAGAGAAGGTGAGCTGATGGCAAAAGAAGATCTGAAAGCATATTTACGCTCCTTCCTGTGGGTGGCCATCTTTACCACTGGAACACCCTGATTCCCGAATGCTGCAGTATAAACTGTGTTGTGGTAGGGTTCTCTGAGACAGTCTTTAAATCAGCTGCTCTCTCTATTGCTAGCCAGGTCACAGCTTCTGGGTGGCCTTCAAAGGAAAACTCAACTAGAATAGACTGGGGAGTTTATGAAGTAAAAAGAAAGGATGACAAGACCTCAGCAGGGAAATAATATTATACCTTCCATGTGAAAATTCCCAGAAAAAATTATGTTCATTCTTACCTATCAACTCTCTCTCCTGTTTTCCCTTCCTCCACCTATTCTGTCTTTGTCCTATACACCCAGATCTCTCTCTTGAAGCCTATCAAATTTCCAGATGAAAATATGTGCTGGAAAAGTGCTAATGTTTTACATGTGTATAAAACAGATGTATGGACATTATGCAATGGGTATTAGGCATTTAAGACACATAGTTGCTAAGATTGAGTCCTATAAGTTTGATTCAACCAGGGTACTATATAGAATGTTGTTCAGTGCCATAACTGCTTCAAAGTAAATAGGGTTAGTGATGATTTAGAACCTTTATAAAAATAAAAGTAAATAATTTTAACAAGTGTTCTGCTTTCGGTTTTCTTTCCAGTTATTTTTTTATTTTATTTTTTTAAGATTTAGGTTTCTTAATGATATGTATTCTTTCAGTGAATCATGCTACTTATAAAATTTAGAGTTTACCTGTAGTTTGACACTTATAATGTTATTGCTATTTAATACCAGACTTATTCCTGGAAGCAAGAGGAAGGAACCTTTTCATAAATTCAAGTAAACCTTGCACTGCCAATATGGAGCTCACCAAAGCCAGTGAAAGTTCAGGTTATACATTGTATTTAAAACAAGTGAATTCTGCCAACCTCCACACAATCTGGTTATTTTTTTCTTCACTCTTCCATAACTCATCCTGTTCTCTCCTTCTGTACTTTCTTGTTCCACTTCTTTTAAAGTCTCGTCTGAATTTGCCTATTTTGCCACTCAGTGGAGACTATCTCAGGCTATTTCTCTAAGTCTTGACTGACTTCAGGCTAAATTCCAGGTAACTGTTAGCTGGGGTTGAAATATGTATGCGGAGAAATTTGTTATGGAACATCTGCTCTACAAATGGAGATGCTTTTTAACAAACACCTAGTCTTCGTTTGATCTAAATAGATCTTGTTTTCCTTTTGACTTCCTATGTAAGATCATAGCGACGGACCTTCTTCTACCCCTTACCCTCAAAACGGGAAACCCCCAATCCTAAAGCCAAAAATATTCATTGATAGGTACTGTGTTTTAATATCTGCCCATAATGTTTTGTCTGCTCTTTGCAGAAACTTTAGAATATGCAAAAAACCCAAAAAGAAAATAAAAATCATTGATATTAAATTTCTTTCAAAAACCATAAGATGTCCCAAGTGTTGGATATTTGGACTATTTTCAATGCTTTACGAAAAAACAGTGATGAAAATTCTTATACACCCTTAATTTTTAATTGGGATTTTTAAAGAAACATATCTTCTACCATTTGCCATCAAATTTTATAATCTACAAGGATTTTTCAAAAGGCAACTTAACTACACGTTCATAACTCTTAGGACTTAGATTCTCTCTTCTTCTAATCTTATGTTTCAAACCGATTTATTAAATTTGCAGAAAGGAGTCTACTAGTACAGCACTTTGTAAATAAACACCCTCATATACTTAGCATGGAAAACATCTATGAGAGTCTTGTAGGGAATTGCAAGCAATTAGTGTATTCTACTTCCGTTATAAATGTTCAAAGTGACTGTCAAACATGGATAGCACACCTTATGAAGTATGTGTTAATTTGGTTGGTCCTTTTTAATACATAGATTTTTGAATCACCATATACAGTTTTATATTCATTTTAATTCTAATTTTCACAAAAATGGGTCAAACTATAAAGAAATTATACCTTAATAAAAATGTCTTAACCATGAAAGAGATGGGACTCTGAATGAGATGTTTCAACTGTCAGATCGGTGACCTATGTGGTCAATGAGTGATGGATTAGGAGTGAAAGGGTTAAGCTGTGTGTGTTTGGTGCATGATAGCCAGGAAGTAAGTTCAGGACACCACAGTTCAGAAAGGTCAAGGCCTAGTGGAGTCAAAGATCAGGGGAACTAAAGGTTCAGAGAACGGGGACCCTGGAGAAACATGCCCTGGAGAATTTCAAGGAAGTGGGGTCTAAGCACCCCCACTTGGAGCTAGGGGCCAGGCAATTGTGCCAGCCCTGGTCCAGAACAGAGATTAATGTTATAATCCTGAACCACTCTCTCTAGGATGACACTTTCTGTCACTGAAAATGCAGCAACTGGACACAGGGAAAAAGATAAAGGGCCTCTTTCCTTGAATTTCCGTGGCCCATCTGATCAGAGCCACTAGGGGCACAAAAAATTCAGGAGGCTGCAAGAGAATATTAAAACCAATGGAACAATCCAGCCCCAGGTGGTCAGGAGGGTTTAGTGACAGATCACACTAGAGGGTAGAGACTCCAATAGACCTTGGCCTGACTGAACCTTGGCCTCCTGGCTGTTGTCACTAGTATACATATAGCTTAAAACAGTCAGCGAGACAGTGTATAAGACTCAGGTCTTGAACCAGAGTCAAAATGTGTGAGAGCAGCATGATAGTGACAGAGGCAATGGGATATATGGCGGGAAGGCACAGGCTGTGAGTCAGAACAGCCAGGCCAAAACCTTACCCCGGCATCTATTACACATGATATTAATTCATCCATCGAGCTCTTTGAATTTTAATTTTCTCTTTTATAAAATACTAATAAGAACTAGGAGTAATACCTTCTTGTAGGTTCTGTCATGTATTAGAGGCAATCTAAACAAAAGGCAGGACACATGGTGCATGCACAATAACTAATTATCAGTAAAAATTATTACTAGTATTATCATTATTATTTCAAACTCTAGGCCAGAAATAGAGAGCAGATAAAGAGACAGCTTTAGGTTCTTAAATAACCAGCAAAATCCCGTGGTATTTCTCCTTCCACTTTACCTTAGTTTGTCCAATTAACCAGCTTGTCCCAAAAGCCTGATACATTTTACTCCATTGTGAAGCTCGTAAGGACCTGGTGTAGTCAGGATTCATTTTGTCATCTAACGCCCAAGGTGTCAGCATTACATAGGTGAAGCCTTATCATAATCAGAGATGACATTTACTGAGAGTCTGCTTGATTGCCATCACTGTGTTAGGTGAACTCCACATATTACTTCGTACTTTATATTCACAAAACTCTATGAGGCACGTATTATTATCCATTTTTTTAAAATAGATAACCCAGCCGAGATTGAGAATGGTTGCAGAAATCCTCTAGCACCGATACAAAGTCAGACACGTAATAAGCATTCAACAACTGCTGCTGAATAAATAAGTGAAGGACCTGATCTGTGGTCATCTAACTGGCAAGAGGTGGATCTGGGAATTGACGTATGATTAAATGCAAGGCTGGGGACTATGCACCGTATGTGTTCATTTGAGGGCTCATTTAATCACAACTCATCACTGATTTACCTACTTTGCTCCTCTCTCTTTCAGGGGTATGGAGTGTCTTGTGATTTTGAGTCTTCTGCAATTCCTGGGAAAATTCAGGGGGGAATTTGTCTATTCCTTCAGCAGTCATTCATTGATTCTTTATTCTGTGTCTACATTTATCCAAAGGCCCTTTTTTTATGGTGTTGTGAAATAAGATAGCTATGATTATAAATATGGGTTTAGAGGTCAGAAAAGAGGTCAGGATGAGGGATGAGATTTGGAACTCCCTAGCACACAGACAGTGCTTAATAAATATGTTTGTGAAATCAATTAGCTCATTAAGCCACAGAAATGGATGGGTTCATTGAAGAGTAACTTATCGAGTGAGTAGAAATAAACAGAGACTGAGGAGCATATAAAGTTGAGCAGAGGAGGCCATAGACATTGTGATATGGAGTAGTAGAGAAAGAGTGACATCAGTCATCATAGAGACCAAAGTAAACATGATCTTCAGGAACCAAGTGATTAATTTTTCCAGTGTAATCATAGTTGGATTAGGCAAAAACTGAAAAGCATCCACTGTACTTACCAAAGTAGAAAGGCTATTTTTTGCGGGGGTGGATGGGTGGGACCAGTGGTATCAGAGACCATGTTGCAGTATGTCTCAGGAATAAACAGATAGTATAACACGTGATGTATTAGATGCTAGTCTTTTAGATACCTCAGCTGTGAAGGTAAGTAGAATGGTAATGCAAGGTAGAGGACTTTTAAAGTTAGAAAGAAATGAAAACATCAATATGCTGGGGGGAAGCTGAGGCTGAAGATAAGTGTTCTGTCTGGACTCGGACAGTGAGAAGTCTGAGGGAGTTCAGGGCCAGAGCTGCACGAGGGGTGGGATCAGCAATGTAGGTAGCTATGTAAGCTTTGAATCAAAAGACGAAAGCTTCTTCCATCAAGAGAAGAGAGGTGAAGGGACTAAGATGCCCATACACTTGGCAGAATTAGAAGTTGAGCATATTCTTTGAGGAGAGGCTATTAAGATTGGGCTTGAGGGAAACAGGAGAACCCGGGAAATATTACTCAGCAAATAAGAAGATGGACCTGGCATGCAGTGAGTGTTGATAATCTAGTAAAGTTCTGATTCTGCCCCCCAAGCGTTTTTTTTTGTTGTTTTTTTTTAAACAATTCCCCCAGGGGCCGGCCAAGTGGCGTGGTGATTAAGCTCTGGCTTGGGAAGCCAGAGGCCCTGGTTTGGGTCCCACATATGAGGGCCAGTGACGCTGCCCTCAAAAACAAAAAAGAAAAAAAAAAACAAAAAACAAAAAACAATTCCCCCAAATTCTCACATATTTCTTTATATATAGCTGTAAAGTCACCAATCACAGTTGAAGGTCAAAGACCTAGATTAGGATATTTTGTTAGAAGAAAACCTTAGGTTCTAATTATTTTTGCAGCTAACTGTTGTGTCACTTTGGATGAAAGTTTCTTTGAAAAATAGCGACAGAATATTTGTTCTGATCAGTGGCGACTGCAACGGTAATGAAAGTCCAGGATGCTACAAGTAACATACTTGCCTTTTTTTTTTTTTTCCAATGTGCAGTAACTATAGAAGACAATTGGAGAGCAGTAGTTTATAAACAAACAGTGGATTGCAAGTAAAGATAAAATTTTATCTACATGGATACTTGAAGTACTCGAAAAAATTTCAGTTGTTTAACTGATCTAAAAATCAGGTCAAAATTAGGCTCTTATTGCTCTAGGTACCACATCAAAAGTCAGCTTCAGGCCGGCTGACTGGCACATTGGTTAAGAGCTGGCTTGGGACGCCAGTGGCTCAGTTTGGATCCCACATATGAGGACCAGTGACACTGCCCTCTAAGATGGTGAAAACAGCTCCACCTGGAGGTAGGCAGTTGTGAGTCCCCGGGACGGCATAGCTGCAGCCCCTGCTGCAGTGGGCTGCCATAGGCTACAGTGAGTGGCTGGCAGCAAGAGTGAGCGGCCAGCAGCCTGTGTAAGCTGCCAAGAGTCGTTTCGTTGTGAGCTGCCATCCAGAGGCCAGCGACCGATCTGCCTCACCCGGACCAGTGAGGCAATGTCCTCCACAACTAGACAGAAGAACAAAAGAACAGCAACTTGTCTGTTCCCCATCCCTGGGTCCCCAATGCTGTTCCCCAATAAAATCTTTAAAAAAAAATAAAAAAAAAGTCCGCCTCCAAGATGAGTGAAAATTTTTTTTCAGATTTGATTAAAAATAAGTTGGAAGATTTGGGGCTATAGTGAATATCATACATAGACTATGGGGTAGAGAAAATGAATATGGGATGTTAATATGGGATGGAAGAACAAAGACTTGATATGTTCTAAGTATTACTCGTACTGTTTGGATTTCATAGCACTTGCACAATTTCTCTAGCATCTGTTCAGTCGATCACGAAGAGTTCTGACCTGGCAATTAATGTTCTTTGGTGGGTCCTTATCTCATGTAAGGATTTATTTTGAGAAGAAGGATAAAATCCTTTTAATTAGTTCATAGTATCTTATGTAGTAATAGTTTAAAAGATAGGTATTTGGAAATACCATTCAGAATCCATCCTCCTAACCCTATTTAAAAGGAAAACAGAACTTGTAAAGGAAATATTATTCAGAATCATTACTCCAAACCCCACATAAGAGAAAAGGCTCTTAGATGAAGCCATAGTGCAGGAGCTGACATGAAATGTCCACGCCCAGTATTTTCATTTTTCATGCCAAGCATTCAGCTTAATACTATTGCCTATTCATCATCTATCGATCCATCAATTCATAAAACACTTATTTTGAGTAAGGCACAACACTAGGATTCTCAGATAATTTCTGCCCTCAAGGTGTTCATAGTCAAAGTACAGGAAAATAACACATCAACCACAAAATTACAACAGAGGGTGGATGCATAAAGCACAGAAATAGCACTGGGGGAAAAATATTTCCTCTATTGCAGGGTCAGAACTGCCTTTTAGGAGATAACATGAATAGGCACTGGATGAGTGAATTTTAGTTTACTGTTGTGATTACATGAGAAACTGGTTATTTTACAGACAACTGCTACAGCAAAGAGTGGCGATCACTAGGAGATAGTGCCCAAATCAGCAGTCACATCCTCCAAATTCCCCTGACTCACTTTTTTGATCATCCTGTATTTCGTGTTTCTCCTGCACTCAGAAATGGATACTTATTTCTATGTTCATTTATAATTTCTCAATTCCTCAAGCTGCTTCATGTTTCTCTCACTAAAATAAGATTTCTTACTCTGAACTAAGGGGTATTCTCTGCACAAAGATCTTAAATGCTATTTGAATGCATCTCCATTCACAATAACTTGCGGGTTTCATTTTGCCACTGAAATGAAAAGCTGGGCTCAGGAGGAAGTTCAAACACGGTGCCTCAGTAAAGCCAAATTCTGTTGTACATTATCTCTAGATAAAAATCCAGAATGAAATGATTTATCATCAGATTACTGTCTCAAACAGAGTTGCTCAATTCAAAGCAATAAGTTAATTAAGAGGAGGGCTATATGTTGAGCCACACAGTTTTTCCTGGGCCACATCATATGTTCAAAGTTATTTATTGATTTATTTGAAGAATTAAAATATTGACACTATATATTTACTATTTAACCCTTTTATCAAGAAAGATGTTTTAGATATTTTCCATTTTTCTGACCCTAACCTCTGCTTCCCACTGATTTTTTTTTTTCATTTCAAGTGCACGTTGCTGCCTCAGCACAGTTTTTCCAGGCACTTTTTGAATAAAAATTCTCCTGGAGGAAATCCTGGCTTCATTACAATTCTCTTTATAATCTGTTAAAGACCCATTCAAATTTGCGTTTTCTGATTGCATGGGAGATTTAGAGAAACATCCATGAAACTCCAAGACTTGTAACCTGTTTTTTTTCCTTTGCTTGCTTCCAGACTGCATCTGTGTTGTCAGACAAAATATTGATATAGCCTGCTTAGCTAGATTTAGCAGAATCTAGGACAGTGATTTGTAGAGAAGAGGGAAATCCACGTTAAACCTTCAGGTCTGGAAGTTTAAGGTTTACATTGATATCTATTTGGCTTGGTATTTCCTTTCCTAGCTTATAAAAATAAAATGATGTGTGAATGGGTAACCCAGAAACACCAAGCATCATGTTTGACATTACGTTTGCCACTTGCACGTCAGAAGGTGTGTTAGTACTGTAAGAACCCCCCAAAGTGAAAACTTGTCAATGTAATACAGAAGAATAGAGTTGTGCTGAGAGTACATTGAAAAAGGAGCAGTATCTCTTTAGGCTGAGGGAGACACAAAGTAAGGTTGGAGGCAGACGAATTTCATACTAGACTAGAAATAAGAAGCGTACGGCACATCTGGATTCTGAGTACATGTGAACATGTACATATGACATACACTCAGTTCACAGCATACATGGAGCAATGATTGTGTGTGTGTATACATGCACGCATAAGCACACACATAGAATACATGTGTGTTTCTAAATACATACAGATAGACTATTGTCATTGTCCTGAGGGTATTGGCTTGTCAATCCAGATGCTGAGAAACGGGCCAGGTTGGCCTTTTGCCTCCAGCAGGATGTCCCAAGGTAGAATTCGGTGTGTGGCGGCCAGCCAGCACCATACATCACTACAGCTGGATTAGGAGGATAACAACAACAAGGCCACCAGGAATAGGAATAAATCCTTTCTGTAGAATTGTACAGGGGATTTTGGAGATGATTTATCCTTTTTTTTTTTTTTTTTAAATCCAAAATCACTGTTTCCACAGCCAAACGGAAGGAAACCGTTGTCATGCAGAAAAAGGTGAAGAAAAGGACAGTGGGGCTCTTGAACTAGGGTGTGAACTCTCTTGAAGCTGAGAGTCCAGCCAGCAGTTGAAAGTGGGGTGGAAGAGGGGGGCTGCCCTGGAGATGCTGCAAGGCAAGGTTCAAAGGTGACCAAGAAAGGCTTTAAGCATTCGGATCCTGGATTCAAGTTTCCGGGTCCTATTTACTGAGCTTTTCCCCAGGAAGTTTCTGGGATTTAAAAATAGCTTCAGCGCAGAGTCCAGGTCTATACAAGTACCTTGGTATTTTCAGATATGAGCTAGTAGCACATGCATTAAATGAATGGAGGTTGTTCCATCCTATCGGTGACCATTTTTAGTTTGAGGTTTTAAGTGACTCTCAAGGAGCTGCTTCAATCAGATCACCTGCTTCATGAAGACTTGAGTGTATTTTGCCAGAATCTACTTTGGTTACTATTTTAACAACTTTACAGATCTCAGAAATGATTTTAAATAATAAGCTCCTAACAATATAAGAACATTTTGCTTATTAGCATAACCTTTTACCAACCACATCTACTCCCCCCAAAAAATCATAAGAATTCAGTATTTGCACTGGGTGGCCATCTGTGTTTTTTCTCTGAACATTACTTTTAAGTCCCCTTCTTTGGGTTGTTATTAAGATATTTTAAATTGTGATGTTCCTGCACAGCATGTCAGATAGAAATAATGATAATAAAATAAGCATGTTTAGCAATTTACTTAGAAACAAGAGAGAGCAAAAGAAACTAGCGAATGTTTAATTCTAGGCAGAGGGCCAAACTATCCCAAACCCCCTCTTCCATGTGCCCTTGCCGTATTTTTAAAAACCCACCTTCAAGAAGTATAAATTTCTTTGTCTATGGCAGCATTTTCTATAAAGTAATGTGTAACAGAAGGGTTAAGTGCTGGGCTCTAGAATCATACACATTGAATTCAAACCCCAGCTCTCCACTTATTTGCTGGGTGAACTTTGGAAAGTTACTTAACCCCTCTGTGCCCTATCTGTAAAATGGGGGTGATATTTGTCTAACTCCTAGATTTGTTGTGAGGGTTACTTCCAGTAATGTGGGTAATGCATTCAGAACAGTGTTTGGTAAGCATTTAGGACAAACACAGTGTGGGACCTTAACCTGTTGGCTATTATTTTTTAAGAATACTGATCATTACAATCATTTGGTTCATTCATCTGTCTTTAGTGAAGGCTGTACCTTGATAGAGCCTTTAACATCTTCACAGGTGAGCACTGCTAGTTGTATCTGTATTCATAAAAATGTTATTTCCTAGTACATAGGGATAATATTTAGCTGCTCATCCTTAGATCCTGAATCAACTATTCTTCCTGGGAGGAAAGGAATTTGCTGTGGAGTCAGCGCAGTGTCACGTCCCAGGTTCTCCATGGTTAGTGGTATCTGGACTGTGGTCAAATCTCCATTAAGTTTTATATCAATCATGTTCATTGGATTCCAGTGGGAAATAATGATAAAGGAACTGGAGAGGGAAATATTTTCATCAGAATTCAATGTGTGTGCTTTCTAAACAGTGAACACTGGGGACAAAGCTGCTCTATTAGTGACATTTGTATCTTAAGGTAAAATGATTGCATCAGAAGCCATTTTGGATTTGGTTCAACTTCAGTGCCTCAAGAAATGTGCTGGTTTAGGGCTGCCCAGGTGCATTTTTATTATACATGCTCATAGCAGAATCTTGCTGCAGGTGCTCGTACCCCACAGTGAGATGCGGACCTGACTGTAGCTGGAGAACCTCCCTGACAGACAGAGGGAGAAGATGACTCAACGTTTCATAACTATCTCTTTCCCCTTGTAGTATTTTTCATTTTTTTGCTTTCCTGTTCCCTGAAATAACTATGAAAATCTATTTTGAGCTGGTATGTAAAGCTTTTCATAATATGTGAAATGGTCAAAAAGTATTAAATTTGTGGTTTGTTGTGAATATTAACATTTAAAAAACAAAACCCCTAAATACTGTCAAGATTTTAATTTACCAGACTCTACAAAAACAAAACAAAAACACAAGGTTGTTTTTAACAGCTGGGAATTTTACAGTTTTCCCTTTTCTCCACAAATGTATGTTCATTCCAATTCTCTTACTAAATTTTACCCTCATACATATATTTTTATTCTTGAAGGTTTTTTATTCATTTCCCTTACATTACTTCTCTGTAATAAAAGTTCATGTAAATTAAAATCTTATTTATTTTTCTCTGGTGTAAGGATCTACAGTAAAAAAAATATTTCCAATTTGGTTATCATTACAAATATTATCAGTATTAGTAAACAAATAATAACAGCAGAAATTTATAAATATGGGTAAAAATTATGTACAATAAATTTCATTGGAAATGTATTTCTTAATGAAATAGATGGGTCTGGTTTCACTTTCAATTGATTCATGTATTTATGGATGAATATACTGCCAGAATGAAACACAGTTGAGCATCCATTCTATTCTTTTCCTCACTTATAGATATAAACACTGAAAAAAAGAATACAACCTTGTGGGCTGGCCTAGTGGCGCGGTGGTTAAGCGCTGGCTTGGGAAGCCAGCGGCCCCGGTTTGGGTCCCACATATGAGGGTCAGCGACACTCCCCTCAAAAAAAAAAAGAAAAAAAAAGAGAATACAACCTCGTACACACAAATAGGTGAATGGAAATGGAAGGAATTTTGTTATCGCATTGTCACTCAATTATTGGTATTCTTCTGAGTTAACTGCCCAAAATCATATAGTGAATTATCATCCAAAATTATTCTAGTGCTACATCAGCTAACAATTTGACTAGGTGCTCCTTCAGTTTTACTGAAAATGAAAAATTATAAACAACTTGCCTTGTGAAAGTTTTTGGCACCCAGTCATTGCAGTCACTCATTGCCTCAGTTACATTCAGAAGGCTTTATCAATACCTATCAAATGAGTATTAATTATTCCTCCCACTCTTTTACTTTGAAGCATTTTGACTCCTGATCCACTCCAAAGATGGCTGAGAAAATAAAAATATTGTGAATTTCAATATATATTTGCCAATATGTTTTTAAATAAAATGCTTTCATCTTATCGTATGCTTTGCATATATTTTTTCAAAACATGGAGCTGAAGATTCAGTTCATGTCATTTTTGGAAAATGGTCATCTTTTAACTTACTTGGCCAAGCCAGTTCTCATTGTCTAATCAATCAATCAATCAAATCAAGTTTACTGTTTTTTTTGTTTGTTTGTTTTTGAGGGCAGTGTCACTGGCCCTCATATGTGGGACCAAACCGAGGTCACTGGCTTCCCAAGCCAGTGCTTAACCACTGCACCATTCGGCCAGCCCCAAGTTTACTTTTTTTTTTTTCTTTTAAGATTTTATTGGGGAATTGGCGGAGGGGAACAGCGTTGGGGAATCGGGGAAGGGGAACAGACAAGTTGCTGTCTTTTTATTCTTCAGTTTAGTTGCGGAGGATGTTGCTTCACTGTTGGTATCGTCATTGCGCTCTTCCCTGATGAGGCAGATCAGTCGCTGGCCTCTGGATGTCGCTCACCGCAGCTATTGGCAGCTCATGCTTGGCTGCCAGCCACTCACGCTGGCTGCGGGCCACTCACTGTAGCCTATGGCAACCCACTGCAGCAGGGGCTGCAGCCCACACCATCACCGGGGCTCGCACAGCCCAGCTCCAGGTGGAGCTGTTGTTAGCTGTAGAGGGCAGTGTCACTGTCCCTCATGTGGGATCCGAACCGGGGCCGCTGGCATCCCAAAACCAGCGCTTAACCAATGCGCCACTCGGCCGGCCCCCCAAGTTTACTTTTTGATAGGAAAAAAAAGTCTGACGTTATTTTTCAATTCAAAGATGTTATTAATTATGCATCCCTATGACTACATATCATTTCCAAATTCTAGCTCTAATATACATCAGGTAGGTAAGTATGTATGTAGGTATATATGTAGGTAGATAGGTAGGTAGATATAAAGATAAATCAGACATGGAGATTTGCCTTGTTTCTCAGTCTCTCCTTTTGCTTTGCTCCCAAGAGGCTCTCCAATGAGAATCACTCATTTTTTTTACAATAATTAACAAAAAAGAACAAGTGTCTCAGAAGAAAACATAACCTCTGCCATTCACTTTACAAATATACTTGAATCAGAATAGTATATCATCTTGGGCAAACTGCCCCTTTCTAATTCTACTGTTCATTCTTAATAAAAATACATTTAAGAAGGAGAAATATCCTAAGTTCATGGCACATTGGGTCCAGGAGGCTTCACATTGACAACCATATTAAAAATGATACCTTGATTTGGTGTGCTGGAGCTTTCTACACCAGAGGGCCAGACCAGTGAGTAGTATGGTTTTCTTTCGTAAATAGGAGGACAGCTGTTGTAGAGGAGATACGAAAGAAAAGCCAGAATGATGCTTCAGCCACAGACTCATTCCCAAATGACAGTCCACATGGATATTGAAGACAAGGGCTTAGAAAGATATGCATCACTATGTGACTACTGCTAGGTTGTAAGATTCTAAGACCCACTGAACGTGGTCTTAAAATGGAACCATGTAGACTTCATGCACAAGCAGAGTAAGGGACCACTTCACCTGGTATGATTTCAAGCGCTTGAGGTATTTCTCACTCAATTCAACTGTCCCAGCATCTGATGCCTGAAATTCCATTGCCGAAGATTCATTTTACTTTTACCACCCGTACAAGTGCTCTCTCAACCCTTGGAAAGATATCACTGAACCTTGTAAGCCACTTGTATCTTAAAACCTTAGTGTAAATGAGATTTTAATCCTTGTGAAAAAAAATATGAGAGTGGAGTATATATAAAGATTGATGGAGGTGGAGAGAGGTAATTACATAAAAAGGGCTCATTGAACCCAGACTGCTTCATTTTGTCTAAGACTAGTGTGCACTGTGGCCTCCAGCCCTAAGGGTCTCTTGGCATCAATATGTGAGTTTCTATTACCTGTTAATGCAGATGAGCTTAGTTGCAACAATAATTATAGCCATGGTTTATTAACTGATATAGGGTCTCAAACATAGTCTCAGTTCCATACATACTTTGTCATTAATTTAAACCTGAAATGACCCTATATGTTAAATATCATTATTCCATTTTAGGAAACAGAAGTCTCCTTAGTCTCATAGCTAGTATGTTAGTCTGGTTTCAAAATCTATGGTCATTATATGTAAATTGTGTTAACCTATAAGACTATGGGTATGTTATGGTAACCAAATACCAGGTATCCTTTCATCCTCATTTTTAGCTTCCACACACAACTATCAGTAAGGAATGTATAAATGTGAAGACAACTTAGGTTGATGCAAAGAAAGCTTCCAATCACACATTCTAAAGCTACCAACCTCAGACATAGCTCTTGTTCTTATCTCTTTTTGGCAAGAGATGGGAGTCTCTTTTTTTCCAAGTGATCTAGTATTGTTGGCTCTTGTTTCTTCTTTCCTAGACATGATAATCTCCAACCTTGAAAGCCTTTCCCCTCTATTATAGAGAAATTCATCTAGACCAAAATTCTATCCTGAATCTGTATATGTTTATTTGTTCAAACCAAACCCCTGACAATTAGCCCACCCTACTAATTTCTAAAATGTTTCCTAAGACTATTTCTTATACTTCTAGCACACTCTTTAAGAGTCTCAAGCTCATCTCAAGGGATTTGTCAAGCCTACACCACAAATGTAGGCTTTCCCCTTCAAGGAATTCTCAGACCAACTGCTAATAAAATATCCTCTGTGCTGTTTGCATTACAATTTGATGTTAAATAGATGACAAGAGTGGGCAATGAGACAAGAGATGGTGCATTATTGGTATTCTTGCTTCCTATATAGAATCAGAAGATAATTTAACTTCTCTCTTTTTTCTTTGTAACATCCCCTATTTATGTCACACTGCTGTTTTGAGGATCGAAATAAATTACTTAATTTTTTTCTTGGAAAACTATTTGTTCTAAAAGATATAAAGTACCATGCAAATATAAATTATACTTATTATCATTATTCTAACAGGTTCATCTTTAAATAAATCAGGATATTTGGCAGATGAGTCATATGCAAACAAACTCTGAGTCTAGAAAGAGAACATTATTTAAGTATTTATTGAATCAATATATCCAGGGTTCAAACTACTGGCTTACAGGACAATTATGAATAAAATAACATCTCAACTTTTTGTTATGGCATAAAATGTACTTCAGAGTTTGGGTCCTGTCTCCTTTTTGTTTCAACGTTCCTAAGATTTAATTGACCTATAACAATGTATAAATTTAAGGTGCACAACATGTTGATTTGATAAATTTACCTACTGCAATATGATGACTACTATAGCATTAGCTAACATCTCCACCATGTCACATAATTACCATTTCACTTTTTGTGGTGAGGACATTTAGGATCTACTCCCTTAACAGCATTCATATAGCAATACAGTATTGCTAACTATAGTCACCATGCTGTACATCAGATCCCCAGAATTTATTAATCTTATAACTGAAGTCTGTATCCTTTGACCAACATCTACCCACTCCTTTTACCACCCTGCCTCTGGTAACCACAATTCTCTGCTTCTATGAGCTCAGCTTTTTTAGATTCAACTATAAGTGATATCACACAGTATTGGTCTTTCTCTGACTTATTTCACTTATTATAATACCCTCAATGTCCATCCATGTTGCTGCAAATGGCAGGATTTCCTTCTCTTTCATAGCTGAATACTATTCCTGTGTGCGTGCGTGCGTGCGTGCGTGAGAGAGTGAGAGAGTGAGAGAGAGAGTGAGAGTGAGAGAGAGAGTGAGAGAGTGAGAGAGTGAGAGAAAGAGAGAGACATCTTCTTCATCCATTGATAGACGCTGACATCATTGCCATACCTTGGCTACTATGAGTAATGCAATGAACATGAGAATTCAGGGATCCGTGAGAGATCCTATTTTCATATGCTTTTGACATATCCCCGGAAGTAGAATTGTTGGATTATGGTAGTTGTATTTTTATTTTGTTGATGAACCTCCATACTGTTTTCCACAGTGATTGGATCAATTTACATTTCCACCAACAGTGCACAAGGGTTCCCTTTTCTCCACATCTTCTCCAACGCTTGCTGTCTCTTGCCTTTTGATAATAACCATTCTAACAAGTGTGAGGTGATATCTCATTATGGTTTTGATTTGCATTTCTCTGATGATTAGTGATGATGAGCACATCTTCATGTGCCTGCTGGTCATTTTTCTTCCTTGCCTCCTTTTCAAGTCTTACCTCTTTCTCTCCTTCCATATCCCACACCTACCCTCCTAAACACCATAGACTTTCTTATCTCCATGTCTTTTCACATGCTGTCTCCCAACTCTGGATTTCCTTTCTGGTCTGATTGATGAACTCCAGGTCATCCCTTACAATCCAAATCTGCCTTCCTTAGGCAACGTGAAAGTATGCTCCTCACTATTCCTATATCTGCATGAGTTCTTCATGCACGTCTGTTGTTTTGAGTACTTCCACTAACAATTATATGCCTTGTCTATCTGCTTTTTGCTGAGCAATTTGTTAGGTACTTTATATTGACTTTATATAATATCACATTGTCATGAGTAAAATGTAATTATTTGTTGATTTGTTACTTCAAGTTAATAGCAACTAACTTTGTTACTTGCAATTTATATTCCAGCAAGTGTCATATGTCAACTTTTAAGCAAATTAGCTAAAAACCCAGCTTGTGGGAAGTACAATAATTGGTTTTGGGATAGAGTACATGGAAGACTCTGTGTCTAAGAAGGTCACCACCTAGTGAGGAGGCAGGCCTTTAACCACTAAGTTAGAAAGGCTTAACTACAAGCAGAAGATGTCTGATAACCCCTAAGAGTGCATATAGGAAAATCGCCATATGTCCACTACCATGAAAGAGGGAAACGCAGGACAGGGGACAAGTTCAATGAAGCACAACATTATTTTCCCTGCTATAAAGTAAAACACACTATGTCTATACAACCAAAAATTTGGATCACACTGAAAACTTTGGGTTGCTTTGTAAAGAAATGGCGAATGTTACAAGGTCATATAGTATTTGATGAAGTAGTTCTCAAAATCAGTAATTTTGTCATAGATTCTCTAGAGTTTAACTGAGAAATCATCATGCTAAGAGTTCCATCTGCCTTCTAAATGGAAACTGCAAATATGAAGGACATATTTGGGACCACTGTGGCCACCTGAGTTCTCTCCTCCATCAGTGGGCTTTTCCCTCATTACTCAGTTGGAACTGTATTTTAGGTTTTAACCTACAGACTATGAAACAGCAGACATTTGTACTTCTCTCCCTCTTTTTTGAACTCCAAAAGAAATCATTTGGTAAAACAAACATTGAGTATAAGAAGAAACCACAACACAATCTCTGCCCAAATCATAATCTAGTGTCATTGATAGGATCCAAATAAATGCAGTTTTAATATAATGCATGTTAACATTGTTAGATATGAGAAAAAATGTGTCAAAAACATAATAACAAATAAGATATTTTAATTGTATTCAGTAAAGCTTCACATAAATTAATACAGGACACCTCCAAAATGTTATTGAGGAAAACTGTAGTGCCACTAGGAAGTTGTAGCTGGGGTATTAAAAATATAAACATCTTTCTAAATGTTGCAGCCATGGAGACAGTGCTTGTCTAAGCTGTTTTGTTTTGTTTTGTTGGCTGGTAGGTAGGAGGGAGAGAAAGGAATCTTGGCAAAAAAAAATGTACAATTTTTAGTACATGTTGTATTTAATATGTAGTATTATGATTTTAGTATATACTAAAGATAAGATTGTAATACTTGTTAATTTGCTCAAAGTTGCTGCTTGACATTTGCTGGAAAGGTTCTATTTTCATACAACTAACATAGTTTGTTATTAACTTGAATTAACAAAAAATGATTATACTTTAATCATGAGAGTTTGAGATATTCAATGTAAAATGACTAATACAGTGCTTAGTAAAGAGGATAGACAATACATATAATTGTTAGCAGCAGCAGTCGTCAGAACAGTAGACACACATACAAACCTCTGCAGTAGAGAAGGCCATACAATTCACTTCACCTAATGAAGTCGGATTTGGGTCTTAAAGGATGACTGGGAGTTCATCAAACAGTCCAGAAAGGAAATCCCAGGCTTGGGAGACAGCATGTGCGAAGACATGGAAATAAGAAAGTATATCGCACTTAGGAGAGTAAAACTGGGGAAGAGAGAGAGAGAAAGTGAGGCTTGGAAAGGAGGCAGAAGCCAGTGTCTGAAAGCCCTTTATTCCAAAAGAAGGCATTTAGATATTACTGTATTCATAACTTTCCCTATAAGCCCATGGTTTCCACCCTGGATGTACACAGGACTTACCTTGGGAGATTTTTTAAATACTTACGTTCAGCTCCCTCACAACACACAGAAATGTATAGTCAGTTTTTGCAAATAAAAATACAGGACCCCCAGTTAAATCAGAATTTTAGATCAGCTTTTTTTTTTCCAGTGCAAATATGTCCAGTACAATATCTTGGGCATACTTTAAAAAAAAAAAGTTGTTCACTTGAAATTCAAATTTATCTGGTATCCTGTATTTTTTTGTGTCTAAACCCTACCCCTTCTGAACAATTAAATTAAAATCCCTGAGGTGAGACCTGGCCATTGGTTTTTGTTTTTTTTTAAGTGTATTGGGGTGACAGTTGTTAGTAAAACTACATAGGTTTGAAGTGTACAATTCTATAATACATCATCTGTATGTCACTCTATGTGTTCACCCAGAGTCAGTTTTCCTTCCATCACCATATATTTGACCCATTTTACCCTCATTTACCACCCCTTTCCCCCCTTACCCTCTGGTAACCACTAAACTATTGTCTGTGTCTATGAGTTTTTGTTTCATTTGTTTGTCTTGTTCCTTTGTGTTTTCAGTTTTATATCCCACATATCAGTGAAGTCATGTGGTTCCCGACTTTTTCTGTCTGATTTATTTCACTTAGCATTATAATCTCAAGATCCATCCATGATGGTACTCCTTAAAGTGCTCCAAAATCCAGGCAGGATTAAGAACTACTGGTCTAAGTAATGGACAAAAATTTCAAACAGGGAGTTACCTGTTTAGAAAGATCACCAGGAATAGAGAGTAAACAAGGGAGAAGCTGGTGGTGGGGAATCTGTTAAGAGTTACTTCAGGCATCTGGTTATGAGATGGAGTTGGCCTGAACTAAGACAGTGGTAGCTGCAGACAGAGGGGGGAAAAATGAACTTCTTGCCCAGTGACAGGACACATTGACTGGCAACTTGTGAGAAGAAAGGGCCCAGTAGGAGCAGAGGATGACCACTGGACCCTTGCCAGTGTCAGCATTCCTTACCCCCTCCTTTTCCCCTCCCCTTTTCTTCAGCTCCGGTTGGAGCATAGCTGCACTTTATTACAAGGTGACCTTGGACAAGACACTTAGCCTCTGTAAGACTCAATAATTCTTCCATAAAATGGGGAGGGAGTAACAGTAACATGTTTCGGAATGTTATTTGTGAGGATTAAATGAAATCATACATTTAAAACCCTCATTATTCTGCCATGCAGACTATACACTGAACATATTTTGGCCATTATTATTATGTTATTGTGATTATAAATGTAATCAACTTGATTCTGGTTGTTTTTTATTTATTTTTTTTACTATTTTTCACATCCTCCAATTCTCCCATGTCTGGTTTGTTACTCTTCCCCCCACCTTTTCTTTTCTCTCGGTAATGCTTTCTGAATCCTGGAGTGTCAGGAGTTACCTTTTTAGGAACAGATCTGCTGAGACCAATTTAAGTTCACTTAAGCAACATGACAGAATTAGGCTGAATATGGTAGCGATAACCAATTCTGAGATGAAACGACTATAGAATAGCTTAAAGAATCACAGAACTATTCCATTATTTCACTCTTTAGATAACCAGCATCAAAGAATCATAGGTCCCAGGAATGTCAGAGCAGCAAGGGCCTTTAGAATGTAAAGACCTACTATGATATTATATAAATCAATATAATAGCTGCACTTAGGCACAAGCTCTTTAGTCAGTTCTTTTAACCTGTAACTATCTTGCTGTTTGTCAAGCACAGTAAGTCTTTACTTAACATTGTTGATAGGTTCTGTGACTCTAAGTGAAATGACATATAACAAAACCAATTTTACCACAGGCTAGTTGATAAAAACAGTAGTTCCTACAGCATCTCATCAACGTTATAACAAAATAACATTATTAAAGGACTGGATATATTCTGTGGAGGCTGTAGGGTAGGGCAAGCTCTTCCATAATTGTAGCCTGCATCAAAAATAAAGAAATAAAAACCATTTGAGGGCAAGCTGTGAAATTTGAATATGGACTGTATAGATGACATTATTGAATGAACAGTCATTTTTCAAGGTGTGGCAATTGTATTTTGGTTAAATGGAAGAATATTATTTTTCATGGTGAAGTATAATGACTATAACTTATTTCAGATGGTATAGCAAAAACCATTTGAAAAAAATAAATACACACAGGTATATAATATATTCATATATATTCATGGGAGGATAAGAAAAATATAGCAAAATTGGTGAATCTAACTGAAAGCTATGTGCTATATTACTTGTTAAAAATAAATTTAAATATTAGATAAAGAGGAGCAGGGAAAAGTACACCTTTAAAAAATTAACACAGAATAAATGCCTACGTTATTCAAGAAAGGGGAGGATCAGGCTCTGAAATCAGACTGACTGGGGGTCCAATCCTAATTGACTACGCAATATTGAACAAATTAGAAAACCTCTCTAAGCTTCGGTTTTCTCATCTATACAAAGAGAGTAATAATGACTAGAATACCTATTGTTATCCCACTGTCACTGTTATAATAATTGAATAAGATTATGGGCACATGCTAAGAGCCTATTTGAAGTTCTCCCCGACCACTGTAATCTCAGAGTACATGGGAGCTAAACAAACAAACAAACGCTGTGTTTAATCAATCTGTGATTTCTGCCAGGTTTCTTTTTCTTAGAGTTTTTTAATGTTTTTGTCTGCAAGAAACTGGGACATCAGTAAAAAGCTGGACCACTCTTTCTTACGACAAACAAATCCAAACAGAAAGCCCTTTTCTATAGAGCAGGTAGCACGAAGGTGGTATCCCCCTTTCACTGTCATCTCTAAAGCCAGCAATAAACAAATCATAAAAACTGTGCTTGGAAATTTCAGCTCCACAGTAATAGCTGAAACAAAAGCAGAAAACTGCAGCTCTCTGTGTAATAAGTAAGCCTCTCGTTATACGCTGCTGTATTAAATATAAAACATTTTCATTTCCTTTGTATAGGAAATTTAATAGGACCTGAAAAGGGGGTCAGCAAAGTATGGTGACTCCCACAATAAAATGTGAGTGGTGCTAATATTCCTTTTCCAACTCTCAAGAGTGACTGCAAATAACCAAAGAGATAAAATGTAGCTTTCATAAAACTCGAGGTTTGGTAGAGAATTAGCATGAGACTTGTGCTTGCAACTTGCTAAGGAAGGTTCGCCAAGAGCTCAGATTTACGCCATGAAATTTAAATGGTTTTCTCCTGAGGTTTTCTTGACAATATCATTGTAGGCAGCTGAGTTAGTTTATTGGCACTTTTGTAAGGGGATTGTTTTTGGAGGAGTGGGGGAGTGTAAGGGGTTAGGGGTAAAGGTAACCTATTTCTTTAAGAAACCCAGCGCTTATGGGACTTGAGGGAATTCTAAAGCCTGGAATTTGGAAGAGTAACACATGCGAGAGCCTCCAAATGGTGACACAGAATCAACAACATTTACAAAATTACATTGAGGGAAAAGAAGTAAGATGGTAAGATCACAGTTCTTTCGTTGGGGTGTTTATAACATAACACATGGCTTCATCTCACCAGGCTTCTGAAATTAGAATGATATTGCTAGAAGGTTTTTATGGATCAGGCCTAGCATTTGCATGCAAGTTTGCAGGGAGTTTTGTAACAAAACCAAGTTAAATTTAGTCCCAGGTATTTTTAACAGCCAGGGAAAGTTATTCGTGGTGTGCCCACTACAATGTCGCTAACTAACTTAGAAACAGGAGGTCACAGATGGAAGTTAAGGAAGGAGGTTAGGCCTATAAGCAATTCAAGCAGAATTTAATTATGAAAAGGGGAGCTGAATAATGGCACACATAGCTACAGGCAGCAATAGATGCAGGAATTGTAAATCAGCTCAAGGAAGCTGAGAGTAAAAGGATATAAAAGAGGAAAACAAATCAACTTTCTTAAAAATATCCTAGGGTCAACCAAGCAAGCCTCAGTAGATGGGAGTCAAGGCTTTATCCTTTCAACGTCCCTGAGCTTTGAAAAAGACACCTCAACAGCAGTTCATTGATTTCCACAAAGGCCAAAGACCTGTGTCATCCACCCAATTGAATTCTTTTGTGCTGTACATGTGCTCGCCCTATCCTGTCTGTCCCCTTACAATTTTATCTCCCCACATATACATCTCTCACACCCTAGGTAAGACACAATTATTTCGTTCTTGCCAACACGCACTATATAATCACCTTGGGAACTGACATTTCATCAGTGCCCTAGCAATACCCAAGAGGAATTAAAGGTCCCTGTCCTCTGCGTCTTTGATGTTTTATTCCTTCCGTGCATTGCAAGGATGGTAGCTAAATATCAATGCGAGAAAGAATTTATCTCAAGCTGGACCTTAAAAAAAAAATCCACATCCAATAATAATTATGCTGTTTTAAAAATGACTATTTCTGGACAAGGAAATCAAAAGAAGCAAGGCCAACGTGAAAACGCCAAAATAGCAGAGTATGCCTGTGAAATGGAGCTTACAATGGGACTGCCAGAAAGCTTGAGCTAACATTAGAAGCATGTGAAAGTTGGCAATCCAGGCTCACGTGGACCTATAGAAGCAATGTTTCTGTATCTCCCAGTTCCTGTTGGTTCCGATCCCTTCAGTGTTGCTTGGGGTATTACACTCCCAATTCCAAACAAATTTCAGTGAAACCTCAAAACATTTTTAACTAAAAGAAACCAAACATCATTTCTACTAGGCATAATAAATCGTCTCAAATTTCAGGAAAGCTTTAAGAATACACTTAGAACACAGAGGTGTTAACAAGTTCCCTAGGAAAGAATGAACCATTCTTGTGTCTAATTTTTAATGGTTTTGTTTCGGCTTTATGTTTTTTGGGTTTTATATTTTTAAGCGATTTTACTCTTACTTTCCTACACCCTTCAACCCAGCATCCAATGGTTTTCAATCAGGCTGCTTATTTAAAAATAAATAGAATAAAATAAATCAATTGACATTTATTGGGCAGGTGGTCACCAGGCATCTTCTCTGTAGGGAGAGAAAATTATTTTAGGTGTTTTCCCCACTCTCCTGCCTTTGACTAACTGAATTTCAGCAGCTGATCCAAATCACAAAGGTCATCCATTAGCAGAAAGCAGAAACTAATTTGGCTTTCCCTGGCACCTTTCATACTCTGCGATTTTCTAATCGTTTGCATAGTGATAAGTTGGAGCCTTGGAGAAGAATGGTTTGTATGCAGATTGCACAGCGGAATGCCACCATGCTCCCAGGGCCAACTGGTGACACAACTTTAAACATGAGAATCTATTGAGGGTGCCAGTTCACTTATTGAGTGGAATGCTTTACATTTAATGGTCTTTTTTTTACAAATAAGAAACCTCAAAAAAGTATTTTATTCTGCATGAATAATCATAAAGCAACAGTAACACAAGTAGATTTATGGTGGATTTTTTTCTCTTTTGTCACACTGTCTTCTCTCCTCTGTCATTAGTTCAACAACTTATCACTTCAAAACAGTAGTTCTAGAAAAAACATTTGGCAGTTTTAAACCAATATTTGATTGGCATCATGGTTCCTGTGACATCGTAGATATAGATAGAATATGTGTATGGGGGCAGAGGAGGGTCAGATTTACCCTTTGCCTTCCAAGTGGCATCTTTTATAGGCAAAAAAAAAAAAAAAAAAAACAGATTAAGAAAACGCAAAAGAATAAAGAAGAATCTGCTGATGCAGCCCTACATGAAGAATCACATTACTTATTTTTAGATTTATGCTTAGAAGACAAAGAAATCTACATGAGCCCCTGCCTGCAGCTTTAAAAAATTATATATATATATATATATATATATATATATATACACACATTCAATGTAGTCACTTTAACATTATTTCAGAGAAATGCTTTTTCATTCTTGCCTATTGATTTATAACTTCTTACTTTTCTTACCCTTGTCAAAAGTTTTCACTTAGGACTCCAAGAGCTAGGGAACCCAAATCAGTACTGTCCTGCTGTGAGTGTCATTGTGGAGTGATCCTAGGTGGCCCCTCAACACTTCTGTCAATATTTATTGATGGGATCCACAGGCGCTCTGAGTGATCCCACTCTGGAGAGGCATAAGCCAGTGGAAAGTGGAGCTGGGGACGGGGGGTGGTCCTGCTAGAGGCCAGGGCTGGTGAGGCAGCTTCGGGATGCTCAGGGGCCATTGACAAAACGTCAAACATTTCAAATTTCTGACTAGCTCTCTGGCTAATGCCATGCTAAGCAGAAATAGGACTATTTCCTCCAAGGAACCAACAGACACACACACAGGCACACCAGCACACAGAAATAAGCACAGATTCTCTTTTTTTTCTCCTCCAGTTGCTCTCCCTCTCTTGCTTTTTCTATCTCACATGCACACATACACACACACACACACACGGATGCACACGCGCGCGCACACACACACACACACACAAAGAGTCTACAGGGAAATTAAGCGGTGCCAACGAAACAGTGTACTGAGAAAGTTCTTGGATAAATTAACAACGCAATTACATTACATGACATGCCACAAGATGGATGAGGAAAACTTGGCTGGTATTATGTTCTGTTTTCAAATTGCAATTTATTTGAGGGTTTTAATGGATGCCTTATTAAAACATCTCGGCCCTGGTCAGGTTTCAGCATATGTCACAGTGCCCTGTGATTGATGACACCCTCTGCTGCTTCTCTTGCACATTTGCAGGGAATTTAAGCAAAGAGGGAATGAGCTGAGGCCCGGCTTTGTATTGATCGTGTGGAGGTGCGCTGCCTGGAAGCACAGTCTAATAACATTCTCTTAGCTGAACTGCTCCACATGAAGGCATTTATTACAAGAACTAAAATGTTATATTGCTCAGAATAAAAGAATATTGTACAAACAAAAGAGTTAGCAGTGAATGGGGGAGACAGAGAGAGACTATGGCGTGCTATGGAACCCTCCTTGTTATCTTTTTAGAAGCTGTGTTGTTAAGTGTTGATGGAAAAGGAATGAATAAAGCTATGTTTATAGAAAAAAAAAGAGAAAATAAAGAAAAACACGGTGAGCTTTATTGTTTTGCTAATTTCAACCAGTTGTAAGGAACTGCTCAGTTTCTTAAAAAAGAGAATGAATGCTGGGTGAGGATTGAGAGGACAGTAGCCTTAAAGTCAATTGGAAAATAATTAAATATCAGAGTGGACCTCAGGACATTATTTGCAGAGCCATCTGAAGTTTTTGTCATTTTATATATGCTGTAGTGATTATAATTTTGACAAGTTCCCATCAAAACAGTGAGAGCTATTCATACCTAAAGAATAACTATATTCCTAGCCACACTGTAGAAATGTGACAGATTTCTGTCATGTTTTCATGTAAATAGTTTTAATTATAAAAAAGCTCCATTTGAAATTTTACCACTTGAAATTTCATAAACCCTTATGTTTACTGTTAAGAAATTCATATTTTATATTGTTCAATAAAAAGCATGCTTCCAGTTGTATATATATCACATACATGTATATACTCAGTCATAAAGACTAAAGGATACAAAAGGGCAACAGTAGTTATGACTAGGAAAAGAAATAATGATTGCAATTTTCTTTTTGTGCTTTTCTGTAGTATCTTAATTTTCTGCAATAAACACATTACTTTTAAAATCAAAAGGATAAGAAAATGCAAGGAAGTCTGTAACACCTTGATTTATAAGAATAATTAGAGAAATGGTATTCTTTAAAAGGTCTGCAATAAATATAATCTCAAGGAAAAGCATTTTGCAAAAATAATATTTCCTAGCAAGCAGAATCTATGCATTGAAAAATATCAATGAAAAAAGAACAGTAACAGTTGAGACAGAATGAAAATATCCCTATACAATTAAAAAAAAAAAAAAAAAGAAAGAAAAATAAGTAAGAAGAAGAAAGTGTGTTGCATTTCCAAACTCTGATAACATTATGGTTTGTCAATCTCAGTCCAAAGGATTTTTTTTTTTTTGCTTGACCTGCTATGATTGCTATTATTTGAACTGCCACATTTATTATTTTGTTAGCCTTTGAGGGCCTATAAAAATCTCACCTAATTATATTGGAATCACCTAGCATCACAGCCAAAGCCAAAGAAGGTGAGAAAATGGCCAACAGCTTTCCTTGAAATGGAAGTAAAAAATAGTTAAAGAATGAACAAACAGCAGAAACCAAAAACACTCAGGAAAGCCAGCTTTATGAGTCTCCCAAGAAATGGATACAGAAAACATTTTTTAAATGTTGACAGAAATTGTTAAGTTGTAAAAATGGATTTCCTGGCATTGTCAGTTGAATGTACCTTCTAATGTACAAATACCAAATTTACAGTCTTTGAATAGATTGTGATAGCTTTGGTGGAGTGATGCTAGGGAAAAGAAAGGAAATTGTTATTTAACCTCCAAGGCCTCCTCCTTTTTTTCCATGGATTTTAGATTTCATATCCCTATTCTATGCCCTCATGGTTCCTTGTGTTTTGTTACTGAATGTCTATTTGAGTGTCAAAAGGGAGTAACTTTCTTTTCCTTGTACTGTGGAAGTGGTTATATAATATCAGAAACTCTAGATTCCTTTGTTCTAGAATGAGGAGCAATTCTCTCATCTTGGAGAATCACTTGATTTAACGTCAAGTCAATGAATATTTATTGAGCAGTGTGCATGGCAGTAGCACCATGATTCTTTATTTCTTTGTGACGATAGCCAGCTTTACGAGCCAGGATCTTCTCAAGATAAAAATGCATACATCCACATATACCACGGTTTAATCACCTATCAAGCCCAGGTTAGAGCTGAAGAATTGAAACCATCAAATGACAACGAGATATGGCCTCTGTCCTTCAAGTGGTGAAAAAAGAAACATTTATCAATAATTATGCACTGATTCAGCCTGTGAGAAGAGCTATGGATGAAAAAATAATGAATGTGCTGTGTCTTTTAGGGTAATTCACACATTGTACATGGCCTTTACAGGACGTTTCTAAGAGTGCAAAGCAGATGAGGAGCTCAGAGCTGAGGGGAAAGGGCAGCAACAACTGAAAGCAAACAGAACAACACTGGAAGACACTCAAGACGGGATAGCCTGCAGGAGCAGAAACCCATGGCAGTGTGGGGCACAGAAGGCAAAAACATGGGGGCAAAGGGAAAAAACACCCCCAAAGTACAAGAGAATATAAGAATAAAGAGTGTTGTGTACACCTTAATACAATGTTATATGACAATTATATATCAATGAAATGGAAAAAAAATGGAATGCTGCATAGGGCACACTGTCTTTAAATACTGTAACTGCTCTTTGAGTGACTTCAAAACTGAGCCCCACACAACATATATGATAAGTAAACAAGACATGGCAACTCAGATTCCTACCCAGAGTTAGCTAAGTTGATATCACCATATGGCTCCTAACAGGTTCTATCAACCACTCCCTGGTAAGGAATCTTTGATAATCAAAACTAATTAATATACTAGAATTCACTCCTAATTTAACTTCTAAGTGAATATGTGTATGTTCCTTGCGTTTTTGTGTTATTCTCAAGTAACCTCTTTGCGTTTTCAAAGTCTCTGTTTAAGAACATATGTTATTTAGAGTTCTTGGTTGCATTAGAGAACAATTTTGGCTAAATTAGTAAAAAGCAATTTCTTGGAAAACTGTCAAGAAGCTCAAAGAGTCAATGAGAGTTTAGGCAACAGGGAATGGGGACAGACACACCAGCTGAAGACTGACTGGTCCCCATGGCCTCACTCTGTGCCTGATGAGGATTTTTCAAGGGAGCCACTGGCTCAGGGTTTCCCTTCATACATCTCAGCCTACACTTTTTCACACTGTGGATGTGTTCTCAAAGCAGCAAGCAAGAGAGAGTAGCCTAAAGTGCATGCACTTGTGAAGCCTCTACTTGAATCCTGTCTGCTTATATCCTATTGGTCAAAACAAGTCACATGGTCACGCCCAGAGTCCATGTGGAGCAAATACAAGAAGGTGTAATTCACTAAGAACCTGGATTGTCACTACTCGTATTTACACACTCAGCTTCTGGTGTCCATAATAGAAGGGAAGTGCCTAGAATCTTCCTCCCACAAAGCCTATTCACAATGAATGGATGGAATAAAGGTGATGTTAGGAAGAATAATGGATGATGAGTGGCAAACAAATAATATATGGCCACCATGGAACCCTAATTAGATTTCTGAAATGGAATTATCTGAATCCAGATAGACACATTTTATTCCTCTGAAAATTCTGGGCTGTGCACCGGTATCCATAGGGATAATGACTTTCCTAAATGAGCAGTTCCCCATTAAATGCATGTGAAATTTCTAAATTAGCCAAGAAAACTGAATTATAATCTTGGTATACTTTTTTTCAACAGACATAATAAATATTCCTTAGCTGATTTAGGTTATATCTGCTCATGTTTCAATTCTTGTGTCTAAAGGAAAAATATTGGGTTGTCGGAAAAGTCATGACGCATTTTTGCAATGAAAAACATAGAAAAAATACATCACGACTTGTCGGCCAATCCAATAAAAGCCAAATATGAAATGTTATTTTAAAAGAATCTCACTGCTCTAGAAACTTATGTGTTGCACACTGTTTTCCTTCCGTTTGGTATATAACAGTTCCTGTATATAACCACACTAAAAGTACATTGAGAAATGAAAATAAGTAGATATTTCTGGCATTTTAGTGCACAAATACAACCTCTTAACCTGCAGCATCCAAAGGTTAAATCTCAAAACTGAGTCCATTAACCTTTCTAAATGGTTGTGATATTAAAAACTGACTCTTAATAGCTATGGGTCATCATCTAATGCAATAACCATCAGCAATAAAGAATTATGGATTAAGAACATTATCTATCTATAAAATGGTCATTTATGACACTCATGCACAGGCCATTTCTAAGATGCACAGATACCCATGGCCAAGAGTTCAGACCTAATAATATACATTATGCTTTTATTAGTATAGTTATATTAGTGAGTTTTAAGAGAAAATCATTACATTTATAAAAGTTTCAGGTTATTTACTTTAAATATGAAAAAGAAAATCTTCAAAATTTCCTTTCACAGAGCTAGAAGTCAGCCAGGTGGGGTTAACTGACTCAGAGAATCAAAAAAAAAAAAGAAAATAAACATGTTTTTAAATTGCCTAGTGGCTGTGCTATAGGACAAATTCAGACTCATCTACATAATCGAGAAATAGCCGCATACATGAAAGCTTCTGTGCCTTATCAAATAGAAATTTGTTTATTTGGAGTGAGCTCTTTTTAGTATAATGTAGACTATATAATATACACTTATAGAATAGTTATTATGTACCATCAGCAGGGATATACTATATCTAAATTCCATAGATATGAATGAAAGAATCTTTGATTTCCTAATAGGGACTTAACCTCAGTCAATGATTCTGAAAGACCACAATTGTCACAAAATGCAATCTTACTTCTGGAAAAACAGAACTATAAAAATAACCTAAATTAGCTGTATTTTCTAAACATATTTACTATATTAACCTGTGTTTTCTCCTCAGCCTACAAAGGAAGGGGAAATGCATTCAGGGCTGAAATTGCATTGGACCTTGTTCTAAGGAAATAAAGACAGATACAGGGAGTTAAAAAAAAAAAAAAAAACAGGTACAGAAAATAATTTGAGGTATTTTGCATCTTACTGATCTTCTTAAAGAAATTTGTTGAAACATTTTTGTATTCTCCTGTGTGTTTTTTGAAATTTGTTTAAATTTCTTCCTCTACATTTAATAATTTTTATCATCACTAGAACTATATGACTTTGGGGGGTACAGACTTAATGTCCCATATAATTTTTATTCTATATTCCAAATAATGAAATGTTTTTTAAAAAGTGCCAGTGTTCAGAAACATGAGGTGTAGATTCATTAACAGGTTTCTGCTATTTATACTACAATTTTCCAAAATGTGTTTTTAAAAACACATCTATAAGCAACTTGTAAATGTGCATTCTCCATCTCAAATAGCTATAAACAGGTAATCTTTAGTAACTCTTAGTTCTTTTTAAAAGTTGTTTCTTCCCCCCTGCTTCTAGGAATCAAACCTCTGATGAATTTGGAACCTGAGCCTCTGAAAAGAGGCAATACCATTTTTACCCTACGTGGTCTCTAACACAGATGCTCCTAGCCCCAACTTCTATCCCTGAGTCCTTCAAGATGTCTGTCGCCAACTTCTTGATAATCCCCTGAGCTGGGATGACTAACACCTGATTTAAGACTAATGCATAATGTGTAAGGCTTAAAAAAAAAAAAAAGAACTGTCAATTTAAATTGCTAAAGGGAGAACCTCCTTTGTATCTCTTGCCCTGTACTCACTCCTCCCTTGTTCCTCTGATCTCAGTTTAGGATATCTCAACCCAAAGCCAAAGAACTCAAAAAAATCTAGTGTTCAATCAGTTAGTCATATGCCATAGTCACATTATTAGGTTAATAGAAAAATAACCTACAAGACCCAGTGACTCCTTAATAATCATAGAAGCATAGCTTTTCATTTTTATTTCCTCTTATAGAAGCCTAAATGTTTTTGGGTTTTTTTTTTTTGTTTTTTTTTTTGACATGCTAAAGAATAAGCTCCTTGGTAAAAAGATTCATACCGTATTAACCTTTGCATCTGTCATGTCAAAAATGGCAATCATAGCTCCAAACATATTTGTAAAATGATAATAACAAGTATTGAGTATGACATAGTTGATTGTTCACTGTATTTTGACAGAGAGTATCACAGAATAAGCTCTTGAAATGTTCCAATCACGTTCCTAATGGGGCCACCAAGTGCAAATGGAGTTGAGAGAAGACCGTTTTCTTTTGGTAAATTTCCTTAGGATCTGTCCTGTAATGTGGCTAGTTTGCCAGACTGCTTTCACCACAGGATAATAAAACAACATAATAATCAACCAAACTACATATACCAGGATCCCCAAAGGCATATATTTCAGGGAATAGTAAAAGCAATGCAACTTTACAATAAATATAACATCATTTTAAATTCTGTTATCAGCATTCCTAATTCTCAAAGGTGCCTCATATATTTATCTCTTCATACAAATATCTAGATTTCTCCTCTTCTTTAGTTATCCATTAACTTTTATTATAGCACCTTGGGATTTCAATTTTTTTTTCCTCTTTTTTCCACTTCTGCTTCTTCACCTTCATGGCCTTAACTATTTCTCTTATTCTTCTCCTAGTCCCCCTTCACATTCTCCTTTTGATTTTTGTATACTGCAAATGATAGAATGGTAGATTCCCTATTTGTTCATATTTCATTTCCTCAAATGCTAGGCACCAAAAAAGTTTTATTCCAATCAGTATCAGCTGCATCATTAACCAGCTACTGATATAGAAGGAAAGGGAATCAGTTTTACATGAGGTCTCACCCTAAGGTGCATATTAAGTCAATCATTTTTTAGGTAATTATAGAGTATTCAAAATAGCCACCTTAAGAAGCAATTTATGTATTCCAACAATGGAGATATTACTAAAAACAACAACAAAATGGAACTTCTCTGAAGTTGTCTTCTGTGCCTATGACACATTTTATTGAATATTTATTTGGGTATATATAAATGTGAGCATTTTTTTTCTTTATTTAAAATGGTTCAGACTAGATTGGATAAATAGTAACTTTATTAGACCTCACCATAAGTCAGAAGTTTTTTTTTTTTACATAGAAATCTTTTTAAAGTTAAATGTTCTTTCAAATAGAAATATGGTTCTGCTTAGACAATCTGGCAGGGCTTGCATTCCTTTGATGGAAGGTCAGGTTTCCATATGTCTTAAGGAACTGGATGACTGATGACTATAATATTCACCTAAAAAGGGAGCTGTCTCTGTAACACTATGGCTTGAGGATCTTCTAAGAAAGAGTAGGGAGTAAAGATTATGGGGATCTTTACCACTGGGCAGCCCCTCCCTAAAAACAGTTATGAGAATTGTAACAGACAATCTGGAACTACAGTAAGTCCTCACTTAAGGTGGGCAATCGATTCTGTGACTTTAAGCAAAAGGCCTATAATAAGGAAGCCAATTTTACCATAGACTAATGGATAGAAACAAGAGTTAAGGTCCTACAGCATCTCATCAACATTATGAGGAAACAGCATTATTCTAGGACCTGCTGTTTCACAGAGAACATGAATGAGCCCCTTTCATCTTTTTCCAGTTGGACGTCCTGAAGTAATAATATATATTAGCGTATTACAGTTCACTGATCTTGGCAGAGCCTGTCTGATCTGTCTAGGGCTAAGGCCCAGAAATTCAAGTAGAATCTTATTCCTGACTTTACTACAATTCTTTCTTCACTCCCTCTGTTCCTCACTCCAGCACCTGACACAGCACATGGAGACATTTGGTAAATATTTGCTAAAAAGATGAATGAAGGAGTAGATGGTAAAGCTTAGCTTATTGCTCACTCTTTCTCTCTTTACAGATGCACTTCAAAAGCAATAGAAGTTAGGACCTACCTTAGGATATTAGGTTCTCAGATGAAATATCCCAAATTCATTGATATCACCTCCATCTTTTCCTCTCTCCAAACTATTTTTCAACCACTAAGATTCTGGGAACTTACTATTATTTAGACTAACATAAGGCTTCCTATTTTTCTCCACTTTGTCTTCATTTTCTCATATTCTTTAAATATATATGGCATCATAGGGGTTTCTAATATATTTCAGAGTTTAAAAAAAAAGTAGCTGTTGCCCTCCATGCCCACAACACAGCTCCTAAAGAAAGTTGTCCAGTTAACTATTGGGTTGTCGGAAAAGTCACGACGTATATTTTCTATGTTTTTCGTTGCAAAAATGTGTCATGATTTTTCCGACAACCCAATATTTTGTATGTTCAACTTTCTTTTCATAAAGCCTTTTTGGGTGCTCATGTTGTCAGCATCTCAGAAAGCTCAAAGAAAAGAGCTAGACTGGAAATCCAAGCCAACGGCGCCAGTGACCAATTGATTATCTCTCAGTTCCAAAGCTACCCTTCCTTCCTGCTTGTGATAGTGGAACATTTCTCCTTGCCAGTTGGCATGAGGCTCATCCTTGTTGGTAGGGGGTGCTGGGGAGACACAGGGAGAGCAAGGGGCTTCTCCTCCTGACTCCCACATGCTTTGCTTCTTCCCATTGCTGCAGCACTGAGTTGGTGCATGAGACACCCATCAGAGCTTCACTTCCCTGGGGGATCTCAGATGGCAGAGATTTGATTTTGTTCTGGGGCCACTCAACTGATATGATTCTGTAAATTAATGTGTCTCATTTAATCCAAAGGATGTGCTCCATTCCCTTTTTCAGTGGCTGGTTTTGGGGTAGACATGTGTCCAAGTTGTAGATGATAATATATGGTTATGTGAGTAGAAATACTCTAGAGGCACTTCCGGGAACATTTTCTTCAACAGAAATACACAATATACAGGCAGTTGCATTTTCTGCCTCTCATGTTGGTGTATGAAGACGCGATGCCTGGAACTGAGTGGCCATGTTGTGATTAATGGGGATGGTATTTGTCATGCTGAAGATGGCAGAGTGAAAAGAGGAATAGAATCTGGAGCCTCAGTGAGACAACTGGATTACCCAACCCTGAGATACCCCACCTTCAGGCTTATTGTATGACATTAAAAAAAAAAAAATTCGCACACTGTTTGGGATTTTGAATTTTCTGATGAATTGCAACCTAAAACACCCTACCTCTCCTCATAATGAATTTAACAAGCACTCCCTGTGCCACACTGGTAGACCCAGATATCTATCTTCACATACTGCAGAAGTCTAATCCTTATTGGAGGCCCTGAAATGCCAGGGCTGCTTAGCAAGAAGTTCAAGGAATCTGTCCACCTGTGCTTACTGCTGTCACGGAGACGAGATCTAGAGATCTTAAGACGGAAAGCAATTCCTCTTCTGACTCTAGTTCTCCCTCTGCTTTTCATTTTGGTCACTTTAATTTCTTAAACCATGAAACTTATTTATTCTTTGTAGCTTATAAAGAAAGGTAAGCAAAGTAGTTTAAAGCACAGGCTCTGGGGTAAAAAAAAATACAAACCCTTGTTCAAACCTTACTCCCTCTACTTTGAGCAAATTCTATGACACATAGCTGATTGGACCTCTGTTTCCCATCTGAAAAGTGGATAGAACAGAACCGGCCTTATAGGGTTGTGCCTAAACATAGTTAGCCCTGATTGCAGTAAATTTATTTTATATTCATTAACACTTCAATGAATTTTACTTTAAACAGATCACTCATAGAAAGACTCTGGGAATGTTTAAGAAATAATTATGTATGGAAATATATCATATTAAGAATTGTGAGCAGTTTTTTTTTGTTTTGTTTTGTTTTGAAGGAGACAGGAGAAATAAGCCCTCTGTCCAAAAAAAAAAAAGAGCCTATGGACAGCTACTTGTACTAGAAAGGCCTCTGCCGATGTGGGCCCTACCAAGCTGAGAGGGGCAAGTTGGTTATCACCCAGAACCTCCCCTAAAGGGTGTGTGTTTCATGTGATGTCTGTGAAGGAGAATGGAAATAGAACATTTTCATCTACTTTGAAGAGCAACAAGAAATACTGAAAGCTATGCCCTTTTATTTATTGTCTTGTCTTTGATTTTTTTTTCCAGGTCAAATAGTTGCAACATTGAAGATCTGACCACAAGATAGTAAAAAAGAATTGCAAAAGAGGGCATTATCTCTCAAATATGTTTAAGCGCCTCATACAGTGGCAGAACATACACAAAAATAAGTAAATAATGATGAGCATTGCTGTACATTGAAAATGTCATTCAGGTCTTGGAACATTTGCAAGTGCCTTTTTGCAAATATGTGATTTTGGGCTTTCACATACCCAAATTCCAATTCTGCATAACTCAAATTGTAAACATGATATAGATAACGCAAATATTACACATGGACTTCCAAATCTATCTTTATGGCACACGAAGCAATATTTCCTGGTAATGATGTGAAAACCTTACAATTTTCAATTGTTTCCTTTGAGAATAATTGGGAGGTTTAGTACTGCAAATAGTTTTCCAAGACCATAAATAAAATGCTGTGATTTTATAGCCCCGTGCTTAAACAGTCCCACCATGACATTGGGTGACCATTAGGCACCCTTAATCTGACAGACTCCCTGCACTTGGCCCACTTCCACTCTAGACCCATGAACAGTAAAAATGAAACAAAAAAACAAACAAACCAACTTTCAGAACATGAGGACAACTTTGAAGCACGTTCCATTGTTCCCTGAGCCTTATCTCCTTATTATAAGTATTCAACAGCGCATTCCTCCTCGAAGAGGCAATGGAAGCAGTCCTGTCTGAGGGTTAATTCCTGGGGTGTGAGATAATCCTGAGTGGAGAAGGAGTCACAGAAGAGCCAATGGCACCTTGTTAACTATCACAGAGTAATCCCTTAAGATTTATGCTCTGCTAATGATTATTTGCAAGATCAGCTGTACTCTCTACTATTATTATTAAATTCCCTCTTTCGCTGAGGAGGACATGGTTACATGTTTTCATACTTGCCCGTACCCTAAGGTAGCCTTTGAAGAGTTTCATGTTAAACAGGAGTACAGAGCAGAGCCCACGTTTATTCTGACCCTATGGGAACTTGATAGCTCACTAAGTACAGACCTGCATGCAATCGTACTCCTGTCCAAAGCTCTTGAATTAAGAAACTGCTTCCGGAAGGGTTTGTTTATTTGTTTTGGTCTACATGTGAAACAAACCTCAGACAAAACACTAGGGTCTTGCTCAGGGGGAAATTGTTACAATAGAGCACAGCAGAAGCGTGAGGGAAACCCACCATCCGCCTAACAGATTTCACAGAGGAGTAGCCAGTGGAGCCCTGGCGGTGCCGGCTACTTTGTACGGTAACACAGCTCTGTAGAGTTTGATTTCGATGTATGTTGGCTGTCTAGGATTTTTATGTGTCCCCTTATTTTTCTGATCATCTCTAAACTGCACCCTGAAAAATAACAGCCTTTCAGAATCTCTAGATAGCTAAAATTTACCTTTCTCAGATTACATTTTCTTCCAAGACACATATCTTGTGTGTTTCACATAAAATAAAATGTGATCAGCCACTTTCACATACAAAATAAACCCAGTTGACCCTAATGGAGTTATTATTACAAAAAGAAGCTTATCGGTAGCGTGTAAATGGCTAATAAAGGAATGTACCTACAAGATATTTTACCTCCCCAAGAATGCCAAGACCTCTAATTTTTTTTCCCCTAAAATCTCTGTTAAACTAATTCTGTGTGATAGGCAAATATGTCCTCCACATGCTGGTGAATTAAAATTCAGCTTTCAGTGAATAAGATTAATTGCCTCTTCAGACAAAGCTGGATTTGCGCTCCTATTAGAGAAAGGGGAGGGAGGGAGGAGCAAGGGGCAGGGTGCCAGCTCGACTGCAGTATTCAGTTACACGTGAAATGATTTGTAATTCTGAGTAATCACTTAGGACAAGCCCTTGCACCATTTTATCTATACATGACTCTAGGCCAAAGTCAATACTCATAGTAAAATAATGAGATGAAGCTAACTGAACCCTTTTATTAATGCTCCAAGGAGCAAATCTGATGCTTGAGTTTCTCCCATTGAAAGTATCCACTTCTTTCCTAAAAAATGAACAAGTGGGTCAGGATGCCCAGTAGCAGCCAGGGTACCAGCTTCAGCAAAATCGTAAATAACTGACCCTTCCCACCATCCCGCTCTCTGTGCACCAGGCTTCACCCAGCTGCAGGTGAAGCACATGAATTTTGCATTACCTCTAGGCTCATTAAAGATATCTGGCATTCTCCTCATAGTTTCCCTTACTTAGGGACGGACGGACACACACACACACACACACACACACACACACACCATGATGAACTTTAAGAGAAACAATGTACAGCACTTTGGCCTTCTCTTCCTCATCAATCTTATAAAGAAAATCAAATGTTCTAACAAATGTACAGCTTGGTGACAGAGTCAGCATGCAACTGTTAGGGAAATTAAATGGACACCAGCTGTCCCACTTTCCTGGAGATGGGGCATGGAAGGGAGAGGGTATCTGGGAAGCAGGAGGGTAAGAGGGAAGAACAGTGTAGGGAAATCCTTGTTTTGAACTCCCAAATTTTGTTTTCCCCATGTCACTACTTGTCAGGTAACCATTCTGCAAATAGGTATTAGCATTAAATGCCTCCATCACTAAGTAATGGGCAATGTATTAATTCTTCTGTGTGCCAGTTGATGATCTAAAGATCAACTAGGAAAAAACATTTAAAACATTACCCTTAATATCATTTTCTAAAACTTAGAGAAACTAATTTATGCAGTGAGTAAAATGATCTATTATTGAGAAAACTGCATAGAATATTTCCATTCTTCACAGAAAAAAGAAGTCATTCTGAACCAACTTTGACTTAAAACAAAATCTCCATACCCTTATACATAAGACAACATAGGCATATGTATAACAGAAGAATATAAAGATACTTGCATTCAAATTCCAGATGTGTCCTCACCGCTAGGTGCCTCTTCCACGTCTCTTGTCATCTCTGAGCCCAGTCTTCTATCTATAAAGAGAATATTACACATTAATGGGCAAAATTGTGAAGAGTAATGCTTAGTTCAACATCAAATGCTTAAACTTGATTACCTGTATCCCTCCCTCCCCTGGATTATTCATGTTATATGACTGTGAAATGTTGACATAAACGGATTATAAAGAGATTTCAATTAAATTATTCCTTCTAACATTTCTCTGATTAGAGCTTTCGGTAGGTGACCAAAATAGTTTTTGAATTCCACTTCCATCAGGAGAGATGCCAGTAAACATGAAATTCCTTTCCAAAAAGCTTATATAAATTGCCAACCAAATAACTAATCAAGAATCACAAAAAAGTTACTAAAAGGTTCAAGTAACCACATATGGAGTGCATACCATGTTCATATTAATTCCATTTTTCTCAGCCATAACTGAGAAAGGTTTTGCACACAGCCTGAACTTGAAATGGCATTTTTTAACTGGGGATTTCAGGACACACAGTTCCTATGACTATGGAGCTTGCTCTGCCCTGGGAGAAACTTCCAGTCTAACGAGGACGCTAGGTATGCAACACACACATTCACGTGTGTACACGCACAGCACCTTGCCAGACATATGGGGAGACACACAGGGCCTTCAGGTAGAAGGCAAAGCCACCAACACTTAACAAAGCTTGGTGTTAGGGGGAATATGCAAAAAGTGCTGCATACCTGATATGCGGAGAGTAGCTGGAAGAGTAGAAGGAATTGAAGAAATGAAAGAGACAAGCCAGAGTCAGATGGTATTTATCAGAAATTCTGAAGTATTTGCACCTGATCTGGAGGCCAGACGCTCTCAAATTTTAGTGTGAAAATCACATAGGGAGCTTGTTAAAAATATAGAGCCTGGGTCCTACCACCATCAATTCTAATTCAGAAATCCTGGTGTGGTTCCAGAGAATCTGTTTTCTAACAAGCCCTCCAGGTGTTTTTGATGGAAGGCGATACACAAAACTCACTTTGAGAAACACGGCTACAGGATATGGGGAGTCATTAGGGATTTATCAGAGGAGTGACATAATCGGATATACGGCATCAGAAGATAAATAGTTCCCAGAGGATACATTGGAGGGCACCAAGACTAGAAAGAGGTGCATAATCCACCTGGGAAGCTTTTTCAGTGAGGCAGGAAGGGACTGATGAGACCACTGAACAAAGTACCATCAGATAAGGATGTAAGGAAGAGGTAGAAACATTTAGCAGGACCTGGCAACTGACTGCTCAGAGGAGGGAAGAATCAAGCATGACTTCACATTTTCTGTCTTGGATTCCTCTCTAAATGAATGTTTGTGGAAACAGATTACACTAGAAAGATGAATAATTTGGGGAATCTGAGGTAAATGTTGGATGTTGTCAGGTTTTGTAAAGTGGTTGAAAGTATGAGCTCAAGGATCAGATAAGCTGGCTTGAAATCTCAACTCTGTCACTTAATTTCTGTGTGACCTGAGCAATTTGCTTCGCCTCTCAGATATAAAAATGGGGGGGAAAAAATCAGGAATTTTGATAAGTTAACATAAGTAAAGATCTTAGCACAGTGCCTGAACGGAAGTGCTTAACAAATGCAAATAATATTAATTTCTACTAATTTTAATACCATTAGCTAGCTGAAGATATTCTGTAGACAGATGAAAATGTCATACAAATGATTGTTAAAACTTTATTACAGGTAAGATCATCCAAAGAGAGAGGAACAATGGAGAATAGAATAATAGAATCCAGGAGAATAGAAATGCTTTAGTTGTCCCATGAACGGGATGAAGCTGAGGAGTGGTCACACAGAGAGAAAGAAAAGCAGAAGATATTGTAGGTCAAAGGTGTAGAGCAACTTAAGGTAACTTTACAGAAAGCTGTCACCAGTGTCACATGCTGCAGAAAGGTTAGGTAAAATGAAATTAAAAATTGTCCATTGCATTTGACAAATGGGAAAACATTGGTTACCTTAATTAAAATGGTTTCAATTCTAATGAAATGAATTCAGAAATAGTGGTAGCAGAAGAGTCATCGGGTGGGAAGGATTTTTTTTTTTTTTAATATGATAGGAGGCAGGAACACATTTTCTAGCTTAGAGAAATGACCCAGTACAGAGGCAAAAAGTCAAAATCATTGGTGAAGGAGACTCTGAGATGTGATGAAAAAGGATAAAAATAGAAAAAAAAAAATCATGAGCAGGTGCTGGCCTTGGACAATAGAGAGAAATTTCTCTTGGCTCTGAAAGGAAGAGCATAAAGAAATGGTCAGATTCCAGAAGCCTGAAGTATCAGAATATAAAGATGAGTGTATTCCTGCCAGAGACTATCAAGTTTCTCTCTAAAGCTAGACTACAATCACTGCTGATTGGGAGGGGGCTGTACTGAGAGGCAGGTGAGGCCCTAGGGGAGAGAGCTAAGAATTTGGAATGGGGATAACGGACAAAGAAGGTGACCAGGACTGGACTGCAAAAGCCACCCGGCAGCGCGGAGGCATATAACGATCTGTGAGCTTATTTGGTTTTCTCCAACTCTCTCCAAAGCTTGGGTGCTTGTAAGATTGAAGAAGATGGATGGTGGGTTTAATTTCATTTAAAATTTACAGAGCAGATGTGGTAGAAGGACAAGGCAATAAAAGGAGATGGCGTTGAAGAGAACGGTGTTAGAATAATAGACCAAGATTTAATAAAGAAGAAAGTGAAGGCAGAGAAGCTGATAGTCTGAGAGCACACTGAGTACTCAAGGGAGTGGGGGGCTCAGGGAGGTGGGAGAACAGGAAGAGGAGCAAAGGAATCAGAAAAGTGGAACGACTGAATTGAAGGATTAGAGTGTAAATTAGGGGCAGATCATTTCAGAGGGAGCATCATCTGAGATGTTGATAAAACTGTGCGTATGGCCCTGGATTTGGCTGACATTCAAAACATTTCATGACCAGCGTAGATAAATATTCAGGTACGTCTGCCCCTAGAGCTGGAGCAGGGTCTTGGTGGCCCTCTACATAAGACCAGGGATCTGCTCTCTAATTGCTGGGCTGTGGAGATTCCTGGAGAGGTTCTGTGGGCATAGAAGGGCATGGCAGAGGGGAAAGAAGCATCTGAGCAGAAAATGTTTAGCATCCAGTACACACATATTTTACTATTTTAACAGCCAGTGTGTACTAGTTAAATACCAGTCCTAGCTATGAACTGGGTGACTGAAGAGGAGGAAAGATGAAGATCAATGAGGTAGAAACAGTTAGGAAGGGTGCTGGGTGTGTTATCCACATGAATGTGGAAATCATGTAGGATGATGAATAGGATTGATATGGAAAAATATCTAGGGGAGGTGCTTCATTCTTTAATGAATGCAGGCTAGTACCCGCATCATTGGTAGAAAGCATTCATGAGGAAAAGATAAAAAACAAAACAAACAAAGAAAAAATAATATAACCTAAGTCATGGCAATCTCAAAAAGGTAGGCATTCCCAAGTAATTGCAGAAAATCAATGATCTGGGAGAGACAACTTGAAATTTAGGAAGTTGACTTCTATTCTGTTTAGAAATATGGGAATCAGGAGAGACTATGCAAGGTATTTGGTTTCATCTTCCCTTTTCCTTCTCGTTCGGTGCACGGACCCAAATCTGGGTTTACTTACTGCCTCTCAGGCTTGAATATCTGGTCCTTGTTCATGTTAACTTTCACCCTAGGGAACTTTTAACTCCTGGTCCCTGTCCATATAAGCAGACATTATTAATATTGTCATTATTCTTTATCATTCCAGATAAAGCTAATTTATGAAACTGTTTATTGGATTCTAATCAGGATACTTTCTATCTGCCTTTCATCCAAAACAGAACCATTTGAGTAGGGACTAAGCTGGGGTTTGATGGTATCATTGGAACCCTACAAACCCAACTATGTCTAGCTCTTTTCCTTGTATTCTTCTTTCTTTTCTTCCTACCTATCATCCTAACTTCCAACTTCCTTTTGTCTTTCTCTTTTATTATTCTTCCCTTATTTCCTGTTTAAATCTAAGGTCATTCTTAGATATTCTAAAGCCCACAGATGCCCCCTTTTCCTTACCTCCAAACCTAGAATCTCTTGAAGTTGGGATAAACAAAGACAGACACATAAATTTAAAAAAAAAAATCTATTTAGTTGGGCACTGGGGCATCCAAATCTACTTGTACTTTATCAATTCAACTTTGTGCCTTGAAAACCCAAACTATTTATTTACTTTCCAAGTTGTGGCAATGGCCTCTGATAAATCAAATTCTCTTCCTCAATTGCCCTATGGAAAAACATCCATGATTTACCCCAACATTTTCCTAAAACTGTTAACAAATTTAATAATTTAAGCTACTATGTTAAAAAAGGAAATATATTTTTAAAGTCAAAAGAAAGCTGGGGTGACTGTAAGATTGGCATTATTAAAAACATTTTATTTAAGTGTCTAAGATGTATGCTAAACAAAAGTGGTTAAAATAATCTGAAATGAGTTTTTATGGTAATTGAGAATATATAAACATTTAAACCCAATTTTTGAGTGAAAAATTGACCTATTTGAAAGATTTTCTCATTTAGCAACTGTCTTATTTTCTACAATATAAAGATAAAAAGAAGTATTTGTATTTAGACTCATGTAAAAATAAGAATATGTAGATTTAATGCTTACAAATGTATTTAGTAAAAAATGAGCTTTTTCTGAATCAAATAAAATGAAACAACTAAAAGTAAAACAACTTGATAGTCCACTTAAGAATAAGTTATTAGAAACAGAGTATCTCAAAACCCTTCCTGTCTTTTTTTTTTTTTAATCTTCCTCTTTGAATAATGTGGGCAGAAAACCTCAAGATTTTATTTGATTATTTAAGAGTTCCCATTGGAGTGGAATAGATAGAGCTTGATTTCACCGTATAAATAAATAATTTGAAGGTTTCTATGTCCAGATAAAATTCTAAAATCAGATAAGTGGGTTTCATTTTATCTTTTGTTATTTTAGTGGTGGGAAGTCTAGTTTTACCCTACTCTCAATGGCCTGTAGCTCTCCCAAGATTACTCCCTCAGGCTCTCGTGGCCTGAGGGATGTATTTAGGATCTCATCAGCCCTTTTAATCTGATTGCCAGTATGCATTTTAATTTCTGCTTGTAGGTCATCTCATAAATGGGAGGAACTTCACAGTCTCCTCTCTCTCCACGTAAACCCCACTCAGTCCAAAACAGCACAGGAGTTATAAATGCCACATTATAGATATGGCTTCATTGTGAAAATGTGTTTGGTGAAACTGTTCTTCTGACAATCAACAAGGTAAGAATCAGTAAGCAGGTGTATAGTTGTATATGCCATTTAATATCCTGATGGGTGCTGCTGAAGGCTGCATGTTGTATAAAGAGGTAAAAGGGATGCATCAGTTCATTTCTTAATTTTTTTAAACAAATATTTGCTTAACACCTAAGATACCCCAGGAACTGGCCTAGGCATTAAGAAAACAAAGATGAATAAACATGTTCCCTGCCTTCAAAGACTCATAGTCGAGTAAAGAGACAGTATTGTAAATGAATTGTTATAATAGGCTGCCATTATATAAAGTATAAAACATAAAATGAGAATTCTATTTGGATGCAGAGAATGGAGGAGCTAACAAGACTGAGAGGAAGGTCAGGGATGGTGAAGTTGAGCATCATACAGGAGATAATGTTTGAACAGGTTTCGAAGGAAGAATAGGAAATAATAGAAGTCATCTCAAGCAAAGACACATACAAAGGCTTAGAAGAAAAACATAGCAAAACATATTGTTGAATACTCATCAACCGTTTGGTATATACAGAACCTAAGATGACAGTTGGCATATTGCTGAACCTGGACATTATAAATGCCTGTGAGGAGGTAATGACATGTGTGTTCAGTATCAGGGCTTCCTCATCTTGGTCTGTCCCTAAAGTCCTTGGTCATGCAGAAAGAGACAGGAATGCTTCCAAACATCTTAGAAAACCACAATAGATTTGTGACACCTCTTAGCATCATTTCACGTGATCGGTCAAGCCCAGTTCCAAAGAGTGCTTTAGACAAAGAGGGAAAAGGTAAAGGCTGTTTTTCTAAGGCAAAGTGAAACATGAGATTTCCCTGCGTAGTTCTATCACAACAAAGGACAGAATCTGTAGGAATTTAGAAAACTGTAATACCTCACTGTTCATCACCAAAAACAAATACCACAAGCAAAACCATTCTTTTAAAGATGCTCTTTTTTTAACACACCTTGTATTCTGTCACACACTGTGACAATTCTTTGACCTCACAGAGAACTGGGGTCCTTTATCCTTATTGCTTCATCTACCAACCCCCTCAGGAATTCACTTCCTTCCTTCAGTACCTCTTGTGCCACAGCCTTTCTAATAATGATTCTTTTGCAAATCGCCTGGATGCCTTGGGCTCTTCTTCCTTCCATCACATCCACTTTGCAAACCAAGTGATGAATCCAACAATGCATTTTTTTGGGGGGCCAGCATCCATACAGCTGCATCCCCTCATCTGGGGGGTCACCTGAGGCTTTGGTGATATATATGCATTAACAGTGGAGGAGAATGGCGCTAGGTCTGCCTGGGGATTCTGGAAGTGCTTCCTGGGAGCTGAGGTGTGTTAGGTGCCCAGTTGCATGGGGTGGTGTGTGTGTGTGTGTGTGTGTGTGTGTGTGTGTGTGTGTGTGTCTTTGGGTCTTTCGAATGGCATTATGGATTCTGGGGTGCACCAGGGGCTCTTTACCTACCTTTTTTCTGTCACCCGATTTTCGGGAAGCTACTCTGGTGCACAGCAGACAGGCTGGGAAGGCAAGGGCTGCTGCCATCTCTGCTCCTGACATGAGGCCGACTGTTGGAGAAAAGACCATTCAGGGCAACTTTTATAGCCCCATATGTGCAGAACATCAGCTTGCTCCATTTTTCCTTTTTAACATGATGTCCCCACATGAACAATTAGCATTTGCTCAGTTCATTTCAGGAGAGCACTCAGCCTTGCTGGATGCCCTTGGTAAGGAGAGAAGCCTGCAGTCACTTCTAGGAACAGCTCTGATAACTTCTTGTCAGGAAACCTGGGCCCTTCTAGCCCCAGGTGGGTGTTCTTGAGGCTCATGGGTGCTCTGCTGGTAGAACAAACCTGGGCAGGTGGTGGCAGGGACTGGCGACACCTGGCCAGGGCCCCTCCCAGGTGCAAAGCCTCAGTTTATCTGTCTCTGCTGGGATCCCAATACACCCCAGTTCTGCCCCTTGTCAGAACCCAAAGAAGTTTTCACATGGCCGAAACTGACAGAAGCACTGAAGATCTTATAAAGGGGAAAACTGGCATCATGGTTCATTAATGCTCACCAGCCTCAAATGGTCATTTGACACTGAGAGACGAAAGTGACCTCTGACTCACCATCACAGTGACGATTCAATACCTTCTCTAAGCTCTTCCAGCTGTCCTGTCCTCTTTTGCTCTCAGCAAATAACCTGACCTCATGGTTCACTGAGAAACAGAAACCAGATAATAAATGCTAGATTACCTTCTCATGACTAAATCTGCATCTGCAGTCATCTAGTCATCTCCTTCTTCCCTCTTATGACAAAGGAGGAAGTAACCCTTCTTTCAAAAATCTTTTTCAGTGTTTCAAGTAGACTTTTTTATTTTTAATCACCATCCCTATTTCCTCTATCTTTCTCTCTCTAGTGGGTCACTCTCATCTGCATTCACATACTCTTTGATACCTCTCACATTTTAAAATAATTGAGAATCAAAACAAAACTTTGCTTTGATTCTACATCTCCACTCAAACCAGTATCTAATTTCTCAGCTTCCATTCAACCCAAAGCTCAGCATCATCACTTCCCAAGGCAATCGCACTCACCATCCCAGCTCTGTCTTGAATTACCAGTGACTGATTGGGTTGTCGGACGGAAGTCATGATGCAATTCTGCGATGAAAAACACAGAAAAAATACGTCATGACTTTTCCAACAACCCATATGTCAAACCAGTTCTGGTGGTGCTGAGCCTCTCAGCAGCGTTCAAAACCCTCCCCCACTCTTTCCTTCCTGACACAGTCTCTTCGCTTCTGCGATAACACGCTTCCCTGCTCATATTTCTATCCCTTTGTTTTTCCTTCTCAGGCCCAAAGAAGAGCCTGCACTGAGGGTTTGTGTGCAAATAGTTGATTTAAGAGGCAATCCAAGGGGATGTGTGTTAGGCACTTGGTAGAGAAAGATAGGCAAGGAGAATAAAGCAATAGAAGTGTGCTATCAAGGCCAACATGGCAGGCAAGAGTAGTAAAAGAGACTAATCTTCTGAGACCCCCTGAGAAGAGCACGGAATGCTGTCCCTTAATTATCCAAAAGATGTTGGTGTTTCTTCCTTCTTTACCTATCACTTAATTTTTGTGGAATTCAGGACTCAGCCCTGGGCCATCTTCTCTTATCACTTTAATATCCCTTCCCAGGAATCTCAGACATTCTCATGCTGCAAATGGCTCCTAAATGTTTACAGCCCCTAAACTTTTGTCCACTGCATAGATTTATATTCCAGATATAACTTTCTATGTGACATTTCCATTTGACCTCATATTTAGAATCCCCAAAATAATCTCTTGCTTTCTCCCTGCTCCTGCCCCAAATTTGCTGCTTCTTTAATTTTCCACATCTTAATAAATTACATTTACTTAGTTACAGAAATGGAAACCTGGCAATCATTTGACAACCCCCTCTTTCTCCCTACCTACATCTAATCTATCATCAAGTTTTATCAATTCTATTGCCAAATTGTGTCTCAAATTTGTTTATATTTTATCTTATTCTTCATCTAGACTATTGTAAGAGCCTACTTCCATTTTTGCTTTCCTCCAATCCACTTTGTACACAGTTGCTAGGATGATCTTTCAAAAACCAATGTCAAATTTTATTATTCCCTTGCCTGAAGGATTTAATTGTCTTTATAGTACCTTTAAGTAGATTATCTGTACTGATTTTCTTGGGACAAGTCCTGATTTATGCCTATTGTCACAGCTTAATTATTAGCAGTGTCCAGTTTCATTCTCCACAATGCCCCATTTTGGACAATAAATGATATTGTTCAAATCACCCTACTCTTAAAATAAATACAGTATCCCTGTTAGGCTTACTACAAGCTCATCTACAGAAGTTCCAGGCTTGGTCTCATATTATTACACACTAGCCAACTTGAAAGTGCCAACCATTCCCTGCTTTGGAGTCCTCATACATGCTGTCCTCTCTGAGGACAATGCATTCCCTCTGAAACTGCCACCTGACCGACGTCATTCCCGCATCAGAATCCACTTAAGACCATCTTCTAAAACAGGCATATCTCAACAACAGAGTATAAATCATTCCTGCTAAGGCATTTTCTTTTTTTGTATTTCCTCCTTTTCACTCTTAATTATAAATTTATTTGTACATTAAGTTGTTAACACATATCTTCCCCACTATATACTAAGTATGAGGGGAAAAAAATAAAAATATATATATATATATATATGTGTGTGTATATATATATATATATATATATATATATATATATATATATATAATCTCCTTGACTTAGTTATGTATATTCTAGTACAGTGCTGGACCCCAATGTGGGTGTTCCCTAATATTGTGGAAACAATAGAGAACAGAGGAGAGAGAAATACCAGTCAAGGCTTTTCAATACACCCATTTTCTAAATCTGAATAAATACAAAACCTCTCATCACCTTGACCTACTAGAGTGCAATGAAGATGTCGAAAGAAAATGCCAACACAGGAGATGCACATAAAGTTGTCTCGTACTTGGTGAAACTGAACAAAACTCTATAAACACAATGGAGACAAATTCCACAGAGGCAAGAGTAAAATGACTTGGTATGGAGGGGAGTTTTATTAGCGCTCTGAAAATAATCAATTAAATAAAAGGATAAAATATTTAATGAAAAAGTCAGCTTTGAACAAAAAAGCATTCATATGAGAATATATGCTGAATTATTTCTCTGAATAAGGGTCATAATTTGATGAAATTTTAGAGGCAGAGAGACCCTGGGCATGAGTTAGTTCAGTTCTGTGGTCCTGCAGAGAAAGGAACTGAGACACAGGGAATGGAGGTAAAGCTAGATAGTCCGCAGTCATGAGTGGTCTCCTATATTTCTGCATTCTTAGACATGTCCATTGCAAAAATATTACTTTATTAGTGACTAATACAAAGTCTAGTTAACATGCACTGTTTTAGAAATCAAAATAAATATAGTGGGACTATAAGAAGATAGCCTTTAAATAATCTGTTATACTAAGATCTGTTTTCTATACCCAATCAGTCTCATATGAGGGAGAAATTAAGATATTGTAATAATAATAAAAAAAAATTACGCATTCAGATTTGTAGAACACAGTTGCAATGGTGAATTATTAAACTACATTTCAAGGGTAATCTTTTCCAATGAAATAAAGTATCTACTGTTGTCATATAGATAATGAATTACTTTATTTTCTTTAATTAAAATGTGTTCTTAGGTTTCTCCCCTTTGATGGATTTTAGTTTTCATTTTATGAACAGAATGTCTCTATGTAAGTGATTCTGACAATAAATTCATAAATCCCCTACTAAATTTTGAGCCTTCAAGTACTGACACATTTCAAAGGGGTACTTCCTTAAAGAATGTGTCTCTAGCATCATATATTGGATACGTTCTTTGCCATGTCAAAATCACATATCCTCTTACAGGAAGTTCACACCATTCATTTTTCAAAGTGAAGGAGGAGGAGGAGGAGAAGGAGGAGGAGAAGTTGCAGTAGTAGTAATCACCTATCCACCTCCCCACCTGGAAGAGAAAGGTCATATTGTAAGAACTGTGCCTTCCATAGATGACTCCCATCACTGCCACCTGGCTACGTGAAAGGCTAGAATGGCAGGATTAACACAAAGGGCAATGATAAATGTCCCATTGTAACTTCTGAGAAGGACAGGCTGAACATTTTCCATACGGACTTTCTAGGCCCTCACAACTTCCCCCCGGATTCTTCTCAGTCCAGATTTAGTGACTCATAGATCTGACCTGCAGAATATTATTTGTCTAAGTCCTGAATGTAAATACAGTCTGCTAATTTTTATGCTGTATCTGAGTTTGAATAAATATTAACATTATTTTACATGCTTAAATATGAATAGAAAAGAATACAAGCATATTATGAAATTTCAGTATATATTAAAAAGCACAATTTCTATAAAATAAAAATACTTGCCAAAGAGCCTCAATAATACAAAACTAAATGAAATGGAGAGATAGATATGGAAGAAATTATTTACTCATCAAGACTCTCCAAATATATGACATTTTTCCAAACTGAAAAACTTACATGCAGAGTATTCTCCACCCCAGAATCAAAAGCCAGTGTACACTTCAGCAGTTATGTGAACAATGACTGGCTGTTAAAAGCCCCATGTGAGGTTTTCATTACAAAGACTGTATTTCAGATATGTTAGGACTAACTTGGAAATTGTGATTACTGCTATAAGCTGGGCTTCTTTTCTTGGGTATTTTGGCTTCCCTTGTTTGGGGGGTGGGGGTGGGGGATAGTGACTAATGATGCCCTGGAATCGTTTAACTTAAAAAGAAACAGCTAAGGGTATTTGATCCTCTTTTGACGAAGTGTGAACACTAGACCTTTTTCCCCCAAAGTGGAAATGAACTCCAAAGCCAGCGAGGAAAAGAGTGTAAGGAAAGGGAATGGGAGGAATGCATATGTGACTGTCCCTTTATCTCAGAGAAGCTATTTCAGGTGATTAGTGGTGGAAGCTGCTGAGAGTCAATCTCATATTTATCACTCCACGTCTGACATCAATGTTGTCAATACGACATAATTGTCTCTGTCAAAAGCATCATTCATTTCCAAACTGCAGAGTTATTTACAGTCGTGTCTTCACTCTGTGTAACACGACCACTCAACACTCAGCTGTCCTTTCCCTGTTTTAAGTAAACATTCGGGCAGACTTTTAAAGAAGCTCTATTTTAGGTTAGGCTAACAACCTGAAAATGAACCCAAAGAGAACAACTTCTTCTCTTTTCCAAATACCATTTGGACAAATGGATGAAGTTGTTCACAAAAACTGGCGTTTCAAATTGAGTTCTGTTTGGTAAGAGACATGGTGCTGAAAAGTGACATTTATGATGACAGCAATATGGATCCCCAATAAAGAAGGCTGCCTGGTATTCTGCTCTAATTATAACTTTTTAAAAATTTTGTGTACGTTTTTATATTTGGAAGTCAATTATAATAATGTAGCTTCCAGTGAAGCACCTACTTTAAGTCTCTGTTTACAAAAACATTTTCTTCCTGGCTTCTCTGCACCCAGCATGGTGCTAGAAGCTATATAGCATATGAAAGAATGATGGTGATGTGAAGGAAATTAGGGCTAATGGAAATCAGGCAGCGTTTTTTGAAATAAATTTAATTTGTCTCTTCCAACTAGCCTTTCTGAGAACAAATCTTGAAAGTCTTGGTATACCCAGAACTTTCTATTTCCCAGAGGAAACTACTTATGTCTTTTTACCAGCAGAAGACATGATAATGGTTAAGAAAAGGTAGATGGAATTTTGAAAATTAGAAGCAGGTTTAGAGCTAATTTGACAGACAAAAAGAATTATGGTGGTCTAATGACTTTCAGAAACAATTTACTCTCAGTGCTTTTCCTAAGAAAAATATAAATATCACTATCAGTCTGTGTGGGATCCCTTCCTCTTGATATAAAATATATCAAGTGCATAAACTAAAAAACATAAGTCAGGCATTCTAGTATATTTTTTGTTATGTGAACAAATAGAAACTGGGGCTATTTAGAAACCAGTGCATTTTAAAATACTAATAGTGACTACTTACTATCAGACTATTGTATGCCACCCACTTTGCATAAATGATTTCACTTAGGCCTCCTTCCAGACCATCGATTTGTTATCATGACCATTTTACAGATTAGGCAACTAAAATGGACAGAGTTGCAGGGATTTGCTTAAGGTTCTGTAGTTAATATTATTAGTGGTTTAGCTAACATTACTATCAACATAAATATGATGACTGGTTCATGGGTTTTCTCTTTTAATTTGCATATTAGGGACTATTAATGTCCTCATTTTAAGGAAGAATAAAACCAATAAAATCTTAGACTTTCACCAACCTGTGGTTGTCAAAGATCTTACTTAGCTAGTTCATGATCAGTCTGGGATCGGAATCCACGTTTTGTTGTTTTGGGTTTTACTCCAATGCCAGTTCTTTTCTCAACTAGCCACACCCATCTCTCTAAAACCAAAATTAGGATTTGAATTCATATCTTTTGCTTTCAGTAATGCACAAATTCCATTTTACCTTACTTATTATCTGAAGTAGAGTTTAAGAATATCAAAAGCGTTGCTTATTATCTTTATTTCTCTGTATTGTGATTTCCTTTTGCCTTGCATTGACCATAGCCCATCATCTGTCCTCTCAACCTCTTACATTCTCCCTCCCATTTTCCATGTTTCTATTTCCCTGTATTTCATTTTCTTTTCTATTTCCACATGTGCACTGCCCCTACTACTCTCTGTTTCTCTCAATCCCCCTTCATCCTTCTCATGCTTTCCGTACACTCCCATCTCCACTCTTTTCTTGCCTCGTCAGGATAAAAACAAGATTTTGAGTCCCATTTTTTGTTGTTGTTGTTGTTACATACAAGCAGCTAAGGAACAAAATAAGAAGCAAAATCTTCAATGTCAGAACAACTCATACATTAATGATAGTTGTGAGGTGTTTTTAATGAACACATCTTTTACCATGATTGTTATTGTCTTCGTGCACATTTCTATAATTATATGTGTTGTGCTTTCAGATCACCTTCCTATTTCTTCAGTTCTTGATTTACATTAAAAAATTAAAAGTTCCGTTAATAAGTATTAGTTACTGGATTGTCACCTCCTCACTCTACTTATTGACAATAATTTGGAAATAGCAAACATCTCATCTAATTATTAGACCATCCATTTACCATGACCTGGGACCACTTCTTAGTGATTAATGATGTGTGAGCTTCTTGCAATATTAAAAAGAGCAACCTGAGCCTTAACTCGAAGCATAACAACATCTTTAGAGGCTTATAACAATTGTGCTTTTTTGTTTTTCTAGATGTCTACAATCAAATAAGTAAACCTGTATTACTTGTTAACTTTGAAAATTAGGCTTAAATAACTGATCTAAAATTCGATAGCCATAGTCATCATGAAAATCTGTATGCTTTCTGCAATGTGTGAGCCTGTAAGAAGCAACCTGAAATGAAAACACGCGCGCGCGCGCGCACACACACACACACACACACACACACACACACAACACTCCAAATGAGAAAATGAAAGAATCCTTTTGGGGCATTTTTCTTCTAGGTATTATAATTCTATGGGATATTTCAAGATCCTTCTTGAGTTATATCCTTCACTTGAGAAGTAATTGACCATCTACAGTGTATTTTTAAAACATTATATCTCACTTATTTCCTACAAGGTAGGCGTGGCAAGTAGTGCTGGAAATGGAAAGGAACAAAGGGGTATTAAATGGTTTTCCAAGGTCATGTAATAATCTGGGTTAGAACCAGGTCTTCTGATTCCTAGCTTATGGTTCTTTCTATTCTATCATGTTTACATCATACGAGGTGTGATCAAAAGATAAGGTGAATGTTTAAATTTAAAAAATGTATTACAGTAAAAGGTGCATTGCCATGAATCCCCCTCGAAATACTCCCCCTCACTTCAAACACACTTATCCCATCATTCTTGCCACTGAAGCAGTTCTGGAAGTCCTCTTTCATGTCTTTACTTCATCCTCCATTATGAAAATGCTCCATATCACACATCACTTCTGGTACTGCCATTTCTGTCAAATAAAAACATTACGGTGTGTCATCTACCTTATTCACCAGATCTGGCATTGTACTACTTTTGGCTCTTCCCCAAAGTCAAAATGACCACAAAAGGTAAACGTTTTGAATTGATTCAGGACATCGAGGCAGCCACGACAGCTCAATTAAAGACACTCATGGAAGAGGACTTCCAGAACTGCTTCAAAAGGTGGCAAGAACCATGGGATAAGTGTGTTCAAAGCGAGGGGGATTATTTTGAGGGGGATTAATGGCAATATGCCTTTTATTGGAATAAATTTATTTATTTAAACATCCACCATATTTTGTGATCACACCTTGTGTATGTACTTCCTAAAATGAAAATGAAGCTTTAATTCTTTAAACAGAAAATGTTTTTTAAAATGTATTTTAGGGCCAGCCGAGTGGCTCAGCTCGCTCAAGAGAGCAAGCCGAGCTCTGAGTAACAGCAGTTCGATGCCCAGCCCGAGCTGAGCTGCCGCTAAGCTGCCAACAGGTGGCAGGATGGCTCAGCTAAGAAAAAAAAATGTAGTTTATCATAAATAATCTGGTGTGACAAAGAAAAGCAGCATTTTGATTAATTTTATTTTCTGGTTTCTAATTTCCAAGATTTCAAATCTGGAAACAATACATTCAACATCATGAGAGAATTTAAACTTTAATGAAAATGACACTTTAAAATCTTACAGTACTTTAGGATTGTATTTTTAAAATTCAATTTCTACTGTTTCATAGAGAAAGTGTCAGCTAAAAGATTTCCAACTGGAATAGCAAACAAAAGTACCTTTTTTTTTTTTTTTCCTATAGGACATTACTTTCTGGCTGTGTCAATACAAGTAAACCACAAAAAAATAAGTTGAGGGTTTTTTTTCTCAGAGCAGAAACATGTTAAAGATGTGCACATTTTGATACAAAATGCTTTTAATTCTGTGAAAGTAGTTTAATTGTCCTAAGGACTTCTTTCTCATTTTAAAAAAAAAGTTACACATTTTGAAAATATATTTTACTGTGCTTTCAGGTGGAATATTTATTTTACATATATGCAGTAATCATCAGTTCCACTCTGAACACCCAGGCCACAAATACATTATACTTCTTTTTTTTTTTTTTTTTTTTTTTCCTGAATGGTCATAGATGTTGAGTGAGGAAGGTGAGGAAGATGGAGGCTAAAATGAATAATAAAAGAAAGAAATGAAGCTAAGCCAATAAAGTCAGTTTCCTGTGTGCATTAGTTTCCTACGGATGCTTACTAAATCACCACAGACTTAGGGGCTTAAAACAGCCTGCATTTATTATTTTACAATGCAGGAGGTTAAAACTCTAAATTGAGTCTTATGGGGTTAAAATCAAGGTGTCACAAGAGCTGTGATATGGAGGCGCTGGCAGAGAATCGATCTCTTGCATTGTCTGGCTTCGAAAAGCTACCTGCATCCCTTGGTTTGTGGCCACATCCCACTGACCTCTGCTTCCATTATCAGTTCTCCTTCTCTGACTCCAACCCTCCCGCCTCCCACTTGTAAGCACCCTTGGGTTTATACTGGGCACACTGGGATAATCCAGGATAAGCTCCTCACCTCAAGATCCTTAACTTGATCACATTCACAAAATCCCTTCGGACATGTAGGTTTTGGGGATTAAGACATGGACATCTTCAGGAGGCCACTCTGCCCATCACAATGTGAATAAAATATAACTTCTAAATCAACAGAGAAAAAATGACATTTGGAAAAACAATTCTCCTATAACATGGATTCCTTTAACTGTGTATTGGGATCTGTGTAGGAAAGGTATGAGATAGATTTTAATGCTGCCTGTCAGTTTATTTTAAAAATACAATTCATATTTAATTAGTAAATCCAATACCCGAAAGCAGTCTTGCAATGAGGAAGTGTGTGTTTCCTTCCCCTTACAGAGCAGCATGTAAAAATTTAACTTGAGAAAAAGCATTTTAAGCCAAATGTGTAGTGTGGAAAATGTTTTAAAAAGTTTTCAATTAAAATTGGCATTTATGAATCTCTTGCTAACAGCTATTGCTTCATCCGCTGTGACCGCCATAGCAACATAAGCAGTGAGGAAGACCAGAAGTGTACTGTTAGGCTGGTTTCCAGCATATGGTGTCTTAGTGAATGAGGAGGTAAGGGAATGCGGTGCCACAAAATTAGCTGCGGTAGGCAGAGGGTGGGTTTTGCCTCTTGTTCAGGCACTATTTCATTCTAGTTTTTGTTATTGTTGTTGTTTTTTGTTTGTTTGTTTTGAGGGCAGTGTCACTGGCCCTCATACGTGGGACCCGAACCAGGGCCGCTGGCTTCCCAAGCCAGCACTTAACCACTGCACCACTCGGCCGGCCCTATTTCATTCTAGTTTTGAAGTTACTTTCAATAACACCTAGAAATTGGACAACTTAAAATAAAAAATTTTTTTAAGATTTTTGAGCCAAATAACTTCACTGTTTAAAGACTTCAGGTAAAGACAACAGCATTATTAATAATAATCATTATTAATTATTATTAATATTAATATTTTATTATTATTATCATCTCACCCTAATTTTTAATTATGACTCTCTAGGAATTAATGTATATGTCTTTTATGGTAATTCTATTCTTGAATATTTTAAATTTTGTCTTATTTGTCTGTTTGCATCCCTTGGTTTCATTGACTGCAGCCTAGAATCAGGAGAACGCCTTGTATAAATACATATAATTCCAGTGGTGTGCTGCAGCCCGCTTCCACTAGCTGCTGAGAGCTGATTTTCTGTGCCTCTCCTCCCAGCTCTGAGTTCAGTGGCATAAAACTAATAGTTTGAAATGGGTCATGGTGGGAATATTTACAACCACAGAATCAGGAAACGTGACAAATAGTGTGTTTTTCTTTCCCAGAAAGCAAATTATTAAACATTTACTAGCATTCCTCTGCACACACAGATTCAGTGCAAATTGGAGTAAAGATTTAAAGCATCTTCTAATTAATCACAGCTACTTGGAAGCCAATGTGATTTCTATTAAATAATATAATATGGCAAATTTTGAACTGTTCAGTCTTTTTCATCTGTGAGTTCTGTGATGACAGGTGATAGTTTAATGTTATCGCACAATTACAAGACAAAGACAATAAAGAAAAGTAAACTTTTACTTTAAAATACATAATAGTGGTATCCTGTACCCCCTAATATGATGTACACATCACTTCTGAAATATTCTTGCCCAAAATGCATAATCTTGAACCATGAGAAAACAACAAACACAAATTGTACATTTTATCAAACAAATGGTCAGGACTCTGTAAAAGTTTCAAGGTAATGAAAGACCAAGAAAGACTGAGGAACTGTCATATAGTGAAGGATATTAAGGAGATAAGAAACCAAATGCATGGTAGGATTCTGGATTGGACGATGAACCAGGAAAAGGGCATCAGTGAGAAAATGGGGAAAATTTGAATAACATCTATGGATTAATAAATAGTTTGTGTGAGTGTTCATTTTCTAGTTGTAATAATTGATCAATGTTTATTTATGTAAGATGATAACATTAGAGGAAGCTGGCCGAGGGGTATGCAAAGCTTTCTATACTCTTTTAGTAACCTTTTAAGTCTAAAATGATCTCAAAGTACAAGGTCTAAAAATTAAAAAGAAAAGTTTCTTTAAAAGCATCATGTGCTTTGAAAGTAGACAAATCTGGATTTGAACCTTGGTTTTAAAAAAACTATGTGACTTTGGATGGAGTATTTAAAGTACTTTTTATATGTAATTTCTCTTTTCTCATCCATGAGAGCTAGAGAACAACGGTGTTTATGAGTATTTACAGGGTGGTAGCAATTAAATAAGGAAATGCTTTCTAAACCTCCTAACAGTGCCTGACACACAATATGCATTAAATAAATAACCGTTAATGAAATTTTGGTGATGTTGAAGTATAAATAATTAGTATAAAACTATTACTATGTATTTTTTTACAGTTATAAAGTTCTGAATGCCCCCAAATTGTTCCTCCAAGTCCTTGGCTATACATGATTGCAAAGAATCAATAGTATTTCCAAAAGCCCCAATTAAAACCTTCCATAGAACTTGCATTATTGCATGAGGGCCATAGTCTGCGGCCTAACAAAAAGAGGAGTCCGAGAACAACGGAACTGGCCCAGTGTTGCAGAAGCTGTATTTTGGGACCCAATAATGTAAACAGAGTGACACGGCCTTGTCACTAAACTCTGGAAACACAGATTTCATGGTTTCTGAATTGCCAACTCTTACGCAATCTCCCTGAGTTGTGCAATCATATCTTCCCGCACAAATGCCAATTATATGGCAGATTAATTTTAATCATATAAACCTGGAAGTGAGATATGTTTCTAGGTTTACCAGAGATTTTCCCTGGTGACAATTAATTTATACTCCCAAAAAAGTTTTACTTTGTGGGCTAAAGGCCAAATGTTTCAAGAAATGCTGCCCAAGACCTGTGCTCACTGTTGTTCTCTCTGTATGAATGTATACATAGATACATATGTACATATACGTGTATATATATGTATGTGTATACAGAAAACATATGTACATGTTTTTATACACACACACACACACACACACAATACTTCTCAGTCTTACCCAAATATAAGCAGCACCTAATATAGCTAATCCAAACCTACATTAAAAGAGAATGTATATGTCAGAACTTCTCTTGTAATTAATAAAATATTAATTTAAAAAATTAAGAAAGATCATCTTTGTTTAATTATGCTAAGTTCTCTATCTCACATGCATTTTTATTTATTTGGGTTGATCACAACTTCCAATTATTATGACGAACCAACTTGAGGTTATTCCACTGCTCTTGAAATGTATAAATTATTTTAATAAAAATTCCTCATGTAAGCAAAACCATCTACTCCCTTTGTCTGTGACCTCATTCTGAAAGCAAACTTTGCGTCATTTAGATACTAAACTAAAGACAGAACAACCACCACAGAACTCAACAACATCAGTGATATGAAAATCTAAAATCATGAAAATTCTTTTCACAGTTGTCAGGAGAAACTGAGAAGCAGCCCTCAATGAATGGCCTCCCTTATATCAGGAAGCCCCATGTATGTGGTTAGGACTAAAAACACTGGTTTTTTAATTCTCAGTTCAAAATGTTTTCACCCCGCCAGTTGCCACCCAGGCATGTGGAAAGTACCCTGTGAAGCGAGCAGCAGGTTAGGGCCTTCAGCTGCAGAGGCCAGACTTTGCTATTCATCTTCCGGGCTAGGGAGGAAAGAAAATTTTCAAGTCCCTTCAGGGGCTTTATCGGTACTCTTGCTTCCACTTAGTATTTCTAGTCTTCATAAAACAAGAGCACTGAAGATGACATGGTGAAGTAGTCAGTTTATTCCAAATGCTGAAGTGCTTACTCTACCTTACATTTTACAAGTTTACAATTTTGAAGTCATTTGAACGACTCGTTGGCTCAGTGGTGCCATATTTTTTTAAAGTTATTTCTGACCGTAATAGACACTTTTAGACCTGCAGTGATGAGCAAGCCCCAGAGGCAAAATACAATAAAGATTTAAGGGGCTGTTTGGTGCCACGCTGCAGCTTCTTTGTGGAGGAGAGGAACCGAAGTAGGAGGGCTGACTGGTGTGTGAGTATTTCTGACAATGCTGTAGTTTGTTTAATTCTCAGTTGATGCCAGCACTTGGGGACACTGGAAAATGTATGTTCCAAAGAAAGATAAGCTTTCATCTAAGATGTGAAAGGTTTGTTGTTGTTGTTACTGTTTTGGGTTGTTTTTTTGTTTGTTTGTTTGTTTGTTTTTTGCCATTCTTTTTAGATTTGGTAAACAAATTGTGTTTGAAGCAGATGAAATATCCAAAAAGAGAACCCAAAGCACTTCCGTTATGCCCACACCGAGCCCTTGTGTTTGGCTTTCTGTGCATGTGTTAAAAAATGAAACACAGTGCATTCTATATTTCAATTATTTTCGCTGAATAAAGAAAACCCAGCTATTCCATTGTTTATTCTATATGATAAAGGAAATGTAATCTATTTCTTATCATGAAACTCTGCGCTTACTACAATATTATCAGGGATATGTCTGCGGTTTCTGAGGACATCCATCATGGAAGCATTTGTGTTATCCTTGTTGGTATTTTACTTTACTTTACTAGATATATAAACAATTCAGTTAAGCTTTCATTTGAGAACCATAGAATTTTAGTGAGTCCCAGGCTCAGCCAAATATTCTTTTATGGGTATGTTTAGCAGATCCCTTTCCTAGTGAAAGCAATTAATGTGAATTTCTTACACTCTTCCTTCAAGAGAAAAAGAAGAAAGGAAGGAAGGACATGCATTTTTATTTTTTATATATAAATACACATACTGTTCATATGTATGTATGTGTGTATGTATATATGTATGTATAGGGTATATAAATACCCTATTATATATTGTATACTCAAATATATTCATTTACACACACATACATACAAGTTAGCATATTTATTTACTCATATGTGTACATCTATTCATACATACTCCCTTTTATCACATCTATTGGTGACCGAATGGACTGTGGGACCCTGATTATTGCCTGCCGCATCAGACAATTAAAGAATTTGTTAGTGTGACAATTCACTGACAAATGAGGATGCCGAGGTAAGAAGCTGTAACATCACACAGAAACCTTTGTCTATAACATTCTCTTTCCTCTGAATCTTCAACCTTTCATTGTCCCCTAGCTTCTCCCTCTTGTCAGGCCAGAGGAATAATACAAATGATGCATTTTCTTCTTGGCATGTTGGTGTCCTACCCATCTCAAGGATTTCCGCCTATTTCTTATAATCAAGCTTCTGGAAAGAATAGCCTTCACTTACTATTCTAATTTCTCACCTCCTTTTCACCTGTAACTCTCTGTAATCTGACTTCTGATCTAATCGATCTTGGAAACTAGTTAATTTTCAAACTGGCATTTAGTTTCACCTACATGCTAATGAGCCCCAATGGACTTCACACACATAAATCCATTGGTCAGTGATCATTCCTCATCCTACTTGACCAATCAGTAGTATTTGACAAAGGTGTTATTTCTTTCTTGAAATACTTCTTCACTCTGCTTTTTAGATGTCATACTCTCCTGGGTTTACTCCTGCCTCCTTAGTTGGTTCTTCTGAGATTCTTGGTCAGGCTACCCTCTCACCTTCCAGATTTCTCAACTGCCAGGTGTCCCAGGATTCACTCAATGGACTTTGTCTCTTTTGTATCTACACTACCCTTGGTGATCTCATCCTGTAAAAGACTTTACATCCCATCTAAACACGGGTAACTATAAATTTACATTTCTAGTCTGGATCCCTTGCCTGAACTTCAGACTCATATACCAACTACCTATTAAACATCTCCATTTGGGTGTCTAATACTCATCTCAATCTAACATTTCCAAACCCAACTTTATTATCTCTTCACCCCGCTATAACATCTCAGTTCATTGCAACTCTATCTTTCCATTTGCTCATGCCCCAAACCCTGGAGTCACTGTGACCTCCTCAATGTCCCACACACTCTGTATCTAATCCATCAGAAAAAACTGTTGGTTCTTCTTCAAAATGCATCCAGAATCTAACCACTTATTTTTTCTTCCACCTTTTCTACCCTGTCCAGCCACTATTATCTCTCTCCAGGGTTATCACAATGATCTCCCAACTGATTTTTTCCTGCTTCTATGCCTTGCTCTATTCTCTGTTAAAATGTGAGTCAGATCATATCACGCCCTGCTCAGAACTCTGTATTGTGTTCTATTTCAGTCAGGGTAAAAACCAAAGCATTCACAATAACCTACAAGATCCTATATAATCTGGCCTGCTCTTCATCTCCTCCGACTAACCTCTTCTCACTCGGCCCTAACCTCACTGTTCTTCCTTTTTCTCAAATGTGTCAGTCATGTTCCAGGCTTGGGGCCTTTGCACATGCGGTTACCTCCTCCTCTAACACTCTTCCTTTGTTATCCACATGACTCACTCCGCTGCCTCCATTATACAAATATCATCTCACTGAAGCCTCTCCTGGCCACATTTAAAAAGACAGCGCCACCATCCCTGTTATCTGATACACACACACACACACACACACACACACACACTCATAAATTTTAATATATTCATTTGTTACCTTTTTCCCCACCTCACCCTATTCCCACTAGAATATAAACTCAAGGCAGGAATAGGTCTACTTCTGTAACTTCTAGCAAAAAAAAAAAAAAAAAAAACTTAGTTGCCTGGCATATAAGTAAACAAATACAGAAATGAAAGCTCTATTTCTCAGACATGTAAATTCAACTTGCTGTTTGGTATCCCAATGTATGGCACCCTCAAACATAAATCCACAACTAAACTCACCACTTCACCCAAGAGTTTAAACTCCAGTTCCACTAATTATCAGTTAAGGGACCACACTGAAACCTCAAGATCTTTTCCTATAAAGTAGAGATCAAAATACTTTCAATATTTGTTCCCTCCTTGCCTTTAACCTCTGCTCTGCTTTTCATCCTACCTCCTTAAGTACTTGTTCATAGTCTCCTTCTGGTGAATGGTACTTACCTTCAGGATGCCCATTAAATGATGGTTCATCTTTGAAAACTCTGTTCAGATTTCTCTCTGGGAAATCCTTCCCTGCTACCTCCCCTCTCACCCTACTACCACACACCCCTATATCCACACACAAAACCACTGAGCACATGGGTAGACACTTACATTATATTAACAGTATCTTCTTACCACTCAGCTTTCCCCAGGGACTCACATGTGCAAGGGTAACAGCTATGCCTTAATCATCTTTGGAGTCCCAAAGCCCTATCAGACGACCGGTCCCATGTTAGGTTCTCAATACATTATTGTTGAATGACAAATAAATGAGTGAATGGACGAAGGAATAAATGATGAGGTAAGAGATTAGATTAGAAACAATGGATTAATGTTTCCTTGCATACCCTGAGAACACTGCCTATTTTTATTTTTTTTTATTATTTTTTTTTTAAAAAAAAAACACAAAAACACTTTATTGAAGAATGATTGACATACAAAAAGCTGAATATTTTTAATGTATACAACTTGATGAGTTTGGAGATAAGTATATACCGGTGAAACCATCACTGTAATCTATACCATAAACACATCCATTACCTCCAAAAGTTTCCTTCTGCCCTCCTTATTGTTATTATTAATTGTTATTACTATCATAACTGATAGGAACACTTAACATAAGGTCTACCCTCTTAGTGAATTTGTAAATATAAAACACAGTATTTTAACTACAGGCTCTATACTGTACAGTAGATCTCTTGGACGTGTTCATCTTGTATGACTAAAACTTTGTACCTTTGATGAACACTTCCCCCTCTCATGCCTGGCAACTGCCATTCCAGGCTCTGAACACTGCCTATTTTTATCATAACATTTAGTAATATAGCTTACAGATGAAAGTCGAAGATTCGTGATCACATAAAGCATTTCTTTACTACCTAAGCTAACTAGAAAATGAACAGACTTAGTTTGACCCAAAATTATCCAATGAAATTCTTATGTCTATTTTTGCAATTTTCTGAATAAAGTGGCCTCGTGGCTTTCAGAGCAAATCTGTAGTGAAAGTTGAAATGTAATGCAGGCCAAGTTGGTGTTTTTTGTGTGTGTTTCAGTGTTAAACAGAGTTTAAGCTGTTCTTGAATTCTGGCCAATGCTCTTTTTTTTTTCTTTGCTTTATTTTCCCTCTGTATTGCATATGGGAAAGCTAAGTATTTAATCAAACTACCTTCATTACCTGTATTTTCATTTAAGTGAGACAGAGGTAGAAAGAGATAATAGTTCTAGAAGTGTGTTGCTCTTCCATTATCCACAGGGCCACCTGTGGAAATCTGACAGAAAACTAATAACTGAGTCTGGTGCTGCAACCCTAACACTTGCAGTGTGCTCTTGTTAAGTTTGCCATTCACGTGGCTTCCAAGCACTGTATTTCATTCTCTGTGAATATGATTAACACTCATAACATACAGCATTCATATATGGATGGTTTTAAAGAATAATTCAAAAATATAGATGCTATAAATCAAGGGCAAAAAAGAAAGCTAATTGGAATTCCATTATTAGAAAGGAGAAAAAAGAGAATATTTTCCCATTAGTTTATATAAATAGCATACCAGTATGGTTCAGGGAACGGTTACCCACATTGGGCACGCTTATCATTATATTAAGTAAGTGTAAGTGTGGGTTATATTGGGTTGTCAGAAAAGTCATGATGCATTTTTTTCTATGTTTTTCATTGCAAAAATGCGTCCCAACTTTTCCAACAACCCAATACATTCCCCCTTTCCTGGTGTGAGATGCATAGGTTTTGCTTTGACTTCATTCTTTGAGTTATAGATTTTATTTCACTGAGTTGGCTTTATGAGACTCTATTGAGGGGGAAAATATATATATATAGACTAAAGAATCTTAATGTGATGTTATCAGTAGTACTTTGAAATACTGAGGTTAAGTTGCTTTAAAGTCTGAAGACATCCTTTAACTTTTGTCTGTATCCTGTGAAAGATGAATTGAATGAAAAATAAAGAAACTATAATGTGCCATTTATAACGTGATGAAAACTATTGCCAAAGATGATTTTTCTAATTTTTGAGTGGCATCAGCTGCCTAGGCAAGGCCAAGGGCATTAATTAAAGAGAAGATGCTAGGCTGGAATAGTTATGTACCTTTCGTTGTTACAGAACCTCATTTGGGAGTTAATCTCAGCACTGTCTCCAATACCATTCATCTGACACTTGGTAAATGAGTTGTCAGTAAAGGTGAAAATATATTAACAGTGCAGATCACTTGAAATGGGTGCTCTTATGTGTTTTACCAGAAGATTCTTCCTTTGGTTAACTCAATATCTTTTCTGACACATTTTCGTGGCTCTAAAGTGTCTTTTATAGTGTGTCAGAGTTATGAATACTGATAGACCTTCTCCTAAAGTGCCCCTCAAGTTCACTGCCATTTGCTCATTAGGTTTATTTTTATTGCATGTCAGAAAGTGCCTCCTTTTAAGGACCTACTAATAAATGGGAATTGATGAGAACCGAAGCCCCAGAGCAGGCGGTAAATTCAAAGGCCTTAAATGAGGAGGTCTGTGAGGCATCTAAGACAAGGGCATGTGCCCATGGATCTTGATCTGCCTTACAGGGGATAGTTTATTTGATGTTAAGATTGAAGGAGCACACATTCCTCAGCAGTACTTGAAGTTCTGAAATGGAAACAGTTCATTTCCCCATTGATAAAAGGATATAATATGTTATCTTTTCAAAGATGTCTCCAGAATCATAGTCGATTGCAATTTATTTGTATGAGTCATGTGAACTGTAACTTTGCAGGAAATGTTAATACACTATTGCCAACTCTAACATAAAATGTGTAAGGTGAAGGTGGCAGGCAGCAGATGAAGATACAGAGGCAAAGAAAATGGCAGTGGTTATGAAATGGCCGTGGAGGTAGGGGCCGGTGGTATTTTCATTCAGTCATCCAAAGAACCTGGGGATGAGGTGGTAGCAGAGGAGGAAAGGGGTGGGGGGAGAGAGTGACAGCTCTGTCTCAGGTATAGGGCTCCCCTGGGCTGATCTCCTGGTCTGGGAATCTAACCCTATGCTACCTAGCTCTGGGATACTCCTGAAAAGCAGGAGCGTTTCTAGAATGCAGCTCTTTAGTTCATGGTGATGTTGCTGAACTGGTCTTGGTGAGCTCCTATTAAATGGGAAAAAAATGTAATTAAGCTTGCTGATAAAAGGAGATATAGAAGAAATGTTGGTTATGTGAGTTCCAACTGTGGCAGGGAATAGCTTGTTGACTCAAAGGAGAGACAGAAAATCAATAAGCCAGAAAGGTGTAACTACCCAGCCATAAATCATTGGTAAGAGAAGAGAAACCTAGAACCCTGAAGGCTTTTTAGAAAGTCCAAATCAGTGTTTCCCAATTATTTACTTATCACATTCATGGGTTGGCCTTAACATTCAAATCAACTCACATTTTTACGTAGCCTTGTTCAGTATAATAATATAGGTGATATATTAGCTTTCATTTTTTCTAATATATATTAAAATAAATACATAGGCATTAACATTAAAAATTTTGGAATTTTCTGTTTACTTTAAAATTTCGCATGTTCTGCCACTGGTACAAGTCCTGTGCTTTGGGGAATTCTATTCTAAATGATAAGAGCAAAGTATATGTCATAGATGTTGGAGACGACCTGACTAACAAGAATCAAAGAAAGAGACTTAATATTATTTGTTTGGAATTTAGGCCCTGCTTGCTTTCAGGAGGATTTAGAGGTGATTTAAAATTAAGATATGTATGCAATAAAACTGTTAAGGTAAAAAAATATAAATATCAGAACTTTGTGGAAGGAGGAAGCAAATATACTGTCCCTCCAGGCTAAAATAGTTACTATGTTGAGTATTAAATTTAGCTCTGTGCTTTCTGGAAAGGTCAGCATTCCATGGGCTCTGTGACCTCTGTTAACCCTTGTTACCTACGGGAGGTCCCCAAATGGAAAAATAGAGTATTCTTTTTTTTTTTTCTATGTTAAAAAACTTCAAAGTTTCCTAGAATGTCTGTTGAAAAATCCACAGACCCAGCCATCACTTTCAAACCTGACAGGTTTCACTAACAGGAAGAGTGGGAGAGTTGGATGTGTCAGGGTGAGCGAGCAGGCACAGGAATCGGAGAAGCTTGAAGCAGGGCTCACCTGGCAGAGGTGAGAGTGCATCTGAGGTTTGATGGCATGAATCTGTGGGCAGCCAGGACCGCTGACTTCTGTGCAAACCATTCCAGTTGCCTGTCGCTGTATAACACATCCTCTCAAAATGTCGTGCCACTAAAACAAGAATTGATTCATATGTCTTAAGGTCTGTGAGTGGACTGGACTCGCTGGGGCAGCTTTCACTGTGGGTTTTCCCTGCAGCTGTCAGCTGGGGCTGGAATCATCCGATCCTCAGGTGGGCTGGGTCTTCCTGGTAGCACACTGACGTGGCGAGCCATGGATACTGGCTGTCAACTGGAAACTTGTCATGTGGCTGTACTTCTCCCAGTATTGAGACTGAATTTGGAAAGAAACTGTCCCAACAGCAAATACTCCACAAAACAGGAAGCAGAAACTGCCAGGCCACGTAAGGCTGATGCTCAGAACTGGCACATCATGACTTCTGTGTTCTATTGACGAGAACAATCACGGGGCCAGCTCAGATTCAAAGAGTCGGAAGAAGTAAACTCTTGTAGGGAAATGGCAAGGTCACAGTGAAGGAGAGTACGTGAAACGGGAAATGTTTTGGTGACCATCTTTGGATGATATCATCTACTGCATTCTCCAAGAGTGTCTGCCCTCTGATGTCCAGGCAGATGAAAAGGACACAAACCCAGGAGTGATCTTGGTTTGGGGATAGCATTTTAGGCATGGTGTAAAGGCGTGGAGGCAATAAAATCTAAGCTGTGATGACTTTGGCATGAAAAGAAATTCATTATGTAATGTGGTGGCAGGAAAGAGAGCTGGACTAAAATTCTACTCCTGGCTGTTCCCTTTCTTAGCTGGGATCTTTGGGAGAGTAAGTAGCCCTTATGTCTTTGCATCTACAAAACAAGAAGTCAGAATTGGATGATCTATGAACACCCATTCTTAATGATTAGGAAACTATAAACGTAATGCTCGTTTGCCTGCTGTGGATCAGAGGGAATATGTTGAATTAATTGCTCACCAATTAAAAGAGTACATTTGGACCAGGGTTGGCTTTTCTGGGAATCAACAGTTGACATTAAATATTATCCAAAACAATTATAGATGGAATTGATTGTTACATTAGTCCTTTGGCTCTAGAGTCCTAGAAAAACGTTTCTTAATGATGTCCTATAACACACAAGCTTTTAAGTTGTCTTTAAGTTTTTCGTTTTTCCTTCTCTTTTCTTTTATGTTATTCACTCTGATCTGAACTCCGGTAAGCAGTCTCTGGCCTACTAACAGATGTGGAAGTCTATGATTTGTAATCAGAATAATTAACTCTTAATATGGGTTTGTAAATCCATATTCCTAGTTGTTCAATGTCTGTCTTCAAATAGGACCAAGTATATCCAAGTCTATGACTATGAATGGCTACGCATGAATCCCTGCTTAACATTAAATTAGATAATACGCATCTGTGACAAATTAATATATGATAGCTGAGTCTCATTGCATGGAAAAGAGGACCAAGTCAGTTCCTATTCTCTCTGCTTTCAAGGAAACATTGTGAACCATACACAGACCTTTATTTTGTGCTCTACGCAAGTGCAATAGGAACTTGTTGCTGCTGGGAATGTGCTCTCTCCAGTGGGCCACCCAGGAAGGGCTGCAAAGCAAATGTAAAATGGCCAGATACTTTTTAGATAGAGGTTGGAGGGGACCTAAGCATAGGATATATAGCCTTGCTAGCTTTTTGAATAATGACATGTTTAAACAATAGGACCAACTTGCATTTTATATAAACAGCAACTACTTCCTGGTCTTCCTGGGGCTTCCTGAAGGTCAATCCATCTTATTCCACTCATGGAAAATTGCTCCCTCTTGGGAAACTGCCCCTTGTCTATCTTAAGGAAAATGGCAGAACAGTTTGTATGTAGCATATTCCAAATTCTCTACTTAAATCATGCACTATCAACCAAACATTCATTGAGAGACTATTAGATACAAGGCACTATACCCGAAGACCATGAGAGTTTATTTACTCATTCTTAATTGTTTTTTGCCTATTCAAAAAATATTTTGAGTACTTACTCAATGCCAGGCTCTGTTTGCTGTAACAGAAGTCATTGATTTTCTACCTAAAAGCCATATACCTCATCAGTCACACCCACCCACCCACACACACACACACACACCCTTTCACAGAGGAATCCTGGTATTAATTTTAAGAACACCAACTCTGGGGTGAGACCACATGTACTACAATCCTGGTGTAATCACTGGCTAACTGTGTGACCTTATTTAAGTTATCTAATGTCTCCGTATATCCTAGATAATAAAGGTAACTGCTTCGTATGATTGTAGTGATGATTAAATGAGTTCATATACTATGTAACTAGTGGAACAGTACCTTACACATTGTAAATACTATGTAAGACTTAGCCATTACTACTACTGCTACTACATGGCATTTTCAAATGGTATTAAGAAAATGGCATTTCTTTGTTACTGCTTAAAGCAAATAAAAAAAGAAATGAGCCAAAAGATGAAGAGAAAGGGATTTCTAGAAACTTTCTATACTTTTTTTGGGCCCACTAGTATAAATAGTCTAGTTCTTCCATCCATAGATTAGACTTCCTCTTGCAGAATTTGCATCTATCCTGAGGTATAACTGAAAATTATAAGAGTTGCCATCAAGGCTTCAAACTCCAACTAATGCCATTTGGTTTTTACTGTCTTAAGGTTCAAAGATAAAACTGACAGACACATCTCTAAAGCTTTTGATCTTGGCATTCCAAGGAAATATTCAAAAATTCCTTTACCATTCCTAGGGAAGAGTAATAACACTAATGTAGTCATCATGAATAAAATCATTTATGATAAAATATTGTAAACAGAAGAAATTTTGTTTATTCTTTGAAGATATTTTGTCCTGAAGTAGTATCTTTGCGATGACAATATTATCAAAGAATGAAAAGTTTTTGGTTTGGTCTTGCTGATATAAGCATGTGTGTACACAAGCAGGGGGCGGTGGGGAGGTGATATATGCAAAGAGGGTCTGCTGATAAAGGGGCCATTCCTGATACCAAATAACTACTATATCTGATCCTCCCTGTCTACTCCCAACCATCCCCCAAATTAACCTGTTGCCATTGAATGGTTAGGCAGAGCTCGAGATAATCAAAGGTTTCCCATTGTTCTGCTACTACATGTGTTTAGAATTCAAGTCTCTCTATATCACATGTAACAGCCCAAATGAAGACAAAAAAGATCAAGTTCTACTGCTGTTAAAAAATAATAAATTAAATGAAAAAAAGTTGTTAAAATAACAATATTGCCCTAACCATAGTACAGAGGACTCCCAGGGCAGCTATGATAATGTTAGTACAGCAGTGCTGAGCCTACCAATTTCACACAAATGGCATAGCCCCTGAATTCAAATTTTGTTAAAGAGGAGTGTTCCTTGAAGCATATTTACTTCTTAGGCTTGTATCAGGTCCTTGCATTTTATAACACAAAAGTTGAAATTTTCTGGCACACTCAGATGTGGGACGAGAAGACAATGAAGCTATTCATTACTTTTGGCATGAATTCCTCTGTTCTTAGAAGAATCTTAAGTTGTCATTGATTTTAAAACATTTTCAGCTTAAAAACCCATACATCTATGTAAGTCAATGTGTTCATTCTGTGCTTCTGTATTCTGTTTCAGACTCAGCCACAAAAGTCAACTTTTGGCAAAAAGGATTCAGCTTCAGCAAAATACCAGATAGGATTTGCCCAAAGTTCTTCTCCCTTACATTTTAAGCCCCTGGCCATTCTGAGGAAAATACAGCCCACATGTCTCTAATTCACTTATACTTAATGAAGTGAAATATTTGTCAGTGGTCTGCTGTCCAAAAGGGCTTTTGAGATTCTCGAATAATTTTCTTTTCTCTTGTCTGACATGTCTACCCTGATCAGGTCCAAAAGACTTACTTGCTAACTAATGGTGTTTAAATAGTGAGAGATGTCCTTTCACTTTGAAATCTAATAAAATGTGCACTCTTGTTTCCACTTTTTATCAAAGAATTTATGACCTGATCATTTGAATATAATTTTGAAATACTTAACAAAGTCTTACTGAATTATATGGTTTTCTTTTGATGTTAAGACAGAAAAAAAGGAAAAGAACCCTGATAAAGTAAAACACTTTCCAGTTGGCCAGTGTGTGTCAGAATAAAAATTAAATAGTCACCTTTTTCTTTTGCTATTTGACTCCACTTTAGATAATTTAATGTAGAATAACAGTCTCCTTTTCTGGAAGTGGCATCCAAATAATGATGTGTCTTTTTCCATATTAAATATTAATATACATGATTTAATGTGGAAGAGTTGGCTTTCCCTGACCATTCCTCCCACCACAGTCATACACACCCAACCCCTATTACCCATATCTGATTTTCTTTTGAAAATAATGTAACACATCTGCTGCAATCTTGGGGGGAAAAAAGACGTAAATTCTAATGAAAGTCAGACATGTTGATGACAGTTTGCAGCCCATACACTTGAAAATACTGTGCAAGATGCAAAGGAAGTTTCATGAGATGACAACCCACAAAAGAGTACTATGTGTGAAGAACAGCCATGGAGCTATGGAATTGGAGTGTCAAAGCAGGAAGATAGAGACTGTTTTCCAGAGAAGCAGATTTCCGAACCTCAACCTTGATGTCAAATGGACTGACCCATGTCAAAAATGATTTTCTCTCTAAATTGAATTTCTCATATTATTATATTTCATCAAGTTTTCTGTACATATTCAATCACCTGGTTCTGGAGCTCTCCTATAGTAATGTGTTATGTTTTTTTTAGAATTGTCAATAAAGCATAAGACCTTAGAAAGGTTATATAGAAATGAAACATTGAGAACCACATCATCATAGAATTACGAGAGAGCAAAGAACATTATTGGGTAATTACATGGATGCTGGCGCAAGGGGACATGGGTTTAAATCTCACTCTACCATTACCACACATTCTCTTTGGGTATGTTACCTCTTTGTGCCTCGGTTTACTCAAACAAAAGAGAGATTGTACATAGTACTGATTTGATATAACTGTTGCAGAATTTCATAAATTACTTCCTGTAAGTCAGTATGTCCCCTTCACAAATAGCTCATCCACTGCACTCTCTGCATTGTCCCAGAGCACACTGCCTGCTGCTCTGTCAAGACTTGGCCAACTGACTCTTCAAAACTGGGCTACTTATTTACCTCCTCCTGGAGGAGATCCAAGGTTAATTTAAATCTAATGTCTTCTACTTAACATGACCTCAGGACTCCAGAAGTGATTAAACTATTTTTTTGGGGAATTATTGGTTTGAAATCATATCATCATTTTAAATGTCTGATTTCTATCTCTCCAATGAGAAAAGCAGCTCTTCAGAGTAGAAATATTTTACATTTCTCTTTTGTTTTTTGCTTTACCTTGTCTCCTCTGCTATACCAATATACATACTAAAATATGCAAAATAATGTTTTTAGTTCATTCATTTCTTTATCTAAGGAGGAACTGGTACTAAAAGAGGTGTTTTAACTTAGAAAAATTTAAATTGTGGTAAATACACATAACTTAAAATTTATTATCTTAGCCATTTTTAAGTGGACAGTTCAGTAGTATGAAGTACATCACCTTTTATACAACCAGTCTCCAGAACTTTTTTAACCTGTAAACTTAAACTCTTTCTCATTAAACAATTTCTCTCTCCCCCCAGTTCCTGGCAATGACCGTTCTACTTTCTGTTTCTAGGAATTGGATTACTCTAGATACCTCAAATAAGTGGAATCATACAATATTTGTGTTTTTGTGACTGGGTTTTTCACTTAACACAATGTTTTTAATATTCATCCATGTTGTAACATGTGACAGAAAATCCTTCCTTTTTAAAGCTGAATAATATTTCATTGTGGGTATACGAGTATACCACATTTTGTTCATACATTCATCTGTTGATGTACATTTGAGTTGCTGATGCATTTTGGCTTTTGTAAATAATACTGCCAAGAACATAGGTGTCCAACTATCTCTTTGAGAGCATGCTTTAACTTCTTTTGGATATAAAGCCAGAAGTAGAATTGCTATCAGATAATTTTGATAGCTAATAAATGCAGATATTCCACTGCTGTTGAAGAAACAATCGATACTTTATTTATTAATTCCATAACTAGTTACTCAATACAAGACACTGTGCTAGGTTCTGGGGAGATGTAAAGATCAACAAGATATGGTCCCCACTTTTAGGAAGTTGATTCACATGATTTTAACTTTCTGTTGTACTAACAATAATAAAATGTATGGGAGTCCTAAGAAAGGAGAAAAGGCTTCACAAAGGAGGTAACCTCTGATCTGGTTCTCATGTCATAAGTAGAGATTTACTGGGTAGAGGATGAAGGAAAGGCCTTCTAGGGAGAAGAAACAACAGGTACAAAGACACATGCTGTGGGACACCATAGCATGTTGAGATGATAGCTAAGTTGGTGTGGCTGGAACATGGGTCACATGGTAGGGACAAGGGACTGAAAATAAAAATGTTGAGGGCAAATTTAAATCTGACTGTGAAAGACACTAGATGACAAAATAAGAATTCAAAATTGAACTTCTAGGCAAAGGAGCTCCAAGAGGAGTCTGTTAGGAAAGAGTGCTGATTTGAATTGCTTCTGGGAAGATCAAAAGTAGGTAGTACAGAAGGTTGTACCAGATATAGTATATAAGAGGCCATTGAAAAAGTGCAGGCAAGAGATAATGAGGGCCTTCTTTTTGTTTAGTTATTTTTGGTAAAAGTGACTACTGAAAAGGGCTTGGACATAAAACCAGGCACAGCTAGCCTCAACTAAAAACCAGATGCTGAACACTTGCTTTTTACTCATTAGCTGTCACTTAAATTCTCTGAGCTCTGGGGTCCTAGCTATTCCTATTCATAAAATAATGCCCAGAGAATTATGAGAATTGAGGAAAGTTAATGTGCTTTGTAAACTGTCAACATGCTGTGCAAATGTAAAGTAATATCAATATTATCTTTATATACTCATCGACCTGATAATTTATTCAAAACAGTGCATTATTTTAAATGTATTTGCCAACTAACAAGGTATTCTATTTTCACTGATAACACAAGGTTGAATAAATCAAACCTCATTAACTAGAAGTTGGTTTTTTTCCCCAGTTGCTTGCATTTAAAATTAATGATGTAAAATAGTGCAGTAGAAAGAAAAGGGAGCTGACTAGTCAGTTTTGGTCGACTTGGATTCATTTTTGCCCATGTTTTCTCCAACTTACTATCAGTGAAGGCTGCAAGTTTTGGACATTTATGTAACCCCAAAAAAAGTTCTTCTTGTGTAACCTCTCAGTTTTCTGAACCACACGCACACACAAAAAAAGATGGAAATATGGAGCATTTGTCAGGATGATTTGATATCGTGCAGATGGGCATTATATAAATGCAGATACTGTTGGGATATTTAAAGTACCATGGATGCAAAGGAGGACATTTTCACTTCAAACTGACACAGACTGTAGACACAATGATGATAATAGGAGTTAGCAAGACTGTCCATTTATTCCATGCATTAGCAGCCCTGAGTTGTACATTTCCCAGTTACACCATACGCGGAAGGCATGGCAGCCCTTGAAGGGTTTTTATTTTTTTCCCCTATGAGAAGAGATAGGAAGAAAATAGCAATTATTTTTTAAAACTAGAATAAATTTGCTAAGAATTTGACTTGGAAAAGTAAAAATGGGATTATGACTACTCTTCCTCTCATACACGACGAGTCAGGAGGATAATGGTTAGAATGATTTGCAGGGAAAATTTTAACTAAGCAAAACAGTTACATGTCAGTCAGAAAGTAAGTAATAAGTTGTTTGCATTGAGTGGGTCATGTGTTAATATTTTTGGCACATACAATTTGAGCAAGACAGTTATCCTTGATACACAGGGTAAATTGCTTAGTATTCAAATACACCTTCAATTTGGGGGAGTAAGTGATGAAGTTCAAAAGGTGGCATGCTGCCCCTCATATTCAGATATAGCTGCAAGTGTGTACGTGAGGGTCTGCCATAGAATCCTGGATGGATTGCTTTTATTGGCTCTATGCCTAGTTTATGTGCCACCTAGTACACCATCTTCTCCAAATCAAAAGCCTCTGCCTCAGTTTCCTTTGTCATAACGATATCATTTTTCCTTTTAAACACTGTAAATTTATTATTTTTTTACCTCCCAATACTAGTTGGAATTTTATTTATAATGCATACCCCTCCTACTTCCAGAATAAGCCTAAGTCAGAATTGCAGAAACATTTTAGTGCATATCTTAGTAAAGATCTGCACATATTATGACTTCTTTCTCTCTCAATCTCTTCACCTACCTGTGGAGATATATGTCCTTCCTGTCTCCTGTTATCCAGTCCCGTTGGCCACATTAAGCTGGTTCCTGCAGTTAGAGGAGACTAACTACAGTGATGTAAATACTCTCTCTATCAAAGGACACCATTTGGGTGAATCAATCCCAGTGGAATAATTCAGATAGCTTTTCCAAGGCACAACTTAACATTTAAATGTGACTGTTACAAGCCAGCAGAGGCAGGTTAGTCAAGTTCAAGCAAAACTCAGGCCCAAAAAAGGAGTGATAAATACGACACTGTGTAGTAGCTGCTGCCACAAGTCAGCAGGAAATCTCCCACAACAGTTTGATGTAAGATGCACCAAAATGAATGAACGAATGATAAGTGACCTCAGACACCCGAAGTCAATCAGTAGAGAAAACAAACCAGCAAAAACATCAATATATTAATATTACTTCAAGCCATGCCATATTCCTCACAGTCACAAATTCTTTAATTGGTTTCATATATTCCATAGCAGATAAAAGCACCTGACTGATAACACAGAAAAAGAGAGCAAGGGCCTTTGTGAATGCATCCTGCCTTGTGTTAAAGGGTCCATATGCTCACCCTAACAACATTCCGCTCTCAGCTCCTACTTCTTAAACACAGATGAGAACAGCTTAGATGGTGGTGCCACAACTATAGTAAGATGCATGGTCCCCTGCAGGGAGCATGCTGCCTCCCAGATGGCATGAGAGTATTTGCTTTTGTCCTTTTGGGTGCCCCGCCTCCAACCCCAGGTGAACCTCCTTTTGGAAAAGCAGCCCCTTTTCCTTGTGTGCAGCCCTGGTGGAAGCTGGTGCCCATTGTCCTCTGGATGAGCTAAGGGGCCCAGACCACGCCCACCCTGTCTCAGCACAGCCATGGACATGCACTAGGTTCAGCCTCAGCAGATCAGACACCCGTTACTGGAAGGGGCATTGAAGGAGTAAAATGAGTCACACCGTCTCTTCCTGCTGCAGAGTCTCTGCTTCTGTTCCTGCCCCCAGCTCGCCAGGGTTCCTCTCTTGTTGCCTGCTTTTCTGCCTGATCCCCCAGAGTCCCACAGATATGGTTGCCCCTAGAGTTTTCTAAGCAATCATAAAATTCACTTGGGCTCCATGTGGGCAGAGTCATTTCCGGTGCTTGCAGCCGTGTGCCCTGACCGATATTAGGATAGTAAACAGACGTGAACCTTGCTTGCAGTGGTTACTGGCTACCCAGATTCCTTATTCTAAGGGCTCTGTGAGCTCAACCTGGGAGAACTAGATCTGATAATTGGGAAACAAGTGTTAGAGGTCACAAATATAACACCAGGACACAACACTGCAGGAAATGATCAAATGAAAAGCAGATTTCACTGTTAATTCGGTGGATAGAATGACCCATGTTAACCTCACCTCTAGACAGGATAGATAGGCAGGTGACTTTTAAACTTCAGGATGCCTAAGGATCACCTTGGAAGCTTGCCTAAAAATTCAGCACCCTAATCATCCTTTCAGAAATACTCATCTAAGTGGTATGATTTGAGTCCTCCTTGACTCCAAGAATCTTCCTTTCTCACTTTGAAAGTTCCTTAACATTTTTATGGAAGAGGGAAACATTGTCTATAAAATAATTCTGTTAAGAAATATAATAAACCAGCATACAGTAGAATTATATCCAAAGTAACCTTAACCTGTTAGGATTCAATTATGCAAGTTTAGAAAAGGGGAATAAAACATATGGAGAGAAAAACAGAAAAAACATTGCAAGCAATTCTGCCTGCCCTCTAGGAGGGGCGTGTGCCCTTGATCAGCCTCAGCATCATCGAGCCTCTCAAAGTGACCATCTCACCAAGCTGCAGGTGGCTCTCATGTCTTCAGGTGTGTACCTTTCTGACAATACAGCCCTCAAACACCAAGCAATTACTTCACCAGATAGCCCACCAAACAAGCATCAACCTGTTCCAAGCTGTCAGAGAACATACCACATTGGATTTATTAAGCTTCCTTAAGATGCTTGTAGGGTAATTTTGCTAACAGTGATTTTCAGCTAAATACTAACTTCAGAACTTGATCTCCTCATAAGATGACTCTGCTCTTATAAAATTCAGCATTACCGTGTAAAGCAGGGGGTCAAGGCCGTCACTCCGGAGCCAGATTCATGGAGTTCTAGTTCTTGCTCTGGCATTTATTAACTGCATGACTTTGGGCAAGTTGCTTATCCCTCCTTAGCTTTTTTTATCTGTAAAATAATAGTTTCGCTTTTATCAGGAGGGAATCCAGCTCACAGGGTGTGAAAACCACACTCAAATCTTGGTATAAATACAGAAAAATACAATCCTTTCCCCACCTTCCTTCATCTCCCAAGGCCAGAGTCCTGCAATATTTAGTGCGATGGACTCACGTTGCCGCATCAAAATTCAAGCCCAGTGAAAGCCAGTAGGATGCTGGGAAAACATCTGCTTTCCTTTCACTTTGGCAACCACTGTGGCTGTAAGCAAAGCCACCATCGCAAATTTTCACATCGGGGCTGAAAAATTCAGCTAAGCCTTTTAGTTATGGAATCACCATAGTAGGAACCAAGTCTTAGGATAAAACCAGAAGTCTTCACTGACCACCAACCAGCCAAGGCTGTATCCCCCAGTCATATCTCGAAGCATCCTGTATTTCTCCATGATAATACTTATCACAATATTATTTAAATCATTATTTCATGTCTTTCACTCCTCTGTCCCTGCTGTCATTTAGCCCCAATGCCCCAGAATGTAAACTCCATGAGGACTTATTCGGTCCAATATAACCAATGTTGAACACGGTGTTTTGAGCATCACAGGCATTCAGTGAATATTTACTAAATGAATGAATTGATGGGTGAATGCCAGTCACACACATGTACAAATTTTAGGTATTTTCTATTTTTCAGGTTGAGGCAATGAGTAAGGAATGAGACCAATATCCATTTCTATATTGTCAGTTTGAAAGTCAGCCATGTGCTTCATCATGCTAAGTGTTCACTCAATTCATTTGAATGCAGCAAACACTTCCTGAGTGCTGCCATGTGCTACAGTGCTCAGGACACAGAGGTGCTCTGGACAAGTTCATCCTCCCCGACAGCCCCTGTTCTCATCCACACACACAGGTGGGGAAACCTTGTGTTTTCTTTCATTAAAGAAGCATTTGTTAGATGAGAGCCATGTGCCCTGTTAAGTATCTTTAATTCTATTTTTCTTCCTGAGCTCTCTTTCAAAGCTATAGACAGGGACTCATGCTCTTTTTGTCATGTACAGTGTGACTTTGTGAACAATTACAGTTGACGCTTGAACAACAGGGTTGAACTGCACAGGTGCACTTATACAAGGATTAAAAAAAATTATTAATAAATACAGTATAACATGGTAAATTTATTTTCTCATCCTTATGATTATCTTAACATATTCTTTTCTATATCTTAGTGTATTATAAAAATACAGTACATAATACAGGTAACATACAAAATATGTGTTAAAGGACTGTTTATGTTATCAGTAAGGCTTCCTGTCAACATTTGGCTATTAGTAGTTAAGTTTTTAGGGAGTCAAAAGTTGTACCCAGATTTTAGACCATGTGGGGAGGCTGGCACCCCTAACCCCCATGTTGTTTAAGGTTCAACTGTATTTATTTGCTGCATGGGTATAGATGGCTCCTTCTGGGTGAGCCACCTGGATCTGCGGCAATATGTGTTTGTTGTTTATAAACCAGGCAATACTATGGTTAAAAACTTTGAAATTTCAGCTACTCAAATGCATTTCTTACTCTCCCAAGTTTTTTGCAAGTTTAATCGCTCTCCAGGGCAACTTTCTTCCACGTATGAGGGATCTGATCATTTCTATCTTGTGGCTCTGCTGTCTCAACCTTTAGCTTGCAGGGTTGCCATGGCAGGGGAAGACAATGAAGAACTCACATTGCTCTTCTATTCATTAGCCCAGAGAGACATTATTACTATAGTCCATGGAACAGAAAGAGTCATGTGATCCTACCTAATTATAATGGGTTCAGGAAGGAGAGAAGAACTACAGTTAAGCACTGAAAGTCTCAACCATACTATTATATTATACTGTTATCAATAGCAATCCCAATCAGTAGCATAAACTGTGAGGTTATCAAAAACCACAAAAGCTGGACTATATGTTTAAGAGTGTCTTCCATTCCCCTACATTACCCGAGAGGAGACTAAGGCTAAAAGATCACCCAAGATTTCAGAACTAGTTAGAGGCAATACAGAAATGAAGTGTCAAGAATCCCTATCTAGTATGTTCTTCCTTCTGTGTAACAACCCTCTCACAACACAGTTGCCAGGCATTCCATGTGGTCTCCCTTTCCGTAGGAGGCAGCAGAATCAGATAAAAACAGAGCCTTTATGTTTTAATCAGGGCCAACTGTCTCCTGTCAGTTTATTAAATGGAGTAAGAGTCTTCCATCTAATTTAAGTAGAAATTTCAGTTCCTTGGACTTTCCATTTTCAATGCAGTATGTTATTTTCAATGAGGAATTCAGTAGGCAGGGACTAAATTTGTTGAGCCCTGAGGCCTGAATTTTAAATTTTTATTAAGTATGTATGTCACCTGTTACATATCAAGCACATATTGTTAGATTTGGTTTGGAAAATGGCTGGCATTTATCGGGCATACATGAGCTGGATTGTATCTTATAGCACAGTGAGCTTGATTTATGTTATTCTTCTATATAATTTTTATAACATTAAAAATAGATTTAAGATTTGGCAGTTTAATTTCCCAATAGAACTGAAAACATATTTGACAGAGGGAAATTTTTAAAGATAATATATTTTAAATGACCTGAGTTGGGATTTAGTTCATAGGAAGTCAAAGTTTACAGAATTGTCTATCTCCCATCTTTCTTCATAGTCCTTTCTTTTCACTTATCAATACCAAACACTTATCTACTCAAGGGCCCTTTACACCCTGACACCAGAGGTGACAGAGAAGGTGATGGTGGCAAATATCTTCTTGGCAGGTGATGGGAACTCGTGATCCCTCAGACTGACATCAGCCAACCCCCAAAGTGACCTTGAATGCGCATGTATACTACGATCTCCAATGTGCTTATAGAGCCCTTTTAGGGAGCAGCAGCCAGAAGCATGTCCTCAGACCATTTCAAGTTCCAGTCAACAACCAGCCAGGACATTCCCTAGGAAACTTTTTTCTGTCCTCAGGGGCTCCTTCAACATGGTCCTGCCATCCTCTTCAGCAGCCTAAATAGTTCTGACACACTTAATTTTCTCTAAGTCACCCTTACCTTAACCAAAGGGGGGGGGGAGAGAAAGAAAGGAAAGAAAATTAAATTAAAAATAGGATTAAGTCTCAGTTTCTTCCTCCTTTTTAAATTGTTTTGGGGTTTTTTCATTTGTTTTTTTTTTTTTTAGCCCAGTGCCCTCCAGTTGTTCATGGAGTCCGGTGACTTTTTTATATCCAATGCCAACATCAGCCTGCAAATTGTCTAGCATGCAGTGCCAAGAGACCAAGAAATTGGCAGGTGCCCTCTGATGAATATATACGTTGTCCTCCCTTTTCTGTAAACTAATTTGCTTTTTGAGTTGGTGTGACCCTCCCCAGTCTAAGTCAATACCCCAAGTGGGCATTCTAGGATGCAACTCAATATGTTCCTGCTTAGCAAGAGGACAGCCAATGATAGATCTTTATCACAATGGTATACAAATTAATTGGGAGTAGAACAGGTAAGGCTTGTCAGAGTAACTGATCCCATTCAACAGAATGTCTCATCACGTAGTCCCACCGAGCACAGCATTTGCCTGTGAGTTGCCATATTTACCCTTGATACCTTTACCTATCACCAGGTCCTAAATTACGAAGACCTTGGTTAGGTCATTGAACTTCCCTGGGCCCCACCCCTCTAAGCTACATAGTGGGGATCCTGCTATACCTGTTTTTCTTTCTCACAGGTAGGTGAGGATACAAGTGAGATGACATAAAAATACTTTGAACAATTATAAAATAATGTATAATAATTATAAGCTTATTCGTTGCTTGTGAAAGTATTAAATGGTACAATGATTGAAAACCCATTTGGAGTATTAGTGCATTGATTAGAATTATATCTGGCTGGCTGTGAGAGAAAGCCTAAACAACAGGGGCTTATATAAAAAATAAGTTCATACTTCTCGAGTAAAGTCTCAAGGAATGAAGTCCTTTGCTACTAAGTTAGCTCCAGGAAGGTCCCCAGGTTCTTTCTAGTTCTGACATCCCTACAGTGGGGCCCTTATGCTCACAGTCCAAAATGGCCCCTTGACCTCTTATTATCTATAATTCTGATACTAGTAAAGAGGAAAAGACCAAAACAAAAGAAAAGTCAAATATCTTTCTTTCTCTCTCTCTCTCTCTCTCTCTCTCTCTCTCTCTCTCTCTCTCTCTCTCTCTCTCTCTTTCTCTCTCACACACACACACACAGACACACACACACACACACACACACACACACACAGGGCTATCTTTTACAACAATTGACTGAGAACTGTTATATACATTTCCACTTACATATCATTGGCCAAATCATCACTCATCACATTTAACATCAAGGGAGGTTGAGAAATGCCTGCAGACATCCATCATCCATGTGTCCAACTGAAAATCCAGGGAGAATGAGTTTTTGGATTGGCAACTAGCAGTTTCTGCTCCATCTACTAAAATTGAACATGCACGTGCCTTGTGACCTAGCAAGTCCTCATCTTGGTATATGCCTTAGAGAACTTAGAGAAGCCCTTTCACTTGGCTAGACAGAAAAAAGTTAGAGGTGTTTTCACTGTGGCACTATTTCAATTAACAAAACTGTCCATTCGACTGACTTATTTCACTTAACATAATAGTCTCTAGGTTCATCCATATCATTTCAAATGGTACGATTTCATTCTTCTTTATGCATTCAGAGAAGAGTGAATAAATAAACTGTGCTTTATTCTTACTGTGCAACACCATACAACCTACACAGTTTTAAGCAATTAATCTTATTTACTTAAACCAGACAACTTTGAGGGGGAAATGGCAAGTTATAAAAGTATATACTAAGTATGTTACTACTTATGAACATTTAAAAATACATGGAGCAATGCTATGTCTTGTTTACAGACAAAAATACATTAGTAGAAAATGTTTAAAATATGTTTGGAAATGGTGCACACCAAAGGCAGAAGAGTAATTACCTTGGGGTGGGAGGTGGGGAGATGAGAGAGTGGGCTTTAACTGTATTCCATAACATCTTATTTAAAACAAACAAAGGGGCCGGCCGAATGGCTCAGTTGGTTAAGAGCTCACTCAAGAGTGCGAGCTGAGCTCTGAGCAACAGCAGTTTGATGCCCAGCCCGAGCTGAGTTGCCACTGAGCTGCCAACAGGTGGCAGGATGGCTCAGCTAAAAAAAATAAAAAATAAAAAAATAAAACAAACAAAAACAAAGAAAGCTCTGAAGCAAAGTGGAGAATTGTGAACTTCTATTAAGTCTGGGCTAGGAGTATTTGGACATCTGTTGTGTGATTTTCATGATGTTTGAAACATTTCATGATTATGAACAAAACATTCGCTTGTAGACTATTAGGCAAATAAAGGTGGTCCTGTTGGTGGTAGTTGCTATTTCTTGTTGCACTATTTCTGCAGCCATGAGGTAGGTCCCAGCTGAACATATAGAACGGACAATGTAGAACTACTCAGAGGAGCTGTAGATGTATACCGACTTTCAAAAGTCATTTGAAAGGAACTTTGGGACAACTTCCACCTTCTGGAAGTTTCCCTGAACAAAAGGACCAAGAAGCAGAAGGACCCAGTGCTAGCCTATTGCTGCAATATCATCTTCTGCTTCTCATTCTTCATTCTCCATGCTCCATGCTCTATCATGGCACCAGTTGTTTTTGTGAAGCCTCTGTCATTTCAAGTGCATTCTCATCTGCAGCCTTTACCCCTGCTGTTTCTCCTGCATAATGTACCTTGCCTCATGCAGCCTCCTCAACATTCAAGGCTCAGTTTAAAGGACATCTTTTCAGGAAGGCCACCCAGGATTACCCTATCTGAAGTTGGTCCCCCAACTCCTATCTCCATCACTCTCTATTCCATTGCCATGCTTTTATATTTTAAGTTATTTGCATTGATTATCACTATCTGAAATTATTTTAATGATATTTTTATATACCTGTCTTCTCGCACAAAGCCCAAGCTCCAGGGGGTCAGGCGCTTGATCCACATTGTTTATTACTATATCACCAGGATCTAGAATAGCTTGGTACTACTGGCTCTCAGTAAGTAGTTGTTGACTGAATAATAAATGACAGCAGATATTACGACCTCTAAAACCAGGAAGGGAAACTGCATTTTTTTCCTACTTGGTTAGGAAATTGCCTAGAAGTCAATAACCTTTAAAAAGCATGTTTCCTTTTTTTTTTTTTGTAGGTATCCATCATTATAATATCATACAGAATGGTTTTGCCACCTAAAAATTGTTCTGCTCCACCTATTCATCCCTCCTCCCCTTCTCCTGAATCCCTGGCAACCACTCATCTTTTTATTACCTCTATAGTTTGTCTTTTCCAGAATGTCCTATAGATGAAATCATATAACAGATAGCCTTTTCAGACTGGCTTCTTTCACTTAGCAATATGCATTCAAGATTCAAGCATGTATTTTCCCATCTTGATAGCTCATTTCTTTTTATCACTACTGTAATATACAGAGGGTGCCAAAAAATGTTAAGAAAGGAAAAAAAACTGTATTAAAGTTGTAATACTCGATATACCAATAACAAAAGGTGAATACAAGTCATGTGTATACATTTTTTTTGCCACCTCCAGTATACACATATATATCAGTTCCTTTATCCATTCACCTACTGAAGGACAATCTTGTTTGCTTCCAATTTTTGTCAATAATAAATAAAGCTGCTATAAATATGTATGTGCAAGTTCTGTGAGTATATAAGTTTTCAATTCATTTGAGTAAATACATAGGAGCATGATTGCTGCATCATATGGTATGTCTATGTTTGTAAGAAATTGCCAAACTGTCTTCTGTTGAGGGCCATGGTCCCCAATATTGAGGGGCATGCAGGCTGGCTTTAGTGGGCTTGGTGAATCATAAACTTGTCTATCTGCTCCTATTGTTTCCTTGCTGCACCTGGAAGGTGCTCACTATTTACTAAGGAATGTGGTGAGGATGGCCGGATCCTTGGGACACAAAAGAAAGATGGTTATCTGGGTTAATGGAAGAAATCGGCTTAAGAAACTAACCAAGGTTTCACTGACCTTTAGACTATTGGTAAACAGTTAATGATCTACTGAGGTAATGCATATTTTTCCTACATGTACCCTTGCACGTACCCCCTACCTAATAACTGTATATAAAGCCTGTGAGAAATAAACCGGAGAGCTCTTCCTCCATTTTCTGTCTTTACTGTTAACTCGTTTCTGTCTTTATTTCATCGCCTAAGCCGTGTCCACCTTCTCGAACCCTGGTCAGCGGAGGCTGGTCCCCCGCAGTCTTCCAAAGTGGCTGTACCATTTTACATTCCCACCAGCAATGATTGAGAGTTCCTATTGCTCCACATCCTTGTCAGCATTTGCTACTGTCAGTGTTTTGGATTTTAGCCATTCTAATAGGCATATAATGGTATCCCATTGTTGTTTTAAATTCTTTAATGACACATGATATTGATCATCTTTCATATATGCCTATTGTCTTCCATCTGTATATCTGTTTAGATTGTTTACTCATTTTTTTTAAATTGGTTTCTTTTCTTATTATTGAGTCTTAAGAGCTCTTTATATATTTTGGATACAAGTATCAGTGTGTTGCAAACATCTTCTCACAATCTGAGGCTTACCTTTTTATTCTCTTAAGAAATCACTACTTTTTATAAAGACAATCAATTCAATCACCTCACCTGGTGTGTTTCTAATGTACTCTGAGAGTGCGTGATTCATTGATTGCTCCCAATGCCTGGTTTCTGCTGCTCCACCCATTTTGCTTCCTGTCATCAACACTAAAGAGTGGGTGGGAGGTAAAAATATTGGGTACTATATCAGTTTCTGTGAATGCATTCTATGAAAGGCATCCATTTAAACGTTCCTAGTGGTAAACTCAAGGCTTTGTGCTCATCTCCATTCCAGGAAATGGGGCAGAGACCTGTACCTATAAACAAGATACAGCTTATTAACTTTATCTCCTTTGTTCTACATTATCAGTTTCTGATTCTATTGCTCAAGATTCTTCCCTTTGGTAATTCTGTGCCACCCCTTCCCATCCTTCAGAAAGGGGGGAAATTCAGGTGACAATACTGTTACAGTTAATTTTCACTAAGAAAACACAAATTAAAATAAGGAGTGGTTCATGGAGAAATTTCACCAATAACTATTGTTAAAGAAAAATTTTCTGTTCATTTTATCTGAGGATTATTGAGACACATGATAATCATTTATTAACATAAAGGCCCATAAATAAATAAACAAACAAACTAGTTTCTTTTAAAGTCTTGGCAATTAACCATCCTCTGCCTCCATCCTAAATTATAAATCTTTCCACTGATTATTCACCTGTTTATCAATTGTAGCTTTCAAATACCACCCTGTTTTTGGTCTTATGCATAGTACTTCTTCCAACAGACTCCTACAGGTACAAAAAGGGTTTGTACAAGTTTAGGGGTTCCATGACAGATCCCCAAATAGGATCTCTCTCCCTTCTATTTTTCCTGGTTTCTGTCACAGTGAGCTCAAGTTCACAAAGGAAATCCCATTCCTGTGATAAAATTTGAAATGGTAGCTGTTATTTAACAATTTAGCATCAGTTATTTTCAAAGGGAAAAGAAGCTAAGTGTTATTTTTAAAAGGGAAAGAATCCAATAGAAAACAGAAAATTATAAATGTTGCTTAGTTTCCAATTCTTGAGGGAGTGGCATCCAGAGAAAACAAAATGCCTCATTTGCATGTAATTTGAATGTCCAAAGGGGACATCTTTTCCTGATGGAGTAAACATGCTGTGAGGTTTGCTTATAGAATTTTCAGAATAGCCTCCACAGGAAAACTGTTTTCTCCACCAACTTGCCTCTGTGCCTGAAACTCCTATCAGTTATGTTCTCCCTCTCTACTTCTGCATTCCTTAAAAATACTCCCCTACTCCCTACGGCTACACAGAGAAGCAGCAAAAGTGATAACATACCAACACATTATAATATTTAGGCTAATGATACATCGGATTATCAATAGCTGGCTTTGTTGTTGTTGCTGAGTAGTATTTCACTGTATGTATGTTCCACAGTTTGTTCATCCATTCAGCTACACTGGTGACTACTCAGGTTTTTTTTTTTACATTTTGAGACTATTACAAATGAAGCTGCTATGAACATCTGTGTACAAGTATTTGTATGAATGTACCCTTTCATTTCTCTTGGATGAATGTCTAGGAGTGAGTTTGCTGGAGCAGGATTGGTAAATACATCTTTAATTTTACAGAAAATGGCCAAATTGTTTTCTGAGGTGGTTTTACCATTGTCCACTCTGACCAGCACACTGTCTGAAGGCTCTGGTCACTCCACATCTCCACAACCAGTGCCTTTAGAGGAGGCACAGGAGTAGACAGAGGAGGTGATGCAGTGTAACGCCTTGTTGGGCTTCTCCTATGTTGGGAGGTATCTCCCAACAGCTGACCGTCTTTTGTCTACCTTACTCACCTCTACAACTGCCCAAGTGGGAACTGTATCCATCACCCTGGGGCCGGCCCAGTGGCGCCACGGTTAAGCACTGGCTTGGGAAGACAGTGGCCCCGGTTCGGGTACCACTTATGAGGGCCAGTGACACTGCCCTCAAAAAAAAATCTCCATCACCCTGGCTGAGGCAAAGTCCTGCTTAGATGAGCAAAGATGTTTGCAACCTCTTTACCTATTTCCTTCCTCTGCCTTTTCAGATCCCTCAGTCCCCCTCATTCCTGTTTGCCTTAATTTAAGTCCCTGTACCTCCTTTGTTGTCAATTAGTTGTGCCCTCCTTGTTTGTCCTTTGCCCGGTGGACCTGTTTTTACCTTCTTTTTTCATGAATTCATGGACTTGGGCCACCTACTTTACTCCGACTGCAGGCTTTATTCTTTGACTCTTATTGCAAACTGGCCTAAGCTAATTGGGTTGGATTTATTTTGACCTTTTTGGCATATAGTTATAGTCACCATATACAATTACAGCCATGGCTTCTTCCACAAGAGCAAGTTTCTGACCGAAGTCTCCCAATATGCTGACATTTATTAAATAAATTTTTACTAGCAGGTAGGTACAGAACAGTTTGTACAGCCTGTTCTGGAAATTCAATGAAGCTCTAATTCTCTGTTTTTTAAAGTGTGTCTATGATGCCTTGCACAAAAGGCTCACTAGAGGCAGATGAGTCAATATTCTAAGAGCAGAATTTCATGGGCCTGATAACCTCATTTGCACCAATAGCTAGACACAGGGTAGAACTACAGGCACCATACAACCTTGAAGGTACAGCCTACAAAGGGCCAGCCTGCTAGGTTCTTAATTCCTATTTATGGAAGTGTGAGTGGAGGACATCTCTAAAGTATTCCACCCATTCCACAAATACTAAGAATCCCACTCATTCCACCAGTGAAAGCCTACTTCTATAGTTCATTATGCTAATTGATGAACCACAGATTTAACCATGAAAACTCATTTCCAGCTTTCATTCTAGCATCTGGTGCTAATCAAAGATAAATATACCTGAAACACTTGTAGTATGCACATTTTAGACTGTGGATCTCTGATAAGATATCATCTGCTTACCCCGGGAAATGGAATTTCTATTTAGCATGTCACTCAAACTAAGCAGTACTTACATATATATCACACATGTTTTTTGTTTTTTTTCTACAGAAGTATTTTAAGCTAAATTACAGATATCATAACAACTCTCAAATTCAACCTTGGAATAACATTTATTAAGCACCCACTACATGCCAGGCAGTCTGCTAAGTATTTTATGATTACATTTATATTGTTCATCTAGAAAAGTACAATGACTCAGTGAAGTAGGTGTCATTGTGCTTCCCACTTTTACAAAGAACTCTAATTTACCCAAAGTTGTTTTACCCAAAGCAATAGAGCTGTAGTTCAAATCTAAGTCTACCTACCCCCAAAGCAGTATTTCAACCATTCACAATTTAAGTGATATAAACACATTTGTTGTATCTATTCAATCACTGTTTATTAATCTTTCTTATACTTTTTGGTTAATAGATACTAACCTTGGATAATTTGATACAAGCACTTGCCTCTCTCCCCATCAAAATGGGCCTACATGGCTCATTCTGCCAATAACTTCAGGGTTTGTGAAAACTTCCCATTTCCTCCCTATGCCCAGCATACATCCCAGATAAGAATCCCTGCAATAGGGCTGGCCAAGTGGCTCAGTTGATTAAGAGATCGCTCAAGAGTGCAAGATCTGAGCAACAGAGTTGCTGGTTGGATTCCCAGCCCAAACTGAGCAGCAGCTGAGCTGCCAACAGGTGGCAGGATGGCTCAGCTGAAAAAAAAAAATCCCTGCAATAAAGACTGTTAAATGTTTCTCTAGTTCAGAATTGTAATCTACACTACTTGCTCTGATTCCTCTGTTTTTATATCTGAAAGCATTACTTTTTTCTAAGGAAGAGAAGTTCCTTATTTTTCTCTAGTAGTGCTTCTTATTGCATTACATTAAAATGCCCCAGACACAGGCAGTCAATTTGCATATCTCAGTGCAGAAACCCCTTCTTGGTGGCTATGCTTTTATTCCTTCTTGGTAACTACATTTGGTAACTATGCTTGCAAGATACAGTTTTCCCTAAATTCATACCCAGCAACTATATCTAATGGCTCTGCCCACAGCCCCTGTGGAAATAAGGTCTCTACCCAAGGCTACATCCCTGCCCATTTAGGAGTCAACTCTCTGCTGTCCAACACGTCACATCAGAGAACTGGTCATGAAATAGCCTCATTTTCATCACCGGAGAATAACCATACACCTGTATATTTTTGTCTCCCTCCAGGTTCTCCAATAATTTTGACTTCATATGAACTATCCTAGGCTTGGCATGCTGCCATGGCTCTGTGTCATGTGACCAAGGGCCTTCTCTAAAGAGGATGCATGAGCTACTCGTTAGCATAATTTAAACATTAAATATGAAAACAGTCCCCCAAATGCTATGAAAACAAATAAACCACTGAGACACTACTGAGCAAATACCTAACTGCTGAGGCTCAGACAAACAATGGACTGATTAGCAAAAACGCATTACTAGGCTCAGTTATATTTCACACAGTATTTGACAATCCATAGGGCCCACTTCTATTTCCCCATAAATAAGATATACAATTTAATGGTTCTCTTTTATCTCACACATCATAGTGAATCTGTGAGAACATCACTTAACCTCTTCAATCCATCTTTCAACTGCTGTATACTTACAGACAAGAATGAACAGAAATGTAATAGTTTTGATTTAATTCTATAAATATGTACTTTTGTGTTGCCTCTGGTAAAGTGGAAAAACTATATTCAAATACAGAAAAATTGTTATTGCCATACATTAAGAATGACTCTGAAGCTTACTGAAATACAACCATTATGAAATTCAGCATTTTTGGTACATGTTGAATCCATTTCAAGGTATTTCATTATTTGGGACCATTAGAAGAACCTCATCACAATCTAGGTTTTCCAGTAATTCAATCTTGAAGCAATGTGTAGAGATTAGAGCATGAAAATGAAACTCCAATGCAAACTGAACATATATGAGTTTTATGCTAGGCAGAAATTAATGAAAAGTAACCTAGTGTTATAACTATTTGCTACTTAGAAAAAAAAATGAACATGTTTTTTTATCACCCGGCACTGATTCTTCAAAAAAGCTATTAGCTATAAGGTGATGATGAAACATGTTTTGGCAAAACCTGGTACAGGCAACTTATTGAGAAGTTGCGTTTTCTAAGAAACTATCTTCCCCCTAACACTTTTTTCCCTCTAACATTTCAAAGCACTTTGATATTAATTTTAAATCCCATTTACAAAATTTAAGAATCAGTGGGTCAATCGATTTTTCTCATATATAAAATGGGAGCAATGATAGTGACTACTCAATTGGCTTGTTGAGAAAATTAAACACAGGTAATGTATGTGCAGATCCTGGCATGGAAGACTTTCAGTTTCAGCTCCCACATGGAAGAAGCTTGGAAGGTGTCACTCCCATATTTATAACAAGAAAAGCATGGATAAATTAAAAATCAACAACTTTTCTAGATCCATTAGAAAACTGAGGTCACAAAACAAACCATCACTGACAATCTGGCGAGATAGGTACATCTAGAGAGACACAGCCAAGATCTGCTTACAGCTGGAGCCATAAACTAGTAATAATACATAAATGATAATTCTGATGGATTTTTGAAGGCTAAGTTTGGACTAACATGAGAGTGAGAAACTCTTGGGGACTAGAGTTTTAAGGAGGCTCCCACACTTTCCTGAGCTTTGCCTTCAGGAATCTCACAAGGTTCTCATGGTGAAGATTATAAAAAAATATCCCCAGTTCATGGCTCTAGCTTTGGCAGGGGGTGGAGAAGAGTAATCATTGTGTAATAAGCCCAGATCTTCTCCATTACAAAAATCTGCCTTCCAGGAGAGATTTATCTCAGCTGAGGGACAGCCCTCCAACACTAGCTCTCAATAGCCTTCCTGTTCTACCTAAGATTTAAAAAAAAAAAAAAAAAAAAAGGTCTACAGAGGCCAGGCAAAGGAATGGTGGGGAGGGGGAGAAAGCTATACCATGGAAAAATATCTGTGAAGGTCACAGACCAGGGACACAGGGTCATTAAAAGACTGAAAGTTAATCACAATTATAGAACACTTTCCTTTTCCCATGCCTGACCACATCAACAGAGCTTCTGATGGCATAGTATAGTGACAGATTACAGCTAAAGAGCTGCAAGATGTAGACTCTCTGAGGAGGAGCACTTAGGGAAGCCTGAAGTCAAAATGGGAAACAAAATCTCGGACCCTGGAGAAATTTGAAGCCTCTGGTATCTATGGCTACAGTAAACATTAAACACAGTCCAATGACTAGACAGATTAACATAAATCCTCACACCAAAATTCTAATTATTTCACTTCCTATTAGTAAATACAACATATACAGCTTTCAATAATAATAATAATAATAATAATAATAATAATAATAATAAATTACAAGGCTAGTGGGAATGTAAAAGCTATAGTCACATTGGAAGACAGCTTGGCAAGACAGATTTGTACAAAGCTAAATATAGGCTTAGGCTTACCATATAATCTGGCAATCATACTCACATATATTTACCCAACTGATTTGAAAACTATGTCCACACATAAACCTGCAAATAAATGCTTCCAGATCTTCATTCATAATCACCCCAAACTGGAAGCATCCAAAACGGCCTTCACATAAGTAAATAGATAAGCAAAATGTGTCATACCCATACAATGAAATACTGGCTCATGGAAAAAAAAATGTGAATTAACTATCAAGCCACCAAAAGAAATGGGTTACTTAAATATATGCTGCTCAGTGAAAGAAGCCAATCTGCAAAGGCTAAATAATTTATGATCCAAATGACATGATATTCTCTAAAATGTAAAACAATAGAGATTGTAAGCAGATCAATTTTCTCCAGGGGTTCAGGTCAGAGGCACAGGAGATTTTTTTAAGGGCACCCAAATTATTCTGTATGACACTATAATGTTAGATACATAACATGATGTACTTGTCAAACCCCATAAAATTTTGTAGCACAAAAGTAAAAAGAAATAGATAGATATAGATATATAGATATATAGATATAGATATAGATATATAGAGAGAGATATATAGATATATAGATAAATTAAACAGGTTGGAGGTCCCTAGGATGGAATGTGGAATGTGACAAAATAATCTAACTGTATTATGAATACATAAAACTACCTCACTGAAGGAGGTAGAGGGAAAAGGATCTTACCTATGTAATGGTGGAAATGAGTAAAGCTTACATGACTAAAGGCAACAGAAACTGCATATAAGCATTGTATTCTAAGTGATAAAATTGTTTCACATGGAGTTATGAGTTAACAATTATGCAACTATGATAGGTAAGCAGAGGTTGAGACTAGAATAATCCATCATGTAATGGATTAAAATTGGAGACATCGGTATGAATTCATATTAAGCTAAATGCAGATGCTGATGGCTACTAAATGTAGAAATATATATATATATATATATATATATATATATATATATATATATATAGAGAGAGAGAGAGAGAGAGAGAGAGAGGTTAGTATACACATGGGTTTCCTTGCTCTGTCTACTGAAAGTGCCAAAAACACAACACTCCAGTTAGCACACCTAGCAAGCAGATCTTGGTTTCTAATTCTCCATAAAAAGAACCAGAGATCCTGGAGAAATGGCTGAGTCCAGGACTGGTACAGGAAATGTGTACAAAATGAGCCAGAAGCATCTTGCAATGCCAGACATAAGGAAGTGCTCAAAAAAGAAAAATAGTAAAGAAACCCACAATAATCAGGACATGTTAAACACACCCAGGAGACAACCAACAGAGCTCCCAAGTGCCGAAACTGGTGCAATTTAAACAAGAAAATAAATAACGTCATGCTAAATTATAAGGCAAGTATCTATGAGTTCATATCGATATAAGAAATGATTAAATAAATACATAAATTAGAGAGCATGAACAAATTCACCATGTAGAAAAATTCTAAATAATTTATGTAGCTATTCCATGATCAAGGAAGTACAATGTAACTAGTCACTTTTTAAAAAAATTATTAATAGTTACAGATGTACAAAACTATGCAATAGTTATCTTTTTCACCCCTTACAAAGTGACTACCCCCTCTCCCTTCCTTTGTCCCCCCCACCCCCAATATCATACATATCTATTACAATTCCATTAACTAGTCACTTCTTAAATGTGCGTTGTAGGTAGTGACTTTGTTCCAAAGAATAGAGTGTGGAAGGGTTTGAGGGGGAGGGGAACTTGTGACTTTGGAGTTGAGAGAACTGACACACAAACCTCAGTCAGGTGGTCAAGTTAACAAGAACAACAGTGATATCATTTTAATAGTATATACCTTTGATGTGATGTAATATGATGAGAATGACACTTTACCTCCATTGTCTTCCTCCCAAAAGCTGCAACCTCAGTCTTTTCATAAGAAAACATTAGACGGATACCAAGAGAGGAACATTCTACAATCTATACCTGACCTTACCCATTAAAACTGTTAAGGCCATCACAAATGGAGAGTCTAAGGAATTGTCACAGCCAAGGGGAGCCTAAGGAAACATGACAAACTAAATGTAATGTGGCATTCACAGTAGGATCCTGCAACAGAAAAGGGACATCGGTAAAATCTAAGGAAATATGAAGAAGTGATGGATTTTTGTTAAAAATGTATCAACATTGGCTTATTAGTTGTGACACATGTACCATTTTAATGTACAGGTACCAAATATACCATTATAATGTACTTATTATTAATTAGTAATAGGTGGAATTGGGTTTGGGGTATATGGGAACTTTGTATTATCTTCTTAATCTTTCTGTTAACCTAAAACTATTCTAAAATTACAAGTTTATTTTTTTCAAAATTATATGGCCTTGTTTCTACCTTATGGGAAGTACTCAATAAATGTCAACGGTTATTATCTACATCACAAATACTACATAAGCAGGAATCCCTGAGGTCAAATAAAAGTCAGATCATTATTAAAGGTTTAAGTAGATTATTAACAGTAATTAACCTGAATAATTCAGAATCTGAAAAGAATTGCTAACCCATAGATTAGCCAGTTTACCAGTCTCTCATTTTGCTTGTAAGAGTCAACCACAGAATAAAGTAACAGAATATGAGGTAGAAAAAAAAGCAAACTTAAATGATTTACTCTCTTACAACACAAAAGAAAAAGATTTACTCTCTTATAGCACACTGTTACAACAAAAAGTGAACAGTATTACTTCCTATACCAAATGCCTTGTATTGCTTTCAAGGTGATGCCATCCAATCCACTTCTGAGGGCTCACTGTACAATCCTCTAGGGTCATTTACATTTCAATAGTGAACTCGTGTAAAGATCTGAAGATCCTTAAAATATAAGCAGGCATCCACTACTACTGAGGCTCAGAGAGGTTCCTGAAAAATATGGAAAGAGATGAGAGATGTGAATAAAAATGATAGACTATTTCATGACAAGAGTAATTGAATTATCTGCTTAGAAAAAAATTACTCCCATGCCTTGACATTCATCCTTTTCCTCATCTTCCAAATAAATCCTTTGGAGAAATTCTGAGTTGCTGCAGAAACTGTCAATTGACCATTCATTTATAATCAGGGCCATGCAGCAGGAGAAAAAAGTGGCAAAGCTTTATTTTCAGTTCACTTTACAAATGTAAGTGAATCATTCAAATCCCCATAACTCTGAATGAGTCACGTAGACATAATCTCACCTCTGAATTCAGTAAACCTCACCCTACCTTTACATGTGTCTCTTTCTGGATAAATTACAGTTGCTAATATTTGCCTCCACCACTTTTGGTGTCTCTTTGGACAAATTAGAAATTTAAAAACCCATGAATGGCCCTAATTAAAGGTTTCATTGCATTGTAAATAAAAAAGCAGGCACACAGCCTTGTCTCTGCCATTGCCAGTCTAGGTCCACCTCATTTTAAAATTTTATGGATTAACCCAAAGCACTGTGTATGTCGACATTTTTAAAATAAATACTAAAATCATCTATCAAAGATGAATTTAGAGTATAAAAGGATCTGGTTTTTAATACTCCGAAAAGGAATCTGTCCTCCATTAAGACCCTTGAACCTGGGTCTCCTCAGGATGCCCACGCAATAGCATGCACACAATGGCTCCACTGGCCATAGAACATAGGCATCAGCCTGACTTGTTAGCTGGTCAAGTTAGTCGTGGGAAGGCTCTATTTGTCAGCACACAAGTTCCATTCTTAGAAGCACCTGCTCTATCCTGTCAATGAATCATCTCCAAAGTGTAAATTTATACTAAAGTATTGGGCTGTTGGAAAACTCATGACGCATTTTTGCAATGAAAACATAGAAAAATACACCATGACTTTTCCGACAGCCCAATATATTCCCCACCCTGCTTCTAGAATTCTGTATTTTGATAGCAATGCCTAAAGACTACCAAAAAAAAAAAAAGTTCCATGAAATTTAAAATTGTACCTCTCTTATGGTAGAATTTTAGACTGTCAGATTATAGAGCTAGAGGAAATGCTTAGAATAGGTTTTTGCTCAAAATCCCTTGAATCACACTAAACGGGTAGCCTCCTATTCTGCTGTCTCTCAATTATTTCCTTTTTATATGGCTTCTTGCTGCATGAAATAATGTGACTTTATCTGAATTATATTTATTTTTAAGAGTTTTAAATATTTTGAATGGCATTTTAAGAATAAAATTTATATATAATTCCATGCCATGAACAGTTTTGTTTCAAGTATTTTTACATAACTATTCTTCATTGTAATCAATAAATTTACTTCGTATTACAGAATTGTACACCTGAAACCTATGTAACAATTGTCGCTGCAAGAAACTTTAATTTAAAGAAAATACTTCCTGTGTTTTACACTTGCCAAAGTGTTCATTCATTCAACAAATATTTATTAAATGTCTACTATGTTTCAGCCACCATTCTAAGTATTGGGATGCATCACTGAACAAAAGTGACAAAGTTCCTGATCTCATGGATTACATTCCATTGAAGGTGAGAAAGATATAAACAATAAACATAATACCCCAAAATTGTATGTGCTATTTTTAATAGCTGGATAAGAAGAAGAAAAGCATGGAAGGTTGGAGAGGTGGATAAAATTTAAGATAATAAAGAAGGGGTAGGCATCATTGAAGAATGACATTAAAGCAAAAACTAACATGAGGTGAGTTAGATGTGTGGTTAGGGGAGCTAGGGAAAATGACTTCTGGATTGAGCAAATACTGCCAAAGGCCCCTAAGTTGGGACTGTGTCTTGCATGGCTGAGGAGAAGCAGGGAGACCAGTGTGGTTGGGGCAGAGGGAGCAAAAAAGGATGATATCAGAGGTAATAAAGGTTAGAAAATATAAGGGCTTGACTTAACTATTTTGTGATTTTGGACAAATGGTTAATCATTGCAAGGTTCAGTTTAATCTGTGAAATGAGGAATAACCAACTAAAAAAAGAGCTACAGCTAATAAGCCAATAATGGAGAAAATTGGAATAATAAAAATTAATATAAAACAAGGCAAAAAGAAAAAAAGGAAAGGAACAAAAATGATGGGACAAAGAGAAAACAAATAGCATGATAGCACATTTAAATCCAACCATAAATTAATGGTAATTCCATTAAATGTAAATAGTCTAAATATTCCAATTAAAGAACAAATTGTTCAATTAAAAAAAAACAACAAAGACCCAACTATATTCTGTCTGTCAGAAACACACTTTAAATATAAGCCATATAGAAGTTCAAAGTAAGAGAATGGAAAGAGACATATCATGCTAAATCTAATAAAAAAAAAAGTGGGTGTCACTGTATTAATATGAGACAATGTAGATTTCAGAGTAAGGAATGTTACTGGAGGAAAGAGAGATGTAGCACAATGATATAACAATCTTAAATGTATCTGCACCTAAAAACAGAACTTCAAAATATAGGAAGCAAAAATTTACAGAACTGAAAAGAGAAACAGTCAAATTCACAGTTGTAGCTGGAGATTTCAAAAACACCCTCTTCAACTGAAAGAACAAGTAGACAGAAAATCAGTAAGAGGACTTGAACTACACTATTTACCAACTTAACCTAATTGACATTTTTAGAATACTCTGCTCAAAAATAGCAAAATACATATTTTTTTTAAATGTACATATTTACCAAGGTAGGCCATGTTCTGAGCTATAAAACAATCTAAATAAATGCAAATGGATTGAAATAGTACATTGTATATTTTCTGACCACAATATAATTAACAGAAACCAATAATAGTAAGATATTTGTAAAATCCCCCAAATATTAGAAAATTATACAGCACATTTATATATAACTCATGGGTCAAAAAAAAGTCACAAGGAAAATTAGAAATTATTTTGAAGTAAATGAAAATAAACATAACATATCAAATGTGTGGAATGCAGCCAAACAGTGCTTAAAGGGAAATGTGTAACGTAAAGCACTTATTAACAGGAAAAAAAAAAAAAGATATCAAATCAAATCTAAGCTTTAACCTTAGGAAACTTCAAAAAGAAAATCCTAAATCCCCCCCAAAGGAGGGAAGTAATAAATGTAAGAGCAGACATTAATGAAATAAAAAGAGAAGTATCAATGAAAGCATAGCTGTCTTTTTTAAAAGTCCTATAAAATTGATTAACTTCTAGTGAAACTAATCAAAGAAAATTAATTGCCAATATGTAAAATGCTGTATGGATCATAACTACAGATACTACAGACTTTAAAATGATAAGAAACTAGGCCGGCCGAGTGGCTCGGTGGTTAAGCGCTGGCTTGGGAAGCCAGCGGCCCCTATTCGGTCCCACATGTGAGGGCCAGTGATACTGCCCTCAAGAAAAAAAAAAAAAATGATAAGAAACTGTTTTGAACAACTTTTTGCCAATACATTTTACAACTGTAATAAAATAACAAATTTACTGAAAAATAAACTTCCAAAGCTCACTCAAGAAAAAAAAAAAAATCTGAATAATCCTGTATATTTTAACCAAATTGAATTCATAGTTTAAAACCTTTCCGCAAAGAATACTCCAAGGCCAGATGGCTTCACTGGTGGGTTCTGCCAGGCATTTAAGGAAGAAATAATACCAATTCCACATGAACTCTTTCAAAAAACTAAAAAAGAAGAGAACACATTCCATCCATCTCATTTTGTGAAATCAGAGCTGACCTGATACAAAACTAGACAAAGATCTTGAAAAGAAAGAAAGGAAAAGAAATAAAAAAGAAAAGAAAATTAGAAAGTAATATTTCTCATAAATATTAGCAAACTGAATCTGAGAATATATCAAAAGATAATACGTCATGACTAAGTTGAGTTTATTCCAGCAATACAAGGTGAGTTGAACATTTGAAACACAATCAATATAATTTACTATATTAATAGACTAAAATAAAAATTATATGATCATCTCAATATATGCAAGAAAAATATTTGACAAAAATCCACACCCCATTCTTGATAAAAATGCTTAGCAAACTTGGAATAGAAAAGAGCTTCCTCAATTTGTTAAAAGGCATGTTTTGAAAACTCACAGTTACTATTACACTTATTGGTAAAAGATCCCGTAAGATCAAGAACAAGAAAAGGATTTTCCCTCTAAACACTTCTATTGACATTATACTAAAAATCCTTGCCAATAAGGAAAGAACAAAGAAATGAAAGGCAGACAGATAGAAGTAAATAAATAAAACTTTCTTTGAAGATGATGTGATCATCTATGTAGAATATCTTAGTCAATATCAATTTTATTTATAATCCTAGCAACAAACAATTGGGAATTTCAATTTTAAAGTACTATTTACAATATCAGGAAAAGTGAAATGCTAGGGATAAATTTTACAAAAGATGCATAAGACTTGTACACTGAAACTTCAAAATATTGCTGAGGAAAATTAATGATGATTAATAAATATAGACCTATATCATTCTTAGGGATTTGAAGACTCAATATTATTAGTATGTCAATCCTCCACAAACTGATACATTGTAATTTAACTCAAATTTCAATAGGGGGCCCGCCAAGTGGCGCGGCGGTTAAGCGCTGGCTTGGGAAGCCAGCGGCCCCGGTTCGGTCCCACATGTGAGGGCCAGTGACACTGCACTCAAAAAAAAAAAAAAAAATTCCAATAGGAACTCTCGTAGATTACTAGCAGAAATGCAAAATGGCACAGCCACTTTAAAAGACAATCTGGCAGTTTCTTGTAAAGTTAAACATCGACATGGACTCACCATAAGACCATATGTACTCCTAGGTGCTTCCCAGGTAAACTGAAAATTACATTCACACAAAAACTTTTACGTATTTATAACAGCTTTATTTATAACTGCCCAAAGGTGGATGTAATCAATTCAATAAGACAAACAATCCAATTAAAAGTAGGCAAAAAAGAATAAAATAGAATTTGACCAAATAACATCCAGGGATGGAAAATAAGCGCATGGTAATATATTCAGCATCACTAGATATCCGGGCAATGCAAAGTAAAGCCATAATGAGATACCACTACACCACCTAGTAGAAGAGTTACAATTACAAACACTGACACTGCTCAGTGTTGGCAATGAACTCACATACATGCCTGGTAGAAATCTATTGTAAAATGATTAAGCCTCTTTGGAAAAGAGTTGGCAGTTTCTTAATAATTCTGCAATAAACATTTGCTACAAGGATTTGCACACACATATGTTTTCATTTCTCTTGGGTAAATTCATAGAAGTGGAATGACCAGGAGGACTTTCTTAAGTAGTGAGTGATGGATCACATGGTAGACATATGAAGAAGGAATTACTTTCCCAGAATTCCCCAGTCAGAAAATAGGAGGGCCAGTGAAAAGCAGGAAAGTGAACAGTGATCCCCCAAAACCAGGAACGTTGAGGAAATTGGTGTGGAAAGGGAACTGCTCTGAAGGTGGGGGAAATAAAAAGTTCTATTCTCTAACATAGCCTAGAGAGGTATGGCCCCTGGAAAGGGGCTGAGGGGAGGAACTGACAGTTGACTTGTAGTACCACATTCTTTCAAAATCAGCTATGGGCCAACAGGCAAATTCATAAATGTAATAGAATATAATCAGGATGCATGCCCCTCAACACCCACAAAACCTCATGTGGTTCCAGAAAGTCTTTTAGGCTGAACCAGCCTTAGAAGCCCAGCAACACACAACAGCAGTGAGTTGTGTGATGAGACTGGGCATGGGCAGGGAACAGTGACTTTTTGGCAGGAGCATAAGGTACGCCAAGGAAAATAAGATTGCAGACATAAATTGAGGCCAGACGAGGAAGGGCTCTGACTGCCCTCCTTATGATTCTATTTCTATGGTATATTTGGTGCTTAATTCTAGGATTTCACAGTTGGAAGAACAGAGAGCAATCTGTTGTTAATAAATATATGATCGATTCACATTCTACAGTGAAGCACAGTTGTGTCTATTTTTAGGGCACATACTGCTGTTGGCGTTCATGACAGCCTGAAAGTGCACTACCGAGGCCTTACTGCAAGGATCTAACAGGGTGTCTATCTCCTGTATGCACCCATACCTTAGTTACTATCTACAAATGATTTAGAAGAGGAGCCCAGCTCCCTTCATGACTTTGCTCATACTGTTTCCTCTGCCAAGATTATCCACTCCTTGCGTCCCTACACCCACATCCAATGATTTCGTGGTTAAGAGAATGGACGCTCGAGTCAGAGAGTATCTGGCAGCATAAGAGCTCATAGCTGTTTCTGCTAATACCCATCCTTCAAGCTCACATGTCGATCCCCTGTTATTTTCTTCCTCTCCTGTCCCCCACATCTCTCCTTCCTGAGCCATAGGAGTCTTTCCTTCTTCTGAAAATCCGTATCGCTTTGCCAACGTCTACGTTTTCGTTGGCAATTTAATAATCTGCCTACGTTCATTCTCGCCCTTACCAGATGGCGCGCTCTTTGATAGCAAGGCCCGTATCTCTTCTGCCTTTATATCCCTCACTGCAGCGCCTGAGAGGATGTGCTGCCGTAGGATTTGGCGTAAATGTTTATTGACCATGAAGTCATAAAAAGGCACTACTTAGCTTTTAAAGATATTCCTACTCTTAGTATAAAAACTGAAATTTGGTAACAAGTGAAAGCTAATGACCATGGTGAAAGTGTTTGTGACTGTATGGGGGTACTAATATTTGAAACTGATCTGCCCTCTCCATGCTGAGATAATCAAAAGAAACAATATATGAAGAAACCTGCGCACCCATGCAGTGTATGATAGCTATGCTGATTCTGCAGGGATGACAAGGAAAAACCATTTTGTTTTGTTTTTGCTGAAGGAACATATGATGTTCATTAGCATAATTTTATGAGAAATAATTTTAAGAATTCCACATTTTTAAAGAAAACGCTAGTAATTGTTTTCTTGTTTATTCTAAATTACAGGAGGAAAAATTTATTACTAATTCCTCAATTATTTCATTATGCAGCCCTAATAAAAAAAAGTCCTGACATCTCCATTATGTTTAGCAAAAAAGCAAGGCATTGAATAAGTAAATTTGACTGAAGTGATTATTTACTTAAAACACAGAATATGCAGAAGGCACCTCAAATCATATTTTTCTGGTGCCATACAATAACATAATTGTGCAATTAGTAATAAACAGCATGCAGGAATGACAAATGTTTTATTTAAAACTTGGGGAACAAAAGCCCATCGCTTGCGCTTTTTCCACGCGAACAAAATCCTGTGGTATATTAATCAAAGGGGCTTTTTTATGCCTCTGGCAGCAGTGTTTTAAAGTAAACCCTTAATATCAGATCCCAATCCCCAGTTTCAATTTGCTTTCAATGGAAAGGACATTAGAGTTTATAAAATACTCCGTGATTACTTTTTTGAAGGCCTGAAATCTTGACATGTCCGTGACTTTTGCTCGCACGGCATCAATATACAGTGGTGGAAAGAGCAATACCCATCGCGAACATTGCCACATTGACTTATAGAATCATGCCCTTGAGAAAAAGCCGGGGAGAAAAAAGGAGCACCAGGCAGTGACAAAAATGAAATAGAACTGTCATCTGGCAGTTCTTCATAGTCCGTCAAGAAAACTATTAAAGACGTACAAAGAGCCAGAGAGTGCTTGGGCAAAGGTTGTTAAGCCAGCACTTCAAGGGCAGGTCACTGCAGGCTGCTCAAGACATAGTGACCAGGGCAGCCTGTGCTCACCGAGGCGGAGGCCAGGCAGAGGCAATGGAGCTTTCCATCCCTAGGTAGTGGGAGATAAGAAATTTACAATAAACTGTCAAGGAACTCCTCAGTATGTCCTTTATCTAGTAGTAGAGATCACAGATTATTTTGGCCTGTTTAAGAACTACATTAAGTGCTGGTGTGGTGTCACTGGTGCCAAGTTCAAATCTCACTCTGTCCCTGGCCAGTCTGCTGCAGCTGGGCTAAATTATTTGGCTTCTCTGAGCCTCAGTGTCCTCCGTTTTCACACATAGGAAGTAGGAAATAAAAACTTTTACTTTACCCTTTTCCTCATTTGCATCTGTTCTATTTTCCTTATCCAATGCCTTACTTCTCCTCAGTGCCCGCCTCATTTGAGAGTTTCCTAAATCCAAAACCCTTTAGATCAGATATGCTTTGCTGACCAACAGTTAGCTGGTCTGAAAAAGCACTGGAGTCCTTATGGAAATCAAGGAAACCTCCCCTAACCCACCTCTCCATGTCTGTCTGTCTGTCTGTCTGTCTCTGTCTCTGTCTCTGTCTCTCTCTCTCTTACACACACACACACACACACACACACACACACACACACACACACCCTTCTGCCCTGAGGCCCTGCATATCAGTTTTCTGGAGGGAATGTCCTTGTCCCTGAGGCCTTTGTTTAGCCCTAAATTTATTCTAATTGTCAGATTTCACCTAGGAAAGGAGGAGCAGAAGATGCCACATCCAGGAATGTAGGACAGATTTGGGGAATATCGCTTTTTCTTCATGTCACCCAACACAGATCCCTATTGCTCAAAATAGGATTGGGGAAATTACCTAAAAATGGACTAAGCACAAGTCTCGCTATGTACAACATTGTCGATAAGTATAATTTGTCCCTAAATTTCATTATGATTTGAGGTTTCAAATAAGTAACAAGACATCTAGACTATGGAAGGCAATAGAACAATATGATTCAATTTATAGAAATTAAATTGTTAGATTCAGTCACATGTAGGCATTAAATCCCTAAAGTGACTGTAGGAATAATGGAAATTCAAATTTTATTATATTTTTGTTGTTAAAAAAAAATCACACTTTTTATGGCCATTTAAGCTCAAAATGGTGTGTGTGTGTGTGTGTGTGTGTGTGTGTGTGTCTGTGTGTGTGTGTCTGTGTGTGTGTAACCACCTTAACAGACCTATCTAGAAGACACTATGCCTCTGGATGCAATTTAGAATGATCACATAATCTAAGAAAAGGAGGGATGTTCTCAAAGCAATTTTTTGAGATTGGGAGGAGAGCTTATTATGATCTCCTATACTATTTATATCTTATCGTCATTTTATTCTTAACATGCTATTATTCGTCCCAAAGATTTATTTTTTCCAAATAGAGAGTACCATGTCCAGAATAATTTTTGGCTTTTATTATAATGGAGTTTTCATCTTCTGTTTAGGGGGCTATTTCAGAGGTATTCCCTTCATGATTCTTATATCCAAAAAGTATACTTATAGACTTACAGCAATAATGATTTTTACAGTTTCACTAATCTCTCATGCAGATGGGACATATTTTATTCTGGGCTCTCCCCATGTTTTTTGGCAACACCGAATATATACTATTGCAACCCAAAATATTTTATTTCTCATAACTTTAGAAGGGTATGTTGTAGAATTCAACTTATAAACTTGGCTACAGATATAAGTAGAACAAACAATATAATACCAAAAACATCAGTTACAAAAGCGTAATATAAAATGAGTAATTTCCTGCCGAGTAGCAAGTACGGAAACCTGCTGTAGAATCTAGTATTTTTGGGCAGATCATCAGGGGCCATCACCACAAATTGTCACTGTATACTTTTACCAGTGATTCAAAGCTTATGCATGTAAGATAACTCTTACCAAAAAACAAACAGAAACAAAAAAAACAAAAAACAAACAAACAAAAAACCTGATTCTTCCCTCTGGAAATTTACTTTTCAAGAAGGTGACAGACAACAATAGGCAAGGATAGCATTTAGTTTACACATTAGAGTTTCTTGGTTTTGCTTTTGGAGGGTAGTACTTTTTAAAATATGTTCCTTTTTTGCATTCCCCAGTTAATGTAATCTATACATTCTTTTTCCTGCTAAAACAATGCAAAGCAAATTGCCCTGACTGTTCATTGTGACCCCCCATAAAGGGCCATACACATATAACAAATTAGCAGAACAATGCAGGCTATTGTTCATGTCAATGAAAACTTAATACTGAAGTTTTATATGAGTTAATAGTCTTGCCCAATTATGCTAGAAATCATATGCATGCGGTATGATAATAATAATAATGAGCATAAAGAGAAGAATGAGAACTAATATGCATTTTACAGGTGTTCGATGAACATAATCATATTTAATATTTATAAGAACTCTATGAAACAGATACTAGTATTTTCCCCTTTTTACAAACAAGGAAACTGAGGCACAGCAAGTAACCTGTGTGAGGTCCCATAACCAGTGAGTGGCAGGTTTGGAACCCTGGACTGTTTGAGTCCAGAGCCTTTCCTCTGATTCCTGCACTTACAAATTGGAGATATAGGAAACACACACATAGGAGAGCTCATGAATATGGTAGCAGAGCACTACAGATCGATTCTAGAATGCCGATATTTGACTAGAACCATGGATTTTTATGCTAACAGTGCAACGTGGGTAGTAGCTATAAAAGCGATTTATAAAGAGAGAAAGTGATGTGAGTTGGCATCGTTGCAAGAAAATGTTGAAAGAAGATGGAACCTGAGAATGAGTGACACCTACATCAGTTGAGCTTGGCGTGCAGGGTGAGAGATTGTACACAGGGAATAATGTGAATACAGGCAGTGGGTGCAAGTTGGACATATGTGTCTTTGGGGAAAGGACAGCTGAAAAACTGCCTCAAATTGCCCCAGCCAATCTCTATTACATTTTAATTGAGTCCCAAATATTACATGGAACATACTTATATGTTTTAAAATGTTATTTATCGGATATTCAAATTTATTTGGACAGCTGATTTTTTTTTTCTAAATCTGACAACCCTACATAATACTTAAATTTACCTGATTTTTAAAAATTGTCTATCCTCCCCACCCCCTTGGCTATACAATATACACTCCACTGAAGCAGGGACCTTACCTATCTTGTTCCTGCCACCCTATCCTCAATAGGTAGAATAGTGCCTGGCATGTGTGGGTACTCAAAAGATGTGAATGAAAAGGGAAAAAAAGGATATTTGTTTGCTTGGTTTGGTTTATTTTTTTTTTTTTATTTTTTTTTTAACAAAGTATTTATTTAATTCGAAAGTTACCATGTTTGAAAGCAGAGGGACAAAAAAAAAATTTAAGAGTGTGTTGGAGAATGAGAAATGGGGTCCAGAGAGGCAGTAAGTATGAAAATATAAACCTAAGTAAACTGGAAAGCAGGAAATGCAGGGCACATATGGAGAGGCTTTGGGGGTGGGGAGAAGGAGGCAGCCAGCCCTTACCTGGGAGGAATAGGAGCAGAGAGAACAGTTTCATTGACAGAGATAGAGAAAGGTGAGGGGAACCATATCGGGTTTTTAAAAATAATTTTAATGAGACAAGCAATGCAATATTCTTAGAATTTTGGTTAAGGACTATAATTTTAAAGAAAGAGAAAGAGAGGCCCTCTTAAAATACTATGTAACCTGATGTAGATGAAAAATGACATAAATAACAACAGATGTTCTCCTTATAACTCATTCTTTTTTTTTCAAAATACCAAGATGGATTAGAAATGTGCAAAACAAAAGAGTCGAACTAACCCAAATTCTTCTAATTCTCTAACTGCAGAAACAGGGCTGTAACCAATTTTGCTTTTTTTTTTTACTTTAAAAAGGGGAATAATTTTATCCAGACTAGTACTTCCATCTATCAGCCTATGAAATATAATATTATGGAGTTGCTCTTAACTAAAAAGTCAAATTTCACTTGGGTACACATTTAGGCTATTTAAACAATAGTTCTGGTAGATGTATTTAGAGACTTTCACTATCAAAATCGGATAATGCAGACTCTTCCCAACTCATTAATTTGAAAAATCAAGTTTCTTTAAATCTACAGTAATATCTTGGTGTGCAAGCATGATTCATTCCGGAAACAAACTATTCGTATTGCAAGACATTGCTCGTTTACCACGTTAAAATGTATTAGAAACATTTGCTTGTCTTGCCGAACACTCCCAACCCAAGTTACTTGCAATCCAAGGTTTTATTGTATGTCTCTGTTTGTTTTTCTCTTAACTATTTGGCACCTGCCACTCTTCCTCTATAGGACAATCTGGCATAAGATGGCATCTGATGTAGCATAACACGGTACATACACAATTTTAGCTTTATATGTCAACATTCTATAATGTTCAGTCAAGGCCATCATCATTTCCAGATGTTTCACCACCTGAATCAGATTTAAATCATGGTAAAATCTTTGATACAGATGTTTGAGAAATAGAGAGGAGCATGTATGTTCAAATATATCATCTCAACCCAAGCTCAAAGAACACCTTCTCTCCATCCAGGTTGCCAATTTCAAAATGCACAAAAAGTATCCTCTTCCCCAGTGGAAACTGTATCCTACCTTCTCCTGCTCTGTTTGTGCAGCAACATGTACCTTCTCTTTTCTGGGGGCCACCAATGGGTTAGAAGTACTCAATGTCATGAGCACTACTGGTAGACAAAAGTGATGACTCTTGGGCCAGCCGAGTGGCGCATTGGTTAAGCACTGGTTTTGGGATGCCAGCGGCCCCGGTTCGGATCCCACGTGAGGGTCAGTGACACTGCCCTCTACAGCTAACAACAGCTCCACCTGGAGCTGGGCTGTGCGAGCCCCGGTGACAGTGTAGGCTGCAGCCCCTGCTGCAGTGGGCTGCCATAGGCTACAGTGAGTGGCCCGCAGCCAGCGTGAGCAAGCTGGCAGCCAAGCGTGAGCTGCCAATAGCCGTGGTGAGCGACATCCAGAGGCCAGCGACTGATCTGCCTCATCCGGGAAGAGCGCAATGACGATACCAACAGTGAAGCAACATCCTCCGCAACTAAACTGAAGAACAAAAAGACAGCAACTTGTCTGTTCCCCTTCCCCGATTCCCCAACGCTGTTCCCCTCCGCCAATTCCCCAATAAAATCTTTTAAAAAAAAATTACCAGATAACTATTGGACAACCATTTTTTGCAAGATAAGATGCTCTGAAGGTTGCGAAGAAGTAATAAATACGATTCTTGCCCTCACTAGCGTAAGCCAAATTGGACAGATAAATATGACGAGGTTAACTTGGTACAAAATGTAAAAAAAATATCAATTTAAGAGATAGTGAAAAGATATACATATATGCATTTTGACAATAAATTGAGGTAGAAAAAAAGTCAGGGATAAGGAGGAGATATGACAGTAGAAGGAGAAATACAAGAAAAAAGATGAGAAATGTAGGAATATATACAGCCCCGCTTTCCAATGTGTTACAGTGTTCACCAATTAATTACAAATGTTACTTTTACTAGTTGGTTTATACATTAAAATGCATTGCTTAGTTTTGTTATTGCTTTTGGTCAGTACTACCAAGAAGTAGTCATTATACTAAAAATTCATAACAAAATAAATTATAAAGAGTATCAACACTATCTTTGTATCTTTCCCCTAAACCCAGAAAGAAGAGAGTCAGAAACACAGTACGTACTTAATAAATGTTGAATTTGTTAATTAGTTATCCAAATGGTGAAATGTTATTATTGGTCAAATATAAACTATGATCCAGATGTGTACATTACATAGCATTTCCCAAAGCATATTCTATAAAATATCAGTACAGCCAAATGTACCACTGGGGTTGGGGAGGCAGTTTCTGAATATATTGGGGGAACACACTTTCATACACTCTCCCTTTTAGATATTCACTATGCATGTTAATGTTAAGAGTTTGAATTATAGTTTTTCTAGTTCTTAAGTAGAAAAAGTTGTCACATAGCTAAGACACCTGGAATTGAAAAATATACACTATCTTTATTACAAATAAAATAGAGGAGAATTTTAATAAAACATAAATCTGATTCACATATAATTATTTGGTGCATATTTTATGGGTAATATGGTCACTCTATGTCATTCAAGGAACATATAAATCATGGATCTGAGGATTCCAAGTAAGTTATTTTGTGCTTAAACACATCCTATCTGGTGCCCAAAACGAATTTGAGTTAATAAAACAAATTCTAAAATAGTAAATGAAATGTCAAAGGGGAGTCCTCATGTACTTACTGTACGTAAATGTATATGATATATATGAAATGTGATCAAAAGATACTCATATGGTCAATGTTTAAATTTTAAAAATATATATTACAGTAAAAGACACATTGCCATTATTCCCCCTCAAAAGACTCCCCTTAGCTTTGAACAGACTTATCCCATCATTCTTGCCACTTTCTGAAGCAGCTCTGGAAGTCCTCTTTTGTGAGTGTCTTCTAGAAGAGAGGAGGAGTATTTTGAGGGGGTTTAATGGCAATGTGTTTTTTACTGTAATATATATATTTTTTAATTTAAACATTCACCATGTTTTTTGATCACACATATATTTAGAGAGATCAAGTATGCAGCAGTCTCTTAACCTATCTTGGAATACCTGCGTAATTTGGACAATAACAATAAAATATTAAATTCACCATTTAGTACCAGTGTACTGTATTGAACATCATATCCACTTAGATAATGATGTTCTGTGAAGTAGGCACAGAATAGTTCTATCATAGCAAGAAGTCAAGAAAGTCATTTCCTCTTCTCCAGCCTTATGAATCACTTAAGAGAAGTCTTTCATGTAAAATCTGCTGTTGGGATTGAGTGTGCTATTTAGATACTTTCAATTCTCTTTTTGATTTCTGAAAACTGGATACATTGTAATCGACAACTATGCACAAGAATTAGTATAAATTATTAGTTAACTGTTCAATTAGGTTAAGTGACTGTGGGTCATAGGACTTGATACTTCAGTGAATGAGATCAGAAGGAGACTCAGCTTTTGGCTATGTATAGTGTCTGACTCGCTGGTGAGAGATCAATATATTTTTATTATTGTAGCCCCTAACCCCCAGCCTAGTACTTGTCATTAATTCATTTGAGGGATTTTTCAAAAAGTGTGAGTCTTTTGGGTGGCCTGGTGGCTCAGTTGGTTAGAGTGTGTACTCTTAACAACAAGGTTGCCAGTTCAATTACCTCAGGGGATGGTGGGCTGGGCTGCCCCGCAACTAGACTGAAAATGGTGACTTGGAGCTGAGCTGCACCCTCCACAACTATTGGGCTATTGGAAAAGTCATGATGCATTTTTGCAACAAAAGACATAGAAAAAATACACCAAGACTTTTCCAACAACCCAATGTATTAAAGGACAATGACTTGACTTGAAGCTGATGGGTCCTGGAAAAAACACACTGCTACCCGATTAAAATTAAAAAAAAAAAAAAAAAAAAACTGAGTCTTTTGATGTTTAGTAAATAAATCATGTCTGTTTTGATTTTGTATTCGCGGTGTCCAGACCAAGGCTATGGTGTAAGCTAGGTACTTAATAAATAATTGTATTTAACAATGAATGTTAATTAACCAAGGAATTACTTTAGATGACCCATCTCTTAATATTAGATAGCAGTGGTAAAGTGCTTGTGACTGTGCATTTTAAAGAATGTCATCACAGCATTGTCCTCAGTTAATTAGGCAACTCAGGGGGCCCTACGTCTAAGTCGCTTATCTGCTATATTTTAGAATTATAGGAAATGTCTGTGGAAGTTCCATTAAAACCATCTGCAAATCCCTATTTCTGCTTGACCACATAGAAAGGCTTGAAACATGATATAACATAACATCCCAGTACCTTCAGACAGTGTGTACCAAACTTTAATCATTAGTGGACCAGCATCATGATTACTCAATCCCCAAACTCCAGAGCATTTTACAATTGCAGTTGCAATCCATATGGTCTAGGTGGATGGCCAAGGCGTTGCCTATGATATACTTATCCTAAGCACTATTATTCATAAAGTACATTGAGTTGAATAATTTTGGATTAAATATTTTCTATGTGCCAAACCTCATCCATTAAAAGTAACTATAACTGACAGAGCATTTCTTCTTGGGAACTCATATTCTGGAATAGATAAATTAAAGAAAAAAAGGAATATGTCATCAAAGGATATGTGAGCTATATCTTGCCATAATAACACAGCATAACAAAGCACACCAAGACTAAGTATCTCAAAAATAATAAGCATATGTTTCCTCCATGTTTCCTCTATGGGTCCTTTGTGTAGGGCTTGACTCTTCTTGTCTCCACTGCATTTGCTCATACAGCCGAAAGTTAGCCAGCTGTGGACTAATCTAGAATGCTATGGCTAGGGATGGCTAGGATGATTCTGGCCTGTGCCACAAACTTTATCCTCCAACATGTATTCACAGAAATTGCAGAATACAGTCAAATAGAAATGAGCACAAGTTGTTTTTCAAGGGTCTGCCTACACCTTATCTACTAACATTCCATTAACCACAAAATCAGTCATTTAGCCAAGCTCAGTGTCAGAGTGAGAGATTACAAAGTCATGTGGCAAAGGGTGCAGATACAGAGTAGGATGACAAAGAGAGGCCACTCCTTCAGGGGACAGCAGCTATGGAGAAATACGAAGTAGTGTAAGGGGTCAGAGAGTGAAGGCACCAGGAAAGGGGCCTGATCAGGTGGATTTGAGCAGAGACTTAATTCAGTGAGGAAGACAGTCATATGGATAGTCTGGCAAAAAGGATTCTAAAATAGGGGAAAGGAAAGGAACACCAAAGGCCCTGAAACAACTTATTTTCAGCATGATTGGGAAACAGCAACCGAGTTGGAGAAGAGAGAAAAGAAGAGAGGGGTAGAAGATGAAGTCAGACAAGTAGACGAAGGGAGGAATTGGCAGGGCTTGGGGACCATGGCAACGATACTGACTAAAGTTATGAGTGAGATAGGAAGCCACTAGAAGGTTCTGAGCTGACAAAATCAGGATCTAACTTTGAATAACAGGATTTAACTTAGGTTTTCAAAGCTTCTGATTCCTATGAGGAGGATCAACTGCAGGGTGGCAAGGCTAAAAAGCAAAGATATTAGTTAGGAGACTATGGTCTTAATTTAGCAGCAACAGCATGGAGGATGGTCATAAGTATGGTGTGAAAATGGTAAGATGAGATACTGGGTATTACTAAGGTACTGCTAACAGGATTTCCTAAAACTTAAGGTTGGTGTGCAACTTGACATTACACACACACACACACACACACACACACACACACACACACACCATATATACTAAGGTCAGATAATTAAGTTCATGAACTTTCCACCATGTAAGTGCACAGTGGAAAGTTTGTGAACTTAATTGTCCAACCTCAATGTATATATACATATATATATAAATACAGAGGGTGCCAAAAAAATGTATATATATTTTAAGAAAGGAATAAACTGTATTAAAATTGTAATACTCAATACATACCGATAACAAAAGATGAATACAAGTCATGTATATACATTTTTTTGGCACCCTCAGTGTGTGTGTGTGTGTGTGTGTGTGTGTATAATATATAAATTTATATAGTATATATTTATATAATTTATAATGTATAATATATAATATATATGAGATATATTATATATAGTCAATTACTGATTAAATTATGTACATAGTCAAAATAAAATACAATGTTCATCTCTGTGGCACCTAAAGTCACCTCATGTGCCTCCAGAAGGTGGTATATGAGAACCACACCTTGGCAAAACACTATCTTGCCTTTAGACAAATATTTTGACAAGTCACCCAGGTTAAAACTCCAAAAATGAATGAAATGCTCAAAGATTCTTGGACTGAAACTTCACAGACTTTGAAATTTTCTTGGTGATTCAAAATAAATGACACATTTGTTGCACTAGAACCTTGCAAAAGTAAAGTGCTCTTTTCCTAGGCTAGTGAAAAAAAGCAAATGCTTCAAAGTCTTGATTTCCTCATTATCACTGAAATTTCTGGCATTGATTCCTCACATCAGGGAATTTTTCTCAAAGTGTTTTATAACCTAGGTTTTATTTCCTTGGTTTATTATGTTCATAACTTGTTAGGCTGCCCCAGAGTTCTTTCTTGTAGGAACAGAGGCACACACAAGTCTCACACTTATAAGCACCCTCCATTGGCGGGAAAGGTGTGATGTAAATGCAGAGAGAGCAGAGCGTGCCCCCTCTCCCTAAAAATTTAGAATCAAAATATGTTTTATTCTTGCTGTCATTTTATTTTATTAAAGTGAAAAGTAGCGTTCACAGGTATTAAATTTTCATTTTGCCCCAGAAAAAAAATGAAAATTTCTGAAAAAATTATAAATTTCCACAGCAGCAACTTCATAAAAATGTATGATCTTGCCCTTCAGGGTGCCTCTTCACTAGTTTGAAATGAAAAGCTGTTTGTACTCATGGTTGAAAATACACACATCAGGAAAAATTAATCATGCAAATATTTGCAAAGGGAGAACAGTAATTGTTGGGAGCCTCCATGGAGAGTTGCTGCACACCAGCACAGATAGAAATACTTGGAGAGGAGTCCAAAGCCAGAACTGAAGCCCCATCGAAAGCATCCTGGATCTGCTTCCAAAGTGAATTAAGTTTTGACAGTCATATTGCCAAATATTATCAGAAATAAAGTAATTTGCATTAAACATCTGCAAATGATACAATGGTAGGCAAGATTTAGAAATGAGGACTGGCATTTATTTGCAGAAGGTGGCTATTGGCTCTGGCAATGTCCCCCTCTTTTTTATCTAAGGAATATGATTATGAGGCTTCAGCTTTATTTGCTTTATAGTTTTCAAAGAGAGGGGGCATTGTTTTTATTTTTTATAACATTTTCAATGTTAACAGGAAGTCTAAATATAATTTAAAATGGAATGTAATTATTGTTATATGAAAGTATAAAAAAGTTGACTGGCCCCTTTGGGAGGGTATTACCAAGAGCATTGGGAAAGACTTTGATGGCATATGATGGCTCTGTGTGTGGTCCGGAATGTGATGCTGGGTCTCTCTGGGTGTTGGACATGAGAACTGCATGTGAGACCAGCTAAAAGGCCAAACAACTTCCTATATGTATGTCTGTCTACAGGTGTCTCCATCCTTATGCTTATAAGGAATGGAAGCAGGAAGAAAGCAACTTAGTATGATAGTAATTCTGAGGTTCCTGATTAGACTGACTACATAATGTGTAGGGGCCATGGAAAAGGAAAATGTGGGGTTCTTTTTTTTCAAAAATTATTAAGAATATCAAGATAGCAGCAGAAGGGAATTAAGCAAGATTGGGACCCTGTCCTAATTGCACAAAATAGTAGCACCCATGAAGTTAGTCTTAATTCCTAATATACGTGTAGATTTAAAGCAAACATCTTGTGGCTCCATTTTGGTACTCACACCAAACTGCTAATAGGACATCTCCTATCTAGATGGAGAGGACTGAGGGACGCACTCATTTATGCGGGTTCAAAAAATGTATTTAGCAAGGTTTTCTGAATTGGGTGTTTTGAGAACTATAGAATCTCTGTGCTGTCATTTAGTTTCCATTTAAAATGGCCATCTTAGGGCTGGCCGAGTGGCGCGGTGGTTAAGCGCTGGCTTGGGAAGCCAGCGGTCCCGGTTCGGTCCCACATATGAGGGCCAGTGACACTGCCCTCAAAAAACAAAACAAAAAAACATAAAATGGCCACCTTAGAATAAGATTAATTAAAGACAGCATTGAATTTTCTAAACATTATAAGTCTTCTGTCCCTTATTCCTTAGAACTTTGTAGGCCACAAGTGCCTGCTACGTGATCCAACAGCCTCAGCTGCACCTAAGTAAAATGTCATGCCTGAAGGGATCATGCTCAGTAAGACTCGCCCCTGTGTTTCTCTATTTCCAGATGTTTTCATCTTCAATAAATCTACATATGTAGATTACCCATTTAAGGCAGATGTCCCAAATAAAAGATGAGAAATTACCAGAAACAAATACAATTTAACCTCTTAAAAAAGTCAATAAAATGACAAAATGTTCAAAAAGCAAATGGTATTATAGGTATAGGCTTAGTGTTGTTGTCATTTAGTTAAACCTCCATTTGTTTTCTGATTTTCTTTAAATGATGATACCTGATGATTCCTTGAGCATTCAAACCACTAAACACCATCACCCACTACATTCTGGTAATTATAGTGGTCCCTGATTACAGGGATCAGGCTTTCTTGACGTGATGACATCTGCCAATTTTTGAAGGAGAGAAAAAGATATTCTATTCTTTTTGTGATGAGTCAATAATGTAAAATAAGACGTAATTTCTCAGTCAGGTGCCTCTTCATATATTCAATCAGCTCAGGAACACCAATATTCTCACCTAAAATCAAGATAAAGAGGAACTTTTGAGATGCTCCCCTCCTCCTTCCACTTATTACTCGGCATATCATCAAGGCTGAACTTAGTGACCAAGTCGTGCTGTTTACACCCACATAAAAATGTTCATGCAGAAGGGGGAGGAAACAGTGGATTCTGCCCTTTCCCTCACCTCTGGGGACCCTCTGATGGTGATGTTCAGTGCATTCTATTCAACTTTCCATTACCTGCACTGTCAATCCTCTGGTGTAAATCTTGCTTTCCTGTTCTGCTGGAAGAAAATTTGATGTGTGGACTCAATTAACTGCCTTTTCTTTATTTTTACCTCCCCATTCAGCCTGCCACTCCAGCAGGAGGACTTCAAACTCCAACACTGAGTTACCTTCTCCACCCCTGGAGAGGTATAAAACTTAAATAGAGTTACATCATCAGAGCAGAGTTACATTTAGGCTGATGCGTCATATGTACTCTCAGTAGACTATCGATTTTCACATAGAGTAGGGAGCAAGGAACAGCTGTGTAAGGAGTAGAGTGGAGAGGCACACAGATTTCAGCTTCTCCAACCAGCATCAGTGCATCACCACACAGCCTCATGATGGAGTTTGTTATATGGACATGGCTCCTGCCAAAGGGACATCACTGACTCCAGAAAGGACAGCGAAAAAGGAGTCACAATATCTACAATTCTTCTAATTCCACAAGCCTCATTATCAGTGTTAAAGAGAAAACCACAGGCCCAAAATGGCCTCACTTATGTGAAAAGCCCATGATACCAAACTTAGATTGAATACATGATGTAATTTCAGTTTCAGTCTTTCCCAAAAACATAACCTTAATGAACCAGTCTGGAATTTCCTGGTCAAATCCAATGAGGTAATCTGTGTTACAAATCCCATGAACACCAGACCCATTCTTATGACTGAGGACATATGTGATGTCAACTGCACATCCTGAAATGACAGGATCTGGTTCATCCCTGGTGCTGCTCTCCTCGGATTAGCTAGACGATCCAACAAAAGCATGGGTCCACATTGCCTGTCAATGGTTCTGATCTAAGAAGAAAATGAACCGAGGCACCATTACAAAGGCCTAACTTTATCCTGACCAATCCACCTGGGAACACCAGCAGTTCATTTATATTTTGGTATGTTAACTAAATTAATAACTGATTTCTGAAGGTTTTTGTGTCTAGGCAGGAATGTCAGCTTAGCCCTGAAGAAGGGCAAATCAATCACAGAAGACAATATCATTGGTCCAAAATGAGATACCCAATGCCTTGTTCCTCCCACCCACTATTACTTCTGACACAATACATTTTTCAAACTTGTTAAAAACGCAGAGACAACACAAATCATCCAAACTAGACTCTTCAACTGCAAAGCTGAACTTTGGTACAGGCAATGCTGTAGAGTTCTGAAAAGTTCAGGGATCTCTCTAATTAGCTGCCTAAAGGGAAAAGAGTGGACTTAATACTTTATTTGGCCAATGCAACAGCATCAGTGGGGTGGCCATAGCTCCTGGCATGACCAACGAAGGCACATCTCCCTACTCTGTCTCGTTAGAACTTTTTTGGTCTCTCATATGACAATGACTTGCAATGTACACCCACTGTCTCCTGGCAGGGAGTGAGGCAGGGAGTGAGAAAAGCCCAGCAATTACTGTGCAATACTCAAATCTGCCTGCCAACAGGGGAATGGTGATTTGTGAGACACATCAAGAGGTGCTGGCAAGATCAATCTGTGGAGATCCCTCTGATAGAGGAATAATGAGTTGACAAAGACCAATGTTCAGTTGGGTCCAAGCCCAGTAAGATTACTGTTCAGCATCATCAATATTGTCTCTGTTTGGAACTGACACAATCAGACTGGAATCAATTGTATTTTCCACAGCACTGTCACACATGATTTTTAACTTTGGCTCACAACTCTATAGAGGAACTTGCAGATGTTGGCAGATTTTTGCTAACTTACGGGATATCGTTATTAAGTAGGAGTTGCACCCCACAGTAATTTGTGGTTCTACAGTGTTTCTCTGAGGTCTGTATATTGAAGACAGAAGACAGGAGTAAGAGAAGGCGAAGATGAGAGATTAGGAGACGGGTTTACTGTTTAATATCCTGCAACCCCCCAACTTGCTTTTTGATTTTTCTTTTATAATGACTAAATACCATATGTATATGTGTAGCCCAGTACTTAGCTTTAGCTTAATTTAAGCTGGGGATCGAAGATTTTTAATGAAACAAAGAGTCCTTAACATTTTTTCTTCTATGAAGCCACATAATAAAATTGTTATGTTTCACCATCCAAAGGCAGAGAGTATATGCATATGGCTCTGTGTAGAAAATTTTAGAAGTTGTTCAAGGAGTTGGAAAATCTAATAAGCAATTTAAGTTTTAAACAACCCCTGCAGTCTCCTCCTGTGTGTTTTATAAATCATTATTCCCACCACAGAAAGCTATCAACTTTGTGTTTCATGAGATCCATTTGTGCCTTTAGTTGTGCCAATATGAGCATCTTAGACCTCAGATACCCGCTGACTGATCTAGGCAACCAGAAACATGATGTGGTTCATAGCCACGTGATTAAATACTGAAAAATGCAGAAAGGGGAAGGGATATGGTTTCTTTTTTGCCACAAGTATACATAACAATGGCTCCACCTCCCCACTGAGATCCCTCTAAATGTATTTTCTTTTTTGAGGGCAATGTCGCTGGCCCTCATACGTGGGACCGAACCGGGGCTGCTGGCTTCCCAAGCCAGCGCTTAACCACTGCGCCACTCGGCCAGCCCAAGATCCCTCTAAATGTAAATTTTGTGAGAAGTGCGTGCTGTGGAAAGACAACCACATCTGCAGTGCTGAACTTCCCAATTTAATGGGCTTACAGTTTACCTAACCAACGCAGGTCTTTAAATCATATTAAATGCCAGTAATCCTGTCCCACCAAGTCTCATCACAGTCACTAAACAACCTCTCTCCCAAGTCTAGGATGACCCCAATGTCCTGGAATTTTATACAAAGCAGACATTGATGGTGGCCTCTCTGGTCTCTGGTCACCCCTGACATGGTTTTTGTCCAAGCCCATGTGGTCTTTGAAAGGCAGGTGTGTGCCTAGCTTCTGAGGCAGGATATCTCTGTGGAGCTGGAGAAGCTTGGTAACTATGCTCCCGCCTCCTTAGGTGAATCACCCAGTCATTGCTTCCTGGTGTCCTGCTTGCACCCCAAGAGACTACAAAGAAGTGAGAGCACCAATCCAAGGTACCCCAAGCTGCTGCTACTTCTCCTTTTGGGGAAATCCCTCTTTCCTTTCATACTCACTGCAGTAACCATTGCCTTCCCTCCAAGGCTCTCACTTCTATTTCCCCATGGAACCCTCTCAAAGAGCTCAGATTAGAAAACAAGTCAGAAAAGGAACCTGTCCTTGGGTTAATTTGATGTTGATGCCATCACAAAGGCCAGGTTAAGATTTCAAAACGGGGTTGAAAAAATAAGAACAAAACTCAAATTAAAATCTTAATAAATTATTCTCACACCAGCAGCTAGGTGGCCTTGAAAAAGTCCCACCATAATTTTAGGTATAAAGCCTCATCATACCCCTAGATCGAATAAAAATAGAAAAATAATACATGTGAAGATCAAAGGAGGGTAGGCATATGAAAATGTTTTGTTGATGTTAAAATATTAGCAGTAAACTATTGTCTGTGTAGATGAGGATAAAGGGGAACAAATATATGGTGATGGAAGGAGAACTGACTCTGGGTAGTGAACACACAATGTGATGTATTGATGATTTATTACAGTATTGTACACCTTAAACCTATGTAACTTTGCTAACAATTGTCACTCCAATAAACTTTAATTTAAAAAAATATTAGCAGTAGCAGTTATTCTTCATTTTTTAATGCCCCTTGCGAAGCAGATAGCAATTTGCAGCTGGGAGATGGGAGAGAAAGAAGAGAGTCCAGTCTTCCATATACTTCATTTCTGAGGTGGTTTGGATCTGCTCTATTAGGCTTCATGCTATCTGAAACCCTAGAGACATTGCAAAGTCATTTTGTTCAGCACTCCTCTGGCAGACTAGGAAATGCCAGTTGCTCTATTAGGCAAACTCCCAGCAGGCATCGGCTTGGCCTTAAATAGTATGAGTACCCAGGGAAGTAAGAAGGAAAATGTCAGTGTGTATATTTGGTTTGGATTTCTGGGTGTGCAGCATTGAAGACTTAAGTGTCCCTGGAGGATATTTAAATAAATGTCAATGTTGGGCTGGCCTTATGTGTAAGTGGGCTAAGTATCTGCCTATTTGGTTTAAACACACCACACACCAAAGCATCCTCAACTGACACTGGAACTCCTAGCATGTAGTTCTCCAATCCTGGAAGTACTTCCTTAAGGAAATGCTGAATTTAACTTAGATCAGATATTGCTTGATACCTTATAGATAGATAGCAGTAGGGGTTGTATTACCTGACCATCACACAGCGGGATTTTGTGTCTTGAGGGCCCAAGACAGAGGAGGAGTACATTATCATGTGAAGGAGAAAGGAAGTTGAGACACAGATAGGGAATGGGTGTGGCGAATGCTAAGTGGAGAAGATAGGACCCCAAAGCAGAAGATTCTGAACTTCTAAAAGACAGGTGGTGGTCTCAGGTACCAGGCTGGAGAGCAATAAACAGAGAATGAAGTGCCAATGGAGGTTAGAAAAAGAAAAGCACAAAAGATTCGCCTCTGCCACAAATGCTTGCTGGAGTCTTTCCCCCACTCTCATTCAACAAAAATTAATTAAGCATGAGTATCATTGATGTATATGACAAACATGGTCTGAAATAGCTATTCAAACATGAGGAACTGGCCATTAATTAGCCATATTCACATCATTTACATTTTCATAGTCTCAGTTTCTTCATCTAGAAATTGATGATAATACTATGGTTTCTGTTGAACCACACCAACAGATCTAAATACACATCTAAGAGGCCCACCCACTTCTTCCACTGATAATATTTAGGGGGAAAAAAAAAATCCAACGGATGCCCTTCCACTGTTCTGGCAATAGGACATAATAAAATACATCAACAAAAGGTGGCATGCATGATAAACAAAGCCCAGTCTCACTGCTGGGTCTGTTTCCTGATTACAGTCCAAAGTGGAAATCACATTTTAGGGACTTCAGTTGCCTGTCTAATGGGTTTCCATGGTCTTCACATGTTTTTTTCCATCAATTCCATTAATGAGCAGATGTGATAAGAGCCTCAAGGAGAATATAACCCCTACACAAGGACTGACATTTACAAATGTTCCTTTACTTTCCATCCTTTTCTGCTTCTGTAGGTTACACCCAAAGAGTGAAACTAATGATTGGAATTAGTATTATTCGGTGACTCACTGAGTTCTTGGCTGGACTGGTAGCTTGACCTGCTCTAGAGCAGTTCTTAAGCTGTAAGATTCACAACAACCACCTGGAGAAAAAAAAAAAAATTAAATGCGGATGATTGCTGAGGCCTTTTAATCTGCTAGGTTTTATTTTCTCCTGTGAACTTTCTAGAAAATACTATAAGATTAAGAATGATTTAAAAAAAAAAAAAGAATCTTTCGGGCCAGCCGAGTGGCGCAGTGGTTAAGCACTGGCTTGGGAAGCCAGTGGCCCCGGTTTGGGTCCCACATGTCAGGGCCAGTGACACTGCCCTCAAAGAAAAAGAATGATTGCCTCTTCAGCCTTATCTTGTTGCAATTTAATCTACTCAATATGCCAAATGTTATGACTTGGATAGATACAATTTGCTGTTATTCTTCTGAGAGTAAATGACAAAATATCATTATAGAAATTTTTTTCAGAATTATCTTAGCCTTAATGTTACTCTAGAACTTCAGTTTTACCAGACAGTAATACCTTTATAATAAAACACAGATTTATATACTATATATTTATTTTATGCTCAAAGTAAAAATAATTATTAACTTGTTCATTTATATGCATTTTTTATATTCCCCCCCCTAAAAAGGAATTGAATTTTGTTATGTTTTGTTTGAGATGTCACCGGAGGCTCACCTGGATGTCCAAAAGAGGACTCAACTAGGAGTAGCGGTGACCAGTTAGGTTCTTGTCTGCACAAGAAAGAATGCAAGAGTGAGACAGATGCAGGAAAGAGAAAGTGCTTTATTAAAGCGAAAGTACACACTTGAGAGGGAAGTGTGGTTGAACTCAGAGATTGAATCATGCCAAGGAAGTCCCAAATCAGGGGTATTTATCTCTTCTGGGGTGGGAACTGGAGACATCCCATTAAAGCCTCATTCATCTCATTCCCCTGGGTGAAACCCTCAGCTTCCTGATTTTTTCTTCATTATTTGGGTCTTCTGGAACTGTCATAGCACCAGATGCATGATGGAAGTCATAGTAACCACAATATAAATGACATTATAATGACATTAAAGTTAGCTAAAGGTTGGCTTCCAGTCACAGGGATTAGCCTTGCTAGAAAAAACTGGTTCTTGCTTTTCTCCAGCTGCAAGTGCCCAAACATTACTTGTTACCTGTGTGACCAGTGAGGTGCCTCATGTCATATCCTGGAGTGGATGGTCAATTTCCTAGGCTTCCTACCCTACCTCACAGTAGGCACACAACTGCTTCCCCAACTTTCTGCACCTGCTATAGCTGGCCTTATTGAATATTGTTATGAGTGGAATAAAACTAAAATGAAGGAACAGAAAGTGCAGTAGTAGATTTAGCTTGTGATTCTATGTAGTTCAATGGTCCCTATGTCAAGAGATTTCCCCAACTCTCCTTGGAACTTTTCAACCTGAAGATTTCTTGATGGGTTACATCTTCCTCATGTCTCCCCTATATAGTGTAAGCTGCCAATATTAATAATAAGAGAGTATGGAGTTTCTCCTAAGCATTAGCTCTGTGCTTCATTTCCAGAAGAGGTAGAATAGTAGAATGGTTAAGAGCATGGCTTGAGAGACAAACTACTTCTGTACAAACCATCACCTTGACATTTGTTAGCTACAAAACCTCCTTCATCTCAATTTCCTCATTTGTAAAATGAAGATGATAACAGTATGCCTCACAGGAATTCTGTAAAATTAAGTGAATTAATACATGCAAAGTACTGAGAACAGTGTCTGGAACACAGATAGCAACAATTAATATTAGTTATTTTATGAGAAAATATAGGTGCCGTGTTAGGAAATTAAATACTTTATATATGGTGAACCCTCATTATGGATATTAAATGTTATTATTTATTAAAATGCTAAATTAGGTTTTAAAATTAAAACCACTAACAAATTACATTTGAATAATTTAGAGCCTAATAATAGGAAAATGATTTCTAGGAGGAGTATAATCAAAACTTTTTTTTAATGCTATAGAAAGAATATTGAGTTATTTTAGTTAACTGAAACAGAATAATAATGATTAAAAGGAGGGAAAAGCAGACTCAAACTACATACTAGAAGGAATTCCAGACTATGAGATAAAACACATCAACTAAAGGGGAAGTCAATAAATAAGCATGAGGACAAGCACTGTGGAATCTAATATCACATAACAGGGAATTCAGGATGGTGGTTCAAGACCCATGATCAGTGAGATGAGAGGTTATGGTGATATAGTCATAGTTTTAGACTTTACAGATCTTGGAAGAAACCTCTGAGCAGGGAATGGGGAGCCGGGTCCCAGCTTAGAGCTGGGATATAAGATCAAACTCCTGCCGTTGGATGGAAGTCTGACAAGAACAAAGGATCAAAATCTTACGTTGCCAAGGCAGAAACTCACTCAGGTCTAGGGAAGAATGGATATCCAGTCATGAGACCTGGAATGTGAGTTGGTGGCTAGTTCCTAAACTGGTGATATGCTAATACATGTTTAACTGGCTTTCCAAGGGAAAGACCTGAAGTTTAGAGTTTGCCAGTTTCCATAATGTAAATACTCCCAATATGCTGATTTCAAACTACTTCTGTGACATCCACAAAGCTTGCAAAATTCCTAAAAATTTAACAAGTGGCCCTCATGAGCCAGTACAAGCCAGCTCCAGCACATACAATGGGAGCCTGGTTTTCAGATTTGAGGGAAAAGGTTAAAGACAGATAAGGAGTCAAGATATCAATGCTGAATCCCCAAATGGTGAGGTGGAACGTCTTCCTCTTTCTAAACATCAAGTTTGATCCTGACAGACTGGCTAAGGCTGAGCTTTCAAGTGACGCAATCAGATAGCCCCAGTGGAAAGAATAGAGGGGAGTAAGCTTGACACAAGCTGGGCTGATTATACTGTAGTCACCTCATAGTGCTTTATCTTCATGGTTTAGGTCAGAAACAGTGAAATGATGTAATCCTGAGCCATCAATGCTGGCTGAACAGCCAGTACAGGCTTGACAGAGAAAGTCTGCACCAGCAACATGGACTCACCAATAAGTACTTTTGTGATAGAAACAGTGAGTTGGTAAATGCTCCTCGAGAAAAGGGTGATTATGTCATTTTCCTTCTCATAATCTATGCTACTTTCTTCTAGAGGGAAGTATAGAAGCAGTTGGTGATGATAACAACATTAATGGTTATCATTACTTGAGCAAATGCTACATGACTAACATTGTTCAAGGCCCTTTACTTTGGTGGCCTTCGTGAACCCATATCAGAGTGAGTTTCAACACAATTTCCTGGATCCCAAGTCTCCATGAAGATGCCTGAGAGGCCACCTGAAGAGGGAAGACAAGGGCCCAGGGCCTGGGGGTTTGCATTCTAGTCTCTACTTCAGCAAAGCAACTCCACACACATACATTTAGGTACTCAAGTTTCATGTAAGAGTCCTTTTTCAAACAGCAATTCTACTGATGAATTAAAAAAATTTTGAAAACAGCACAGCCTTAAAATAATCTTATAAAATTGTTATATATATTTCTTGTTGTAAAAATATTAAAAATCTATCTAAGGGGAAGGACAAATAAAATTACCCCTCGAAGAGAACTACTGTTGACCTTTTGTGGTAAACCCTTCCAGATTTTTTTACACATATTAAAGTAGGTTTTATTTTCTACTTTTAAGAGTTGAGGAAATTTATACTTGCCCAGAGTAAAACAAAAATGAGCTGGGATCTTAACTCAAGTCTGTCTCCCATGTCCCTACTAGAATAAATAGGCAGCTACCTCTTATTTCCTCATATAAAGACCATATAAACTGTCTCCATTGTCTTTCTATGAAATCCAGTGGTACAGCTAATGATGGCATTCACATCTGACTGTTGTATCACATATCTGAGTCAATTGTTCCCAAAGGAGGAAGCCCCACACTAAATTCCATTACATATAATACATACTCAGGGGAAGGGAGGAGACCAAATAGATGGTTTTCACCCTGCACCATGGGTTCATATAGTTCCTAAATGTTATCTCTTCCTTAGGTCAGACTTTTAACGGTAAGCATTAATACCATTTAAAAATGATGAAGATTGCTATAAACTTTGAAAGGTTTCAAGAGCAAATAAATGCTAGCTTATCAATCTCAGAGTCAAAGAATATTAAAATGAGATTAAAAATATACAATTAGCCTAATACATTTTGAATTTGAACTAATTGTTTGAAATTCAAAAGAACCCCAGGATATTTTTCACTTGAAACACAGAAATAAAAAATTCATACTAAACAGGCAGAGTTTGCCCTCAAGGTTGAAAACATTAATCATCATGCATCTTACTGTTAACTGTAAAAATTCATTTTTCTTCTGATTTAAAGAGAATTATTTAGTGAGTGTTTTTAACTTCTCCACTTTCTCAAGCAGAGGCAGTAACTTGGGGTCGGGTTCCCCGCTCCTCTGCCTCTTCACGTCTCCTTTCTCCACAAGGAGTTGCCTTTGATATACTAGGGAGCTCCTGGCCCAAAGAATACACAAAGCCCAGGAAGAAATGAGAGTCTGCTGGGAATGTAATTGAGATTTCATTACTAAATTCAGGAAAGGATTGAACAGACTTTCTAAGAAGGTACACATAAAGCCAAGTGAACATGAACCTGAGGTACCAGGTGAATTAGTAGGATAAGTCTTCACAACTTTGTAAGTTTCCTGAGAATCCACAGTATTCGAAAGGTCATCAAGCTAGAAGTAACCACTTTAAATAAAAAGTTGACTTTCCATAGGATGGCCAAGAATATTTAATATAAGGAAGGCAATAAAATTAATATACTTTAGAGTGTATCTGTACAACTTTCTCATGGTGCCAAACTATGACAAATACCTGACTGGCCTACGACTATACTTGGGCTCTTCAGTACTGACATTTTCCTTAGGTGGGATCCAAGGTAGCTTCTCCGATACAAAACTATTTTCCACAAGTAATGTTGGAATAAGATTCGAAAGGATTTATCATCTGTGGTTTGGGGTTTGATATTTGAATCACAAGAAATAAGAGAATGTCAGATTCCTTTTTAAATCTGGTTCTGGATAACATCCTTATGTTACAGTACCATGGATGACAACCTTTCCCTGAATTTTAGAAAAAAAGTCCATTGTTAATTAGTTGAATCTTTTATTTCAAACTGCAATATAAAAATTTCCTAAAAATTTCTGATTATATGTCAAAGCAGATTTTTAAATGAGTCTACTTTCTCTACCTACATATTTGGAGCCATGAAGCTATAAAATCCAAGAAATTTTAGACAATAAATGTTTAAGATCACTGTCATTCATTCACCCTCTAATCCAGTCTTCTTTGGTGACTCCACAATGGAACTATAGGAGAATAAGGCAGGAACTTCTTACATATAATTAATATAAGATATATGCCCCATACTAATAATGATGACTCTGTACAATATTAGCCAAATCTCTGGACAGATGCTATCTTCTGGAATTGATCCTCATCATTTCTTTAACTAGTAAAATAGGTCAATCATTATTATACTCTTAATACTGCACTAGATGATCAGAGATTAAAGCAACATGTTCACTTTCTTGTCAAATATTAGAATGTTCGCTTTAGAAATGTGGCTAGTTTGGAAACTAATCTTAACTTAATTTCAGTATTTTTTCTTTCATATATTTTTCAAAAGTAAAATATATTGAGTTATTTAATTACTATATGCTAGGTCCTATGCTACCTATGGACATACAATTTACATGTACTGCTAATAATAATTCTCTCATAATTAAATAAAATACTAAATTTCATTAGAAGCTAGGAAAAATATAAATATATTTTCAGCCCATTAAAGTGTGTGGACCCCCAAACTGCATCCATGGGCCTACATTAAGACAGAGCCTAATAGGCTGTAGGAGCCATTGCCATTGCTCTGACCATATCCCCTTGGATTCGTTTATCAATTTCATGCATCCCAGCTCTCAGTGTACTTTCATTACAAACAGCCAGCCTCTGCATCTGCACATAGAGAATGGGAAGTATGGAGATTTATGCCACCTTGGGGACGTCCCTTAAAGGATGACTGAGAGACACAGGGGTCTAAATACTCTAACTTCTTTTACTTCCAATTGGAATTTCTCTAAGGTGTGACCAACATAGTCTTCACAGCACCTCCATGATTAGCCAAAATGACCGTTGGTGGATCTTGCATCTGTAAGACTCTACCAGTTTTCCCCAGGAACACATCCTAATAATTCATGTTCACAAAAGTCCTCATCAGAGCATTGGCTTTTAAGGAACCCACCCTAAGATATACAACATGGTAAGGAGTAGATTGACAAGATATAAAATATTGATTTATGTTCTCCAGCTTACTTTGTATAAATAATAAATACTTTTCCAAATAAAAGCCAATATAAACTTTAACCAATAAACTAGTTAAACTCAGGCTGTAAAAGATTAGGACAAATATAATATTTAGGACACATATTATCCACTTTAGATAATAGTGGAGCAGGTAATTTAGACTAAACCTCCTCCTAAAGTCCAGAAAGCTGAACAAAATACACAGAAAAAAAAAATGTATGTTAACAGGTATAGGAGCGGTAATAAAGTAGCAAAGAATTATTGGGGAAGATAAGGCCCTGGAGGGGGGAGGGGCTGCTTTTCCTGTGAAAGCATCTGTAAATTCAAGAAGGGGAAGCCTCCTAAGCATAGGGGACCAGTATCAGAGTCCACAGGCCTCAAAGAAGAGGAGGCCTATATGTTGTGCCTGCTTTGAGTTAAGATCTGAAAGAACTGTAAGAACTCTAAGAGCAAGGGTAAACTAGAATTAGATAAGACCATAGAATGACTGCAATTCAGCACTACAGAATCTCAATGCCAGACTCTGGATTAACTTCCCTAAATACAAAATTCCTCCAGAATATTCCCTGGCATCTGGAAGAAACAAATAAAAGCTTGTCTAGAAGACAGCCACGTCTTCAGATTATTTCTATAAACAATTTTTCATATATAACATTCAAAAGTCAATTTTTTATAAACCAACCAGGAATATACAGAGGCAATAATAATAATAATGATAATAATAAATAGTAAAAACATAAAATTGAAACAGGCTTATAAAGTTTCCATAGAGGTCCTGCAGGTCTCTTTAGATATAGATGATATAGTTAAAAGACCTAAAGTTTAAAATATACAGTTTAGGGTTGGCCGAGTGGCTCAGTTGGTTAAGAGCTCACTCAAGTGTATGAGCTGAACTCTGAGCAACAGCAGTTCGATGCCCAGCCAGAGCTGAGCTGCCGCTGAGCTGCCAACAGGGGGCAGGATGGCTCACCTAAAAAACAAACAAACAAACAAAAAAACCTCATATCGAAAATATATAGTTAAAAATCTGAAAAAAAAAAAAAGAATGAGGTAGGAGTGACATTTGAAGACATAGTGGCTGAGAACATTCTGTAACTGATGAAAGGTATCAAGATATAGATTCATTAAACCCTATGAACCCCACACAAAATAAATACAAAGAAAGTTACCCCAAGGGATATAATAGCAAAACCACTGAAAAGATGCAGATTGCAGGCAATTTCTGACAGAAACTATGAAAGTCATAACATAATGCAAGAATCTCTTCAAGGTCTAGGAAAAAATGTTACTGTCAACCTAGAGTCTTAGTTTTCTATAATCATTCTTTTAGAATAAAAGTTATCCTCCTACAATAAGAGCTAAATAAAGACAATTCAGACAAAAGTAAGAAAATGTGTCACCAACAGATCTACAATAAAGAAATTCTATAGAATTTTCATCATATGAAGGGAAATAATCTCAGATGAAAGGCTGAAAACTAAGGAAAAATTGAAAATGGCAAATCTTAAATATTAGAGTAAATATGAATAAATATTGATGGCATAAAAATAATAACTAAATTTTGTTGATTATATATTTAAAAAAGAAGAAGAGAATAAATGAAACTAGATTATTCAGAAAGAATATAAGAGCACCAATTGTTATTAGACATATGTAAATCAAGGATTCATGCTGTAATCTCTAGTATAATAATCAAAAGGATAGCAAGTGAATATATAACTTCCATGTGAACAGAATCAAAAATTATAAAACAAATAATTATTCAAAAAAATAATACAGCAAGGAAAAAAAAGGAACACAGAATCAATGGCACAAATAGAAACCACTTGGAAAGACAGTAAATTTAAATGAAATATATCAATAAATACATTAAATATAAATGGACTAAAAGCTTTAAAGACAAAGATTGTCAGAGATTTAAAATAATAACACCCAGATAAATACTGTATTCAAGATATATATCTAAAATCTAAAGATAGAGAACTGTTAAAAATAAAAGAAAAAACTATAAATGTTAGTGTAGCCATAATAAAATTATACAAAGTGGATTTTAAGGCAAAAGGCTATATTAGAAGTAAAGAGGTACATTATAATGGTAAGCGGTATAATTTACCAGAAAGATAACAATTCTAAATATATATGCATTTAACTTAGCCTCAGACATATAAAGTTAAAATGATAGAACCAAAGAAATAGACAATCATAATGAAAGACTTCACAGTTAATAAAACAGACAAAATTAGAAATTATATAGAAATATTTATCAATGTGATCTAAAGAAACATAAGTGAAATATATAAAACAACATAGCCACCATTTAACACACATTCTTTTCAAGCATGTATGAAAATTTCCCCACGCTAACCAAATCTTGGGCCATAAAGCAATTTCAGCAAATTTCAAAAGAATGAAATCACATGGAATCTGTGCTCTGATCTCAATACAATAAGGTATAACTCAGTTAAAAAAAAAAAAAAAAAATTAAAAAAGAAAAGAGAAGAAAGAAAATCAACAGAAAATCACCATATGTTTGAAAAGTAAGCAATATACTTCTAAATAACTCATAGAGGAAAGTAAAATGAAAATAGAAAACAGAAACATTTTGAACTAAATGATAATGAAACTATGACCTATCAAAAGTTATGGAATGCTGGGCCGGCTGACTGGCACAGTGGTTAAGCACGGGCTTGGGAAGCCAGCGGCCCTGGTTCGATCCCACATATGAGGGCCAGTGACACTGCCCTCAAAAAAAACAAACAAACAAAAAATAAAAACTACTTTGGAAAAGTTATGGAATACTGCTAAAGCTATTTGGAAATTGAATTTATAGCTTAATATGCATATATTAGAAAATATGAAGAACTAAAACTCAATAATCTAAGCATTCATCTTTCAAAATTAGAAAAGGAACAGAAATTTAATCCAGAGAGAATAGATAGAAATACATAAAAAAGAGGAAAAATGTAAATTAAATAAACACACAAGAAAGAACATCAACAAAAACAAATTTGTTTTTTAAAGACTAATAAAATTGATAAACCCAGATAAAATAAAGAGAATGGTAGGCATAAATAACCAAGATCAATACTAAAATGTGACATCTCCATAGGTGCTACAGAATTTACAATGTTATGCCAATAAATTGGAAAATTCAGATTAAGTAGAGTAATATCTAGATAAATTAGCTTAACAAAACTGACAATGTTTTTAATTTGAATAGATTAGCTGGTAATCACAATGCACTAATAAGAGGATAAAAAGACCAAACAGTAGAATATCTGGAACACATTACTCTTAAAGTGTTTCTTTACAAGTATATAACATAAAAAAAAATTAAAACTCTGACAAATCAATAAAGGAAAGATGGCCATTCACAGAAGATAGACCAATAAATATATGAGAGGGTGTTCAACCTCATTAGTAATAAGGGAAAAGGAAATCAAAACCACAGTGAAATACCTCAAAAATTACTATTATTTTAAAAGATTAAAAATAACTAATGACGGTGAGGAAGTAAAGAAATGAAGACTTTCTAAATCACCCACTAGAAGAATAATTGGTACATCCACTCTAAAAAGAACAGGTGGACATTATCTTCTGAAGTTGAACACACTTAAACCCTCTCACCAATTCCTCTCATAGATATCTACCCAATGAAAGTGCATGCTTACATGCACCAGGAGACCTGTAAAAGGTTGTGATTGGCAGCATTATTTAAAATAGTTCCATACTGAAGATAGCTAAACATCCATCCATTCAACGACATACTATTTCCTAAATCAGCATGGACGACTCTCATAAAGAAGCCAGACATAAAAAATATACACTGCATGAGCTGAGCTATATAAGTTTTAAAAGCAGGTGAAACTAAACTGCAAGTTTAGGTGGTAAAACTATGAAGAAAGGCAAGAAAAGATGGTGGCCATTATAAATGGAAGAGAGGGAGAAGACCACGACTGAATACAAATTTATAAGATGCTGAAGGGCTGGAGGAGTGGCGCGTTGTTTGGTTAAGAGCTGGCTTGGAACGCCAGTGGCTCTGTTTCGGATCCCACATAGGAGGGCCAGTGACACTGTCCTCTACAGCTAAGATGGTGAACAACAGCTCCACCTGGAGCTGGGCTGCTGTGAGTCCCCGAGATGGCGTGGCTGCAGCCCCTGCTGCAGTGGGCTGCCATAGGCTACAGTGAGTGGCCGACAGCCAGCGTGAGAAGCCAAGAGCTGCTGTGAGCGGCCGTCGAGAGGCCAGCGACCAATCTGCCTCACCCAAGAAGAGCGCAATGATGATACCAACATGGGCCAGTGAAGCGATGTCCTCCACAACTAGACTGAAGATCCAAAGGACCGCAACTTGTCTGTTCCCCTTCCCTGGTTCCCCAAAGCTCTTCCCCTCCCCCAATTCCCCAATAAAATCTTTAAAAAAAAAAAATGCTGAAAATAGTACTTCTTGACCTGACTATTTCCTTCACAGTAAATCATTGAACTATACATCTTTGCTTCATGAATTTTTCCGTATGTATGCTATATTTTTAATGAAAGTCTTAAAATAAAAAAAATTATTTAAAAAAAATAAAAGAATAAAATTAAGTCAATTTTTAGCAATTTGGTAATGTTAATGTTATGTAATTTTTGTTTTTGTTGTTGTTTACATAACCAGATTCCATTTCATAGATAATTCCAGAATATTACAATATTGGGCAGCTCACAAACAATTGGTAATTGGCATTTCTGAAAACAGGTGTTCAGAAAATTCCAAGAAGTGCAGCTACCTTCAAGTTTGGCCTATTCTCTGCTAGACAAGGTATAGGATATTTGGGATAATAAAAAATTCTGAATAGTGGAGTTACTTCCTATCTCATAGATGAATTGCATATTTTTAAGATGTGAGAACACATTTTTATAAATCATTTTATATAATTAACCAATGCCATGTCAATAAATTTAAAAAATCATTTTATATAAACAATACTGGGCATAATTTAACTTTTAGTGATTCAAAAAGCAAAATTTTACCTTGTTTGAGTACCTGTAGGATCAGCATGAAAACCATCAACTGCCATTGTACTGTTGATGTACAGAAGGGCCAGGTAAACATTAGTTTTGCTGATATAATTTGAGATAAGAGCATTTCTAGTCAGTGTCTCAAAGGGCAGTTGTAGTGTTCTCTCACTTAGGAAAGTGAAGTTTCATTTTTACAATCTACAAAGCACATTTTGCATTGAGTCTCTGTGACAAAGGAATTGCCTTTCTTCTCCTCTCTTTCCTCTGACATTACAATAATCTGTTGCAGATTAATTTGTGAAGCCTTGTTAGCGTATGAACAAATGCCTGAGTGCGCACACACAGAGAATGATTTTGAGTTTACATATATACATATTGTTTGAGTCTACACTTGTTTTCTCTCTCAGACTTTTCAAGGTGTCTTTTTAGAGGGCATAGGAACCATATTCAGAAAGATAATGAATAGTGTAGTACATATAATATATTATATAATAGGTATGGCATTATGGACTCAAAGATAGTGCTACTATGTCTCCCAGACATTACAGCCAGAATATTAAAGAGATAAAGAGAATGTAAATTATGCTAGGATTAAATTGCCTATTATGTTATAAGATTTGGTTACTAGTTTTATACAAACTCTGAAATCTAAGATTTCTAATTTCTGTACATAACTTAAAAATGTAAAAATCTTTATATGTTTTTCCTTCCACTTGGTTTCAAAAGGAAGGGCCTTAAAAAATTGATACTGTTTAATCTTAATTTAGCCTAAAATTGTGGAGCTATCGTCACTCCAGCAATTAGCATATAGCTTTCTCAACACACACACACACACACACACACACACACACACGCACACGCACACACACACACAGAATATCATGAAGAAAAACAAAATCTACTCCCAACTTAACAGTTTTTTATTATCACAGCTAAAGTTTACCCAGGACTCTTAGCCATCTTGTAAAATGTCAGTGACAGTCTAAACTCAGTAAAATAGTTCAAAGTCAGGGTGAACCGACTCATAAAGAGCCCTGCCTCAGAGAACAATAGCAAACAGTGTCCTTCTAAGTTCACAGACTAAGAAAAAGTTTGAGCTAAATCCAGATGATTTAAATTTTTCTCATGGAGAGAGAAAAGTGAATTTCCTCTACCTGTACTGTTCTATTCCTATAACTAAGTTTGACATGCTTCTAATTTAAATACAATAGAAACAAAGACAGGAAGTTATGCTTGGTATCCTTTACATTTATGTCTTCAAGGTTGTTTGGAAATCTTTTAGGCAGTTTTCCTTTCTCCAAATGTTCTCTTCCGCTGTTTCTTTAACTGGAAGAGTTTGTTTTTTATATATTTTTTTCATTTTATATACTGTACATTTCCAAAGTATACAATGGCTTTGGGCATGGTATTTGCTTTTCTTAGAGATATGAATCGCTTTTGTTCATTTACTTTCTTTGAAATTCATTTCTAGTAGCTGCAGAGCTGCTGCTATGAGTGTTAATAGGCTTCTAACATAGCTGTCATTTCAAGTAATAGGTGCCAAGCTTTCAGCAGCTTATTAACACATTATAACAGCAACCCCTATACTAAACAAACAAATTGCACAGAGGAGGACACAAGCAAAATTAGTGTGTATAAATATATATAGTCATATGTATACATACATATAGGATATGCTTAGGACTCATCAACATGTTTGGTTCCATACATGATTAGCCCAGAATTGGCACTTTGTTTTTTATGAATATTCAAGGGAGAAAGAGTGGATCAGATTTGTATTTGGTCCCAAATGTGAGACGAATACAAACTGGTATAATTACTGAAAGATTTCCATCCTCTCAGCCCAGTGACGCTCTCAAGACCGAAAAATTGCAGACTGGTGGTATTTCACATCATGGAACTGTGCTAATGTGATCTTTCAGCGCCACTTCATGGGGGATGCTGCAGAGGAAGGAAGAGTGGAAATAAGCAAAGAAATACACCAACTGGCAAAACTACTGAGAAAGGAGGAGATGCAAATATGAAAATGTGCTTCAAAGAGTCAAAATTTGCATTTGGATATGAACACTGGACCAACTCTCTACAAACACAAATATATTTTTCCAGATGCAGGGGCAGACATATGTACAGATAAATAGGAGAATGTATATTCATGCATGCTTTATATAAATATGTATAATATACACATATACATAAATACATATATAAAGATACACTATCCTTTATAAATGTTTATGTATTTAATGGTTGCACAAAATTTCACAGCAGCTTTCTTGAAGACATATTTCAATAAAGGCTCTAAATTATACATTGTAGTAAAAGCTGACTTTTTTTTGAGTATAAAAAATTCCCAGAGCAATTTATAATCATATTGTAAAATATTTGGAGGTTGTAAATATGTTAAATTAAACTTAAATAGTTGTATGATATTATAAAGTTTACTAAAATTTGTGGTATTAAGGAGGATGACTTGATGGCCTCAGGTTGTCTTGCAGGATTTAATATGTGCTGCTTTCATTATTACTATTAATGACAGGTGGTATTATTAATTTTTCAATAAGTACCAGTGCTGAGCTAATAACTTTATAAATATAACTTTACATATTACCCCAAATGTTTCTACTTTTTCCACACAACATTCAAACCTGGGTAAATGAGAAATTCAAAACAAAAAAAAAAAGCCAAAGTTAGTGATTGAATTTAAGTTAATTGAAAATTGATTGAGACTTTCAATATAAGCAATTCCTTCTCAATACTATTCTTGTTAGTCTAGATGTAACCTGACATCATAGTTACAAAGAAAATTATTTTGAACCTTGTAATGAAAGACAATAATTAATTTCAAGAAACTGTTACCGGGCCAGCCGAGTGGCATGGTGGTTAAGCGCTGGCTTCGGAAGCTAGCGGCCCCGGTTCGGGTCCCACATATGAGGGCCAGTGACACTGCCCTCAAAAAAAAAAAAAAAAAAAAAAAAAAAAAACACAGAAAAAGAAACTCTGTTACCAAAAATGTCCAGATCACATAGCTCAAACCCAGGAATAACTGTTTAGAGTCTTTTAATGCTTACTTGCCATATGGGGCAATTCATAGGAATAATTAATGACTTTTAGCAAAGCACATTTTCTTTTCAAGGTGGATATAATAATAAGTAGTGTTTCAAGTTGATTTTTATAGCTAAAAAGCCTTTGAAAATTAAATCATTCCTTTTATTTGATACTATGCAAGCCCTTTAGTGAATTATACTCCTCGCTACATATATGCTATTATACATACAAGCTACTCACAGCATTATGTAATAAGCCCCCATGCCAAATACAGTACATTGTGCATAAGAATGGTTCCATAAATGATGAATTAATGAACAGAGTAATGAATAAAGACCAGGTCTACGCTATATTTTCTAATCTGTTTCAGCTCTCACAGCTTAGTCAAATTCAATTTCATTTTCCCATAAATATCTACTTCTAGTTCAAACAATAATCTATACCTAAGTTATAGCCAGAAAAAGGAGGGTCTGAAAGTCAGGATCTTATCCCTCTCTAAGAACGTCTCCTGTTTCTTTGCCTGAGTAAATTGATGCCTACAAAAAATAAATATGCAGTAGGGTCAAGGCCAAAGGTCCTTTTTGTATGATTTTAGTAAAAACACATATATATATATATATATATATATATATATATATATATATATATATATATATTAGAAAAGTATCTGCAATAGGCTCCCAAGAGTTTGGTCAAATCACCCCAGAATTTGGTTTCCAATGACAGTTATGTGATATATGTGTGAAAATAATGGGCAGTGGTTTCAGATGATGAATGTTATTTTGGTTGACATTCCCAGCAACTACCATGATTTTAAGATGGAAGAGCAAAAGTAAAAAAATAAATAAGAGAAAAGGGAAGAAAACAAAAACAAAACAACCAAAAAATTCTAGCTATATTTTTTACAAGAACTACTCAAGCCAGTTTGGAAAGACTGAATGCCATATGACCCATAAAATATGAACTTTCGGTTTCCAATCAAACTATGAGGGGAAGTGGCTCTGAGTTTCCAGTGGAGTATTTTTAATAATGTCCCCTATAAAATATCCACATGCTTGGACTCTATTATTATAAAACAATAATAGAGGTTTGTAGCAAAATCTCTGTTCCACCTCAACATTGTTTATGCTATTTCAATAAGTTGAATAAACTTAGGAAGACTAAGAAAATGTCACTTTTCCAAATCTGCTAGGAAGAAATCTGACAACTGCAATGTAATCATTGAACTGCTGCAATTTGTTAAAATGCTTCTAATATATTTTTTTTTCTGACTTTTATTCAAAGGCTAAAGTATGACACAGAGAGGGAATTAGGCTAACACTGATTAACATTGCAGGAGGGAAGGTTACCATGAGGCTTAATTTCAAAGTCAAAATGCTAGGGAATTGGCACCTTCACAGAATCTCTGATCATGGGAGGGAGCAGGAGTTTGAAAAGAGTGCAGAAAAACATAGCCTTAAAATAATAAACAGCTTTCCCAAGTCTTGCCATATCACAAAAACACCCGTCTACCACCCATGCATACAAATTCCCAGGGGCTCATAAATTAACTTAGTGACAAAAGATTGTACCCTGAGTGACAAAGGTCCAGTACTACGATTATCTTTATGGATAATTGGGGCTATAAAATAGTTCCAAAACACCTTTTATTTGTCATTTGTTGACAATTCAACCAACTCTCCCGCCTGCCATCCTTCCTATTTAATGGGTCCCTATCGAAGTATGCAACGCACTCGTTTGTATGGGAAGGATGTCTTCATATTGTTATGCCGTTGCACATCCTTTACCTCCTTATGTTGTTCATCAGTCTACCTCCTGCTCTTTTTTTCTATGACACCTCTGAGATGGTACCCATAGCAACACCCCTGAGAAGAAGGTGAAAGTGAAGATGCTGCAGTCGTCCCCGGCACACAGTGCTGACAACGCCAGTCATTAATGCAGCAGCGCCTGCCTACTCAGATCTCCCTCCTCCACTCTCGTCTTGTTTCCCGGCAGTAGCAGCCACAGAGCTCACTCACGGAGATCCAGCGACTTGCTGTTAATGATTTGTCACTTGTTTAGAACACCTCAGGATGGCAGCTCTGTATAATCTGCCCTCAATGGCACTGCCAGGTTGCATTAGGAAACAATTACCTAGTTTATGACTAGTAAAGTAGGCGCCAAAATTTCCAATTAAACTCACATGTTTCCAAAGGAGCCTGTGCCCCATATATGAGGGAAGAAAGAGGCACCACCATTAGGGATGGTTCTACTCACTCCTGCAGCAGAGTTCAGACAGGTGAGAATCAGTGCTCTCTAGATTAATAAAATGAGGGCAACAGAACACAGAGAATGATTTTATGGGAATTCTGCCATTGCAACTGATTAGGATCTCATCATGTGTTAGAATCTGGGTAAAATGAAACTAAGGACACAGTTGCCTAAATGCTTTTATAGTAGAAAACAACGAAAAGGCTAAATGTAGCTTTATTATTTCAGGCCCCCATTCTGTGGGTGACTGAGCACACGCATGTGTGTGCAAGCGCATGAACTGGACAAAAAAGCAAAACAAAACAATTATGGAATTGTTTCCTTCTTTTACATTCTTAATAAATGCTAGAATCTTAGATTTTTTTTTCAAAATTAAAAGTATATTTTACTGTAAAAAGCATCTATTCTTGAATGTTTAATATCTGATATAAATATAAACAGATAAATTGACTAATTTAAAATGCTATCACACTGAACAGATCTTGACTTAAATATACATATGGATTTGAAATCACTGTATTTATTGAGACAGAATACGTTTGTTTGCATAGCTAAGAAAATTCAAATGTTATTGAATTCAACTCCAAAGAGTTAGTCTAGAGTTTCTATGCAATAGCTTTCATAATATCAAATAATCATAATACTTATTATTTTTATTATTATGATTATTTAGAATCTTATTTAAAAATCAAAAAAAAATACAGATATTTAATCAAAGATATATGTACATCAATAACACATACTCCTATGTCCCTATTCTGCCCCCTCTGAAAAGAGGAAGAAAACTAACCATTTATCAGTAGCAGTGTGAAGGGAGAAGATTTATCATTTTAAATTTTTCATTGCAGATGGTTTTCATTTTAAAAGGCAGGGAAGTAATTTTTTTGAAATCATTTTTTTTCCTTAATGCAATTGAGCCAGACGTCTCTCGTAAATCTTGTTGCTTTAGTAGACAATACTGAATTCTCTAAACTTTATATGCAATAGCCAGCTTTTTTTTTGAGATGCCCGTCACCCAAGCATGAAAATGAAAGCCACCTGAAAGGTGGTATCATATCCAAAATATGTCACCAGGGCCACCCCCTTTTCCTTAGTCATATCTAAGATATTCATCTTGTGCCCAAATAAAATGATGACTTCCAATGAGTTTTTAGAAGATTTCTTTCTTCCCTTCTTCTTCTTTTTTAAATAGGAGGAAAATAAATGAATCTGCCAGTCAGTCTATTTGTTTTGAGTCAAATAGTAAAATTCACTCAGCGATTCACTGAGTACATCGAGTCATGGATCCTAGACCAAAAGTGAGCAATGGGGAGAAAAGCAGGAAAGGATGCTGCTTTTGAAATTTAAAAAACAAACAAACAATCATTTAATACTAGATTTGAATTTTCTGCATGACATCATCTCCTTTAAGAACCATAAAACATTTGAGGTACAGCACTGGATATTCCCATGAGCAAATGACATGGTGGTGCTGTGTTGACTAAATTCACTGTTATTCATAAAATACATTTGCTATCAGTTTTTGAGGCTGAGGCATGTCTAAAAGCAAAATGCTCATTAAAATACTACTGAATCAAAAACTCATAAAATGTTTAGAAGATTATATATAATATATAATTTTCTAACGAGAGACTCCTTCCCAATTGCCAGACTAAAAAACTGTTGCTTTTTCAGATTCTGAGGTTGGGTCTCTTGTGACCATTTATGTTCCCAACTTTGAAGATATCAGGAATTAAATAAAATATAATCACTAGTTGGCATGAATTTTGTAAGCTCCAAGTGGGCAGAACCAGAGATAAATTCTACCTAAGATTTTAACTAAATCAATATTCATATTTGCAAATGTTTCAAAAAGATGCAACCAAAAATTAATAAAGATTTATGGAAAATCCTTCCTTTTAGAGTTAACCAGAGTGACAAATGGTAGCCTAGCTCTCCTGGACAGGGAGTGATAGGAGGGCAGTGGATCATGTTGCAACCTGTGGCTTCACACAGAAATGAGCGAATACTAAACATACTGGAGAAGAAGGAAATGATCTTTAATAAACTAGGACTTCCTAAAAGAATTGTCTTTAAGTTCGTTCCAAAGAGCATCCATTTTGACATTTTTCTTGACATTGCTGCTGCCATCTCATTTCCTTTTACACATCTATGGATTTCTAGTATTAAAATATGAAAACTACAATAATTCCATTTTTCAAGGACTTTATTTCCCTACAGCCCAAAATGATAATACTTATTTGAAAGAACTCTTTCATAAATATCTAGAAGATAGGCCAATAAGGAATAAGCTGAGATACAAAAACCTCTTGCTCTAAGAATATATTCTTAAATATAACGCTGAAAAGCGTAAACAGGAAAACGAAAATAACCCATAATCCCATCAATATGAGATTTTCTTCTATTTTAATTTTATTTATTTAACACTTTAATCAAGCTAAAATCGATTTGCTACAAAAGATGAACTTAAGATTTTTTTTCTTCAAAATAGAAAAATCAATTTTCCCACCACCATTTCCTTTCCACAGTACCTTATAATACTGTCTTTCACATACAACATGACCCAAATAGCTCCTGAAAGGACTTGGACTTGGATAAGATGAGTGGGGACTCACCTGTGGGGCAAAATTTGAGGGGATACCAAGAAAAGTCCAATAATCAACATACATAATATTTTGGTGAAATATTTTTTAAAAGTCAAAACTAATGCAAAACTTCATAATGAGCATCATATTAAAATTTTGTAAAGGCAGAATCAAATCCTAATGCTTTCTAGGATTAATCTTTAAAATAAAATCTATATAAAGTCCCATGATTTCTAGCAGCCTCCCCAGTATCTCCAGGGATTCCTATGGAGACTGGTATTTTCTGGGGGCTCACCTCTCATACCACTCTGTACAGTTTCTTTCTCAACATACATTTGGTGCCTTCATCTTTATTTCCCAAGGCACTGCTAGCACAAGGCTGTTACATGTAACAGATTTCCACTGAAAGTTTGGAGATAATTGAGGGAGAGTATAATATGGAAGTGGAAATGCCCTAAGACTCATTATAAAACATCATCGAGTCTAAAATTCCACAGTAGCGCCATCCAATCACTGTCACAAAGATGTTTCCTTAGACTGGCCAAATGCCAAGTTGCTTTCTCCCTACTGAGTTCTATAACCTGTCATATGTCTTTCCTGAGCTCAGCAATTAGCAGACTTCCTTACTCACCTGTTCTCAGTTCCACTTATCACAGGAAAACTAAAAAGCCTTATTTTTTTCTTTTTCTTTTTCTTTTTCTTTTTTTAATTGTGGAACAGTGTGTTTTTCCAGAACCCATCAGCTCTAAGTCAAGTAGTTGTTTCAATCTAGTTGTGGAGGGCACAGCTCAGCTCCATGTCCAGTTACCATTTTCAATCTAATTGCGGGGGCACAGCCCACAATTCCATGTGGGAGTCGAACCAGCAACCTTGTTGTTCAGAGCACATACTCTAACCAACTGAGCCACCTGGCCATCCATAGCCTTATTTCTTTGCTATGCAAAGTAAAGAGCCAGATATTGGCTTTTGTATAAGATACTGCTAACTCTTCATCTACATCCCCTTGCCATTAGCTCTTCAGAGGTTCTGGCCTGACTTCCAGCTGCCAACACCTGCATTTTTTTTGCATCATCTGTCCACCAACGTTTGTTTGGTCCATGGGAGCAGCAAGATGGAATTGCACAGCCATTAGTGCCTGCCCTTCTCCCAACTCAGCCCAGCACCTCTGGACCAATAACTGAAAAAAAGACTTTGTTGTGTAAATGCCCAAGTTCTCTCAGCCTTGGTGGGTTGGAGTATATGAGTCTCGATACACGTTTTACACTGGCTCCCAGATTTCCCCAGCAAGGTCAGGCTCCATTTGCTCACAAAGGTGAGGTGCTTGAAAACAAACTTTCTTAGCTGCCTTTTCTCCTTACTTTATTTCTCTACAACTCTGCTGGCATTTCCTAGGATTACCTTCCAAATCAACTCTTGGGTTGTTGGAAAAGTCATGACGTATTTTTTCTATGTTTTTCACTGCAAAAATGAATCCTGACTTTTCCAACAACCCAAGAGTTGCACTGAAATGCCTATCTTGGGGTCCTCATCCATCCTAACCCAGCATTCAGAGCAAAAAGGGCCATGTATTAATACCTTATCCTTAAGGTTATAGCTTTACAAAGAACAGGCACAGCTTTGGAACCAGAGTTTGTCTTTCAAATGGCTTCACTGTTTCTGGATTAAATCCCTTGTTTAAATTAATTTAAACCAAAACCTGTATAAGCAGATGAGGAGAAGAGGTTGGGCTGGGTCTGAAAGAGATAATATTTATTCTCCTGTTATCCAAACCAAGTCCCAGAAGATGCACTTTATTTATCTTTCTATTCCACTTAAATTCCAGTACATATATACCAGGGTCTCACCTCGTCCCCGTTTCCATTTTTATTTTCATTGATCCATATGCCAGTACCATAGTTTTTATTATTTAGCTTTTGTCATGTGTTTAAAAATTGTCTAATTTTAACTCTGATTTCTGTCCCTCTGCCCCTTTTATTTTCTTGTCTAATCTCACTCTTTCATTTTTCAGGTCAACTTAAAACTAATTGTAAAATTTAAGAAAAATAAATAAATCCTGCTAGGATCTGCAATAAAATTGAATTAAATCTAGAAATTAGGGAGAAGCTAGTCTTTGAAAATTTTTCTTTCCACATTGGGACATGGTATGTCTCTCCATTAATTTCAGTCTTCTTTTATGTCTCTCCGTAAAACATGGGTTATTGTTTCAAATAATAAAACACATTTTTCTTATTGCAAATATGAAGTTCATTTGGCTGTAAATATGAAGTACATATTTCTTAAAGTGAAATTAGACCTAGAGCTAAAAATAAATAAAGGTTAAAAAAAGGTTGTTTCTTTTTTATAGTGAATTCAGTCACAATATGGTGCAATGAAATGGATACTTGCTCCAAGGGTAGGGACCTATTTTAGTTTACAGATAAAAGTTCAAAAAGTTTTAATTCAAAAAAGGCTAGCATACCGACAGTTTTTACATCTTCAATGCAGTCTTAATAATATTAAAGATCTGGAACCTCTGAGTTCAGGGACAACCAGCGGGACAGACAACATAACACCAACATTATAGTTGATATTTTTGATATTTGAAATTTCATATTTGCTTGTACCCCTTTCCCAAGCTGGAAACAAAGAACATTTGGGGGATTCAGGTTAATGATAAGGTTAATTAAATAAGAATGAAAAAAAGGAGAAGGAGGCATTTATTTCCTTCCCCACAGAAATATTTATTTATACCCAGGCTTATTTCATCCAAGTGCTTTATGGGTTCTGAGGACAGTATCGAGTGATCTGTTTTAAGCATAAGACTATGCTACACCTGAGAGGTCACTAACTTTAAGGGGAGAATGGACTCTGCAAAACAGAGGGCAATGCAATGAACCCACGAGAACGTCAAGTGACGAGTTTTATCTCATCTGTTTGTGATTCTTTTGCCTTTAACTGACTTAAGATATTTGCCAAATTACACAGCATCTCTGGGCCTCCAGTTTTTGCAACTAGACGAATTATACATTTTCTCCCAGTTCTCAAGTCTTTGGTCTGAAATGGCATTTACTCTGAGTAGATACATCTGGGTGACTTTCCAAACCATTTCTGTTTACTCACTTATGTTTACTCACTTGGAGCAATCCAGGAAAAATACTTATTTTTTAACACCTTTATTGAAATATGACTTTTATAGCATAAATTCATATCACCCATTTAAAGTGTACAATTCAAAAGTACTTTTAGCCAAAATTCTTAATCACTTCCTCAATTTGGGTAAAGTTGAAGGGGTTTCAAAGACCATAAAATTACTCTTATTAAATGGGTGTCAAGTTCAGTAAACCTGTTGGTAGAACGAGAGGGCCTCTCAAGTCATATTTTTTTTTTTTTGAGGGCAGTGTCACTGGCCTTCATATGTGGGATCCGAACCGGGGCTGCCGGCTTCCCAAGCCAGCGTTTAATCACCGCGCCACTCGGCCGCCCCCTCAAGTCATATTTTCTCAATGAGCTTTCATTGTTTGTTTGAAGCATCTCAAATTCCCATGATGTCAGACATAATACTCAAATGTAAGTCTAAAAACATTTCAGAGACAAATTAAATGTACTGGAGGGATTCAGGGTTCGGCTTGAGACATTACAATAGGTAAACCAGTTTCAGATAATAGACCACAGACAGGTGGTATGGCTCAACATCCTAACAGCGAAAGATGAAGATGTGGATCCGACATTGCACTACCCATGCTTCGCTATGTGATCCTTGGAAAATTCTCTATACATTTGTTTTCTCATGTTTGATAAAAGGCAATCTATTATAACACAACCTTTCTCTGTTATTGTGACCTTGATAGACATTTTTATTAATTAACTATCATATGACAGTAATATTAACTAGCCTCCAAAATTAAATAATGGTCATCAGATAACATAAAATGTACGTGTTTTGATGGGAACCAGTGGAAATTAGAATTTTATTCTACTGTGATTATAGAAAAGGGATAGGGGAAAAAAATGTATTTGGTTGTTACAATTAGACTAAAAGATTCATATTCTTAATTTGAGAGTAATTTATAAAGAAATGTTTCCAGTTATTTTTGTGGTAACTCCTTACAGTATTTATCTGAACTCCTCTTGTACAAGAAGGCTCTGATATGACCCACCATGTTAAGGGGAAGTCAAATTGCATTTCATGGCGGATCTATATGATCTGCTAAATTCCATGTTTGATGGCTTTCCACTTATAATACAAAATGTGGCTTTCACATGATTTTTGGCTAGTGTGATTCCTGTTTTCCACACTGAAATCATTAGCCTGAGTTGAGATAGAGAGAGGTGTCAGAGGAAATGGAGGGTGGTGGTGAACATGTGGATCCTGAGCTGGTGGCTACCTCAGTAGGGGTCACCAAGTTGGTTACTGCTCTTCGCAATGCCATGCTGAGAGAAGAAATTCAAAGCTGTCTGCTGCACGTAGATGTGTTCCATATGCTCTGAATAATAAACAACTTCTCACATTAATGATCAGTAAAAGAAATATTAATTAAGCACCTACTATAGGCAAAACCCTGTTGGCAGTCCCATGGTATATGCAAAGATAGAGGAGAGAAAGCCCCTGACTTACACAGGAAATATGCACAGGCAGCCTTAATACAAGGCAGACTATGACGGGTGTTGGAAGATAGCAGGGGGAGACAAATGACTGAGGGTTCAGGGAAGCTTCTTAAAAGAGTGGAGATTTGAGGCTTTAAAGGTAGACCTTAATTACCTACCTTAACCCTAATTAAGTACCCAGGACTAAATAAATTTTAATTAAAGGCATTAATCATCAGCAAAAGGTTTGCCAAATCCTCTACATGTATACAAAGCGAATGTTAAGCCACATGGTGTATATATTGTATTTGTGGAAACCTCAACAATAGGAATATTAGAAAAATGAAAGCTCAGTAGTAAATGTAAAGTCAGAAAAGTTACTCCATGAATATAAAATATAATTCCCCCCCCCCTGACATGTTCAGGTACAAACATTCAGATGAAAACACGATCGGAAGGCTTCCTGCAGATACGATATGGGAAAAGAGGCTGATTTAAAAAATGATAAAACAAAAAAAATCAGCTTCTCAAGTAATGAACTCCTCAGATAATATGAAAAGCACAAATATGTAATCAAGGGCAGGAAGTTGTAACCTGGAGCTTAATGCACTGGAAACAGTTGGCTCTCAATTTAGAGCGATCTTCTTTCTCTAGGCTCAGCTTTCCTGGCCCACTCTCCAGTTCTGGGTCAGCTAGCAGACCACCCTCCAGCCACTCCCCACCCTCACTCGCCCAAGATGCCACTGATGTATGGCACCAAATCATCATATAATGAAGAACCAAGTACTCAGGCTTTTCTCATTTTCACAGAAAATGAACTTTAATTCAAAACTATGCCTGGCTAATTAAACTTTCCTGTGATCTAATTTGCCCTAATTATTTCCATAAATTGAGCTGTAACAGGGGTTATATAAAATTATTGTAACAGAAAATTGAGTTTTAGTCTGAGTTTTAAGCTGAGTTTTCTAAGTTCTTGCAACTATTGCTGGCTGTGGATGTCATTATTCAGAACTCAGAGCTGTATGAATTATAACAAACAAAAGTCTTTTTCTCTTTGAAACATGATGATAAAGCTTTTCTCTCTGAAAATACTAAAGACAGAGGTTACACTGCACAAATGAAGCAGTACAAACAGTTCTGATGTAGAGCCAATGACACACTGAAACATCTAAATCTAACCCGGAGACCATCCAATACTAACTATAAGCCAAACTACTTTCTATATCTTGAAAGGTGTACAATCTAACTACATACTATATTAGAAAGCATCACCATTCTCCTTCAAATTGTAATTTTTATATCTCTGGGGCACTAGGATGGCAATTTTTGAATAATGCTCCATACTTCCTTTTTGTTAAAGGGAAGAAAGGGAAAGAGAGGTCAACAGCCTATGGGGAAAATAAAATGGTTATCACAAACACAAACATATTAAGCTGAACCAAAGAACTTTGCCCAGCGTTAGAGCCAAAACTCAAAACAAGGTATGAATGGAATGAGTTCACAACCCAAACTACTAAAATAAGCAAGAGTTTGGACCTTATGATATACTTCATTTCGGCTAACTAGATCACTTTCTACTTATGCTGTGTAAACTTGATAACAACACAGAGCCTGAACTCCACCAATAAGAATAACTGCCGTCTATAGAAGTCTTATAAAACTGCCTGATAATTAAAAAAAAAGTCAATTAAATAAATATATCAAATTAAACTCATCTATATTTTTAATGTACCTCATTGTAGTTCATTATGTAAGACCCCCATATGTTCTGTATCATTAGTGAAACATTTTCAGTGGTGTAATGATGTAGTGCATACACATGGGGTAAAGTAATGCGTTTTTCATTTCTTCTGCACATTTCATTACAGGGTGGAGATGCTGCAATTTTTCACTTAAGATTCCATTTTGGTGTGAGGAAAAGGGAAATAGACCTACAGCCAGAACTGTGTCCAATTTCTCTAATTTCATAATTCATAGCAACTGATAATTTGCTGAGGATAACTTTTCTTAACAGCCCCCTTCCCATCAGTGCTCAGGAGAGTAAAGGATAGAGGCTGCAGTTTCTAGCATTTTTTTTTTTTTCCCCAAACAAACCAGAGGTGTTTGATTTTGAGGAAAATGAATCCTTTCCTTTCCACTGGCTATTTTTGCCAATGGTAACTGTAGTTTGTGCTCCAATTCCTTAAAGGGAAATTTCAGTTTATGGAAGATGGGCAAAGTAGAATCCCACACTTTCTTCCAAAGGTGGCTCTCTTGAATATTTGCTTTAGGAATGATCCACTACAGTTTACAACTTCTTTTGCTTGATTGGTGTAACTAGAGTTTTTTGACAATCTCATCAAAAATAACTGCTCCACAGAGTATAGCCTAGAACTCTCTAGGATAATATGAAAAGCTGTTGTATCACAGCTTCTAATAGCTGTGCACTAATTCCATGGCATTTTTTTTTTTTTTTGAGGGCAGTGTCACTGGCCCTCACAATTGGGACCCGAACCAGGGCCGCTGGCTTCCCAAGCCAGCACTTAACCACCGCGCCACTCGGCCGGCACCTTTTTTCTTTTTTTTTTTAATAAAAGGTTACAGGCCACTCAAAGGTACAAAAGTTAAATGTTTCCATAGGCTGTTTGAGGGCCCCTGGTGTTTATAACTGCTTCTCCATTGAACTTGTTTGCCCTCTTTTCTCACTTACCTACAGCAATGAAGGGCTTCTCACAGTTTGAGCACTAAACAGGCTGTGAAATATCTTTGCCCCTGTCTCCCCGCCCTGCCTCATCTTGGCCCAGGTATGTGATACAGCTGCAACATGAGCCCCCATATCGGGCTTCCCTGAACCCCCATCCCTGACCTGCGCAAGTCAAGAAGGAAGCCTTTCAAGAAGGAAGGTGTGTTATTACACATTATTTCATTATAAGACCCCTGCTGAGGGAGCAGGAATGGCCAAATGGGCTCCATTAAGTGTTTCTTGGGATGTGTGTGGCTGTCTATTGTGGGTTGATAGAAGACAACATGCTTCATTTTCCCTGAGGGGTACCCAGAAACATACATTGACTCCTCTCACCATTTGCAAATACGTGATCTATAGCATAGCTTTCATTTCTTCACTGCACATGAATTTTAATAAATACTGTACTCTTTGAAGTGCCTATGTAGGATCAGAGGCCTGAGCCTGGGAGGGAAGAAGAGAGGAGGAAAATGAAGGGTCAGAAGAGACCCTCATGAGCTGGTGGTGGGAAGAAAAAAGGTAAAGTAACAGCCAACAAGCCAGTAAGTCCCAGTTGTCTACTAAGTGCCTCTTTAATAATGAGGCAGGCAGACAATGACGTTGAACAGTTGCTGTTTTCTGTTCAGCATCACCTCCTTGTTTGACATGAAGCTTGGTGTCTACGAAGGTCACAGCAGCCCCGGTTCCACTTGCACTCCTCAAGCTGGAATACTTGCAGGTATGCAGGGCCCAGATACGCAAGGGCTTGTAGTATTTTGTTGCAACGAGATCTGATAAAGAGCAAATACTCCGGTGAGCGAAGAGGCTGGCTTCCCTAATGCACACTCCACTGTTCTGTGTTCTGAATTTCAGGCTGTGCAGTGAGAAACAGATACTCCAAGAAAAATAATTATACAGGCCAAGCTGGAGTGCAAAGCTACCTCTGTGTGCTGCCTCCTCTAACAGATTTCCTTTCAATTTGTCTGAAGCGCACAGCATCTACCATGCGATATCTGTTTGTAGACAAATAATGATCCGCATACAGCTGTGCACATTATCTGGCAGACAGATGTTGGGTTGGGATGGGAGTTGCTGTGGTTCCTATGCAGAAAGAAAAAGAACAGTCCAAGCGCTCATTCTCTTCTTTCTTAACAGGGTTGCTATTTGAACCGGACCCTTTACTTGGTTTATCTGTAAAATGTAGCAGATTCAGTCTCTTTTTGTTGTTCTCCAATTTCAGAGAAAAGCTAATCAGGTGAAAGGTGTTGGTCTTGAGCTGAAACCTCTGATTCCAGACTTTAAACAGGAATGCTCTCACTTTCCCCATGTCTCCATAACTACGTTCTCAGGGGTGGGGGAGTTTAAGTTGAAATTAGATGGCTACAAGTGCTAACACCTGCTATAAATTCATCAGGGTTTTTTTGCTGGCTTTGCAGCAATGTCGGATGTTTCAACAGTTTGTGCATTAAAAGATGGAGAGGGGAGCAGTGACCTTGTCACGGGTGCCATTTTTTCCTCACTGGTTTTTCTCAGTTTGCTGCCCTCACAGCCATGCTGTGACCAAGCACCACTGTCCTCTCTCTGGCTTCCACGTCATCACCAATGCCCAATGGAGTAAAACCAATGGTGGTGGCCACAAATGCCTTCCTCATCTGAGGGAGCCAGAGACGCATGACAGTGACTTTATTTATCTATCGGGCTGGCCAAGTGGTGCGGTGGTTAAGAGCTGGCTTGGGACACTAGCGGCCCCAGTTCGGATCCCACATATGAGGGCCAGTGAAATTACCTTCTAAAAAAAAAAATTTTTATCGATCTTCCTTAGTCATCAGCACATGTAGGCTGGGATGATGAGGGAGATAGCCCTAGTCTTACTGCAACACACACACACACACACAGAAACAAAACATATTTTGGTGGGAAGTCTCAGACTTACATGGGAAATAGAAAACAGATGAAAATGTCTTAAGGGCCACTCCCAAAACAGAGCACAAACAAATGGAAACGGATCTCAGCTGGAAATCTCTAGTCGTAGGTTAGGAGAGGTCGGAGGAGGAGGAGAGAGAGAACAAGGGAAGGGATGAGAGGTCCTGGAATCAACAGACTCATCCTTGCTAGGCCCACTTCACCAGGAAAGTCTGTTAAGGCAGGGAGGGGCCCAGTGCAAAATGCCCTGTCCCCACTCTCAGCTGCTCCCAACATCAGCACAGCTGGGAGAGAGCACATAGGACCACAGCATTCGCTTCCCTATTCTGCTCACATTTATTTGTGCAACTTGCATCAAGTTACACAACTCTCCTTCTCACAAGGATTGTCAACATTAAGCAGCCTCTCCCAAGGGTTTTAAACTGCATCTACTTTCATCCCTCTCTTCCTTCCCACCCTACCACTTGAACTCCAGCAAGCCATAATCATCTCTGCCATTCTATTTTCTGAAGCACAAGTTATGTCCTCCTCTCCTATTTAGTATCCTTCTCTAAATCGCTGTTTATAAAGGCATTTCTGACTTCTGGTCTGCTGGCCCATGTGAGGTTTCACCCACTGATTTCTTCTCTCTCTCTCTTCTATTTCACTTCTAGCAAATTGCCCCATCATCGCAGCTGCATTTGACTCCATCTCTCTTTTCTGAGTTTTAAAGCACATAAACAACTGAAAAAGGGGCCCCCTTCGTATCACTTGACACTGGCTGGGAGGGTCCCATATTGGAGACATTTCTAATCCATGTCTGCTTCAAAGGGAATACTTTAGCCCAGCCCTATTGGGCCAGAATCCTAGGTTAGATCAACCAGAGATCGTTAAAAGGTGGTTATTTTTCAACTTCATTTTGGTGGGATTGAATCTAAAATGCAAAAAAAAAACAAAAAAAAAACAAAACGAAATGTCTTACCCAACTTAGTGTTTTTCTCCTAAAACATTTCAAAAACTTAAAGTTTGCTGTCTGCACATTAAAACGCAAATGTCTAGGCCCTGGCTTTTTGAGAAGCACATAGCTGGAGGGTGTGAAGTGGACCTTTCTCCTTTTTAATTCCATCCTAAATTGCCTCTAGACTTGTCCTCCTTGGGAGGCTGAGGCTCTGATGAGCAGAGCCTTCAAGCCAGGATTCTGTGGACAGCATGCTGTACGCTCTAATTTCGGGGGTCCTTGTGGAAGCAGAACGCAGGGCTTGGTACATACAGAACTTCCTTCAAACTGCAGTTGCAGATGGAAGCACAGCAAGGGTTATGGGCAGGCAGGGTTTCTTCCCCCCCCCCCGCCCCCCGCGAGTGTTTAACACCACACGGTGAGTGATCCCTTCCAAACAGATGCCTTATTAGGATGGCCAGGCAACACAGTGGCTGATTAACCTTTCATCTCTGTGTTCTGAGCCTGATTTCATTCACCACTGGAAAGGCACTGGGTAGCTTCACGTGGCTCGGCTCCGTTCTCCAAGTCCCCAGGTAACATGTTTGAGTGGCAGCCTGTCATCAATGCCAATCCAGGACAAGAACAGTGGGGATGTGGCAGTACAAGGGAAGGGGCCCTGCCCTGTCATGTCTCCACTTTAATCCACTGCCGTGAACTTTTTGACATGAAGATAAAATTCACTCAAATTATTAGAGAGCAAAGAAAAAAAAATTCCCATCAAAATTACATGGATGTTCTGTCAACAGCAGTAACAGTAGCAGTTACAGAATAACTACAGATAATTACAATCATTTAATTCAAAGTACCAAGTCACTTCATGCAGAACATGACTCATTTATCATTATTGACCTTAGAAGAAGCAAATTTACCCAAATCAATAAAGGTTCCAAATACCCATTAGAGCAGACAGAGATTGGTTACAAGTGTTAGGAGCATCTATATACCTGGATTAATAGGAGGAAGTATATTGGGATGCTTTTGATTAATGAAGAGATTTTTTTTTTCTTTTGAGACAGTTATTTGAAACAGGATTGACATTAATTTCTCCTTTAATTCATGTTATGGAAAGTCAGTTGTTTTGTTAAGAAGTTTCATTCCCATTAGTTCCTGAAACACAGTGTAATTGTGAAAAGAAGTAACCTATACACAAGTAGAGTTCAACTTTGTTTTTAATGGACTCTTCCGGGCTCCCTGAATATTCATGTGGCAGGGATCCATCTGGTGGGAATGGACCAGAGGATCTGATGGGAGTGACCAGACATCATTGTGTTTCTCTTTTAAACCACTCCCACGAAATTCTTTGCACTCAGGTACAATTCACCCAAATTCTGAAGGAGGAGAGGAAAACTATTCCCATCACAATTACAGGCATGTTCTATCAACAACAGCAGTAGCAGTTGGAGAATACCTACAGATAATTACAATTTCCGTGTTGTAGAAATGAGAAGGTGTAGGCTACTTTTGAGTTAGTTATTGAAAACTAAAATTGGATGTGATGGAAACTGGGATAATAATAATTTGGCTCAGTCACTTAAATGTCAGGTAGTTCAAATTGATTCCCAGGTGTTTTTATAAACATGACCTCATTTAATCCTAATGCTGAAGGCTGGTGGGGAGGAAAGTGGAGAAATGGAGGGAAAATCCTCCTGCCTCAACTAAACACACACATATTAGAACATGCACCACGGAGCATCCCTGTCCAAGTTCAGGCTTCTGTCAAAAATGGAATAGATCGTGAAATACATTAGCATAAAAGTAGCTATTGTGTAAAAATAAAAATAAAAAGGTTGTAAGTCTATTTGTTCTGAGATTTTCAAAATTGTAAGATTTCCTTCATGACAAAAATTTTAAATGATGAAAAACTATCAATGTCATCCCCTAGGAAGACCCATTATTATGTCAGAATTTCCCCTGGCCCTACATCCAAAACTCATAGTCACACCTCTAAACCCTCACCACAGCTGGCTGAGAGGGGTACTAAGGCTGGCCTTTCCAAGGTCACCCAGGTGGTAAAGATAGAGCTGCCACCTGAGTCTGCACTAGCCTGGCTGCAAAGCCCAGCCCATTCCCAAAGTACCTTGCTGTCTCCAGCGGAGTTCGGGTGATCCCTATCAGGGAAGCATCCTGCAAAGACTGGAAAAACTAAACCAACTTTCTGAAATGGGTTTTGAATGCTCCATACCCCTGAGAAGAACAAATGATCTTCCTCACTCCTGTGGGGGGGTCTCAGGATCAGGTGCAGCTAGTCCACACTTTACATTGATTAGTTTCTGTAAAGAAGCCAAATTCCATCAGTCCTCTCATTGACTATGGAGTTTAAAGTCCTTACTTGAGGAACTGAGAAAATACTCCCCAGCTAAAAAAATTCCAGCCCAACAGGAAATCCAGGTACTGGTACGGCGGGAATCAGCTGGAACCACTAAAGAAACAATTGCTTCCTTAACGCCATCTGGGGAAGAGAAGCTAAAGTGGAGGCTGAGAACATGGAAGGAAGCTCTAAGGAAGAGAGGGAAAAAATGCACAAGAAGCATAAGTCACTGGGACTGAAAATTTGTTCCATTTGGGTCTCTCTGCAGGAAGGCATAAAGAAATGCTGACAAGGCATGCCCGTCTGAATCCCCTGAGCAGTTGGCCTGTTTGACTTTGCATGATGGTGGGCCAACCTGTGTGCCTGCCGCTCACACCGCCATAGCTCTTCAAACACATTCTCTCGATCCTGCTAATAAATTCCGTTTGGCTGCAACCCTTTCTCCAGTTCCAGGCAGTCGCCTCTGAAGTGTAAGTGCAGCCTGTCTTTAAGCCAGGCTACTGCCACTTACTGGTGATCTGTACCTCTTTGGAAAACGAATCCAGGCTGCATGTAACGGCAGGAAGCGGAGCCTGAATGAAAATGCAGTCCCAGGGCTCGAGGACACAGCTCTCACACCTTCTGCAGCTCCAGAATAAGTGCTATGTTTTAAAAATATATATGTATGTGTTGGCAACATTGAAAAGGGGGCTAAAAAAACATCCCCCACAGAAGTGAGAGCAGCAGCAAAAGAAACGTTAGCGCCCTGCTGACGGGAACAATAGAACATATGGACATCACACTGTGCTTGCCAAGCAGACGAGGGCAGGAGGATCAAAATGGAGTCAATCTGCTTCTCTAATAGAAGAATGGGGCTGCATGAACGCTATCTCCAAGTGCACCGAAGCTCTTTAATTGCCTGAGAAAAGAGAAAGGGTCTGGTTCACATTTTAGCCAAATATACTTCTATCGGGGGCCTTTATCTCGCAGCACTCCCCATGGTGAGTCTGAGATGGCCACCATCTGTGGATCTGCACACCTGAGACCTTACACTACAGCAGAAAATCAGCCCAGAAGGGTTCTCTCACCAGAAACCACTCTTGACCATCACTGGAAGGGAGCTGATTCAACCATAGCATGGAGCCATGCCTGAAAAGCTCAGCTCAGGCGGAGGGGTTAATCATGGCCCACTGAGCAACTTCCTGGTTCCTACCTATTTCCTTCCAAATCCAATTCATTTCTCCTTCAGAGATCTACTCCCGGGAAAGGTTACAAACCTCAAAAGAAACCTCAAGGTCAACCTTTTTTGTTTGTGTGTTTGTTTTAATTTGACATTATTAGTCATAATGGTGATTGAAAGGGGAATGTAGATAACTTGATGCAGCCCATCATCACCTTTTCTGAGAACCACCTTGAAATATAGTTCCTCTTGCCTTGGGTTGATTAGTACATTGCTCCCTTTAACAGCCATGTTTAATTGGCACTGTAGTATCCTGTTTCTCTCCATAAGGGCTTTTTGATCCAAAAAGCACGTTGTGAGCATAGTAGATAGAGGTCTTAGGTCTTTTACTCCTCTCCGTGGCTAAAATACTGCACACTAACACAGCACCCGAATTTATGTTTAAAGCACAGACACCCTCCTCTGATCTCCAGACACATGCATCTAACTGCTTGTTCAACATCTCGACTGGAATGTCACACAGGCATTTAAAATTGTGCCACAAATAATTCATATCTTTTAATCCCCACCACCTCCTCCCCAGTTCAAATGACATCATGTTTCACCTGGATAACTGTGAAACTCTCCTTCCTGGATTCTCGTTCTTCCAACCTTCAGCTCTATACCATCTATTTTACAAACACAAGCTATAGTATTTTCAAAACATCAATTATAGGACTTTACTTTCCTACTTAAAATATTTCAATGGCTTCGCACGGCACTTCCATTAAAAGCCAAACTCCTTCCCATAACATTTGAAACCTAGGGCTTCACATACTCTCTAATTTCATCTTTTCTGTGCAGTTCTTGCCATTCACCACAGAGCCGCAGTCCTAGTGGCCTCCTTCCAGTTCTTTAAACCTGCAAAATACTTTCCTGCCCCAGGGCCACTACACAAGTTGAAATGCCCCTCCCCTACCCCTTCCATTCATTTTTTCCTGTTTCCTCAGCACACCGTCAAAATGTGTCAAAATGTCACCGGCTCAGAATCCTCTGTGCTAATCCTCTCTATGCAGAGTTCTTTGCATGCCTCCAGTGCTGGTGTCCCTCCCTGGACCAAACTCATTCTTTCATAGCATCCTTCATAATTCATTGCTATACTTGCACCTGTTTCTTTTCTTGTTTATTATCCATCTCCCACATTATACCAAAAACTCCACGAGAGGAGAGTAGAGCCAAGTCTATTTCATTTACCACTGTCCACTCAGTACCCCGCAAATATCTGATGCATAGGAACAGTAAATACTAGCTGAATGACTGCATCTGTCAAATAGGAAAAGGTACCCAAAAGTGTTTAAAAAGGAAGAGAAGAAACAGAGGAAAGAATAAAATGAGAAGGCAAATGGGCATCAATATGAACTAAGATATAATTAGATGGAATCAGGAAATGTTGGGATATTATGGGCCAGGTGTGGAAGAAGGAAAAAACCTCAAAGTCAAAGGGTGTAATTTCCTGCTAGACATAATTTCAGTGTACCAAAAGAGCACATTATCCCTAAAAAAAAAAAAAAAAAAAAAAAAAAGAATTCTATATAAGCAATGACCTTCAGGAAAATTATCATACTTGTATTGGTCAAGGCAATGCTAACCACTGTAACAGATAAATTTCCAAATGTAACTGCTTACCACAGTAAAAGCTTATTTCTCACTCTCATAGTAGGTCCATGTGGGATTTCCTATTTGGGTAGGTCTCCTTGAAGAGACGAGTCAGAGAGTCTGCATCTGCCATCTTCAACAAGTGGCTCCCAGTGGCACCGTGCACAGTGACCCCACTCCAGCTAACTGGAAAAGGAAAAGAAGATGATGGATCATGAGTGGGAAAGCTACCATGGACCAAGCCCAGAAGAGGGGTGTGCCATTTCTGATTATAGTCCATTCGCTGAAAGTCAGTTTCACGGCCTCACCTAACTGCAAAGGAGGGCTGAGAAATGGAGTTTAGTTTTGCCTCCAGGAAGTAGAGGAAGTGGGTTGGTGATCGGTGTCACAGTATCCTTCAACTTGGAAGAATGCCCTTTAAATATTTTATTCAAGTTGTCAGTTATATGAAAAGAAATGATGTTTACAGCATATGGCTAGCAACTCTAAAAATAGAACTGAGCCCATTTAGCACATACTTTGAAATAAAAATTTCCTCAGGTGCCACAGGGCACCTTCCTTGAGGTCCTAGTCAGTCTCTTTCCTTCACAAGTAAGCTGCAGGAAGCAGTGAAACGTGCTCTCTGCTCGAGTCCTGAAAGTGTTAATGTGCAAGGTCTGTGTGCAGAAAGCAAGCTGCCATAGATCTCACTGACTTTGGCAGCACTCAGGGGTTATATTTTTCTCAGGGATGAAATATTCTTGGATAATTGTTCCAACATGTGAGACCCGAATTTTTTTCTTTTCTTTTTTTTTTTTTTTTTGTGATAGAAAAAGATCTCAGGAAATAGAAACAGACCAAAGGAAAAAAACCAAAACCCTACTAAGTTATCTGGTCTATCTCTTGAGACTCCAAGCAGATTTATATACTTCCAGGTATTTCACAGGATAATCCACTTGATGTGGAAGGCTAGCTGTGGACCTCCCTGTCAGCCTGTCTTTATGGTGCATGACACACAACTCCACGCACATGCACAGTCATCCTTGCTCTCCAGTGCGGCTGAGTCGGCGTTAGGGGAGTGCATGGACTGAGCAGCTGCCTGTGTACTGTGGTAGGAGACATGCTGGAAATAAAGAGCTCCATGTCCAAAAATATCTCCTCACCTAGCCTGTAACACTTTCTGAAAAGTCTGCTATGAACCTAATATGAACCTCCCACCTTTGTGTGAATGAGGTTACCAGATCCTTCGCCTTCAGGACACCTGGCCACGATTAGAACACTAATGTTTTAAAAGATAAAATAAGATGGAAAAAGATAATTACGGAGTATACAACCCTGGCCAGGAACAGGAAGCTGGGCACCTGCAAATAGAAACTCACTGTGCAGAAAAGACATTTACGTCATTATTAGATGCTTATGGAGATATTCAAGCTCTTTCACTTATATTAAATTCAATTATGGCAATTTGGCTCTGCCAGATTGGTGAAAAACTATATTTTATTTCATTTCAACATCTGAACAGATTCCTGTAACTAATTCTTGTCATCTGTTTGAACCACATTTATGGCCCATAGGCCTATGACACCCTCCTGGATCAGACTCTTCCAATCTCCCCAGTCACAGATGGCAAACTAAGGCCTGGAGGCATTAAGTGCTCACAGTGGTAGAGGTATGACTATGACTCAAGTCTCATTCATTGCTCTTTATATTTTATGATGGTTATAAAGTGTTGACTTAGTTCTGAGGACTTTGAGTTAAACAAAGAAAGAATATGGTAAATGTCTGCTCTTAGACATATTATCTTTGGGGGAGATTGGACCTACACATACAAAAATAATTAGGACAAAACGCTGATGTTACTGGCAAATACTTTTTCCCCCATTCCTGATGTTTTCCTTCTTGTAAAGGAAATTCAAAAAATGTAACTCTGGGTTTGGCCCTGTCCCTGGGGAGGTAGAGTGCCTTAGCTTGCAGTTAAGTTGGAAAGGATCACTGGGCATGCGCAGTTCAGGTCCATCCTTTTTCCTCTTATAAGCAATGCTCATGGAGAGGGCTCAAGTTCACATCTGCATTTCCATGCCCCAAGTCATACTGCCTAAGACAGAGTGGATAATTCTGCCCAATTTGGGGCTTCAGCAACAGCCTAATCTAGTCTCATACTGTACTAGGTCCTCCACTGTAGTTGCTCTTCTTTGTTTTATTCTTCGAGTTGTTTAGTTGTATACTGGGGAATAAAAATGCTATGTATGGGTGGCACCTTGGACAATAATCTCTCGAAGTTTGGGGAATCAAAATAAGTGTGAGTGCTTATAAAATTTGGGTCTCATGGTATCACGTTAAAAGCATAAACCGGAGGAGAACAGGCCATCACAGATGAGGAAAACCACAACAAGCCATTGAAGATACTGGACTGTGAAGACAGAGAAGAAAATTTATGTGGAGGAAGAGAAGACAAAAATCTCACAACTGGAAGAAATCTTCCAAATCAGAGGTTGAAAACTCAAAGATCCTCAAAAACCAGGCAGGTGAAAACATAAATATGTGCAAATAATGATGAAAATAAATATATGGTGGGTGCTATAGCAACCAATGAACTAATAAGATCATTTCCATCTAAATGTATGTAAACTTTTTCTTTAATTTTTTTATGGTAATTAATGGGTCAATTAAAAAATACATCTATGAGGGTATCTAATTGATCTATATCATACCCAAAAAGTGATTTCCAACCTATGCCAAGCGACACCACCTGCCAAGTGAGCCATGCTACCTAGGCACTGCACTGAGGGTTAGAAACTACTCTTCCAAGAAGCAAAACCTGCCTCCTGAAAGTTAACACCCCCGCCCTGCTAATTTCATCCTTGAGGCCATACAGAATTAGCCTGATTCCACTCAGACCTTAGCCATTCTCTGGACCATCACACATCAGAGTTCTCCTCCCTTCTGAGTGTCGCCTTCTGACACGATTTTTTATCCTTTTGCCACCTTTGCAGCTCACCTTTGACAACAATGTTTCATTCAGTCTAAGTGTTGCTTTTAAAATGCAGCTCCCAACAATTAATAGGATACAATATTATAGGTATTCTAGGTTATTCTAGGTGTTCTCACATCAGTACAGGGAAATATGGAATTATAACTTCAGCGTTTAACATACCTTATTTATTCCTAATACCACCTAACATCATATTGCTTCAAAATGAGGTTCTCTCCAGGTCACCTGTATTTATGTCAGTAAGCCACATAGCCCACCCTATACTTGAACAGTACAACATGGTACAACATATTTTTCATGTTCCATTTCACCTAATTTGGGCTAGCCCCTTATTCTAATGAACAAAATGCAACTAACATTTGAGTTCCATTGTACACTCATTGTGCCTCTCATTTCTTCAGGTGTTAAGAATTTAGAGATAAATAAGATAAAATTTCATGCCACTAAACAGATCACAGACTGCCAGGACACTGAGAAGTAAATAGAAACAACAACAAAAAAGAAAAAAGGATAAATGAAAAGCTGATAAACACTATGATGGAATGCATATGGAAAACGCCCTGGGAACAACGATAAGGAAGCATTTAATCTTATTAGGAGGGTAAACAGCAATGAAGAAGACTATGGAGAGAATATGATATTCAATGAGGTCCTGAAAGAAAAATAGGATATTTTTGCTTGCTCTATTTTATTATCACTTTGTTTTTTAGCGTAGTTTTAGGTTCATGGCTAAGTTGAGGGGAAGATACAGAGATGTTTCTAATACATCCCCCACTAGAGTGGCACATCTGTTACAACTGATACACTGACACATCATAATCACCCAGGGTCTACAGATTACTGTTCACTCCTGATGTTGTACATTCTGTGGGTTTGGACAAATGTATCATGACATGTATCTATTATTTTGGTATCATACAGAGTATTTCCGCTGTCCTAAAAATCCTGTGTGCTCTGCTTGTTTATCACTCTCCCACCCACCCCTTTCACCCTGGCAACCTCTGATCTTTTTATTGTCTCCATAGTTTTGCTTTCCCAAAATATCATGTAGTTGGAATCATACAATATTTAGCTTTTTCAGATCAACTGATTTCACTTAGTAATATGCTTTTGAGATTCCAGCATGTCTTTTCATGGCTGGATAGCTCATTTCTTTTTAGCTGGGAATAATATTCCATTGTCTGGATGTACCAAAGTTTATCCAATCACCTACTGAAAGACATCTTGGTTGCTTCCAAGTTTTCACAATTATGAATAAAGCTGCGATAAACATCCATGTGCAGGTTTTTGTATAGACATGAGTTTGCAACTCATTTGGGTAAATACCAAAGAGGGCGATTGCTGTATTGAGTGGTAAGAGTAAGTAGGAGCTTTATTTAGGAGCAGGAGACCTGTATAGCAAGGTTGTTTTCAAATTATGGATTCCCTTGAGGAAAGTTACAAACGTGTGAAAATGCAGGACACATGAATTGGGCAGACTAGGGCACAATGTATGCAAAACACAGTGGAGAGAAATAAAGGCTGATGTTCCAGGCTGAGAAACAGCATACCAGCTAAAAATAATAGGGAACCCTCAAGAGAATAGAAAGCAAAGGAGGAATGAGCCTACATCTTGTTTTGTTCTGATTCTCTCAAGCAAAATATTTACTATTCCTTTCAGACTACTGCCATGTGCCCATTCAATAGTGACTTGTATATTCTGTTTAAATCACTGACTATAATTTGAAGAGGACAGCCCAGACAGGAGAAAGATCTTTTCATGTTTATGTCATCCCATTTATCTAGTGCCAATGTAGGTAGGGGAGATAAGATGAAGAAATGAGTCTAAGGAAATGTTACCTCTGCTCTGCCCATGAAAGAATGCTAAGATTTGGGGATAGTCTGATTATACCAGATGATGGAGAATCAGAATCAAGAATAACTTCAAAGTCTTTACAAAACTGCAGTTCCAGAAAAGGAGAGTGAAATTTTGAGGAGAGAAAGAGGTAATGGGAAATGCACTGATTCTACTTTGCAAGCTATTGAATATCAGGAGTCAAAAGCACCATAGATATGGTCTTGCTTGAAGACTGTTGTAAATTACATAATGAAGTTTGAGTGAGATGTCAGTGCTCAAAATGGAGATCTGGAAGTCATCCACTTGGATGGACATCTGAAACCCTGAGGACGGACAATGTTTTGGAGGGGAAATTTTAAAAATAATTAATTGGGGCCAGCCGAGTGGCGTGTTCGTTAGGAGCTGGCTTGGAATACCAGCTCTGAGCAGTGCAGCCCTGGTTCAGATCCCACATATGAGAGCCAGTGACACTGCCCTTTACAGTTAAGATGGTGAACAACAGGACCGGCCGAGTGGCGCATTGGTTAAGCGCTGGTTTTGGGATGCCAGCGGCCCCGGTTCGGATCCCACATGAGGGCCAGTGACACTGCCCTCTACAGCTAACAACAGCTCCACCTGGAGCTGGGCTGTGCGAGCCCCGGTGATGGTGTGGGCTGCAGCCCCTGCTGCAGTGGGCTGCCATAGGCTACAGTGAGTGGCCTGCAGCCAGCGTGAGCGGCTGGCAGCCAAGAGTGAGCTGCCAATAGCCGCGGTGAGCGACATCCAGAGGCCAGCGACCGATCTGCCTCATCCGGGAAGAGCGCAATGACATACCAACAGTGAAGCAACATCCTCCGCAACTAAACTGAAGAACAAAAAGAAAGCAACTTGTCTGTTCCCCTTCCCCGATTCCCCAACGCTGTTCCCCTCCGCCAATTCCCCAATAAAATCTTTAAAAAAAAAAAAAAAAAAGATGGTGAACAACAGCTCCACCTGGAGCTGGGCTGCTGTGAGTCACCAGGACGGGATAGCTGTAGCCCCTGCTGCAGTGGGCGGCCATACACTACAGTGAGTAGTCAGCAGCCAGCGTGAGCTGCCAAGAGCTGCTGTGAGCGGCCATCCAATGGCCAGTGACTGATCTGCCTCAGCAGGGAAGAGCAATAATAATACCAACATGGGCCAGTGAGGCAATGTCCTCCACAACTAGACTGAAGAACAAATGGACAGCAATTTGTCTGTTCCCCTTCCCTAATTCCCTAATAAAAAAAAAATAATAATAAAAATTAATAATAATTAATTGAATATGATTTGTTTTGCCCGCATCTATTATATTACTGGATGAATAAGGAGATGATACAAGCAGGTTTGCAAATTTCTTTTGTCCATCTTTAATGATTCAAGGACATCCAAAAAAGAATATTAGATGAGTTGAAGAAAATTGCAAACACTCAGGGGTTACCATCAATAGGCGATTCTTCTCTGCATATTGAAGAGTCAAAGAAACATATCTGAATCCAAGCTATAATACTCTATGAGTACGCTCTGTGCTTAAAATGATGTCCATCTAAAAAATGAATCTCCTTCCTTGAAATGTGGGCCATCATAGACAGAGAAAAAATCATGCTGGTAAAAACACAACCTGAAAAAGAAGTAATGCCATCTGTATATCATTTGTATTTAATAAGGTATGAATTTACTATGTACCTCTCAGCCATAGAAACACTAAGATTCTGTTTATTATTTTGTCATTGAAGTTTTGTTAATCCTCCTTCATTCTAGCTTTAACCCATGCTTCTAATAGAGTAGGAAGAGGGCATGTGTGTATATGGACACACAATGTACTTATTTTGTTTAGCAGTCAGTTTCTCTCCACTGAAAAAGTATGTTGTTTTTTTCCATAGTAAAAAAATTACCTTCTGAAGTCCAACTTCTTCATTTCTTATATATCTCTATTAAAAAAACTCATCTCTCAAATCACTATAAAGCCACAGGAAAATGTAGATTTGGGTATGGAGTTTTTTGTAAAATTCTTTTACAATTCTAGTACAAAATCATTTTTCAGTTCAACATTTCTTTATTGCCAGCATCCCCCAATGGGCACACACGTGTGCATGGTCACATACTGTCCCACTGTGTGCCCTCAATGAGTGGTGAAGAACTCTCCTTAGTATTGTTCTCATTTAGCAGAGGTCAACTCTCCTCAGAGACACCTTCAAAAGAGCTTGACCAGTGACTAAATTTATGAATTTTAAAAATAGTGTCAGTTAGTATCAAATGCATTTATCCGTTTAAAATGAGTTTTGTTTGTACACACTCTGCTGCTGTCCATGGTAATTGGAGAGTCAGTTTAAGATATCTTCTCATGTGCTTTCTAAAATTGACCAAAGCTGCAGAAGCAGCTTCTTAAACCAAATATAATTAATTTCTATCTGTCCGATCTGATCACTGCAGGCTGACAGTCCCTTGTATTATTTATTTTTGATGTATGTGGTGTTTTTTTTTCAATAGAGTACATCATCCTTTCATTTCTCTCTTTTCCTTTTGCAAACTGGCACTTGCTGTCCTCTAGGAGTCTCATTAGCATCCAATGATTTTTCTCCACTTCACAATAAAGGCACTAAACTGGGGCACCCACAAGGAAATACACACACATACCTAGATAGCACATTTGCTTTGCTTTCACCGAATCTTTTTCCATGTGGTCTTTATGGTTTCAATAGATCTCAAGTGTCAACAGAGACCTGAAACTTTTCAACCGTTGGCTGCCTACCTCATTCGCCCTCCATTCCTCCCAAGCAGCATCCTAAGTAGGATGGAATGTCAAAGCATCTGATTGGCTCATGAACAGAGAATTCATTCTCTAGGAATGCCCTGTAGATACCAATTGAGACTGCATCATCCATAAAAGGAATCCATAGACCCATTTGCTTTTCATTTTTGGCTTATGATAGCAATAATGACTGTAACACAGGGCCCGGGGATTGATAGCCAGCTGGGGTTAATGGCCCTTGGCTGCACGGTGGGCTATCAACTCCCCCGGCTAGTCATTAATCCCCAGGAAATGCTCTATACCTTGATCGTTATTACTTAATTAATGCCTCTTTCACTTTCAGCCTAAGTGGTCAGAGCACTATAACCCTAACAGCAGCCTGTAGTTGGAACTGTGTATTTTCAGCTCAAATACTGGAATTCCCTATGGCTGCATACATATTTTAAATTTTTCCTAGAATAGTTGATTATGTTTGCCTCTGACTTTCTCCCTGCCCCAAACCCCACTACAAAAGGGTAGAGTGGTGGCTGTGACGGTTTATTTTTCAAGTGAAAATTTGCTACTTGCATATCAGAGCCACGAAGTCAAAAGGAAACTTGAATGTATTAATTTTGCCTTTTGCTTTTAGGTTATCTGGATTGTTGTTTTTTGTTTTTTTTTCCTTCCAGAGATCTAAATACAGAAATATACGGGAAGGGAGAAGGAGAGCGACCTTTGGGCAGTTGCTTAGAATAGACTTCATGGTCCTTGAAATGGTATATTAACAGAATTTATTTTACTAATATAAAATTTGAAGTGCTATCATAACTAACTAAATAACACCTGAAGTAAATATTCTTATAGTGTTAACATTGTTAGGTATTATACTTTCAGGGATTGCTGTAAGTTCTCATCAAAGAACAAGTTACCAGGCTGACAAAGGCAGTAGATTCTGTTTGGTTTAGGGTGACTGGCAAATGTGACCAAAGGAGAAACATAAAACGGGGTTTTGTCTGAGTGCATAATTACCACAAGGAACAAGACAGATGCTGCTTTGGGTCAGCTGGGTTTATAAACAAAGGCTCGCCTGTTTATGAACCAGATAGCAACCCCAAGCGATCTTAACTTGTTCTGTCTCAAGTTAGTATCTACATTTATTCTCAGCGGAAGCATAAAAGAAACGCGGTCCTTCTTTGCTCTCTGTATTCTGAGAGAAACTGCTGTTATCTGAAGAAATATGTTTCTAAGAGATTAGCAGTGATTCATGACTATGGGAGGTTCAAGTGTGTGGAACAATTTAAAGGAGATCATTTGGGAAGATCCAAACTGTAATGTTTTATCTTAGAGCTTGCTTTGAGAATCGCACATCTCCAGGATGGATGTTATAAGTAGAAATAGGCCCTCATCATTGGAATCATTGAATCTTGAGACTGGACAAAGCATTTAGCTCCCTAACTCAACCTGATACAGGATTAAGCATAAACTAACTTCAGTAGATAAAAATCTATCCAGAATATAGTTGTATGACCACTTCTGTGAATGTATCTTCATGATAAACAGTTGCAACTGATGGATAATTTTTCTTTGGGCTCAAGTTTGAGTTTGTTGTCTCCTCTTTAATCTTCACTTCAAATGGAAATTCCTAGCCTTGAAGATTTTTTTTTATCAAATTGCCTTCTTTTCTAGGCCTCTAAAGAAACAAAGTACCAATTCCTTTCTCCTTTCTTCTGAAGCCTTATTTCCCTATAATTTGTCATTTTTGTGTCACTAGTTCCTTTCAATTCCCTAAGATCTACTTTTGGTTGTGTTTGCAGATTGTGTAGAGGTCAAGTGTTAGGATCTGAATAATGCAACGTATTAATTGAGGATTGCCTCATGGCTCAGGATGTCTGCACTGAATCACAAAATATTAGAGTCTAGGTCCTTCTCTGTTGGTAACCTGTCAAATGCTTGAGTGGCCTCAATATGAATGTCCTGTGACTCATTGTTGCCAATTTTTCCATTCTGCAAGCAGGAAGAGTATTTACTGTGATTGCACATTGCACTAAGCATGGAACACACAGAGATTCAAACAGCAAAAGGCAAACTCCATGCCAGGAAGGAATTCATAAACAATTGCAGGAGATATACCAATAAACAGACCCAGTTCAGGTCAACAAATAGATCTGTCTCTAATACATAGAAAGTTCAGGGGACAACGGAGGCACAAAGGAGCACCTAACTCAACTTGGAAGTTTAGGGAACCCCCCCTGACACACACACACACACACACACACACACACACACACACACACTAAAGGTAACAGCAGAACTGTAAAGAAGGAAAGAGACTTAATCAGTAGGGAAGAATGTTCAGATAGCGGAAACAGCATTTATAAAAGCACAAAAATATGAAAATAGGTGCTCCTGGCAAATGTCCCGATATTGACATTCTTATTGGTCCTATGGTCTCTTCTATTCAATTAATGAATTTCCAAGTTATTTCTTGCTGACCCTTCCCAACCCTGTTCCTTTTTCTCTCTCTGAATACCATATTCTGCCTGCCTCACCACACATCTTCTCACTTCTGCAACTGGTTTTCTGGGGAGATCTGGTTTCTAGGGCCACCTCTCTGTCTGACCAGCCTGATAATCTCTATGCTCCTTTCAGAACCCACCTTAGCCTTACCCTAGACATATGTTAGGGGGTGTTAGTCCAGCACATGCACATCCCACACTTGCAGCTAGTTGTAAACTATTGTGTATTATTGATTTACGGTTAAATTACTATGCCTAGTAATAGGCAGTTAATTCTATAGCTACACTTAAATCCAGCCAACCTTTTCCAAACATGTACATTATTTTGTTCTTTTGTAACTTTAACCTATTATTCAGGCTTAGACTCCAAAGTGAATTATGTTCACCATAGGAGAACTAAATGAAATCTACTTCGTTATTGATGAAAATGTTAAACACCACATAGTTCAAGAATAATATGAATGTAGAATATTCTGGGCTGGGAAAATTATTCACATTTTATTTTCAAACACTTTTGGTATAATTGAAGTTGTTTTGCTCACAATTTATTAGTATATATACTATATACAATTGAAGGTGATTAAGAAAATAACTAAGTCTACAGAGTAATTCTGAATATTCATACATTCTATTTAAAATTATAATTTTCTTTCAAAAGTTAAATCATTGTCTGAAATATGTAAATGCTTGTAGTTGGTAGGTTATGATGGTAAACAACAACATAAATACAGCTGAATGCAAAGGATAATTTTTTAAACATTTAATAAATTTTGTATTTTAGAATAATTTTAGAACTACAGAAAAGTTGCAAGAATATTACAGAGAGTTCATACATACCCCAAACCCAATTACAACAATACATTTGTCACAATTAACACCTATAGTCATATATTAGCAATAATTAAGGTCTATACTTTAGATTTCCTTAGTTTTTACCTAATGTCCTTTTTCAGCTCCAGCATCCCATCAAGAATACCACTTTGTGTTTAGTTATAAAGTCTCCTTAGGCTCCTCTAGACTATGACAGTTTCTCAGGCATCTCTTGATTTTTATGACCTTCACCGTTTGGAGGCACACTGGTCAAGTATTTTACACAAGGTCCCTTAATTTGAGTTTGTATATGTTTCTCATGGCTGGACAGGGGTTATGAAATTTGGGAAGGAAGACCACAGAGGTAAATTGTCATTCTCATCACATGTTATCAAGGGGAGGTATTATCAACATGATCACTGATTACTGCTGCCTTATCAACATGACTTAACACTTCACCTTGATCTCCTGGCTAAAGTTTGTCAGTTTTCTCCACTGTAAATTCCTCTTTTCTTTCCTTTCTTTCTATGCTGTACTGTTTTAGAACCCAGCTCCTACAAGGATCTCATACTTAAGGAGCAGAGAGTTACGTTCCACTTCCTGAGGGCCGTACTTACATAAATTAGTTGGAATTGTTCAACAGGTACATTTTAGTGTAAAAACTTCACTTTGTAATAATGTATGTAATCTGTCACTATTTGTAGTTTTAAAAGGATTAAGGATGATAGATCGATAGATGTAAAGACCACATAATGAATATGGAAGGACACATAAAACATCAAGAACAATGTTTGCCTTTGGGAGAGGGGACTAAAACAGGGTGAGAAGACACCTCATTTATAACTAACTATAGTATACAATATGTATTTCTGAAATGAAATACTCTGTCCTTTTATTTTTTTAAGTCTTTAAAATGTAAACGGTAATTATCTATGAGACTAAGTTAAAACAATGCAGAAGAAAGAGGAATGGTCACATTGCTTTATTGATATTGTTTTTATAATCAAGAAGAGTACCATATCAGTGATCTCAATAATCGTGCTTAGCACCTCATGATAGATCCCAGAGTGTTCCAATGTATACAGTGAAAAGTCACTGAGAGTGGCAGCCTTTGGTAATGAATGGTGTATGCCAGAGTTGTAAGCCTGTGTTTGGTGTGACTAGCAACTGGCCAAGAGAATCAATAGCCTGATTAAAAACAGAAAGCTCAAGAGTCTTCTAAAACTAGAACATTGATTTGCCTTTTTAGTATGTGTCATTGAATGGAAAAACTACCTTGGTCAACAGGTTTACTAGATGAATTACCCTTTGTGTCGGTTTCAACAAATATTAACATTGTCATTGATAAGGAGAAATGCCCATGTTAAATTTGCTTTACGTTTTTGGTTTTTTTTTGCTTTGAAAGGTGATTTTTTCTATATTGTATAACCAGTGATTCTCAAGGAATAAATAATTTGAATTGTGACTCATAGATTCATTAGAGAACTAGTGTCTGTTTGTTTTTCATTTGCACTGGAGTAAGATTTTACTATTCCACATAAGATATGATTTAACTACTCTATATATGAGACAAGCGTTATGTTGCTCAGTGGTTCATTAGAGAGACTACACTAAAGGACCAAAAATAAAAGAAACTCTTCTAAGCTGGGGAGCAAAATATTGTGACATGAGTTAATACAGATCAAATAAGAATCACCAAAAAGAAGCTAAAATGAAAGGGTCTGAATGAAAAAATGGGGTAGTTTAAAAAAAAAAATCAAAACTGACCATTTCTGAGTGGTGAGCAGTGAGAAATAGACATTGAGGAGAAAATTGACACATTAGCTCCCTGAGAGCAGAAACTTGTTTGAATTTTACACAGCTTTACACACAGAGCTTTGCATAGATTAAGCACTGTTTTAATATTGATTGCTTGGCTTTTCTATAGACTGTGACACTGTCTGAAGATGCTGATCCTTCACATGACATATAAATAGTCAAGGAGGAAAAGGAGAAATCGTAAGGCTGACCAAGGAAAGTATGCCAAAGAAAGAAGCACAGAACAATATGTTTTGTAGAAAATTCGATTGTGTAGATCTCTTGATATTCTCAGGAAGGCAGAGCTTCTCTTCAGCTTAAGGCATGTGATCTGAAACATCTTTTTAAAATTATAGCCATGATCACTAGTTAGATAAAGCCTACACTATATAACATTCTACGCCAAATTTCAACTGATATCAAATGAGGTCGCTCTGCTTTCTCTGCCATACATAGAATATAAAAGTGGCAGTTCTTTAATTGGGAGTGGACGGTAACTTAATCCTTATATCATTCCACTATAAAATTTTATCAATGTTTCTCCAGTAGGGATGGATACAGAAATCATGCCATCTCCTCCTAATATGTTATTTTAGGTCAGTGTCAGATTCACAAATGGAACTAAAAAGTCTTTTAAGATGAAATCCTTACTCTACAAATTTAGCAATATTTGTGATAAATTCAGAACTCATATCGCAGTAAAGACTAGCAAATTAGATGGCATTTGTATGAATGCATTTCTATCCTTAAAATCTAAAGTGAATAACATGTATGGAGGGGGATGGATTTATCTGCCTGGAAAGGGCGATGTCATTTTGATGTCTAGACGATATGTTGATCACTAGAGCATACCATGACTGGCATATAAATGATTTAGTCACATTACATTTTAAGACACAAAATAAGTATTTTTATGCCAATTATACTATCAAATGGTATTAGGTCATCTGGATCTTGGTATAAAAACAGAATGTATCCCATCTAATGTTTCAGAATTTCTAGTAAATAACACTATGTCATTAGGAACTACATATTGATTTTAATTAGAACAGGCATGCCACCATTAATATGAGTTGTGATGCCACTAAGGCAGTTGTCAGGGAGGATTAATTAATTAATTGTAAATTCATTAATTGAGAGTGAATCAAATCAACCTAACAAAAGGGATACAGAACTTGGAGTGAGGGAGGTTTTGAACTCACAAAACGGATTGAAAACCGAAGACAATCTAAATTGATAATCAAGACTGAACAAAATCAAGCGCACATTAAAAAAGGGTACCTGCTATTTTTAAGAGAGGAAAGGAATAACAAGGTAATACATTAAATTTAAACATTTTCCTTAAAAATAAATACAGGAAATTCTGGAAAGTACTAAGATTCATTTGGTCACTCTCAGTTTCAGACCTAGAAAAATGATTTGTAGTATGGGCACTTAATAACTCTCATCACAAATTTAATCACTTCATTTTCTGCTTATGGTTAAAAAGGAAATGTACTCAGATGCTTAAAAGAAAGTGAATACACTAAATTGAAGGAAAAGTTTATTATAAAGAGAGAGTGGTGCCCTTTTGTTTATGGGTTTCCCCTAGTCACTGGATTCCAGTGTTTATGAAACTCAGTGCTTCAGAAATGAACAACATAGATGGTTGGCTAACAAGTGAAGGTTATGTTTGGAGAAAAAACCTTAAATTTAAACAAACTTTGCAAATTCAACTATGAAAAATATACATCTATGTAGACAAAAGCTGATAATAATATATTTAAGTGAAAATATTTGTGTTACGGTATGATGTTTTATTAAAAATGTGCTTATTATTTCTGTGCCTGTTCAAGAAAAGGAAAATAATCAGATTTCCTAATGACCAATGGAGGATCATGTGTCAATTACGACCTATTAGTTAGGATTGAGATAAAATATCCAAAAGTGAAAATTAAAGTCAGATGTGCATGAGACTCTGATTTTCAAAAAAAAAAAAAATACATGTTCTGCACTGTCTTCACTTTTAGACAATACCTTCCCAGAGGCAAGGCATGGTACGTAAATGCCAGGATGAGAAACCCTGTTTGCCCTGGGAGTATCAGCCTACAAACAGGATGCTACCTCTGCTAAAACATAAGCAGAAAACATCTGTAATAAGGAGTGCTACACTCTATAGAATAATTGATGACCAGTGTGGCAAAATGTCACGTGGCAAGACCATGGCAGGTCTCCATGTGCCCTTAACAGGTTTAGGGATGTCTTTGGTCAAATAAACACACTGCATTGTCTCACAGATGTTTCTGATATAACCTTAAAGGCAGGGTATGATAGGGACTTGCTTAGAGTAATTGCCTATGGTCAATTACTATGAAAAGTCAGTTGCAGTTGCCTGAGAATAGTTGCCAATGAACCAGTAGTAACTGCAAAAAGGCACTATGTTATTTCCTATGGGAATTAATGTGTTCTGGAACAACTGTTTATTGTGCATGCACTAGGACACATGCACTGTTCTAGAAGACTGGGGTATATCGACAAATAAAACAAACTTCTGCCTTTGAGGAGTTTATATTCTAGCAAACTGACACAGAAAACAGCAACAACAGAAGTTAGGCATAATAAATAAGCAATGTATTACATGAGGATTAAGTTGGTGAAAAAAGAAAAAATAATAAATCAGGGTATGGGGAATTAGAAGACAAGGTACAGTTTTAAGAAGAAACAGTGATCAGGGTGGGCTTTAATGAGAAGGTCTCATTTGGAATGTTCTTAACCAGACAGAAGAGACAGTTCTGAAGTGAATAACTGCCTTACATACTCAAGGCACAGCAAGGTGAGTGAGAGCAATAAAAGAGAATGTTAGAGAAGTTATGGAAGGCCAGAGCATGTCGGGCCTGTAGATGACTAACAAGACTTTGACTTTTTCTTTAAATGAAACAGAGATGGTTCATGTGGGTTTTAGGCAGAGAATTGATGTGGTGTTACGTATGTTTCAAAAGGATCACTATGGGTACTCTACCGATGGTGAAGAAAAAGGGCAGAAGCTGAGAGGCCAGTTAGGAGGAGTTGGGATAATCCAGAAGAGAAATGATAAAGGCTCAAATTGGGATAGGCAATCAAAATTGATCCAACAGTCCACTTTTAAATATCTTTCAGGATATGCAAATGTAGTGGATGTAGGATATGAAAAAGAGAGAGAACAAGAGTCAAGAATTCCACCAAGTTATTTGGCCTGAGCACTTGGAAGGATGGTGTTGCCTTTGACTGAGATGGGAAAAACTGAGACAGAGCAAGTTGAGGAGGAAAGATGTGGTATTCAGATTTGGGCAGGCTGAGTGTGAGATGCCTACTTAGTAGGTACCCAAAAGTTGAGTTTATGAATCTGGAGGAAAGAGGTCTAGATATAGAAAACTGGGAGTTTGGGCATAAAAAGAGTATTTAAAGCCATAATACTAGATATTACTAAAGGAATGAGTGTTGACAGGGAATTGAAAGGGACCAAGGACTAAGCAGTGGATCACACCAACATTCTCCTGGAAGAAAAGGAGGGGAATCAACAACAACAACAAAATGACACATGGATTGACCAGTGAGGTAGGAAGGAACCTGAGAGAGTGTGGGGTCCTGGAAGCCATGTGAAGAAAGCACCTCCAAGAGTGATCAGCTAAGTTGATATCTAGTTGTGAGTAAATTTATAAAATAGAACCCAATCATTAGAATTAAATAAAAGATCAATTAAATAATCATTTATCAGCAAAGTTTCAGATGATCATAAGCTCTAGATTTAGACAGGGGTTCAAATCCCATCACCATCACAAGGTTACTAGTTACCTCATGATTTCTGAGGCTGGTTTCTTAGACATCTACCTCACAGACCTTCTGTGAAATTCAGTGAAATAATTTATGCTTGTGAAGTAATAGGTACTTATCATTTTAAATATAACATGTAATACAAATAATACAAATAGTAACATGAACTCAAATGTTTCATTAGATAATTGTTATATTATTATGTTCATTAAATGATTATATTAGTCATCACATTTTATATCATATGACTTTTGTTATTTGTTATATTACTCATAATTCATCTACCAATTTGTTGTTTCAATTATGTACCAAATATTCTTTAGTATTTTCTCTTTGCGAGGCACCAGCACCCAAGAAAAAAAAAGGTAGACAATACATGGAGCTTATTCCTATAATTTAAAGTACATCAGACTTTGCAACCATTACTGTACAGTGTTTATTTTTCCAATTCATGTGAAGAATTTGAGCTGTGGCTCTATCACCTACAAGGTAGGTGACCTTAAATAAGTCACTCAAATTCTCTAACCCTCAGAAAAATGGGGACACATTGTATCTATTTGCAAGGTGGTTGGAAAGATTAGCAAAGACAGAGTAAACATTCTAGTATCTATTACTAAGTAGGCATTCACAGTATAGGTCTTATTAGTACTATAAATTCTGTACATTCTGTCAAAGAGAACACAGACTTTGTTGAAGTAAATAATTCATGGTTTTCATTTTTACTGGAAGTTGACAAGTTTTTAAGGCAACATAAACTGATACCCTGATAAACAATATGTGATTTGTTTACAATTACTTATACTCTGTCTCTTTTAACAAAGGATTTGAGATAGTTTAAAAAGAGGTTATGTGAAATGGTAATAATGGTAAAGATATAAAATCAAGAATGTATATATGCAGAACATATCCTGTCATACCTATTTAATTTTCTATCATGCATTTCAAATTTAACTCTTGAGCTTAGCTTCCTGGCAAACAAAACTAAAGGGAATTACCAGTTAAACAATTTATGTTATCAGCAAAGAAGAAGAGTCTAGATTCACATAAAAACATTCGCATAGCACTAGACTCTAAAAGCTATTTCTTAGAAGAGGCTTCATGTAGAATATATGCAGTGATACAGATTTCAATCTTAATTGTTTTTGTAATAAATTTAATTATAAATTTCATATAAATTTTTCTTTTAATTAAAAAAATTAAGTCCTAATGTAAAAAACAATTACATAATGATAATTCTGTGAAAACTGAACTAACATAGTCCAAGTATGTAATATCAGACTATCTGATAATCTAAAAATGCTCTCCAATTTTTGTGTGCCTTATTACCCCTAATATATTTGTGTGCTTGTTTTTTTAATCAGTTATATATACATATATATGTATATATATTCTACCATAACTATAACAATTTAGAATTCTTAGAAGAATCAATGAGCTTTACATTAGCTACAATAACTATCCCCTCTCTTCTCATACTTTCAATGGGAGCTGGATGACAGACGAAGACCAACGTCCTGTTGTATTGCTAGATAAAGACAGAGGAATATTCCTTAGAAGTCAAACTAACATAGTAAACTTGACATGCTCTTAGGAAAACTGTGAGCTCTCCAGAATTTTCAACTTAATGGACATTTAGATAGGTGCCCTTACCATCATGTGATACTAATTCTTCGAGATGGTTTACAGAATTTTTTCAAGGGAAAAATTTTGGTCAACTTACACAGAAATGAATATACCTTTGAAGTCCCAGCAGTAAACTCTGTTGAAAATGTGTTTTTCTAAGGATATAACACTAGAATTTGCTTTATGCAAATCCAAACACTCATCAAGTCCTCCTGGGCCTGGTTCACACGCTAAAGAGAATATCCAAGTCTTGCTACTTCAGCTTTTTGCAGAAATTTCTGAAATCCTATTTTGCAAAGGTGTTTCTCTTTAGTTGTTGCCTTTGTTTGTTTGTTATTGTTGCTGTTGCTGTTGTTTGTTCTCCCTCCTTTTTAAAAGTTACTGGCCAATGCTGATTTTCCTCTGAAGATGCACTTGATGCGATTGGGGAAATGTCAGATATAATGAAGAAAAATCCTAACGTGCTGTCCAACTGAAGTCCGTCTTTTGAAATGAAAAACACTCATAATGAAAATGAGTTGGCAGCTTACTTGATGATATTTACAGCTGGAAATGACGTCAATCGGAAGGATAGCACAGATCAATTTTAATGGCAAGCAGCTAAGCATGCTTATTGATCTGGGGGCTTGCTACTCTACAAATGGCAAAGACCATTAATATGCTAGACCAGGGACGTGGGAGAAGCATAAAACAACAAGTGACTTTGAGCCTTTAAAGAAGATAATTTAAGAGTGCTGATTTGATGATCACAAGGGAAAGTGTGAATTCATGATTTAACCTCCATTCACTACCTCTCAACTAAAAATTGATCGCCATACTAAGAATCATATTTCATTTGAGAGAAATTTAATATATGTTATAATTTCCTCTTTAAGCCCTTTGCTTTAAGGGATACAATTTGCTGTCCAGCTAATCCTAAAGCAAATTTCTTTTCCTGGAATCACAGAATCATTTCTGCTAGAGACAAGTGACCATGTAGGGGAAACATGAATCAAATGCATATAAGAATATCATGCATCTCCCTTTTCTGCTTCCATATTTCCTTTCTACCCTAGTAGGAACAATAATGTTAGTCCCTCCCTGGAATATAAGAACTGGTGAGGATCATGCCTATTAAGTATTTCTAGCAGACATTTATTTGAAGGACCAGGAAAAGCTATCAGTAGGACCCACATAGTAGTGAATATTACAAATATATATCACTTGAATGGCCACTGCTATTGAGTGTAAACTGTTCCTTGTCTGGAGGAGATGTGAATATCCCACTGGTCACCAATAAACTTTTCATTCAGGCATCTCACACTGTATTTTAACATACCTAATGTAGTTTAACCACACGTTAGGTGGGCTGTCTGTAATAATGAACTTCCTAACCTCTAGAGATGCACTACATCTGCTCAGATCAAAATGTGTTGTTTATAAAGCTCCCACACTCTGGAGACACATGGACAGTACCAATGTGAAAATAACAAGTTTCAAACTCCTCAGATGGCTCCTAGTCAACCAATAGGGAAGCATTAACCCTCTCAATGTGAAATCATACTTCTGAGGCCCCTTCTTAATAAAGAAAGTCTTCACTTGATCTTAGCTAAAAGGCCAAGAAGGGATAAAAGAAACTCTTAGCAACAGTTTTATTTTATTTTAGTTTTAATAGGCAGTTTTGGGAAAACGTTGGTGTAATAATATGACACCATGGCAAGTGATGGAATAATCTCATACATCAGATTTCAAATTCCCAGCTTGAGAAATTCTAACTGGCAGAGGGTTCTAACCTGACTCCTCGCCTCTTGCCATCTCCTAATACCAGTGTTCTATTGGTGGCTTAACTGCAGGGTATTTCTGAATTCAGTACATACAGGTCACTCATCTCCCCTCTTCCCTCAGCCTCTCTCCCACTCGATGTAATGTTTTCTATTATATCTATCATTTCTAGGGCATGACTGTGAACAGCACCTGATACGGTGGGAATTATTAATATTTTTTAACTTTATTCGCTTGGCTATGCGAATTAATAATTGAGGTCTAAGCGAGAAAGCAGGAAAACAGATGGCCATGCAGTAACTGCATACATAAAGAGAAAAGAATGGGAAATCACACATCCCTATGGATATTCTAAGGCAAGAGACAGAGACCCATCCCTAATCATTGTCATGGACTCCAGAGAGGACCAAGGACAGGAAGTATGCCAACATTAAATTACTCGTGACTCTTCGTGACCCCAAAAAAGGAATATTTATTTCCCTTCAATTCACATATGCTGCCCAGAACTGAGCTTCCTGGAATTTCTATTAAGAACCCAGATTACATAGCAATAATTTTCAGGTGCCACAAATCTCTGCTAATAGGGAGAGCTAAAAGAAGGACAGCAGAAAGGAGACAAGCCATAGGCCAGTACAGAGCTGCAGAAATCTGGGGATGATTCGAATAGATATGAAAGAACAATGGAATCTGCAACAGGTAGAAATCACAGTCTAGAAATTTGGGGTGCAAGACATACATTGTCTCATTTTTCTAGAAGCCAACTTCCCTTCTCTTTTCAGCGTTATCCCTTGACTCTGCTGAGGTTGCAGAAAATTTAATCACAATATATTTTGGGGGCTCCCACTTCTCTTCCTCAAGGTTGGTTAAGTCCCAGGAAATTTATATAGAGCCAGGATGTTTTGAAAAGGCATTATCGTTAGAGGTGGAGTGATGGGGAGCGATAACTGGCAGTCTCATGGTTTGTGTTTGACCTGCCCCTCATTCCTGTCCACCAGGCCCCCTGGGCCAGTGGGTCTTCCTGCAGGGACATTCCTGTCATCATTGTGAGGCTGCCTCCATGTATCCTTTAGCCATTCCCTCTTTGGGGCCATACCAATTGTCCAGACTTCTGGACCCCATTTCCCAAGAGCTTACTGAGCTCTCTACTCTCATTACTATTCTGAAATGCTCCTCCTTTTCCTAGAGGGGGAAGCTTTCCTTTTTTTCTTAATGTTTGCCTCCAAAGCACTTCCTCTGTCTTTCAGTTTCAGATGTTAGTAGGTCCCCAGGCTTGGTAGGGCCTCACATTTTGTCTGTCAATGAGTGGTAGGCTTGCCAGGGGAATAAGTGCATATTTCAGTCTTGAGCACTATCTTTATTTCTTTTCTAAGAATCATACTATCTCTAATTGGGAAAGCTATTGCAAATCAATCATTTTATTATCAATAGTGAGTTGGTTTCATGATTGGAAAAAAGTAGATATCCCAACTTGAAATTCTTGGAAGTGTGTTTACATTTAATTTTTCTTATTCGTGAGATGACCCTCTGTTCCCAGAGAGCCCTGTAAAATACCCCGTTCAAATGTTCACCCATATTATTCCTATGTATTAAAAAGTCTGCTAATGGTAAACTAACTTACTCATTACAGAGTGCCTGCCAAGTATATTCTCAATGTTTCCAAAATAAACAAACAAAAATGGGAGAGCACATGCCTGGCAAAGATTAGGAGGCAAAGGAATACAGGCAGCAAGTTCAAGAGATATTGGTTTAGCCTTCCGACAATACCAACACTGGCAAGGCTAGAGTCAAATGCAAATCTGTTTTAATAGTTATGCATGTTAGAAATCCAAAACAACTCTCTTTATGATGAGGGGGAAAAAATGATTTTACTATGTAGAAAAACCATTCTCCATTCATGAAGGAAAGAGTTAAAATCCTTTCTTTCTCCTTTTTTTTTTAAATTCCGAACTAGTAAAGTTTTTGAGAAATGAAACCATATCAAAAGTCAGCCCCTTTTCTTTTTGATTTATTTCAATCACTTTTCACAGAGACAGCCATTGAGACAAGTATTTTTTATGTCAACCCGCCGAGGACTGACTGCAGTCATCGGAAAGAAGCAATAATTGATTTCAATTATTAATTCCTGCTTGCTGAAGTAATATTGCTTACGCACTCCTCCTCGGGCCCCAGTTAAAAGGAACTCAGAGGCAGGAGTGCGTAAACAGCCACATTACTTTGGGAGTGAAAGTCCCCTAACACACTGTAGATTTGGGAAGAGTTTTTAGGCCCGGGGCTATTTGAAGTTAATTCCTAGAGAGTCCTGTTACTTCACGTTGTCCATGATTTTCTAACCAATTCAGAAGAGTAGAAAGCCAACTGGAAAGGTAGGCATCGCTGCAACCAGGGACCTGAGCTCAGTCAGAAAATCCATCTTCGCACTATATCAGAAGTTCCAAAACCAAGAGCAAGAGGGAAGAGCTCTGGAGGTTAGGATGTCAGGGAGGAGCAGAGCTGAAGTACAAAAATAATCAGAGATGAATGTCAAGGGGAAAACAAAGTAAGCAGTAAACGTTTTTTGGGAAACCAAACAATTCCTGGTCTCTGTTAATTTAAACGACTTCTAAAGCCCAAACAGCTTCTAACTGTAGTCAAAAATGTTCAGATGGAGTCATTTCATCATCCTTTCAAAAGGGTCACATATGCTGTGCTATCTTGTATACCTAACATAAACAAAAACTAAACTGACTCCATATGACAGTTTTTTTTATTGCTTCCTCTGAGATAGTTTTATACATTTTTTAAAAATAATAATTCGTATGCCTTCATGCAACCATATAAAAGTAAAATTCAACTCAGACACAATGTTTTAGAATGTGTATCCTTAATAGAAATGACTTAATGACTCAGATCTTTGCAAATTTATTACTAAAAAATAGCTTCAACCCCCTTTTCCTCCAACCCCCCAGATTATATACCCAATTCCCCTCCCTTGACCCAAAATGTGTCACAACACAGGCTGTTCACTAATCAGGGAATTTACAACCCCACACTGATTGTGATGTCAATGCTTTCTTATTAATGAAGGCCCATAAAGGACTGGAAGGCCTAAATGGAAAGCAGGCCCTTATTAGACATGGACCATGCACGGCCATGCCCAGGTATAAGAACCGACCTCTTGTTACTACCTAGTCCCAGGGCGATAAGGTTCCTGATGTAAAGAACAGATTAAAAGTAAAACTGGACCAGATGTTTTTCCTATTAGATGGATTAAGCCCGGCCAAACTAAAATTAGGAAAACACGCAGGGCTGATTTACTACCGCTCTGTGATGGGCTGGCTGCCCTGGGAGCTGCGGCCAGTGGCAGCAGAGTCTGCACTCTGTTTATTAAGGGGGCCATGGGAGTGGGAAGGCCTCACCCCTGACTGCTCTAACAATGCTGAACGAGGACTCCAGCCTGGTGATGAGAGATGCTGTCTGAAGGTGAACCCTTGCTAAAAACAACATGAACATCGATTTCAAACACAGCTAATGGCACAAAGGGGAGAGGAACAGGATAGCTTCGCTATCTTCCTTAATACAAATATTTTAGGAGTAAATGAACCCAAGTAGCCCAGCTCAAGGCATTTTTTTTTCCTTAAAAACCAGTCTTTTAGGACTAGAAAAATCAACTTCACTGAGTTTCATATAGACCAATATCAGACAACACAACCCCAAAGTGTTCCTTTCCATGCTAAGGTCTGAGAGTGTCTAATGGAATATAGCTACTGTCAGAGTTTGCCAGGCTCACCTCACCTGATAGGAGATCAGGTTTAGCAAAATAGAATGTTCAGAGACTCTGCTTCAACTGCCAGTCCTATGGCTACAGTGCAGACAGTTGAATGTAGCTTCTTGCCAAGAACGTGCCTCAAGAGGCAATTATTTGAGGAAGAGCTTGTTATCTTGAAATCTTATTTAAAACTTGTTAAGTTTTAAGGAAAGCTTAAACCTTAGTTTTTCAGACAGTGGATTAAGTATAATATCAAATAATAATCATTTGGACAGTTGCACTCTTAATATAGTCATCCTCAAAAAGTATATTTCTTCCTAATTCTGCTAAGTTGTTCATATCCTAGGTACTTTTCAGTATCTTTATATAAATTTTGTTTGCTATTGTTTGCTTGGTTTATGCTTCGATTTTGCATCTTTGGAGCCAGCTTCAGTGTCATAGAAAGGCTATGTGGATACAAATCCTGACCTGGGTTTGAACTCCTGGACTGTCACTTAATAACTGTGACTTTAGATTTGCCACATAAACTTCTATGAACCTCGGTTACCTTATTAGCAAAGCAAGAGGTCAAATATTCCTCACAGGATGGTTATAAGGGTAAAATAATTCCCATGAGAATAGGAAATCAGCCAGTTTGCACCAATTGTATGCCTACCCACCTCCCTTGTTTGCATTACTCCAGTTGTCACAGGAGTTTACCAACGATCACAAAGTGGGCAAGAAAGTAAGCCTTAAGTGTCCTCCAAAGACCACGCCCTCAGTCATGGGGAGTCCTGGAAAAACTCTTTCCCACTTTTGCAGAGAGTATGCTGATGAATGTTCCAAATTTAAACTGTTTTCAGCCACCAAAATTCTATGTTGAGTTAAATAAGTGTCACCTTTTGTTGGCAAGGACTGAGTTATGATTGGCTCTGTGGGTATATGGCTTGACCTAAAGCTATAACTGAGTGTCTATGGGCAATCGCAGAGGTCCAGGCTGTATGGGTAGGAGAAGCGGGTACACACAGACCCTGGTGTAAGACCAATAGCCAGAGAGAACATGTGTATGTCTAGAAGTCAGATGCTTAAGTGGACCTAAAAAAGTAAGAAGATAACAGAGAGGTACCATTATGGCTTCCAGGGAGTCAAGTACCAAGAAGAAAAATCACACACACACACACACACACACACACGAGCTGATAGGTGGGTAGTTCCAGGTTTTGCCTGTTTTGCTACAACAGGCTGCTTCAGTCAGCAACCTCTGTAGGTGAAGTAAAATGACACAGTGAATGCTGTACTAAAACTTTCAAACAGGCATTTGGGGAATCTACTGTTTGTATTCATAAGCTGTTAGCCAGCAGATGGAAAAATATTACTTTTGTAGGACCAAATGGTCACCACCTAATTTATGGCACATATTGTCTCAGAAAATATTGCTCCTCTATTTCTTGTGACTGAGAGAACACATCAGAAATTATAGTACAGTAACAAGAGTATTTGTTGTACCTGACATGTTAGTTTGGGCCTTACCTGTGCTGTACCAATGGTCAGGCATGCCACTGTGAAGCGTTTGACCTTATAAATTATTTTCATTTGTAGAATGCCAGAAACGTGATCTGTTCTAACATGATAGACTATAGTTAATGCAGTTGAAGTGTGGCACTCATGTAGTAAAATGGCTATGGGATAATAATGCGCTAGTGATTATGTCAGTTAATGGAACTCGAATTTGTCTTTCTACCTGAGTTCTTGATATCTTGTATGATTCAGGACATCTAATTCTCCCCAAAAGAAGGAATCTGTCACCAGACAGTCCAAGTTAGAGTAAACATGTACTGAAAGCCACAGTAACTTGTGATCTTAATTGTGCCTAATATTTTCTTAAGTCTCGAATTCATGTTGCCTTTTCAAATTTGTAGAGTTAAGGGCACATGTATGCCTACTGCCAAAACACTTAATCTAGATTTCTACTATGGAATATACAACTATACTTGTCAAGTGTGAAGTGGGGGCCATGGAGTTGGGGGAGAGATAGACCATGTATTTATGTTTTTGCAAAGATCTCTCTGAGATTGTCGTCACTCAGACACTATAGTCTCCTTGAGGACAAGAGTTACCCCATGCTTAAGAAAAATGCTCTTTTGATTTAGCTACAATTAAATGTTTCTACAGGTAGCTACCCTAAATATCACATAACAGAGAAGAGCATTTGCAGACCAGTTTTTTCACAAACTACATTCTCAGGAAATGCATTCTCAATGAAAAATATTAGTTAGTTCATGGATTGATATACTGCCATCTCTAAAGAACATAACCATCTAATTTTTTTGAGGTAGTGGAGTATCATCTAGGTTTTTTTAAATTCTCCTGAAAAATCAGCAGTTACTGGATCATGTTCTGATGGCACACTATTTTCATTAACATTTAGTGTGGTCCTATAGCTTAAAAACAAATCATTTTAATAGATGCAACATGTTTGGGATCCATCTTTATAAAAATGCAAAATTATATATCAAGTTTTACAGCAGGTATAGCATTTGTATTCCTTTTTCCACTGTTACCACAGTAATCACCAGGCAGGATGGGATGTTAAGAACTACCCAGACATCCTCGTGCCTCCAGACATGACTATTGTTAAGCCAGAAAGATGGCTGTTCATGCTGTTCTTTAAAATCTCAGAGGAAACATACAGTCATTAGATTATCATGGTAACTACGCAATATCTGTGAGTAATATATACAACTGCCTTTTTATGGCTACTGCCTTAAGAGGATTTCTGTTCATTCTATTTTAAATTCTATTCAAATGTAAGTATGAATTCACTGTTAAAGAGATACATAACCTATGTAACTCAAAGAAGAATAGAATGTCACAGAATGAAAATTGTTCTACATGAAAATCTTGTAATGTTACTTTGGCAATATTAAACGTTAAATTAATAAAAATGTTCAGGTGTAATTCTCTTTATGCAATGAAATACATTCTGAAAATGTCTGCAAAGTGAATTGTATTGAAAGTTTTCTATGAAAAGGAATTATATGGTAACTATTTTATAAAGTAAACAATCTTTTTCAAGAATTCAAGCATATGTTCACTTAAACTGACACTCATCTGTATTCGAGTTTATTTTAATTTTCAAGTTAACTGACACACCAAATTGTATGGAGCCTTCTATTATTGGGCCAATAGGAAGTCAAATTTTCAGCTTGAAAATTTTATTACAGGACTGTTATTTCAGTCAGTCCATCAATTAGTGCTACTATAACAAAAATACCATAGACTGGGTGGCTTATACAGCAAACATTTATTTCTTATGGTTCTGGAGGCTGCAAAGTCCAAGATCAAGGTGCCAGCACATAAGGTGTCTGGTGAGAGCCTGAGAGCTGCCTAAGTTATAGACAGCTGCCTTCTCCCTGTATCCTCATGTGGTTGCAAAAGAGAATGGAAACAAGCTCTCTCATGTATATTTATATAAGGGCACTCATACCATTGTGAGGGTACCATGCTAATGACCTAATGACCTACCAACGGCCTCATCTCCAAATACCATCATATTGGAAATTAGGGTTTCCACATATAAGCTCTGAGGGGCATATCTATAGCAGCTGTTTTGAAGTTATTTTTCACAAGGCATAACATCATGTGATATAAAATTCAAAAAGGATAAATAGGATTAGAGTGAAAAGTAAGTTGTCCTTTACTATGGGTTAAATTGTGGTCCCCACAAAAATTCACAGGTTGAAGCTTTAATTCCCAATACTTCAGAAATTACCTATATTTGGATGGGACCTGGAAAGGGGTGATTACAGTTAAAATGAAGCCTTACAAAGTAGGCATTAATACATATAGGGATGCACATTCACAAAGGAAAGGCCATGTGAGGACACCATGAGAAGATGGACATCTATACATATACAAAGAGTGAGGCTTTGGAAGCAAGCAAACCTGCCAACACCTTGACCTTGAACTTTTAGCCTTTGGAGCTGTGAGAAAATAAATGTATGTTGTTTAAGCCACCCTGTCTGTAGTACGTTTTCATTGCGGCCTTAGCAAATAATATACCCTTTTATCTCTCTTGTTCAGCTACCCATTTTCCCATCCTGGAGGCAACAATTTTAACAGTTTCTTACATATATTTCCAAGATTTTATGCACTACACAGGCAAATACATGATACATGCATGTATCTATTCTTGCTCTTCTTTTTTCACTTAGTAATATATGATATAGATCACTTTATATCAAAATGTGTTATTTTATGGCTGCATAATACTTTGCTGTATAAATATATAATAACTTGTTTAACCACTTCCCCATTGGTGGATGTTGATTTGGATTCCAACATTTTGTTATTGTGCGAAACACCACAGTGAATATTCTTGTACATGTAGTCACATTTCTGTATGTTTGTAGACTACATCTTTAGAACTTGGCCTTACAGGGTCAAAAGATGTATGCATTTTAAATTTATAACAAATTTGTCAAGTGCCCACCATAGAAATTATACCAATTTAGACTCAGAAAATGTTGTATGAAAGTGTCTATTTTCTCACTATTTTATCAGCATTGCATGTATAAAAAGTTTACGTGGTTTCCCATTCTAGGTTTAATAGTACTTTTAATATTATTAATGAGATTAAGCTTTAAAAAACACTTTTTAAGAGCTATTTGGATTATTGTTCTTTCCGCTGGGTTGCTATTGGGTTCTATTGGGTTGCTGGTAACTTTATCATTAATTTGATTAATTCCTTACATATTAAGAACATTTGCCTTTGCTTTATATTTGTTCTGCACATACGTATGTCTTATTGTCTTATCCATTCAGCTACCCTATATCTTTTGATTGGAGCATTTAATCAATTTACATTATAGTGATTATTGATAGATATATTGTTATTGTCATTTTGTTATCCATATTTATGATCTTTTATTTTTTTCTCCCTCTTCTTCTTAAAGAAGTCCTTTTAACATTTCTTTCAATATTGGTTTGGTGGTGATGAACTCCTTTAGCTTTTTTTTCTCTGTGAAACTCTTTATTTCTCCTTCAATTCTAAATGATAGCCTTGCTGGGTAGAGCAATCTTGGTTTAAGTCCTTTTCATCACTGATTATTTTGTGACAATCCCTTCTCTTCTGCAAAGTTTCTGTTGAGAAAAATAGCTGACAGTCTTATAGGGGCTCTGTTGTAAGTAACTAACTGCTTTTATCTTGCTGCTTTTAAGATTATTTCCTTGTCTTTAATTTGTGACATCTTAACTATGATGTGTCTTGGTGTGGGCCTCTTGGGTTCATCTTGTTTGGAACTCTCTGTGCTTCCTGGGCCTGTATGTCTATTTCCTTCACCAGTTAGGTAAGTTTACTGTCATTATTTCTTCAAATAGGCGCATATATATATATATATATATATATATATATATATATATATTTTTTTTTTTAATTCTTTTATTGTGAAATAAACATTTTTTAAATTAGTTTCAGGTGTACAACACAGTGCAATAGTTATACTTTTTACCCCTCAAAGTGACAATCCTCCTCCCCCAGTTCGACACCCCACTACCCCCCCATATCATACATATCTATTACAATTCCTTTGACTCCCTTCCACAGTATACTCCACATCCCGTGACTATCTATATGTTCAATTACAGTTGATATACAATATTATACAACATCAGCTTCAGGTGTACAGTGCAGTATATAGGCTTTTAATTCCTTGCTCTCTCTCTCCTCCTTCTGGTACCCCTACGATACGAATGTTGGTAGGTTTGATGTTGTCCCAGGGTCCCTTAAACTATCCTTAATTTTCTGGATTCTTTTTTCTTTTTGCTGGTATGTTTGGGTGTTTTTTCTATCTGATCTTCTAAATTGTTGATTCGATAGTCTACTTCATCCATTCTACTGCTGAATTCCTGTAATGTATTCTTAATTTCAGTTACTGTATTTTTTATTTATGACTGGTTCTTCTTTATGTTTTCTATCTCCATTTTTATGTATTCTATCTCTTTTAGGAAGTTCTCCCTGAGATCACTGGGTATCCTTATAACCAGTGTATTGAACTCTGTCCCTGGTAGTTTTCTTGTCTCCATTTTGTTAGTTCTTTTTCTGGAGCTTTGTTCTCTTATTTACTTGGGACATGTTCTTTGTCTCCCTATTTTGACTGCCTCCCTGTGTTTCTGTGTATTAGGCAGGGCTACTATGCCTCCTGGTCTTAGTAGAGTGGCCTTATGTAGTATGTGTATTGTGGGGGCCCAGTGGCACAGTATCTCTGGTCACCAGAGCTTGGTGTTCCAGGTATGTCCTTTGTGTGTGTTGTGCATGCCCTACTCTTATAGTTGAGCCTTGGTTGCTGTTGGCACATCAATGAGAAAGGTTCATCCTTGGGTTGCTTGGTTGTGAAGACTGGCCATGACTACAGTGGAGGAGCTATAGTACAGGGGCTGACTCTACAGAGCAAAATTCATTTTAGCAGGGCTCTGGTGCCTGGCCAGTTTGCCCTCTATGTGTGTCATTTTTGGATGTGGCCAGGTGATGCTCCCACTTGATCTGAAGCTGGCCTCTGGGCATACCAGCCCTGGGGCCTCCTGGGAGGGGCCCTGACATAGGCCAAGTTCAGCCACAACCTGTACCCTGCCCAGGACCACCTGACTTGAGCCACAAAACAATCCATAGATTGCTAGCACCTGTGTTGGACTTGGAGATACCTCAGTAGTCTCAGCCTTGAGCTGAAACGGGCTGTGGCTAGTGTAAGGCTTAGCACTGCTCAGAAAGAGGTACAGGACTTACCAAAGCCAGATGCTGCTTGTTTGGGTTTTGTGAAACTTTGAGAGATTTGGGAAAGTCTGCAGCATGAGCCAAAACAGGCAGTTCATACAGAAACCCACTGGAAGCAGCTTGGGTATGCCCAAAGTTGGGTGAGGCAGGGTCTCAAGGAATCAGGACAAAAGAATTGTGTTAGCCACGTTCATGGAGACTCAGGTATGGTGACCACCTGCATTTGCATGCTGGGAGGTGGGAGGACTCAACAAAGAAACAATGGCTTCCACCAGCTCCTCTGTCTGGGAAAAAGCTGCCTCTTCAGTCCTTGCCCTGAATCCAGTTCTTCCCCATATGTCCCTGGCACCTTTTGAGCTGTTGCCCCAATGCTGGAACTCAGAGTGGATGAGTCTGTAAGAAAACAACTTTATGTGCAGGTCCTTGAAGTGGAACACCTGCAGCCACCCTCATCTCACTCAGCCACAATCTCCACTGGTTTTCACAACAAGAAGTTATGGGGACTTCTCTTTCTGGTGCTGGATCTCTGGGATGGGAATTCTAATTGGGGCTGGGCCCCCTCACTCCTCTTAGGTGGGCTACCACAGCTGAGATATCCATCCTGATTTAATGGTCACCTGTGGGTGGGAGACCAGCCTGTTTCACGTCTTTGACCCTCCTACCAGTCTCAAGGTGGCTTCTTCTGTATGTCCTTCATTGCAGGACTTCAGTTCAGATAGAGTTCAGGCAGTTTTCAATGGTGATTGTTGTGTAGTTTAGTTGTAATTTTGATGTGATCATGAGAGGAAGTGAGCACAGCAATTTCCCACTCTGCCATCTTGACTGGAAATCCTCCTCCATGAAAATTTTAATGCAAATTTATCAATTTACTTAGGTTTCTAAATTACATGTCACATTCAAAAGGCCTTCCTCTTTTTGAGATTTTTTTTTTCATTTCCACTTTCTTCTAATAAGTTAATAGTTTCAACCTTTCATTTAAATCTTTGATTTATTTGAAATGTATTTTTTGAAAGAAAGGGGTAAGGAATAAACAATTTTTAAAGATGTTTATCTAATTGTCCCCACCCCTCTCATTGTATAAGCCACCTTCTCCCTATTGATATGAAATGTCACACTTATTATATATCTACTATATTTTGATATATTCCTGAATATTTGTTCTGTTTCACTGATCTATGTGTATATTCATTTCAGTGCCTAATAGTTTTAATTATTGTAGCCTTATATGTTCTGACATCAAGTAGTATACAAATCTCCTTATGATTAGTCTACTTATGAATTTTACCTAACTATTCATGCATATGTATCTTCCAAAATATCTCTTAAATCAGTTTACCTCCTTGCCAAAAGATTATTTGGCTACCATTTTATGTATAGATTATTTTATAATTAATACGTATAACATTTTGAGCCTTTTTATATAATATTGAAAACTTCCTTTCCAGTTATAGCATTTTAGTGTTTCTGTTAGTAGCATGTATTTTTCTTTATATAGATCTCATGTGTTTACTATGGCTAGGTGTCTTACAATTTTGTTGCCTTTTTAAATGGAATATGGCACCTTCACAAAAAAATTCCTGAAAGCTAAGTGTAAATATAAACATCACACACTGAGACAGAAAAGAGATTGCCAATAAAGAAAATTAATCAGTCACCAAACTTCTCATTTGCAATATGGTGGAATGTCAATTAGAGATTACTGATGGAGAGAAATTAGTCACACATCAAGATGGAAGATAATTTTAGACATACAATAAATCAGAGAGTAATCACTCAATCCATATCAATAATAAATAAGGACTCTAACCAAGTAACAAATGAGCCAAAAATCAGACTTCATAATGAGGAAAGATGAAGAGAAGAAGGAACCAAGTTGAACAGTAACTTCAATAGATAGTGGATAGATAGATAGATAGATAGATAACTTTAGGATAACTTTAGGATAACAAGAATATGTTACATGAATATATATATATATATATATATATATATATATATATATATATATATCTTTTGAAACTGAATAAACACAGCTAAGAAAGTCCTAATTATAGCCCAGAACAAAAAACACTAAGCTATCTAATGGAAACTCAGAAATATGGGTAGACATAAAGAGAAGAAGAAATAGTGTTCTAAAATTTGAGTGGGGTGGAACAGGAGAAAGATGGGACAGTAAAATAATCCCAACAGCTTCATTTTTGTGGAGAAGTAAGGAACCAAAAGAGATAGAGCTTTTTGCTGAATAACATGCTATGTCATTTTCAAGTAATAGTAAAATAATATGTGTTGATATGAAAGCTGAAAAGAGAATGTAACCATAAATTAAATGGAAAATCAGATAATAATTTCCAAATTAACCATGGGGAAAAAAATAGAATAAATAGCAACTTAAACCAATAAAAATAAGTAAAAGGAAAAAGAAGGGGAAAACAGATTATATAAATAAACACCTAAAGTAAGATGAGAGGCATAAAATCAATGAATTGGTCATTACACTAAATAGATTGAATCTCTCATTAAAGATAAAAAATGTCAAATTGATTCTACAAAAGAAAATCCAGTTCTGGGCCATTTATAATAAATAAATTGAAAAAGAAAAGTTGAAAGGAAATATGAAGAAAATGCAAACCAAAAAATAAAAATAGTAATGGCAATATTATTATGAAAGATTCTGGATTTAATAACTTATGCTTAAGTTTTGTTCATATTAATGTGAGAATGGGCTAAATAGTTTTTAGCTGCAGAGTGTCTCTCTCAGAACCCAGAATATAGCAAAGTACCTGGTGACATTCCAAGAGGAGATATAATATTCAGCATTTCCCAAACTTACCTGATTACTTTTGTAGCAAAAGACATGTGTACTATGCATTTTCCTAAGGAGTGGCGTGGGAAGGATTACCCAGGCAGACACCTATGTATAAAACTGAAATGTGGGTACAGTCAGGTTATTTTCTTTTCATCAGTCTTTTAGATCTTGGTAAGGAAATTACCATGAGAATAGTTTTGATTTTTAAATTTTGGTCCCCTCTTTCAGGCATGGTGAAAATAACTGAGGGAGGTATGGAAAGCATTTAAATGCTCCACATTTGATTTTTTTGCCATAGGAAACTTCAACTGGTATATTGCTGAAGGGGAATATAGGAATGGGTAGCAGCAAAAACACAATTTAAAAATAGATATGGACATATCCATTATTAAAAGTGAAAGCGATTAGTTAACATGTCAAAGACAAAGAAAGCCAATCCCATGATACATGCCACCAAGTAAAAATTGAGCTGCTTTAGTCTTTTTTTATTTTTCCCCACCTAGTGCTTGGAATAGTGGAGTTATCTTCTCTGAGCAACATTGCCAAGAACTATGGCTTACAGAAGCAGAAGAGCATGACCAATGAGAAAGCAAGGACCTTAAGGATATATGTTAGGGTAGGCTAAAATCGGGGTTGTCGGGGGGAACAAATCAGTAAAAGACAAATGGCTAATATAAAATAGTTTATTTCTTAATCACACGACAGTTTAAAGCAAGTGGCTCTCTGCCATGTGATGATTCTAGAACCAAGTCTCCTTCTACTTTGTGACCCCACAATCCTCTAAATCCTCTTGGTTGATTTGCACCCAGCCAACAGAAAAGGGCAGGAGAGTATGAAGGATGTGTATACAATTCTTAAAATCCCTGGCTCAAAAATCATCATAGATTACTTCTCACTTCACTCACTAGAACCCAATCAAATGGCTTCACCTAACTGCAAAGGAGGATAAGACATGTACTATAGTTGGGTAATTGGAAAGAAGAAAAACATAGATTATGGCAAGCAGCTAGCAGTCTCTGCAGCAGTGGACATGAATCTTCTTCAAGGAACACATCAAGGTTCAATGTGGTAATCTGCAAAATCGAAGGGAAATAGCACAAAATAGTGCCATGGTCACCAGGGGATGAAAAGAGACATAACAAGTATACTTTCCAGGACCAAATAAACAAATAAGAGCAATTCTACCACAAAGAATAAATAGACCATTCAGTTTCAACAGCACAGGTGAGAATAGTCACCACCAAAGGAGCCCCAGGAGCAACTTAAGTACAAAAAAGAACTGCCTCTACAGTGCACTGAGGTCCAAGTGCTATAATCTAGCACAAGGCCCTGGCTCCCATCTATACAACCAGTAAAGACAAGGGCTGAAAAAAAGGATATACATAAAAAGAAAGATGTTTAATGCCTTTAGCTGTGTGTCCACATTTCAAACAAATACATCAACATTAGACATCTCGTTTGCTTAGCAAAAGCTGAAGCAAAAGAGATTGAGGATCATTGAAAAACCTACCATTTGTTGGTCAACCTTCCCGCAGATCTGAGGAATTTCCACCTTTTTTAAAAGATTTCTGATGAAACATCTAAAATTTGGAGAGTTTGGATCTAAGTACCTGGCCCAAGATTAAGAAGAAAGGATCTGAGAATCATGCTCACTGGGCATTTGTGTGGCTATCAGGTTTCAGGTATGAATAAGTTATCTTTCTGACAGAAGAGAAGCACATCAAGGAGCCACAGAATTGAATCAGCATAACCACGACCCCTTAACAGTTTATTTTAGCAAAGATATATAGAAGGCCTACTATATAAACTAGAGGATCTGCTAGCAGAAAGTCCAAAACTTGAGTAAGAAACATGGGGTTTTGCTGACACTTCTAGGTGAAAAGGTGACCAAAAAACTTTGTAAGATACCAAAAAAGGATAGACAAAATACCTGGGTTTGCATGTTCTAGAAAGGTTGTTATCTGCTCCCTTCACCAGTCCTACTCTCTCCAACCCCTTCCTAACAGCCTGACCAGTCCTCTGTAATGTTGGTGGGCCTCTATTTCCACCAGATAAGCCAGGCCAGGAGACAACATGGTCCTTGTCCCTTTCAACAGCCTGTGTCAGGCCACTTTGTCTTGGAATCTGTAGAACAGCCTAATTCTGTCCAAACCCTCTTGAAATTTGTCTTCATAATTTCAATTCTCAGCATTGTGTATATAAAACAAAGGAGAGATAGAGAGAGAGAAAGAGGGAGAGATTGATTTTGCTCTCTTGAAAACATGATGTAAAGTTAAAAGAAAAATGCAATTAAAAAGAACTTTCACATCACTGAACTCATTAACTCTAAGGGCAAAAAAGGCTCTATCCATATATTATCTTAGTCTTACACTCCAGTTCTGATTCCAGGCACTATATTGTTTGACGAATTGGACATGAACTCTCAAATCGGTCAAAGAAACAGACCAATCCTTCAAAAAAACAGGCTGATATGGATTATTTTGATTATTCAAAATCACATGTCAATGGAACTTTAAAAACATATAAGGCTTCCAGTTTTGAATCAGGGATGTGGAAAATTGGAAAAAAGAGAGGTTTTCACCTTTACAACAACAAAAAGATGCTAAACAAACTGCATTAATCACTTTCCTTGAACCCATTAGAGCACAGAGATAGGACACACAACTAACATCAAACCTAGAGAAAGACAGGTGCTTTGAGGAAGAAATGGGAACAGAGCTTTTGATTATCTGGGAAAGACACTTCCAAACATCCTATAAGCTGGTAAGAATATTATCTTTCTGGTAAGCTAGAAAATTTCTAAGGAATGCTAAAGGTTTAGTATGGACTAGTGTGAAAGTTAAAAACCCAAGGAGGCCACAGACATAGAAGGGTTTGTACCTTCTTGCAGATTTTCACTCTAGGAAGCTCAAAAGGAAAGTCAAAAAGAATCCTAAGTAATCTTGTCTCACAGTGCTAGCTGGGGAGAAAAACAGAAACCACTGTGAAACTCTTCCCAATGCCAGCTCCTCTAAGAAAAAAAAGCCTTAATATGCAATGGAAGGGGCATCAAAACTGCAACCTGAAGACACTGGTAGAAACCCACTGTAACCGAGGTAGGAAAAGGAGCAGGGAGAAGCTCTCTTCTTGGGGGATGAGTATAAATAATTGCTAGGCCTATCTAGCAATTACATCTGGACATCCCCTAGTATTGAGGTTAAATCAAAACATCAGAGAACATTCTCCCTTCTGCACCTACCATCACCATGTTAAGTGTGGAAGAAAAACAACAATGGACTATATATAGCAGAAAGAACAGCAGGAGACAGAATCTCCTTGGAAAGCAGCCTAGAGAGAAGACCCAAAGCCAAGGGCAGAAACAAGCACAAGGGCTAACATGGAGATTAGTGCACTGTGGGTAGCCATAGCAATAACAAACAAACATACCCAGTCCAAAATCTGATTAGATTAACACAAACACCCACAAAAGGCCTAGCAAAAAGAAAGGTATGCTCACCTCTAAGTATGAAAAAAATAGTGAACTTCAGTATTGACTGTCCTATTCAACATATTCAGCTTTCAACAGGAAATTATAAAACATTAGAAAAGGCAAGAAAAAACAAAAGAGACAATGCAATCATCAAAACCAGACTCAAATATAACCTAATGTTGGAGAGGATATGTAAAATCTCTATGATTAATATATTAAAGACTCTAATGAAAAAGATAAACAACATGCAAGATTGGATAGGTAATTTCAGCAAAGAGGTAGAAACTATAAAAAAAAAGTCAAGTAAAAATGCTAGAAATCAAATACACAATAATAGAGATAAAAGAATTATTTGCTGGTCTCAAAAGTAAACTTAACACAGCCAAGATAAGAATCAATGAACTTAAAGATACATCCACAGAAATTACCCAAACAAAAACACAAAGAGAGAAAGATTGGAGGGGAAAAAAAAAAAAAGTTGAGTATTTAAGGTCTATGGGATAATTTAAACAGTCTAACATATGTATAATTGGAACTCCAGAAGGAAGATGAAGCAAGATAGTGAAAGGGACAAAAGTAAAATACAAAATATAATGGCCAAGAAGCTTCCAAAATTAGTAAGTGACATCAAACCGCAGATCTAAGAAGCTCAGAGAACATCAAACAGGATAAAAAATTCAAAATAAAACCTAACCTACCTAGGTATGTCATATTCAACTTACCAAAAAACAAAGATAAAGAGAAAATCTTTCAGGCAATCAGAGGAAGAAACAACATTATCTATAAAGTAATGAACATAAGAATTACAGCAAACATCTCATTAGGAAGAAAAAGAAAAAAAAAACAGACAAAAAGGGAGAGAATGGAGTTTAAATTTAAAGTACTTAGAAAACAAATAAAACAAGTGTCAACCCAACCCAGAATTCTATACTGAGTAAAATAGCCTTCAAAATTTAAGAGTAACTAAAGAATTTCTCAGAAAACAAAACAAAACATTGAAGAAATCCATTTTCATCAGAACTTCTCCGCAGGAAATGTTAAAATAATTTGTTCAGGTGGAAGAAATATGATATAAGACAGAAACTTAGATCTAAGCAAAGAAATGAAGAATGTAGAAATGAAATAAATGATGGTAAAATAAATATTTTCTTATTTCTTTCTTTTAACTGCTATGAGAGTTAATTGACTCTTTAAATCAATAATGACAATGTTTTACATGTGTTTATATCACATATAAAAGTAAAATGTAAAACAACAATGGTGCAAAGGAAAATAAAAAGAAATTGGGAAAATATTGTTACAAGGATCTAGAAATAAACATAGCACAGTATAACAGTATTTGAAGATGTACTTATATAATTTAAAATTTATATTGAAAATCCTATGGAAACCACTAAAAAGTTGTTTTGTTTTTTTTTAGAGGGCAGTGTCACTGGCCCTCATATGTGGGACTGAACCAGGGCCGCTGGCTTCCCAAGTCAGCGCTTAACCACCGCGCCACTCGGCCGGCCCTAAAAAGTTTTTTTAAAAGGTATAAATAGTAATAAATAGAGGAGACAAAATGGAGTTACAAAAATACTGAATTAAACCTTACAATATAGAAAAAGAGGGAGAAGAAACAAAGGACTAATAAAAGGAACTAGTAAATGGCTAGCAAGATGGTAAATTTTAGTCCACCCATATCAATAATCACTTTACATAAAAATTATTTAAACATATCCATTAAATAACAGAGATTGTCAGATTGGATAAAAAGGCAACTCCCAACTATATGCTGTGTCAAAGCAATCCACTTTAAAGACACAGATAAGTTAACATAAAAGGATGGAGAAAGTTATAGCATGCAAGCGCTAACCAAAAAATAGTTGGAGTAACTATATTAAATTCAGATAAAATAGATTTCAGAAGAGGGATATTATTATGGATAAAGAAGGACATGATATAAAGATGAGGTCAATTCTCTAAGATTTAAATAACCTAAATGTATTAACAACAGAACTTAAAAATACATGAAGCAGGGCTGGCCGAGTGGCGCGGTGATTAAGTGTTGCCTTGGGAAGCCAGCAGCCCTGGTTCAGGTCCCACGTATGAGGGCCACTGACACTGCTCTCAAAAAAAAAAAAAAAAAAAAAAAAAGCAAACAAAAAAAAACACATGAAGCAAATATTGATAAATGTAAAAAAGGAAAAAAAAAAGGAAATAGACAAGGTCATGATTAAAGTGAAAGGCTGTTTTCTCAGTAATTGATAGTATAAGTAGGCAGAAAACAATAAGGATATTAATGACTTGAGCAATATAATTAGCCAACATAACCTAATAGATATTTATAGGATAGTCTACCCAACAAGAGCAGAATACACATTCTTTGCAAATGCACATAGCAAAGTCACCAAAATAGACATTTTCTGGGCCATAAAACAAATTTTAATAAATTCTAAAAGAGTAGAAAATGAACAAGGTATAGTCTCAGACCATAAAAAAATAAAATAAAATAAAATAAAAATCATTAATTGAAATACCTGGATATGCCTAAATATTTGAAAATTAAACAGCACATATCTAAATAATCTATGACACAAAAGGAACACTTAGGGGAAAATTAAAAATATAACGCACTAAAAGAAAATAAAAATACATGTCAAAGTTTGTGGGATGTGACTAACATAGTATTTTGAGGGAAGTTTGTAGCATTAAATACTCAGAAAAGAATAAAGACATAAAATGAATAACTAGTCTTCCAACTTAAGAAATAAAGAGAAGCAAACTAAACCTAAATCAAGCAGATGAGAAAAAAAAATCAATAGAATTTCATACCACTTTATTCAAATGCTTTATAAAATCAACTAGGGTGTTGAAAGATTCAGGAGGGAATACGGACTGTAACAAGTGAATCTAACTGTATTACAAATGTCTATGACACATACTCACTGAACGGAGCAATGGGATGGGGATGAGCTGACCTAAGTAACTTTAGAAAATGATCATTTTACTTGACACTTGTAAAGAAACACAAACTGCACATAATCACTGTACTTTAATTGGTACATTTCTTTTTTCCCCCCACAGGGCAATGGGTTAACAATTTTGAAAGAAAGAGATTACAAATAAATAAGTGGGAAGGCAGATATGAATGAATACTATTGTGCTAGATTAGTCATAGATGTCAGTACAAATTTATGTTTATTTGAATATATCAATAAATAGAGAAATATGGATGTAAAAATGTATATTAATATGCATGCAACGTTTTCTAACACTGCCTATAGTGAGGAGTTTAATGCAGTAACACCCCAATAGCAATGAGAACAACTAGCAACCAGATCTTGTTTTCTAAATGTCACTCTCCAATAGAGGATTCATTTCTCCTTGAAAACGCTGATTCTAGCACTGGGACAGAGAAAATACAAGACGAACATGTAGTGTTCTATAGTGCCAAATAAGGAGGTGCTTAAAAGTTTAGAAATAAGAAAGGATAAAAGCATGTAAAAAGGAGACTTCCCACTGGTCAAAGGTGGTTTTTTTAAGCCTCAAAGTTAACAACCATAGTATTAAGTTATAACCAAAACAATAAAATACATATCCTTGAGTCAATATTGATAAAAATACATGATTAATTGAATAGAGAGATGAATCAGTAAAAGTGACAAATCTTTACAGTAGAAATCTAAATAATGTATGTAGATAGTCCTTCCTCCAGGAGGTGGAGCTTAATCTCCCTCCTTTTAAGAGTAGGACTTAGTGATGTACTGCCAAGAAGTTGAGTACAGAAGAGAACAAAAGGTTTTAAAGTACAGAAACTTAGCAGGCATCACCTTATCCAAGTGATCAAGGGTAATATTACCACTGGTAAGTCATATTGATATCATACACTCTCTGATATGATGAGGAGGGTGCTTCACCTCTGTGATATTCTTCCAAAAGATCCAAAACTTCTAATCTGGTCATGAGAAAATATCGGACAAATACAAACTGAGGGACATTTTACAAAATGCCAGACCAGTGCCCCTTCAAACCATCAATGTCATGAAAAATAAGAAAAGACATGAGAAACTGCCATGAGGATTAAATGAAGAGGCATGTGGATTAAATATACCATGATACCCTGGATTTGATGCTACAATAGAAAAAGAACATGGGGAATTCTGAATAAGGTTTATTAATTATATCAAACCTATGCAAATTTCTTAATTTTGACAAATGCACCATGATTATGTAAAAGGTTAGCATTAGGGGAAACTGGAAGAGGTGTAAATAGGAATTCCGTTTATCATTGCAACTTTTCTATAAATCTAAAATTATTTCAAAATAAAATCTTCTAAAACTATCTGCCAAGCATGACCATAATCTCTGAGTAAAATTTTATGCAATAAATATGCTAATACAGTATTAAAAACACATACATGCACAAACATAAAAGAAAAATTTAGTTCTGAAACAGAATGATCATGCTTTAAAGTTACTTTAACCCCTAAGGAAGTGTTCCTGGTAGTGTGCTGTTTAAAGCTATAGGTTTTGGGTTTTTTTGGGTTTTTTTCTAACACATAGTTTAGTTATAGTCATAAGCTCCTTAAAGTCTACATAATGAGGGAAATTTTTGTGCTTTAAAAAAAAAGAAAAACCTTACTGTGATTGCATGCAGTGATAGAGATGCCTTTAAGAATGCTTCACAGATGCTTCAAATCATTCATTTCTCATAAACATATGGGGTCTATTCTTCCGTCACTGTGCGTAATTCCTATTGACACTAATGGGAACTATGCATGCATATCACTATAATTTGGCCTCAAACAAACTGAAAATCATCACTGTTGAATGAGATGCAAAGCAAGCAAACAAAGGGAAGCACTGACTCCTTAAAACTCAGGTTCTAGAATTTCTTGTCACAAGAAATTCCAGTCAAAGAGAATTAATCTGTAGTGATTTCAACACAATAAACTACCGTAAGTCAAAATATAATACTTACAGATATTATATTTTTGCAGCATGGTATCTTCCTGAAGATAATAAATTACCTTTTTTTTCAGTTGTAATACAGAAATGACTACACATTTTATTATACAACTAAACAAAAAATCCCAATGCTACAAAAATGGCTATAAGCTACTAGGCTGTAACACTACATGTTATATATTTTAAGGACTGTTATTCAGATCTCTATAAATTAACTGCTTGTTTGTTCCAGTCTCCTTTTACAAGATTATATCCCTATATTTAAACCTCAAATTAAATGTACATTTTTTCCTATTTAAAATTTAAGATCATAACATGTGTCTGACAAAAAGAACAATCTCATATTAGGGAGATTTGTTCTCTGTTCTGTTGTCCCATTTCCACATCAGAAAACATAACAAAGTTCCTAGTTGTATATCTCAGCAGTGTCATTTTGGCCAGATTCCAAGATGTAGGAGGTTGCTTCAGATCTCAGCGGGAGGCAGCCATTATGTGATTGGGGAAGCCATTTGAAGCTGGCAGGTAAGCCAATTCTATCACTGAGGAGAAAGTACTGCTAGTAAAGTCACCTTGTGACAAGTGTCTCCCCGCTGTGGGTTAACTTCCAGAAAGAAGGTTTGGAGAACACATAACAGTTCACAACAAGGAAATCAAACAAAATAAATTGGGCATAATTTGACACTGTTAAAATAAGAAGTGTCACTGGTGCTGCTATGTAGTAGGAGTTATGAAGAGCCTCTACTGAGATTAAACATTTAGTTAGACAATAAAATAGCTTGCTGGTCAAGCCAAAGACATTATTCTTAATGCCTAAACTGATGGAGGCTTAGTGAATAAGTCTTTTTGACAAGCAGGGCTGCCAAAGAGTAGCAGCTACATCTTGAGAGGCATGCACGTGCTCATGTAGTTGATAAGCCCCAAGCAGAGAGAAATAGCAACATCATAAAAAATAAAATAAAATAAAATAAAATATGATGGGTTTTTAAAGAACTTTTCAACAATTGTAGAGAATTGATCAGAAAAAAATACTGTGCAGAAATTTTCCTTTTCCTAATTTACTTGGCTCTTGGTTGACTGAACAGACATATTTCCACATTATAGTTTTCTCATACCAAAATACTGCCATTCAATTTTCAAACAAATGTTTCTTCAGTACATTCCCAAATGTTTTAAACAATAGGTAAAAAAGGCCCAATGGAAAAAAGATGAAAGTCAAATGAGATATTTCAGACAGAAATATTTGCAGAAATGAGCAAAAAATAAAGCCATGAAGTAATCCAAGCATCTTTAGTGCTTTTTTTCACCTTTGTGCAACACTCTTCCATTAACAAAAATAGTCCATGCATGCTCTTGTTTGCAGGTGCCCAGTGCTCTCAGCTCAGACTCTCACTTCGCCAAGGCACACCTACTGTTCCTCACTCCTTCTCCAATTTATTAAATGCTAGCTGATTTTAAGCTATTAGGAAGAAAACAATTGAATTAAATTAATTTATACTAAGGTAAAAATCACTAACTTCATAAATTGTTTGCCCTCTAAGGCATTGTTTCTCAAAGGCTGATTCCTTGATCCCTGCACCATGCAAAAAATTCATATTTCTGGGCCCTTTATTGCATCAGAAGTGATGCATAGTAAACAATTTCCCCAAATGATTGTTATGGCAATTATGTAGGAATCCCTGTTAAAGAGAACATTGGTAACAAAAGACTGGCCTCTAGAATTTCAAAAAAGAATAATGGGGGAAATGTTTCCTGAAAGGAAGCTCTTTTCTGAAAGGGGCCTTTTCAAATCATACCAGAAGTCACTCTCTGGGCTGTGGCCTTGGGTCTGGGTTAGATTGGCAGCATTATCAATAAAATACTGCTGATTTAACTCCTTCAACATAGAATGAGAATGACCCTTGAAATCAGGGAAGAACAGAAAACCAAGATTTATCCCTGCCCTAGTCATATAGTTTGTTGGTTTCCAACACTAATTTTCAAACACATGTGGTCTAAATAAAATCATAGCCTTTTGCCATATAGTGATGCCATAAGATACAATGAAAATCTCATATTTGAGTTTTTGGCATGCAAATAAGAACAAAGAATGCTATATAACTCCAATTGTTAAAAGAACTCTTAGATTGGGCCGGCTGAGGCTATGTTATCCCAAATATACCCTGTGTCCTCCTACTTCTATGCATTTGTCCATGCTGTTCCCTTCTCCACCTCAATAAATCCTGTCTGTCAATTCAAGACCCAAGTTGAATCTCCAGCTTAGACACATCCTTCAAATTCTCATAGTACTTGATCAGTACTGTGAAGGCACATAGTACTTTCCAATTGTATTAATGCTATATGTATATAAGACGAGAGAGAGAGAGAGAGAGAGAGAGAGAGTCATCCTTGAACATAAGCTGCTGAAGCGGAGTATCCTTGCTATGCTAGATGAATGAGACACACTGAAATGAAGCAGATTCCAAACCATGCCTAAGGAAGTAACAGTGAGAGGAGTCAGGGAGGGAGGGAAGAAGTATCCTCACCAGTTATAGAGGCAGAAAGAAATTTTACAGCTTTGTTAATGCAACATTTGCTTTTAGGCAGACCACCTGTTAAATGAGGAAGGTGGGTTTCTGGGGGCTTCTTCCTTTCTCATCTTTTAGGCATTCACCTACAGAGCCTGTATTCACCCTTTCTCTAAACTCAGTAACTTACTCGAAACCACATCTTTCTCCCTGATTTCATACCCATATATACAACTGGCCATTTCTACCAAGAGACTAAGACTCAAAATTATTTCAATAAATACTTATTGAGCACTTGCTATGTTCTGGACCCTCTTCTGCATGTTAGGGATACAGCAGCAAATAAAATGGACTGAGCTGCTGCCATCATGGAAGTTATGAAGAAATATGATAGAAATCAAATAGTGATAAATGTGATGAAGAAAAATTAATTCAGCAAGAGAATAGAAACTGCTCGGGGCAGAGGGTCTTGCTAATTTTGCTAATCAGAGAAGACTCTCTAAGGAGGTGACTTTTGAGCGGAGACTTGAGTAGAAGAAACAGACCACGTGGGCTTTATGGGGAAGGCCATTTCAGATGAGAAACAACAACTAGAAAGGTCTTGCCATACAGCATCCATGTTCAACAACAGCAGGAAGGCCAGTGTAGCTGACATCCGTAAGTGAGGAGAGATAGTGAGGTATCCAGTAAGATTGTGGGCTGGCTTAGAAGCCATGCTTAGGACTTTGGGTTTCATTTATAATAGGAAGCCAATGAAAGTTTTTTGCCAGGGAGTCACGTGCTTATGATTCAAAAGAAGCATTCTGCCTGCTGCAGGAGGGGTAAGAAGAGAAGTAGGAGCCTATTTTGGAGTCTACTGCAGTAGTCCAGAGGAAAAATGTCTTGGGCAGAGCAGTAGCAACAAGTGGTCAGATTCAGGCTATGGTTTGAAGGTAACGGCAATGGAATTTGCTGGGAGACCGGATATAAGGTGCCAGGGAGATGCCTAGGAACGAGTTGAAGAGTGATACCATTTCATGAGACAAGGAACACTAGAGGAAGAACAAATGGGTGGGCAGGATGTTAAAAATCGTTCTATCTTAAACATGTAATAATATTTGATAGTAAATAGTCAGGTACAATATTACAGAAGCAGTGAGATATACATCTAGAATGTGGGGGAAAGGTCAGAGCTAAGGCTATAAATGTAGTAATCACATTAATGTAAATAGGATTGACAGTCATGTAACTAGAAGAGGTAACTTAGGAAGAGAGAAAAGAGGGTGGGTCAAGGAAGACACCAGGGTGTATTCCTTATTACTCCCACACACAACCCGCTCCTATTGTATTTCTAGTTTATCCTTGAAGAGTCAATGTAAATAGTGGCTTTTCTACCAAGCCTTCCCTATTCTACCTGTTCCCATACTGTCCTATACATAACATTGCAATAACACAAAATGGAGGGATATTGGGTTTTCTTAACATGCCAGTAGGCTGGAAGTTTCTTGAAATTGCAACTGTCTTAATTATCATTACATCATCAATATCTTCTGTGGCCACTGAAATAAAGAACATGATCATTAACTTTGTTGACCAAAATGAATGAATGAACATTTATTACCCATTAGTTAAATATATATACTCGTTAAAGATTTACTAGTGTAAGGTAGAATCAGTTATCAGTTTTCTTTTAGCTTTTTACAAGAACAAGCAAATAGTTTTTTATTATGAAACTGGAGGTTAGTAACATTCCAGGAAGGTAAATATAATTTTGTTTTAAATAGAGCACAAATCCCCTAAGGGAAGAATTACAAAATAAATTTGCTATAAAGATGTCCTATCAGAAATTTGGCTAAATTTCTTGGCAAAAATTCTAAGCACATTGAGTGGCTGAAATTGTAGGCAATGAGAAAAACAACAAAAAATCTTTAAGAACACTTCTTGAAAAACTTTAAAAAATTGAAAAGAATCTGATGTATATTTTCTCTTCTTTTGCATCTAGCTCTTGTTTCTCTGATGTCAAAATAGTCTCCTTTGCATTGAATTATTAAGAAATTAAAATAAAAAATTATAGAATTAACTATTATTTAGGGGAAAGTAAAAATGTTATAATTCATCCAAACTCTCCTTAAAATGAATATATTTTATCTTAGGAGTATTTTAAATCTAAAACAGATATTAAGCACTGTTTAATGAATAGTTGGTGAATAGTTGAAAACTCACTTGATGACATCTATGGAAAACTCACTTATTAAAAAATGGACAAAAATCCCTAAATTTATATCTGATATACTAAAAATGACTTACATTTATACAATATTCATCCAAGGATATTCCCTTTTACACATTGGCAGATTCATTCCAATTTGTTCCTAGATTCTCTCATCCTCGTAGGAAGTGTTGGAGTAAGTCACATGAGATTGTTTTATTTTAGTTGGATTAGGATCAGGGAAAATGAAAGACCAATTTTGTATTTCACCTGTCCCGGCAAACCTCACCTCTCTTTGCACCTTTACTCCAATCAACTAATCCTGTTCACAATCTTCATCCTTCTACATTTTCATACATTGGGCAAAAGAGAAGACAGAAATAAATAAAAAAAGCAGAATAATATAAAGTGGGAGCTCCTGAAGTACAAGAGAAGATTGAAGGAAAATGGAAGAATAGTCTACAGCTTTCCCGTCTAGGGAATGGGTTTGAATATTTATTTGAAGCCTTGGACAAGTTATTAAGAATATAAAAATAAGTAATGGAATGTCTTCAGACAATGCAGTGATAAAGTTTTAAGAGATAGACACAGATAGGCAGCGGTAACTTTACAAATAAAACCTCAGGCAATTAGGATAATTGGTGTTCAATTTTTGTAATTACAAAAACAGAAATAGGTTAAAAGGCCCAGTGCCTCCTTATTTAACCCTTCCTCCATCTGCCTGCTTCTTGTCATCCTTCTGAAGTCCTGAAGTTACTGCCCTTCCCACCCAGTGAACAAAGTTGAACAGATTTGGCTTATTTATTATGTAATATAATATCAATTCTAATCATATCTAATTATTCTGAGCACTTCCTTTGCACCTGAAACTGTGCTAAATACTTTCTATGGAATGTGGTATTTAATCCTCAAAATGAGCCGGAGACAGATACTACAATCCTACCTATCTGGTAGTTGAGGAAACTAAGGGCTGGGCTGTTTTAATTATTATTTTGATAAGTTAAAGTAACTTGCTAGTTTGGGGCAGAGCAGAGGTTCAACCAAAGGCCATTGAAGCTCCCAAGCCATGCTGTATATTTGACCAGTTTGATATTGAGTCTCCCTGCAGGCTTTTATCAAAGCATTTAATAGGCTAATGTGATTGTGAATCTCCAAGAGGGAGATGCAATACATAGCTATTTCCCACTCATTTGGTTAGAAACTCCCTTTTCTTACAGAATCCTGAACCACCTCCTCTCCCCCTCAGGTGAGGATACAATTTCCTTTTCTCTCTCTCCCTATTCCTCTGGGTTCTATTCCTTTTGTCTGGGCCCTACAGTTTTGCATTTTATACTCTTTTAGGAACGAATTCCCGAATAAAAGAAGCCCTGTGCCCCTAAAGCCAGAATATCCCTATTTCTTACTAACATAGTCCTGGGATAGTATGTCTTGTGCCTCTGAGTCTGGCTTGGAATAACAGAAGTTTCTCATGAAGTTTTTATTACTTTTCCATGACCTCGGGGCCCAAAGAAGCCAAGAACTTCTCCTGATATCGTTTCTTAACTTTTCTTTTGTCTGCTGAGTCTTGCAAGAAAGCAAACTCTTAGTACTTTCCATGTTACCAATACACCTGCACACAGTAGGTATGGAACGGTGATAAGGGCCATAAACTCTCAGGTCCTTTCCAGGCTAGGAATCCAGTTCCTATTTGCAATACAATTTACTCTTCATGCATTCCAAACCAAATATTTCAGTATTTAGTTCTGTTTTACAGTAATTGGCCAAATCTCCAAATACCAAAAGAAAGCAGGAGAAAGGGTTTCCAGTTAAAATCTAAGGGATCACGTTAAAATCTAAAAGCAAAAGTTCCACTGAAAATTGCTATTCCCTTTCCCCTTACTTCCTACAATGTATTGAAACGTGATACCTATGAGTATTCATGTACTTCTCACGTGAAGTTCAGTGCAAGGATGTAGAGTGTGTTTCCTACATTTGCCAGTCTTTTAAACCCAATCCTTCAAATATCTATGAATGAAAAACTGGCTAGATAGGAACTTAAGAGGATTCCTTTCCTTCTCATCACACACCCTTCTCATGTGCCTCTTAAAACAGAGCTATACACGGGCCTAATTGGTGATGCACATCCAGCTGCATAGTTAGTTGCCCAATCGCCCAAGCAGCTGGGTCGCAATGGGCGTAGATGTGTTTTGCTTAGGAGCTCTCCTGGCAAACAGCTTCAGTGATTTAGCCCATGGAAAATGAGCCCTGTTTTGCTTAATGTTTTAGGTTAGGGAGTGGCTGGCAGCATTCTGTGAAAAAATGACACTTTCAACACTGTAAGTGATTTGCTGACTTTATTTAACAATATCTAAACCACTTTAACCAACAGTATCATATAGCTTGGCACATTATACCGCTACAGATCTTCCAGAAAGGATGAAATGGCCAAATATTTACATGTATTCCGTTTTCTTTACATATTTGTATTTCTACCATTTTGAAAATTAGAATATAAACATTCTGTTTAAAAATCTGTTCTCCCCCACATACTACATATTCAGAGAGCAAACACTATTTTTTTTTCCTTTGGTATATATATATATATATATATATATATATATATATATATATATGTAGGTGTATCTGGGTTTCCATACTTTAAATATCTATGACCACCTAATAGCCCCAATCCTTTGTTTTATGATGTGGAGCAAAATTATAAAGTCTGCTATCCTTGTAATTACATTGCCCTTTGCCGTGTCTGGGGGGAAAAAAAAAAAAAGAAGGAAAAAAAAAAAGGTTGTGTTCAAATTTTCCCCCTGTTTTATTTGCACCCTATTAACAACTGTTACTGGAGCTTTAATTATGCCCCGGTGATTGCGGAGTTGTGGCTGACTTGTGTCATTTTCCTCCCAGGGGATGCTTTATAATTACCAGCATCCATCGTGGCTGCCTGTAAGCTGATGCTTTTTTATTACCAGTTCAATAATCACTGCATCCTTGCGAACATCTGCTCTGCAAGCCATGCATCGGGGGTCCCAGCGCCTGTCACTTGATGTTCCCTCACCACGGTGACCTTGGTGCCCTCGTCTTTGGTTTATATCTAATTTGTTTACCAGAGGCTCTGTCCAGAGAGTCTCCCAGGAATGCAATTAATACACTAGATTTGCAAACAAAAGAAAATTTTGCCCTTTCTCTTCTTTTCTTTTTTTCAGATTATTGTCTTACTCTTAGATTCCATAATTTCTATTCCTAGGATCTGTTTAGGACTTGCGGGAACAGGGAGAATGAGAGATGAATATCCTCCTGCTTCTACTGAAAAATAGGTGTATCCTTTTGTGATAGGTTTTCTCTTGAATATACAGGATGGTGACTAGTGAGCTCAAGGCAGATATTTCTACATAAAATACTCCATTAATGTGAAGGAAAGGACTACTCATTTGTTCCCATTCTGGCTTTCTTCCTGACCTCCTGTCTCATTTTCTTTCATATCCTAAATAAAGCTCTCTGTGCTTCATATTGTGGAGGAATCCCTCCCTCCCTCAGCAGTGATTCTCCTTATAGTCTTTAGCTCTACTTACTTCCTTCTTGCTTCCTCTTTACAAAAACAACATAAGTAAAGAAAAAAATGGGTTAAAAAAAAAAAAAAACAGCACATGTTGGGCACAGCTGCTGGTCTTCCTGATAGTTTCTCCTTCCTGACTCACTATTTATTACTAATAAACCTGATTGGGGCACTGCTTGCTAATCTTGGTTAGGTCTGATATCTTTAAGTAAAAACTAGGGTTTCAAAGTTTCATAAGTCTATCAAAAGCTGTGCTGAGTTTCTGGACCAAATGAGAAAAAGCTGAACTCTCTCAGCTGTACTGACCAAATCCATGTAATCCTTGGATGTGCATATGTGACCTTACATGTTCATGCTCTTAGGTAACTGACACCACAGACCTGGGGGGAACATTTTATGAATGTCCAATGCAGTGCATGTTTTTGTTAAACTACCTGAACCACAGTAATTCCTAAAATCTCAACATTAAGAAGAAATAGCATAGGCCAAACTTGCAGCAAAGTCAGGGACAAGCGAGGTTGTCTGTTGTGCCTCCCCAACTGACATAAGATTAGAGCAGTGAGGAGGGGCATCTACCTCATTCCTCTCTGTACCTGCAGGAACTAGTGTTCTATTAGTTCATAGGATTCATGGACTAACTGGTCCTTTGGCGATTATACTACTTGAATAAAATCTATTTTGGAGTCATTAATATAATATACCACGTAGCCCCGATCTTGGAAGAAAAATATACACACTTTCACACACACACATACATACAGGTGCATGCTAGAAGAATATTACACAAGACCTTGAGACTTTCCTCAAGATCATTCAAATTCATGTTCTAAGTCATCCTCCAAACACAAGTTTAGTTAAACTTTTGCAAAGAAACAAGAACTAAAATTGCACCCCCAGGAGGCAGGTCAAACAAGGCTCACTGCTTAAGACCTTCCCTCCCATATTACCAAACTTCCTTTCAGGAAAACAGCCTGAATCTTGCTGCTCTTGAATGCAACTAAGGGCTACATCTTACAGGGAATAAGAGAAAACAGACAGTCTCTCGCAGCCTAGATCTGGTCCAGCTCACTAATTGGCTCAGTCACCAATCTAAGAAATATCTGATGGCACTGTAAGATAACAACCCTGAGTTACTGGTTTAAGATCTCTGTATTTAAACTAGAGAGTTTAGGGGATAAAGTAGTGACAGCCATAAGACAAGTAAATAAGAGAACATAGGGGAAGAAGGGGAAATGAAGGGAGGGATCAAAAGAGGAATAAAGGAAAGAAGGAAGGAAGGAAAGAGGGAAGGAAGGAAGGAAGGAGGGGAAGAAAGAAGAGAGCAAGGAAACAGCCAACATAATCTATAGTTGGGAGATGAATTCACTGCATATAAAATAAAAATAGTACCACAATTTGGAAATTACTCTAAAAAATAAGTTTAATGTCCAAAGAAAAAGACGTAAAAACAAAACAATACAAACAAACAAAAAACCCAATTAGTACTTTTTAAAAAAAATCATAAAAGAAAACAAAATTTAAAAGTCCAGGTAGAATCAATTTAAAATCTAGAAGATGAAAACCTATATAAAATAATTGAAATTTAAAATCTTGCAAATTAAACTGTAAACTAAACGAAGTTGAAAAATAATGGGTAAAGTTGAAAAAAAAAGGGAAGAAAACACTGAAAAATTGCCCCAGGATGCAGTACTAAAAAATGATTAATCAATATGTAATAGTAGTGAAAAGAAAATTAACTTGTGAGGTTTCAACATACATTTAATATAAATTCCTAAAGGAGACATCGGTGGACTGGCAGAAAAAAGAAATTAAAAAAAAAAAAAAAAACAATAATAATACTTAAGAATTTCTCAGGACTGAAAAAAAGATAAGTATAGTACTTCTAAAAATGTCAAGCATGGGGCCGGCCGAGTGGCGCATTGGTTAAGCGCTGGTTTTGGGATGCCAGTGGCCCCGGTTCGGATCCCACATGAGGGCCAGTGATGCTGCCCTCTACAGCTAACAACAGCTCCACCTGGAGCTGGGCTGTGCGAGCCCCGGTGATGGTGTGGGCTGCAGCCCCTGCTGCAGTGGGCTGCCATGGGCTACAGTGAGTGGCCCGCAGCCAGCGTGAGCGGCTGGCAGCCAAGCGTGAGCTGCCGATAGCAGCGGTGAGCAACATCCAGAGGCCAGCGACTGATCTGCCGCATCCGGGAAAGAGCGCAATGACGATACCAACAGTGAAGCAACATCCTCCGCAACTAAACTGAAGAACAACAAAAAAAAGACAGCAACTTGTCTGTTCCCTTCCCCGATTCCCCAACGCTGTTCCCCTCCGCCAATTCCCCAATAAAATATTAAAAAAAAAAAAAAATGTCAAGCATGGAGTTGGAAAAATGAACAGTCTAAAATATAGTATTTATCAAATTTAACATATATTTTTTAAGAGTTTGAAAAAAATTTCAAAAGAAGAAAGAATCATGGACAATAAATGTGAAATTACTTATGTAACCCTTCTAGACCATCACTTAATATATTTTATATTAACATATGTGTGTCCAATTTTATTTGTTCTGAGTGTTCAATTTTATTTGTTCCGATTTAAAAAAAAAATTTAATTTGTTTGTTAAATTATATTTACTTTCATCATGTTTTAAAGAGAATGTGAAAATCAATTTAAAAGTAGAAACCTACTTCTGATATTTATGCAAGTTAAAATGTATTTTGCACAAAACATTGTCCATGATGCAAACTTTAAATCCCAGATACTACGTAATATACACTGTCATTAAGACAATAATATACAAGAAAAAACAAATTTTCACAGCCTCAGATTATAAAATAGAAAACTGGTCACTTTGCACTTCTACATACTAAAGGCACCTTATTTGCTAACACCCCTAAGACGTTTCTAATTCATGTGAAACTATTCCTTACCACCGTTTTATAGAGAGGAAACTAGCTAAAAGGGATTGAGATTTGTATCTATTTTGAAAGCTTAGGTCATCCAACTCAGCTAATACAAATATAAAATACAAGTCAGCATGCTTGAATCAGAGGACTCATAAATCACAGAAAGTGATGGGTTCTCCCGGAATCAGCATTTTATTTCAGTTCATTTGAGGGCCTGGGCATTTCATCTGAGGCTGTTACCTATCTATTAAGGAGGAACAAATGGCATGGGTTGCCCCAGGCATGAAAGAAGGGAAGCAGGAGAGGACAGGATGATCAAAAATAGCCTATTCGGGTATCCGCATGTGAATGTGTTGCCAAGACAGATGATGGGTCTGGTGAAGGCCTCAGCAATGGACTTCACCAGAAGAGGCATCCAACATGCCCCCATGCAGCCCTGGTGGCTTCCCCAGTCTTTCCTACCATCAGCTCCTGACTGCTCCCGACCCCTGGAGTGTTCTTTCTGCTTCCTACCTTTAACCTTCCATTTGCTGCTTTGCCCCTCCCCTCCAGGACTGCTCTAGGTAACACCTCCCCCTTTCCCTGCTGAGGAGCAATGCTACTTCCTCAGGTAGCCCAATGTCAAGCCCAATGCCAAAGAAGGACTCAGTATCCCCTCAAAACTAAGGTCAGAGAAGAATGGGACCAGGCAATGCTTCGAATCTGGGGGAGTGGGGGGAAAATAGTCACAGGGAGGAACTTGCTATGAAACTGCCTCTGAGGATGCAGCGGGGGTGGTTGTTGGCCACTGGGCGCTGCTGACCACAGTGGCCTGCAAGACTGGGTGCTGGAGAACTGCCCGTGCTGCAGGATTCTTATACTGGGGTAGCTACTCTGACATGCAGGCAGGGCTGGATACTTACTTAGGAAGGCCCAGTTCAAAATGAAAACGTGGGCCCCTTGTTCAAAAAGTATTAAGAATTTTAAGATGGCGACAGCAGAGCACTAACCAAGAAAAGGGCCTTGGGTGACTGCACCATTTGCGTGAATGTGGCCACAAATGTGGAAACGGGGCACCCATGAAGACCCCTGTATCACAGAGAACTAGAGAGGAAAACCCCTGTTTTCTGCACTGTCTTTCCAGTGCCGTCGACACAGCTTTGCTTGGACACAGCCTTGTCCAAGCAAAAACACAGAAAATATTTGAAGGGACCATCTCTATTTTTTTTCCCCCACAAGTCAGTCGATGAGTGGATTCGGAGCTGGGAGTAGTAAATTGATAACTGCCACAAGTAGCACAGGTCAGTAGGGATGGAATGGGATAAACTCACTGGTCCACACAGAACTCAAATCCAGAAATTTAACTTCAATAATCTTTATTTCTTTATGTACTTTTTGATGAGAAGAAAATGGTATTTAAAAACATTAGTTGATCATTCTGGTTTCCATCCAGGTATAATCAGCACACAACTGAGACTCTAACAAACAACTTTCTTGACCAGAAAAATACAGCCTTAGCCCCAATTATCTAGTTCTTCAATTAGTCTAATACATACACTTAGAGTATAAAGCTCTGTCAACCTAACACCCTGCCATTTATTATACCAGAGTATATTTCTCTCCAACAGTTTACTTTTTCTTCTTTTTCTCACAAGAGAAAAAAGTTAAGGACTCATTCTGTGGTTGTTACTTGACTCAAAACATTTCACTAAAACAGAGGATTAAGATGCATTTGACAGACAAACACATTAGATCTTTTCCTGCCCTGGGCAGGTTCTTGGCTTCTGGCTCTGTTACCTGATTGGCAAGTGACTGAAACTGATGGACAGATGTGGCCGTGAACACCGCAGTACATGAAACCCAGAGTGTGTGGTTTCACAAATGCAATGCTGAGGCTAAGAGGAGCTTCACGACAGGCTGACTGTGGCACACGGCTTCCTGCATCACTGCACTTGGAATGTAGAGCCTGCAGAGGAGAGGCCGGCAGGAAGGCTGAGGGACCCTGCCTGCTCAGGCCTCAGCCTGCCATATGCCACCCAGGCAAGGGGAAGGTGCCATCAGGATGGCAGCCTCTACCCAGGAGGTCTTCCTCCTGCTGCGCTGTTTACAATGGCGATAAGGGCCTAGGAATGGCATGGAGATGAATCAACTTCTAAAATCTTCTTCCTCTTTATTTTCTTTGTTCCTTAAAAAAAAAAAAAAAAAGACAAAAATAGTAATGATCGATAACACAGAACCAGACATAGGGCACTGGAGGGCAGAGATACTTTTTCATTTCTATTCACATCATTTTACTTCAGCTCATGAATAACTGGATGAAGTTTGTGGTCTTCTTTTCAAATCAATGAAATGATTTTCAAGTTAGAAGGATAATTTAAATGTACTATCCATATATCCATGTCATTTCTACCCCTCCTCTGAAGCTGATAGATATGATTATTTAGGAATGTTTCAAGTTTAAAGCTCGTGTCTACATGATGAATATGGAGGCCCTCATATCAAACACCCCAGTTAATGATAATGTGACCATTTGTCAGTGTTAAGTTATCAACATTCACAGAAGGCCGAGCATGATGCTTCCCACCCACCACTCCAATCAAAGCTGGCTGGGTCTCCACCCACAAGAAAAACATTAACCATTTAACACAGCATGTCACATCACCTGCTGACGGAGTCAAAAAAATAAGAAAAATATTATGTGTGTTTGTGCTGCAGCGCTGCCTTATTAAAAGCTGTTTTAGGTATTGAGAGGAACACTCATTTTTGGACAACAGCTTTTATTAATAAAGAATGACCAATTTTTAAAAATACTATCATGCTCATTTCTCCTCCAAGGGACTAATATTTTCATCCAGGATTTTAAAATTTGAGCGGAAGTAGCTAAAACTGTAGATGGAGTCGCTCCTTTTCTATCAATAGCTAGAATCTAGGGAGAAAAGAAAAACAGAACATAATGTATATGGACCATTATGGGGGTAAAGTTGGTCTAATGTAGCTCTTTGGTTGAGAATGTAATTTTAGCAGATCAACAGTGATTATCCTAAGTAATTATTTTAGAACAATTAGAATTCTATATAGTTTATCTCAATAGATCTTATTTTGAAATTTAAGAAAAACCTTCCTATCACTGTAATAACTTCTTTATTGGCCTCTGAAATAGCTGAGGACAATATATTTAATGGTGTTACAAGTAGAATAGATGGAAAGCAAATGATACAGGTTTGATGCATAGAGGTATGGAAAAGTTAGTTTCTCTTATCAAGCCTCAGTTTCCTCATCTGGAAAATGATTTGAATACACCTAGCACATGGAGTTACTGTAAGCTGTACATAAACATTTATGTAAACTACCTAGTAGAGTCCTTAAGACTGGCAGGTAGTCCATAAATAATAACTACTATTGTTATAATTAATAATAATTTATGCAATTATTATATTTATTTATAGGCCTGGTGAGAAACTAAAAGATTGCATCACTAGCAATAAAAATTATTTAAAATTGATTTCAAAATTGTCTTTGATAATTATTTTTCAGTAGCAATCCTGTCTACTCTTATTCCTAAACATTCACTACTCAAATTGTTCTGCCCACTTATAAATATTTTCTTACTATTCAAATATGCACATTAATGTATGTAGGAATTAACCCTTCATTTATTATGGAAGAGAAGAAGACTAATAAGTAAACATCACTTAAGCAAACTTACATAACTCATTATTCTATTGCCCTCCCTGACTTTTCTACAAGAATAAAACCTCACAAGTAGTTAAATAAAAAATTGAGTTGAAGAACAGTGTCTTCATACTTAACAGTACCTTCTTAGCTATGGCTATGGCATTCATCCTTTACTATTTATTTGCCCTGCCTTGCCTTTTTAATTTTTTTCATCTTGATCTTTTCCAGGCCATAATGTTTACAATTACTACTGATATTCTAACACACAACTAAAATGTACAGACTTTAACTCTCCTGGTCTTCTTTTATAGTCTGGGTTTCAACAAATCAGCAGAATTGGAATGTGTTCAAGACCTTTTCTTTAGATACTTGTGTCTTCTAATAACCTTAGCATACATAATGGCTAAGAAAGTGGACTTCAAGGAAATACTGCCTGAGTTCAAATCTCTGATCTGCGACTTACTAGCTGTTCGTTCTTGGACAAGAGGCTTCACACACTATTTTGAGGACATTTCTTCTGTGAGAATTATAATAATAATCCCTATCCCAAAGGGTAGTTTTGAGTATTAAAGGAGTTAATCTTCTCAGTGCCTGCCACATAAGAATCACTCAATAAATGTTTGCTATTATAATAGCTCCTATTTTTTTTTAGTTTAAGATATTTTTCAGACATTGCAAAATGGCTTTATGACCTTAACTAATAACCCCCTCCTTTTTTCCCAATTTAATGACTCTAAAGTTCTGTAAAACATGTCAACTTAAAATATAGTCTTAAAAGTATATGTTATTTACTATGACTAGTATTTTTCAACTAGTGAATATCCAATAACATCAATGTATCAGTGGATTAACTCTACATTGACACTTTTTTCCCATCATGTTTAACTCATTGATACTGTTTCTTAGGGTTTGTTTAACATCAAGCGCATCATCCTTCAGTTTGGTAAGAAGAAAAATGATATGCTTAATAACTTACTCTTTGTTCTGCATAATTAACTGCTTGCAGCAGAAATACCTTCAGCTGTCCTAATTGGGGAAAAGTAAGGCACAAAGAGAAATGTTTACCATCTAGAATGTTGCCCTCGTCATTTCTTCAGTTGTTTCCACCTTTAGATATGCATCACAGAAAGAGAAATTTTAAATTCCCTATGAGGGCTCTCACAGCACTTTCTGTTAGTTTATCAAGTTTTAAAAAGGCTTTGTAACCATAAAAAAAGATTTGAAGTGTCTTTACGATGTCTGAGATGCAATGTTTGGAGTTCACAAAGTAGACACTTGGGTAAAGTCTAACTTCTGTGAGACCTATGATATCTGCATACCATCAGAATACCATCTGCATTCTTGTTGAGAAAGCTCCCACTGAGTGCCATTCAAACACCAGAAGAATGTCTTATGATCCTCGAATGGTGTGTAAAGTACCATCAAATGCAGTTTCTTTGGTAACAGGAGACAAATTTTATCTGTCTTACCTTTCATCCTGGCACAAATTAGGTCTCTTACGAATCTTTGTATGAATGTTTCATTTATCAGCCTCAGCATCTTTCTGACATCTTGGGTGGCCACTCTAGTTAGCATTTGTACCTTTCATTGGTACGCCACTTTACTGACTGGTTTCATACATTGGAAGGCAGCTAGATGATATTAATTCTCCTAGTCTACTAAATAACTTCTGTTCATTTCCCTTACATTCTCTTTTTGGGGGTGTGCAATTAATTTCCGTTATTTTTATTCATCACTACAAAATGGCATGCATTCCTTGCTTCTCCCTACAGTCCTCCTGTGTTGCCTGAAATAGAAGAGGATTGTACAAAGGAGATATACCCCTCACTATTAATGCCAGCTTTTTACTTAAAATTCTCTGAGAATGCAGAACTTGTGATTTCTAAAACACAAGAAAACAATCTTGTTAATAAAGAATTTTTTTTTACCTCAGTGGAAAAAAAAAGGGTAGGAATTTTTGAGGATCACTAACCCCTAACCCTAAAAACCCCAATATAACAAACACAAAGTGATGGCATTGTTTTCATTTCAATGATGCCTTTCTGTTCTACGGTGAAAACAAGGAAGTGACTGAAAATGCAACTTTCATTTATGCTTTAAGGAATAAAAGTAGTTGCCAAATATTAGTCACTTTATTTATTTTCATGGGCCAAAGGGAGGCAGATTCCTTACCAATAACCATTTTTCATTATCAGGTTAAAAGCATGACTTCCACGAAGTCGTAGTAGCATTAACCTTTTATAATAAGCTGTCTTTTTTTTTTCAAGTTTACAAAGGATTATGCTTTGTTGCAGGAATATTATTTTTTTTAAGTTTTGACTAATTAAAATAAAGTCAATAGCAAGTATTCCTTCTGTTGTCACATGCTTTTCACTTGATCTTTCCTCAAGTAAAATCCAGTCTCACTTACAATGGGCTTTTATTTGAACCTCATATAAATAATGCCATGTTCCCATTTTTGTCAAAGATGAATAAGCAAACTGCTCCTGCACTACAAGACTATTTTTTTCCCAAATCTATTATTTTAAAGATTTTATACTCTAATTTATAAGAGATTGTTAGCGCTTCTTACTTTCAAAATCCTTTCCCAGAGACCAGCTTGAAAGCACTTTCAGGCAAGTCTTCTAATCAACTTTTCTGAGCCAATGATTCAACTTCAATACAAAAATATATTAATGTTTAAATTTTAGAAAAAATATTACTAAATACTAAATATAGTTTAAACTAAAACTTAAACATTTCTATAATATTCAAAAATTGTTTCTTAATATTATTAGAAAAGATACAAGCCGTACTTTCTGTGTAGGTGCAAAGAAAATTTCAGCATTAGAAAATAAAAATTCATTGAACAATGTGTTACAGAGATTACAGGAGGTATAACCAAAAATAACTGACAAAAGCAAGAGAGAAGTAATTGCAAACAAACTCGGTTAATTCCTAAAGCCACACATACATATTTACACGGCCAAACTACTACCTTAGAAAATCCTATTAAACATAAGAATTCACCAGCAAACAAACAAAAAAAACCCATCAGTTGTCAGATCAGTAACAGCAACTCAAGTCACAACATAGACTCTGGAAAGGTTTACTGTAACTCATGGAAGAATGAGAGTGAAAAGGCAAATAACATTTTAGCATTATTATGAAAACAGTTTTGTCTTGAAGTCACCCCAAAAGGATCTTGTGGAGCCCTATGGACCCCTGAGCCACACTTTGAGAACCAGCACATGTACATTGCTGTAGGTAGGATGATTTTATCATTTTTTTATGCATTATGAATTTTGAACAATGAGGTAGCTTAGATTCATGGGTGCAGCAAACTAAATCCTAAAAGTATTCAAACTAAGGTAAGGGATTAAAAGCAGAATCTTACCTGGGAGCGGGATTCTTTCACAAGCAGACTACCAATTGGCTAACAATTTTGTAAGCTCATATGATAAATGAGCACAAATAAGATTATAATTTCCCAAAATGTTTAAGGCAAAGGACATATTTTTAAGATAAAAAATATTTGCACATATTTTGCATGCTAACAAATGTCCTTTTAGTTTCCATTCTGAAAAATTAAAAGGCTATTATGAGGACTCCATGGGATAATAAATGTAAACAGCCTAGCACAGTGACGTCACATAGCAGGTGCTAATTGACAGTCTAATCCTCTTCACTCCTAGAATGTCTTTCTACAACCTAATAACCAACGCAAACTTTACTAAAATTTCCAGGTAAGAGTTTAAACTTGGACTCAATGCCACAAAAGTTCTTGAGTGCAAATTTGCAAGAAATATGTATTTATTATAGAAAGGATTTGCAAATTGTTTAGAAAGATTCAAGCTAATGCCAGATAAGGGAGAAGTGACCTTGGGTTGGCATCAAACATTAAGGTTGTGTATATATAACTGAGCAATGAATCTTAAAAGTTCTATTTGCAAAGCCCTTTGAGGTCTTAGGGCGTCATTATTTTCAGTATTATATAAACTTTATGTCTATAGGTAGTTATCTCTTCCATCAATTAAAGCTCTAAGGTATGGAGTATTCGTCTGTAAAGATTGATATCATTTCTAGTGTATAAATGATATTAGAAAAGTAAAACACTCATCTATTCTCCAAAGGGCAGTAACAAACCAAATATACTGTGAATTTATTATTTTTCAATTTATATCTCTCAATGAACCCATCCCTACTGCCCTTAGGCAGACTTAAAAAAAAAAAATGAAACTCTTAACACAGTTAAATCAAAACATGCCATGTAAGTGATCAGCAAGACAAACAAACAATAAAACAAATAACAACCCATTCTCAAAACTAGTATCACCTTTTAAAACAAACTTCCCTGTCTCAGCAACGAGTTCCCTGGAACATATGCTCCAACAAATTGATGGATCTTGGCTATGAAATTAAAATGCCCAGAATCTGTTAAAATAATATGGGAAACTGCTTCCATAATGTACTATCTCCTATTTCAAAAGGAGTATGTGTCCCATACTGTACAGTGTAGATCTATGGCAAGGTAGATCTATAGTAGATCTGTGGTCTTGTTGATGGCTTCAGGGTCAGAAACTCAAGTTTATGGTTTGGCTCAATCACTAGTAGTTGGTTCTTAATAAATATTTATTAAATTTATAGAATTGTTGTGGTATAGTAATGAGCCTATGAAATAGTTAGGTGGCAAGGAATTTTAACCAAAGCAATGGCACAGGGAAGACAGAAAAAAAGCTTACATTGTGGTAAATATGATGTAAAGAGCTTTGAGAAGTCCCCTCATGAGAGTTTCTGCTTTGTGCAGGAGGCAACAATATATATAAATCCCTTCTCACTAGAATAACATAAAGAGAAAGTAAGGCATTTAAGGACAAAGGCGATAGGCATAACTGCAGAAATTAGAGGATTGTAACACCTCTTAAGGTTCCATTCTGTGCAAGAATTTGTGCAATCGCAAATTAAAAGTGAAAGAATAACAGAAACCAATGCAAACAATTCAGTTATTGTGGTATAATTATGAAATTTGAACTATAAAGATGGAGAAGTCTAAGTAAGTGACACATCCCTGCAATGGGAGGCCAAGGTTTACAACAGCTTAGGAAATATAACTAGGGGCTGCTTTCTGTTGAGGAATTTGTCCTGCCTCCACCCCAACATCTTTGTTCAATCAGTCTTCATTTCTCCAAAGTGTGTGCTTCTGAATTTTAACTGAAGAAATATATTCTGCAGATCTTTTCAAACTGGAGCTCAGTCTACAGACATAGGTCTGGCTCTTCAGGAAATGACATGGGACTTCCTGGTGGGGGACTCAGGTGGGAGGCAGGCAAGTTGGAAGGTGATGAGCTTCCAGGCCCTGGGGAGTAGAGACAGGATGCGAGCACCTTTATTGCTCTCAGGAGTGCAATGCACACAGAGCCAAATGTCAGCAAATGTAAAAATATCCCTCCAGAGACCAACACAAATGCTCTGGGGATTATCTCCCTTAGTGCAGATTCCCGGAGTTAACAGTGTTTCTCTAGCTAGGGCTATCTTGGCTACAGTCCTTAGGCCTTCAGAAAGTTGCTAATCGAGAAATGTCAGGCTCTGCCCTATAGAACACCAAGGATGTCTCTTGGCAAATAAAACCATTTCCTAAAAATATTGCCATGCTTAGATTTCTAAATCTAAACAAAACAATCACATTTAAATAGGACATGGGTTTCTAACCTACGGTTTCTATCTTTGCAGATCGAACCATTATAGCTTTTTCTTTTTCCTATTTAAACACAGATCTTGAAGTGCATCATAAAAATGAAGCATGTTCACTTTTAGCAGAGTGTTAGGCATTTGTACTTTTAGACAAAATGTCCCAATCTTCAACTTCCTTCTACTCTTAAATATATCTTCATTGAAAGCAATGGCTATATATTCAGGATAGGCTCAGAAACCTATCCTGATGAACTAGAAAAAGACAATGTTACAGCTAGGCCAGTTGACATGGTACTCATTGTGCTTTTTTGTGTGTTTGTGTGTATGTGTATTTGTTCACTTATATTTAAGGAACACCTATGGAGAGACATCATAAGTCAGTCAATATTTAATCTCCCATGCACTGTGAAGAACACTGGGCTGGTTATTTGTTAATGGGTAGATGCAAAGGAGACGGGAGAGCATGCCCAAAACATTTCTGCATGGTCTGCAATGTTTTGTAGATATAGCATCGAACAGATGGCTTGTGACCTCACAAAATTCTAGTTTTGAAATTGATCACTTTTAAAGGAGCTTGGATACCCCTTACAAGCGCTGGTTACTTTAAACCAAACTTTTATTCTCCATCTACAGAGTCAATCCAGCTCCCAGTATGCTTTTGTCATTAACAAAAACTCTGAGGGTGGTTTCACAGGGATTTTTATGCATTGTTCTATGTTCTTTGTTTGATTTATAAACTGCTGAGGGGAAATGGGGTTGTAAACCTAATCCAGGTTTATGATATAAAAGGGCAGCACATTTTAGAAACACCTTGTGGTCTTACAAATAGAGTTAACTTTAAGCAATTTATTTAGTTAAATAACTGACTCAACTATGTATTAAATTGCTGCCAGTTGGAAATAATGGAGCTTGGCAGTTTTACTGCCAAATATAGTGGGTATAGGAAAATATGTGGAGATTGGAGACTTGCAAAAGACCGAGCTGCTGTAGCATTTAGTGATGGAAAAATCAAGTAATTCACCTTGACGACACTCAAAGGGAAAAATTTGAAAAGCAAGCTTCCACTATTAAACAGTTAATTATAGTGTGTTTATGTGTATAGGGCTTGATTGTTAATTGCTTACACTAAGTTGTTCTATGAAGACAAATGCTTGCCTAGATTCCTATGTACTTAGTTAAGAGGCTGATCTGAGAGGTAAACTGGTCTGTTTTGCAGGGTGTACATTGATTGACATAAATCTGTAGCCTGGCTTTTAGAAGAGATATCATCACATTTCTTTAGCAAAAGATAAACTCTGAGGAAAACCTACAAGTTTAATGGTAAAATTAAAAAATATTACACGCCCTGTCTTACTTGACTTTTGAAAAAGCATTTCTTATTTCTTGGTCTCTTTATTCCTATCAGCAAGAAAAGGAAAGGGAAGAGAAAGGAAAAGAAATATAACAGATTCTGGATTATAAGATTTTGTAAGTTCAGAGGTTTTGTGATTAGTTATGGAAAATAAGATCCCTGGGAAAAGACCAAGGAACATGAAACTATTTGGGCTAGAGCAATGAAGGCTGAGGACTAATATATGTGGTCTTCAAGCCTACGAATATGAAAGCCATATAGGAAAGAGACAACCAGTTATTCTATTTGAACATGAACATGGCGCTTAAGAGGCAAAATTGCAATAGAAATACTTTGAGATAGAAATAATAAGGATCAATAAGTGTCCATCCTTAAAGGTTGTTTTTTTTTTTAAACACCAAGATTCTATAAATGACATAGTGAGATTTCATATAGAAAATAGGCATATATTTCAAATTTTGTATTAAAAGTTTCTGTAAACTTTGATTATCAAAGTTTGAATTTGACCAGAAGTGTAGGCTTCAGAAAAAATATTACTATGATTAGTGATTGTTCAAACCTTGCTAATTAACTACAGCAGGTAGTTAAGTTGTAGGTTTATAAATAACCAGAAGATATAATGGCAAAAAGTAAACCCAGTGTCAGGTGAGCTCATTCAGTTCTTTACATTGAGTTAATATTGGCTCGAGGTCCCTATCCCATGTCCTTTGGGAGGTCCATGCTCTCCAAGATTTTTGAGAATTTCCCAAGCCTGAGGGGCCCCATGGTTTCAAGTTCCTTTGAGTTTGGAACTCTAAGTCTCACTTGGGTCTCAAATTCCAATTAAGAAAACAAACAAACAAACAAAAATAACAAGCCAGTGTTACAAGGCATTGTGTGCATAATGGACTTTCATATCAAACCAAATTTCCCCCATCAGAATAACTATGTCGGCACACTTGTGTTATCAGACACCCAGTTCTGTTAAGCCAGTGAGCCTCAACTATACTGAGTAAGGATGGCCTACAGAAAAGTGTAGCTAGCCAGTTTCTGTAATAAACCCTAGAAAAATATGCCAACTCAATTCAAAAAGCAAGTAAGCAAGAGCAAGTTTCATCACATCTTTCTACATTGCAGACTGTAGCTTGCAGAGAAAGGAACATCTGATAGAATTCAGGAGAGTAATTAACTGAAGGACAATACGCAGTTTTGAAGTTGTGTCTGGTTCAAATCAGGAGTAGAGAACAGAGCTTTTTGTTCTCTCCTGCGAACTTCAAGCTCAATGGTGCAAAAATTATTTAAAAAAAAAAAAAGAGATAAGCATGATCTTAAGTTGATATACTACCTCTAGAAAGTCATTTTCCCCATGAATAATGAAAGTAAACAAAGGGTTTCCCAACTTTTCTTGTTTGTAATAGTCCCTGTTAATTTTGTACTATCAAACTTCGGGCTTTTCCCCATTATTCTTACCAGTTTTCTTTGAGTTGAAGTATGGCTCTATAAAAAGAAATGAAATCATCTGTTCATTAACATTTTACTCAGTATACTTCTTTTTTATTTTCTTCAACTACAACTCTCATAATTTTTTTAGTCACCATTCTTCTCATCTATATTCACATTCCTTAGTTTTCATGTCAGTCCCAAATGCCTCAACCCATCAGTTAAATTAGTTCTGTTTTTACAACAGCTCACAAAAGGGTTTACAGCTAAAACTCTTCCTCTAATCTAGCTCTTCTTGCTGCATGCACTATTTCTTTATTGACCTTAGCTTTGGAGAGCTTTAAAAATAATACATATCAGCAAAGAGTTGCATGCTTTCTAATCATATGTTTTCTCCTGCTAATCATTCAGTTACCTGATTAGAAACAGATGCAACCTATTTGAAACGTGAACTTAAGAGTGAACTGCTCGTAATGGTTGCATATTTTTTACATATTCTATGTCTGTGTTGTGAAATGCCCTAGAAAGCTTTCAATAGTAAGCATTTAGACTATATTTTATAGCTACAAGCTTCTTTCTACCAAATGACCCATTCCAACCAATACAAACTGACAAACAAAACAAGCAATGACAAGGATTCAACCAACGTTGAAAGCTACAACATGTATAAGTAATCTGCAAACAAGAGTACTAGAACTGTGAAAATACAAATTTTAGAACAAATTTGTATTTGTTTTAAGACAAGTCCCCTGCTCTCAAAGAGGTTATGATATACTGGAAGAAGTAAACACATAAACAACTATTTATAACCCAAAGCATCATATGATAATTACTTTAATTAAAGTATGTACAAAATGTTACGTAAAAAGAGAAGTGAAAAAAATACTCCTGTCTAAGTAGAATGAGGGAAAGCTTGATGGAAAATGTAATATTTGTGTTGGATCTTACAACAGGAATAAGGTTTCAATAGGCAGAGATGGAACAAAACTCTAGGCTCAAGTCACAGAAGCAGCAGCAACCTCCAAAAAAATCCTAAAGGTCATGCCAGTAGGATCACCCCAAACTTACTGTTAAGAGGTTAGATTACCGATTTGAAATAGGTTGATATTATTCTGAAGTGATCCATATCAATAGCACAATGCCAACCAAAGTTGAATTGAGCCATGTAACAAACTATGTTTGTAGAACTCCAAATATAAATATACTCAAATATTTGTTTAATCAGACTGCCAACTGAACTGAAAAGTTATAAAAGAAAAAAAAAAAGAGTCCAATGAACCTCTTCAAATTAGAACTGAATCCATGTGGGCTTTTCTTTTTTTTTAAGACTTTATTTTTTAGAATAGTTTTAGGTTTGTAGCAAAATGAAGGGGAAGGTTCAGAAATTTCCCATAGTCCTCTGCCCAGACACATGCATAGCAGCCCCCATTGTCAACATTCCCTACCAGAGGGGCACATTTGTTACAATGATGGACCTATGCTGACACATCACAATCACCCAAATCCATAGTTTACATTACGGTTGACATTTATTTATTTATTTATTTATTTATTTATTTATTTATTTATTTATTTACTTTTATAAATATAACAAAATCAGGGCAATTAACATGTTCTCCAAATCAAATCTGAGCTAAATCAATATTTATTATTACATCTGGTTCCTCTCTGTGGCTATCAATAAAACGCCAATTAAGTCACAAAAATGTGGACACCAAATTTTAAGTCTTAGTAACCTTTACAACTATTTGGCAATTTGGAGAGTTTTTGTTGAGGCCAATTCTCATCAAGAACAAAACAAGAGCAGAGGGTCCCTAAGCTTAAAATTCCTGGTTCAGCAATTAATTCTATTCTTTTCTTGTGGCCAGTTTTCTCAGACAATCAGGATGGACATGGAAGTAGCTGGGGGATATTTTTTTGCTGAGGACTAGTTAGTAATAATAATAAACAGACACCTCAAAATTGGCTGCTTCTTAATATAAAAATGCTTGTCAAGTTACTGCTGAGTTCATCCCAACACATGCTCGTTGTACACATGGCCCTTTCAGGGACCATGAGAAGCAGAGAGGTAGGGCTCTGATGACTAAATGGCCCTTTTTCCATTGCTTTGATCCACCACCAATTCTATTTAGTCATCTCTGCTCTGAAAACTGAGTTCCTCTATAACTCTGAGGGCACACGATGGCTTGTTTTGGCACCAAGTCTGTAGAGCTAAAACTCTGGGCTACAGAAGCAGAAAGATTTAAGAGCCTCTCACCTCACAAACTTGGGTTTCAGGTCGGGGCAGTGACAACCTGTCAGAATCTCGTTTGTGGCACCCAAGCAAACTGAGCACATGGACAGCGGAAATGGCTAGAAAAATCCTCAGACCCTGGTTCTCTTGGTCATTAATTCCATTGATTATGTTGGTGCTTAAATACTGAGACAGGACCTGGTGCCAGCCCAAAACACAATGAGTCAACTCACATTTCCTTTGGCCTTTTAGAAAATGCAGATGTGACAAAATCCAAAAAAAAAACAGCTGAACTTGAGAGAAAGAGAGAGAGAGAGAGAGAGAGAGAGAGAGAGAGAGAGAGAGAGAGAGAGAGAGAGAGAGAAAGAGAGAGAAGGGAGGGAGGGAAGGAAGGAAGGAAGGAAGGAAGGAAGGAAGGAAGGAAGGAAGGAAGGAAGGAAGGAAGGAAGGAAGGAAATGAAAAGAAGCAGGGAGGAAAAGTGTTCCAAATAAACGAAATGTTGATCTGCCTTTTATTAATTTCATTTTTTATCTTCTTGTATACAGACGTTTGACAGCTGTGACATTCATGGGCAATGCATTTGAAAAAGAAGACATAAATATTCAGAGACATATTAGAATGCTGTTCAATGTAAGCACCTGTCTACTTAGTGTTGACAGAAAATCATTTACTTTGCTTTATGCATGTTCCCTCCAGAGACCACAGAGGTCCTATTTTATTTAAAGAGCTGGTCCCAATATCAGAGCTTGCTCTTGAAACTGCAGTATATATAGCTAATTATATTTATTGAGGAAACAACTTTGTTTTATATTTTCAATAATACTTAAACAATTTTGTCAATCTTGACCTCAGAAATTATTTCCCCGAGGATTCAGTTAACAAAAGTCTTCACACAAGGCCTAATACCAGTGTCCTTACATTGCCCCATGGTTTCCATGATCTCCTAGGGAAGTTTTTCAAGTATAACTTTCATACAGAAGAAGGACACAAGATGAAATTCCAAGATCTTTGTGGGTCTTATGAAAAATATCAGTCAGTGAAACGCATGCTAGTATCTGTATATATGCATTTATTATTTATTATACTTTGAAGTTTACAATCTTAAATAATATTAATTTTGCATAAAGTAATACATTATTTAAAACCATATGAATCACGACTTTTAAATCAGGCATATCAACTTTGGTAACTGTTTCTTCTCTACTTTGGCCAGATCAGAAAAGTAATCGTGTAACTTAACTAGACTGAAATAGGTGACTACGCACAGAGAAATGGAAGAAAGAAGTAACAAAGAAAGAGCAACCTTTGTCAGGATGTTCAGGTTGCTGTGGGGACCTCATGAGGTGGTTCTGATAAGGATTCTCCAAGCCTTCTGACTTATTCCCAAGTGCTTAAAATAGGTACGCTTAAGTTAAATTATGTATTCATCCAAAGTGTAATTTTTTCTTCCTAGACTTGGTCAGATGCCTATCTTGAAGATGGATGGTTTGCAAAGGGTTAATTCCCAACTACTAACATGCCTCCTTTCGCTGAATCTCATCAGGTCAGAATTACAAATGTACCCTAGTATCAGAGATATAATGAAACACAGACCGAAGTGAACAAAGCCTAATTTTTTGGCTATGACATTTCTCCCCCATTTCAGTTTCACCTGACATGAGTGTGTAATGATGTTAGCTCAGCCTGATGAGGTGGGGGTGGGGTGGGGGGGGGTGTTGAGGCACGGGGGAAAGGTAGCTGGAACCGGCAGAGACCCGGGAGCTTCCAAACCCTTACAATGCTGCCACCTACAGGCTGAAGCTTGAAAGGCGGATTCCATCAATATTGTGTTTCCCTACCCTTAACAATGAAACATACTATATACACAATCGGGATGGAAGACCCTGGCCCCAACCTCAGAGTCCTGCAAAGAGTTAAATCGCCAGGTGAGTTGAAAGAACAGACCCTTTAGCTTAGCTAGTTCAATGCCCGTTCCATAATTTAATTAGGATCATCACACGGCAACCGAAGCTGTCGAGAGGAATTATGAGCCACAAGTTCAGATCACATGTGAATCCTTTTGCTCAATTAAAGCTCAGCGATTTTTAAAGTTTTTTTTTCCTCTTTGCAGTATATGTGAAGAGCAGCGAAGCGTGGCCTGCATATTTTTTACATTAAAATTATTACATAAAAGCCCGTAGCATTTGAAATGCTTATGGGAAATCAAAATGTTACACTCTGACCTTGGGCATTTAAATTTCGTCATTTTTAAAGCTGTTGTTGCCATGCTTGCCTTTGTTCTAAGAAAATTACTGCGGTTAGTTATAATAGCTGAATGAATAATTACTAGGGGAAGAAAAGAAATGTGTAATAGTGCTGAAATGATTCTGGAGCCAACGTACTACCAAACAGAGTTTTAATTCTGTTTTGAAGTCCCAGCATCGTGACTCAAAGCATTATCTTAGTTCTCCCTTCCCTACTCTGCCAATGGATAAAAGTGACCCACCCCTTCTCAGTAGATTATCCAGTCTATTTGCTTTTATGTCAAGGAAAACTCTAAAAACTTGATGGTGAGGGGAAAAAAAAACTTCTGGAGGTTGCTGATTCTAGGTTGATCCATATTTTATGATGTAAGCACATGCACCATGAAGCATCTTAGGCTGATGTTCATTATCAAGTTTTTTTCTAAAGCCTTAAGCTCCCTTCAGGCTTTAAGCTTCCTTTCTCACTGATCCTATCAGAAGGCAGGAAAGATGGCAGCACTTTCTAGTTTTAACTGTGCTTTAAAGTTATGGAATCAGATACCAAACAATCATTTTGGTAATTTAAAATTACAGCTTGGGATCATGTTTGTTATTTGTAGTTATGAAAGTGACTATTTTCAAATCAAGCTCCTTTAAAATTTCCCAACCAATGGAAGTTTAAAATTAATTTTCAAATGTTTACTTGGAGAAATAAGTATTACTCTTATTAAAAGATCATCCTAATAAAAATGACAAAATAAGAAGACACAAAAAAATAAATAGGTCAGTGTTAGGAATAAAACCTTACATTCAGTGAAGGATCTCAGCAACTTGGAGTAGTTTTATTTGTTTGTTTTAAAAATCTCCAGAATTTCCAGATGTATTGCTTAAGACAATTGAAACAAGAACAGACAAAGAAACTTCCAGTGAGTACTGTGGGAAATTCTTCACTAACTCATAGATCAAAGAGAACAGGCAAAACTCATTTTTCAGTGTTACAGCCTACTTATTATTTACAGTAGAAAAACAATGTTGCTAGATTTTAAGGGCACACACAAACAGTGTATCTGACTCACATGCTGTTTATTAGTGACTTAGATGAGAGGGACACAAAATGCAAAAATGAGGCAATCTTTATTTTCAAAAAATCTGAAAAGGTTAATTCTTCCTACTTTTGCAATCAAATGTTTGCAGGATTAACAACTCCTTTAAACACTAGTTGGATTTAGCAATAATAAGAATATAAATACAAAAACACATTCCTAAGGGGAATACAATTTTTTTTAAATTTCCATATTTGCTACAATAAATGTTATGCCTAGAAATTTTATAGCTAACAGAAACACAGAAAATACTATACCCAGAGCTAGGAAACTGTTCCAGTACAAAGCAAGTCTGATATATCACCTCCCAAATACACAGCATATCCCTGGTAAAGTTGTAAATTATGGTTGCAAATGAGGCCACAAACAAAATTTTGCTCAAGGCATGAATCATAAATTCAAACAATAATCATCTCCTACGTGAGGCACAACTACTTTGTTTACTTCTTAGACACTGTTTGCTAAACATGAAGATGAAAGTAGGTCAAGGAAATTTAGCATCTTTTTCTTGTGAAGCATGCTCTGATATTGGATGTACTGCCTTATTTACACTTGCATAAAGCCTTTTAAATTTTAAAAATCTGTGTTGTCCAGTGCTGCATCATTAAGCATATCGATGTTTTACCTCATGATGACATCATATCATCAAAACTATAGATGTTTACTGAGGAAAATCAAGTGATTCACAATAGTTACCTGCTATGTGGAATTCTGATGTGGTTTTATTTTTCATATTGAAAATAAAAGGATATTTGGCTAATAATGTCCAATACTTTTAATTGACTTAGTAATTATGATTGTTTGCTATTGCTTGAATGTATCTGAGGGGTCAACTGTTTTTCTCTTTTTATATTTTAGAATTTCTAAAAGCCTAATACCACTAAATTCCTAAGCATGAAGCTTAAGAAGGTAGGCCTTTAATTATATCTGTTCAAATCATAGAAAGAATCATGGAGTTAAATCATTTTAACGCCAGTTCTAAGGATTACCTTGGAAGAACATACAATTATAAATGTTGTTTGGAATGCAGATTTTTAATATTGATATAATTATTTCTATTTATGGACAATAAGAATGCAGCATGCTCTTGTCTGTAAGGTTCATAGATGTAACAAATGCACAAACTTTCTATGCGTTCAGCAATGAATATCAATAATAATAACAATAACAAGAGTCACATTAAGTGCTTACAATAAGTGCTTACATTAAGTGCTTACAATAGACTTAGAACTATGCTATGTGCTTTATAGGGATTATCCCATTTAATTTTTAAAATAACTCTTTAAAACAGGTATGAGGTTTATATCTGTCTTGCAAATTCTGAAACTGAGGTTTAGAGACAAAAGTAAAGAGGCTTGTCCACCTCACCCTGATCTAGGCACTGGGTATTCAAAGATGGACTGAAGGACAATCTATTTCCTGAAGAAACCAATAATCTATTCAATAAAACTTATATCAGTGTATAAACCAGGGGGGACACATAAATTTGATTTATTTTAAATCTATTCAATTGAAATAAGACAATTTATGGGTGTTCATACAGAACTAATAAGCTGGTACAATGATCTACATAATGCAATCATTCATAAAGTATTGAATGCCTAGTGTGATCATTATTATAATTATTATTATTATAATTATTATTATTATTATTATTAAATGCCTAATTCTCTCTCTAGAAGTGGTGTGATTTCAGTGCTGAGCAAAATGGAGGTACCTCTGCCTTCAAGGAACTTTTACAGTAATGGGAATATCAATTTTTAAATATGCAAATATAATTAAAAAGCAAACAACAGAGAATAATGAAATTTGAGCAAGTGGTCAGAATATATCTCTAAATAGGCAACATTTAAGCTGAGTCCTGAAAAATAAGGATTATTCCTGACAAGACATGGAAAGGGTATCCTAGGCAAAAGGAAACGTATGTGTAAAAGGCCTGAGGCTGAAAAAACCTACATGTATGTGCATCAGAAACCCATGTGTGGTGAGTCCAAGGGTATAAAATGAAAGCCCTTTGTTTCCACAGCTTTTCCAAAGAAGCCAAAAACAATTTTGTCAAAGAATTTCTAGCCCTAAATATACTATATACTATACAGAAGAACCCATGGATTAGGAAGGCTTTTCACTGCATTTATGTGAAAGATGATGATGCTGTAGGTTTTTACTCTTCCATTCCCTCTTCACAATCCCTCCAATAGTCTGTAGCAACAGGGTATGTGGGACAAACAGGAGTAGAGATGACCTGAGGCCATTCATTAGCAATGTGTTCGTCACTGTTACTAAGGCGGGTCTCAGGATGTGACCTATGGCAGTAGAGCTGGAGGAAGAAGCCTAGGTAGGACTCCAAAGAATGACAGTGACAACAGAGAAACAATGGTTCGAGGATAAAGACAATTGAATAAAGGAGCATAGCAGGAGAATGGAAAGTGCATCCCTGGATGTCTCCTGGTTCTAAGACAAAATTAAATGTTATTTTTCAGATTTCCTAGTTGACCTGAAGATTATTATTCTAATAGATACCAAATTTTTAAGAAATTAATATTCATTTTTCGGTGGTATTTTATCTTTAAGACAAAGATAGTCATTATATTCATCTTTGTTCTTCTATTGATGTTGTTTATAAAACAAGACTGTATCAGACTCTGATGTAATTCTAACTTTAACATCTAGTACACAGAGATTGAGAAAGCATGGCGAAGATTAAGAATGTAATCAAAAGTAGATTAACAAAAACAAAGGCATCACTTTGGATATAAATTGTTTTTAACATCCTTACAGGAAAAAACAAACAAACAAAAAACACTGGTTGATAACTTCTAAAGAAAAAAAAGAGAACCATAGTCAACATTCTACTTGACATAGATGATTCTGAGAATTGAATGATTAATAATTCCAATTTTAGTTTTAATGTTGCAAAAAAGGAGGGAAGAAAATACCAATATTAATATGATTGTTATGAACATAACTAAATTGAACAATAACCTTAATATGTTACCAAATAAACCATGGACAAAGAAAAAAAATGCGTTGATACAAGATCAACAAAATAAACTGGAAATTTCATTTACAACATTCCTATATTGTTAACTAAGAAAGGTGTGCTGGGGATGTCCCCTCCCTGCTCACCCTGGCTGGGGATAGTTTGAACTGCCTGAGTCCAGCCATAAAGTACAGGGATGGGAGTTTCTCTCCCTCCAGTCGATGGAATCCAATGTCCCATTAGGGATTCTAAGTCTCCTGGTGCACAAATGAACACATTCCCAAGAATCCAAGATCAGGCAAGCATACATTCAATCCCCAGATACAATCATATGCTGTTTAAGGATGAGGATACATTCTAAGAAATTCATCATTAGGCAATTTTGTCATTGTGCAAACAGCATAGATTACGCTTACAGAAACCTAGACGGCAGAGCTTACTACACACCTAGGCCATATGGTACAACCTATTGCTCTGACACTATAAGCCTGTACAGCATGTTACTGTGCAAAACAACACAAGGTTAAATCAAGCACAAGAGAAAATGATTCGATCAAGACAAGTGATGAACACGAGATGTGTGAGTCTGCCGCTGGCGTAACACAACATACTGTTTTACAGTAAACCTTTTTTGTAAGAAAGAGTACACTCTAACATAATAAAAAGTATACTAAATACATAAACCAGTAACATAGTCATTTATTATCATTATCAAGTACTGTATGCACTGTATATAACTGTATGTGCTTTACTTTTATATGACTGGCAGTGCTGTAGATTTGTTAACGCCAGTATCACTACAGACACATGAATAGTGCATTATGCTATGATGTTATAATGGCCTTGATGACACTGGGCAAAAGAAAATTTTCAGCTCCACTATAATCTGACGAGACCACCATCATACATACGGATAATCATTGACTGAACCATCGTTATGCGGTTCAGGACTGTAGTACTTCTTCCCTTCCTGTATGACTAGACAATGGGCTGGTAGAATGACTCCTCCTTTGGCCTCTGTTTTGGGACAGGGTCTGATTCTCTGGTCTATGCAGTCCTGGATAATTGAGTATGTACCTTCAGCAGTTCTTCTCTCAGGCTATTAGCCACAGCACCTTTGATCATAGGCTATCTAGTCAATAGCTTTCAAGGATGGGCGACACATGCCCCAACATTCCTGCCCCCACTCTCCTTATTTCTTTTTGTGAGATTCTTCTCTTTATTTACACTTCCTCTATTTTTTTGTCCTTTATTCCACTTTTTTTCTCCCCTTGAACCTTAATATCCCATCAGAAAGAGACTGGGAGCAAGGACCCCAGCATTCAGCAACACATAATTTATCTACCTTCTTTGAAGTAGAAGGAACCAAATCCTTAATACACAACTTCCTTTCACAAATGAAAGAAGGGGTGCTTTTATGTCTCTTGGTGTCTTAGACATTTTTTTTTTTTAGAATGGACAGGATGGCTTGAAAATAGAAAACACTAAATAGTAAACATATGCACAGAAGAAGATGTGTTTTTACACCTGATTAGGGACACTCGCATTTAAGCAATCCCTATCCGTCAAGTGACCTCCTAAATCTTTAGACCCTACTTCATTTCTTGACTGTAAAATGGACCAGAAGGACTCCCTTGATGATAATGATGCTTTGAAGCATCAGAAGATCCTCAAAAAGGTATTTTTGTCCAGAGCAAAGTGCTATTTTAACCCCAAGCCAAAGAAAACTAAAAATAGGTTCTACCCATACTAACCTGACTCAGTTTTCATATGGAGAAATTGGTAAGTAGAATGTTCTAGGTTACAGAATTAGGGTTCTTAAATCCCTCATAAAAAAAAGACACAATTTCTGAAAATTTATTACCTCAAAAACAAATAAATGAAGTAGTTCTTATTCTTCCACATCAGGTATATATATATATATATATACACATCAGGTATATATATATAGGTATATATATATATATATATATAGTTATATATAGTTATATATATATATATAAACTTAGGTACATGATAAAGCTGAAAATGTTGATAAAACTGCATAATTAAATAAAAGTCATCATGGTTGAAACCCACCAGACCCTCCTAATAAAATTGATGCCATCTACCCATTAGAATATATTTGTAAAGATATTGCCATGACCTGTTAGTGTTAAAGTAGGCTATTTTGAACTAGATTTTACTATAATTTAGACTCTATTCATATTAAACATAGCACTGTATTGATTTTGAAAACTTGTTCTAAATTTTTACTTCAATACTGACAGAGTCATCATCTGTTGAGCCTCAGCCTGGGCAAATATTTTATAGGCTAGTTGTAAACCCTAAATATGGAGAGTAGTGATGAAACATAGACGCCCCCCACCCCACAATGATAATAATACATTCAATAAATCTTTTCTTTTGTGTTTGACCAAACTACACATGAAAAATATAAGCATATAAATTCATACCATGTGTAAATAGAATGGAGGGATAAAAACCAGTAGGAAATGAGCATCAGAAGCTGTAGCCAGAAATATGCAGGTATGGTGAAACATATCGCGTGTCATTCCTCTGCTTCCTATCATTTCATTTATGTGTGTCATCAAGCCTCGCTAATGTTTGATACTCCATTTCAATCCACCTGTGCAACAGCCCTGTCAACTGTGTTAGTAGTATCCCTATTTTACAAATGAGATACTGAGGGAAAGAAAGGCCATACAGCTAGTAAAGGAGATAAAAAGAGATTCCACACTTTTTGTGTTTGACTGTTCTGTACATTAGACGTCAGCAAACTATGAGCTTTCCAGTCACAATATAGCCAAAAGCCATCAGGCTGCCCGCAAGATTGTCCTCTGGACTGAAGAGAAAACACTAACATTGACAAAACATGATTCTAGCAACCTCAGATTTTTTTTTTCTTTATCCATTAGTAACAAGTCCATGTGGTATTCCTCCCCTTACCTTTCACTGTTGTTCTACTGCCATGCGTTGAAGGACCAAGCTCACATGGATGAACTGATTGGCAAGGTCACACAGACATTTATAGCAAAGAGATATGTATTTACAAAAGCCTATGAAGACAATTCTTCGTGTTCTTGGGCCACTTTCAAGACAACAGTCTCATACACCAGAAGCCAAGAGATTCTTGATTTAAAAAAAAATAAAAAAAATAAAAGAATGAGACAATCACCAAATAAATGAGTGCTGACTGACCTGCCAAAAAGAAGGAAGTAGGGAAAGGGTCAGAAAAGAGCTAAAAGAAACATTATTCCACTAAAAACCATTGCTAAAGTCTTAGAAAGGCAAGATATAAAGCATTCCTCTTGTTCTGAAAAAGTATAAAATCCCATTGGGAGAAAAAAATAGACACTGTTGGAGACAAAATTGATGCAAAATGTTCCAAAGCAATAAAATCAAGAATGAAAAAAGAGTAAATAGTTAATTCTCATAATGGGATAGCGAAATTGAAAGAGTAAGGATTCGGCATCAGAAGACCAGGGCTACATCATCACTTGGTGGCCAAATGACCTCCGGCAAGTTCTTTTTTATTTATTTATTTATTTATTTTTTTTGAGGCCAGTGTCACTGGCCCTCTTATGTGGGACCGAACCGGGGCCCTGGCTTCCCAAGCCAGCACTTAACCACCACGCCACTCAGTTAAATTCACTGACTCATTTTCTTCACAGACAAATGAGAAAAATATTACCAATCTTTACTGTGTGTTAAATTAGTTATTATAATTCAAAATGAGGTCAAGTGGAAACCTCACCAGGACAACTTGTGACTAAGTTATCAAATCTAAATTCTAATAGTTTATCCTAAAGACTTTTTCTTATCTATATCCTATCACCAGAGAATCCAGGAAATTCAAAAATAGTGACTAGATAGAGGAATCTCAAGAAACTTTAAAATGAATTTGAGTAGCTGGAAAATAATTTATAAAATTGAGGAAATTAAATCATAAGGAAATTACTTACCCAGGCTTCTAACATACTCCCAAATGTGTAGAAATATTTTCACCAAGAGCCCTTTCTAATTCTTGATAACCCACAGTCAGTAGGGATTTTATCTGTAGAATTAGTTTTAAGACAAGACTTGACAGCCCATCTTGTACTGCAACAATCAACAATGTTTATTGAACATCTATATCTAGCTACCTTCCCAATGTTGTGATAGCACCAAGGGCTCTAAAGATTTCACACTTAAACACAAATCACGTGCTTTGTTTTGTTTTTCTTATATTCCTCCAGTTTAACTGATCCCCATGTCTCCTCACAGCCTGAGGTCTGGAGGCCTGGTTTATATAAGGACTCACATCAGCTGATACTGTAGAGTCTCCCAGGTTTCTGCAGTAGCAACATTTACAATTGCATTACTGAAACTTCCTAACCAAATAATGTCACTTCAGACACTGAGCCTTCTAAAGGTTTGGCATCAGATCCACCGAAGCCTGTTTTCAGCAGACAGTTTCCCTTCACACTCTTCATACTAACCTGCTAGCTGGGCCCAAGTTTCCCTTTACTTTGCCTTATGACCCATTTCTTGAGGATTTTCCTTTGACATCTAAATGTCCAGGGTAGTCTAAGTATTGAATCCCTGAGTATTTTTATTGCACCTGTTCTGTTCTTTATAGATTCATCAGAATTTGACTGAGAGGATAAAACAGTAAATAAATATTGAGTTTCTAAAAGAGCAGCTTCTCATGGCATTTCTCCCCCAACCATACAAAGTACAATGGTGTGTATTCTATAATGGAAACCATAGACACAATCAACCACCATTTAGTTTTTATAATTTGGTATTCTCAAATGATCTGTTCCTAGGATTTCTTCCTCTAGTCTTGATGCTTCAGGAAACTGAATAATCAGTGAGAGAAGTTGGGGTAGGTATAGCTATGGGGAAAGTGTCAAGAGCCTATAGCAGGACATAAAATAAAAAGACCCTCTGCAGTTTATATTGAATACAGATGTACACAAGGCAGAGATTCTGTCCTGTAAAGTTGCCAAGAATGCACCAGCCACATATGGCCTCCTAGTAGGATGGAGAACAGTGATAGGATAATCTAATATGCATTACTTTACTATTGGAAACAGAGCCATACATTGCACTATTGTCCTGGGTCTACCTGAGACCTCAGCAGTTAATGAATACTCACCAAGGGCAGGTAACTGGGCTAGGGGCTGGAACCATATTTCTTCTATTTGCCCTCTTTTTCTACCCATGCCCACTACCATGGGACAGGCCCTCATTAATGCTCAGCTGACTCTTAAAATCATTTTCTAATCGATCTCTCCCCTTCTAAACCAGCTTTCATACCACCGTGGAATTGATTTTTCTAAAATATAGCTTTGATCGTTTCATTTGTGTGATCAAAAGCCTTCAGTGGTTCTCCACTGTATACCGAATTAAGTCCAAAGGTCTCAGCTTAACATTTAAGACCCTGTACAAAATGGTCCTTTTCTGCTTACCTTTCCCCTCTGCTCTCTTTTGTATGGCTTCTGGAAGAATCCCACAAAGTCAGCAATTCTCTAGAATCTCTGAGGTAAGCAAATGTGAAACAGCCCCGTGTCAATGCATTCTGGGAATTTGCCCCAGGCTCAGGGACTGAGGGGATACAGAAGTATCCCCATTGGAAAGAAGATTGGTGAAGGCCAACAAACTGTAAAAGGACAGATCCATGATGAAGCCAGGAAGAGCCCTCCAACCTGCACAGTGGAAATGTTACATGATTGATACATGTCAACCAACCAGATAGTTCTCACCAGAAACCACTGTCACAAAAACAGAGCTAAGGTCACATACAGCTAGTGATCCTTGTTGTTTGCTTATGAAGACATGGTGATAATGCTAATCATGCTCAGATTTCCTCCACTTCCTCCCTTCCGCCAGTCAGAGGACTGACTATGCAATCCTCCCTTCCGCCAGTCAGAAGACTGACTATGCAAGCCATCACTTCCTCCATTCTGACTCTCTCTCTCTTTCTTTCTCTCTCTCTCTCTCTCTCTCTCTCTCTCTCTCTCTCTCTCTCTCAAATAACAGCTCCATATTACATAAAACACACTTGTAACTCCAAATATTGTCACCCCATTCTGACTAGCATCGCTATGATTGTGTATCTAACAAGTACAGGAAAGAGGAACACTGAACTCCTGAGAGGTAGGGATCTGAGCGGGGTCTGAGTGTATGGATTATATGTATGGCACAATCACCAACACTTCCCCCCTGAAATGAGGAACAAAACAATTATGTTTGCAATCTCCACTTCCATTCAAAACTGTATTAGAGGTTCTGAACAGTGCAAAAAGGCAAAAACAAAGGAACAAAGAGTTTATCAGGATTGAGAGCTCATTATTTATAGGTGAGAAGACTGTGGTTGAATAATCTCCATATACCTTCTTAGAATTAACAAAGCTAGAAAGGTCACTGGATACAAGAGCAATATACAAAAATTAATTATATATCAGCAAAAACAATTAAAAATAAAAATTTAAAAATACCAATTTCAATAACATCAAAACCATTAAATGCCATGGAATAAGCCTAACAACAAACAGGTTGTACAAATCCTCTGCATAGAGAACTATAAAACATTACTAAGACTTCAACACTGGAGGAATATATAATGATTGTAGATTGGAGGACTCAATGCTCTAAAGATCTTAAGTCTCCTCAAATTGATCTATAAATCATTTCAAAATCCCACAAAGAAAGGTAGTTGTTTTTTTGTTTTTAGTTGTTGAGAGTACATGGTATGCATGTGTGTAGAAATTAACAAAGGAATTCTAAAATATATATGGACCTGCAAGGGGACAAAAATAACCAAGACAATCTTGATAAAAAAAACTAACCTGTAGGATTTATGCAACTAGATCTGTAAGTTTTTTATAAAGCTACGATATTTCAGATAGTGTGGTACTAGCACAATGATAACCTTTAGACCAATGGAACAAAAGAGACCAGAAACAGGTCGATGAATATGTGGACACTTGCTGTATGGTAAGTAAAAGAGTGGTCTTTGGAGTCAAGTGAAGAACTATGTGGAAAAAAAAACTAATCTTGGCCTCTACATCTCCTATCACACACTAAAATGAATTCCAGGTGGATTGTAGATCTAAATGTGAAATGAAAATCAGGTAAGCTTCTAAGAGGATATATGGGAAGTATTTTCATTAGCTTGGAGTAGGTCAAAAATTTCTTAAGACAAAAAAAACACTACCATAAAAGAAATGATTAATGATTTGAGAGACATGAAAGTTGGAAACTTCTTTTCATCAGAGACACTTTTAAGAGAGAGAAAAGGCAAACTATAGAGTGGCAGAAAATAATCACAATGCATGTAGCTAACAAAGGGTTCAGATACAGAATGAAAAAAACAACTTCTATAAATCAATGTTTTAAAGACAGATAAACTTACAAAAAACAAAAAACAAAAACAGGAAAAGATTTGAATAGGTGCTTCACAAGAGGATATCCAAATAGAAAATTATCATCTGAAAAGGTGTTTATCCTCACTAGCAATCAGGGAAATGAAAAGTAAAACCACAATATACCACAAATACCTACCCCCAAGTTATTACAGAAAGCATGATGACAAGGAAGTGGAAAAACTAGAACTCTCATATGCTGCTCATGGGAGTGTAAATTGGTAGAAATGATTTGGGAAACTGTTTACCATCATCTCCTAAAGCTGAGCATATACAAATCCTAAGACCCAGTAATTCCACTCCCAAAATACACACATCTGTGCATCACAAGACATATACAGGCAGCTCCTCCAGAAGTTTCACAGATGTTTACAACAGCATTATCCAAAAAGGTGGAAACAACCCACATGCCAATGGATGAATGGAAGAACAAACTGAGCTATATCCATAAAATTGTATAGTATTCAGCCATGAAAAAAGGAATTAAATACTGATATGTAAAATTTACATGAACTTTGAACATATTGTACTCAGTGAAAGAAGCCAGACGTAAAGATCATATATTGTATCTTTCATTTTATACACTATATCCAGATAAGCAACTCTATCCATAAAGACAGAAAATAGATTGGTAGTTACCAGGGAATGTGAGGGAGGAAACAAGGAGTGATTACTTAGTGGATACAGGGTGTTTTTTGGGTGTGATGCAAAAGTTCTGAAGGGTCCATCGAGTGACGTGGTGGTTAAGTGCTGGCTTGGGACGCCAGTGGCGCCGGTTCAGTTCCCACATATGAGGACCAGTGACACTGCCCTAAAATAAATAAATAAATAAATAAATAAATAAATAAATAAATAAATAAACAAACAAAAGTTCTGAAAGCAGAGAGAGATGGTGGTTGTGCAACATTGTGAATACACTAAATGCCACTGAATTGTATACTTTCAAAAGGTGAATCGTATGTTATGTGACTTGCACCTTAATTATTTTAAAAAACGTGAAAAATGGCCCTTTTGTGTCCTAACTTGCATAGTCTCCAGAAACTATATCCCTAATCTATACAGGCAGTTCTCGTTTTGCCAGGTACTGGCATGAATTTCAGTTACCACAGTTAAATTAAATTACATCAATCTCCAACAAAATGGCTCAAATTTCAGTGACCGCAGTGTATTAACTGTGAGTAATTGCATAAAGTACAAACTTCACAACTGGCTCCTCAGTCCATAAATCACTATGTAAATAACAGATTATGAATCATAATCAGTGACTAATCACATCACTTCTTTCAAAGACTGTCAGTGATTGGCTGTTGCAATGGTTATTTATTGACCATGGCAACTCTTATTCAGTTCAAGGCAGAAAGCACAGCATATAGGTGTGTGTCTCCTGGTCTCTCAGTGATAAACCCACATGATATTTTACAAAAATGAATAATTGAAAGAGGGAATTGGAAAAAAATATATTAAAATGGAACAAAGGAAGGAATGAAGACTGATAACGTCAAAAGTGAAATTCCAATCCAATGCAAAGAGTTAAGTAAGAAATAGCTGACCGGAGGATGCTTGACAAGGCTACCATGTGAGACACTCAGGATATGCAACCATAGAACTTAGTGAAGGTGAGATTATTAACATACATGAGGAAAGTGGTTTTGACAAAAGGGTGAAGGTGTCCCAGAGGAAGTGATACCGATAAACAACTTCAGCTTTACAGAAGCTCTCAGAGATATTTTGCAATATTGAAAGCATGAAGGATAAAATGTTGGAAGCTAATCGAAGCTTAGAAAGGAATACGATATTGTGCCAATGCACAGAAAAAGGTTCACTCCCTATTATAAATTATAGGCAAAACAAAGACAAGTACAAGTTAAAACTACTATTGATAGGATTTTTACAAAAATGTTAATGTACTTTAATTCTCAATGTTTCTGATGTTTTTTATTACAGTGCATTAGTTTTATTGTTTTCCTTTCCCTATATAATTATAACTGACAATAAGGTAGTTTTGACTCTTTTGACAGTAATTTTTTTTTTTTGAGGGCAGTGTCACTGGCCCTCATATGTGGGACCGAACCGGGGCCGCTGGCTTCCCAAGCCAGTGCTTAACCACCGCGCCACTTGGCCGGCCCTTGACAATAATTTTTAAAACTCACTGAACAACTGAAATTTTTCCCATTGATTATTAAAATCACTTTGCATGGTTTCAGCTCATACAGTCATTTTTATGCCCCATTCATTATGCAAAACACTCTGTACTCTATTCTTTTTACTCTATATTCCAGGTGAATACTCACTATTACCACCAATTTAAAATGTTTTTATACTTCCTAGCAACAGTGACACAAAATATTGGCTGAAGAAATATTTATTTCCACCACTCCCTCCCTCCCCATCCATGACTTTGATCATGATATTCTGTTACCCTATAATTCCTTCCCCCTACAAATTTTAATTCATCTTCCTGCACGAGGACATTTGCTGATTTCCTGCTCTTCAATTTAAGGTGATCCCTTTCTTTCTCCTTTGAATCCTCTGCCTATTACAATAAAAAAAATACTTTCAAATTAGCAACAGCCACCTCTTACTACATCTTTGTTGTAAAGACATATGTATCTGCTTTTCAGTTTTGTTTTGTTCTGTTTGTCTTTATTTTTGCAAATAGGGAAGTTCATGATTAAAATGGGACATAGCTGAACATATGCATATAAGAACAAAGGCAACACGGACAAAGAAAGGAAAAGTTAAGACTTATCTTTTATTTGCAATAAATATAAAATTGCTAAAGCAGACCTTTCCTGGAAAGCAGTCAACATACTATTATGGCTTTTTATTTGAGTATTTATAGAATTTATAGAATACTGGATACTTCTGAAACATCTATGTTTTTAGAACAAAGTCTAGGCAAGTTTTATTCCTCAAGGGTATGGGGAAAGATAACATTGTGCTCTCTAAGTATTTCAGCAGTCACTCCAAGAACCTCCCAATTGCTGTGTTCGATTGCACTTTTATACCCTGCCTTGAATAAATAGTTACTTAACTCTGAAATTTCTTGAACCGACAGCTCTTTGTTGAAGACCTCACAAGACTTTTAATAAAGACAACTAAAAAGCAATTGATTTTCCCCCTGGTTGAAGTATGTATTCAAAAGATTGTTAAGCAATATCTACCATGCTCTCCCTTAAGAATGCATCTTTTGATTTATACTTTGAAAAAAGTACATATAAGTCAATATTTGTCTTCTTTGTATAATAACCACATGCAGAGCTTTCTGAGACAATAGTACAATGTAGCTACTGTTGTTGGGTAGTGAGGCAAATAGTTTTGTGTTCACACTCTCATTCTATGTGCATTACTTGAAATTAGTTCTAGCTGATACATACTTAGATCAATTTCCGCCACATCACACACAACACACTACATTACATTGCCAGGCACCCTGCATCTACTGATGGTGGGCACATCTGCAGCCATTTTATTTATAACCCAATCCCCTTGGCCATGGTGGATTGGACCATGGTTGTGCACCTGCCTCAATCTCAAGAGTCTCTTCTCTCAGTTATTGTACTTAGAACTTAAAGAGAGTTTTTTGGGGGGGTGTCTACACCTATAAGACATAGGCTTAGAAATGTGGAAAGGACATTTTCACTTGTTACAAAGAAGAAACGTTTCCAGAGAGGAAAGAAAAAAAAAAAAACTTTCTAGTACCCGTTTCTACCTCTTTTCTAATCCCAAATTCCTTGCCACTACTGGGTACCATGAGACACCTCTGTATTCTTATAATGAATACTCCTTGCCAGCTTGAGCTTACTAGAATTGTTATCTATTACTTGCTTGTTTGACTCATAACAAAAACAAGAAATATTCCAATGGAGCACTGTGTAGAGACTTCATCTTTGAAAGAGGAATAATGATGACTTATTACTATTATAAAACTTGATAGTAGACAAGCAGAACAATTAATGTTCTTTTTTAAAAAAAATTGGAATCAACTATTAATTATTTTTACATAAAAAATTGCAAGCTTTTTCCAAGGTTTTGTTACCTGTCTTAAGCTTGCTATGTAAGTCTATGTTGCTAATTTCCTACACTGAAATTGATCTGCCACTCCACAAAAGCACATCAGCCTTTCACATAACAACCAAGCCTTTTAAAGCTGCAAGTAATTCTCCACCTGAGTAGGGTATGTGGTCTCAAACACCCTAGTAGATCTTTCATATGAGACATTCTCCAAATGAATAACTATTTCAACATCTTAACAGAGTCTGTGTTGGTTTCCCTGGTGCCATGAGGTCCTTACTGGGGAAAACATCTCTAATTTGACCACTGACCATAATGGTGCTTATTTGCTTCCTGTCTAGTATTATTTACCTTTAGAAATGTTTATTTATTGATTTTTTAAAAACTTCATATTTTCCAAAATGCTTTTTTTTTTCTTTCCCTCATTCAACCTCTTAGGAGTCTTTAATCCCATTCTCATCACTAAACAGCATACAAGAACAGAACATTTAAACTTGCTATAAATTTGAGGAGCTGAATAAATGGAACCTAAGTATAATGCTAGGAGATAGGCAATTTCCTAAGTTTAGCAGAGAATCCAGTCCATTCTTAATTTATTGAAAATAACACAATTACACAATCAAACGCAGAAAAAAGGGTCATTTCTCCTTACTGGAAAAACAAACAGTAGGATTTATTTCCAATATTTGTACTTATCTCTGAGAAAGTTATTGAATGTCATCAGATGTTTTAAAAGGTTTTTAGCTTCCAAATTTTTACTGGTCTCAACAATATAGTTCAGAATAATACTTTAAACAATCAATCAATTAGTTTATTCGTTGAGTGCCTAGAGAATAACTAGCAAAATGGTTAATTTACTATTCTACTATCAAGTTTAATAGTTGTTTTATTTTAATTATGTGTTTTTTAAAAAGGTTTTTGTCCTTGCTGTAAATTAAAATGTAGTTTATTTTTATAAATATGTTTAAATGAAATAGAACATATCACAGCTGGGATGCAGGCTCAGGTAACCTTTTTCAGTGGAACAGGGCATTATTTCAACAAAACAAGAGTAAAAAGAACTGGAAATAATAAATATTCTCCATGTATTTTTCCAACTAATAGCTATGAATATATATATCCAATAAACTATGTATTGGATTGTTGGAAAAATCATGACGTATTTTTTGTTTTTCATTGCAAAAATGCATCACAACTTTTTCAACAACCCAATAGTATTGATCAATTGTTAATATAATTAAATTTGGGTTTGTCTAACACTGACTTCAATGGCTAGTAAAAATTCTGAATCAGAGAAAGTTTAATGAATGGATATTTAAATTAAAATAAATTCAACTTAATCATTCTATATATAAAATGGAGCCCTAATCAAATAATATATAGAAGAGATACATTTATTTTTTTAAATTAGATAATTTGGTTGAAATAAGGAAAGTTGAAGGTAAATTATAAATACTTATATTTTAGCTGTTTTGGAACACAGTCTGGAAGTTCCTCAAAAAGTCAAACGTAGAGTTACCATATGACTCAGCAACTGCACTTCTAAGTAAACTCTCAAGAGAAGTGAAAACAGGAACTCAAACAAATATTGGACATGAATGCTAACAGCAGCATTATTCACGTTACCAAAATGTTGAAAGAATCCAAATGTCCATCAATTGATGAGTGGATAAATAAATGTGGTATATCCATACAATGTAATAGTATTCAACCATAAAAAGAATAAATTAATCGACAAACTGATTCCCAATTTTATATGGAAGGGCAAAAGACCCAAAATATCCAATACAATATTGAAGGAGAACAAACTTGGAGGACTGATTCTGCCCAACTTCAAGATTTACTGTAAAGCTATGCTATTCAAGAAAGTGTGGTACTGGCAAACGAAAAGTCAAATCAATAGCATGAAATAGAAAGCCCAGAAAACCCCACCAATAGTCAACAAATCTTTAACAAGGGAGCAAAGGTAGCACAATGGAGCAAAAGATAGTCTCTTTAACAAATGGTGCTGGAATAACTGGACATCCACATGCAAAAAAAAATGAATCTAGGTATAAACCTCATACCCTTCACAAAAATTAACTCAAAATGAGTTACAGACCTACATGTAAAATGCAAAACTGTAAAACAAAAGAGGATCCAAGAGGGCAGAGTAGATAAACACTGTGCTTGACACTTTCTATGACCATATTAAAATTATAACTGAATTATAGAACAATCAACCTGGAGAGCTATCTGAAGTCTAGCTGAACAGAAGATTTGTGACTGTGGATATAAAGCAGAAGCGCACTGAGACTGGTAGGAGGGGCAGAGATGTATAGGGAAAGACATAGTTGTATGGCTGCGGGTGAGGACTGGAGGAATGGTCACCATTTCTCTGTGTAGAATCCTCTTCCTGTGAAGCCTGCAGGTGGGTGCCATCTTTCCTGTGTTGAGCCCTCCCCTACATGGCTAAATCTAAATATGCATTGGCCTGATGAATTCTGCTCATTCTACCCTAGTGACTTTCTGGGACCTTACCCCACACAACTCACACAACACTGGGGACTTTTCAACCAGCAAACAGCCTCACCCACATTGTACTCATCCTTGGACAACTCTCAGGGGCTCGTGGGATGCAGACCGGCAGCAGTTGGCCTTGGTGTGCTCTAAGACTTTTGCTGAGGAGCTTCAAGCGCGGCAGTGGCACCAAACCCTAATCCACATAAACCTGGTAAACACCACTCACCCCACCCTGGTAACTCCCTGAGACTTCGCCTCACCTAATTTGCATGCCACACAAGACACTATCAGTGGCTGAGCCTTATGGGAGCTAGCAGGCAGCAGCAGGCCTCAGAGACTACTGGTGGCAGCTGTCTTCCATTTGCAGCTTGCCCTCTCCCATGTGCCTCCAGGTTCAGCACAGGGAGTGACCAACTTTGCATAGCTTTGTAGCTCCTACCAAGTAGTCCCCAACCTCTCACAGGCAGTGGCAGATCTTCGCCCTCCAAGAGGACCTGAACCAACATATCTGGAGGTAAGCTTCGAACAACAGCAGAAAACTTCTCAATTAGCACCACAAGCAGCACACTCAAAGAGTGGTCTCAACTGGCACTGCTGAGGCAAATTCTGCTCCACAGAGTAAGCCCCCTGCACAGCAGCCCATATGCTGTGGACGTGACCAAACCACACAGACATTCAGCCTGAGGGTCAATCCCACACACTGACATAACAATAGCAATCAAGGTTCAACTATAACAAGAAGGTACAAACAACCCACACAAGGGACACTCCTATTGCACCCAGAACAGGTGACCAGGGAGACTGTGCCCACAAGGCCCCCACTACATAAGACCACCTGACCAAGACTTGGAGACATTGCAGTCCTACCTAATACATAGAAACACAGAGAGGCAGCCAAAATGAGGGAACAAAGAAATATGTCCCAAATGAAAGGACAGGAGAAAACTCCAGAAAAAGAACTAAACAAAATGGAGGCAAGCATCCTATCAGATACAGGGTTCAAAACAATGACTCTAATAATGTTCAACAAACTTAGCAGAAGAATAGATGAGCTCAGTAAGAACATCAACAAAGAGATGGCAAGCATTAAAAAGGACATAGAAACCATAAAAAAGTACCAGTCAGAAATGAAGCATGCAGTAGGAAGGATCACGAGCAGACTAGATGAAGCAGAAGATCAAATCAGCAATTTGGAAAACAAGCAAGGAGAAATCACACAATCAGAACAACAAAAAGGAAAAAATAATTTTAAATCCCAAAGCAACAGAACATAAATTCTTTCCAAGTGCACATGAAACATTTTCCAAGACAGACTGTATGTTAGGTCTATACTTTACATTTTTTATAATGTCTTCATCTGATTTTGGAATCAGGGTATTGGTGGCCTCATAAAATGACCTTGGAAGCTTTCCTTTTTCTTGAAGTTTTTGGAATAGTTTGAGAATAATTGGTTTTAATTCTTCTTTGAATGTTTGGTAACATTCACCTGTGAAGCCATCCAGTCCAGGACTTTTGTTTGTTGGGAGTTTTTTGATTGCTGATTTGATTTCGTTAGTGGTCATCAGTCAGTTAAGATTTTCTGTTTCTTCTTGTTCCAGTTTTGGAATATTAAATTTGTAAACTTGTTGCAACCATGTTGCTAACCTTTTTTGATATAAGAGGGATTATTCATTATGAATTTGTACCAACTGGACAAACAGTTAACCAAGTTTACTATCTGGAAGTGCTGAAAAGGCTGCATGAAAAAGTTAGATGACCTGAATTTTTGCCAACAATTCATGGCTCTTGTATCATGACAATGCACCAGCTCACACAGCACTGTCTGTGAGGGAGTTTTCAGCCAGTAAACAAATAACTGTATTGGAACACCCTTCCTACTCACCTAATCTGGCCCCCAATGACTTCTTTCTTTACCCAAAGATAAAGAAAATATTGGAAGGAAGACATTTTGATGACATTCAGGACATCAAGGGTATTACAATGACAGCTCTGATGGCCATTCCAGAAAAAAAGTTCCAAAATTGTTTTGAAGGGTGGACTAGGTGTTGACATCAGTGCATAGCTTCCCAAAGGAAGTACTTCGAAGATAACCATAGTGATATTCAACAATGAGGTAGGTAACACTTTTTCTGGGATGAGTTTTTGAACTTAATTGTCTGAGAGTTCTAAAGATCCCACCACAAAACTATTAGAACTGATAAATGAATTCAGTAAAGTAGCAGGATACAAAATTAATTCAGAAACTGGATGCATTTTTATACATTAATAAAAACCTGTCAGAAAGAGATATTAAGAAAACAATTCCATTTACAATTGCATCAAATAAATTAAAATACCTAGGAATAAATTTAATCGAGGAGGTAAAAGACCTGTACTTGGATAACTATAAGACACTGAAGAACATACAAATAAATGGAAGCATAGATCACAGTCATGATTCAGAAAAATTAACATCGTTAGAATGACCATACCACCCAAAACAATCTATATATTCAATGCAATCTCTATCAAAATACCAAAAGCAGTTTTCACAGAACTAGAAGAAAAAATTTATAGGAAACCACAAAAGACCCCACATAGCCACAGCAATCTTGAGAAAGAAGAACAAAATTGGAGGTATCATACTACCTGATATCAAACTATACAAGTCTATATTAATCAGAACAGCATGGTACTGGCAGAAAAACAGACACATAGATCAATGGAATAGAATAGAGAGACTAGAAATAAACCCATATCTACATGGTCATTTAATATATGATGAAGGAGGCAAGAACATACAATGGGATAGAGACCTAATCAGTGGTGTTGGGAAAATTGGACTAACACATGCAAGAAAAAGAAACTGGACCACCTTCTTTCACCATATACAAGAATAAACTCAAAATGAATTAAAGACTTAAATGTAAGACCTGAAACTATAAAACTCCTAGAAGAAAACATATGCAGTAAACCTCTGATATTGCTCTTTGTAATATTTTTTCTGATATCTCTCCTCAGGCAAGAAAAAAAAAATGGAACTACATCAAACTGAAAGGTTTTTGTACAGCAAAGGAAACATCAAAAAAAAAAAGACATCCTATTGAATGGGAGAAGATATTCACCTACAATACACCTGATAAGGGGTTAATATCCAAAATTTATAAAAAACTCATACAATGCAATACCATAAAACAAACAATCCAATTAAAACATGGGCAGGACCTGTATAGACACTCCTCCAAAGAGGACACACACATGGCCAATTGACATATTAAAAAATGTTCAACATCACTAATCATCAGAGAAATGCAAATAAAGACCACAATGAGATACCACCTCAATCCTGTCAGAATAGCTATCATCAATAAATCAACAAACAATAAGTGCTGGCGAGGATGTGGGGTAAAGGGAACCTTCTTGCACTGTTGGTGGAACTGCAAATTGCTGCAGCCACTATGGAAAACAATATGGAGGTTCCTCAGAATATTAAAAATAGTACTACCTTATGACCCAGCAATTCTACTTCTGGGTATTTATACAAAGAAATCCAAAACACTAATTTGAAAAGATATATGCAACCCTATGTTCACTGCAGCACTATTTACAATAGCCCAGATATGGAAGCAACCCAAATGCCTATCAATAAACAATTAGCTAAGGAAGAGGTGGTACATATATACAATAGAATATTACTTGGCCATAAAAAATGAAACCTTACTATTTGTGGCAATATGGATGGACCGAGAGGGTTTTATGCTAAGTGAAATACATTAGACTGAGAAAGACAAATACCATTTGGCATAACTTATATGTGGAATCTAAAAGAACAAAATAAATGAATAAACAAAACAGAATCAGACTCATAGACACAGAGACCAAATGGATAGTTGCCAGAGGGAGAGGGATTAGGGAGCTGGGTGAAAAGGGTGAAGGGATTAAGAAATACAAATTGGCTGTTACAAAATAATCATGGGGGTGTAAAGTACAGCATAGAGAATATAGTCAAAAATGTGGCACCAACTATGTATAGTGCCAGATGGGTACTAGACTAATTGGGGGGAATCACTACATAAATTATATAAATGTGTAACCACTATGCTGTACACCTGAAATTAATATAAAATAATATTGAATGTCAACAGTAAGTGAAAAAAAATTTTTTTAAGCTATAAAATTTATAGAAGATAAAATAAGAGAAAACTTAGATGACCTTGGATCATCTTTTTAGATACAACACCAAAGACATGCTTCATGAAATAAATAATGAATAAATTGGGCTTCATTAAAATATAAAATGTCTGCTCTGTAAAGACAATATTAAGATAATTATAAGATAAGCAAGAAACTGGGAGAAAATATTTATAAAAGACACATCTGATAAAGGACTATTATTCACAATATACAAAGAACTCTTAAATTCAACAATAAAACAAAACCCGATTTAAAAATGAGCCAAAAACTTTGACACGTCACCAAACAAATACACATATGAAAAGATACTCTACATCATATGTCATTAGGGAAATGCAAATTCAAAAAATAATGACATACCACTACACACCTTTTAAAATGACCAATAGCCAGGGCCAGCCAAGTGGTGCGGTGGTTAAGTGCTGGCTAGGGAAGCCAGCGGCCCCAGTTCGGTCCCACATATAAGGGCCAGTGACACTGCCCTCAAAAAAATAAAAATATAAAAAAATAAAATAAAATGACCAATATCCAGAACATGAACATTAAATACTGGTGAGAAAGTGGAGCTACAAAACTCTCTTTTATTGTTGTTGGGAATGCAAAGTGTTACAGCCATTTTGGAAGAGAGTTTGGCAGTTTCTTACAAAGCTAAACATATCCTTCAGATAATCAGGCAATCACACTCCTTGGTATTTACCCAAAGAGTTGCACAAGGATATTTATAGCAGCTTTATTCATAATTGCAAAAACTTGGAAGCAACAAAGATGTCTTTAAATAAGTGAATGGATAAACTGAGGTACATCTAGAAAATGGAATATTATTCAGCACTAAAAAGAAACAAACTATGAAGCTATGAAAAGACATGGAGGAAACCTGAATGCATATTACTAAATGAAAGAAGCCAATCTGAAAAGGCTACATACTGCCTGATTCCAACTATATGACATTCTGAGAGAGGCAAAACTATACAACAATAAAAAGATCAGTGGTTGCCAAGGGTGGTGGGAGCAGGGAGATGAATTGGTGGAGCAGAGGAATTTTAGGACAGTGAAAATACTCTGTGTGATATTATAGTGATGGATATGTCATTATATATTTGTCCAAACCCATAGAATGTACAACACCAAGAGTGAACAGTAATGTAAACTATGGACTTTGGGTGGTTATACAGTGACAACATGGCTTCATTCTTGGCAGAAATGTACAATCCGGGTGAGGGGTGAGGGGTGAGGGTGTTGATAATGGCGCCAGCTATGCATGTGTGTGGCAGGCACGGTTGTATGGGAAATCTCTGTACCTCTCTCCCGATGTTATTAACTTAAAACTGATCTAAAAAATAAAGTTAAAATAAAAGAATGAAATAATGACACATGCTGTACCATGGATGAACTTTGAATATATGATGCTAAATGAAAACAAGTATGATCCCATTTGCATGAAATTCCAGAATAGGTGAATTCACAGAGACACAGAGTAAATTAATGTGGTTATCAGGAGTTGAGAAGAGGGAAGAATGGGGATTTACCGCTAATGGGAATGGGGTTTCTTTGTGGGATGATGGGCACATTCTAGAATTAGATAGTCATGATGGTTATGGTACTTTGTGAATATACTAAAAGCCACTGAATTGTACATTTCTGAAAGTAAATTTTATGGTATATGAACTATATCTGAACTTTAAAAATTATATGGGAAAAAACATCTTTTACAGACAAGGAAAATTAAATTGAACATAACCAATGCACATAACACATCACTTGATTCTGATCATCAGAGCTCATCCTAAAAATGGCCTTGATGACGTTAATAGTTGGTGTACAGAAGCATCCCTTCACAGATACCCTCCATGCTCAAATATTTCCTCTGAGGTAGAAAGTGGAGACATACTGGAAAGGACCGGGAAGGATCCAGAAGAAGAGTATGGTGTGTTGGGCTTTAAGCAGGCAGAGAAAAAAATAGTGCTGTACTTCAGAAGCATTTTTGAAGACTTTGGATGCTAAACCATTAGAGGACCGCTGAGGTAGACATATGAATTTAGAACAGCTTGGAGAACATGGACTGAAATACCCATCTAAATTGGATGTTAGTTTAGTGCTAACACACGATCTTTCTCAGCCTCTTTGTGTACCCCGTGTTAGTCCTAATGCCAGCCTTTCCCACATGTGTGTTAGTTTGTTTTTTTTAACCACAAAACATCCAAGAGGGGAAAGGAAATGAATTTTCAGCCAGTCCTGCAAGTGAACACAGTTGCGGTTTTCACAGTTGCTGAAAGAACATTTCACCTTTTCAACGTGGTGTCTTGATAATGCCAGCCCTCATTTTGTGCCCTTCCTTGGCAGAGCCTCCTATTTCCACCAGTGCCTCAGAGAACGAGATCCTAACTCCTTAGTGTACAAGTGTGATTTGTTGAAATTTATCTATAGGCCCAGGCAATGTCACTATACCAAAATGGATGCATTTACTGTTAAGTACCTTACCGGCAATTTCCCTTTTGAGCATTGGAATGTGATAAAGCATTAGAGCTGTACTCTTTGGAGTGAAATGTAATATGGCCTGGGCTGCAAGAAAATAGATTGGGGAGAACTTCTTGCAGCCATTTGTCCCAGTAATTGACCAACAGAGAACAATAAAGCAGTATTCCTCAATAGTACTATCCTATTGGAAGCATCTCGCCCTTCCTCTTACACATTTTATAAATTGGGAGGCTAGTAGGACAAGCACACTTCCCCATTAAATGGATAAATTCGGCCCCTGGAACAGGAGCAACAGCAGCGGAGCACCTACAAACAACAAAAGAGATCCATTTCCATCGCTTTCCAGAATGTGTGGCCTCTGTAAGGGTGAAAGAAATCTTTTCACAGTCCATTTTGAGGTAGTGACCAGATTAGCTCTGAAGCTGACACCTACATCCATCACATCCTGATAAGAAGCATTGCCAGCTAACTTTCTTTCTAAGTAGTTCCTGAACTTTATAAAATTAAGTCACGTGATGGAAAAGTGAAAGGGTTTCACTGCAGAAAGAATACCAGGCAAAAGAGGAAGTAAGGATTTCACCAAAGATGGCTTTTTACATGTTAAAAATGCATCTGCAATAATTAAAGGATCCTGTTCACCTGAAAAGCATAACTTAACACATCACTTCCCGTGAAAGATGCTCTAACAGCCTACTCATTTTGGGCCTAAATCAATAGCTCGGTTGGGAGAATTCAATGGAAATAAAAAATATCTTTTCGCTAGGTAAACAGTCTACTAGGTTTTCCTGCCTCAATCCCTCTTTCTCTCTGCTCTCTCTGGCCTCAGTGTGTGATTTTTTTAAGCATTGCAAAATGTTAATACACAAACAAAGGAGACCAGAAGCAAACCCCTGCTATCACAGAATCTTGTTGTATAAACTGAGAAACACTGACATGTAATGAAACCTTATTCCCTTTTTTTCTCCTCCTCTTTGTAAATGATTTGCTTCCCCCTCCTCCTTCATGTATAAATAAACAGAAAAGTGTCTGTATATTTGGTGTTTTTTCTCCTTTGGTCTTCATAATCAAGGGCTATTACAGCAATAGATCTTATCTGTGGAATGGCAGTCCCTCTGCACCTTCAGTTCAGATTTTTGTTTATGCTTGGCTGCCATTGTAGCTGTTCCTGATAGTTTTAGGTCAGCCATGACAGACTATGGGTGACACTAAATAAACAAGCTGGGAGTCTGGGACCAGCCAGGAAGGAGTGGTACTAAGGCTCACAGTTTGATTTTCCTTGATTAATCACCCCTTTTATTTAGAATAACTTATTGTGTACAGTACCTGCTTGTCTGGCTAAGCAAATTACACCATCAACGGGCAAGAACTTAGAAATCTTCATAAACAAAGAGAAACAAGGACGACAAGTACAGCTTACTCAACTGCAAAGCGAAGCTGCTGGCTTTCGGAGCATGATCAGGGTGTTTATTTATTTTCCTAAATAGTGCAGAGCGTTCTTCTGCTGCTTGTTATCCTGCTCTGACCTAAGTAACCTTGTCAAGTCACCTCCCAGGTTGCCCAGATCGCCACAACCAGCAGACTAATCACTCTGAATGATAAGAAAGGGCATGATTGCTAGTGATCAGTGTCTCAGTATCCATCTTGGCTCCCTAGAAGCACTCCTCCTCTGTGTGCGCATGGACTTGCATGTGTGCATGTGCATGCATGTGTGCATGTGCGTGTGTGTGTGTGTGCATGTGTATGGATGTGTGTAACAGGTTGCTGCATGGGGCCCTGCTTTATTATATTTTCTGCTCTGTGGCTCAATTCAGAATCATCCCCAGTTCCTACTTGTGTCAAGCATTATAGCATTCATCGTAAAAGCATCATTATCCATTAGTTTCCCCAAATTATCCTCATGAATTAAGCAAAGACTGGTGACTTGTGTAGATGACTATAACCATTTGGGAAGAAAACAATTAATTCCTCAAATTCTACTTAGTTTCAAAGCATGACTGTCGGGAACACTGAGAATCCTTCAGTTCAAATTCTGCAGGTTAACAAAGGTTCCTAGAAGTTATCCATATTGTCACAACAAATGTAAAAGTAATAATGGAATTTAGAGAAGGATATAAATAATTAGATGGAAGAAAACAACTACCAGATGCTATGGACAGAGAATTCATGGACAGATATTAATAAATAAACCTCACCAGTAATCAAAGAGGTATAAATATTAACATTATTAAAATATGATCTTTGGGCCGGCCGAGTGACACATTGGTTAAGAGCTGGTTTTGGGATGCCAGTGGCCCCGGTTCGGATCCCACATATGAGGGCCAGTGACACTGCCCTCCACAGCTAACAACAGCTCCACAGGCCAGTGAAACTGCCCTCTACAGCTAACAACAGCTCCACCTGGAGCTGAGCTGTGCGAGCCACTGTGACGGTATTGGCTGCCATAGGCTACAGTGAGTGGCCGGCAGCCAGCGTGAGCTGCCTATAGCCGCGGTGAGTGACCATTCAGAGGTCGGCAACCGATCTGCCTCATCTGGGAAGAGCGCAATGACGTTGCCAACATGGGCCAGTGAAGCAACGTCCTCCGCAACTAGACTGAAGAACAAAAAGACAGCAACTTGTCTGTTCCCCTTCCCCAGTTCTCCATTGCTGTTCCCCTCTCCCAATTCCCCAATAAAATCTTAAAAAAATATATATATATATGATCTTTGACCTATCAAAAATATATATTTTTTGTTTATTTGTAAGTTTGTTTTTTAAATTAAGGACAATGTTTTGTCCTAGTGAGACTATAGTGTGTTGGGTTTTCTTATACTCTCTGCACTCAGCAGCTACCACTGGAAAAACAAATTTTATATAATCCTTTTGGAAAGTTGGAATTGTCATGGTCACCATTATATCCTAAGTCATCCTTTCTCAAATTTTAATTTGTATAAGAATCAGTTGGAGATCTTTTAAAAACCTAGGTTCTGATTGAATAAGTGTGAGTGCGGACTGAGATTCTTTATTTATAACAAGCTTCAAAGCAATGGTGATCCAGGGACCATACTTTAAATTGCAAAGTGTTAGGTTCCTCATTAGTCCCCACAGAAAAGCTGTACTAAGGAAGTGGGTGTGGAAGACAGGAAATATGACACAGGTATGACCTCAGTATGGGACACTGAAAGAGAGAGATGACCCAAAGGTATGGCCAATGCATTAATCCTAGAGGTTTCATAAGATGATGGTAAGTTCTGTTTTGGATGTGTTATTCGGGAGGTTCCTATGGTGTAATCATGTGGGTATGTATAAAAGGTAGGGGACATGACAGTTTGGAGCTTTAGGAAAGTTCAGAGTAGAGGCATAGTAGGTGGATCCACATGAAACTAACTTCCAATAGCCAACCACTTCAGCCTACAAAGATAGCCATGTCATATGGTTCAACTTTAAAAATCTGAGGACCGTTTTCATGGAGGTAATATCTGAATGTGTGAAGGTATATAATATTAGCAAAGCTAAGCATGAAGACTGAGGTGCAGACTGATTGTTAGGAAATGTCTACATTTTGGTGCTGTGCAGAGAAAGAAATAATGAAGGAGACTGTACTTGTTTTCTAGTACTGCTCTAACAAAGTACGCCAGGCTGAGTGGCTTACTACAGAAATTTATTTCCTCACAGTTCTAAAGGCTAGAATTCTGAGATCAAGATATCAGCAGGGATGGTTTCTTTGGAGGCCTCTCTCATTGGCTTATAGCTGGCTATCTTCTCCTGTCTTATAACGTTTGTACATATCTGTGTCCTAATTTCCTCTCCTTACAAAGACATCACTCACATTGCGTTAGAACAGATCCTGTGTCATTTTAACTTCTTTATGTCCTTAAAGATGCTATTCCAAATTCAGTCACATTCTGAGGTACTGGGATTTAAGGCTTCCACATATGCATTTTGGGGAACACAATTCAGTGCATAATGGAGACTGACCAAGAATTTTTGAAAAGATAGAAAGAACCAGCATTGAATTCTCAGAATCTTAAAGAAGCAGAAAAATTTTAACAGTGAACCTCAGAAATAAGACTGCAATAGGAGGATGGTGGATAAGTTGTTGGATTTATAATTTGGAGGTCTTTGTTGACATTTGGAAAAGTAGTTTGGATGATATAATCGGGGGTTGAATTCAGTCAGAATAGAAAGGGGAAGATATCAAGATATCACAAAAAGATTAAAGAGCTCCATTGGACCAAATAAAACAAACATAATTCCTTGGGCAGTCTTTGGTCCAGGCTTGCCACGACTTATTAACTCCCTTTCTCTCCCTTTGAGGCACTTCTTCACTTCCTCAAAAGAGGCCCAAATCTCTGTACCTTAAATTATGTGTAGTTCTAAATCTGTTTCTATACCTTTGCTGTTGATGTGACATCATCTCCATAGCATCATATGGAAAGGCCATAGAGTTACCCACACCATTCTGGCAGATGTCCCTACTGGCAGATACCAGGAAAAAGGAAGTAAATTTAACCCAAATTAAAATATGTCAGTGTTTCCTATATAAAACTTCCTTTTATTTCAAACTTTCAGTTCACTGATAAGTCACATCAAAGAAATAGACAAACAGATATTTCTTCAGCAAAATGGGCTTATTTGGGAACAAAAACAAATTGCTATTCAGGACATGTGGTCTAATGATGAACCACACTCAAGATCAGAGAAACAAAGGAGAGGAATACTCTTTTATGGACTTGGGAAGGGCTGTCATAAATGAAGAGTCCCTTGCAGAAAACAAAGTTCAAAGTATAGTGACTTCTCATTAGCTGAGCTAGAGCAGTCTCCCATTGGCTAAGCTGTTTTGGGGCAGGAGGAATCTTTTCTTCTTCCTGTTGAGATGGTAAACTAGTATCATTTCCTGTGACCCCAGAGATACAAGATACATCTCTTCCTGTTGGGGTCAGTAGTGTGTGTTGAGTGACACATGCATGAGGTTTCTTTCTTCCAGCTTCCTGACTCCATTTTAAATGAGGATTTTGTTTATTAATTTTCACAACTCTTTATCAAGTCCCACTTGAGTACTTTCCTTTGGAGATCCAGCCCTTTGCAGATTGTGCCACCTTCTCTCATCTCTACTCAAAATGGTATCTGGGTGTATGGTGAGGTAAGTGGCAGATCTTTGTAGCAGTGGATTGAAGGAGTCCTCAGACCTGATGGTATCTCTGCTATCATATTTCTTTTCCAGTTGGTTGCTGCTCCCTCTCCTGGCATTCAGGTCTGAAGTCCGTAGCTGCTATGCTTAATGCATGGCCCATTCCAACCTGACAGGGGCTTGCTGGTGACTCTTTGATGCTTACATTGAATCAACATAGGTGTCCATCATTCAGCCCTGCCCTGATTCAGATCACCATGGGAGGCCCACCAGATCTCAGCCCTGCCCCAACCAGAATATAAGCTCAGCGAGGGCAGAATTTTATCAATAGATTTTACTCACTGCTGTATTCCCACTGCTTACAACAATCTCTAATAGCCAGAACTCAATAAATATTTGGGACAAATGCATTTTCTAGGCTTGGCTCTTGCCATGCAAAGGAAAAAAATCCATTTTCTAAGTCTCTTTCTTCTGCTCATCTAGTTTCAAATTTATTTGTCAAAATATTTAAAATCAGAAATTGAACATTAACTATTTTTACCCACTTTGTATCACTTCTGTAATGAGTCTGAATACTTCTTCCTTCCTCTCTTCCCACCACTACTCAGAGGCAGATAGTTCCCTCAGCATAATGAGAGAAGACTATTCAACGCACACACACACACACACACACACACACACAATCGTTCATATTTAGTGGTCCCCAATTTGATATAGAAGGATGGTGCTTCAGGCTACAAGATTACCTAGGGAGATATCCAAAATATTTAATCCTTGGGATATTACAAGCTTTGCTCATATGTGAACTCTAAAGAACAAAATAAATGAACAACAACAAAAAAAAACAGAAACAGACTCATAGATACAAAGAACAAACAGATGGTTGCTAGAGGGGCAGGGGTCAGGGAGTTAGGTGAAATAGGTGAAGGAATTAGTAAATACAAATTGATAGTTACAAAATAGTCACAGGGATGTCAAGTACAGCATAGGGAATATAGTCAATAATATTGTAATAACTATGTATAGTGCCAGGTGAGTACTAGACTAGTCAGGGGGATCACTTCTTAAATTATATAAATGTCTAACTACTATGCTGTAAACCTGAAATTAATATAGAATAATATTGAATGTCAACCGCAACTGAAAAAATAAATATATTTTTTAATTAAAAAAAAAAGGATGGTACTTCCCAAAAATGTTGAGTTTCATGTCTTTCATAGCCAACTGAAAGAAAAGCATCATAAAGCAAAATCCACCAAAATTTAAATGCCCTTTTTAGGAAGTAAGACTTCTTCTCCACCTATTTCTTCCTTTAGGAGAGTTCAAGGAGAGTAACTTTGATGTCTTTGCTCCCCTTTTATTTCACCAGCAAGGATGTGGACATGAGAGGCAAATGCAGTAACTTATCAGATTAGTGAATCTGATATGACCCTGCTCTTTCCTTGGCCCCAAGGGAGCAGGCCTTTCCACCTGCCATAGATCACTGTCACCTGTGACTAGTGAGTAAAGCCCATTGGATTCTGGGAGCCAGCTCAACTAACCTATCTGAATGCACTCTAAGAAATATTGATTGAATTTTATCAGTAATAAGGGTGATCTTTCAGTACTCCATTAGCTCACTGCTGCTTTATTTCTTGATTAATTCAGAATCTGGGCAAGGAAGAGAAGCATAATTTACTGCGCTGCCTCAGAAACCCCCCAGTTGGAATATTCTCCTCAACCTAGATATATCAATAGATACTTAGTCATTAGATAATGAAAATCCAAAGTGTGCCGAGTATGGATGAAGGCAATGCTTAGGGTGAGTCATTTAACATATTGCAGAGTGTAGGAGATAACAGAACTCTAGCATTCTGAGGCTAACCAGTCCCATTTCTTTGCTTTCATCTTGGCCAGCGCCACTTATTTTGTTAACAGTTCCATTTTTTTAAAGATGGGCATTATATGGCTAACAGCAATGGAATGGAGGACTCTCAGCTGGGAAACAAAGAGGCTTACTGACGTCCTATGTCAGGCACTTCTCTGTGCTCCATTGCTTCAGCAGTAGAGGGGAAAGAAGGACAAGATGCATGCTAACATGCCATTCTATACCTTCTCTAGACAATCCATCCTTTTTATCTCATAAAATGAAAAGAAAATAGTCTCTGGTTGAGGACAAAGATAGTCAAACAGCAGTCTTCTTGAAGTAAACTCTCACAAAGTCACCTCTAAATTAAAGACATTCCTAACCCTATTTTTCCAATCTTAGTAACATTACTGTAGTATAGTATTCCTTCAAAGATATTATTCATCAACCAGTTGAGTGGTAGCTTTTTGCTTCCAAAATGATGCATTTAAACAGTGATGATGCTTCTTTTTCTTTTTTTTTTTTTAAGGGGATGTTGGCCAGAGTAGCTGACACCAGGATACTTTAATTAGTTACACATTTACCTCCTATCCAGGTCCAATAAATATGCATTCATCAGCACAGCTGCATCTCAGCATGCACATTTAAATTAAAGAGGCTTCCTCAGAGGCTGGGGCAATAGTAGCGTCTCTTCACTTTGCCAGAAGCCACATCAAATCCTGAATCAATTGTCTTCTTAGAATTTCTTAATAGATGCCTTCTTGTGACAATAACATGTTGCCAAATTAAAATTTTACATTGTTGCCTAATAACCTAGGAATGATTTTAAAACTAAATCGTAGCACCTGGTTTCTTAATATAATAAAACAATGTATTTTCTTCCTCTCTCTTAAATGCATGTGCATGAATGGCACTGGATGTAAGAGACTCAAAACTATTGCCCCATGCTTTTCTTTTTATCTTCACTGTCGCTTTTCTAGAATGAAGCATCATGTATTGAAAGTGAGATCAAACCTAAAAGATTTGTGTGTGTGTGTGTGTGTGTGTGTGTGCGCGCGCGCATTAGGATCCAAATGTAAGCTCTCTTAGCAAATAGACATTGGATTCGCAGATATTCAAAATGAGATGCTGCATCTTGAATGTTAACATTTTCCAATGATGTAGATATTATTTGCTGCCCAATTTGAAACCCCTAGCTAATAGGAAAAAGGGGCATTTTATGTAGGTTCTGCCCAGTGCTGTGTCAGTCTCTGAACATCCCTCCATAGCTTGCACCTGACATAAGCAATGACAGATGAGCCAACTGGCTGTTTGCTCTGCCCTGCAGAGAGGGCAGGCTTCCTTCTTCACCAGAGAGCCAGAGGGAGTATGGGAAGGAGATGAAGAGGCATTCGACAGACACCATCAGGGGCACAGCATGTGTGACAAGCATCAGTGGCATCTGTCCACACATGGAAACAGGCCAGGAGGCTTCAGGACCTGCACCAAGTTCCCTCAGAGTGGTACAGGGTGGACCCAATCAGAAAAGACCTCTCTTAACCACGTGCAAGTCACTTCCCTAAGGGTTGCCCAGGTTGAGACTTTACAGATTGGCAGCAGGCAGCAGCTTCCACCATCCACACATGATCAGGGGAACCCATACATCTCAAAGGCAGCTGCAGGATGAATGAAACAGAGAAGAATGGCAGGACAGGGAGGCAGGGGTAAGGAAAAGGAAGTGAAGGGAGAGATGGCTACGGAGACATCGGATTTTCCTCCTACTGTTTACTTCTATAAATAAAAAGAAGGTTAATGGTTTCTGCAGTCTTAAAATATACCTGTGCTTGCCAGGTTCCTGAAGGTTAATTGCTGCTGCTAGGGGAGCTGCCCTAATTTGTTCTGCCCTTTAATGACCTTCCTGTAGGCAAATGCCAGCAGAGGCCTGCCTGCAGGGGTGCTGCCTGCCCTTGAGACAACCAGTCCTCCCAGGGAGATGCTGAATGGGACCCTGAGTTACTGGGAAGGTTTACCAGTGATTGGCAGTGATTGTTATTCAGGGGCAAGTGTTACAGAGGATTTTACATTTTCTTCTGTCTTATAGGCTTTTTAAGTGGAGTTTTCAATTATATGTCAACTGTTCTTTTCCTGTCACCTTGAAGTTCCTGCACCATACACAATGTGCTCCTGTAATACAATCCATGCCTTCGAGGGGTTGAAAAGGGAAGTGAGAGGCAGGAGGCAGCTAAGCCCCAGTCCACAACCATGCTGTCCCACTGCCCCTGGTGACAACGAGTACATTTCCACTCCAAATCCAGAAGTTAAGATACACTGACATTTGTCTGAAATAGGAAATTCCAGGACATGGAATGACCATAACTTTTTGCAACAAACTACAGTGAAACCTTGGATTGTGAGTAACTTGGTTTGTGAGTGTTCCGCAAGACAAGCAAACATTTCTACTACATTTTAAAGTGGTCAACGAGTGATGTCTTGCAATATGAGTAGTTTGTTTCCAGAATGAATTATGCTCACAAACCGGGGTATTACTATAGTTCCTAGTAACTCAGTGGTTAAATTCACCTACATTAGGCCAATTTCCTAACCTGAAATTGGACTTTAAAAATGTACACATAGTTATTTTTTTGAGATGAAGGTAGGAATTGTTACCAAGCATAGGGTTGGTTTAGCCACTCATTTTTACTAGCAATATCAGAAGGATTCTGTTTTCCTTTAAAGCAGTCTCAATTATATGGCCCTCTCCTATCTTCTTAATCAACTGACAATGAAACACATAAACCACTGTTCCTCTCCCTCAAGCTATTCATTGAAGTAGGTAAGGAACTAGGCTGCTCCCTTTGTGTTGTACTAAAGATAAAACCTCCATGTGGTGGTCATAATATGTTAAAGGGATGCCTTAGCATTGTAGCTTCATTTCTTTAGTTCTAGGTGGAATGACTAGCTTCTTGAGGTCTTTCTTTATACGGTAATAAAATTGGTAGGGGCTACCTGCCTTATTTGGTCATTGTATAAATATGGTATGAAGAGAAAACAAACGGCAATAGGTTTAGTATGGAAAGATATGCTGTTTAAGTCCCAGCTATATCACTATGAATTTGGGTCAGGCACTTTGCTTCCTTATGCTCCAGCTTAATCCTCTGTATAAAATGGAATTAATGCTCTCTGTCCTGCTTATGTCCCTGGGTGGCTGTGAGGGTCAAAGGAGATATTTTATATAGAAATGCTGCATAAACTATAAAGACACTATCAATTCAATATGCTATCATTGTCAATTAATGTCTTTGTGGAGATCAAGTAATAGCTCAGTTAAATCTAATGCAAGACCTAAAAAAAGTGTCTGGACTGACTGAGGTGGGCAGTTCCAAGCTGATGAATGCTGGGCATGGTGAGGGGAAGAGAAGTACAGGTAAGGAGTGAGGCATCTAGAGTAATCATCAGGATTATTTTTCAAATATGTATGCCTTTTCCAGGCACACAGAAGAATTTCACATCCCTGCTCAACTAAAGTTAGTGTGATCATGTTATTTGCTTTGCATTGGAATATGAGCAAAAGAAAGAAATAATGTCCCTCAACAGTATACCTCCACCTACTTGGTCCCTGAGAATCTGTGATATGTAGAAATCTGTGGTAACTCGTGTTAGACACAGAGAATGAATAAGAAATAAACTTTTGTTGTGTTAAGTTGCTGAGATTTTAAGATCATTTGCTAGCCTCTTCTGCTGGTATGGATCAAAAATAAATTTTGTGCACTAACCATCTGCCTCAATTTGACCTTGTCTGTGCTATATTTTATCTCCTGCTCTTGGAGGTAACTCTAGTAATGGTTTCCCTGTGGGTAATTTACATTTCATAACAGTGGTTCAAGATTGATCTCAACAGCAAGTTGTCTTTGGTTGACTTTATTGAAAAGTGCAGGCGTGGATGCACCATGGCCCAATTTTTCATCTGCTCAACAGTTGGCAGCATATTCTGATACAAATGCTGAGAGATCTTCTCTGTGCAGGGAGAGCCACCTCTGGGATCTGGCAAATAGCGATTGGACAAATAGCAAATGAGCGCAAAGCAAATTCTGGAGGGACCTTAATGTGGAGAGTTAAATGCAGTGACTTTTCATGAAAAAAGTGGTTTGAAGAAATATTATAAAGGATGAAAAGGTCAAGTTTAGTAGCATGAAGAAGGAAGAAAATTTAGGAAGAACAAAGAGCAAATTGATTGCCACAAAAGAGCCTATCCTGCTCCTGGCCAGAGGTGGGAAAACCAATTGGACATTTCCAATATGTCTCAATCTGAAGCGTCTGGATGTGATCAACAAAAAAATAACTCTAATTTGCACAACAAAAAACAACTCTAAACAAAAAACAAAATTCATCAGAAGGATATTGAGTAGCTCACAGCATTATCAAGAATGCTAAAGAAACAAGATTTGGCAAAGATAAGAGCCAACACAACATTGGTAGTCCAGGGAGCAGGGGCAGATGGATGGTCTCCTCAGGACAAATAAGCGCCTGCCATTCTCAGGCCTTTTGTCACTCTGTTTACGTTAAATTTGAGAAAAAAGGCCTGGTCATGGACTTTTGCCTAGGTCAGAGGACTGCAGGGCAACTTGATTGACAGTAGACTCTTTTCAGTGAAGCAAAAATTAAATGATGATACCAGGAGAAATGAATGTTAAGTGGAAAAACAAACAAACAAATAAAAATACCAAAACCACTAATACAAATATAGTTTAGATTTTAGATTTCCTTTAATAAATAACTAGAAGCTATAGTAGGTAGATTGCATGTGGAAATGCCATTCCTTAAATGATAACTCTAGAAGATGACCTTTAACTTTTGTGTACAGGACACACACAAAAAGGAAAGAGAAGATAAAAACAATAGTCATGTAACAGATTACTGGAAGAGCATGCATTCATGTGAAGCGGGATCTGGCAAATAGCAATTGGGCAAATAGCAAATGAGCGCTAAGCAAATTTCAAAAGAAGAAGGGATGAATTTGAACCCTCTGAAAAACTGTCAGTGGGTAGCTATAGAACTGATTTGGAGATTAAAAGAGAGGGGAATTAAAGACAACTCATGCCGCAGCAAGACAAGCAAATCATGTAGAAAAGGTTAAGACTGAGCAGATAGTGGTAATTAAAAATGATTCTCATTTAACAACTTTGAATGCAGCACACTGATTTCAAGATTTCTGCAAGTGATTAATCTTTTCTCTACATAAGTTGAATTGAATTTTTAGGTTTGGACTAAGTTAATGCTGATGGGTCCAAAATCTTTTTTTAAAATACATTTAAAAAAAAAATTTCTTTGCCTCCCTTCCTTGGATTCATCATCATAAGAAATGTTCTTCAGATTGTGGTGAGTTCTAAATGGGTGAAGTGCTTGTTTTAAATAGCTCTCTAGTATCCTTTGGGGAAGGAATTGTACTTTTAAGAAAACCTGCTCTGAAGATAATTCGCGATCATGATTCAGGGCCTCTCTTATATTTGCACAGAGCAATATGAAATGAGACACCTACAGTACCTGAAGAGAGTTAGAACTTTTCTCAGAAGATAGGAGATTTTGTTCTTTTACCTGCACTATGCGTGTACATGGGGGGGTATGCACGTGCACACTCACGAGCTTTCAACCACAAACTTATAGAGGGTGATGATGCTGAGAAGTGTGAGAAATGAAGCTCTAGAGAAATAGAACACATCCTTCTAGGGAGAGGGGCTGGGACAAAGAGGAGGGGGCACCTTAGGCTGAAAGACAGTGAAGTGGGCGATGGAAATTTTCAAAGGTTAATAACTTAATGAATTTAAATATCCAAAAATAGAAAGAAAAAAAAGATATGTTTCTGTGGAAGAACTCTACACTCAGAGTTAAGAATGTTGTGTTACTTAAGTAATATAACTCCTACAGAGAAAAGAGTTTGGGCTCTTTACCTATTAGGTTTGAAGTTTGTCTTCCTCTAAAAGCAATGAGTTTCAAGTTCAGTTGGTTTTGCATCTCTCCCCCTCACCCTAGAGAGGGACTGGTTGAAGAATAGACTGTGTGGAAAGATCTTAATTGGGATATTTCAGAAGGATATCTTCAGAGACAAAGTATTTTGTAGTTAAAAATTAGTCCCTGAGGCTTAAGGCTCTATAAGAAATTCTAACTTTGGGGGCAGGTTTGGAAGGCTTTTTATTCATAACATTCAAATATAAAAAATAGTGACCAGCTGTTCTCCTGGTGTGGTCCTTGCCAAGACTAGAACAAGAAGAAAGGATCTAAACCACAAAAAGAGGGTTGTTTAAACATAAGGAAAGACTCCCTGTCTTGAATTCAGTGGAGAGAAAAAAAAACGTTAAACTAGGGGTCAAATGCACAGAGTTAGGCAGAGTTTAGTCATTATCAGATTGAAGAGGGCATATTATGAAAAGTATGTGAGCCCCCGTTTCCTCTTTTTCAGAAAATCAATGTTGAACTAGATTGTCATTTATGTCACTTATACAGTTAGTGGCAGGGCTGTGTCTAGAATCCATTCTTCTAGATGCTATCCACTTCCTTAATCCATCTCCAATCTATGTAATTAAATGCTTATTATAGACTGGCAGAAAGAGATGAGAATTGGGAAGAGTTGATTAGAGCTATGCATTTGAAGGGACAAGGTGCTTCCTTACAATCAAGCTAAGTAAAGGAAATTATTGAAGAAAACATTAAGGATGCTAAAAGGGGTACCTGACTTTCACCTGGATTAATGAGGAGTGGCTGGCTTGAACTGTCTCTACGGACAGAGTGAGAACAAGGGTTACAATAGATGCAAGCTGCGCATTAATCAGTAGCAGGTAAGGATGCTTATCTCTCATAGGTTGCATAGAGTAGGAGGCCCTGAGTATTTGAAAGAATCCCATCCAATAAGTCTGACAGACTGACAAGCTCTGTGAGTGGAGTATCATCAGAAACAGGGATCAGGAGTGGCCATTCAGAAGATACACCACCTGAACTAAGGAATGGCTGAGTGAGAGGACCCTGCCAGGAATCTCTAAGGGGCCCGCAAAGTATTTCATGAAACAAAGAACCATGGTGTTGCCATGGGCCATACATAGGAAGGACCCTAAGAAGAGCAGCCACATTGTAACTTGCTCTTTCCTTCTAGACATCCTTCATTCTTGACCCAACTTTGGAGAAGCCATAAATAGCATCCAAAAGTTAGAAAGTAGGTAAAGCGAAGAAGAAAGGAGGAGAAAGATAAGAATGGGAAAGAGGGAAGGAAGGAAGGAAGGAAAGAAGGAAGAAAGGAAGGAAGGAAGGAAGGAAGGAAGGAAGGAAGGAAGGAAGGAAGGAAGGAAAAAGGAAATGAAAGAAAAAACAAAGCAGCCATTGTCCCTTTCCCCATTACAGACTTCTAAATGTGGGTCAAGCCAGAGCTGCAGTGGGAAAAGGAGAGATCTGGGATTGGGTGAGAGATTAAAATTTAGGTATTATATTCAACTGGACTTAAATTTTTTAAATAGTGGGGTGGATTATCATTCGGCAATGACCCACTTCCCCCTGCCTCCCGGAGGAGTATGCTTCCCTAATTATTGAAGCACATGGATTGGAAGTGACTATGGGAATATTCCAGGCCTAGATCTTTAGATGGAAGCGCGAGCGTTTTCTGTCACCCCTCTGGGAGCTCCTGACCTCACTACGAGCAAAACATGCCCCAGAAGTCTCTTCTCCTCCAGCCAGGGCCCCAGAATGAGACAAATGAAGGACAGCCACCACAGGTAAGCTGCACTACTGCAGCCTGAAGCAGCCATTCAACCAAACCACTGGCCTGTGAGTGTGAGAGTCAGTGCTTATGGCCCTGAGTTTGGGGAGGATTGTTATGAGTCATTACTGTGGCAACAGTGACTGAGCTCAATAGTAAACATTCACAGAGATTAAAGGTTGAGGAGAATAAAAAGTATATTCAGTGAAAGTCTCTCTCCCTATGCAGTTACCCTAGCCTACAATTTCCCCATTCCACTGGCAAGTACTTTTATTAGTTCCTTGGTGATATTCCAAGTGGTATTTAATGTATACATAATTAAACAGATGTATGTTTTCCCTTTCTCACATATTGGTAGATGGTCATATTCACTCTTGATTTTTTTTCCCACTTAACATTTTGTTTCATACATAAAGAGCATCTTCACTCTTTTTTGTCATGATATGGTATTCATTATATTAATGTATGGATTGTAGTTCTAATACTGTACCTAAAACTGATCAGGAAAAACTAGGGTGTCTGCCCAATGTATGTATTGTCCAGGGGCAGTCATGGAAAACTGAGGGAATGAGACAGTGTTAGAAAAGAATAAAATTGTCCCCTGCCTTGAGCCCTGCTGAGCCTAGTCCATTCACTGAGTCTGTTGTTGTTAGGATTAAATGAGTTAATACTTGTAAATCAGGCCTGGCATAGAGTAAGTATTCAATAATTACCATTTTCATAACTCACACCCTTCAACTTGAGGTACACCCCAGTCAATATACTAGAAAACTCTCTGAGGTGTGTCATTGACCTCCTTGCCATCCATCCAAATTTGTTTTTCTTTTTTCAATTCTCACCCCTTTTGATGTCTTTGCCATATTTAATGTAATTGTTCCCTCCTTTCTCTCTCCATCTCTGGCTGCACTGAGCTCACACAATCAAGAATTCTTCCTCGACCCCTCCACCGAAGACTCCTATGCAGTGTCCCCATCCCTTCCCTTCATTGTCTAGGTTTCATGCATCTCTGTCCTCAGGCGACCAGCAGCACACAGATTTGGAAGTCAGACAGACGGGTTCAAATCTGAGATAGAGTTCACTCTGTGTGATTTGGGACCTTGCTGAGCGTCACTTTTATATTCTTCAAAATGAAGAGAATTACACTTACATTATAAGATTTTCAGGAGGCTTAAAGGAAACAATGTAAATAACATGCGTGGCACATAGTAGCCTCTCAATAAACACCAACTCCCTTACCTCTGCAATGTTCTCTCTCCTTTTCTTTATAGCTAGTCTCCTTCTTTTCCATAGTTTCACCTACTCTCTCTACGTAAGTGATCCTGAAATCTCTGTATAGCACCTCATTTCTATTCTACGAATGAGAAAATGGAGTCCAAGGGCCTGTCAGACATCACAAAGAGATGCCACGGCATCTCCATTGCAATCTTTCCTTGCCCACTGATTCCAAATCATTCTCCTCCCTTGTGCCTCTCGTGAATGGCATGAGTCACCCATTCTTCAAACCTCACTGCTATTTTCAGTTCTTTCTTCTGCCCTTCCTTATACTTCCATGCATTCACAATGACTCTTATGCAAGCAAAGATATTCAAAGCTGGAAGGAATTTTGGTGATCACATAGGAAAACCATCCTCTTTCCACAGATGAGGAAAACTGAGGCCCAGAGAAGTGGAGGTCTAATTGAAGGAGAGGTAGGACTAAGATTGCGATGCAGGACAGTGTTCTTTCCATGATATCCCAGCAATAGACTTCTTGCTCAACATTTCTGCCGCCTCCACCATGGTTCAGGTCATCATTATGTCCACTCATTATGGCAGCCAAGACCTCCAAATGGAAAATCCAGTGTATATTACCACTAAAATTAAGAGACTTCCCTGTATATCACCTAAACCCACATCAAGTACCACATTTTGGGAGACACTAAACCAGCAAATGCGTAAAATTTCAAGGATTACAGCATTTGGTTCAAAAAAATATTGTATTTTCAAACAATTAGAATGTTTTGAAAATTAGGTAGGAAGTTTCTTGTCACTAGAGATATTCAAGCCAAGAACGGTCAATCACAAGGGATGTCGTAGAGGGAACATATGCATTAAAGGCACACAAAACAGTATCCTTAAAATTTTGTCCAACTCTGTGATTCCATGATTTTAGGGCCTAATCTAGTACTTTTAATTAGTTACTATAGAATTAATATTTTTTTACAGTACATTTTAACTCACTCTTCCCCCCGCCTCCCCAGGAAAGCTGTGGGTATTCTTTACTACTTTGTGAAATGAGTGGGTAACTCCTTCCTTTAAATGTGGTCAAGTTTCTAATGAATAAAACCTAGTTTATTCCACCCATTTCTTTTTCACTTGTACTCCTCCAGACTTCCATTCTAGCTCCTCTTCAAACAGAAGACACTTCAACCCCGAGTCTAAGATCATTCCCTAAGTAGAAACCCCACTGAAACCAATAGAAGGCATGAGCATTTTAATTCTTATGGAGTTAGAAACAATTTGCTTTTTTACTAGATCACAGAATTAAACCTGGCTTCCTCTCATTCCAGAATTTCTATTTTGTTTTTACTTCCCATTTCTTTACAAAACAACAACAGCAACACTCCTCAAAAAAGGTGAGAAGGGTGCAGGCTACTAATATCTCTCTCTCTCTCTCTCTCTCTCTCTCTCTCTCTCTCTCTGAAAAAAAAAGGAAAAGAATTTATAGCTTTTAGTGGTTGTGAAAACCAGGAAATAATAGAGAAATCATGCATTCTGCAGGAATTCTCCTGAGTGTATTAAATTAAACTGACAGCATTGATATCGCTATTCATGTTGAAATAATTAGCAATTCTAAGGCTATTAATGGTGCATTGTATCACTGTTTTAGAATTGGTAGGATGAATGCAGAAACCTTTTGGTGACTTTTGCTCCTACTAAAATTTAATTAGCCTTAGTTACTGACCTCATGTTTTATGTAACAGTACACTCCAAAATGATCTCATAAAGAATTGAAGTTCTAGAAGAAAGTCATTCTTGTTTTAAAAACTAGCATCACATAAAAGTTCTCCGGGTGTTTTTTAACTACTTTTGCAAAGTATTCTTATAATTGCTAACATTACCTATGGGACTGACTGACTTTGAATTTAATTGAAGTAAAAATGCATCTCTTTGACAAGGTCAACTTTTGAAAGTGGAGCTGCACTACTTTGCATTAGAGTACTGATTTTTTTTCTTTCTAAATTAGCCATGATCTATAAAATTATCGATAAAGAATAATACCTTGGCCATCAAATATTAATAATGATTACAAGAGGGAAAACCTACCTTTAATGCACATAAAATTTATGGATGATAATGATCTCTACTAAATCCGGAAGGCTGGATCTTACAGCTAGGGTTGGGCAATGCATGGGATCTGAGACATTAACAGCTATGCTTCATGAGAGAGTTGAGAGTCTGAAGTCTAAAGGCTAAAAAAACAAAACAGACCAAGAAGCACCACACATGGTACAATGTTACTGTTTAGGGATAGGTGGGAAGGGGTTAATCTACCAATAGTTCCACTTTACTTAGTTGGAGTGTTACTAAAGCGCTGTGATTACGAATTGTTCAGAGAGCACATTATGGAAATGACTATTTATTTTGTAGTAGTAGGTTCTCTTTCTTTGACAATTTTGTACGTATTGGACTTTCTGCTCCTTCAGAAAGCTCCTCCTAAATGTCCACTCGCAGTTCTGAGAATCAGGAAAAGAATGGTATCTTCTTTCCTCTGGTAGGTCAGTTCCAGAAGCTTCTACCTAACTTCCTCCTGAGTTAAAAGCCAGAATCATGCTGGTCAAATGAAGCATGAGAGTGCAATATACTTAAAGTACAATGTCTGAGTTCTATGTGGCTCTTTTTCATGCAACTTTCAGTTCTTTAAGACCTCTTATTTCCATACTACAATTTTATTATGCTGGAAGCTATAGGACATATAGTAGTTGTGGGGCTCTCTCAGTTAATAGTATTTGTAAGTATCACTTGAGGCAGGGTTATTACTCCAGGGTGCATTGTGAGCATTGCAGTGATAGCTTTATGGAACAAGAGAAGTAGCATGGAAGGTCAGAAAGAATAGGAAGTCCAGCAATAAAAGGAAACAAAACAAACAAAACACTGGGTTCAAGGTTCAACCACTTGGCGAAATGTGAATTTGGACAAATCACTAAATCCCTATGAGCTTTAGTTTAGTTTCGTCAGCCATAAAATAGAGTTAATACATACTGACTCTCAGTCTTCATGTGAGAATCAAATAAGATAATATGTATTAAAATATTTGAATATCCTAGGAGCTATACATATATGAGTTGCCGTTTTTAATAAAGGTAACTCCACTTTGCTATGTGGAACCATGCTGTTCGTTTGGAGCTCCCTGAAGAGGGCATGTGGATAAACGGACATACTTGTCCTCTGCTTCTCTCCCATCTCTCCCCAGAAGGGAGGATTGTACCAATCCTGTGTGGTCAAGTAATTTATTATGCCCACAATTCATGTCATGTTATTTTTTTTTTTTTTTTTTGAGGGCAGTGTTACTGGCCCTCATATGTGGGACCGAACCGGGGCCGCTGGCTTCCAAGGCCAGCGCTTAACCACCGCGCCACTCAGCCGGCCCTCATGTCATGTTAAAATCAGTCAACCAACTTATATTGACTGCCTGCTCTGAATGAAGCAGTATGATCCTGTAGAGTTTAAAAAACAAAACAAAAAAAGGAGTGTATTATATAATTAAAAGGACTAAGGAGACACATCAAACAGTCAAAGAATGCTTGTGAAAAAATATATGAAGTCAAATGAAGCTATGTAGTTGTCTCTAGATGATTGAACTGTGTCAATAAAGGAGGTAGAGATCAGATATCTATCTGCCTTCCAGAAGTGCAAGTAGTAAAATAAAATTCAAGTAAAATAGACTCTTTTAGGAAGATTATAGAATATTCCACATGCATATATATATATATATATATATATATATATATATCTTTTTTTTTTTTAGATGAACATGTTTTTGTTTGTTTTCTATTTACAGATAAGTTTAAAGTATAGTATCAGAGGCTGAAAACCTGAGCTTTATATACAGTGATTTGGTGACCTTGGGAAAGTCACTTACCCTCCTGAGTCTCAGTTATTCCATTTCAAAATAAGAATTCTGTGTGTTCTCCAGAATATTTAAAACACAGTATACTGACTTCTTCATGAGGGGAAAAAACATTAGAAAGATTAATTATTTGCTTCTGTTAATATTCCCTCCAAAACAATACCCAAAATCGCTGTAAGAAAACTTATCAGCCTTATCTGAACACAACATTTTCATAATAGTTACTCTTTCATCAACCGGAACTGAGCCATGAGAAAGTCTACCATAAATGAGAAAAGCTTAAAATGAAACTTGGCCCTTGTTGAACGGAAGTCTATGACCCAGACATGCAAAGAGGTATAAAGAGGTATCCAACCAAAGGAAAAAGGATTTTTCTACTTCATTGTGGATGACTGCTCTTCTGCTTTTATTGAAATTTTTCTAAATCCTCTACTAATTACTACTAAATGTGTACATAAATTAGTCACTCAACCATAATATTTAAAATTACTTTCCTATTATATTTCTGGACTTTAGACTCTCAAACTGCTCAAGGAAAACAAAGAATCCCATTACAGAAACACTAACTTCTCTGGGATCTTTCCCACAGAATGATCAGGAAAGGTGTCTTCTTTAATCGAAAAAAATGTGGTGATGCAACATAAATCAAGAAAATATGGGAGAGGATGTCTGATCTAGAGATCTACTTTTAAAAAAAGTAACAAGTGAGTAAACAAAAGACATGAAGCCCTAATATCTTCAACAATTCTATATGGGTGTTCAAAAACAAGAAATTACCTGCCATCAATGGAAGAGAATGGAAGAAATGCTATGTTTTATTTTCTCACATGAATTTCAGATGAAGGTTCAAAAATGGATTCTTTGAGTTGACAGCAGCAGTAGTCAAATCCCATATCCTCTAACCTCATCTCCAAAAGAGGTCAGGAAAAGCTCTTGAAAGTAGCTTATTTGACATCATAGCCCCAGGTTAAACCAAAATAATCCAGGAGGAGGAAAACAACAATCATAACAACAAAAAAATTCCCACAGAGAGCTACACACCCCAGATGACGAGACTTTCCATGGGATCTTAATGAGGGTCAGAGGTCAGTGCTAAGGAGCCTGGTGAAACAGTGAGAACCAAGATCCTGTTTCCATTTTAATGCCTTTATGTTTATGTTTTACGTTCTGCAAGGGAGAGACTGAGACAATTCCACTTCCAAGGACGCCAGAGAAAAATGTGCTGGATATAGTAGCTTGACAGAAAAATAAGAGTTGTTCCCTGGGGCTGAGGGTAGCGTCCGTTCAGAAAACTACGGAACTGCCAAAAAGTATACTGTTAGTTGAAAGTTAGCATCTAACCCCAGCCTAAAATTAAAGTACATTATGGAAATAAAGACCATTGTTTACCGTCTGCCCCTTCACCTCTCCACCCACACACCTCCAGAGAAGGCTGCTCCAAGTTTAAATTTAGCCGAGTTGTTCATTATATAATAATGACGAGCCAGCTCCACATCCCAGTCTCCCAATTTGTCACGCCTGACCTTCCTATCACACTCTGATAAACTTGATTTGGTTACAGCTGCTTATTTTGTTTATCTTAGAGACTCAGATCAAAGTTTATCGTTCATTTAACGTTACCTGCTCTCTTGGCAACTTACTTCAGTTAGAAGTGTTTTACATTCTACAGCAAAATTTTTCCCCTGTAGGTAAATGCTAGACCCCCTCCCAGCAACCCTTACTGACATCCCTGTCTCAGCTTCTGAACCTTTGATAACCTTTGAGACTAGATCCAAATCAACATTTCATGTAGTTCCTGAGCTTATTGCTTTGAGATAACTTTAGCTTCTGGTTTCCAAGCCCAGCTTCACTGGAAATCCTGAAACAACATGACTACATTTATCCTAGAGGGAAGTCAATAGGGATCGGAAATGCCACAGTCTCTTTAATTCTGACCTTACCAAATGTTTAGTTGGTCCTGGCTTGGATTCAGGAGGAATAAGCTTCTCAGATCATCTTGTGGTTAAACAGATGAGAGAAAGTGACAAACACCCTTACCCAACAGACCAGGGAGTGTGATTTTTCAGCCTAGGTCCAGGACTGAAATGAAATAAGTCATGGGTCCTGATGAGTAGCAATCATTAAAAAACAAAGTTGACTGAGTGCCTACTCTGTGCAAAGCTTTGGTACGCTCTTTCTATGGATTATCTCCTTGAATCAACCCAACAGTCCTATGAGGGAAGTTATTGTTTATCTCCCCATTTTATGAATGAGAAAACTGAGGCTCTGGAAAGTTCATCTTAAAGTTAAAAAGCTAGAAAGGGCTAGAGCCAGGTTTCCAAACCCAGCCTGGCTCCAAAGCCAGCAGCCTGTCCTGGTCACTGTGATACCCTCTCGGCATGTGTCTGAGTGACAGAATCCCCTAAGCATGCTGATACCTGCATCCTTCACCATCCCTACCTCTTCCCAACAAGATTCCATTTCCTAAGTCATGCTGGTTGCAAACATCTGGCATAAAAGGGGGGACAAAAAAGCATACCCAGGTGATTCTGATACAAACCAGAGTTGGAATCACTGACTATTATAGATAATAATGTGGCTCAGTAGATTTGGTGAACTGTAAAGCACTCTATGAATGCTTTTCTAATCAATAGGCTCCTGGTGGGCAGAGGCTCCATCTCACAGATCTTGGCATTATTTTTTTTTTCACTCATTCATTGAACAAATGTGTACTAAGTGCCTACTATGTTTCAGGAACAGCAAGGGCTTTTCGTAAACATGAGATAAGATCCCTGGGCTCATAGACCTTGAAGAATAGCTCTTTGACACCCTATGACAAAACAGTGCCACAGTGGGCATGCAAGAAACAATTATTGAATTATTAAAGTAGTTACATGTGTTGCTTTGCTTTAATCTTCTAACTGTAATTTGGTGCAGATACAGCCCCTAAGAATTGCTCTTTTGGTTAACTACTACAGGAAAAGACCACGTATTCTTCACTAAGACTCTCCCAGTACCATCATCCCAGTCTTCTTTCTTGTACACACTAAGCCCTTGCTTCTATGTGATTTAGAGCACAGTCATAATGCTACCTGCCCATCAGTAGGGAACATGCTTTTAATTTTCTTTTCCAGTACTGGTGTTGGGTCTATATTCTCAATTCATCCTTTTGTGGGAGCACTGAAATCCACTGAAAGGCAGTCGTCCAGTTTGACTATGGTTTTCAAATTCTAGTTTCATTTACCTCCAGTTTTACCTTGGACAGAAGTCAAGCATTTCTGTTATCATAACCAAACAAGCAAACAATGAAAAAAGGTTTGGTTTTTAAATCCTAACGTCATGGGATGTGTGTGTGTATACACACACACACGCACGCACATGCACTCGAGCATATATACTTTCTTTTTTTCCTACAAATTTTCATGAAATTTGTCTAGCTTTTCTTTCTTGCCTGGTAGATTAAAAAGTATTTCAGTTGCAGTCATGAATTCAAACTTTCAAACATGTAAACTGTTGCTCTAAAGAAAAAAATGTTATCTGTAAACTAACATATCCCAGAATATATAGTTGTGATTACTTAAAATATATTCCTCTTTTATTATAAATATCACTTATTTAGTAATCAACGCTCTACTGTCGACTTATTTTCATACCATCTCTGATACATTTTTCTTAAAATACTGATTTTTAAAATATGTATCTAATAAATCCCTCCTTGAAATGGAACAAACACATTTCCAGTATTTTTTTCTTTCCTCCTCTAAGGTGCTTCCCTTTTAAAACTATGCCTGACTTCAGGAAATTGCCATGAATTTTTTTGATTGAATATGAAAAATAAGCACATATAATATTTGACAGTAATAATTCAAAAATAATATATATATTTGATATTAACATTCCCCAAAAAGCCAAGTCCATCTTTAAATGCCTAAAATAGCTGAAACCTACTGGAATCCAATCTAGGAAATTTTGTTTAATTGGGAGCATGGCCATGACCTTGGAAAAATAGATCGGACCAAAGCTTGACTTCTCTTTGAAGCACCTTTTTAAGGGTGAAAATAAGAGATGAATTTACACAGAGGGTGCTCTACTCTAAGGCCCCTCACAGGCAATTGAACAAGGGAAAAGCATTGTTATTGAAGGGGATGCAGAGGAAAGGTGGAAGGAATCATCTGGGTAGTGACCCTAACCTCGAAAGCCTATGCTTGCCTCTCAAGGGGCAAACTGGAAACAGTGAGGCCCAATGCCATCGGAGTGATCCGTCTGAACCAGGGGACTGGAAATTGGGCCTGAGAATTTTCTAACTTTGTTTTGCAGTCAGACTATAAACAAAGATATTTTTATTACCTTCTGAATGATTTCCCTTTCCAAACACCATTTGTCAATCAAGTTGGGTATACAGAGCATACTCAAAGGTCTGCGAAAGAAAACTTCCCTATGTAGTGATGACTAACATCCAATCCCATATCCATTGCCTACGTTTTTTAGGCTATTCTGCTTACTACACACTGGAAATTCAATGGAAAATAAGAGAGGCAGGGTGATAAAAGAGAGTATCAAGAGACCTGAGATGAGACGAGAACTGAGTCTTAATAGAGTCAAATTTACTCAACAAACCAGTTTTATAAACTGCAGTTACCCCAAGAATTTTTCTTTCTGGGCTCACCATATCTGAAGGTTAAAATCTAACAAAATGAAGAACAAAAGAAAATCTATAAATTACTTTACTTCACATTTGAATTTCCACTTATTTTATCATTTTTGTTGTTTTTATAAGAGAGGATCAGAAATGCATAGCACCTAAAAGTGCCACAAAAATCAAACTTTCATTACACTTATCTGTGGCCCCATTACAGCCAGATGTCTCTGAGTTGTTTTACATCCCACAGATGGGCACTTTATAGGGAGATAAGTTTATAAAGAATGAACTTTGGGTATGGAACAAACCCTTTAAAAATAAGCCAGTCCCACCTTAAGCAAATATATGTTTGGAATAATTTAAAACCTTCTGCTTTCTGCAGCTATGAGGGGGCTTTATACCTTAGTCTTTTCAGATAATATCTCAGTATTTGGGGCAGTATCTCCTTTATGATCAATGTGACCCAAAGGATCTTCCACTGAAAGCACCTTTTTCAATCCAACTTAAAAATAATGGATAGTTTTATTTTTTTAAAGGCATCTTAATGAAGGGAAATAATTAAATTTCTCTTTTTTTATAAAAAACACATTTTCTATACTCTTATGTCCTTAGCACATTAATAAAAACTACCAGGTTTTTACAAAAAAAAAACAAACAAAAAAAAAAACGGTATTGAAAAAAAAAGGTCCCATGAGAGCTGACAAGATATAAAAAGGGAAAACAGAATTTGACTCCTTTGGGTGGTTTTAATACAAAATGTTCCTATTTGTGCTTGATTAATTGCTCTCTAAGGTGGTCTTAACACTAGAAAATGCATGCTTTATAAACTCCTTCCCTAAGGATGCAAAAATTACTTATTTCACAAGTATATGCAAAGATTCACTTTATTATGATATCAAATTGGGTCATATTAGAGCAATTCAGAATTGTGTGTGTGTGCTTTTCAAAGAGGGTAAGGAAAGTGGGCTCCTAAAAGTCTCTCGGATAGATAGCACAGTGGGAGGGAAACAAAACGGCCTTCTGTTTTCCATTAAAGTTATGTTCTGCACCAAGTTTGATTGCTAAACATCTGGCAGTCTTTTCTCTGATAACATAGTTCAATAGAGTGGACAATGCTAAGCCTTTGAAGCTCTCCCTGTAACTCTTAAGTGGTAGGTGAACAAGAGAAGGAGGTAAGAGCTCTAGATTTTTCCCTTCCATCAAAAGTGGCAAAAAAAGGTTCACAGTCTTCTCTTATTTCTTTATTCTTTGAGGTCCCATTGTTCCCTTTCTCTTGAATAAGATATAGGAGAAATTATGAGGAAAATTACAAAAATGCTTCACCTACCTCCACTGCCAGAAGCAAAGTCTTCTGCCTTTTCCCTCAGTTCTGGAAAAGAGCCAAAAACTCACTGAAATATTCATGATCGTGTCTTTAAATGCGTTGGGTAATTTGTAGTGAGAGAGAAAGCAGAACTATCCAAAGTAAGGAGATCCGTAAAATTCCCCTACATCCTTTGGCCCTGATAATATGATACATCATTAATTTTCTGAAGAGTTTCTCCTTCGTTTGTCCAGACTACCATTTTCAACAACAAAAAACTTTTTTAAAATTAACAATCATCTTTTGAAGCTGGGAAAAAACAAAAACATACAAGTCACCCAGCCCAACTTTACATTTTAAAGATGAAGAAACTGTGTCTCAAAATGGCAAAGTGATTTGCTCAATGATGCATGATTATGTAAGAATAACTGAGGTGGTATAGAAGATGCATACAGCAAAATATCTTTTATCAACAAGGACATGGATGTTTAAGCACCAGTTTTTACCTGGGTTTTCATTAAGAAGTCCCTGCATTGCAGTATGATGCATGCCTACCATAGTGGTAAGCTTCATGGGAATCCCGTCCCTCAGAGCAGTCTTATGGCATAATGTTCAACATACAATAAGGTCACGCCTAACAACAGGCCCAAATAATTCCATTTAGGTGCACTGACCTGAGGTCTGGCTGTATCTGGAGAGAAAATATGTGTGGAGGAATCTACAGAAAGATCTTTTTACATAATAAACACACATTTATTGATTGAACACTTACTCTTTGCCATGCTATATTCTAGGTGTTTTACACGTATGAGGCCATCTCATCCTCAGCAACACGGTGAGATAGATAGTATGTCTTCCCATTTTACAGGTGGGGAAAATAGGTGAATGAGTTCACCAAGTGCATGCAGCTAGTGAGGGCTGGGGGCCCACCCTGTCGCCAGGATCTGGGCTCCAAGCCTCTCTGTGCTACTGGCTGGTACCAGAATGGCTTGACTCCCTGGGAAGGTCATGTCTCTGTCCTATGTGTGTCACGTTCTTTCAACAGCTCTCAACCTTAAAAAAGACTAATGAGCACATATTGGGTACTAGAAATTAGTTTGTTGGTGAATTTGGTGCTGTTTTTCCAACTTGTACAACCAAAGTAGCTGAAAGTCGTTATTTTGAATCCTTGGATCCATGCTGAAAATGAACTACGGTAGTCCCTATCCCATCCACTGAGGCTATGTTCCAAGATCCCCGGTGGATGCCTGAAACTATGAATAGCACCAGATCCTAATCGACTTCTTCAACTCTGCTGGAAATGTAGTACCAGCTTCTTCACTGGTAGATGGTTTTTATATTTTTCAGCCCAAACCTACCCCTGCACCTGTGTAACCATGTCTTACTGCAGTACATGGATTGGTGGCACTTGTTTCAGGGGATCCCTCACTGAAGTCTCTTCTAGGCTCAATCGTTCCTGTATGACACCTGTCAGTTCTAACACATTTTCTGTTCCTATCTTCTACTCACAAATGTAATGTCTTTTGCATCTTAACTAAGTCCTTATCACTCATTGTGGCTATAACATTTGCAGTGTGAGGTGTGACAGTAAAACTAGCACACACTTCTTTTTCCTTCTTTACAATTTCATGGACAGAAATTCATTCTTAACACAGATCCTAGCAACCTCAGGATATGATTTGTTTCCTTTATTAATGAGCACTTCCACTTTTTCACTGAAAGGAAGCACTTTCTTTAAGGCTTCTCTCAGGCATAATCCAATAGCCAGCATCACTCCCCTTGCATTTTGGGGATCATTATTAAGGAAAATAAGGGTGATTTGAACACAAGCTCTGCGATACCATAACAGTCAATGTGACAACCCAGGGGGCTACTGAGTGGCTGACAGTTGGGGGGCATACAGTGTGGAGACCGCAGGCCACAAGGAGGCTTCCTGCTCTAGGGCAGCCAGACATCTTGAGATTTCATCACACTACTCAGCACAGCATACAATTTAAGACTGATGAATTGTTTGTTTCTGGAATTTTCCATTTAATGTTTTTGGACTACAGTTGACTGTGGGTAACTAAAACCACGGAAAGCAAAACTGTGGCGAAGGAAGGACTACTGTATTTACCAAGCTGATTTTTACCCAAACCGACCAACCCTTAGAAATGCTGAAAAGGACAGTTTTCTCCTGCTAGGAAAATAAAACAAGAAATGCAAGTTAAGTTCCAAGGCTTTCAGTGAAATAATTCACCATAGAAAAGGTTCCTGGCACCGCAGGGAAAAGGCACTTCTGCTAACACTTCTAAATGTCCCTTAACCATGCTCTCCTACTTACTTTGTAATGATTGCATGTTTTCCCTTTGGGCCTACTAAAGTATTTAATTGCAATTACACTCATTTACATAGCAGATGAGGCTAATTGCTGGTATTAGTTACCAAATGTATGCTTGTATTGTGAGGGTGAAAAAAAATGCCCTACAGAAAAGAAAACGACTGTGCCTCTAATTAAGGAGTTATGAAGTCAGAATGAGCTGGTTCCAAGATGTAAATATGAAATTGAGGGCTTTCAGAACTCTATAATGTTTTTTTATTACTCTGTCTACTTCCTTGATTACACACAATGTTTAGGGACTCAAGATAAATACAGTGCAACGTGCATAGTGCTGACCTGATTGCCAGTCACGTTCTCTCACACATAGATTGAAATAAATGCAGTTATTTTGCAAACCCGTGATAAATGGTAAGTTATGAGTACCTGGTCTCCATTTACTGAGCAATCCCATTGTTAATCTTAGCCCTCCTTATTGTAAGAGCGGCATTGGCATCTTCGAATACACACAAATTGGAATTTGAGGTTCATCGTGCACACTCAATATAGATTAAACAAAGAAATTGTGAAACATGGTGCAAAATCTTTAGAAAAGACCAAAAGTTAGAGACTTCTAGGTTGTTTTGTTCTTTCCTGATTAATTTCTATGTAGGTACCATAATGTCTAAAAATTGAATTTTGTGGTGACTCACCTTGAGAGAGCTTACAACCTCGTTGGGGAGACAGAATTCATACCCCAGAAACCATATCGATAAATGTATTTCCCCACTCATTTCATACCAGAAAGATTTTAAGGCGGAGTACTAGCCAACAATAAAAGTTGACAGAATTTACTACTAACTATAAACCTGAGGGTCTGATAGGCAGGCTGTCAAAAAAGGACAGGAGCCCTTTGAGAAAATATCATAAGAAAATGTCTTTTCTTAACAAAGATTTGCAGTGAACACGTCAATAGACAACAACTCTCGCAGTCATGGCAGTTGAGCTGCTGGGATTGACAACTCAGGTATTTAAGAGTGTCTGTCTTTAGGATGATTTTTTTTACTAGTTACACCTTTTTCTAGTTCCTCATTCCTTTCTTTTTCATTGTTCTGGCTCTCTACCATCACCTCCCAAACCTTTTCTTAAAGATAAATTGTTTCTTTAAAAGGAGAGAGACGGAAGCACATAGGGAGAGAGGGAGGGAGGAAGGGAAGGAGAGAGAGAGAGAGAGAGAGAGAGAGAGAAGAAAGGGAGGTTTTTCTGGCCTTAAAATATACTTGCCTGTTAATTTTCTCCATACAGAATGCTTAACCATGATAATATTACACTGTATTGTGTTCAGTTACCTACACAGGTCACTTTATGAGACGAGTCTGGCTGTCAGCCAAGCTTCTGCCTCTCCCTCTTTGTTCAAAAACAGAAAAGTATTGGGGGGGGGGGGAGCATGTGAAAAAAAGAAGAGGAAGAGAAAGAGAAAGGATAAAGAAAATCCTCCATGCCACCAAACACTGCATTCCTTGGATACCAAGGCCTCACCCTCCTTACTAAGCATTCTTTTTAAATATAGACCTTTGGTAAACCAATCCCAGGTGGTACAATGACAGGGTCAGCTGAGTGTTATTTTTTAAACTTATGTGAAAAATCCATTTTGAGTTTCATCTCCTCTTTGAGGCACTCAGTCAGTGCAATCACTAGGCTCTGGTGCCAAATGTAAACAGGACATCCTTTCAGATATCCAGGTCCAGCTGGAGAGAACACACACCCTCTGGTGCTTGCCCTGTTCGGAAACCGACCCCAGTCCTTTCACAGAGATGCTGGGGCAGGGAAACCTACTCCAGCCTGTGAAAGCTTTTTCTCGCCATTGTTTGATGCATTCCTCCCCATCCCTTAATTCTCCTTACACCACAGCAACACCTGCAGGCTAAAATGGTCACAGGCACCCCATGACTGTGACTCATCACAAAGTTTTCCATTCACTCGGGACAGTGTGTAGCTTAGATCCTGGAATTGAAGAATGTGAAGTTGAGAAGGCGTTTTAGAGCTCATCCAGTGTAGTTTTCTGATTTTGTGGGTAAAAATAGATGCTGAGGAGTGAAGAAAGGGTACATACAACCTTTGAGCAGCCCTGTCTTTGGTGAATCACTGCCGTAGGTGCTCTTGGAAGCAGGTGGGTCATAGAGAAACAAAACCAAGAATCCTGCTCTGAAGAACTTAGATATGTATGTTCTCAACATTTCTCCACACAACTCGATACTAAGAAATACATATTATATTAGTGAGAACTCTATGAGGTACATACGACAAGCACTGTAGAAGTTTAGAGGTTAAAGTTATCAGTGAGGAATGGCTAGTCAGGAAATGCTTTAGATAGGAAGTGAAATTCTCACAGCACTCCCAATTTCCATGCTGGCAAAGGAGAGGAAATATTCTCATTCAGAAGGTTAAGAATGGCTGACTCTAATCTTGGTGGATAAAAAGTAACTTTTATCTCTACTGCCATATATTCTTTTTCTCTTTTACTTTGTCCTCTCATTTTCCCCGTACCCCGTTTCATCAACTCACTGAACCTCATTTCAAACCACCATACTTGGGTATCTACCCAACTCAACTGCCTTACCCCTCTTTGGAAATTGCTCACAGGAGTAGGCCCCCAGTTGGCTGATCATCATTATTTCAGTTCTTTGCTTACCCGATCCAGCTCCATTGGAAAGAGGTGATAAGACCAAGGATGAATGGTTGATCCAAGTTGGGTCAATCCACTTCTTCCAGGACTTTGGAATTAGATTATTAGAGATGAGCTAGTCTCAACATGCAATTGGAAGCATAATAAATACCTTTGAGAGCTGTGCCATATGTATCTGAAGTGAAGAGTTGAAGAAAGAGTACTTTCTGGCTCATAGCAGCTATTATGCATCAAGCCCTTTTCAAGAGTTGGCTGTACTCTTGCCTTCAGATACCTGATGATGTCCCTGTATTCTTATAATAAATTCTCAGAGGGAATCCAAACTTGGTCTATTTTTTTTTTTAATTTCACCCTCCAGATCAGTCAAAGGAACAGCATGGTCAAGTTCCAACAGGATTTAAGACCAGTTAGCTAAAATCAGTTTCCTCTTTGCAGCTTTTAAAATAGTAATTGAATTCAAGGAACTATCCACTTGGGTCTCCAATGTAGTATATGATTTCATGCAAGAGTTTTTTTTTTAAAAAAAATCAATAAATCAAACATATGCTTATAAAACAACATGGCACAATGATTTAAAATAAAATATTTACAAAAGAAGATTGGTTTTGTATTAAGAATTCCTAAGTAAATCTGAGGAGAGAAAGGACAGCCTATGGTTAGAACCTTACACCTTACACTACTTTCATGTACAGGTTTGAAGAGAACAAAATATCTATGAGAAGACAGAACATTTTCACTGGACTATCACCATACATTACCCATAGTCAGCTAAATAGGTTAGGGATAACACTTTTAAATACTTTAGTCCTTGCAACCAGACTGATGTTTTCTGAAGAATCGCTCATTTCATTTCTTCAAGAAAAATCACAAATTTTCTGAAGCATCACCACCCTGTCCCTGTCTTTTTAACAATCTCCCACCAATCCCTCATCATCACCACAGAAGCACTCAGGACCAGGTCTAAGCTAGGTTGGGAAGCAGAGCTCTGATTCAGTATCCTCTCCCTTGACAGGCTCTCAGAATCTTCACATTACCTCTTCTGACCAGGGACCTTTCCTGGGGTTGCCTTCATCCTCACCCCCAGCACTTGATTCCTGATCAATGTCCAGTGCATGTGCCTACACCACTCTCCACCATTTCCCTCATTTCCCTCTCCAAGTCCTCTTCAGGCCCTGATCTTTGCAGATAAAATAAGTATTTAGTGGTGTTGATAAATTAATTAATTACTGCATACAGCTAATTGGGTTTACACTTTAAGAATGCTTCTGGAATCAATGTTTTATGTGCACCAGAAGGTCAGGAATATGTCTTAACCCTTTTCTAAATATCCTATAAAATGTAATATGGTGCATATCTTATAATAGGTGCCAAATATAAACTTGGATTGCATTCCAGTGAAGAATTAAGCCAGATGAGTCGTCCTAGATTTTTTTCCCAACGTCTTTCATCCATCTTCCCTCTCCTTCCCCCAATATCTATATGTTCATTCCAGGAGAGGTTATATTAGCAAAGCTATATGTGGCGCTAGGTAAAAACCACAAAATAAATCTAGAATTTATTAGCTTATTTCTATATTAGGGCCCCACTGAAGTCATTTGGACATGCTTTATGCCAATTTCCTCTTCGATGAAATGGGGTTATTATTGATCTATTACTCCTAGAGTTTTGGGCAACGTTCTATTTTAGGAAAACACTTTGGGAGCCTTCCAGGAAAACTTTCAGGGAAAACTAAATATGGACTATTAATTCATTTAATGTATTGAGCACCTATTGTGCACAAAGCACTGTATCAGCTGTTACAGAAAACACAAATATGGCTACTATTTTTTGCCTTTAAAAAACCTATAGTCCAATGTGAAACTTTATAATCTAGGTTATTTTGCTAATGATGAAATCACACCAGCAACAACATTTCTTTACCTGTTGTACAATACTTTAGGGTAATCTTGGAGAATTTTTCTCTTAAATAAATGAGGAAAAATGATGAAGAAGAATTTCACAACTTCCTGAAAAGGCAAGGCGAACAAAAACTTAGTCAGGTACTTGAATAATTTTCTATTGACCTTGTATCCTCAGAATTGTCCTTTACATGCCATTTGTCTCCATGGACTCTAGGAATTTACTGTAGAGTGACTTGTTAACTGTGTTCACCTTGTTAATATTAACAATGAACTTTAGGTCCTGCTGGATGGACTCAAGGGGCAATATAACACAGAACTTCAAAGCCCAGGAGACAGCTAAAGAGAACTGAAGATAACAGTTAAGCTGGGGAAAACGAGAATATTTTGAGTGGCTTTAAATAGTTAGGCACACACACACACACACACACACACACACACACACACACACACACCAAGCCAACAGAAGGCACATCAGGTCAGATGTTTGACTGCACATTAATTCTGTCACATAGCTTGATTGTTGGGACAAATTTATATCATTCCAGGAACTGCCTCTAGAGAGCAGATTCATCTAAAATGATGATGTGTTATAAGGAAATTCTGAAATTTTAACACTGAGGCCCCTTCTATTAATATTATTTTATGGAAAATCCCAGAAATTATAAGGTAAAATATACCTAGGGATATTCTGAACATTCATCAAAGATGCTGCTGTCTCTAAGACTAAGGTAAGTCATTATTTTTCTTCCTAATTCCTGTTCATCTGAGAGAACACATATCTGAAAAGAATGGTCTTTGAGGATTCATTCCAAAAACAAGCAAGGACATTTAAGAGTGAATCATATTATCTCATTCTGGATTTGCAGGCTGATCTGCTAGCTTCTTAACCAATACTCAAAGGCAAAATAATTTTCTTTTCTAAGAGTGCAAATAAAAACATCTATCACTTCAAAACTTTTCCTCTCTTTGGAAGTAATAGTTTTTCACTCGGGACATGAACCTAGCATTAAATGCAACTGTCCAAGAAGTAGGTGTGTACAGGAAATGGGAGGGTGACAGACAGGGAGCAGTGGAAGGGCATTTTTATTTGGTCTCTGAGAAGGCTTATGGAAAAATTTTCCAAATATTTTATGGAATGACAAGAGGAGTCAAAAGTTTGGAATTTAGGTAAAAAATTTACCAATGGAGAAATATCACAGAAATATTATTGCACACAATTTTCCAACTTTAGGCTTAGGGATATTAATGCTGTGTGTGTGTGTGTGTGTGTGTGTGTGTGTGTACGCACATGTGCATGCATGTGTTTTAATTGGGAAGTGCTAAAAGTAATTCAAGTATGGGAAAATCACAACTTTTCTTTCTTACCCCAAAATGTCTATCTATATTAATTGTGAGCCTAGTTAATTTTGTCTCTTATTTGAGTATGACTCTACTATAGAAGTTAGGATCCATTAAAAAAAAAGGGGGGGGGTATTTTCTCTACTTTTCATACATTTTCTCTAATAATCTTTCCTGACCACTGCTCCCCACATTTTTCTTTATGCCTACTTTGTGAAATTAATACACAAAGTCACAGTATTGGGTTCTGAATATAAAATAAGTTTTGTTACATACTTGCAAAGAAAATGAATATGATTTATTTTAAAATAAGTTCACTTCAAGAAACACAACTAAGAACTTGGAGCAGAAAGATGGATCTTGGCCATTGCTGAATCTCTGCAGGCTACCCTTTTTCATATTAGTTTTTGGCCTGCTCTGGTGACAAATTTACAGTTTCAGAGAAGCCTAGAGTGTAACAAAAAGGCTAATATTCTCTCCACCCCCACTCCCCATGTACCTGCTCTTTATCCCTTTGTATCATTCTGTGTTAAAATTGCCAGCTTATCAGGTGCTTTGGCCTTTCAGAGATGAGCATTAGAAATACATAAATACATAGATGTCTTTTTATATGGGCTTTTGCTAACCAAATTTAGCTAGAGGGGGATATAAAAGACAAATGTGTTGACAAATGACAAGATGTTACTCACTGTAAAACTATTATTGCATGCACACAATTTCCTGCTATGGTACATACATTGAATGCAACTTTGTTCCAAATGAACTGCATATTAAGAGAAATCTTGCTTTCTGATGTGTTGTAGTTTGATTTTTCAATTCCCTGAAAGGATCTGTTGAAAAAACCTTGCCCTGAACCTAATAATCACAAAGAGATGTGAATTTCCCCCATGAGAAGCCACAAATTAAAAAATGGATTTTATTTGGATCAAAAGTGGTTTTGGCCAGAAATTGATAAAAATGTTTCAGATAAAGTATGTAAAGGATGTGGCTCTGGAGACACATTAAGGAGTGTTACTGCCAACCTCCCCAGAAATGAGTGCTCTTCAATAATGATGTACAGATAGGCATATGGCTATTGGAATTTATTATCTACATTTCAGTTAAGTCAGAGTCTTCAAAGACAAATTTGGCATCAGAAATATCATTCATATTGGTGAGAGCATTACAATCTCTAACCTCACAAGTGTTCATGTATAATGGGTTCTAATATATTGATTACCCAAAGAAAATATATGGTAGTTCCAATATCTACTAGCACTAGTAACAGGATATGCAATCCAATTTCTTATTTAGCTGGGTTGGATTATCTTTTAACACAAGATACCAAACGTTAAAAATGATGTATCAAGAATTCATATATTCTTATTCTCCAACAAGCCTTGGCATACTTAAAACTAGGTTAATATCATATCGCATAATCATAATTGATGAGCGAAACTGGAGCCAGCAACTGGAACAAGTTACACATAAAAAGAACAAACCTGAATTCACTCTTCCTAGGCAACCCAGGATTTTTGGACATAGATTTCATTTAGCTTTTAAAAAAATATGTCACCGAGAGCATCAGACCTCAGCTAGGGTTATAAACCTTATACTGCTGCATTCAACTGTTGGGCCAAAACAGTTCTAGCCAAAGGTTATTCAGTATTCTCAGGGTTAATTACAGTTGTCCTGGTGGTTTCAGTTATGTCTGGAAAGAGCACAACAAACAAGCTCATTGTGGATTAGACAAGGTCAATAGAAGACAAAACACTGAACTCAAGGTCTATATTTGGGCATCAGCATGGGCAAATCCTAACTGTGTTTGGCAGAAATGCTGGCCTAATAATCCTTCCAAGACTAATCCAAATATAGGCAAATGGCTGGATTTGGTAAAATTTTCATCATACCACATTTCATATAAGAAATGAGTTTACTGCGTTGTCCTGTCTTTTATTTGAAGTCAATATTTAACTCTAAACTTTTCCTATTGTCTTCTCTAGCCAAGTATCTTACATAGCCACTACACACAACAAGGCAAACATTTTTCCATTAGATCTTCAGGGTGGGGATTCTATTGAGGTCAGTGTTTCACAGCTTGGTACAGGATGTCCCTTCAGCTTTCTGAATCCTGGCTCAGTGAAATCACTGATAAGCCGAGCCTTTGCTCTTGATTTCCCACAGAACGTATAGCCGACTCGGGAGAATGGGTAAAATTTATTTTCCCAGCCGAGCCAGCTCTGTCTGCAGCATACACTGTACCGCACCCCCTGCCCCCTGCCAACAACATACTCCCACACACACCATCTCTATCTCTTTTTAATTTTTTTTCTTCCTCTTTGGCTTAGGCTGTTCTTTTTTGGTTTCTGGCCCTAGTTATGACAGCTGATTGACATAGCTGGCAGTTCCCTTGGTGTCTGCTTAGGCAGAATTCCCCCTACAAACCCAGGATGCAAAACAAAGAACAGACAGCAGAGTAGAAAGGAAGACCGAACAAAACAAAACCAAGAGAGAAGCAATGTTGTTTGCTGAAAATATTTTTAAATTTTTCAAAACTAGAGCAAACCTGTAAAAGATTGTTTTAATCTTCTGTGTTCTTTTTTTCTTCTTTCTCTTTCTAGTCATCCCTTTTCTCGTCCCATACCCACAGCTTTTTGGCTTTAATTTCTCCATTTGCCTTTTTCCTTGTATTTTTTTTCTTGAGTCATAAACATTTTACCAGGAAGAAGTTTCCCTATTTCTGACCTTCCTCAGAGCCAGGTATTGGTTTTATCCTATTTATTTTTCTACCTGTGTGGTAGTTGACTACATCAAGTAAAATTGTGAATAACTACTGCACTACCTCCTTCCATTTAAAACCTTGCTTCCATTTTCCATTCTCTTACAGAAAACTAAATTTCATGCTGCCCTCAATATGACTGTTATATGGGGTACAACATCCCCAGCCTAAGATACTCTTTGCTAACATTTTTTCACTCGAGAGACAGCCCTCTCTATTTTCCCTCTATTTAAATACTATTGGGTGGATCATTTGCCTAAGAAGTTTCTATCCAGTTCTCTATAACATCACAAAAGATCACATAAAATTATGTTTATCGAAGTGTTGGTAACTTAATATATCATCCTTTTTGTGGTATATACTTTTTGATATTATTAAGGCAGAGAAATAAACATATCATGATGAAAATACAGGTTTCAGCAACAGGACTTCTGAGTTATTTTCTGAGTTTATAATGCAACCATTCATACTATTTAGGACAGGGAATTGTCCCATGTATCAGGCAGGGCCCTAGAAACTCATCGATGCTCTTTTAAAAAAAAAAAAAATAGTAACTGCATAAAATTCCAACTCAATACTTTTCTGTTGTTCATTTTTATATATTTAGTTTTTCTGAATTTTTAGAAGGGAGTCTTACCTTATATAGATTTTTTTTTTTTACCTTAACAGCACATTCATTCACTTATGGTATGTTTGAGTATGGCTTCAAAAATACACATACATACACACACACACACACATACACACACACAAACATGTGTACATATATGATGAAGAACTTGCATCCAGAATATATAAATAATTCCTAAAACTCAAAACTATGAAAACAAGCAACCCAATTAAAAATGGTACAAGATAAAACAGACATTTCACTTCACCAAGAAGATACACAGATAGAAAATTCCATGTATAAAGAGATAGAGCACAAAGATGTACAATATTTCATTATGATCATTAGGGAAATACAAAACTGAATCCATGAGATGCTACCACACAGCTATTAGAGTGGCTAAACTTAAAAACACTGACCATGCCCAACGTTGCTGAACGTGTGGAGCAACTGGAACGCTTCACACCCTGCTGGTATAAGAATGTAAAATAGTACAATCTCTTTGGAAATCAGTTTGGTAGTTTCTGAAAAACTGAAATGCATACCTACCCTATGGTTTAGCCATTCTACCCCTTAGTATTCACTCGTGAAAAGACACAAAAGCATATGTCCATGCAAAGTTTTACGCAAAAGTTCATAGCAGCTTTATGTATAATAACCCCAAACTGGAAACACATAAATATCTAACAAGAGGTGAGTGGGTAAACAAATTGTGACATATCCACTAAATAGGCTACTACGTAGCAATAAAAAAGAATGAGTTAATATCATATACATGCAACAACATGTACAAATCTCAAAATAATTACACTGAGTTAAAAAAAAAAAAGCCAGAAAAAAAGAGTACTAATTGTATAATTCAATTTATATAAAACTCCAGGAAAATGCAATATAATGTACAATAACAGAAAGCAGATCGGTGATTGCCTGGAGGGGGGCAGAGTTGGGCAGGAAGGAGAGATCATAAAGGGACACAAGAAAATTCGTTGGGATGATGAATATGTTCACTATTGAGTAAGGTGATAGTTTCACATGTCAAAACTTGTCAACTTGCATGCCTTAAATATGTGCAACTGATTGTATGTCAACTATATCTCAATAAAAATGAATATGGTGCTTTGTGTTGAGACTTTTTTTCTCTGATTCTCACACTCTACATTTAACTGAACTTCTCTTTCCTTTTCCTATTAAATGTTGATTCTACCTCCAGTAATTTCTCCTCATTTTGGGGCCTGTCCTGGAAGGGAGCTGTGGCATTATTTCTGAGAGTGTGTGGGATCTAGGCAAGAACCTAGAACCCTTGAACTTTTCAGCTCTTAGAGTGAGCAAGACCTCTTCCAGTTTCAGCTGGGGCTCTAATATTGGTCTACCATTTTGCCAAGGAGTACTTTTTGTTTATTTTCTTCTCAACTCATTGCTTCCCTCCACTTTCCCACTGATGTCAATAGCACACAGCTCCTGTGTGGCTGCACAGGGTTTGTCCCTGTCCACTTGTCTTGTGTGTTTCATGAGGATGCTTTATCACCTAATTTTATCATAAGGGTTATATATTTGCTATCAATTTTTTTCTAAAAACTATACTGCCACTGTTGTCCCTGTTACCTTGGAATCCTTGGTTGGCTTTCTTCTGAGTTTTTGAGATTCTCTTTTGCAGGAATACTTTTATTGCTCTACTGATAAAAATCAAATTCTGTGTTTTGGTAAGGCATCACATATGAAGTCAGTCATTTATTTAAGTACTATTGATTGAGTGCCTACTGCTTGGACACGCCCGGCACTGTTCAGGCTTTGGGGACACAGTGGCGAACAAGGTAGATAATGTTCCTGCTCGCATGGGGCTTAAATTCAAAAAAGGAGACAGAGTAACAAATAAAATACATTGATATGGTCTGAATGTTAGTCTCCCCCTAAAATTCATGTGTTAAAATCCAAAACCCCAAGATGATCCCAAAGGAAGTAAGCCCTTCAGGAAGTGATTAGGCCATGAGGCCTCTGCCTTTGTGATTGGGTTTAGGCCTCATTAAAGAGCCTCTGAGAGCTCCCTCCACTTTTCCACCATGTGAGGACACAGCAAGGAGATGCTGTGTGTGAACCAAAAAGTGGGCCCTCACCAGCCACCAAATCAGCCAGCATCATGACCTTAGACTTTCCAGCCTCCAGAAATATGAGAAATCAATGTTTGTTGTTTCTAAGCCACTCTGTTGATGGTATTTTTTATTATAATAACCCTAACAGACTAAGATGTATATTTAAGGTATTATTTCCATTTTTTAAATTGTCAGAATGTAGGTGGCATTTGAAGCCCTGGTAATAGATGATATGATAGGAAAAGCATGTAGGATTAGAAAACACAGAATCCTCAATCATATTAAAATTTTAGGTGTAAAACTGAGAGAAACCATGAAACAGACTAAGAAATAAAAGTCATAGAGATGGAAGTAGGCCAGGCGAGATCAGGATTATTCATGAAAATGTAGTAGAGTTTATCAAAGAAAGAAGATACAACATTATTATTTCATAGAGCTTGTCCATGAAAAAGGAAGGCGATGGGGCAATGACAGAAAAAGGATGCAAATGATGCAGTGTGTTTTGCTAGGAAGAAACAAACAACGCTTTTGGTTGCAGTGAGGAAGCAACAGAAAGAAAGAAAATATAAAGAAATAGTGTTTTCTTTACACCATTAGAATCCCTGGATGGAGCGAGCACATCCAAAAATTTCCCAGCAAACTTTAATGGAAGTAGGGCCATGTACGGTGCTAGGCACTGGGTATAAGGAGACATAAACTCTATCCGCTCGCTGCCTAGTGAGGTACTCACTCTAGTGAAAAGGGTAGGCAGGGACTGGCCGAGTGGCGTGTTGGTTAAAAGCTGGCTTGGAACGCCAGCTATGAGCAGCAGGGCCCTGGTTCAGGTTCCACATATGAGGGCCAGTGACACTGCCCTTTACAGCTACGATGATGAACAACAGCTCCACCTGGAGCTGGGCTGCCGTGAGTCACTGGCGATGGCGTAGCTACAATTCCTGCTGCAGTGGGCTGCCATGAGCTACTGTGAGTGGCCGGCAGCCAGCATGAGTGGCCGGCAGCTGCCATGAGCTACCAAGAGCCACTTTGAGTGGCCATCCAATGACCGGCAACTGACTTCCTCACCAGGGAAGAGTGCAATGATAGTACAAACATGGGCCAGTGAAGCAACGCCCTCCACAACTAGACTGAAGAACAAAAGGACAGCAACTTGTCTGTTCCCCTTCCCCAATTCCCCAATTTAAAAAAATCTTACAAAAAAAAAGGGTAGGCAAACAGACTTACTTAATATGCTAATTACATTAACAAGCTTAAATTGGCTGCATCAGCATTGTACTAGATAGTAAATGAGTTGGTGGAATTTTATTCCTGCAAGGGGCCTTAGCAAATATCTATTCTCTTTTTCACAGGATAAAACTGAGTCATAAAAAGTTTAAATAGCTTGTCTAAGGTGACTACAGCTCATCAATTGAAGATTCCTGATTAGGGCAGAGTGTCCAGACTCCCAGGAATCTTTGTACTTGGAGAGCACACACCTTACTAAAAGCATTAATATTTATATTATTTTTAAATACTCTGTGTATGTTTTAAGTATTTAAAACCTAAATGGTCAATTCCAACAACAACAACAACAAAAAAGCAGGCTTGGATAAATCTGAAACCATCCTGCTACCAACACCTAGAAATAATGGGAAAATACAGCAAAATTTTTAATGCACATCTAAGTTTGACAGAAAAAATTAAAAAGGAAAGCCCCAGGTAGCTGAAACTAGGAAACTGAAACCCCTAATTGTAACACATGAGCTGACTCTGCAGCTGCCCTGGCGTAGGGTCTACTAGTTTGGCAACAGCCGGAGACTTAGGGTTGCAAAGCACAGGAGATAAGATCTTGGGTGTATATGATGCAAGGTATTAGAACTGAAAGTGAGCATAATGTCAGGACTTTCAAAGCCACACCCTCAGAGAAAAAGCATAATAGAAAGAAAATAGACCACCACTCAAGGGAGATGACGAGAAATCTTGTCTATGAGCTCTGGGGGAAAAAAAACGGTAAAAATCCCAAGCCTACACATATATTTAGAGACTGAATTTGTATCACCTCATAGTTCAGGATTTTCCTAAAATGAGAAATTAATAAACAATTATTTTTTTTTCTCTAGGGACATAAGGCAGGAATAAAAGTAAAACCACTCAGGAGGAATACTTCTTAAGTCTAGAAAACAGAGAATTCACACACACACACACACACACACACACACACACACACCCCTCCTAAAGATGAGCTCATAGTTAAAACTTACAAATCACACATAAGCAAGAGTCAGCAACAAAATCAATAGAAGGATTAACTTCTTGTAGCAAATGTTGTTGATTGCCTGGCTAGTATGCTTTGGGCCTTGAACTTTCCCATTTCAAGTTCATTGTCAACTCTCAACTGCAGGTATCTGCCAGGTCTTCCTGAGGGATGTCTCTAAAGCAGCAGCATTAAGTCACTCTGTCCTTGTACACAGCAGGCTACACATTCCAAGGAGTTAACATCCCAGAGCAGACAATGACTAATATGTAGATATCCTAGCTCCCTAACTCCTGGGCAAGACAGGGAGGTGTGAGAACTCTGAGAAGTGTTCTAGCTGTTTCCCATGCATTTCCTTCACTTCCCAAATAAAACACTTGTATTTGAACCTTCTCTAGGCCAACTTCTGGAGAAACCAGAACTAATAAAATAATAGAACAATTTGAATGAGAATATAAAATAAATATATTCAAAAGTGTTAAAGGCATGAAAGAAGGAATGGAAACCGTATGTCAAGAACTAAATCTATAGGCAAAAGAGGAGGCAAACAAAAGAAGAGGAAAAGAAATGAACAGAAGTCACAGAATAATAATTACAATAATTGAAATCAGTAAGTGAGTGATACAGAAGGTTAAATAGAAAGTCAAGTCAATTAGTGAACAAAAGCGTAAATCTTGGGAAACTACCAAGGATACAGCATAGAGAGTAAACAAAAAAATAGATTAAAAATATGAAAAAAATAGATAACAGCGTGGGAGATAGAACAAGAAGCACTGACATGTCTCTAAAGGACAACATAAAATAAATGGAGTACAGACAGTATTCCATACAAAATAGCTTAGAATTTTCCAAAATTAAAGAAAGACAAGAATATCAGATTCAAGAAACACAATTCCTGAATAGGATATATAAAAATAAATTTACACTTAGTCTCACATTCCTAGTGAAATTGCAAAATCACCAAAAAGTGAAAATCTGAAAAGCAACCAAAGAGGAGAGTGTACATATGTAACTATCCGTTAGAAGCACAGCAAATTTCTCTTGATAACAACATTAGGCATTAAATAATATCTTCACAGTGTTAGAAGAAAATAGCTATGAACTACAAATTCTATGCCCAGCCAAACTATTACTCAAGAATAGGGGCAAAATAAAAATATTTCTCAGATAAACAAAAACTGAGAAAGTCTGCTGTTCACAGACCCTTCTTAAAAAAAAAAATTATCAAAAACAGACTGCAAAAAGAAGGAAATTATGGAAGAAGAAAATGGAATGCACAAAGCAATAGTGATCAAGGTAGCAGATAAATATGTAGGTAAACCTGAATAAACATGGACTGTCAGAAGTAATGATCGCTCATTTAGAGGGAGGAGCTTAAACCAAGGTTGTACTAAAATATTAGGTAATAGCATGATAGATAGGGATAGTAATAGAAGTTCAAATATTCTAATGATCTTGTATTGCTTGAGAGGAAGAAAGCCATGTTAATCATCTTTAAGGCTTCTTAAGTCAAACATGCACTTACAAATGTCAGGATAACTACTAAGAGAAATAGAAAGTAACAAGCTAGTAGAGGAAAAAAATAGAAAAATAAAACTTTGTCAAATTCAATATAAAGGGAGGAAGGAGAATTAATGAACAACAAAAAGGTCAACAGAAATCACAAAAGATGCTGTACACACACACACACACACACACACACACACACACAAGTAATCACAATGAAAGTAAATGGACTAAAGAGGCACAAAATGAATTTTTTAAAAATCTAATTATACTCGTATGATATTTTAAGAGACTCAGAAATATAGCAGAGGTAAGATAAATAGAAAATTAATAATAAAATGGCATATTAAAAAAAGAATATTGTCGGTAATTGAAAAACTAAAGAGGCAATGGAAAATTTGAAAAAAATCATAATGCGTGTATCAGTTAGCTATTGCTCTATAACAAAGCACTCCAAAAGTCCCAAAGATGCATAAAAAACACTCCCAAAATCCCCAAAGACACTTAAAACATAAAAGTATAGTTGCTCATGAGTCTCAGGTCAGCAGGGCATTTGTGCTCATATGGACCAGGGTCAACTGACCTTGACTGGGCTCACTCATGCCACTATAGTCAGCTAGGGTTTAGCTAGGATGGCTTCATTTGCATGCTAACTATTGGCTGAGGCACGGGTAAATTGGCCATGTGTCTCATGATACAGCAGACTAGCCTGAGCAGTTGCAGGGTTCTATGAAAGAAAAGAAGTACAAAAGGCCTTTCAAGACCTAACCTTAAAAGTGGCACATTGTTATTTCTGCTTCATTCTGTTGGCCATGTCACAGACCAACCCAGATTCAAAGGAGTGGTAAAATAGACTCCACCTTTTCTTGGGGGCAACTAAAAAGCCATGGCAAAGAGCATGGATAGCTATAGTAGCCATTAATTGGGATGATGAATGCGATCAAATTACCATACTCAGCAATCACCAACAAAAATAAAGCCCATATTGCTATAATATCAGAGAAAATATATTTTAATGTTAAGAGCAATAAAGATAATGAGAGTAAATATATGTCATGAAAAATAAACATGTCATAAGACCTATAACAATATCAAACCTATATCTAACAAAAACAAGTCTAAAAATTGACTGAATTACGTGAAAAATTTGCAAATTCACAATTATAATGAGAGATATTAAGGGACCACAAAAGTTAATAAAAAAGACTAAAAAATAATAAGTATATAGAGGATGTTAATAGCAATATAATCCCACAATCTAGTTAACATATATAGAATTCTACATATGAAAATTAATGTACACACATTCCTCTTAAGCTTATATCAGAACATTGACAACACTGACCATGTATTTGGCCAAAAAAAAGGTATTCATGAATGCCAAAGAATTTATATCATACTACTATATTATATCTCTGGCCACAAAGAACAAAAGGAGAAAAATCAGAAATTTATATCAAAAGGATAACTATTCCCTCAATAAAAAAGATAGTCCTTCTGCCAAAAAACAAACAAACAAAAAAACCCACAAAAAACAAAACAAAAACTCTTAAGTTTGGAAATTTAAAAACATACAGCTATAATGGATCAAAATTGAAACAGTAATGTAAACTAGCAAAATATTTAGCCCTGAAGAACAATGAATTTACTGCACATCATTTTTTTTTAAAAGATTTTATTGGGGAATTTTGGAAGGGGAACAGCATTGGGGAACCAGGGAAGGTGAACAGACAAGTAGCTGTCCTTTTGTTCTTCAGTCTAGTCGAGGAGCACGTTGCTTCACTGGCCCATGTTGGTATCATTATTGCACTCTTCTCCGGTGAGGCAGATTGGTCGCCACGCTCTGTCAGCCACTCATGGTGGCTCTTGGCAGCTCACTGTGGCTGCCAGCTGCTCACGCTGACTGCCGACCACTCACTGTAGCCTATGGCAGCCAACTGCAGCAGGGGCTGCTGCTATGTGAGTCCTGGAGACTCACAGTAGCCAAGCTCCAAGTGGAGCTGTTGTTCACCATCTTAGCTGTAGAGGGCAGTCTCACTGGCCCTCATATGTGGGATCCGAACTGGGGCTGCTGGCGTCCCAAGACAGCTACCAACCAACGCTCCAGTCGACCAGCCCCTCACCTTTTGTTATCTTGAAATAGACATATTGGGGGTGGGGTGGGCAGGGGCAGATGTCAGCTGCCCAACAGCTTAAAAGTACTAGTTATACATTGTCTGATCTCTATTTGGAGTTCTATTCTTATCCAGGGAAGGACTTGGTAAAAACACTTGTTGGGACAACACACAGGACACATCTTAGCCCCAGGCAGTGTGCCTGGAGAAATGTACAATATCAAAAGAGTGAAAACAGATAAAAATCATATCGGTACGATTTATAGCAAAGTTTAATCATGGGCAGGTAAATTCACTAGGTTCCCTGAGCTTTCTTTTTATTATTATTATTATTATTATTATTATTATTATTAATAGTTACAGATGTACAAAACTATGCAATAGTTATCCTTTTCACCCCTTACAAAGTGACTCCCCACTCCCCCTCCCCTGTCCCCTCACCCCCAATATCATACATATCTATTACAATTACATTGATTACATCCCCACGCTATACTCCACATCCCATGACTATATATGTGTTTAATTATAGTCAACATCTAATATTAATCAGCGGCAGCTTCAGATGTACAGAGCAGTAGTCAGGCCACTACACCATCCATGAAGTGATCTCCCTGACAAGACATGAGTCCTTCTGGTCCCCTAAGAAAAATATTCACAACCTTATTGATTATATTCCCTAAACTGTCTCTTCTGTCTCTGCAGTAGTATTGTAGTTATCAGTTTGTGTTGCCTCATCCCTTCCCCTTCTCCCTCATGCCCATCCCCATCCCATCTAGCCCTCATCAGTTTTTTCTTTGTGTCTCTAAGACTATTTCTGTTTACATTGCTCGTTTATTCAGTTCTTTAGATTCCACATATAAGTGAGATCATATGGTATTTTTCTTTCTCTGGCTGACTTATTTCACTTAACATAATGTTCTCTAGGTCCATCCATATCGTTGCAAATGGTACGATTTCTTTCTTCTTTATAGCTGCATAATACTCCATTATGTAAATGTACCATGGTTTCTTAATCCAGTCATCTACTGATGGGCATTTCCACTGTTTCCAAGTTTTGGCTATTGTAAACAGAGCTGCAATGAACATAGGGGAGCATATATTTTTTCGAATTAGTGTCTTGAGTTTTTCAGGATAAATGCCTAGGAGTGGAATTGCTGGGTCAAAAGGTAGTTCCATTTCCAGTTTTTTGAGATACCTCCATACTGACTTTCATAGTGGCTGCACCAATCTGCAATCTTACCAACAGTGCGCAGGCTTCCCTTTTCCCCACAGCCCCACCAGCATTTGTTGTTTGTTGATTTATTGATGATAGCCATTCTGACTGGAGTGAGGTGGTATCTCATGGTGGTTTTTATTTGCATTTCCCTAATGACCAGTGAGATTGAACATTTTTTCATATGCCTGTTAGTCATCTGTATGTCCTCTTAGAGAAACGTCTCTTCATATCCTCTGCCCATTTTTTATTGGGTTGTTTGGTTTTTTGGTGTTGAGTTGCATGAGTGTTTTACAAATTTTGGATATTAACCCCTTATCAGATATATCGTTGGCAAATATATTCTCCCATTCGGTAGGCTTCTTTTTTGTTTTATTGATGCCTTTGTTGTGAAAAAACTTTTAAGTTTGATATAATCCCATATGTTCATTTATTCTTTTACTTTCCTTGCCCACAGGGATGTATCAGTAAAAATATTGCTCAGGGTAATGTCTGCAAATTTACTCCCTATATTTTCTTTTAGGAGTTTTATGGTTTCAGGTCTTACATTTAAGTCTTTAATATCAATATTTAAGGGAGTAGCTAAAACAGTACTTGGAAGAAACTGTATTGTCTACAGAACACCTATTAGCAATAAAACAATGAGATAAATATAATAGCTAATGTTCATTCAACATTAGTGCTCTGTATTATTTCATTTAATCTCAGAGCAAACAGCCCATTGAGTTAATTACTATCATTATCTTTATTTTACAGATAAGAAAATTGAATCTCAGAAATTCATTGATTTGCCCAAGGTTACACAATAAGCAACAGAGATAGGATTCAAACCCAGGCCTTCTTACATCAGAGCCCATGCACTTAGCTCATATGGGACTGTACTCGTATATGGACTTGTCATGGAAAAATCCGTAAGACACATTTTTAAGTAAAACAGCAACATTTCTAGTAATTCCTCTGTATAAGCCCATGTATGTAATATCAAATTCCAAAGCTTCACATGTGTCTATAAACATGGATTTATGTAAGCAAATATTGTATAGGTTAAACATGGAGAACAGAAGTGTGGAGAACATAGGTTGAAAGGAGATGTTCAAGTGTGAGACTACATACCAACTGTTTGAATATTTTTACACTGTGATGTTGGAAAACATTCTAATGGGAAAACTTCAACATACAAATGCACAAGAATCAATATACAACCATGTAAGAGCAGACTAGTTGTTAGAAGGAGGAGTCAGAAGACTAAAGTGCTAGAGTTTACGAGGTCTGACAATTAAGTTTGCGACCTGGTTGCAACGATGTTGCTAACCTTTTTGATATCAGAGGGATTATTCCTTATAAATTTGTACCAACTGGACAAACAGTTAACCAACTTCACTATTGGGAAGTGCTGAAAAGACTATGTGAAAAAGTTAGAGGGCCTGAACCTTTAGCCAACAATTCATGGCTCTTGCATCACAACAATGCACCAGCTCACACGGCACTGTCTGTGAGGGAGTTCTTAGCCAGTAAACAAAGAACTGTCTAGGAACACCATCCCTACTCACCTTATCTGCCCCCCCCATTCCTTCTTTCTTTTTTTTTTTTTTTTTTTTTTTTTTTTTAAAGATTTTATTGGGGAATTGGTGGAGGGGAACAGCGTTGGGGAATCGGGGAAGGGGAACAGACAAGTTGCCGTCTTCTTGTTCTTCAGTTTTAGTTGCGGAGGATGTTGCTTCACGGTTGGTATCGTCATTGCTCTTCCCGGATGAGGCAGATCGGTCGCTGACCCCTGGATGTCGCTCATCGAGGCTATTGGCAGCTCACGCTGGCTGCCAGCCACTCACGCTGGCTGTGGGCCACTCACTGCAGCCTATGGCAGCCCACTGCAGCAGGGGCTGCAGCCCACACCATCACCGGGGTTCGCACAGCCCAGCTCCAGGTGGAGCTGTTGTTAGCTGTAGAGGGCAGTGTCACTGGCCCTCATGTGGGATCCGAACCGGGGCCGCTGGCATCCCAAAACCAGCGCTTAACCAATGCGCCACTCGGCCGGCCCCCATTCCTTCTTTCTTTACCTGAAAATAAAGGAAATATTGAAAGGAAAACATTTTGATGACATTCAGGACATCAAGGGTAATACGACGACAACTCTAATGGTCATTCCAGAAAAAGAGTTCCAAAATTGTTTTGAAGGGTGGACTAGGCACTGGTGTCAGTGCATAGCTTCCCAAGGGGAGTACTTTGAAGGCCACTGTAGTGATATTCAGCAATAATGTATGTAGCACTTTTTCCAGGATGAGTTCACGAACTTAACTGCCAGACCTTGTATGTGTGTGCTGCATACATATAGTTCTAATACACTCTTTGGAGTGAGTTCTGTGACCCCAGATTTGGATTATTCTCACATTGAAATAGCCCTCAAAAGAGCTGATAGAGATTTAATTATGTAAAGATTAACTTATTTAATACATTAATATGTGCCAATCAATATTCTAGATTCTGGGATATAACAATGAATAAGAACATAGTAATTTCCCTAAAGAAATATAGAGTTTAATGGAATATGATGGGTCTCTGTGCTCTATATTCAAACCTAAATGGCAGGATGTCAGTGGCTAATACATAGGATTTCTGAAGAAAAGAGAATTCATAACTGATTAAAAATGCAAAAAAAAAAAAAAAATCAGTTGGTACCCAAAGTTCTAAAGCAAAATTAGCAAAGCTTAAAACAGAGTAAACACTGGGTTTGGGGTGGGTGGAAATACGTTTTGTTTTGTTTTGTTTGCCTGAAGTCACCTGCATGTATTGCATTTTAGATTATGAACACACCTTTTTTCCACTGCCACCACACAATCACAACCACCTTCTTGTAATATTTGTCCTGCCTTTGCATATATCCCAAGGAACAGCCACAGCACATGCATTCCAAAGGTATGGTGGATTTTCGTCCATCAGGAGTTTTCAAAACCAGAGGCATTTCAACTTTTGTTCTAAACTAGTTATTATCATACTTTCTGGCTGCTTTTGAATTTAATCTTCCCAGTTTAGCTGACAATTACAGAGCAGGAGGGCAAATTCTCTAAGTAGCTATGCCTAGGGGGCTCCATAAAAGAGTGACACTCTTACAGACCATCAGAGCATTGGATTAACTAAATCGTTTCTGAGAAAAAGGTCAAAAACAGCTGAGCATGTCAAATTAGATTGAAATCTTAAATACATAACCCATTGAGGAACAGAAGAATAACATGTGAACCACAAAAAAAGAAAAAAATATATCACCTTTATGATATTTATAAAAACCTGTGCAAACCCTTTGGGCATGTAATGAACTTAGAGGAAATACTCTGCAAGATTACAGATGGCAAATATTTGAAATATTTTAGGAAGTGAAATTTGATATTGTAACAAAAGTGTTTTTCAGAGTATTTTGTATTTAAAAAGGATTTCCACTTTTAATTTTTCAATAGACTTTTGGAATAACAAAGGAAATACAAACATCCCATGTTAGATAGGAAAATGGAGCCCTTAAAAAGTAAAGTGACTTAACCAGGGTCACACATTAGATTCAACACCTCTGTTATTAGCAACAAATCTCTTTTTTCTGATTTTTTTTGTGCCCAGATGACCACCATATTACAAACTTAATTCCATCCCTTTGAAGTCTCCTTAAGTTACCTGGGTTTGATTGCTGAGTTTACAAATGAGAAAGTCCACTTGAGGCTAGGTCTCATCTTCTTCAATAGATTTCCAAAGTCTGAAGCAAGGAAAGAAAACTGGTTATCTGGTTATATTGAATATTTGTACATTCCCTGAAAATTATTGGGTTTAGTTTCTTAGTAACAGAGGCACATGTGGCTAGGGACAAAAATAAAATATTGTCTGATTAAAAGATGGCACAATAAGGCAATTCTTCTGAGAACTTCTTCTTTTGAGCTCCTGATAAGAGAGAAAAATGTTGAAAGGATGAGAGAGAATAAGTTTCAATGCATTGACTTGAATCTTTGGCAATAAATCATGTCCTTTGGGCCAGTTAGTTAGTGGTGAATATCTAATCACCTCAATATCCCCCTTTATTGCCTGGGGAAGATGAGACTCTGCTAAATATTTATAAATGGCAATTGTCTATACAAACGATGCTGTTTTCTGGTGGGATGGAATGCAAATGAGATTGAGCAAAATAAATAAAAGCTCCAACTTGCTTTACCCAGGAAAGTATATCCTGGAACCCTTGGCATTTTTCTATTTGTTATTTCTATATTAAGCTAACCTTGAGCTAAAGTACTGTGAGACAATGGATAAAACCCAAAGAGCAAGAAGCATATGGAATGGTTAGAAGGGATAGGATCATCGGTCTAGGATGTGGGGATAAAACGGAAGAGAGAAATCACAGAGTTTATTATCTAGTTATGAAGAGAATACCTACCCACCCAATCTGACTTATCAAGTGTGATAGATTATTGGCAAATGTAAACTAATATGCACAAAACTTCCATTAACCATCACCATTAGGCAATTAGCATGAGCTGTAATTAATTTCATTTTTCATTCGTATGTGTTTAGCTTGGGGGTGGGAGGAATGGACAAGCACCACAAACATATTTTTATTGTTTAAAAACTTCTCAAAATGTGTTTTTGGACCTTTGCTTTTCTAGCAAGTAAAATATAGTTACAGTAACCATGGATATTAGATTTTCTGGGATAGCCCCCATTTCAAATACTTGGCTTCACTGCTTCCATTAATCTTTTTTTTTTCCCATTAATCTTTCATTCAGGATTTTGTAAAGACTTGAAGCTCTCAACCTGAACTATCTCAAGCAACCTTCTATAGAGCTGCAGATTAAGTTATAACTGATTGTCATAAATGCATGAAATGCATGATCATATTCTGTAAGTTTCTTTTATGAAAAATATGTTCATAAACTATATCAAAAATATTACAGTTTGTCCAAGATCCCAGTTAATTAATCTAACAAAGAATTTGTAAATATAAAGAAAACCTTTATAGAGACCTGACCAGAGTTAACGTAATTAGTCCACACATTGGGCTTGAGTCATCAGTACGAAAATGTAACCTGGCATTTTTGATGCATCACAATTTTAATTATAACATCATGTCGACAATGTACGGGTAGGTTAGTCCACTCAAATCTTATTTCCCAAAAGTTTCTTCCTTGACTTCCAGTACTCTAAAATTCGAAAAGTTGAATATTCCATTTCCCCAGCCTCTTGTGTCACTAAGGTGGCCACATGCTACAGCTCTCCACAATGAGAAGTAAGCAAAATTCTGCTGAAAAGACTTCGCTTCCGGAATACAAAGGCAATGCACTGCAAAGTACTGTTTTCCCCCTTTTCCTGACTGAAATACAGACCAGGATGCTTAGAGGTTCAATCGTCATCCTTATAGCAGCGAGTCAACACAGTAAGAAAAAGGTGAAGAGAACCCTGAGCTGTGGGCCCTGATATTGTAAAACTGCTACATTATTACCCCAAACCATCCTTTGTAGCTTTCATCATATGCAAGACCAAAAAACCCAACAAACAATTTTTTTTGAGTTATAGTTTAGTCTTGTTCTTACAGCTGACCACACCCCTAATAATGAAAATGTCTTCTATTTGTGAAAAGTTTAATAGGGGCACTTTCCCCTCTACTAGTATCTTACTGTTTCTATTCACAAACCTATGCAGTAGGCTCAGTAGTATTAGTCAAAGAAATAGTGACAATAATAACAATTATAATACTAATAGCAGGTTAGATTTATAGCAGTTATTATGTGCTACCAGTCAGTGTGCTAAGTGTTTTATAAGGAATTATTTCATAAAAGCCCTAGTGTTATTAAAGTACCCTCGAGATTTTTTTTTTTAACTATTAGCTTCAAAAACACACCACATATCATTCTAATATACAATCCAATTCAATTCAAAGTGCAAACAATTCTCGGCCATTTTGAAAAATTTTCCCAGGAAACATCAATAAAGGAATCTACGCACGTTGTAGTTAACTGAAAGAGAGGACATTCTTTCTTCCACCCCGAGTGGATTGGGTGCGTCTCCTCTGCTCCCATAATGCCATTTCCACAGCTCCATCACATTTTTTGCCACATTCTATTACAGTTATCCATCTGCCTATCTCCTCAACAAGATTTTCTTATGCCTCTGTATTGAGTGCACCTACCACACTTCATGTAACAATCTAAGTATTCAATAAATATTTGTCCAGTAAACAAATGAACCTTTTATAAATTGTCTTCAACCTTTTGTCCTGTAATAACCCTGCTCTTTCTCTTCAATGATCTCACTGGGTTACATTGACCTTGATTTCTGCCCCTAGCAAAATTTTTGAAAAAGAAAAGGATTTAGAGCAATCTGAGTCCATGATTGGGGGGACTGCTGCACCACTAAGAGGTTAGTGTATTTTGTTTAGTTTATAAAGATAGTGAGCCTCTGATGTTCCTTCCCCTTCACTAAAGAAAAAGGAGCCAAAATAGTCCATTGGATATCAAGTCAAATTACTTGTTTTACTTAAGGAATTGTCAATTCAAACACAATAGTAAATATTATCTGTTCATGCAGCACAGTGTAAGTCCAGATTACATGTCTACAAAGTGAAAAATATTTCCTCATTGTCTAAGACTTCCCTACGTTAGTTTTTTTTTCATCATCAAAATAATAGTGGCAGTTTTTCCAACATTAAATATATCTACACATATACACATACACACACACGCACACATACAATTCTATGAAACTAGTTGGCTTACAACATGTGTGCCTGAATTGATAAACCTGTTAAATTTCAACCTCAAGACACTAAAAATAATTACAAGGTCAATGAAACCACCAAGTTGATGGAAAAATTTGAATTTAAGTCTCTGAATGCTTTAAATGAATAACTTACATTCACAAATTCTGCTGAATTTGCCCTTTATAATTATTACCCTAGTATACAAAGCATATTGAGATATCAACATTATTATTCAAAATTAAAGGAATAACATTTGTATCTTTGAAAATTGTATTCCTAAAAATAATCTCATTATTTTAGCTATCGATATATAAGGTTTTAAGCAACGGGTTATGTAAATGTTATTGGTCTATGACTTCTTTAGAACATTATCAGTTTGCAATTATATGCTTTTTAAAACACATTGAGTCATTAGATCAATAAACATAAAAGGAACTAAGGAAGGAAAATTGTTATTGCTATAATTATGTCATGGGCCTGAAAAGATACCTATGAACAGGTTTTTGGGGTAAAAGAATTCAGTTATGAAATTATGGTTGCATGCGGTTTAGTTGCACATGTTCGGGATTACATTATATAAGGCAACAAAATTGTGAGCATCATCTTTCCTTTCTTCCTTCTGAGCAAGCAAGATCCCCAAAGTAGCTTTGAGGATCCTTTATTTATGGGCCTGCTAGTTCAGGAGCCACACACCCATTCATCATTCTCCTGCTTTGTGCCATCTGTTATAAATAAATATCCCTGCCTGCAACTTTCTGTCGGGGCATGTGTTTACTGTTATGCAGATGAATGGAATATGGGAAGACATTAAAGTGAAAAAAGAGAAAAATTGCTTATGAAAATGTCTATCGAACGTATATATTCCTACTAGTTGTGTACAAAGGTTCTGCTCACATGGAGGGCTATTGCCCAAGCAAGCTCTGACTCAGAACTCCTTGTTTAGCTTGCAGCTACCTGGGGAATCAGTGAAAACAAGCAGGGGCAATGTGGCCAGGTTAATATAATAAATAAGTGCATGGCCAGAGCCTTTGTCCCCCAAATCCTGTTAGCCAATTCACACAACATATTGCTGTGACTTGGGGGAGAGAAGGCCAGACAGGTAATGTGAGAACAGAGTTGGGGTTTTGAAGGCAGTAGTCAGCATCCAGGCTAAAGAGAGACAGAAGCCTGGGGGAGCCTGTGAGAAGCAGTGACATGATCAGAGCTCTGAGAAAGCAAAATAAGTGTGTAGAAAGTGGAAAGACCCTGGAAGGCTGGAAATAAAGGTACACACACACACACACACACACACACACACACGATGACAGTGAGTCAGAGGAAGAAACCCTAAACAGTCTCTGAAACCAGTTACTGAATGCTCACACATACCTAGCAGTAGAGGCCCTCTTCTCCCATAGGATTGTCATCCCACCTCCTCTTTACCACCTTCTCAGAATTCCCACAGACCTAGGAATACAAAGGAGCCATCCCCAGAGGAGCAGGGTATATCTACAATACACCACATGTCAGTAAGTAAATAGAGCTATCTGTAACCCCCTATGTCAATGAGATGACCTAAGCCCCAGAAAAATCACAAGAAGTGATATGGTGATGAGAAAAACACCTCACTGACTTACTAAAAACTTGAACTGGGCTTGTCCCCCAAATAGGAAAATCAATAAAATTAGGATGAGCAATCTAAAGATATTTATTTGACTTTTGGTTACTTTAACTGATTAAGTTTAGAGTATATACAAATAACCATACATAACATTGTGATTATTTTTCATACCAATAGTACATAGTGAAAACATATCATTGTTTTCAGTGGTGAAATAGAAAAATTCGGTGCTTAATGAGGGTAATTTGACCTTAAAATCTATTTAAAATCATGATTTGTTTTTCATGCTATAAATTTTTAAAACTATACAACTTGGATGTGAATATATTGGAAGTACTTAGGGCCCAGGTAGAATGTTCTACTTGGTAAATCTATATGAAGAAAGGGTACCTCCTACTTAACATAAGACAATAAATGATTTCCTGACTTTAAGACAAACTACAACCCTCATTCCCAGGGTGTCATTAAAGACTTGACATATTTTCCAAAGAATATTTTTTAAAGTCTCTTCTGTCAGCATTTTAATATTCTACAGTGTTTTCTGTTAGTCATTTTATTATTTTGTTTAAAGATTTAACTCAACTCTCCTGGATGTGTTTCTCAGAAGACTAATTATTCCCAATATTTATTTTTAGTCCAAGTTTTCTCCTTGAAAATAGGTCCTGATCTTTTCCTTTTTTTATTGGTCTTAAATCTTTCTGCTCAGAAATCAGACAGTTTGCGCTTGAATTTGAATTTTTTAAAAAAATACCTTTCATTAAACTCAAATAGTATAACTTTAGACAATTTGTTTTGCTCATGGTTTTTTCTCATTTTGAAGATTTTTACAATGATAATTGTAAAACTGGCTTGTTATAAAAAGCAGGTTGCTGATTAGAAAATACCTATCATTACTCACTATTTGTCAAATTTCTTGATTTGAGGGTATAGTAATTGTTAAAAGTAGTAAACCCTAATTAATGGTAGGGCACATTAATAAATGCCCAATTACACTTCTCAATCATAACCTAAATAGACATTACCTGTGTATCTTTCCAACTGGAAGAGTTAGAAAGTAAAAAACATTTACAACTAGAACCTTGAAAGTATAATGGCAGAGTGAATTGTACTTTTGACCCTCGCACTTAAATAACTTATTTAAGTTATTACGCCAGCAGTTACTGGAAATGGGCTTTGCACTGAACAAAATCAACACTTGAATGCAGTTGAGTATGCATGAGCATCTGTGACTAAACATAAGAGGAAGGTTGGTGTGGGCGCAAGCTTCAGGTCTTGATATTTTGGACTCTGACAACCAAGCTGAGTATTTCTTATTTTCTTTCCACCTGAACTGTTTTTGGGATAAAAGATGGCAAATCATGGAACTGATAGTAACTTTCCAGTGAGTAAGAACAGTCCTTTCTATCAGAGGAAGAATGTCAGGTCTGCAAAAGGCAAATGACCCAAAGCCCCCAAGAGGAAAAACGCCCAAAGTGACTCCAGCACCTTGGGTCTCCTCCCCAAACAAGCTCTGCTTGGCTATCAGTTTTGATAAGCAGGCTTTCCTCACCCATGAGGCTATAACATGATAATGTCATTCAATAACCCTCACACCCTTTCCTGCTATTTGTCCAGCACAGGAAACTGAGGATTTTCTTGTCGTGTGGACACAGCGGAAATATCTAGCCAGCAAATACTGACCCTCGCATGCAAACAGACCCATATCCTCTTTCCGCCTGACAACTTCCTTCCTGCATGCTAAGAACAATCTACCCTTCATTTTTTTCCGGACTTTATACTGACTACTCTGAAAGCCCCTGGGGAGAAGACCAATGTAAACTTCCACTCAACAGCTGGATTCTCAGACAATTAGGCTGGCATTGAACATCACTGAAGGTACTAAGGATGCCTCAAAATATGGTGATATTGTATTGGAAACAGTGTCCACGCACCACAAAGACTTGTGCTTTGACCATTATCTGAGGCAGGTGGCCTGTATGGACAACCATGCTAGATGTTTCAGACCCAAATCTAAAATATTGGAAATTATATCATAAGCCAGAAAGTTCTTGTCTCTAGCTATACTACAGAGCTGGATGTGACATTGTTTTATGTTCTTCAAAGCTGAGCATTTAAGACATAACTGTTTAGACATAGAGAGGCATAGGATACTAGAGCTGTACATCCAAATTAACAGCTAAATCCATTTTGCTCACCCAAGCAGCTTAAGCTTATTAGACATATTCAGCATTACTACTCATCTTTGAGCCAGGTAGTGAGACCTGGGAAGGGAATTTATGTTGCTGACTAATCATACCTCACATCTCAGCAAAGACAACGAAGCCTTTCAAATTTGTTTCTGAAACACGGAAAGCAAAGCCTAACTGTCAAAAACCTTGTGTGTACATATTTACTTATCATAATAACTGCTTGATATTCAAAAGACAAAGAACTCAATCTAGCTCTGAAAACCTATCCTAAATCTTAAAACAAAACAGAAAAACTAGGTAGCTTTTTCACCCTTCTGTGAAACTGGTTTCTTAAAATTTCGTGGTTTAAATGGGCAAAGTTCAAAAGCTCATTTACTATTGTTGTCAATAATTTCATTTGGTTTAAAATGTTTTACTTCTCGGACAAATCTAGTGTCAGGATATGCATATGCAACTGAAATTCAGCAGAGTGTGATGGGGAGAAGGAGGAGGGTATAAGCTAAAAGCAATGCTAGCCAGCATGAAGTCTGTTGTCACTGCCTGCCTCTCGCATTCCATGTGCTCAGGGCTCTCCAAAACTTCCACATATGAAATCATACCTAACAATGATAGAAAAGACTAAACACTGCTATATTTTTAGGGCACTGTTGAATTGGTAAATAGCATTTGTGGCCAAATGATCACCTTTTATCAGTCTATCTAGCTGATGAGTTTTTATGTCTTTACACACAAGAGCTTACTTAAAACTATACAATAGAGAAGGACATTAAGAAGTGTTTTGAGTGCTGTCATCAACATTCTAGTAATGAAGAAACTCAGTCTTCCAGTCCCTAACCGATAGCTCATTTGATTATATATTTCATCACCCTGATTAAATAGAAAAAAATAAAATAAAATGTATTCCAAACACTTCAGTGCTTCTCTTTTGCCAGGAAATGTTCTGAGAGTTTTACATGGATTAAGTCATTTAAACCTCACTGCAAACCTAAAAGGCAGATAATATTATTTTATAGTATTGTGTTAATAGCTGACACATACTGACCACTTACATGTGCTAGGCAGTTTTTAGAGAACTAAATTAATCCTGAGCTGGAAGAGTTATCCTGACTTTTACAGATGAAGAAACTATTACACAAAAGAGACAAGGTACCACCCCCATAGTCATAGAACTGGTAAGTGTGTTTGGAGGAGAGCAGAGAGGGGGGCTGGGTGTAGGAATCAGGGAACCTGAAATTTTAGAGCCAAAGACCTTGAGTGAGTCATTGAGTCGAAGGTCCCTCACATCTAACATAGGTCTAAAAATAAATGCCCCTCTCCCTTACGGGGCCATGACATGGACCAAAAGCAAAAAGGCGTCTGGATAATTAACTTGGAATTTCCCTTATTCTGAAAGCACACGACTTCAAATTACTGGGGCTAAATGACAGGCTGTGTGTCAATTAAACATAAAAGCCACATTTCTCTCTCTGTGGCTTTTTGTTCCTTCCCTTCCTTTAACAATTTCTGACATTTTCATAAGCTTGTTCAAAGAAAGAAAGCCATGCCGTTTTGAGAGCAAAGAGCAATTTGCTTCATAATTGATTGGGTAAAATGTCAGGAAAACGAAGACACAGAAGGGTATTGGTGTTGGCTGCAGCTATAAAAACAATCCAGCATAACTTGAATGAAAGGTCTTGAAAACTTTCTGTAAGAGAAAATCGTATGCTCAAAGATGCTGCTACCTGTGCTGCAATATTTATCACTGGAATATTTATCTCTGGAATCAAAGAGGCACTGATTGGCCCATTTTAGTTCAGTGCTTTCTGGAAGAGACTTGATCTTGGAGAGAGGTAGGAACACTCAACAGTAGGAACACTCAGTGTCTTCATCACAGGACCCTAGTCTTAGGGAGACCCACACACAAGGCCCCAGGTTCACGAAGGCAGATCATGGAAACCCTGACCCTCCCAGGACTGAAGTTGGGCACATATGAATGAACACATACACTTCTGAGTGGCCCCTCAGCTTGGTTTGAAAGATGAGATTCCAGCGCCAAAGAGGAGAGAGATTTTAATAATTTTCACATTATCTGCCTCTCTTCTCCTTCCCCTAAGGATGGCTGCATGGTGATAACAGCTAATGTTTATTGAGTATCTCCATATGCTAGGGGCTGTGCCAAGAAATCCAGATTATCTCTCTGAATCACATTCCTCAATGTAGATACTGTTATAATTTCCATCTTAAGCATGAGGAATTTGAGAGAGGTTAAGGGGGTACAAGTTGTAAGTGACAGAGCTGCGATACAAATCTTTACAATTTGATTTCAGCCCCCATGCATCATATATTAAAAGATAGCTTTAGGGGGAAAAAAATGAGCTCATTGCAACCAATAAATCAACGGATAGTTGTGCCATAAAATGGTAAACAATACAGGCATATCATATCTCTGTCAACATGGAGCTTACTATCTAGTGGAGAAATAGATATTGAACAAATATTTTGAAGTGCATTGAATCTTATTTAGAGTGAAGTACATGTGCTAAGGAACTAGTCCAGGGACTAAAAGTGGAAGCAGTGCTTAGATGAAAAGTGGAAGGATGAGTAAGCAGTGAGTAGATGGAAGGAGAGTGAGGAGCCTTCCAAAGAGAGGCAGTGATGTGTGCGTGAAGACAGAAAGGGCATTTCAATCCAAACCAACTCCACACATCCCCAGTCTCCTACTGTTCATATACAAAGAATGATATGAGCCTTCTCAATTATACAAAGATGAGCAAGGTGAAGCCACCCTTTCAGAAACCCACAGTCCGGTAAGAAAGACAATGCCATACAAGGAAAAGAGTGGTAGGTGGAATAGGAGACACAAACAAGTCCCCAAGGGAGGGCAAAGAAAGAAATTAATATTGACATGGAGGGGAGCTTTCAACTAGTTCTTGAAGGATGGGTGTCCTTTTCAAAAAGTGGTGAGTTCTTTATTGTTAAATGGGGAACAAATGGGAGAGCAGTAGTTAGCCCAGCAGGTGAGGCTCTGCAACCCCCACCCCCATAAAATATAAGTGAGACCCCCCAACGTGAGGGCATGAGAGGCAGCTAATGAAAGCTGAGGCATGGAGCTGACAGGAGAAGTAGGGGGGCTATGCCAAGTAAATCCCTGGCATCCCTGCCAAGTGATTTTTATAATACCTCACTGGAAATGTGGTGCTGGGAGGGCAGGCTGAGTTTAAAAGGCAGAAACAAGACTGGGTCAGACATTTGCTGCACCCTATGCAGCAGTGTGGAAAGGAAAAAGAGGTTAAAAAGAGAGTGAGAAAAGATATTACCATACTTCAGAGAACAAGAGCAAAAAAAAAAAAAAAAATGTAGTCCAGAGGCCTTTCTGTAGTTAGGACAACAAAGCCCCTGAAACACAATAGCTAGTCATTAAGTAAGTTTGAAGAGAATCTGAAAGCCCATGAAATACACATGTGAACTGCATGGAAGCAGAAAAAAGTACGGTGGAAAACATGAACACAATAAACACAATACGAGGGCCGGCCGAGTGGCGCGGTGGTTGGGTGTTGGCTTGGGAGGCCAGCAGCCCCGGTTCGGGTCCCACATATGAGGGTCAATGACACTGCCCTAAAACAAAAACAAAAAAACAAAAAAACCACACTCTGTAAACACAATACGAGAAAGAAGAAGCTGGAGAACTGATCTGTGACTAATAAAAAATTGTCAACTCCCTCGTCCTATACACTGCAATAAATAGTAACAGTCAGAAACACACCTGTACAGTATGCCTGCAATAAATAATAACAAATAACAAGTATTTGTAGAATTATTTATAGTGCCTGAAAAAAAAATGTTTTTTGACATATGTTATTTCAACGAATCCTGTAAACCACCTTGTGAGATAAGAGTAAATCATGTCAAAATGGAGTGCTTATCTACTGAGAGATAAATGGCCAAGAAATAAGATTCTAAATACCTAAATTCTGTCCCAGACCAGTAATCCCTCCACAGGTTCCCTGAATTAAAAAAAAAAAAAAAATTGCACAAGGGATGATAGAGTAATGTATTACAATCTGAGGCTTTGTCCCAGCAGTGACAAGGACCCTAACCTTCTGGCATAGGCCACATGGAAGACTTCTCTTGTCCTAGCAAAGCAGACTCAAGTAAAGCAAAGCCAAAGCAATTCTAATGGCCTGTACTGCCTCCTGCCACCCCAATCCAAAGCCTGACTATCAGATCTTACCATTCCCATGGAAGAAAAGGCCAATCTAAAATCCATGTGCCCACAAGAAGTAATAAAAATCATAGAAACAAGAAAGTTGCTGCCCTAAATCTCAGTCTAGATGCTGGGAACGTCTTTAAAGTCACTGTCACTTCACCAGCCATGTGGTAATGTGAGAGGTGGCCTGTTTTCCCAAGGGGAACTTGTCCAATCTTATGGGGTAGGGGTGAGAGGATCTAAAAGGGCCACATTCATGAGTAAGCCAGTCTTGAACCCAGCACAGCCCTCAGCACTGTGTCAACAAAATAAACCCAAGCAATTAATAGCAGCAATTTCTCCAGGGAAGAAGCCCTCAGCTCCTTCTCCTGCAAAGAAGGATTAGTATCCCTGTTTTATAGTCATCAGTGGCTTACCTAAGGACATACAATAATGAAAAATGAAACTAGAAATGGGATCCAGATCTTCTACCTCAAATTCCCTGCCCTTAGTTAAAATGAGAACGTAAATGCTTTTAAATTAAATTTTCATAATACGATTTGTATATTCACAAATAATACCTCTGTGTCTTAAGTCCCATTTTAAAAACTCATTTTGGGGAGTAGAAATTCCTGCAGCAAGTCACATATTGAACACAACAGCGCTATTGTCACTATGCTGATGTCCTCTTTGAGCACATTAGTGTTCCCGGGAGGACCTGAGACCAGGACCCTGCTCTGATCAACACGGCTCTGTTTGTCGAATGGAAGGAGCACACAGTGCAGCTGCAGACCTGAATCCATGGATATTTGGTGATCATGAAGCAGGGTCCCTAGCTCTTAGGTCCCTCCCCATCTTTGCAAACACAGAGGGAAGCCCGAGAAGTTGGAAATCTTGTTCCAAGAATCCAGGTTCCGTATCAAGGGACTAGTCTGACCCTGCCAATAAGTGGATGGCTATATTTTGGAAGCCATTTTAATTTAATATTTTGCCTCAGGAGAGCTTGTTTGGTTTTAATAAAAATCCTCAGTAAGGATGGATGACCCAGCACATTATTTCTCTTGCTTCTAATTTAAGAATCTGGTACATAAAAGCACAGAGAGTGTGAAGGAAATGGCTCATGACCTTATGACAGTTGGCATGATTTCTGAGGCAGGTGTCAGATAGGTTCATAAGCAACTATCTTGCCAAATCTTATCAAAACCTAAAAGACAAAAAGAGAAGAAAAAATACACACTTTATAATTGACATCAAAAAGGAAGTCATTTTATTTTTAGTAAATTTGCTTTGGAAGGAGAGCCAACTAACTGGAAAGAGTCCATAATTTAACCAACATCAGATCTTCTTACTACATTCCCCATTGAAACTTAATAAATGTTAGTTTCCAGATTTACTGACTTTACAGTTTTCTCCAGTTAATGATCAGCAAACACCTTTTATTACTTTAAATGAAAACAAAATGAAGACCTAAAATCTCGTGATCAAGAATTGATTTCTGGCAGACAAGCAAAATTGTTTGGTCTATTTTTATGGTTGATATAATTGTATTCAAAACCCATAAACAATGTACATCCACTTCAATACTTTTTCAGCCCGTCTTTGGTCATAAACTTTAATTAAAACAAAACATCCCTTAGGTAAATCAAAGGAAGTGCCATTGAAATAATATAAACACCGAGGAAACCTTGGGCTGTTTCCATGCTCGATTTTGATTAGATGGAAAAGCACCAAGCACTGTGTCCGTAGACCAACCAAGAGAGTTTGTGACTCTGAGCACTTCCTCTAGTACAAAAGATTTTTGGCGTAGTGTCTGGGAAAATGTGTGCCAAATTTCTCCACTCCAAGAGAGGGTTTTCCACTTGGAGCCTGTGGTATCTGTAAAGGCTATCTCTCAGGAGCAGGGTGTCCTCTATTTTGCTGTCAGAAGGCCTGTCTATCGAAAGGACTCAGACTGTCTGTCCCATTTGGCTGGTGTCAGGAACTTATGCTCGAGTTATGGCAGAGAAAACATGTTTTCCATTACGCCCACACCAAAGTGTTGATGAAGGTGGCACATGTCAGACCTGGGAGTAGCCAGCACTCAGAAACAGTATGACCTTTTATGGATGCTGAAATTGTTTCCAGAAAGTGCAGCATCTCGGCGTGTCTTTCTCTCTCTCTCTCTCTCTCTCTCTCTCTCTCTCTCTCTCTCTCTCTCTCTCTCTCTCTTTTATTTTATAAGATAGAAAAGAACTCAGGGACTTTTGTGCTTCTTTTCAAGCTAATACTTTAATCATGTTTGATTTCATTTTTTATATGTTTATTTTACCATAGTCTGACATTTCCTTTGTGTTTGTGGTCAAAGAATCTTTTGATAACTGACAAGTGGATTCTGCAAGAGACAAAAATTTCAAATTTTACCTGAGATCTGGTGCTCTCTATAAAAGGGGTTCCCTATAAGAAAATCAGTCTTAACCTTTTTACAATTCTGAGTCCTTTTTAAATCTATCAAAACTATGCATTCTTTCTCAGAAAAACAGTTGCACAGGATCACTAACCTATGTAGTACACTTTATAGTACCACCGGACTTAGGTTAAGAACCACTGTTCAAAGCAAAGCCAGGTGTAATCATATAGCTGGCAGATTGAATTTTTTTCTAGTAGCTAGAAATAGGCCCCCTTCACAAAATGTAAATACTTATGAGCCCATGTAATTTAAGCAGTTGTCAGGGGGCGGCAGATTCTTCTCATTCTGGAAAGTAGTAAAAAGCAGAGATTACTTCAAAGGCCAACGAGCCCTTAAGTGTAAGTCTCCTGTGAAAAGCCAACACCTTAGAAAGTACATTGGTTTCTAATGACCATTGTAAAGCAATGTAAAACTACATTGCTTTCCTTTAGGAAAACACAGTGCTTAAAAGTGACAATGACTAGGGTTGCCAAATTTAGCAAACAAAATATAGGACATCCAGTTAAATTTAAATTTTAAATAAATTATAAGCATTTTGTTTGTATAGGTATGTCCCAGATATTGCATGGCACATGTTTACACTAAAAATAATTCATTATTTATTTGAAATCTAATTTAAATGGATGCCCTATGTTTTAGTTGGCAAACCTATAATGATTCAATCATTCACAACCACATCACTGGCTACCTCTAACAGTAGAATCTGATTTCTAATATTTCTAAATAACAAGAGAGAAGGATTTCCACTAGGTTTCACAATGTCAATTCAGTGACCTCTTAAGCTACTAGCAGTCAAGGCCAGCTAAAGTGATGAAATCGGTATTTACCATGCTGGTTTTTTTTGTGTGTGTGTGTGTGTTTTAAGATTTTATTGGGGAATTGGTGGAGGGGAACAGCGTTGGGGAATCGGGGAAGAGGAACAAACAAGTTGCTGTCTTTTTGTTCTTCAGTCTAGTTGCGGAGGATGTTGCCTCACCATTGGTATCGTCATTGCGCTCTTCCCGGATGAGGCAGATCGGTCGCTGGCCTCTGGATGTCGCTCACCGCGGCTATTGGCAGCTCACGCTTGGCTGCCAGCCGCTCATGCTGGCTGCAGGCCACTCACTGTAGCCTATGGCAGCCCACTGCAGCAGGGGCTGCAGCCCACACCATCACCGGGGCTCGCACAGCCCAGCTCCAGGTGGAGCTGTTGTTAGCTGTAGAGGGCAGTGTCACTGGCCCTCATGTGGGATCCGAACCGGGGCCGCTGGCATCCCAAAACCAGCGCTTAACTAATGCGCCACTCGGCCGGCCCCGTACCATGCTGTTTTTTTACCCCTAGTTAAATTACTCTGGTTTGTTAATCCATTGGTTCTTTCTCATTCTCTTACCCCTAATTTTGGATATTTGACAATCTTCAATCATCAATCCTGTCTATTCTTTATCCTTTCAAACTTTCTTTGCATTTTTACTTACCCTACCCAATGACCCCAATCCACATTTCTGTTCATTCTAACTCCAGGCTTTTTCCATTTGCCAGTTGAGCCTTAGTCAGAATGCTCCCATTAAAATGGATTAATGGCTCAACCTACCACTAAATAGCAAACCATCATTTGTCCTCTTATTTCCTTTTTTCCTTATTTTACATTCCTAGAAGTAGTTAACTAGATCTGTTAAATATTTTCCCATCAACGACCTCCTTCCATTTCCTTTTCCCTTTACCCTGGTTCATATCCTCAACATCTCTTTCCTGTGTTATTGTATTAGCCTCAAATTCAACTCCCCACTTCTAGTCTTTTGCCGTGATAGTGCATCTACATCATTGTCACTTTAAATTATTTCCTCTTAAATTATTTATTGAATGTCTACCGTGGATATACAAGACTAATTTTTGCCCTCAAGAAAAGTACATTCTAGTTGAAGAGGCAAAAACATCCACAGAGAGTTACAGACAAATATAATCAGCCCTATGACAGAGAATACCACAAAATACAGTGGTTCTGGAAATAAGTCAGGGCTTTTGGGGATGGTGGTAGAAAAGGTATACTGATGCTTGGAGGAGACAACACCTGAACTGAGTTGTAACTTGGATCAGCATTAGCCATTAAGCAAGGAGGCTGGAGTTCCCAGCAGAAAGATACCTTGTACAAACACATGGCAATATAAAAAATGTGACAATTTCAAGAAACTTGAGTGGTGCAGTATGGCTGGGACATGTGATTCTAAGGAAAGAGTGATGAGGATGAGTGACAGGTAGGAAGGGCCGCGTCCAGGAAAGCAATGGAGAGTCTTTGAAGAACTTCAGGTAGTGTGATGACATGATCATATTTGTATTTTACAAAGGGTATGAAAGGATATGAAAAATGGTTTGCAAGTGACAAGGCCTGGGTTAGTGAGATGGTGAGAAAGTATGGCAGGGCTCTCTGTGGGAATGATGGAGGTCTTTTCTAAGTCAGTAGCAATCATGATACAAGGAAAGGATTCAAAAGGTATTTACAGGGAAGAGTTTAGACTACTTGTTGATGGATTATATGTGGAAAGTAAGGAAAAGGATGTCTCTGATTATACAAAGGTTTGGTGAAGCTTTCTTGGCTTCCCACTGTCTACAGTAGTGGTTTTCAACCAGGGGTGGTTTTGCCATCCAGGGAATATGGAAAAGTCTGGAGAGATTTTGGTCAGAAGAGGGGAAATACAAAGAGGAATGCCACTAGGCCCGTGTGCTTGACAGATGCACAGGACAGCCAATCACAACACAGAAATATGTGATTTGAAATATCCAAAGTGCCAAGATTGAGAAACCCTGTAATACAGAATTAAATGGATCTCTTTCCCTAAAATGTAAGGCTCTTCAAAATATTGCCCATCTTCCTTTCCAGATTTGATTCATATTACCCTGTAACTGTTCCAGAAACCAAGAAAAAAATGACCTTTTCCTGATTTCCCGAACATATCTTTCACTTTCCACCTTACCAATCCTGCTTTTCCTATTATTCTCTCATCCAGAAGCATTTTCTCAGTCCCTACCCCCCCGCCCAATTAATTGTCAAAATGGTACTAAGGCCTCCTCCATGAAATCTTTTAAAATTTGTCCCCCTGGATAATCTCTCCCCTTCTCTGCATCTATTCTGTGCCATTCATTATTTCATACTGGATAAATATAATATTTTGCCATATGCAATGCACACCCATGTTTTTGTCCCAAACTTTCAGCGGAAAAAAATCTTTCATTTTAATTATTTAATTCAAACTTTTATTTGTTAACATGTAGGTACTTGTTTTTTGTATTATAAAGAAATTTTAGCATTTATTTTTTAACATATTATGGCACAAGAAATGTTATGTAACAAATAATTACAAAACACAAGAACAGATACAAGGTACATGAAAATTTATGTACTGGTAACAAATTTACGATATTTATGCATCATAGAAAGCCAAGAACTCTTCATCATTGCAAGTTCATTGTAAGTTCAACAAAACTGATTATTGATTATCATATTCCAGTTATTATTTTGTATACAGATATTGTTATTGATTTCTAGAGTTACACTTTTGACTCAAAAACATAAATAAAAGAATTAAAAACATTTATATAGATATGGAATTAGCACTACCCATGTATACTGCACATTCCTATTTTTCACTCACAAATTTGGGCAAAAAAGTGCACATTATACACGGCAAAATATGGTATACTACTAATTGATTGACTTTGTCTTAGCCTGCTCCTGGAAGAAAGACCCTAATTGGTCAAGCACAGTGCTTTCAACAAAGTAGGAATTCAATAAATATTTGTTAAAATTAGCTATGATTTTCTAAATCAATTGTGTGGAATCATCAATACCTAGGCTTCCCTTTTACTCATGTGGACAGGTCAGAGCTGACAGGTTCTCAGTTATAAATGCTAAATAAGATGTAGTGCCAGTAAACTGTAACTGATATTTAGTTATATAAATATTGTAATTTCTTAGAGAATTGAACATACTCATCATCATAGCCCATGAAACAATCTGAGTTTTGTCCTTAGGCTCTTGTTCCAGCCCAGGTTTTGGATCTGCTTGGTAGAAGAGACATTTAAGATTCCATATACATCTTTGCACATTGATTTACCTGTCTACCAGGTGTTCTACATTGCCCTCCAACTGCTCATTTTAAGCTATTTAATTCTGAAATGCATGTTTCATTGCTGATATCCTTAGAAAATTTTCCTGCCAGGTAAAATAAAACCTGCTCCTTGTCAGCTTAATAGATGTCACTAAACTACTTCGTAGAAACACTGGGAAATATGAATGGCATGGATGGCCAAGACTGGCTTCTAGATTTTTACTTTATTGCCTTTTGACTTTTACAAGACTTACTTAAGGACAAGGATTAAATATTGCTTAGTCCTCTGAGGGCCATGCATTCATGACAGGCACTTCCTTTGCCCATGCACTAATTCATTTCTCACCACCGCTGAGACAGTTTATTTTTTCTAAACTCTGTAAGGTCTATGAAATGGAAAAGAACCTATGAATCCCCATGTTACTGCACATAGTGAGGACAAGCTTAGCAGTTCTGTTTGCTGCTGCGGTGTTTTGCCTGGGGATATATGTAGCAGCCTCAGCAACAGAACAGACAAATCTTCAGCAAGGAAGGTGATTTAGAAACCAAGGTATTGGGCCGGCCGAGTGGCGCAGTGGTTAAGCGCTGGCTTGGGGAGACAGCAGCCCCGGTTCGGGTCCCAATTATGAGGGCCATTGGCACTGCCCTCAAAACAAACAAACAAAAAAGAAACAAACAAAAAAAAGAAACCAAGGCATCTTCCAGCTATGGAGAAATAGTCTTCATCATACATAACATAGCTGGTTAAAATGAGAAAAAATAAATAAATAAATAAATAAATAAATAAATAAATAAATAAAAGAACCTTGTCAGAGATTACTTTTTCCAAAGCAGATATTTGTGATTTTTCTGTACTGGGATGGTTTCATACACGGAGATCAAAAAGTTATGGCCCGCCTCTTTCTCCCCAACAGTTCTACCTTCATGACCATGGGTTTTAGGTTTTAGTGATGTGGCACAAGGAATGAAGGATATGCTCTAACTTTACTCTTCTGTCTTAGCCTATAATTGGTGCCAATTATATCTCTGAAAGATTAGATAGAAGATAGATAGATAGATAGATAGATAGATAGATAGATAGATAGATAGATGATAGATAGATAATAGATAGAAAACAAAGCCCTAAGCAAATTATTCCTGAGAAAATTAAAATTTAGAAGAGAAAAATTCTAAATGTTTTTGATGCTTTCTTTCTCTTTTTTAAAAATTTAGATATAATTGACAAAACATAATTTCAGTTGTACAACATAATGATCTGATGTTTGTATATATTGCAAATGATCACTAAGATAAGTCTAGTTAACAAATTTTTAATGTTTTCTTGAAATAGCTATTCTAGTCAGAATTATAAGCCCTTTGCTTCTATTCTCTTTCCACTGTACTAACATGGGGTACATGCATTTTTCTTCTTTATGCTTGACCACAGTGAACAAATTTCACTATAAGACTAAACATCATTGATCACATCTCATTTATCTTTGTTTGTCTTCATCACCTGGCCCAGAGCTTTACATGTTTTAAGTGTCGAGTAATTGTTATTGATTTGTAAGTTGGTCAGCCTTGCAGTATGGAGACAGGTATGGTTTGACATGGCTCTACCAAACCCTCAAACTACAAATTCTCTCTATATATTGAAACTTCAGTTTTCATGTGGAATTCTCAACTAACACTTATCATACTGATATAAAAATATACTTGTCTTTCATTAAATTTCATAAAACAAAATTACTTAGAAATAAAAATGGAGGCAAATGAAGAAAATGATGTTACAATAGTAAGAAACTGAATACATTTCAAACTGTCAAAATGACAAAAAAGTAATCCGGTTGAATTTAGCGAATTATATATTTTATCCATGTTTAGATTGTCCAAAAGTCTATTGTGATACATTGTTTTGACATGATAACAAAATGACATTGAAATAAAATCCAGTAAACTATAAGTAGAGGGCATTAAAACTATAACTTTCAATCCCACAGGGGTACCTCTGACAGCATTCTTCCCAAAATAGTCAAGTAACATTGAAGGTCTACATCAGCCCAAGTCCAGCCAACATAAAGTGAAACACTTACTTTTCAATTATATGTCAAATACTAACACGTTTTATAACCATGGTTTTATATACAGAGGCGTGAAACACTTTTTTATATCTTCCAAGAACTTCCACTCACTGTTTCATCATAATCTTAAGGGAAACAGGGTAAACATTGTTCTTCCCAGTTACAGATAAAAATATGGAGGTACAAAATTTTAAATAACTTGCCCAAATACATCTTTCCAATAAGGGGCAGAGAGGAAAGACACTCAACAAATTCAAAGTTAGACTATGCTTGCCTCTTTTTTTTTTAAAGATTTTATCAGGGAATTGGGGGAGGAGAATAGCATTGGGGAATTGGGGAAGGGGAACAGGCAAGTTGTTGTCCTTTTGTTCTTCAGTCTAGGTGTGGAGGACATTGCTTCACTGGCCCATGTTGGTATTATCATTGTGCTCTTACCAGGTGAGAAAGATTGGTTGCTGGCCATTGGATGGCCACTCATGGTGGCTCACGGCAGCTTGCACTGGCAGCCGGCTGCTCATGCTGGCTGTCAGCCAGTCACAGTAGCTTACGGCAGCCCACTGCAGCCCCACTGCATCCTACGCTGTTGCAGGCCACTCATGGCAGCCCAGCTCCAGATCTAGCTATTGTTCATCATCTTAGCTGTAGAAGGTGTAGGGTCACTGGCCCATGTGGGATCCAAACCAGCAGCACTACCACTCAGAACTTGTGCTCCCAAGCCAACTCTTAACCAATGAGCCACTCAGCCAGCCCTATGCCTGCCTCTTGTATCCATTTTATCAGAATATATGTAGCAGAGTGTGGGCACATCATAGACACTCAATCATTTCAATCATTCATTTAAATTCAGTAAATCAGAAAGTGATTTACTGAGCGTCCATAATAAAGGAAAGAATAAAAGTCATCTGACTGTAAGACTGGGGTTTTATCTTAGCTGTATAGAGAATAAATTCAGAATCAAGGTGAAGGCATTCTTTCCCCCAATCAGAGATCACAGCTGCATCCCTCTACAGAAATAGTCATTGACCAAAGAAAATTGTTTTGCCCAAGTTTGTGCTTCCTCCTAGGGACAGCCTGTATCCAATAACTTGGTCCATGCATGGTTACAAAGCCTGTACTCTTTGCCTCAATTTGGGAAGTCTCTGAAGGATCACTCCGGCTTCAGCACAATCATGTGAGGATGTTATTGTCACCATATCGCAGCTCTGCTTCTTCAGCTGACCCATCCTGCTGCCCTTGACCCTTCACAGGTGCCATTCCTGAGAATAAACCCTCTTATATCCAAATCTCCAAATCTCAAATCTCTTTCTCCCAGGTCCTAAACTGTGGTGATTAATACCAGCATCCTATTGGGTAGAATCTAAAATGGAATGATCATTTCTGTACATCCAGAGTCATATTTAAATTTAAGCTTCAGGTGCCTCTTGGTCACTTGAAGCTCCTCCAATCAAGAAATCAACAGGTAAAGAAAGCAGTCACTTCCTAACAGAAATGATGGACACTGATAACCCGGAAGAAGTAGGTCTATTTTTACACATAAAGGACAAAGAAGAATACATTTGATGGCCAGGTGATCCACTGAGGCAGCTCTTGGCAATCCAGTGGCTGACTTTAATGGTAAATGGACAATTACCTCACCCATGGCCTGGGAAGAATATGGTGACCATAGGCTGATAGATGAGAGCCTGGTTATCCTTCCAGGTAAGCCACCTGAGGTAGCTGAATTATTAATCACTCCTGAGGGGAACTATAGAATGCATAATTAAGAAGGGGGATGATACAGATATAGCTGTATCAGATACAGCTTTGAGACCAGCTGTCCTGACTGGGGATAGAGTTCCTCCAAACTTCCTTTGAAAGTTCCCCCAGGAAAATAAATTAACCAGAATGGAGTAGCTCTTCCCAAATGGAGTGAACTTACTCTATGAAGCAAGCAGAATTGAGTGGCAATGGGAGTGGACAGTACTGGACTCTGTGGTGTGCCCCTCAGACCTCCCTGAAGACCAAGGCATTTATTTCTTCAACTGTTACCCTCTCTCAAGAATTGCCCTTGTCCAAAAGGAGCCGCTTGACCAAGTTTATGTACCTTCCCAAGGAACAGACCATGTCCACTGATTGCTCATTGCAAGGGTACAAAGGTTCAATCCCCTTGCCTCCATGTGGGACCTCTCTGAAGGGATATCCCTGCTTCAGAGTGCCTTGTGAGTTGGCTGAATCAGCTGATGTTGTAACTGCATCATGGTTTGATGTCTCCCCCTACCCAGTCCTGCTTCCCTTTCCTATTCTATAAACTGCCTGCAATCAGATAGCCAAACCAGTCTGTTTCGCAGGGTATCTCACCTTTGACAACTAAGAATCTAACTGAATAACATTTCATCCTTTATTTTATAAATCCTTCAATGATCCGATTTTTTTTTCTTCCTCTGGATTAAAATTTGTCATTTAGTTGACAAAAGCAAAACAACAAAATTACTACTTTTTTTCCCCTCTAATGATTCTGGCCCCTGGGTTATGATCACCTTACTTATCATAAAACTGACAACACTCTTGAGCTTTAATTTCATCTTATCCAGTGTCTTTTTTTACAACAAATATTTTATAAGACTTGCCTGCCTGCTGACTCAGAACCCATGTGGTAACAGGTCTGACAAAATAGATTGCCATGATCTATTAAATCAATAATCCATGCACTAAAGAAAATTTACACTATAAGTTCCACTCTACTCTCCAAGATGCATCACTACAAAGCTTGGGGGGAAAATCCAGCTGCTGCAACTGGTGCATAAAGAGGTAATTTCTAGGGTTTTTTTCTTATGTGATACTAAATCACTGAGTGGAATTTAGTCCTAAGGCATTCTAGTCAATCATATCAAAATTTAGCATCGTAGAATCAGAGAGACATCAAATTGAATGGGACCTCAAAAGATCATTTCATGCCGCCTGACTCAAAGCCAGGTTTGCCTGAATTATTTCAAATATATTATTCTGTAAGGTGTTCTCATAGTTTTCAAAGAATTTACCCATTCCAGGACTCCGAAGTCCTCATTGATAGTAAATTCATCTGCATGAAATAGAACTTTTTTTCATCTCCCTGTGTTTCATAAGTAATGCATTTGGCCAACATCTTCCCAATCATCTTTCCTATAGTTGGACAAGAAAAAAAGGCTGTTTCAATTTTGCTTTAATAAGATCATTTTAATGTCATGAGATCTTGTTTTCCAAGCTTTCATCTAAGTTTTAAATTTTCCTGTTAAATATAGAGGGGGTAGAGTGGAAATCTGACTAACTGAATAAAAATTAGTAGGGTCTCACCAGTGACATTTAATCCTATGAATATTTAACAAAGTTGATGAGTTTGTGCTGACACAGTTGATTGACTCACTAAAATTCCCATTCCCAACCATGGGGTAATAAGCAAGTGAACAAAAAAAAACCCAGCACAGTAAGGACAGTGGATCAAAACTGTAGAAAAAGAGTTTGGGTTCTCAATGGCATCTTTGAGCAACTGAATCAACAGCAGCAATAACCTGTCTCCTGATTTCTTGTTCTATGAGAATAATAAAACCTTGTGCAGTCACCATTCATCACATGTTCTGTTACTTGTGGCCCAGCACAATCCTAATTGATACCATGATCACAGTGATGAGATATTTATTATGCCATTTCTACAAATAATGTACTTCCCAACACCAGTCTTTCCTTCTCAATGCAATTGTTCAGTCAGCGGTCTACTACTATCTGATTATATCATTTTCATTAATGCAAAATATTTCTCAAACTCTATTGGTTGTTTTCCCTCTCCTACAGCACCACTCTTCTCAGTCCAGGAAGGGGACAAAAAATATGAGAGGACTGATGACAAGACAGAAGGCATAGGGTACATTACAGAGTCATTGTTTCAATATTACCACATGCGACACATGGGATTTTGAATGAAATTATGCCATGCTGGGGTTGAGTGAGTTGGTGGAGGGATGTAGTCAGGGAGACAAATCCTTAGGCATCTCAGGATCCAGTTGCTTCTGAATTGGTTTTTGTTGTTGTTGTTTTCTGTATGTGTCGTTTTTCATTTTTTGCCACATGAAAAGTAATGAGGCAAACATACTAAAACCTCACTCACAATTATATCTTTAAAGAAGAATTTCTGGAGAAAACAGTTTCTTTCCCAACCAAGAAGGATTAGTTTTCAGTGCTAGAGGTCTGTTTAATAAGTGTAGTCATCCATTCAGGGGTTCTACAGTTTCAATTCCAATGACAGCATTGGAATGAGATTCTAATTTTTACTTTTGTGGCTATAGGAGGCAGTCTTTGTAAAAATCTTACGTATATCAGTAGGCGTAGAGTCATATCCTACTTAACACCACCGCTATCATAACCACAGCCACAGCTGATTGTTATGGTACTTTCCTTTGGTGAATGTTATTTCATTCCTGGGTTTCTAGAAATAAGCTTACTTTATAAGTGTGAAAAAGCATAGCTAATTGAGAAATGTGATTTTCCATGCTAATTTTTTCAGATATTTGTATATTTTTTTTAACTATACACCCAGAAAGAAAAAGGAATTGAGAAAGGAGATTGAGAGAGAGAGAAGAATAGGAAATAATTATGCCAGTGTAAAATGCTGGATTAGTTTAGTTTTTATTGAAGCATTTTCATATTCCTAAACTTGTGAAAGTATCAGTCATGTCCACAGAGCTTTAAATAATTTTTTCAGGGGTTGACAGTTGAAGAAACTGAAAGTCAGTAAGAATACTTAACCTGTGATGTGGCTTTGCTAACTTAGATGAAGAGAAAACTCCACTCCTTTGGAAAAGGAGACAGCCCTAGCCTCCTAACAAAGGTCTACTGAACACAATTCAATTATCTAAAACATTCTGTTCCTCCAAACACTGTTTTTAATCAAGAAATTACTGTAAAATTGCACTAGAGGCCATCATAGAAACGGAAATAACATTTTGAAGTTATCATGCTATCATAATTGAACAAGAACATGGAAGATCACTCATAAGTAGAGTTCATTCACCTGCCTTCTTTGTATCTTAAATGATCAGTACAATTCTCTACTTGAAAAAGGAATTCATTTTCTTTATTGAAAACTGTAGGAGAATCCAGTCTCCCTAAGAATCCTTCATAAAAATATCATAATTAGTGAACAAAAGATGCCAAATTCTATCAAGGTTTGTTGGCGATTTGCTACAAGCAGCCCAATTTAGGCACAAGTTTGTTCCTTGCCCAATTCTATCTAAAGACTACATAATGAAAAACCTCCTGACAAGTTGATTAATAATACTGAGCTGTTAAAGTTCAGCTGAGTGAGCAATTAAACATTCCAAACAGCAATGAACCTTCAGAAGGTAATTTATGATAATTTTATGCACAAGAGCTCAGTGGCTTTTTAATTTGATAGAATGTTAGTAGCACGAATTTCTAACAAGGGAGTGTCAGGGTTCCATACATCACTGAGATTACTTAAACATTTCAAACGTGGCTGATGAATGAAGTTTCTTGAGATGTGGGGAGATACAGAAGGTGTTGGAAGGTTGAGATTATTCATCATATCAATTATTGAGAGTGGATGCACTGACATCGTACTCCCTGATCATATTTTATGTCCACAGTAAAGATAAGTCAAGCTTGAAATAACAGACTTACCCAACTACAATATCTGCAGGTAATTCGACTCCCTTTACTTCCCTCCCGTTCCTCTTTACACCTTCCTTCAAACTCATTGTCCCTCTACCATTCCTATCCTGACTTTGAAATATCCAGACCCCTTACTTGAAAAGTCGTGATGAAATAATTAACAATAAGGGAAAGAAAAGAACAAGAAAGACCTGAGAATGGGTACAAAGCTAAACTCACAGACTTAACAAAGTGAGAAAAAAACTGATGGAATAATTTAATTTACCTCCCACTCTTTTCATCAATGTACCTATATGCATCCACACGCGCGCGCGCACACACACACACACACACACACACACACATCAAATATGGAAATGCCCTCTACCACATCCCCAGAAATGGCCATCCAGCCTCTCTTTAGCACTCCATTATTTAATTGATACACCACATCTCTGGCAGCCCTTTCTTTTCAAATCTTAAGAAATAACACGGTCTGTTTTGAGCAGAAGTGAATTTCTTCTTGCTTCAACTTCTGACCTAGAATCATTGAATTTTAAATCCAGAGGACACCTTGGAGATCATTTAGCTTTGAGTTCTCACTTTTAGCTCATGGAGCATAATATAGTCTGTTAACATGATTATTGACCCACACATTTTTTTTTTCCTTTTTCTTTTTTTATTTTTTTTTTATTTTAATGAATTAGCCACCTTGACAAACTGAGCTGTTTTTACAAATTATGGATTTCTAGCTTGAAAAAATGAAAAATTTGAAGCTCTAGAAACACATGCCCCTTCATTCCTAAAAAAATGTCTGGCTGGAACTTAGTAACAGCTGCCCATTTAAAGGAAACATGTTCCCTCCAGTTCATCATGAGCCTCACGATCCCCTACGGTTTTATACTTGGACAGATTTACTCATGTATGATACCAGCCTAGATCTTGTAAAAATTGGAGTTTGTGATCCCTGACTTAGATCAACCTCTTTGTTTTATAGTCAAGGAAATGAAGTCAATAGTCATAACATGACCTTAATCAAGGTCACCAGCTAATTAATGGCAGAACCAATATCTTTCAACTCCTGATCCAGCACTCATTGTATTACATTTCAGTTTTAGCTCATCATCTTTCTCATCACTTCTATGTGTTTTATTTTAGTGTAAAGAGAAAAAAAAATACACTAACCTGATCATAATACAAGTTATGCCTCTACAACTATTTCCATTTACTGAAATTAGAATAAGAGGAACCAGGCTCAATGTAACTCATCAGCAATTAAATGCTTTTTGACATGGGTGTGTTTTTTGTCTACTTGGTTCTCTCCTTTGATACAGATTCCTGCTCTAAAATTAAAGTATAACATTAATTAGAAACTACATCACTAGGGTAATAAGTATGGACTGCCTTTAGACCTATTTCTGTATATATATATATATATATATATATATATATATATATATATATATACACACACATATATATACATTAGATAGCTGCACAGCAGATGTCAAAGACTGACAGAAAAGCAGCGATGTTTCTCTGCTGCAAACAGAGATTGAGTGCAAGATCACGGCGACTATTTCCTAATGCTTTTATTTCATCAAATGGGTTGGAAAACAAAACCAAACAAATAAACACAAGCTCATCTAGCTATCATCTCTGCAGATGTCATTACTTGGTAATGTGCTATTATAATTCATGTCAGGTAAACACTCATGCAGATGAAGTCAGAATGATTCAGGCAAGTTTTTTTTCATATCGCCCTGAAAAGCTGCTTCCCTCACATGAGGAACTGCACAAAGACTACTTGTTTACAGAGACCATGTGCCTTATGATCCTCTTTTGTGTTTCTCCCTCCCTGGTACCCAGCATATGTTTTTAATGTTAACACTCCCTCATCTATAGAGACCATCTGCTTATTAAAAAAAAGTGTTCTCCTCCCCTCTAAGCCAGCTTTTGAGCACGGTGAATCCTCTCTGCCAATTCCACAGATCCGGGGAAAGGAGAAAAGACTCTAGTCTCCAGTTCCCATCCAGAGGAGTTGGGGACTCAGATGGACTTCATGGGAGTGGAAGGTACTTGTATGAATTTGAAGAGAGGTTTTATATACCTGTGGGCCTGAGGCTGTGATTTTTATGCCCGTATAGCTAATGGTGAAAGCTTGAGGGGCCTATCTCCCCTATATAACGACCATCTAACACTACGGATGCAGGCACTTTATTTTCCATCTTTGCTTCCAAGCCCAATCTCAGGAATATAGATGTGACGATAATAAGATGGAGGTTTCTCTGAAACCAACACACTTAGCTTTGAAAGTCAACCAGGAATTGGCTAGGCAGATGACAGTTATGGGCAGAAAAAACTCCGACTTCAGAGACACAGTGTAAGAGAGTGTGATATATATATGCAAGAAACAAATGAAAGAACAAGAGTGAGACAAAGTATTAAGGACAAAAAAACTCACAGTTCTTTAAGGCTGATTTGGCTGGAAAGCCCTGAAATTTAATTTTGACATCTCTGGCCTGATGGGGGTTGATATCAATTCAAAGAATAAGAGAGGGCAATAAAAGGTGTCATGGTTGCCTTGATTTGGAGACTATAAGAGGATAACAATCTTGGCACAAACTCCTTATTTGGGGCTGTGTGTCCAAGAGCACAGGAGTCCTGAAAAACCTCAGCTGTCATCAATCTTGTAGAGTCTTCTTCACAGAAACCACAGCTGCTGTCTACAACCTGACTCCGTGTTGCCTGTAAGAGGACAGGCTGAGAAAGAGCTTCACAGTGTGGCACAGAGAACTTCCCCCAGAGAAGTGCTGCCCACTGGTATTTGAAAGGCACTTCATAACTTAATTGGGAGTTTGTAATGGGGAGCGGGCAGTGGTGAACAGCATGGGAGGACAGCAAAGAGAAACACATCTCTTCTGGTCTGAACTACCAACTCCGAACTCTGGAAGGAAAGAAGTGATGAGAAAATGGCAGGAAAAGATGGCAGGAAAGAGAGCTGCTAGGATGCAAGAACCCTCCTTTCTGCCCTGACGACAGTGTGAAGCCAAAAGAGGAACTGAAGAAGTATTGGTAGCTAACACACCCAGATGCTTTATTGCCCCAACTGATATATTTTTGAATAAAAAGGGGCATAATTAATCATTGTGGGACAATAGCCATAGATCTGGTTGCCCTGGGCACAGCAGGACAAGTGATCACACTACTTACAAGACCCCTGAATTTAAGAGGCTGTCTTCCAACTGATCTCTTTTCACTTGTCTCTCTGCTTCCCTCTCTCTTCTCCTGGCCTTCACTGACTTAATGGCTACTATCATCATCCACAATCTGACTAAAGCTAGGAACTTGATGCCTCCATTTCTCTTCCCTTCATGCTACTCTCTTGCTGTAACAGCCTGCAAGGTTTCCATGCATACCCCCTGCACATAAAAGAAAATCCATTCTCCTATCACAGCCTACGAGGGCTCCCATGACCTGGATGGACCCTTGCTACCTTATGAAATGCATTTGATATCATTTCCATCTTTTCTCTATGCCTCTACCCTTCTTTTGGTTTCTAGAATAAGATAAGAACTTTCGTGTCTTTGCGTAGCTCTTCCCTAGGCCCACTATGTACTTCTAGTTCTTCATATGCGAGGCTTCTCATCCTTCATCTTAATCCCCAAGCATCTTCTTCTAGAACTAGTTTTCCTTGTCCCTGATCTAAAGGTCTCTTTCCCTACACACACACACACACACACACACACACACACACACACACCCCAGAGTGGCTTGTTTTATTTTCTGCATAGCACTTATCATAGTCTGGAATTATCTTGTTTATCAAGTTAGCTCACTTGCATTAAAACAGACACATAGAACAATGGGATAGAATTGAGATCCTATAAATAAACCCATGTATATTTGGCCAACTAATATTTGAAAAGGAAACCAAGAATGCTCAATGGGGAAAACATAGTTGTTTCAATAAACTGGAGCACCACATGCAAAATATTGAAATTGGACCCCTGTCTTATACCACTCACAAAAATGGATTGAAGACTTAAATGTAAGACCTGAAACTATAAAACTTGTAGAAAACGACGTAGGGAGAAAGCTCTTTAACATTGGTCATGGACACAAAAATAAAACTCAATAAGCGAGACTATCTCAAACCAAAAAGCTTCTGCACAGCAAAAGAAACAATCAATGAAATGTAAAGTCTACCTATAGAGTGGTAGAAAATATTTGCAAATCATGCATCTGATAAGGGGTTAATATCCAAAATATACAAGGAATTCATGTAACTCAATAGCAAAAAGATAAAACAAAACAAATAATCTGATTTCTAAAATGGGAAAAAGACCTGAATAGACATTTTTCCAAAGACAACATACAAATGGCCAACAGATCTATGAAAAGGAGTTCAACTTCACTTATCATCAGTGCAATGCAAGTCAAAACCACAATGAGATAGCACCTTATACCTGCTAGAATGGCTGTTACTAAAAAGAGAAATGATAACAAGTGATCAAGAGGATATGGAAGAAAAGAAATATTTGTGCATTGTTGGTAAGAAGTACATTGAAGAAACCACTGTGGAAAACAAAAGAGTATACATAGAACTACTATATGGTCCAACAAATCCCATTTATGGGTATATAACCAAAGGAAATGAAATCATGATCTCAAAGAGATAGCTGTACCCCATATTCACTGCAGCTTTATTTACAATAGCCAAGACATGGAACCAATCTAAGTGTCAATCGACAGATAAATGGATAAAGAAGGTATGGTGTGAGTGTGTGTGTGTGTGTGTGTGTGTGTGTGTGTGTGTCTGTATGCAACAGAATCTTGTTCAGCCAGAAAAAGAAGAAAATCCTGACATTTGTGACAACATGAATGGACCATGAGAAAATGATGCTTAGTTAAATAAGTCAGACAGAGAAAGACAAATAGTGTATGATATCACTTACATGCAGAATCTAAAATTTTTAAAAATTCATTAAAAAAAAAGAGTAAATTGGTCGTTGCCAAGGATTGAGAAGGGTGGGAGAAATGGGAGATTGTGGTCAAAGGATATAAACTTCCAGTTATAAGATGAATATAAGATGAGTAAGTTCTAGGGACCTAGTTTACAGCATGATAACTATAACAACACTGTATTATACACTTGAAAGCTACTAAGATAGTAGACCTTAAATGTTCTTAACTCTCTCACTATCTTAAGAAGAAAAAGCTTTTAAAAGTTAGCTTACTTGCATATATGGTCAGTCTCTCCCATTAGCAAGCAGGCAGCATCCCCACTTTGTCCATGTTACACTGCCAGTGATGCAGCCCAGTACCCAGCTCTTGGTAGACACATACTAACCCTTTATTTGAATGAATGCTGAATCATTGAACAGTGTCTACAGCATTTACAAACTTCACATGACAAAGTTCTTAGCCTTTCCCTTGAGTATCCTTTAGGATTCCCAACTCACTGCTGAAGAAACCACCTCCTAAAGGACTATGGGGACGCCATGGAGTCCGCATAAGGGCTCCTCCTTCTAACTCCCAGAGTTTCTTTCCTGCCGTCTCAAGTGTTTCACAGATATCAGCCTGATGCACTTGAGCCTGGCTAAGAACCAACACTGGGCCTGCTGGTGAGTTTCTCATAGCTGCAGGCTAAACATCTTTAGTTAGCTGACAATCAGTATGCACGAATGTAATTATTTGTTTTCTCGGAGTTAGATGAACAAGATCATTCTAAATCCCTGTGTTATTAATACATGATAATGAAAGTGAAATATTAATGATTTAGTCAAGTGTATTAAGAATTTGAAGTGCTGTACAAACTGAAAAACTTGCATCTTAGAGGGGGAGAAAAAAAAAAGCTCAAATGTACCAGATGGCTTGGTGACAGCCATTTTATTTAGTGCAGATATGTTTGATAGCCCTCAGGAAAGGCCAATGACTCTGCAAGGGAGGGTGCTGTACCTGACTGTACAGGAGGGCCATGCCCAAAGACATCAAGAGGATGGAGCTGAGCTGTGCTGCTGTGTGTCTCAAGCGTGCGCAGCCCTGAATGAAATATTAGGACATCTCAGGCTGTCAGTGAATTGCAGTGGCAAAGTCTGCTGGTTTGTCCCCTGCCCGGACACCAAGCTGTCATTTCTATGACTGACCATACAGAAAAGATCTTCATGCATCTTAAAATGGGATGGAGCTGAAAGAGCCACGGACGAGGAGTCAGCAGAACCGAGCTTGGGCCAGCCCCAACCTGGAGGAGCTGAGCAGCCCCAGGCGTCAGTATCAGGGTTGAAGCTTCCTCATCTCCAATCTGCACATGATAAAACCCACCTCTCTACCTCTCTGGGATTGCTGAAAAGGTTAAAAGAGATAACATTTTTTAATAAACAAACAGACTGTGCAAAAAGCGGAGGATAAAATTGTTTCAAGGCTGGATTTATTTTCTCAATTTTTGTGTCTGGGTTATTCATACTTATACAAGAGGCACATCATTCAATAATAATTTCTTCTTGTAGTAAATATTTATTCAAATATTGTCCTTTTATTAGTAGTATTTTTGGATGATCTATATACCAGCCATACACACACATATGCTGATTCCGTCATTTTAGTGTATTATCCTTAACATATTCTGTCTGATAATTTCAAGATTAAGAGTACCGAGATAAAATGACAGGAGTTCTCTATTTCTAGATCTATCATAGATATTTAAATATTTCCTGTCACTTTACATTCTTAAATGAAAACCAATTCATTAATGTATTCACATTTTTCCCAGCCTGATGCTATAGCTAAATATCCACTAGCCACAAGTCCTACCCTTCATCAAGGATATGGAATGCTGCTTTGCCCTTGAGCAAATGGAAAGAATTGACCCATGTCACATGACAGAGAATGAAAGGCAATAGTAACTAGAGATAGAGACATAGTTTCTACTTTTTCATTGGGGAGACTGCTCCCTTTCCTTGTACTTTGTGCATTATGATCCAACCAACTCTATGCAGAAGACGCCCTTTGAATCAGGAAGTATCAGTTAGACAGGAGACTCCAAAATTGCTGAGAAGTTGAAACTCCTATGCCTCTCTCCAATGCAAGGGGACTGGTCGTTTAGAGAGTCAAGATTTAAATGTTTAAAATACAGACAGAATTTTCTCATTAGCCCACACCTATCTCCTGTTACCAATAACCATCCCACAGAAAACAGTTTACCACTGGACACTACTAAGGGAGTTCAAAATGCAGAAATTCAGCAAATTCAACAACAGTTTTCATTTGCTAATCCTTAATCTCCTTCTCTTTGCCGAATTCTGTTTCTAACCCTGGACATATAACTTAGATACATACTTCTGGATTTTGTCACCAGTTATTTCCTCTGGCCCTGTTCTAATGATTTCACCTTATAACTATCTTCAGTTTGTTTATTTATCTATCTGACAAATATTTACTGAGAGCTGGCTATGTCCTTAGCACCTTCTTATTCATGTCACAATCTGATGCAGGTTACATGGCTATTCTGTGCTGCTCTCTCCAAATGAAGAATCAGAGAGTCAGGGTTGTTTCCAACGTAAAACTCTGGGATCTCAAACTCATTTTATTTCGAGCCACAGAGATTTAATGTGCCCCTTCCTCTCTCTTGCCTCCAGTCCAGAATGACACAATACTTCCGCTCACGTTCTAGTAAGAATTAGTCACACAACCTCACCCCAGGTATATTAATAGTTCTTAGGCCTAAGTCCTGCCTAAAAATAAAACAGGAGGGTAAGTACAAAAAAGTGTAACTCCTATACTAATCCAATGTAAAATAACTGCCCAACACTATGGCAATGTCAAACTATATGGGCCAAGAGGTATGGACCATGAAATTAGTATAACAGACTTTGGCCAGTCTTAAGATCCATGGGCATCTTAGAAGGACAAATAACTCAAAAATATGAAATGAAATTAGACCTAGTTTGGGTGCATTAGTCAAACAGGATACATTGCCTAATTACAGGAAACCAATTTTCAAGTATTTCTAACTTATTTATAATAATATTGAAAACATTTATTTTGGAAAGGGAGTGGGTACCGATAAGTAGATGTAGATAATAGTTGTTGTTTTTCGTGGTTCTCTTTAGAAAGCTTGTTTTAAAAAACTTAAATTTACCAAAATAAAAAAAAAGAATCTATGGGGGTGGTTGTTCAATTCACAAGCATATTCAGTAACTATTTCCTTTAAATGTTTTTTTTCCTGATATATTTAAATATGGGTCTATGTTTAAATATTTCACATCAAAACTAAAAGTAGTTTGCAAAGCCCTTGGTTTCAAAGGTTTTCCTTGGCAACATCGCTCAGCTTTATTTGTAATTAATGCCAAAGTTGGTCAGTACTTTGTTCCAGGTTGAGGGTAGCTCAGACATCTGTGATCAAGCCACATGACAGTGAGTCTCATGAAGCTACTTATTTGCCCGAGGAAAAAGGCACAACTAACAAGTGCTTTCAATTAAAAAAGCATATTACAAAACGTATATTTGAGTAACAAAGGAACGAATGACAGGACTGAATCCATTCAGCCAACATCAAGTTCATAATCTACAGCAGTAGTTTTCAAACTGTGGGGTACCACACAAATGGTGAGCCATGAAACTGTACTGTTGGAGAAAGAAATAACACAGCATAACATAGAGGAGAACACAGTCACACGTAACTCACTCAAGTAGTAAAGACTGATACTTAAGAAAATGTTTTAGCTATATATATGTATGTATATATTGGGATGCAATATATCAAGCATTGGGATGCAATACTGTATCAAGGTCAAAAAGTTTAAAAATCACTGGGGCCTGCCGAGTGGCTTAGTTCGTTAAGAGCTCGCTCAAAAGTGTGAACTGAGCTCTGAGCAGCAGCAGTTTGATGCCCAGCCCGAGTTGATTTGCCGCTGAGCTGCTAACAGGTGGCAGGATGGCTCAGCTAAAAAAAAAGTTTAAAAATCACTGACCTACAGGCATTGTAAAGAATATGCATGATTTTAAATAACTGTGTCAAAATAAGAAAAAGGTTATTATTTGTCAATATAGCATGGCTTTACATCCACAAAAACACATTGTTATGTAGATCTTAAGAGCATCTGAATATTTTCTAATCATTGTCATGGACAAATTTCTCTCTTAATTGTGCTAAGTCTAATGATTCTTGACAAAGAAAAAAATCAAACTTGTAGTTAAATGTTCTGCTTTAATCTATTATCCTTACTCCATTTCCTCCCAACAGAAGACGAGTGCCTTTCTATTTTTTTCCTTCTGAGCACAGCTGAAATCAAGCTCTATGGTCACCCACATTCTCACCTAACCCCACTCCCTCTGCCTTTAGCTTCCTGATGCCATTCTAATTGATTTGTGCCAATCTCTATGTTTATTCAGGGTAATGTAACCTTTCTTTCATTTTTGGCTAATGACTGTTGGAAAGATGAACTCATCTGAGATCTATGCAGCAATAGGAAATTATTTAGCTGTCTCTCCTTTTCCTCTCTGTCATTTGCAATTTCAGACCAGTTGATGGTTTCACTTATTGATAACCACCTCTTCTGGGGTCATTTGGTGAGCAGCCTTGAATCCAGCTTCCCCAACATTTCACCTCCCTTTGGCTATATCCTACCCACATTACTAGAGCAAATCTTTTACCATATCACTACTGTTTTGTGACCCACTGACATCTGGTCTAATTCATTTATTAACTGTCTGCTCCCTCTTAGCTCTCAGAGATGCTCTTGGCTTTTTGGTAAATCCTTCATTTTTCTCCTGCTTTACTCGACCTTTCTCCTTGGCATCCATGCATGATTCTTTATTCTCCAACTCAATTTGAGCATTAAAGCCCTGCAGCTATTCCCTGCTTAATAGTTTCTTCAGATTTCAATATATACTATATAGTTGTGGGGTTTTAGACATTCTCTACCAACCTCTTTGCTTCCCCAAAATGGTGAGCTAGTTGATGTAGCCTTATGTGAAGATAGTTTTCATCTCTTCCTGAAATATTAGATAGTTTCTCTGCAGTTATTCCACTTTTTACAAAGTAATGAGCCAGGGAGCCACTGTGTAAAAACCATATATTCTCTCCCTACAAGAAATTATAGGATAATTTACTCTAATATGATAAATTTTGAAGTTCTCGCTTTCTCCTTTATATAAGACAAACAATGCTAATGATTCTGAAGGTCTCTTCTGCTTTCCCTACCCTCACCCAGTCAAGTACTGCCACCTTTTCCATCCCTCACTAGAACATGACACATAGCGTTACAGTGGCCCTGTCTGCAAAGGTGGGTTCAGTGACATTTCAGCTCAGAATCGCCACCACCTCAGCAAAGGCCAGCGAAAGCAGATTTTACCAAACTGTTGACACTGACTTCCACCTTTGCTCCTTTTTCTGAATTAATCTTATTTTCCCTTTGCCTATATGTCATTTCCTAAAACTCAATACTCTCATGTACCTAAGATCACTCTTGACGTGGCAAACAGATAAATCTGATAGCCTAATTTGTACTAATGTGTTAATGATTTTCTGTGTTGCTTCTCATGAGAGATCCTGCTGGAAGAAAGTGATATTTAGTTCGAATACATTATTTTCATTGTGAAATTCAGGCTCCCTGACATTTTTCAAGAGAGAATTTGGAAGCCTTGGTGACTAGCAAATTGTACCATGTAGGTGACTGATTTTTGTACTTTCACATAGGTCTTACCTATTTGGGAAAGGCCTTGTTTCATTTTGTCTCTACAGAGACAATCATCTTCTAGAGAGTTCACATCTCCTGTCAGGTCAAGAGAACCTATTTCCCATTACTGATTACCTCTCTACAAAAATAAAAGCAGACCCTAATGATGCTGACCATCTATCTTGGGCTTTTTAGACTATGGACAATAATCAACTACAGAGAGTTGAATAACACGGTCCTCCGTGATTAACTGAGACATTTGGATTATGCAATAAATTTAGGACGATGTACTAAAGTGCAAAGGATGTGAATTACAGATAGAACACAATAAAGACTTACAGGGTTTTGAGGAAATCCTTGTTCTTTGCAAATATTAACAGCTGAATTTACATGCTCTTCAGCCTAAGAGAAATGGCATCTGAAGTGTCTCAGGGATTAATAGTCTGAAATTCTGTGTGGACCCCAGGTGCTAGCTGTACCATACTGCCATCCTTTTTTAGTAGAAAGTTACAAGTTTCCAGAATTCACAGGAGTCTTGTTGGCTTCCATCCAGGACAAGAGTGTATGGGAGAGGTAATCAATATGCCCTAGCCTGTCCTGCAAGGTTTACTTTAAAGATTACTTTGAGTTATGGTAAGGTCTTCGTGAAATAGATCATCCTTACAGAGTAAAGCAGACCCATGGAGGTGTCCTGGATGAGTCTTCAGGGAACCAGAACAAAATGTCAAGAAGCCCTCGAAATCTCTGTTTTTATTTTATGAGGAGTAGAGGGTCAATAGTAGTGATTGGTAGAGCCCAGTTGATGAAAAGGTCCATAACATGGGAGGATGCTTCCAGCTGTGATTGGCAGAGGGACTAGGCTGCAGCTTAGAGGCAAGAATTAAAGTTGCATAAGCAACATGAGCGAAACCCAAATACTGGGTAATCTAGAAATAGCCTTGTCAGAAAATCCGTGCTAGAGAGAATTACAGAAATCAATTTTGGTTGCAAGCAAAGCCTTGTTTAAAATTTCAGCTTGCTAGATACTAACAACTATGAGAGCTTCTTCGATTCAAGAAAATTAAAGGCAAATGCTTTGGGATACTACTGTGTGATTGACATGGCTGAGTTCCAGGAGAGAATCGTGGTGTCTTTATAATGAGGTTGGGAAAATCTTACATACTGCTACACTGTAGTAGTAGTTATTATCACTCTAAATATCAGGAGTAGGTAAAAGAAATATCTTTATGAAAATTTTTAAAAATAAATGAAAGTACTTACATTTGTAAATAGTTGCTATCAGTGTACCTCAATATTAATTCATTTCCTCAGAATTAGCAGAGTACTCTTTTTCAGTCAATTAGAATTTGTGGTAGGAGGCAGTAAATTCTGTGACAATTGAAAAACTTAAATAACAGATAATTACAAGAGGATTGCTTCTGATGGTGATGAAAGATACAGATAGAGGTTACTGGAGATCTATTTCACCCATGAATCTGATCAGATAAAATACACATACAGGTAATTTGACTAAAGTACCTCCTTATAAGCTCTAGATTCTCAGCAAAATTTCTGGCCCTTTTGATTTTACTCACTATCCCTCTGTCTTCAATGCTTATGCTTTTTACTCAAATTGTAAACAGTTTACTTGGTCCCACCATTCCTTCTAAATATGGGGCCAATTCATAACCAAACCTGCCTTGATTTCTTCATCTTCATCATCAGTGTAACCACTGAACCCCATAGCTATCTGGCCATAACCCCCATGACCCCGCTGAAACCAAATTTCTCATCATTGGTTTCTTCTATACCATACTCTTTCAAATATTGTATGACATTTCATGTTTTGATCACCTGCCTCACTTTTAAGAACTGGTTTTCATCTAACCTACAACTGTTCTTTCACTGTTTCTTGCTAAAATCTTCTAGAGTTCTGTCCTCCCTCAATCCCCCAGATGTCACTCAAATTTTAATCTGTGACCCTATGCTTAACTGCTTTCTGCTTTCTCTCCTTCACAAAGCTCTTGAGGCTTCAACCACCATCTTTATCTGCCAAATATAACATGCCAAGTATCACACTTCATACATCTTTGCCTAATTAATCTTCAAATACCATAGTTTTGTTCATGTTGCTTTCCATTTTAAGAGCCAACAAAGATGCCTGGATTCTACCTTTCTAATCACACTGGTTTCCCCCAAATTATTATCATTCTCTGCTCTCTGAAATGTGATCCTGTTTTGCCATTAATACAAATTTTGTACTTCTCTAAAACTCAATCTCCACACTTGAACTCTTCTATGAAACATGTTCCGACTGACCCCTAGGTCAACAATAATATTGACTTCAGTTTTTCTACTATTTTTTACATCACACAATCTAGAAGTTACCTTCCACTGCCTTTTATTATCTAGTATATCTATACCATCAGTCTCAAAAGATAACATACTATATGATTCAATTCATATGAAATTTTCAAAAAACAAAGCTATAGTTATAGGGAACAGATTAGTGGCTGCCAAGGGGGAAGGAAGATATGACTATAGAGGGAGAGCATTGGGGACTGTTGGGGGTCATGGAACTCTTTTGTATCTTGATCATAGCGGTTGCTACATAAATCAAGCCATATGTTAAAATTTATAGAACTTTATACCACAAAACTCAAGTTTACTGTATGATCATTTGACAAATAAAAATTTAAAAAAGACCCTGGGATATGACTAATGTTTCATCTCTTTTTTCATTTTGAGAACTTTAGAGTCTATGCAAAGAGCTAGTCTGCGGATAAAGCTTTCAAAAATCAGATTTATCATCTTGGTTATGCCTGCCTCCATGATGAAGGCCTGGGCATATGTACACTGGTCATAAATATTAAGAGGAAGCATGAAGTAAATTAGGGTTTTACAATAAGTGTCACTCAGCCAAAGTAGCAAATAGGCAAAACTAGGCCTCCCAAAATATCTTCTCACAGATTGTAGCTCTGAGTGAATGTGACAATAAAAAGCTAAGGGCTACGATTTAGGCATAAAATATCAACTCTGAGGGTGACAGAACTAAGGAGGCATCTAGGTCACAATTTATAACCAGTAAAGAATATAATTTCATCTAGATTCCAGAGCTTCTCTGTGTTTTTTATTTCCTATCTTGATGGAAACAATTAGCATATTTTTACATAGCCAAAGAATGAGTACAAAAATGACTTGTTTCCCAGTGTATGCAGCTGACTTCATGTACTTCTGACAACATTATCATGTTTTTGAATTATAAATTTTTCTCCTTCTGCAATTTGGGATCCAGTGGAGAGTAAAGGAGAATTTATCATCTTTGACTCTCCTCCTGATGCTACATTCATGGCCAAGTGCCTGACTCTGGGTGAGCCTCATCTTTGAAACTCTGATTCTTTGGAAGGCTTTTCCTAGTCTCTTACAATCATCATCAATCAAAAGTTACCATCTCACAGATTCTTTGCAGGCAGCTAGAATTTCCACAATTTTTTTCTTAAGTAGAACTCTTTGGATTCCAGGCATAATCAATATATTGTAAAGCTAGAGGCAGTCCCCTTTTGCTAAGATTATCGACAACAATTTCTTTTATTGCCATTCACAGAGGGAGACTTTCTTATTGAAATGTAACCAGCACCATAGTAGCCTTGGTTTTCTCAATGCTCCTAATGATTTCTTCAGAAGCCTTGAAGCACTCCTCCTTTAGGAAGGTTAGATCAAGCATAAGAGTTTGTTTAACATCTACTGCAATGGCCCCAGGCTCTCTGTGGGACATCTCAGATATTATGTGATGGATGCTTGCCCCTCCTGAAGCATCTCATCCAAACAAGCTATTCAAGTTTCAAACACTTCCTTTCCAGGAAACAAAACAGGACTTGACCATAATCTCGTTCAGGGACACTGAAGACTTGTCCTAGGGCTTCGGACTGGACTCCCATGATGTTAAGGAGCCCAAGGAGGCTGAACATGCCCATACTACCTCTCCCTCTACTTCAAGCACTATTGTCACATTCATCTGGGCACCACTCTGAAACCATTTTCTTAAAGAGCTTTGTGTCTGTTGAAGAAAGTTTTCTTAATTGCCTTCAGGCACACCCTTTAGGGAATTCAACAGGCTCTGTTTCCAGGAGCATGCTATATAATCCTTTTAAAGAACTGTTTTGGGAAACATAAAGTAAAAAAGCTAAGCCAGCTAGCACAAGGCCCTTGTACACACAGTAAAATAGACCCCTAAGTTGTCAGGTCCCTCTTGCCCAGCCCAGCTGTTGGAGAATAAGCACAACATTCCTAGAAGAGAAAGGGTGTCAAATAGACAAAGTTAGAATGACCTTAATCCTGGACATTCCAGGAGTAATCTCTAGCCAATGAAGGGTGGTTCCTCACTCTTCCTTAACCTTCAGAGGGAAAAGTCCAAATGGTATTTTTAAAAGTCTTTCAGAATTCCCCAACAAGACTGAGCCCCAGTTGCCCACAGTGGAAACCCACTCATTAGTATACTATTTATTGGCTTCTCTTTTCTCTCTCTCTCTCTCTCTCTCTCTCTCTCTCTCTCTCTCTCTCTCTCTCTCTCTGATGTTTCCTAAGGTAACTATCCAATAAACAAAAATCCTTATACCTGATTCTTGTCACAGGATTTACTTTTGGGGGAACCCAATTTAAGACAGTATCTGTGACTCCAACATAAAATTTCTGTGATTTCAATCTGCCAGTTGGACTTGATTTCTTTTTATTCAAAGAATATTTATTGAATGCCTACAAGACAATAGGCAATTTTATATTATCATGGGGGACTCTACACCCATGGTATTCTTAGCTTAGAAAGAGAAATAAGAGCTACATTAAAAAGAAAATTGTATTAGAACGTATAAAACAGGCTTAATAAAAGACTTATAAATGTGAGAGACAGAAAGGAGCTGAGGTCCAGGAGAGAAAGACTAAAGGAGGTGGCATGGGAACTGGATCTTGAAGGGCAAGAGACAGAGGCATCCAAAAGTCCTGAAAAAGTGCATTGTGGGCAGAAGGCATGATGAATGAGGATGCTGAGCCAGGAAAGCATAGGGTATATAGGAGAATAGTTCCATTTGTTCCAAGTACAAGTCATAATACGGACAAGTCGTGGAAGATAAAGGTGGAAAGGTAGGATATTATCATATCATTAATTCTCAACCAAAAGAGTTTATTAAGAAAGCAATGGCATGCCACTGAAAATATCTCTTAAAAATACCTTTATCTAATCTTCTATATGTCAGTTTGTTATCATTTCAGGTACACTTACACCACTGTCCATATCCCTCACTTTAAGCTCTTTGATTATTTTTTTCATAACATTATTATAATATGACGCTGGTTTTATTAATTTCTCTATTTATTTTTTTCTCCTTCAATGAAATGTAAGTTTCCAGTCAGCCTATTTAATAGTATATATTCAATGCTTTTTATGGCTCCTGTAAATAGTAGGTACTCAATTTAAGTTTTATTGAACAAATGAATGAATGAGTGATCCTGGTTCCCAATGGCTTTAATGCTTTACCTGATATTTCTCTGACAAAGGGCCCTTCACTTTGTCTTCTCCTAACACAATCAGTGCATTCAAACACATATCAAACTCACACTACCTAAGGTATCCCATGGTTTCCAGACTCACACAAACAAATTTGACTTACATTATTGTTATATATGATTTGAAAATATCACAAGAGATCCATCTGGTGGGCTCTACTGCTCTATTTAAGCAAACCTCAACAGAGAATTTGGCTGTTTACTCTCCTGGAATACCTGAAGCCCCAGACTTTAGTTAAGAGCACACCTGGTTCCATTCAGAGCTGGTCCTTCCACCTGCTGAGGTGTTCCTGCCACATCACAGGTTAACCCAGATGAATACAAGAAAGCAGAGTGGCAAGATTTTGTTCTATTTGGCACAAGCTTATGGTTTTTACAGCCAGGCCTCTGTCTCCATAAGTCTACACATCCCTTGGTTAGAAAATAAATCCTTATGTTTTGATGTTGAGCTTTGATGTGAGGCACCATTAAATTAATTAAACAAAGAGGCCATTAGACTGAGATGACTCTAATGCCACAGCAGCCTATATAAGCAACCAAAATCTCTATCTGAAATGTCTCAAGGCTATGGACTGAAAACCTAAGAACAACCAATCACAAATAGCCAAGTAGGCTTTGAGTTATAGCCAATCAAATAACCTCCCTTCTTTTGCTTCCAAGCCTTCCCGGTATATGTCTTTCCCATAGCTCCCATCAGCAGCGTACCCCTAAGCACTCTGGTTTGGCACTGCCTGATTTGAACTGATTTTTGCTTAAATAAACTCTTAACATTTTTATATGCTTCAGTTTCTCTTTTAACAACATTGGGTGTGTTACGGGAACTCAAGTCTCCCATCTCCATAACTAAGAAAGGAGTTGTGCCAACCCAGAAAAGCAACTTCCCAGAATTTACCAAAAAAGAAAGAAACTCTTGAGTAGGCAAGTGTTGTCTGTAAAAACCTGAGCCGAACATAGGTCATTCCTCCAGTCATGCAGCAATGGCCTAGGCACATTATTGCAACACTTGTGGGTAAGAGTGTGTAGAAACTGATAGCCCCACCAACCATTGGCTAGAGACACATCAAAAAAATAATCAGAGGGCCGGCCGAGTGGCTCAGTTGGTTAAGAGCTCACTCAAGAGTGTGAGCTGAGCTCTGAGCAACAGCAGTTCGATGCCAGCCCGAGCTGAGTTGCCGTTGAGCTGCCAACAGGTGGCAGGATGGCTCAGCTATAAATAAATAAATAAATAAATAAATAAATAAATAAATAAATAGTCAGAGCAGACAGAGGGAGGTGGTTCTTCTCTCTCCCTAGAACACAGAGTGACATGTGCTGGAAGTCAAAGAAAATCAGCACAGTTCACCACTAGCTGCTATTAGCAATAGCAATGATTATAATAGAGAGGGAAATTAAAAAATATATATATATCACAAGTCAAATTCAGGCAACAGGAAAGTTACTAGAGAAGAAAGGAGAAAGATAAGGTTTCAGCCTGAAATGCTGGATTTTGAATCATTTTGAAAGATGCCATTCTTTCAAACTTCCATTGTTTGTAAGCGTTTTTTTTAACTAGTACCATCCGTGTCTCTTTTTTTTTTCCTAGCCCAGACTCCCAAATGTTTGCCTGTTTACCCACTCTCCTCCTCTTCTTTTCATTTCTTTATTCCTTCCAGTCACCCCATACTTGTTAAAAATTATTTGCATATAGCATTCATAATAACTTCATATCCTAGCAAAGTGACTTGCATGGGGGGAGGCTTTCAATAAATATTCATTTAAGATGACTTTTCTCCCTCTCTTTTTACCACAGCTTCTCCTCCCCACCTCCCAAGCCCTGGAGCCATCGGTCTTTTTGTAAGTTGCAAAATGAATGAAGTGTAAGGATTTCACTTCGAGAAGAAACAGGAATCAGGACTTTTGTCACTGACTTTCATGAACTGGGCTTCCAAATTTTAAATGTGGTGCATAATTGACACTTTGATACTTTTAGGCTAGGGTGTATTCTCACACTCTCATGGAGAAAAAATACTTGCTGACACAATCAGGAAACAGATGGTGACAAAGATCTTATACTTTGGTGCCAATCAATATGTTTTACTTGCGACTACTAAAATCTCATTTGTGGGACCCAGGAACTTAAAGAATTTTTCTGTTCTTCTTGTTTTTGTTTTTTTTTCTTTCTTTCTTTCTATCCTTTAAAATCTATTTTTAAGAATCTCCAGGCCTTGAAAGTTTGACTTCATTTTTCCTCTTCAGTTTTATTAAAGCAATTCCAGGAGGATTCGGGCTTGTATCTGCCAGGAAAATAGCAAATTAAAGCCTTTCGCTCTTTACTGTCAGTGACAGAATAAGCCTCTTAACTCTTGCTCCCCACCACCCAAACACCACCTTGAGTACAGCCACTCTATCCTTGAAAAAATAACCTTCTGGACAATGGTACTGATATAATTGATAGAAGAGAGAAATATCTCCCCCTTCCCTTCACACCTGCTCATTTACATAATAGTGACTGCTTGCCAACTAAGCAAACAGAAGGAATGTTTCTAGAAAGTGTAGATGATAACCGTTTTATTCAGAATACAAAAAAAATTAATAATGAGTTGAAACTTCTCATTTGAGAAGAAAAAGTCAGATAATCATGTCCGCCCAGGAACTCTGACCTCAGACCAGCATCTTTTGAAGGACGAGGACAATGCCTAGTTTACCTCACCATCCCATGTGGGAATTGAACCAGCAACCTTGTTGTTAAAAGCACATGCTCTAACCAACTGAGCCATCCAGCTGCCCTAAACAAATATTTACTGAGTTGAATCTGTAACAGTTTATAAACTGGCAGATAGATGTCTACCAAGCGAACCCCCCCTTTGCTTATGCATCTTTAGTATATTTGATCTGCATTGACTTTTAGTTAGGATTGGGGGTGTCTTGAAATATGTAGGTGAGTGCACCTTTATGTATCCCCTAGCCTGGGCAGTTGTGGGAGCCTGATTTAATCAGGTATCTTCTGTTTCATCATGCTTTTCTCCCTCACGGCTTACATCAATCACTAATTTCTCTTGAACAACTTGAAAATACTTGTTGAGTATGAATTCCATGGAGGGTACAGATATACTGTATGCCAAGCACACATAGGATATATAACTGAACACTCGCAACAACCATGCAAGGGAGCCGAATTATTCTCATTTTACAGTGAGGAAGCAAAGATATTATCTAGTCCAACACCACACACAGATCGTGACATAGCTGAGGTGTAAACCTAAATCAGTCTAATTGTGTTTTGAGTCTGCACAAATCCTGTGCACCTACTTTTAGGATCATAAGAGATCATTACTTCTAATTCCTCAGTTACTCCTCCAGTAGCTCATCCAGCAAGATTTTGACTCTGATATGGATTTGGTTTTCATCCTTATCAGCAATCCTTCCTAGAAGTCCACAAAAATCTAATGTGTCCTGATCTAACTCTTCATATATTAGGCTTCCTGAAACAGCCTACAAACTCCTAACTGGTTACAATCTGAGCAAACATGCTTTTGTAGAAACACATGTATGGCATATACATCATGTAATTCCTCTGCTCAAAACCCTCCATTTAACCCTCATTTTGCTCAGAGTACAAAATCTTTGGTGTTCTAATGGCCTACAAGGCATCACAACACCTGCCCATCTCTGTTCCCTCTCTGGTGGTCCCTCCTGTTCTCTCCCTGGCTCATGTTCTCTTGCCACACTGCCCATCATGTATTCTAGTTTTGAACTCACATCAGAGCCTTTCCATGGGCCCTTTCCTCTGCCTGGTGCCTTCTTCCCTAGATTTGCAGACAGCTCCCTCCTTTACCTCCTTCAAGTTTTTGTTCAAAAGTCACCTTCTCAATGATATCTACCCTCCTTAAAAATTATAATCAAACACAGACAAAAATTTTCAATCCTCTTTATACTACTCAGCTTTTTTTTATCTTCTTCTTTTTTTTTTTTTGGTAACATTTATCACTTTCTAATAGACTTTAGATTTCAGTCATTGCTTAAGTTCATGATTGATTATCTATATCCCCTTACTAGAATATAAGTCCCACAAAGACAGAGGTTACTTTAAATTTTGTATGTGTATGTATCCCAAACACCTACAAAGAGTGTACACATAATAGGTGCTCAATAAATGAATGAGTAGGGATGTAAATATACATTGGTGAACTCTCAAACACCTGAGTTTCTCAGGAGTATCACACAGCATTAAGAATTATAAGAATTACCTGGTTTATGAATTTAGATTCAACCCACCCTACTTCATAATTTCTTTCAATCAATAAATCTGACAAGAGTACGCAGCAGTGGAGTGAAAAATCCAGCTGCACACATTTCTTTAGAAGGCCATCAGGTACAATGTACATTTTCTTTTTAATAGTAAAATGACATCTTTGAATCAGAGGCCTCCAAGTCCATTTTCACGGGGGGGGGGGGCGGGGGAATGTTCCCAGATAAGCTGAAAAGTGTGTACAGGTCAACATGAAAAGACTGGCCGGACTCTAGTTTGTGTTTTCGTGTGTCTCTCCCCAGTGACCTGTTCATTACTCAGCTTCCTGCTCGTCTTTCAGTCTGTGCTCTTCTCTAAGGTTAGCCCTCTATTTCTCCCACCTCAGGAGGAAAAGTCTTCCATCAAACATGTTGCTCTCGCTCAGAGTTCCATAAGCACTGCATCAGATTTATTGCCAGCTTCATCACTTATCAATAAACCCAGCTTACACACCTTGCTCTCTCTCTACAGCCGTCTCTGCAGACATTGGGAACTGAGGTTTACATAGACTCCTGACTTTATCTGGGCCCTGTGATGTACGCTATCATGACAACAAGGCCTTTTCTCTTTGTTCTGGGGAAACTTGAGCCATAATGTGCCAGCCTGGTGTTCACACGGATTGTGATAAAGAGCAGCACACTGAGAATTTTCTCTCACTCTCCTTTCTCTCATTTTTTTTCTCTCCTCTCTCTTTTAAAGAAACAGGTGTTGGCATGGATTAGAGAAAAATTACATCGCCTCAAAGAGAAGAAGAGAAATGGAAAGGAGGGGGAAAAAATATGGGAAAAAAAAAAAGTGGCAACCAGACCCAAATACATTTGCACCTATAAAGCTGTTCTAATGAAAGCCAAATTGATTTGACATTCAGTGGCAGTTTGAAGCCAAGAAAAGCAAAGCAGCCTACAAAAGGCCTAGCTCATTGTTTATGGAGTGTCATACTCTATCATCTGTGAGACCAATAACAGGGACGGGAAGGCCTTTTGAGGCAGGGTGTGTGCTGGGAAGGGCTGTGTGGATACCTCCAATGTCAGATCTGATAGATGGATTGAACACGGCTTCCTGAGCTGAGATGCTGTTTGTCAGATGAGGCGGATATTCTCTGCAGATTACACATTATCCAGCAAATTTGTGAAGTGTTAGCATTCTTTGTGGATGTGTGTAGTGCACAGGGAGGCACATATTGCATTGGTCGGGGCGGGAAAATCCTCATGAAAATATTAACCAATAAAAGAGACTATTGAATTATGTGTCATTCAAAGGGAACCATACACGTAATACTATAGAAGCATCATTATCATCACAAAAAGTATGGTTCCCTCATAGCGAACAATGTACATTGTAGGCGTGCACATGTACACAGTTGACAGAATGAAGAAAAATTACATTAAAACAAGAATTCTTTCCATTAACCTTATTTTTCAAGACAAAAGCTGTTTGGTCATTTCAATATTGTTAACCAGCCAGGGATTTACTGTTCTGTAGCTCACTGTTAAAAGTAGCTAGAAAAGAATATGAGGTGTTTATTAAACATCAGCAGATGACAAGGTGGATTAAATATGTTTCCCTAGAAATGAATGAAACGCTAGAGTGTTACAGTCTATGCATAGAGAAGAGTGTCCTCTCCTCCAGCCTGAAGCCCCATTTAAGCATTTCTTTGATATTATTGTAGATTCAGTATGAGATTCAGATATTAGTGTTTACTTTTGGACTCACAAAGGAGAGCTGATTTCATTGCAGGGTATTGCTAAGTGACACCAAATCCAAAATTTCAGCATCTTTCATCTCAATTTTCTAAAACATAGGGCTAGGATGAGAATTTGACCTTAAGTAATAGAGACATCATGGTGACTCTCCAGCACAGATTCTATAGCACCATAAAGTACTGTGTATATGAGACAAAGAGCAAAATGGTGTCCCAGGGAGCATAGTAACCAGAGCTCTAATCAATGTAAACATATACATCCTGAATATAAATTCCAAAAGAGAAATGGAAAGTATTATTGATACAAATAATAGCGCAAACTGGAATTTTACTATTCATGTTTATCTTGTACAGCTATGAGATCCTTACTTGGTATTCCTTGAAACTCGATGGGCCGTGATGCTTCTTTGCCCCTTATTGCAGATGGTCGGGTGAGGGCCTAAGGAATTACATGTGAAGAAAACCTGGAATCGCTTTCTAAACTCCCTGTCATTGAGTGACTGCATTCAGACAGTAGGTTACAGGCTTTTTAGAGCACCCTTATGGAGCATCAATACCTTATTCTGAACCAAAACAGACTTCCTTACCTGTGCCCTGTGCAGAATGCAAAAATGGAGGCGAGGGCAGTGCCAAGCTGGGACACAGTGTTTGACAAACAGTTTATCTTCCTCCCCACCCGCTCCACACCAATGCAGTTACCACAGGAATTAAATTCTACTAACAATTATTGTGCCTACTATGACTTGAGGATAGCGATACATAATTGAGTACGACGCTAGTCCTTACTCTCAGGAAGCTTATTGTAATCTACAGAGTATCAGACAAGGATAACTCTGATTCAGTTCAGATCTCAGCCCTCTCACCATCATCAGAGCTTATGCTATCTGGAGGCATACTGTATGCCCCATGAATAGAGAAACAAACATTTTCTACTAGAAATTTGATGGACTTGGGGCCTCAGAGAGTTTAAGTGGGCAGGTATGAAAGACAACTTTAAGCACAGCTACTTCTGCCTATGGATATGTGGCCAAAAAAAAAAAAATAGGGGTTCAAAATAATGTTATAGCTGATTATATGGAGGTTGTTATCAAAATGCTTTCACATAGGTGATTTACTCTGAAAATGTCAAAGAAATTGGTTATTTGATAGAACATTAGAATTTGGATATGATGGATGAATTATAGCTATACTCAACTGTCATAGACTAAATGTGTTCCCCCAAAATTTGTATGTTGAAACCTACATAACCCCCAATATGATGGTATTAGAATGTGGTGTCTTTGGGAGGTAATTAGGATTAGATGAAGTCGTGAGGGTGGAGTCCTCATGGTGGGGCTAGTGTCCTCATAAGAGTCACCAGAGAACTTGCTTCCTTCCCTATTCTCTACCATGTGTAAGACACAGTGAGAAGCCACATTCTGTAACCAGGAAAAGGGCCCTCACTACAACGCAACCACTGGGGTACCTGATCTCAGACTTCCTGCCCCCAGGACTGTGAGAAATAAATGATTGTTGTTTATAAACCACTCAGTGTGTGTTAGTTTATGGCAGCAGCCTGAACAGAATAAGATACCAGCTTAAGAGAAAGATCCATCATTATTAGTAGACTCCACATAGAGGTCATGAAAAAGATGAAGATCTTCAGGAAGTACCCTGCTTCTCTTAGGATTTGTGCCTATTTATATTTGGGATATACTATCTATGAGTAGGAATAACAATACAAAAATTATTTGATTGCTTCTATATGTAGGTATTCAATGGCTTTTTAAACCATTTTAAGGATAATCTGGGTCAAACTAGTCAGTCTATGTGTTTATAAAGCACAGCAATTAATACATTTTCACTTCTGAGTCTATCATATAAACTGATCCCGGCTGTTGTTTAAGCTAAAATAGCTCAGAAGTTTTCTGCCGTCACTTGATAATTAAGAGCAACCTGTCTGGGTTCAAATATTTCCTCCACCACTTACTAGCTAGGCAACCTAACAAAATTTAATTAGCCCTCCTCTGCCTCAATTTTTCATCTGTAGAGTGAGAATAATAAAGAAGGTATTGTAAAGATTAAACAAGAATAAGCACTTGCAAAAGGTACTCAACGCATTAAACTAACAATGCTAGCAATACGTTTTAACTTAAGAAATAATTCCAACAACATTAAAACAATTTACTAATTGTTTTACTAAATTTATTGTGAAATATTTATTTTTCAGTTTTGGAATGTCTATTTCTTTAGTGTTGGTGGTAATATGAGTTAGGGAAAGATAAAGAATGGGATAGAAAGTTTACTGATCATTTCTACTAATTCAATAATATTCCTTTTATATGTGCTGGATTGCTTGTACTTAACATCATATTCTTCTACCTACATGTGTTTTTGTTGGCACATGAATATGAGTATGTAGCTCTCCATATTGGTCAAATCAATAGTCTGTTTTCTGGTGTGAGGTTTTTATCAATTCTTTGTGGGGTTTCTCATTATATAAGCTGTCACTGCTTTTCCTCAGAGGCCATAGATGGCTTTCCATAAAGTTAGCCACTTTGTCCTTGGTTGAATTATCATAAAACCTAGCATCAAATAAAAATGTATGATGCTCTATTTCAGAATCAAAACCCATGGAGAAAAATTCATGTTTCTTTCCTCAACTTTGTTTAAACTGCCAATGGGCCTAAATACAACAATAATAACTAACCAGGCTCCAGGGAATAGGCATTATCACCATCTCTATGTCACAGATGAGGAGGGAGGAGGTTAAAACAGAAAGGAAGGATCGTACAGCTATTACGTGGCCAAGACAAGATTAACTCCAGTCCGTCATGCCATCAACCCCAACTGCGCTGCATCCTGTATTGTACTGTCACCTCACAGGGATCACAGCCCTAAGTGGCTGAACTCTAAATGGGCATCTTCTAGCAAAAACAAGGTGGTTGCTCTTTCAGACTCAATGATTCATGATTATAATTTGTAGCATGTGCAACTCCAACAAGTTCAAGTTTCACAGATGGAAAGAAAATAGGGCATGGAAACATTTTCTTTTACACATTTCACTGTAGATTATACAGTGGTTGAACCTATATTTTTGGTTATCATGAAGTTTAGATGAAATGCTTTTATACTCACTAAACATCCAGTTAATGATTTAAAAAAATATGATAAAATAGAGAAAAATATTCATTGAAGACCACTGGCCTAACCGGAAATCTGACTTTCCATTTTAAAACTTAGCTATACATGTTTAATATGGGTATTTTATGCAGTTCACATGATTATGTTTAACAGTGTTATCGTGTTTGTAAGTAACATTACTAAGTGTTTGGCAAAGCTATTTTGCCATCATTTCTTCCCCCATCTCCTTCTCAATTAGTTTGCACAGAATGCTATGCTAATAGCATGTGAAATAATAGCAGACACCTGAGTTCTATATTGATTCACAAGCCTGGTGCTCTAGAAGAGACAGCTCAGTGCGGGGTCTCAACGGCTGAAAGTATGATGCCCCTTCCCAATAGCAACAGAGAAGTCCTGTTTGGCAAGCCAGAACAGGTCTATTATTTCTGACTGCCACAGTGAAACTTATGATATTTAAATCTCAAATATTTGAAACTTTAGTTCTTAGGCAAATAAGCTTGGATCACAGCTCATAACTCTGAAACAACAAAAAATGTCTGTGATTAAACAAAATCCATCATCATACCTTATGCCTGAGGGAAAATTCTCAGGCTCTCGCTCAGAACATATTTACACTTGCTTTTTCTATTGTTCAAAAGAGATGGTTGGTGGGTGTTTTTGTTTGTTTGGTTTTTGTTTGTTTTTTTCAATGTCCAGTCCCACAGCAAATTAGATGCAACAAATTAATGGATGAAGATTTCTATTTGCAGATACATTGAGAATACAAGAATGTGTTGACTGGTAGTCTGATAGCAAGAGGAAATGTGGACAAATATAAAAACTGATATAATTTGAACCATATTCCCACATGGGGCCATTTAGTGTTAGGGCAAGCAACCACTCCTGAATCAACCCCCCACAATATTGTGTGAATCATTAATATATTACAGAAAACTGCAACTATCATCCTTGTTGATTACCTTGTGTTAGTAGTATGTCACAAAAATTATGTTTAGTATATTCTGTATAAGAAGGCAATACATTTCTTTTTTTTTTTTTTTTTTATAAATTTTAAGTCATAATTTTTTTTTTTTTTTTTTTTTTTTTTTTTTTTTTTTTTTTGAGGGCAGTGTCCCTGGCCCTCATATGTGGGACCCGAACCAGGGCCGCTGGCTTCCCAAGCCAGCGCTTAACCACTGTGCCACTCGTCCGGCCCGGCAATACATTTCTAATATATTAAGAAATATTTCCATATGAAATTCTTCAAATTTTGTCTTAGCTTTGAAATTTGAAGGATAAACACTAAAATAACCAAAGTACTCAAACACAAAAAAATTATACTTTCCCTGAAGGCTCTATTCTGCTGTGGTTTTATTAAATATAATTGTTTTTGAAGAATAATACTGGTATGTCTGAACTGGTTGGTGCCTTTAACAGCTCCCCCTCAACCCACAAACCAAGCCCAGGGTTTCCTATAAGCGCAGTTCCAATATGTCTTCCAAAAAATATCTCTAAGCTCCATTTCCTCCCCACCCTTCCAAATCTACTGCTTCTGCCGTGAAGTGTCCAGCCACTACTCTGCTGCTTTGTACCTCCTTTGTGTTTCAATTGCCCATTTACTTTAGTTCCCATCTTGGTGTTAGCCCTGGATGTAATTCCGATACCCCGTAGCTCCACGCCCTAGAGTAGCACTGTCTATGAGAAATATAAGGTGAGCCACATATGCAATTTCCAATTTTCTAGTGGTTACATTTAAAAAGTGAAAAGTAAGACAAACAATCCGTCTCGTAATATATTATATTTAGCTGCTGAAAACAATCAGTACGCTGAAAACAATCATTATAAAATATGAATAAAATTATTTATACTCTTTTTTATACTAAGTGTGAAATCATGTGTGTATTTTACACTGAAAGCGTATCTCATTTGGGACTAGCTACATTTCTAGTGCTCAGTGGCCACACGTGATTAGTGGCCACTATATTTGGACAGTGCAGTCCTAGAGCACCTGGGCCACAATCACCCCAACTCACAGAACCCCTGCCCGGCTGGACCCTTCAGATTCCCTGATGATCTCTGAGGATGGCTCGTGCAGTATGCCTCATTATTCGTTGGAGGTTTTGTGCATGCACTGCTATGTACCTAATAATAATATCATTTTAGACAATTGTCATTCATATCTTTTATACCAAACCACTTTTAAATCATTCTTTTTCTCCCAGTTGGCACCCACATCAACCACATAAGGCAGATAAGGCAGGCATCAATATCCCCATTTTATAGATATGGAAGTGGAATCTCAGAGCATTTTAGTGATTTATTTAAGGTTGTGCAACAAAGATAATAATTCAACAGGAACTTTGATTTCTTCTTTACAACTCTTTCTATGATCCCTTATTACTCCTTAAAATAATTATAGGATGAATCTACTTATTGATTCTTGGATGCAAATCCCTCAAATAATGCAGACATCTGGTCAGCAGTAGCATAATTCACTCTTTTGAGAAATGATAGCAAATATATATTGAAACATACACAGTCAACCTATAGACATCAAGGATAATAGAAGAAGATCTGTGTGAAATATGTGGGAAAGAGGTTTTCTCTTCACATATAAGCAGAACTAACACTTGGGCAGTGATTAAATCACACTGAGAAACCTCAAAGACACATAAAAAGAGAAATTCTTTAGGGGAGGTTGCTTTTTGTTTATTTTTTAGAAATGAAGTGATCTAAAAAAGAGAAGACAAGCTCATTCAGTTATAGCTTTCATATAATTACCATAAACTCTAATGCAAATTAGACTGTAGATCTGCTCAATGTACATTTCTGTGCTTGCCAAATTATATTTGGCAGTGTGGTCAAGCAAGAACAGATGCACACTGGGCCGAGTTTTCTTGAGCTGTTCAATAATTAGGAGGACCATGTATTATAATAAACCACATCCCCTTGGCTAAGATTTGGATGCAAATTGCACACTAATTCACTTCCAAGTTTTTTGGAAGCTAACCAAAAGAGAAGAAAATCAGGGAAATATATTGTTTACTTCAGGAAATTTGTTTAAAACTAAATATGGCTCATTTATAAGAGGCGTTGGGGAACTCCATAAGAAATGTAACAATAGCTGTTTTCAGGTTCCATTTGGCAGGGATAAGGAATTGCTAACAGCCTCCTTTGAAGAACTTTCCTGTGTTATATGCAAGTTCTAACCATCTCCTTATGAATGCATTGGGAGAAACCTAAGTGGAAGACAAGCAGCAGCTTCTCATATCTGTAAATGATCACATTGCTCAAATGGAGGGTGAAATCAGTTCAGTGAGTGAGACTTTGTCAACATTTTCTGCAACTGACAGGTAGTAGGCTGTCCCTTATAGAAGTAGGTGGGTTGAAATTCTTTTTTCTGCAAAGCCAAATCATTCATTCTAATAATAAACGCCTTCGTATTATTTCAACTGGTATTTCTTAGTACTCCAACAATGGCAAACACTATCTAGAATGGGGTATTTAAAACATTTAAAAAAAAAAAAGGGCAAGACCTAAAAGACTTATGCCACATTCACTGCATATCCTTATATGCTTATCAGCTTGCAGGGAGAAGAAACAAGTGCCTTCCAGTCACCCCTATTCTTAGATGAAGTTGCATCTAATTGTGTTAAGGAGACCCTGCAAGTTTGTTTCCACTCTCTTTTTCCAAATTCCATTTTTTGACTATTTGCTTGAGTTCAATATTAACTCAGTCACTGACCCAATAGTATGTCAACCATGGTAGACAGAGATACACTGCTTGGATCCCTTCCAGCTAAGACTTGCTGCCCATCTGTGGGGAGTGATGTCAGCAGACACCCTCCAGCTATCAGCACTTTAGGATCTGCCTCAGCTGTAGAGAGCCAGTTCACCTGAGGTCATGCCCATTAGGGGTGGCCCACATCTGATGATGAAGGAAAGCCATGGGTACTGCTCAGAGTGACTCTGAAAAAGCAATTGTCATCATCTGCATCCAGAAAACCCAGTCTACAGCCAAACTTTTATCAGTGACCTTCCACCCAACCTGGATCTATAGCATGAATGCTAGCTCTGGATCACATCTTCCAATTGAATCAGACACTCCAGCCTTTTTCCTTGGCATTCCCTTTCAGAATTCACAGTTAGTCATGCCTTTCAGAAGCATCCCCAGTGCTTTTTGACTTGGTCCAATCAGTCATTTCAGAAGCATCCCCAGTGCTTTCTGATCTGGTCCAATCTTTCATTTGATATTTGAGATAATTGTAGGTTTGCATGCAGTTTCAAAAATAATACAGAGAGATACCAAATGCCCTTCAGCCAGTTTCATGCAATAGTAACATCTTGTACAACTATAATACAGCATCACGACCAGGAAATTAACATGGATACAATCCACTGATTTTATTCAGATTTCACTGGTTTTACACGTACTCATTTGTGTCTGTGTGCTTTTAATTCTATACAATTTTGTCACATGTGTAGATGGGTGTGACCATGACAACAGTTCAGATACAAAACAGTCCCGTCACAAGGATCCCTGGTGCTAGCCTCTATGACCACAGCAATGAACTTCCCAACTCCCATTCCTAACCCCTGGAAACCATTAATCTGTTCTCCATCTCTATAATTCTGTCATTTCAAGACTGTTATATAAATGAAATCATACAGCATATAACCATTTAAGAGTGGCTTTTTTTCACTTAATATAATTCCCTTGAAATCCATCCAAGAGATATATTAATAGTTCTCCCCTTTTTATTGCTGAGTAGTGGTCCATAGGACATCCATACCACAGTTTATTTAACCATTCATTCATTGATGGACATTTGGGTTATTTCCTGTTCTGGATTATTAGGATAAAGCTGCTTTGAATCTACACATACAGATTTTTGTGTGGATGTACATTTTCATCTTTCTGGGATAAATGCCCAAGAGTGCATTTGCTGGGTCATATGGTGAGCACATGTTTAGCTTTGTAAGAAATTGCCACACTCTTTATCAGAGTGGCTGTACCATTTTAAATTTGCATCAACAATGTATGAGTGGACCAGTTTTCCTACACTATCACCACTATTTAGTGTTATTATTTTTTATTATAGCCATTTTGATAGGTATGTGTGATGTCACACTATGGTTTTAATTTGCCCTTCCCTAAATAGCTAATGATGTTAAACACCTTTTCATGCATTTATTTGCCAATCTGTTTATCCTCCTCAGTGATATGTCTGCTTATGTCGTTTGCCCATTTTCTAGTGGAATTACTTGCTTTATTACAGTTGGGTTTTGAAAGTTCTTTATAAATTCCAGATATAAGTTCTTTGTCAAGTACATGGTTTGCAAACACTTTCTCCTAGTCTGTAGTTTTGTCTTTTTATGCTCTAAACAGAGTCTTTGGCAAAACAAAAGTTTTAAATTATGATAAGGTCCAATTTATCAATTTTTCCTTTTATGGATTGTACTTTTGGTGTTAAGTCTAAGAAACCATTTTTTTTTTGAGGGCAGTGTCACTGGCCCTCTTATTTGGGACCGAACCGGGGCCGCTGGCTTCCAAAGCCAGCGCTTAACCACCGCGCCACTCGGCCAGCCCTAAGTAACCATTTTTATTATGACTTTTTATTTTGAATTTTTAATGAGAATTTTATTTCTTAGAAGGAAATATGTGCACATGGTGAAAATAAAATTTTAAGCATTCTAGGAAGGTATAAAATCAACACTGTATGTATTTTCAAAGAGCAGCTACAAATTGTTTTTAAAATCAAACAGCAACAAGCTTTACAAACTGCAAAACATTAGAAAAGACTAATGGATTTATGATAGTGACTATAATCAAGTATTTTATTAGAGAGAATACTTGCAGATGATCTATTTCTTTCCAATTCAATAAGATTTATGGTTAACTTATGAAAGAGAATACTGTATAACTATTGCACTGTGTTGTACACCTGAAACTAATTAAAAAAATAATTAAAAAAATAAAAAATTTAAAAAAAACAAAAAAATAAAAGAAATCCATATTTGCAAAAAAAAAAAAAAAAGAAAGAGAATACCTACGTTGCATTCAATTTATTTATTTGTTCAATCAAATTTTGAACGAATATTGCATGCTTGCCATAAACTGTCACTCACTTTCATTAAAAATCCTAGTGATGCAGTTCACACTGATTGTTAAACCAGTGGTATTTCTTCTACATGGTACTGCAGGTGCAGGTACCCCAGAAAATGTAAAGTTATAAACTTTCAGTTTTGTTCCAAATCAGTTTTTAATTTGTTCAAAATAAATGAATGATATGTGTTTTATAGTGGAAAAAGTTCAGTAGTAGGTGTCAAATGATAGTATATAAATTATTTTTCTCATAAATTATTCTAAGTGCTTAATGAACTGTTAAAATGTAAAAGTTCTTATCAGCACCAAACAATTTAGTTGAGGCAAAGTTGAGAAGATATGATGGCTTCCAGAAAGGCCTAAAAATGCTAATCAGACAATGGAATGGAATATAAAATTGAGTACAGATGAACATAAAGTACTACACATTGGCAGGAATTTTAAATTATTTGTAGACACATATGGGTTCTAGTTGTATAACCCAAGAACAAATAGAGACATCATTATGAACATATTGATAAAACCATAATTTATTTTTTAAAGTAAGGCTATTGAATTCAAATTAGTATTCTTACCTACCAAACACTACCTACATTCATCAAGATTCAATGACATTAAACGTATTATTTAAAACAGGTAAATTAATGTCATTAAATAGATTTAGTAATATACTTTCTAGTAATCTCAAACTTTTTCAAATAAATTCATTTCAAAAGAAAAAGAAGAAAAGGAGCATCTACAAGTGACTTGGACAAAAATATGTAAATCTAGCAACTGTGGAGTAGATACATTTAACCATATAGCCTAGGAAAACATAGAAATCTAATCTAGTCCACAGAGAGATGAGAGATATGGAAATAAAGTATTGCCTGGGTTGCTAAAGCTTATAAATTCCTTATTCCTAAATTCTGTTTGTATTCTTGCCCTTGAGTTTTATGATATGTCCTTGTATCTTTATAATAAATTACTTCTTTTTCTCATTTTAAACATATAGCCAGCCATGACAAAATAGTAGTTATTAGGTTTACCCTGCATTCTTAAATAACTAGAAAGTCAGATGAAAAAGATGGAATGAAATAGACATCGAACAATAGAAAGCACTGGGCGGTGATCCCTGAGAGAGTAGAAACAAATGGTTTGATCCCTACAAGTGTCTGAGCTCACTGCTTGAAGAGATTTTCTAGACCACAATACCAAAACAGGCAAAAATTCAGAGTTTGGGGAGGCGAGAGTGACTATAATTTCAACAGCAAAGTACCAAAGAGGGAAGAGGTTGCTACTAAGAGAAAAAAAAAATGCAGAATTGCTGCAGAAAGATTCCGTTTGAGTTTTTAGCTTGGTATACTGGTCTGCACATCAGAGTTGGGCCAAGAAACGAACCATCAGAAAGAAAGAGGCAAGTCAATCCTTGAAGGCTAAATTGGTGCATAAATAGGTTTTATTCTTACCTGCCAAAGTAGGAAAACTTTCAAAATATGAGACATGGAGTAGAGTCCTTAGAAGTGTATCACCTCTATAATGACAGAAAATTAGCCTAAACTAAAGGATGTCCAAACACTTGCTAACAAATAATGGAAGGAATCCTCAAAGGATAAAATTTATCCAAGTAACTTAACTTTATCCCAGAACCAAGTTCTCAAATATGTAAAGTATTACCCCCGCAAGTAATCCAGAAAACAACCACTTAAAATTCATACTGCTAGCATACAATAAAAATTACCAAGTATGAAAGAAAATAGGACCCAAAACCAAAGCAAATATAAATTATGAGAAACATTACATGGAGAATAGAATTACATGGAGAATAGAATTAGTAAAAAAATAAATAAATATATTCCATATATTAAAGAAGGTATAAAAAAGTGTAAACACACTGAGAGAAGTGGAACAAAAAAATTAAAAGAAAAAAATCAAAACCTGAGCTTCTAGGTATATGAAATAAAAATTGCATCAAAAAATGTTAAGAACAGAATATGCTTTACAGAAGAAAAAGTCAGTGAATTTATAAACATAGCAATATAAACTACACAAAATGAAACACACAGAGAATTTTTTAAAGGCATTTTGAAAAAATAACAAGCCTAAGAAAAGGATAATTGAAACCTCAGAAAGCTAGGGGGACAAAAATTATTTGAAGTAATAATTGCTGAAAATATTCCAAATTTGATTTTTCAAAAATCCACAAATCCAAGAAGTTCAGCAAAACTCAAGCAGAAGAAACAAAAAGAAAACTACACAGAGGCATCTCATAATCAAATTAATGTAACCTGGGGGTGGGGTTGGGTGGGGAGGAAGAATCTTAAAAGCAGACATGGTGGAAAAAAGACGCATATACATAAGAAAAAAATGTAGTAGACTTATGATAAACCTGCAAGGCCGGGTTTTCTAAAAGTGGAACAACATCTTCAAAGTGCAATAAGAAAATAGCTGTCAACCTGAAATTCTATGTCAACCCAGAAGTCTATACCCAGAAAAAAATACTTTTTAAAATGAGGATGAAATATAGACTTATTCGACTTATAAAAGATAAGAGAATTAATGCCATGCAAACTAGAATTACAAAAAAAAGACTAAAGGAAGTTTTTCAAGCAGAAGGAAAATAAACCTAGATGGAAATGTAGATCTACACAAAGAAATGAAGATCATAATAAAAGTAAGTATATGACAAAAATACAAAAGACACTTTTACATTGTTTATTACAAAAATAGCACGAAGGCTGGAAGGGGCAAAATGGAAATAATATGGTTTTATGTTTCTTACATCATATGCAAAATATTATATTGTTTGAAGACAAACTGATAAATTAAACATATATAATATAAACTCTATACCAACCATTTAGAAAATAAAATAAAGAATTATAGCTAACATGCTAATAATGTAGATAAAATATAATTTATCTAACTAACTAAATTTAAATAACTAACCTAACAAAGAGCAGAAGCGACAAATAAAGCCTAAACAGCAAAATGACATATTTAACCTGACTATATTAATACTCATACAACACTGTGGTTCAGTGATGGAAATCATTGTTTGACTGTGGTGATGGTTTCATGGGACCATATATAAGACAAAAAATGATCAAGTTGTATAATTTAAGCTGATCAAGTTGTATAATTTAAATATGTAAAGTTTATTGTGCTCCAATTATACCTCCATAAATTTGTAAAATAAATAACTGAAGAAGATAGAAAAAGAAAGAAAATAATGCAGTTTAAGATAGTAATCAAATATGTGAAGTACTTATAAATTTCCAAATATTCCAAGTAAACAGCATCCATTGTTAAATTACATGGAAAATAAACAATGTCAAACTATATTCTGTGAAAGAAACCCCCTGGACATATTAAGATATAGATATGTTAAAAGTAAAAGGATGCCAAGAAGATATACCATAAAAACCTACTCAAAAGAAAGCAGAAGTGGCTATACTAATATTAGACAAAGTAGACCTCAGGACAATAAATACTACCAGAGATAGAGTGGGTAGATTTATAAAGATAACAGGGTTGATTTTTCAAGAGGCATTAATTATCCTAAATGTGTTTGTACTTAATATCAGAAATTCAAAGCCTGATAAAACTAAAGGCAGAATTAGACAAATCCATAATTAGTTAGAGATTTCAAGATCCCATTCTCACTGATTGATAAACAATCTAAGGAAAATATCAGTGGAGCTATATAAGCTATATATGACTTGAAAAAAAATATCAACCAACTCCAGCAAGTATATATTTATAGAGTACTCCCAAGCAATCGTAAAATGCCTATTCCTTTCAAGTATATATGAATCATTTAGGAAGGTAGGCCATTTTGGACCTTAACACAAGACTCAACAAAATGTAAAAAAACTGGAAACATACACAGTATATTCTCTGATCACACTAATTTAAATTAGAAATTACCTTTTAAAAATGATACCTAGAAAAACCTCAAATATTTTAAGTTAAATGACAAATAAGTAAGTAACTTCTAGGTCACAGAAAAATTATAGAGTTAATTAGAAACTAGTTTTAACTATATGAAAAATGGAAATACAATACAAAAATATTTACGAAATGCAGATAAAGCAGCGCTTAAAGAAAAGTTTATAGCATTAAATATTTATGTTAGGAGAAAAAAAGGGGGGGAGGGAAGATATCCAATCATCATCTAAGCTTCCATCTTAAGAAATTAGAAAAAGAAGAGAAAATCAAACTGAAATAAGCAGAAGAAAAGATATAATAAAGATCAGAGTAGAGGGCAATAAAATATGAAACAGGAAAACGTTAGAGAAACTCGAGGAAATCAAAAGCTGCTTCTTTAAAAAGAACAATAAAATTGGTAAACCTTTAGTCACACTAATCATGAGAAAAAAAACGACGCAAATTGCCAATATCATGAATGAAAAGCAGGAAATCACTACTGATTCTGTAGACACTAAAAGACTAATAAAGTAATTACCCAAACAACTATATGCCAAATAATTAAGATAACTAAGATAAAATGAGCAATTTCCTTGAATGACTTGAACTACTAAAACTACTCAAGTAGAAATAGATAAGCTAAGTGTTCCATATCTATTAGATAAATTGAATTTGTAACTTTACAATATTCTACAAAGAAAACTTCAAGCTCAAACAACTTCACTGGTGAATTTACAAATCATTTAATGAGGAAATAAAGCCAATTCTATAGACATTCTTCCCAAAAGTAGAAGTGAGTTCTCTCTAATTCAAATAACAAGGCCATCATTACCTTGATACAAAAGCCAGAAAGATAAATTATAAGAATGTCTATCCTTACCACTTGTATTTAGTATTATACTGGAGAACCTAGCCAGGACAATCAGGCAAGAAAAATAAATAAGAGGCATACAAATTGAAAAAGAAGTAAAATTGTCTATATTTGCAGACATCATGATTATCGTTATTGAAAACCCTCAGGAATCTACAAAATAGCTATGGGTCTAATAAGTGAGTGTTGCAATGCCATAAGATACAAAGCAAAATCAATGAATAGTATTCCTGTATACCAGCAAATTGTATTGATCAATTGCATTTCTATATACTAGCATTGAGCAACCAGAATCTGAAATCACAAAAATACAGTTAGGGGAGTTCCTTAAAAAAGTCAACATTTGTATACCATACAACTAAGCCAGTCCACTTCTAGGTATTTACCCAAGAGAAACAAAGGCACATGTCCACACAGAGATGCATAAATAAATGTTCATCACAGCTTCCTTTGTTATCGCCATAAACTCAAAACAACACAATGTCCATCAGTGGGTGATGAGAGAAACAAATCCTGGTGTATCCATACAATGGAATACTACTCAGCAATAAAATGAAATAAATTGTTTGTACATGTAACAACATGAATGAATCCTGAAATCATTATGTTTTGTGAAAGAAGCCAAAAGAGAGTAATATTAGATAATTCAATTTGCATAAAATTCTAGAGCATACAAACTAATCTATAATGACAGCGTGATTTTCTGGGGCTAGTGATGGAAGAGGGGATCAACTTCAAGGGGCATGAGGAAATTTTGAAGGGTGATGAAAATATTCTTTGTTTTGATTGCAATGAGTATAAGTATATAAGTTATAAGTATATAAGTTAAAATTGATCAAATTTTACATATGTGCAGTTTCTTGTACATCAATTATACCTTAATAAATGCGTGAAAATCATAAATAACTGGAAAAAGTAGAAAAACAAAGAAAATAATCCAATTTATAATAGCATTTAAAATATAAAATATATAAGGGATAAATTTAAAATAGGAGACTTTTATACTGAAAACTATAAAATATTATTAAAAGTATAACATATGCCTTAAACAAATATGCATATACTATGTTTATGTATGTATTGAAAGAATCAATTGTTAAATGTCAATTCACCCAGGGCCGGCTGAGTGGCGCTGTGGTTAAGCGCTGGCTTGGGAAGCCAGTGGCCCCGGTTCGGTCCCACATGTGAGGGCCAGTGACACTGCCCTCAAAAAAAAAAAAAAAAAATGTCAATTCACACAAATGTATATGGAAATGCAAAGGCCTTCAGTATTCAAAACTATTTTGAAAGTAAAGAATAAAGTTGGATGACTTATACTACCTGATTTTAAGACTTATAATAAAACTACAGTAATCAAGATACTGGTATAAAAATATACAGATCAATGGAACTGAATAGAAGTCCAGAAATACACTCACATATATATAGTTTGTTGATATTTGATAAAGGTGCCTAAACAATTCAATATAGAAAATTGTTTTCCAATGTGCTAAGACCATTGAGACCTTACAACTTTAGACCTTTACCTCTATATACAAAAATTAACATGGAAATGGAGCTTGGACCCAAATTTAAAAGCTAAAACTATAAGGCTTTTACAGGAAAACATACAGGAAAATTTTAGTCTCGTTAAATCAGGCAAGATTTTCTAAAAAAAAGGACTCAAAACTTACAGACTACAAAAAAATTGATAAATTATACTTCATCAAAATTAAATTTTTCTTCTTCAAAAGACAGTGTTAAAAAAAATGTAATAGCAAGCTTATATCTTACTACAAACCTACAAAATCAGTATCTCCAGGGATGGGGTTCCCCATGTCATTTTGAACTATGCCTAATGAGAATTACTGCCTTAAGTTCCCAAAAATAAAAACTTGAGAATTTCATTAGACCATAGTTTGGAATTTCATTATACCTGTATGGAAGCGACAGGACCAAAGAAGCACCACATGGAGAAGTAGAAGATATATATTTACTAAAGAAAATTAGACCTAGAGAAGAGAAGGTTAAGGGGTCAATATTGTTCTGCAAGTGTGTGAATGATCTCTATGCAGTGATCTGGATACAGATGCAGGAAATTTAAGAAATGTAAATTAAAATATGAGAAATTTAGGCTAAAAGTAAAAATTAGTTCTGAATAGTCATCTTCCAAACAAGGTCCTGGAATCTTCTCTCTGTTTCTTAAGTAATCACTCAATAGGTAAAATAATCCCAACCACAAGAAGAAACTCTAGGGATATGAATTTCTTTCCTAAGGGATTAGACTCAAGGGGGCCACTCGGTGAAGATGACAATTATGACATCAAAGTCCATTTGGCAAGAAGAGCCCATTCACAAATTGTGTCAAAAAAAAAAAATCCCTACCCAAACACAATCCATATACTCTGTGCTCTTGCTAAGTTGTACAGTGTCAACGTAATATTGAAAAACTACAATGCAATTGTTTCCTCTTTGTTGCAAAGAGTAGTGTGCTAAGAAGGGGGACGAAGAAACATTTTTAAACTGTTTAAATTTTTGTGTATCAGAAACAAGATTCTTCCAGGTTCAAGAGTATGTCCCATGTCTGTCGGCTCTGATTGAATAACGGGTTTCAGACATAGGACAAAATCTAGATAATAATCAACCCCCAAAACCAGTATATAGCAATGATGAAATAGCTAAAGGTTTTATATGTATTGTATATCCTGATTTTCCCCCAACTGAAAGTTGGAAATCAGGGTGTATGCATCTGAAGGAATATCACAAAGCAGATATTTAAAAACAACTGTTTTATTATTACAAAAGTAATGCATGTTCATTTCAGAAAATAGTTAAACACACACAAGAAAATTGATTCATAGTTCTACCACCTAGAAGTAATTATGAGTACTGTACAATTAATATTTGGGTACTGACCATCTATCTACATGCGGACACATCCATAGCACCAAAATGGATGCAAGCAGTACATATTGTTTGGAATCTTGAGAATTTTATACCCCTTTAATATATGGTTGCCTCTGCTATTCCAGCTATTAATATTAAGTGGGATGAGCCTCAGTAAGCCTTGATTAAACATGTGGTCCCAAAGAAATACAAGAGGAGATTCCTAGCCAAAAAGAGTTCACTTCTATCAAACCTTTTTGTAGAGCATCTGGTAACCTGATTTATCCATTAATAATTACAACAACTATATTTAATTGTGTCTCCTTTTGGTTGTCACCTTGCATTCTATACATGGACACACCATTTTTAATGGAAATGTCTTACTTTTGCTTTATCCTCAGCTCTCTTCATTGGAAACTATAATTTCCCACATAGTTGCAAAATGGATATTAATTATCAGTAGAGATCAAAGTATCAAAAGCTTACAGTCCTTACCCAAATTATTCGGATTCCTTCTCTACTTTTTTAATGAGATTTTATTCCTACACTGTAGCAATAACAAGCTTGTATTAAAAAAAAATACTACACCAACAGGAACTAGCATTGTTGCTCATTCTTGCTGTCTTTTTTCCATGACCACAGGGAGCCAAATGAATAATTATTGGATTTGTCAATTGGAAATGTTGCCAATGTGGAATTGGAAAGAGAAAACAGCCAAGCTTCTTAAGTAGAAGACAGAGTGCAAATCCTCGAATTAGCTCTAATAATGAAGGCAGCTTGTACAGGGCTTCCATGACAGGATAAACTCATCTGTCCCTAGCATAGAACCCATATCAATTACCATGGGCCTGAGGAGGCTGAAGCACTCAACAAAGAGAATACAAATCCGGAAGCTGGTGGTCCAGACAGAGCCCGACTCTGGTCAAAGGCAGCCTCTCCAAGTAGCATCTTTCAGCCAACTGGTTCTGAATACGTCTAAATTCCAACAGGGGGTTAACTTAAGGAGGATTTGATTTTATTTCTGAATTAATGCTTGTAAAATCTGCGTTTATAATTTCTGCTTATCAAGGATTGCCCTTCTGGTATGCAAACTGAGCCAAGACTCAGTTATCAAATACTATGAAGGGTTCTGTTAATTAGATAGTTTATCTTTGATGAGTTGTTGACACTGAGATGATGTGTGTTAAATAATTTTAAAATATTCTGCGGGGCCCTAACTTGGTGGCTCAAAGCATTGTTCCTCCATTTTTCAGAGCCTGCTTTGAGTCCAACTGGAAACTCTTAGGAACCATTAATTTGATGGTTATAACACACTTCTTAAATATAGAATCATTCATATCCCAAAATTATACATCTGAGAGAATAAATTTTCTGGCACTCTTTATTAGGCTGCTCTAGACCACTCTAATTCAGCCTTTTTCACACACTGGTTGGTCTTTAACTGCTCAGTACAGACTGCCAGGAAATTCATCATTGCTGTTATTAAACACAATTCTCAGGATTTGCTCTTTTCAAAGTGTTTCTCTTAAAAGCTTCTTTTTCTTTTTTTTTTTCTCTTTTTTTCATGCTTTTTCCTCTGGCTTCTCTTTTTACCTCCAAATCAGGCAATGAAAGAGAAATCTCAGAAACTGATTTTTTTTTTTCCCCAATGTAGGTAAATTAAAACTCCAGCTGTTAAGGGTTTTTCTTTCTATCTGTCAATTTTCTTTTTCCAGCTATAGTCTGTGACAGCAGAGGCCAAGAACAGTCCACAGGGAATGGCTTGAAGCCTTAGAACAAGCTGGTATCTCTGTATTTTCTAGAGGAAAAAATATTGGATACCAGTCTTTAGCATCAGGAAAGCTGCTAATTAATTAACCCGTAATTGTTAAAAGCATAAATCATTCTTTAATATCTCTGGAATCCCATTTTCATTTCCCTTTCAAATATTGACTTTATTTACAATTTATTTCTTTAAATTTTACTATTTTCTTCCCTCACTAATTATCTTAAGACACATGGTTTACCAGAGTAACTGTTTCATGGAATCCAGAGTCCTAAATCTTCCTATTTATAAATTTTAATTAAGAGCCATAATGTGTTTAACCAGTATGTACATGACTTAGAAAAAGAGATGGCTCTTCCAAGGCAGTAAAGCTGCCGGAAGGTCTCCAAACTCACAAGGATACTGAGTTCATATCCCAGTGTGAGCTCAGACAAGCTGACTCCCTAGGCCTTGGTTTTTTATATTTGTAAAATAAGAAGATTAGAATCCACAAATACCCTTCCCAGTTCTAATAGTTTATGATTCTTCATCAAAGAAACTTACTGTTGTAAAATAATAAAAATGCAATTCATGTGAGAAAATACTTAGCACATAGCCATTTTAAACTAGCTTTGTTCAGTTTTTCCAAAAGAGGTTTTAGGGGAAATATATATATATATATATATATATATATATATATATATAAAACAAAGAAAGAAGAACATTAAGTATCAGGTAACGGAAAGAACACGGGACAAGGAAGGAGTAGGGACTTGGTTCTAGGGACATTTGTGCCACTAACAACTTAGTAACCATGAATAAGTTATGGAATTGAAACTTCTCAGAACAAAGATTAGACTCAAAATTGAAGAAGTTTGAGTTTACAATCACTTAGGTCCTACCAGGGCAAAAATTCTATGTCCCTATAAAATGGACCAAAAGCCCGGAAATGTTCTAACATGAACTCTGCTCTTTTGCTCCTAGTTGGAAAATGTTGTACAAAAAAACATGCAGTCCCAGACCATCTACTGAGAAGTAACACATTCCCTTGGGGACCCTAATCCAATGCTGCAACCAAAGTAAACCTTCTGAATCTGTAGCATCTCAGTTATCATGATGGCAATCTCCCTCTGCCCCCTGCCCTTGAGTTAAGAATGTAAAGGAGGTTGTTCCATGTATTTTTTTTTTAATCCTACTTCTTGATTTCTCCTGTCCACTTCTTTACCCAGAATATAGCTGAAATAGCTAACAAAAATCAAGACACTAATAAACATATAAGTCCTAGTGATATATCTCAGGACTATTAGGATATGTGGAGTATTTGCTATCTTTCTGCAAACCTTCTAGGCACTCTGTAATACTGAATTTGGCAAAGTAGCTGTATTACCTGCAAGCTTGCAATTCTCATTCATTCCATCCTTTTAGAAGAAGAAATATTATCATTCATATGTTTCAGGTTCTATTCCAGTTAAATCTGAAAGAACAAAGTCTCAAAAGAAAAAAAAAAGCAAAAATAAAAGTAGTAGGAAGGATAGTTTCCAGAGTTTAATGATTTATCAACTGAAAAATATAAAAGGTGGTAAGATATTTTTCTTCTGAAACATCAAGTACTGGACACTGCCCAAGGTTAAGGCTGCAAAAGCAGATAATATAATCATCCACTTCAGACAGTCAATTCTCCTGCTTCTTTTCTGCCTGTCTTCTTGGAACCTACCCAGAAGCTTTCACTTTTCTTAAGGTCATTGACCCTTCCCCTAGTCTGAGACCTCCATTTTTTTTTGTGGCGGGGAGAGATGGGGGCAAGCGCTACTTAACATAAGCAGCATATTCCAATGGCCCATGCTCTGAACCACAGTGTAGAAGACAGATTCCATTTCCCATTGGTTCATGCTCCTGTATGCTACCTGGACCAAATACCTTCAACCCCTCCTAGTTTTATGCTTTGACTTTCCTTTGATTGATAAAAGAATAATCGGCAACATTTGAATGCACTTAAATATGCATTAATGATTATAACCCATTATACTGAGGACATAGAATGCAGAGCTAAAGCTTTCTTTAATGAATAAATAAGAAAGCTGTACATTAAATTTTTATCCATAGTGCTCTTGGGTAATAGCAAAAAATTAACTTACCTTAGCCTTCCACACAACCATCCCATTTTTCAACTGGGAAGCTGAAATAGGAATTAAAGATATTTTATTAGGCTACCATCCAGGTTCAGGGAATAATTTCTTTCCTCAGCATAAGTAATTCACTTTAAATCTCCCCAAATCAAAAAATTTCAAATGTGAATCTGTAAAATATACACAGCACCCATCAAATATGGGAAAATCTCAAAATATTCGTAATTTGAAAACATACCATAACCTAGACTAGGATGCAACACCTAAAAGACTATTCCCTCAAAATAGGCTCTCATATTGTTTTCATGTTGAACCCCTAGGTTTGGTACATAGTATGGACTTAAATGTATGTTGAACAGATAATGGACAGTTGGTGGTAGTCTTACATAAGGTAACAGCAAGAAGATGGGGAATTGAGTAAAAGAATACTGTATAGAAATGTTATAAAGATAAAAGTGAGGACCGGCCGAGTGGCGCGGTGGTTAAGCGCTGGCTTGGGAAGCCAGCGGCCCCGGTTCGGTCCCACATGTGAGGGCCAGTGATACTGCCCTCAAAAAAAAAAAAAAGTGAAAGAAGTTGGTAATTTGGATGTGGAAAATATGTTGATGAAGGGAGAACTTAGAGGGATTTTCTGGTTTCTGACTTCGGTGACCAGATGATGCCATTCAATGAGCTAGGAAACATGGAGAAGGGGAAAGTAGGTGAATGGGCAGAGAATGAGTTCTAGATTCGATGTGCTAAATCAAAAGACCTGGTGAACATCAAGGGACACTGATCAAGAAGAAGTTGGAAATACATATTTGAACTTAATAGAGACACTTTTGACTTGGAGGTCATCATTATGTAAGTGATAACTAAAGTTATATTCATAAATGAAATTACCCTGGGAATAAGTATAGAACAGTATATCAATGTCCAGCATATTCACATAAGCCACATGAGCCATAAGACAGTGATCAACCACTGTAAGAATATAAAGGAGGAGAGAGTAAGCAGAACACTGATGGAAGTGCTGGTGTTTGAGCCGAACCTTAAGGACTGGCTGGAATTTGAAATACAGAGATAGATACGAGAGGAAGACTAGAAACAGAAGCAGAAAGAACTCTTTCAGTAGGGCAGAAAAGGTAGTAAAGTGTAGGTCGTGTTCAGAGAGCAGTTGACAACTCTGTTTGCAGTCATAGGAAAGGTCAAAGTTAGTAGAGAGAAAAAAAATGGGGTCCCATGTAGTTTGGGAAATCAGGTATTTCTCTCTCTTCCTACAGGGCACATTTCCTCAATGTGCCCTGAAAACATTGACAGTAAACAGTGACAGCACATTCTTTGAAGCAGTTCTTTGAAATGACTCCCGCAAAAAACGGCTCAACTGAAAGTTCTTTCTATGCCCTTCCTCCCTTGTTGCTTTTTGATCTTGAGTAGATTTAGGACAAACAAGACAATCATGAAAAGTTCTTGATGTAGCGAAGAAACAAGGGTTTATCTTCCCACACAGGTCCTTTGCTGGGTATAAAATTCTTAAACTTTGACAATCAGCATGCATCTCCCTACCATAACTTTGTTAGTTACAAAACCCCAAATAGCCACAAGTTCCCAGAGTAGCTATTTTCCTTTTGATTATGTCAGAATATAAATAGGCCATGATACTTTTAACCATCTACTTCATACATCTAAATCACAGCAGAAGATATAGACACCTGAAGTCCCCCAAAACATTATGGAGGAAATATACAATTTCAAAACTGCAAGATTATGAGATGCCTAGGATGGAAATTTAGCTCCTAGTTAGAAAATATTTCATCAGCACACGTGGCACACATCAAGCTGAAGGCTACTGGAAGGTCTTCAACCTTAAGCTGCTCTTTCTTCCTTAGGGCCTTTGTTAAATCTTTGCCATCTCATCCTGCATCTCCACAATCTGCATCATCATTACAGTCACTGTCACTACATAGTTATAAAAAATCTACATGAGTATAGACTGATTTGCACTTTGGATTTATATAAACAGCATCTTACCTCTATGGCAGACAGACTCTAAGGTGGTCTTAAATGATCATTGCCTCCTGGTATTTACATATTTTCCCCTAGAGTCTGGACAGGCCCCGTGACTGCTTTCTAACCAATGGTATTTGGCAAAGATGGTGGGATATATGTGATTACATGGGTGTGATTACACACTAGTATGGCACCCGACTTGCTGAAGTCTCTCTCGGTTTCTTTAAAGAAATAAGCTGCCATGTATTGTACAGCTGCTAGGAAATTAATCCACCAACAAGCTAGAAAGTATGGAAATAGATCCTTCCCCTTACGAGGCTCTTGTGAGAACCCAGCCCTATCCAACACCTTGATTGCAGCCCCGAGAGTTCCTAAACAGAGGACCCAGCTAAACCATGTTCAGACTCCCACCCCAAAGAAACTGTGGGAGATAAGTGTGTGTTGCTCTAAACCATGATGTTTGTAGTAATTCACTATGTAGTGATAGATACATAGTACAACCTCCAAAAAGTACACTGTTTAAAACAGATAAGGAAAAATATGAAATTAAGTAAGTATAACTGTGGGCTTTTTTTACTCTCTCTTTAGGGAAGAGAGAAATAACATGAAACTTGTTATTTTATTATCAATTAGAGAGGTTAGGCTTAGAACTGTCTATAAGTTCTCAGTGTTAGGGAGCCAAATAAGAGGAGCGTCACATCATAACATCCAACCAGGTAATTTAAGTAGTATTAGGGAAGTTCCCATGGCGCCAATTATCCTCAGTCCAATAACAGGCATATGCCCACCACCATGTTAGCCTAAGACTGTGGGCTCTAGGCATACATATATGTCCCTCAGAGGGAAGACATTTTAAACTATCATCAATCGTTTTCACAAACTGAGAATGAAATGTTATATGAGTGGGGAAGAGCATGAGAGCCCTATTGGTCAGGTCAGTTCTGTCCTCCTAAGGCTCTGCCCTTAACCCAGCAAATCTTGTGAAGACCCACATAAAAGCAACACCCCAAGAATGCTCCAGGTTTTCAGAACTGGATATTGGACTATTCACTTCACAGCCAGCACATTTCCTGTCCTCTCTCTTCCTCACTGTGTTTCCCTGGTTAAGGTCTCTGCCTTATTCTTCTAGTTGACATGTTGATTGACCACTTTCCAATTTCCCCACCTCTTAGCATGGCTCCATTGTTGCTCTTAGCTTTCTTACCATTGATTCTGATAGTCCAAGGATGCGTTTCCAGATAGCATTCCCCTAGAACTTACCCTGGCAACTGCAAAGTACCCTTTTTGCCAACATCTCATCTGGACAGTTAGTCCCTACCAACAAGAGGCAGATATAGGCACCTAAAGAGAGAGGGAAATGATGCTTAGGAATGAAATGAAAAGACCATGAAAACAACTTTATCTAGTGCAGAACTTTGCATAATACTGTGGGGTTGTCATTAAGTTATCTATATAAGAAGATATGTAGACTCACTTGAACGTGGTCTGATTCCTCTCCACTATCCAAGATTCAACAGTTACATCTGGAGAAAATACTCAGAATAGAAAATTCTTCCTCCTAATTTCTTTCAATATTTATTAAATAAATGTTATATACAAGGCACTTTGAAAATAACTTTTAGTGACCCCAAAATGAATAAATCATGTCCCTTCTGCTGGGTTGCAGGAGGAGAGAACATAATTTAAATAAGTATAATGCAAGGCAGAAAAACAGTGCTATGACAGAGACACAAAGAGATAGAAAGGAAAGATTCCATAAGATTGGCGGAATCAGGAAAGTGACTGGGGAAGAATAAGTTAAAGCAATTGGCCTGTGATCCATTCCTTTCTCAGTTATCATGGGGATGCTTCCAGAAAAAAGAAAGACTGCATTGACTCAATGTAATAGTCTTACAAATATAATAACTAGAATTCCAAACAAATAGATTGATTATGCAAGACATCTCTGGTTTAGGATTGCTTGGGTAAACAAGTCTACAACATATGTATTTGCGATGCATGGCTCCAAGGATAGTACACGATATAAGCTATACAATTGTCTGGAGCATGAAGTGGGGATGTTTCCTAACTTAAATGCTCCCCACTGTGTGAGGTGACCTGCACACCTCACTCAAGACCTCACCTTTACTCTGGGCTGGAGGGCACAAGTCTTCAAAACCAAGGATGGGAAATCATGTGGATGTTTCAGCCTTCTCTGTGCCCTGCCTGTGTCTTTTGAGTGTTCATATTCTGGAGATTAGTTGGAAAGCTTGATACTGATATCCTATTAGTGTGAATCTGATCTGACACCCTGTCTTCATGGTGGAGGTGGAATTTGCAATGAGCTTTGAGAGAGGTGTTTAGGATGTTAAAAGGCAAAATTGAGGCAGCTGACATTCCAAACAGAAGAAAACAAAAAGAAACAACAGGTACAGAGATAAGTAGAAAAATTAGAAAGTTAAAAGTTCTAAAATGAAAAGTAGAAAATTAAAACATAGAAAGTAGAACATTCAAGCCATAATACACATCTTAGTTTGGTCAGAGTATATGATGAATCAAAGTGAACAGTCATGGATGATAAAGATTGAGAAGTAAGTTGAGGGTTCTGAATTCCAGGATGAGTACCTTATGTTTAATTCTGTAGGACATGAGGAGTCACTGCAGGTTCTTTATGAAGAGAATTACAGAATCACAGCAGAGTTGCAGATAGATTTTCCCAGCAGCTATGTGCAGGTTGCTTTGGAGCAGGAAGAAATGACCACCTTGAAGCAGGAAATGGCTTAGCTCAATGATTCTCAAATGATGTCCATGAAATCAAGTGACTCTATTGGCACGATCTGAGTTCTCTTGGAGGATTTCATTGTGGTTGCTGTTATGCTCTTGTTTTCTTTTTCCATTTAAAAATAGTGTACATTTATTGTGATGATAATTTTTAAATGCAATTCAGGATCAGTTGAGGACCACATTATACCTGAATAGTGCCACAAATTTCAGGACTTATGCTTTCTTCTGTTGATCATTATGTTGGCACTAATTGTGATTAAAATTACCATGGACTAATAAGGAAAAAAAAAAGAGGACTTCAAATGTAAATTTGTGTTTATGCCACAGGAATGGCAAACATTTTTTACTCATTGAATTTAAAAAAAAAAATTGTTATGGGAGAAATACATTATCACAAAGTACCTGGAAGTACATATTGAACTCTGTGGAATCTGAATGATTGTTTTCTTTTGCCTCTTCAGGCTACCCTCTCTACCAGCTGTGCCCATAATCTTCATCAAGGGACTTCCTTGCCCTCTGGCTTCTGATTGGGTTCAGAAAATGGGAGTGGGTAGCAGGAGGTTGAAGCCTGAGAAGAGTTAAGGTCAGGATATTTATTGTGCTGGCTTCATCCCTGCTGGGTTTCTATCAGTTGATGTAACCCTGTAACAAAGAGCACAGCTTCTCAGAGTTGTCACTGTAGCCACACTCCTTCATTTGCTTCTACAGTCTTATGGGTGATAATGGCTCTTCACTATCGCTATACTCTACCCTCATTAGTTTCTTCTAAGCGTATGTACACCTTTGTATATATTTCCTTTACTAAACCCTCTTTAAATACCCCTGAAATGAATGCCCTTCATTTTCTGCCATGATCTGTCTGATACAATGAATCTCAATGGCCATTACCATGTTCATATTACAAGCATCAATTTGGTTTCAGCAAAGCAACATCATCTGTCATTGTAAAATAAATGTGTTACTCTGATTCTTACTGGTTTTATAAGTTTCATTTGTATCTATTAATTTGTTTTTGTTTATAGATGTATCTGAACTCTAATTATAAGAAGCGTATATCTAATTTTATGTATTACAGTAAATTAATAAATAATAGTAATAATAATGTCAATCAACATTAAGGAGGTTCTTGAACTTTTTTTCTTTCAAAAGAAAGCTATGTATCATTCAAATTTGAGAATCACTAGGCTAGTTTATTGTATCGAACCCAGCTTCCAAAACATCTCTGAAAAGCATCATAAAGGTTGTCAGAGTATGAAACAGACAATTGAGAGTGAATGCATACTGAAAGCTAAGAACTCCATAAAGTCCATTATAACTCTAGAAACCATGGCTGAAAACAATTGCACATTCTCCCACCTCTCACAGGGTGCTGAGAAAGCAGGCTTACCTGAACCATGATGGCTTTTTAGGAATGCCCATCTTTAAACTCTAGATTGGAGAACTGCACTCCAAAGTCTTCTTAGTTAAGCTAGTGAAGTAAACTCATGACTTGACACATCCCTCCATTCCACAGGTATAGCACGTATGAAAAGGAAAGATACAGAGCCATATGAAAAACCAAAAGAGAAGCATCTCTGTGGACCAGAATCCATAGTGGTCAGTGGGGCTGAGGCTCCTGGCTTGCTAGGCATCAGGCCCAGAATCAGACTGGCAGCTGGCAGCTCAGCATCAGAAACATAAGGTATTCCAGATGAAGGACCAGAGTCAGCTTCACAACTCATAGCCGCAGGTTAGGGGAGCTTCTGCTAACTGCTACCTGTGACTACAGAAGACCTCAGGTCTAGGGATTAGGGAATAAAGAGACCAGCCTTAATAAGAACTGAAACCTGCCTGCTGGCTTGGTGAATGAATCCTCAGTACCTCAAATATCATAATAGGATAGGAACTTGGAGCCATTGTTTTCTAACCTGGTTCTGATTAGAGGCTGGGGTAGCAGGTATGGTGGCATAAGGAATATCCCTTAGGGCTAAGTTATGGTGAAGTAAAAAGTGAACCCAAATTATCAGCAGATGTGGACAAAAAAAAAATTTTATTTCATGTTTACATCATAGTCCAGGGTGGGTCAGGTGATTCTCCTTAGCAGCTGTCCTCCAAAAGTGACTTGGGAATCTGAGATGATTCTGTCTAGCATCTCCACCAATTCAATGTTCTCTATACCCATGATAAGATAGAAAATGTGGCTGTCCCACATATGCCCTTAACTGTTTTTGACTAGAAGTGATACGTTTCACTTATACACTCAGTCCATTTGCCAAAACTAGTCACATAATCCCCAAGTAGATATAAGAAAGACTGAGAAATGTAGGCCAGTGTATGAATATTTGTTGAGCAGGATCTAGGTGGCTAAGCACTCAAATTTTCTAGAGAATAAGGGAGTAAGCTGAAAGTGAGAGAGAGAATAACTTCTCATTAAAAATAAATTTGCACACCAATGTTTCCAAACACATGAAGAAAGATACCAATAAGAAAAATACCATAAAACAACAAACATAACATGAACTTGCTTTATAGGAAATTAATTCATAGAAAAGACTGACACATCAGGATAAGTATATTTTGCATGCTCATAGAGATAAGTGAGTTAGTAACTTCTATTTAAAAATTATGAAAAAGTAAGAAATACTCTATATCAAAAGCAACCTATTGAAAATATAGCCATTAAAATTAAAAAAGCAATAGGTGAATTAAACTAAATTAGATATAATTAAAGAGAGAACAGGTGATGACAAGAAATGGAGTGAAGAAGTAACCCAGTAGGCCAGAGACAATGAGATTTTTTTTAATAGTCAGAGCAATTTTGAGAAAGTAAGACAAACTGAGAGACTCTCATATTAATCTAATAAAAGTCCCAAATGAATAAAATATAGAATCAATATTTAAAGTGATACTTGCTGGGAATTTTCAGAATTGAAGAAATGTGAAATAGAGAATACATCCCAAATAACAAGAAAAATAAGCCCACACCAAAACCCATATTTATTAAACTGTAAAATGTATATTAAAAAAGCCATCTTAAATCTATTATAGAAAAGGTATGAAAACAGATTGACAAAGATATCTCATCTAAAACAATAGAAATCCAAGAACAATGGAACAATATCTTCAAAATGCTGAGAAAGAAAAGATGTCAACTTAGAATTTTATATCTGCTTAAACTATCACTTCAGAATGAGGGCAAAGTAAACACATGATTAGACCTACAAAGACAAGAGCTTGCCACACAGACCCTCACCATAAACACTTGTAAGTGTTGCACTTCAGCAAAAAAGAAAGTGAACTACAGAGAAACATATTTGCTATAAAATGTGTTAGGACAAAAATCAACAAAATTTTAGTACTAAAAAAAAAACTATAGGCCATGGAAAAGTAACAATAACTAATCATTTATGTTTAAAGGGCAAAAATAAATATTTTAAATTCCATAATAAATGGGAGAGTATGTTTAAAAGTAGTTGTAGGGGGTTAAGACCCATGTCATGGTTGCTTTCTCTTGCTTGGGATTTCAGTATTAGAAAACATTAGAAGGAGATAAAAAGCTAGGGGATGATAGATTCATGCCTGTCTCCAAGTAGGCAGCTCTGGTTGGCTTTGATAAAATACAATTTTTGGGGCCTTGGTATATTCACTCCATCCCATTTATTTTAAGTGTTGGAAGACACTGGGGTCTGATCTGGTTTCCAATTAGAGTATTTTTAAATGTTTTCTATTAGTCCAAGGGAGTGGCTGCATTTTAACTACTAGTGGAAGGTATAAATGTTTTTGAGACTGCAGAGAGGTGTTATACGTCTACCTCCTGGTGGAGAGAACACAGTATCTTTACCCAGTTCTCTCCATGGACCACAAAATCACATACAGACACACACACACACACACACACACACACACACACACACACTTACTTATAATAGGTTTTTACCTATGTTATTAGGTTGCTATAGCTCAAAAGTATTATAACAAACTGTATGAGACATTCCAATTGCTTCATAATGGCATCTTGTTTGAAATTCAATTTCCCATCCGTAGGTGGTAAAGATGAAAAGAATCTGATAGGTTTCTGAATTCTGAATTAGCTTATGAGAAAAAAAATGTTCTATGGTCAGGAAAAGTGGGAGGTGCTATGCCATATCGATCATACTGAGCTTCAGTTATCATCATTATCACTGATTCCAAACAATTATATCAAACTTTAGATATTTGGGATTTTTGCTTTGGCTGAAATGGTTTTAGTAATAAAGGAGTGAAAACTTCAGGAGAGTTAATTTGTAATTGGTGTTTCATAGTGAGGTGAAGCTATTGTAATGAATTAATCTATAGCTCATTATTGTAAAGCAGCAAATAAACCTGTTGTTTAGTGACATAAGACAGGCAAGCAGAAGAATTTTATTGCAGAAAAAGTATTCATTATATAAAATTTCTTATAATAAGATCATTCTTTCACAGGCTCATTGAATGGAATAAGCTTTGTTGTACAGAACAACTTTTTTAATGTCTTTGGATACAGTGACTATTTTTACTCTTTTTTTCTATCATATTTTATGATAGAAATTTTATGAAATGAATGGTCAATTTCTTATAGCTCTCATCTGTGTCACAAGAAAAATGCAAAAAGTAATAAATTATTGAGTACATCAAAGGAACAGAGAATTCATGCAGTGACAATGTAAAACATATGGGAAATGTGGTTTCAAAGACCATGACTTAACAAAAGTTTGGAATTTCTGGACTGATTTCTTGAAGTAGGAAAAAAAGTCTAATTTCAGCAGATTTCTTTAGTAGCATAGATTGTAACTGGATTTTTTAGAACCTATATAACTAATCATTGTTCTCAGAGCCATAGATGTGGCTTCCATTAGTTCTTACTACTTAAATTCAATACTTTCTGAAAACCAAAATTCCTAACCAAGTAGGAAGTGGAAAAATACCAGATTTCATTTACTATGAATCACCTCAAATCATTTTGACAAAATCGAGCTTCTTGTAGCCTTCTGTCTACTGACTCACAGTAAAAGAAGCATGAGGGAGATTATACATATTTATCCCTAACCAAGAAGCTTCTAATTTGTGACTTGTTGCCCCAAAGATATGCGGTGAGCAAAAGAACACAAGTGAGACTAAAACTAGGAGAGACACCATGTCTGAGTACCAGAAGTTCAGCAAAATTGTAACAAGTATCACAAGTTTGCAGGAAGGAAAAGTCAGGCAACCAAAGGATGTACAAAGTACAACACAAATACGAGAACAACACAAGGAGAGATTGATCCTGTAGTTTAGGGGTTTGTCTTCCATATTCTTTATCTTCCTGTTATGATATAAACTGATCACAGGGTAAAAATAGAAAAGGAATATAAAAATGTACATCCATATTAAGTTAAAATAGTAAACAACACTGCAGTTAAATGCTAAATGAATGATGGTAGCATATATAAAACCTGAGCCTACATAATTTTCAAGAAAGGTCAAATGTTTGTTCACTTGGCCCATTTGCAACTTACATTTAGTTATGCCATTTGGCTATTGTTTCTTGAAAGGTAGACATCATGTAGTATAAACCAAATTTATGGTCAACAGACTATTTAGCTCTTGTCTTTCCAGAGTCAATCTACCACAGCAGCTACTACAGATTTGTCTAGCATGTAATTTTTTACATTTTATTGAGTCTATTATATCCAATTATATGTTATTTTAAAGACAGTCTAGTAAAACTGAACATATTGTTCTAAATAAAGAATCATCATTAGCAGCTCTCACTGCAGAATGAAAGAACAATGGAGAAGCATGTTGATAATACACAACAGTTTCACCTCTGAGACATGATTTTCTGTCTGTGTGTGATCAAAAGCAAAACAAGCTTACTGATATTAATATAGGTCATTTTTCTAACTCTGCCTTAAGCTATTTCAACCTCAAGCTTCCCATTTTCAAAGTCATTGGGTCTTAAGGGATATGTGGTATTTTAGACTACTATGTCAAATTGATCAATTTAAAAATATATCCATGATACACATCTCAAGCAAAATCCATAAGAAAAAAAAATGGACAGTGTTTGTTGGGATCTAGATAAATAACCCCACTAGAATAATGTTTGGATTAAATTCAAAAGCATCCCAAAGACTTAGGTTTAGATGAAATTTTTCTAACTTTTAAAAGTTCATAAACAGGGACAACAAAAGAAAATATCAATCTCTCTCTTTCTTTCTCTTTCTCCCTCTTTCTCTCTCCTCCCTCCCCCCATTCCAACTCTAATAAGTAGTTCCATTTTTAGCTATGAAAACTTGATTGACTTGAAGTTGTACCGTTGTCTTCTACTTCAAGGAATGATTCAAAATAGTAGTTTCCACATTATTTAATGTTAACCAATATTTAGGCATTTTACTAATGAGACAGAGGTTTTGTGACCTCAGGTCCTTTAATTGCCTATGAGTTAACAAGTACTCATCAATAGATTTGAAAAGGAAATACAAAATTCCTGCTGATTGTCACGTGAATGATGGTGCTAACTCGGATAAAATGTAACATGAGTAAAGTTTGCTTTGGAAGCCCAGTCTCCCCATTGGCTCTTTCACTCCAGCTCTCTTCACCTCAACCTCCCTTCTCCACCCATAATAGTAACAATTTGAACCCAGCTAGAAGAAGATGTACACAAAACAAGTGTTTTGGAGAGACAAAGGGTTTTCATCACATAGAGCTTAATGGTAGTAGCTCTGAAAAGAAAACAGTGTATAACTGAGTTAGGATGCTTTGGTGATGCTTTCTAAAACATTAAAATTACTGCCCTGATCTTTTTCAAAAACCATTTCACCCAGACAACAAATACTGACAGCACCAACTATATTCACTATGAAGAGGGCCTCTTGTTTATTCCTCTGATTGGATAAATTAACTACACTCAAAATATCATTTAATGATAATTCTGTTTTTAAATGGCGTTAGACACTGAATGCCAGAACTGGCATCTAGGTACTCCGCATTCTAAGTTTAAAGATATGCCAGTACCATCATGCTATGTGTAAGGATGTTTCAGTCAATGAAGGACCACATATAGGATGGTAGCTCCATAAGATTATAATGGAGCTGAATTTCCAGTAAGAAATGTAAGGATATGTGCTTCAGAAGGCATATGCGATATCTGACAAGAGCAATATCTGCGCGGCTTGGCAGTAGATTCCCTGTCACTCGCAGCACCTCAGTTTTGAGTGCACGGATTCCAACCCAGCCAATCAGCCACTAGGCTGGTTTCAGCACAGCGGACCCTGTCCTCCAAGTGCTATGTATTCAGAGGGCGCTACAGCTCTCCCAGAGCTATCTTGATGGGTTTTGGATTATTTGGATTATTTAGATTATTGCTGTATATTCTTTGTTGAGGATCTAACATCCTATCCAAGGACACAGGTCCACAGGAACTATCTTAACAAGTATTAAATGCCATTGACACTTTAGTAAAAGCTTCCTGTGGTAGCATAGAATTAACCTGCCTCTATGTTTTGGAAATATTTTCAGGCTGTAATGATGTAAAGAATATGAGCAGATAAGTTTTATTGCTTCCATCAATTCAATGCCAGAGAGATCCCTTTGTGCCACAGAGTGTCAATGGAACGAAAAACCAATTTCTAAAGTCAAAGTGTTGAATCCTCAGTTCTATACTCTCTCCATGTTAAACACCCACTTTTTTTATGAATACCACAAAGTTCCTTCACCTGACCACTGCCCCAACATTCAGGAGCCCAAACCACAATTCCATGACAATCCCTTATGTTCCTTTATCTCTCCATCTTTAGTACTTATTCCTACTGATCCTCAGGCCACCTTTCCCTCCCTCCTGACAGTCACTCTGATGGTGATCTATGCCTTACCCAGCCAGCTTCTCCTTGATATTTCCAATCAGTCCAGTGCAGATCCCTGTTCAGGGAGCAGCATTGACAGCTTAGATGGTCTATTTCTGACCCTGTCAGAAGGAAGCAGGGGGCGGGCTTGTGAGACAGTGTTTATAAAGTCTCCAGCAGTGAACAGTAATGTCCTCAGACTTCACATTCACGCCCCACTCACTGACTCACCCAGGGCAGCTTCCAGTCCTGCAAGCTGCGTTCATGCTAAGTGCCCTATACAAGTGTGCCATTTATTTTATACCATATTCTTACTGTACATTTTCTGTGTTTACATATATTTAAATACACAAATACTGACAATTGTGTGACAGCTGCCTACAGTATTCAGTACAGTGACATGCTGTACATGTTTATAGCCTTGGAGCAATGAGCTAGCTATACCACCTAGTCTAGGCGTGTGGTGGGTTGGTGTGAGTGCATTTTGTATTGTGTGCACAACGATGGAATTGCCTGAAGACACATTTCTCAGAATACATCCCTATTGTTAAGCCACACAGGACTGTCACTGGAGACAGCGCCTTCCCTCTAGGGCTTATAGAGAGAGGCTCTTTCAACAGAACCATAGAGTACCACCACCGTCATGGCCTCTACCCTGATGATTGTAGGATGAAGACTGGATATGGCAAAGGAGACTTTTTCTGAGGGTGCAAACATTATAAAATTAAAACGTAAGGCTATTATTTTCCCAAAAAAGAAGAGAGATAGCATACTTCTTGCCAAAATTAAGACAGGAAGGTTCCAGAATAACTGTCAATTGACTGAACAGCCGTGTCCCCCACTAAAGTGGCAACTGCTGATAATGTATTTTACAGTTTCTAGGCTACTGAGCCAGCAGAATATCTGATGTTGGGTATAGATAAAGAGAAAAATGAAGATGTTATGCTGAGAGGTCAATGAAACAACCTACATTCTATGGTTATGTGTGGACCATGATCCATGATTTCCTATGTAGACTCTGAGTAGTACTGCTGGGCTTGAGCTGTCTTGCTGATATCAACCCATCCCCAAGGAGGCTGTCTACTAACTAAAAGGACCCCAATAGTAAGAAGCTGTAGGGTAGACGGTTTGTGAAAAGGGTTGAAGGAACAGATTAAAGTCAGCCTGGATCTCCCATTCCAAGTGATTATGGAGGGGCATTCCTGGTGCCCCCCCAAGAAACCAGAGGAGGAGGATGGCCCATAAACCCTAGATGGAGAATAGCCATGTTGAAGGGAAACATATAAGAAAAGAAGCCATACCCATCAGAGTGGAAGTACAGGATGGAAGGAACCTAGCTCTGTGACCCCTTATTATAAGAACACTAATCCCATCACAAAGATACCACTCTCATGCCCTGCTATAAACCTAATCACCTCTTAAATGCCTAATTTCCAAATGCTATCCCTGTGGGGGTTTGGATTTCAACATATACATTTTGGCAGAGCACAAACATGAGGTCCATGGCAAGTCTGAAATCTAAAGGAAGCTGGGGGGGGGAAATGGGAGCATTCTGAGCTGAATGTGAGATTGAAGTTGCAAAACACACAACACTGAGTTTTAAAAGACCAGAAACCTGTCCTGATACCTGAGATGACTAGAAGATCATAGAACTGGAAGTACTGCCTCAGCAAAAGCTGGAGAGGTCAGCACAGCATTATCAGAGAAATAAATCTAATTCATGTTTATCCCTAACAAACTGAGGCTCCTCATAAATTCATTACAGGTTTAAACATTCTTTGATCATATTAAAATAAATTTTAGAATATAAATAAATCCCTGAAAATTGTATCATACCACACTCACACATTGATACTATTTCATAAATTTCTTTTTAGTGTTTGCCCATATCTCAAATAGATATATATTTTACATAGCTATATATACACAGTAAAACCTTGGATTGTAAGTAACGTGGTTTGTGAGTGTTCCGCAAGATGAGCAAACATTTCTAATACATTTTAACATGGTAAATGAAAAATGCCTTTCAATAGGAGTAGTTTGTTTCCGGAATGAATTATGCTCACAAACCAAGGTATTAGATAGATAGATAGATAGATAGATAGATAGATAGATAGATAGATAGATAGATAGATGATAGACAGACAGATACAATACATATATAATACATATATATATGTATTATCTATGTATATACATAGTATAATTTAAATTTTATTTCTTCCTGTATCATATTCTGGCCTATTTTAATCATCCACTATAAAAAATACATTACATTTCATTGAATTGGTATTTTATAATTTGTAACCATTGTGGTTTTTAAATACCTATTTCTAATTTTTGCTATTATAGGAAATATAGGAATTACTCTCATGTAGTTTTATTGAGTTATTTTCTTAGAATCACTAGTCAAACATTTATCAAGGCTTTTGATATACTAAAATGATCAAATTTGTTTCTAATAGTTTTACAATGCAGACAGCAACAGATACAGATACTAGCTTACCCACAATCTCACCAGAATTACATAATATCATATTCTAAAGTTTTACTTAGTTTAATAGATATAAAATGGGCCTTTATTGCTGTTTTAATCTGAATATTTTGGATTCCTCCTGAAGCTGGACATTTTCCTCATTTACTGGTTTTATTTTCTCCTGGACCAGTTGCCTCTTCATAACCTTTGTCCATTGTTTTACCTAGAATCTTGTTGTCACTCTATGTATTTAAACAAGCTTTTTATAGGAAACAAGCTTTTTATAGGTTGAAATTAACAAGTCTGTTCCCTTTTAAAGCTAGTTAAACCTCTCTAGCTCTAACGCTACCTTACAGCATGCATATGCATAAGCACAGACACAAACATCCCCTAACTCTAAGGAGAGTCCTCATATTTAATTGTCCTTGCCTTCTAAATTATTCAAGAGCTCATGCCATTTGGGAAGAGAGGTTCATCATGAAGTATATGATTCCCATTCAAGTAATTACATGAGGCTAATTGGGGCTGTTCTTGCAGCATTCCTGAGGGATAGGATTCTGAGACGGAGAGACTGATTTTGGACAGTCAGGAACAAAGTGCTCCATGTGTGGGGAAAGATATCCTTCTCTGACATTCCTTGTTCCTTGACAGTTATCAGAAAGGATCCATCTGCATCTATTCTATACATCCTCAGCCCCCACTCCTAGGGCAGAAAGTTTGGGGATGTTATACAGTCCAGATAAAGGAAGACCCTACACACCTTAGAAGGTCTGCATGGAAGATATTAGGATGGAGGTGAGTGGGTGTCCTAGAGCCAATAACAGCAGAGATGATGCCCCTGCAGGTAAATGTCCCTTGTCCCAATATGCCTAAAACCCAGGTTCTGATTCGCTAAGGTTGAGGTCTTCCAGCAATGTGAGTAAAGGGAGAGTTGTGTGCATTTCTGTGAAACCTTCGAATGAGAGTTTCTGCTCATATTATTGATGCATAAGGGTCCCCTAGAGCCCTTCTTGTAAAACCAAGGAAGTTGTTCTGGGATCTGTAGCTACACCCCTAAACCTGGCTCCCATGCAGAAACAACACGGCTTCAATAAGAAGTCAATGAGTATTTTCCATAAGCCTTCTCCTTTGCCAAGACTGTTAAGCCTGTAGGCAGACAGGGAAAATTATAGGAGCAAGTGAGGTGGTGAGCAGTAACTACATGATAAAGCTGTGTGGTTTGTAGGTGAAGACAAATTGTTTCGAAGACTATAAAGTCTTTCTGGGTGCACATACAACATCCATGAACACCTACAACAACAGTCTCCATTGTTTTATTCATGAATGATTTATTCCCACCTCTCTTTCTAGTTTTCTTAAATTGACAAAGGATCAGCTTACATTATACCTTTCTGCCAAACATCTCCCTACATTACGTTAATAAAAGATTTGTCCTAATGAAAAAATAACGAATCCAAGGAAAGGGTCAGCACCTTATTAAAATTGTAGCATCTCTAATTCCTGACTGCTATTAAATTGCTCATATTTCTATGAACAAAGAACCATGGAATTACATGATTCACATAGGTCATCTGCTAAAGGAATCATTCCATTGGCACATTTTCAAGTCTTAAAAAGAGGAAGACTATTATTACTTTTATATGACTCGGTAAATAAAAACAAGGTCCTACACCTAGATAAAAAAGATAACTTCCCACATGGGTAACTATTTAACTAAGGTTAAGTTTCCTCTATTCAAAAATCTCTGTCTTGGGCATTCTTTCAGTGGTTTCTGAAATTAGAGATTGACTTTTGGGCAATTATCCTATTGAACTTCTAATAGCCCCCCAATGGGACAATAAAGACACTGTCAACCATTCACATTTTGATATGAATTTCTTTATAATACTCCTTCTCAGAGAGCTATTTAGAGAAAAAATGGTTTAGAAAGGAGAAAAAAGGATGAAGTTGATCCAGAAAAAAAATAAGACCCTAAGTTCAGGGAAGTACAAAGAAATCACTTTTTTTTTCCTAAGCCACAAATACAGGATGAAAATCCATCCAGAAATTTTCACCTGTTCATTAACTACTTATGAAAACTACAAGGCTGAATTAACTCAATCATGAAAAAAATATCCACTTAAATTGTTGCCCCCTAGGACTACTCTAGTCTGAACTCACTTCATTCTAGAGTAGTTCTGTGAGTGAAATCAGAGGAGACATGCTCAGATTTTATGTTCTGACAAACTAATTTCCTCACTTCAACCCTGGGGCTGACATGGCTAGTTGTCTACCCAATATCCTTCCTCACTTCCATTTTGTCAATAAGGCTAAATTTTGGAGATGCAGCAAACTGCCCAGGTAAAAACACTTGTTTTCCCAGGCTCCATGATATCGTGACCAGGTGACAGTCTACCCCATGAAACGTAAACAAAAATCTGCTGTTGCTTTCCTGAGGCAGCCAACATCCATTCCTGAGTATCTCTTCACTCCTTTATCTTTCCTTTTCTTTCTAATGAAATAGTAGCATAAGACGTGGCAGCAAGCATCTTTCTTGAAATCACAAGATTCGAGGCTGGAGGCCAAAAGCCTACAAACTATGTCAGGCAGTAAAGAAAAACAAAAAAATGTAGGTTCTTAGTGGCATTGTCGAGCTGTCACACCCACAACATGCTGCCTATTTCCCCAACTTCTTGTTGCAGGAGACAAAGCACTGTCAGTCGTGGAGACTGGCAGTTTTCGGTTAGGTGCGGCCAAATATATCCCCAGCAGGCCCCCTTTGTCCTATACTGCCCATGCACAAATATCAAATCAGAACAGATATCAGCATGTCCTTTATTAAAACTTGCTTTGAGTTTTCTCCTCTGGATTTCTGAGCATGCACTCATAGAGAAATAAACGCCACTACGAGAAGCTCATCACCTGTTCAGAGCTATGCCCTCTCTCTGACATGTCACAAAGCATTGATTTATCTCCCCCACTCAACAAATATGTATGGAATGCCTACTACAGTCTAGTCACTAGTGATACAACAATGAACAAAATATTTGAAAATCTGTCCATTATTAGAGCTATCTAGCTTTCATAAAAAACAAATCTTGTTTCCTCAGAAACATGCTCCTTGATTTGGAGTGGCACTGACTGAATATTGCAGTTTTCAACTGATATCCGCCTATCATATAGAACTAAAAACATTCATTCTATATAGGCTCAAGAGTACAGTTTCTAAAGTGGACAATATCACTAAATTCATACTGAAACTTAAAAGCAGAGAATCTGTGAATGAGGGCTGCAATATCCAAATTAAAAAAAAAAAGAATCTTGTCTGAGCAAAAAAACTTTTAGACTTTTCTCCTTTTCACTGGCCTTAATTCTTATATTTGTCTGAATAATGTAGAGGAGGTGGGTAGAAAACTCCCCTTCCTGATGTTCAATAAAGTCTGTTTCTGTGTTAGACATTGTAAGGAGTGCTGGGTGAAGCAGCAAGCTTGCAAAAGATTTAAACAGCCAGGCTCCCAACATCATGACAGCCTAAATTATCTATTCCAAACTGCCAATCACATACTTCTTGAGACCAGCCATTAGACCTTTTTATGGGGTGGGGTTTCAGGAGCGTCTGATGGATAGGAGCGTCTTGCGACCAGAATTTTTTTATGCAATTTAGGTAGGAACTAATTTTTCCTTCGGCTTTTCCCCCATGGACACAGAACTGGACTGGTCTTGGGTGCTCCCCTGGCTCCATGACGCATTAACTTCTCAGTGCAGATAGCTGATTTGGGAAGAGGCACTATGTACAATAACCCTGTGTAGATTATAAGGAATTAGAGTGAAACCCAGGCATACAGTAAGTCATTCATGAGCACAACTCAGGAAGCTCAAGCCTGGATATTTCCTACCAGCTCAGCTTCCGGCTACCATTCAGATCTAATAGGATTCACAGGCTGTTTGTCTTTGTATTGGCAATATGCTTATAATGAATTGTAATGGCAATATGCTTATAATACTCATGGCTTCCATGAGCATACTAAGGACTGAGTGAATTAATTTTCCTCTTTGGTGACACCACCTTGTCCTATTTCAATGCAACATGTCAGTAATGTCTGAATTGTGCATGAGCATAAAACACGAGTATATGCACTTATATTTGAATATAGGCCTTTGGGTTCTTTTATATTAGATTATTAAACATGTGTGTATGCACACATACACACACACACACCTATGTATAGTTTGTCCTTAGAGTGATCCACTCAAATCCTGCATATTAATGTATCTATATTTGCCTCTACTTTCCCATATTAATACTAAATTTTTCTTTTTGTCAAGATATACCTGGCTGTACTTATACCTTCTGTTTCAATACTACCAAACATACACACTCTATCAGAATAAACCTGAAGGAGACAGGTGTATGCATTCATGGTGTTCTGATGCAATTGATCCTTTTAATATAGGTTACCCAATCACAAATGATGCCTAAAAATGGGGAAAAAGTGAAACTCCTTCCTTCTCTAACAGGTAAACAGAACCACAACATGAGCAATTAATAATTCTCAACTCAGAAAAAGAGGTCAAAGGATGAGACGCTCTCCTGAGCCATAAAACATCAAAGCGTAACTGAGGAACAGATAATGACACCATGCTAAGGTCATGTTCTTTTTTAGGGAATGAACATATAGTTCTATATTATCATTGGTGGTATTGAGTCTGTTCATATTATTGCACCATTCCTGTCATTGATTGACATGAAGTTGTTTGGCAAGTTCCCTGATATATGAATCTATTATATGTTCAAACTAAGTAAATATCTAGGACTATCAATGGGGCCTGATACAGTTTGAGCAAACCAAATTTTTAAGTACATGTTCTTGGTTCTGATAACCAATTAATATGATGAGCACTCAGAGTCAGCTCCTAGGTTCCCTTTGTCTCTCTTAATATCAACATATCAGAACAGGTCTGATAGAACTCACCATAACACTTAAGGTTGACATATACAAACAAACATTTTTCAAGCCAAATTCCCTAAAGAGAATAAGAATAAAAATGCTAATAATATAAAAATACTAGCAAAAAAAACAGTTGTTGTTTTTTCACATTTGACAAATGATTGATAGATTAACAATTTCATGATTGACTTGTCAGAAAATATCACCAGTCTTTATAAAAGTTTACACAGTGGTCAAACCAAGCCTTTACTATGGATTTTAAGACTCCACTATGCATGGACTTTAAACTTTTATAGTTACTTCCCTCAGTTTTTCCAATATACCTGTTAAAATTTCATCTCATGAAAATCTTCCAAGATGTGGCTGTATCATTCCGCCCAGAGTGTGGCAAGTCTGGCAGCAGCCCCGACATGAAAATTGTTGGCGTTTCATCCTCTGTGTATCACTTACCCCAGACTGGCCTGAAAGCTACTTGCCTGGAGTGAGGTCAGGGTGGTGGAGCCTTTTGAGGCAGATCACCCAGGATGCTGCCAGCCAGACTCTGACCTTCCTTCTCCAGCAATAAGTGGGCTTCCTCTGTGCCGTTTCCACACTTGTAAATTTTTCAGTCACTAGGATCCCACAGGGGCAGAAAAGAATCTGACTTTTCCCCTTCTTTCTTCTCACAGCTTTTTTTCCTCAGGGAAGGGGAGAGTTTTTTTTCTTTTCTTTTTTCTTTGTTTTAGGCTTTGATGCTGAGAAAGGCAAGTGAGGTTTTCAAAACTTGGTACTTTTCAACTAACAATAGGATATCCCTTTCAGAAAGTTGCCTCTCAGCATCCTTAGTGATAATGTGAATGTTAATGTTAAAAATAAAACCTTTGTTGGTGCTATCCGTCAGTGATTTGTAGACTTTGAAATTACATGAACCTGAAAATGAATCAACAATAAAACAATTGGGAAATTGACATAGAGGTGCTAACTTCATTTTTCCACACAAGGTAATTTGAATAAACAATTGCTATATTTATCACCTTTGTATAATAAAAGGACAATTTGCTACCAAAGTTGTAGGAAGAATCCCTGAATGAGATGTAGTTTCTTATTGAACTGAATAAATTTGGATTAATAAAATGCTCACTACCCTTTGTTTTTGCCAGCCTATTAAGAGCATCACTGATTGGCACCAAGTGATACACATCCAAGATAAAAGAATATGCCCAATGAGTGGAAAGACGCTGTCTTTTCAGTTAGTGGTGAGTTTTCTGTTATTCTTTTTGTGTTTAATATTGTACCAGTGTGTTGAGGCCAACAAAGACTTTGATTAAAATCATTCACCAACACTTGCTGCTCAAAAACAGAAACCATTAGAATTTCAGTGACCTTTCAAATCCACTTGTTTAATGCCTTCTTTTCATAGATATGAAAATAAAGGCCCAGTGAGGCCCAACTTTTAAATACCATGTAACTTCCCTCAACTTCCTTTAAATGCGGGTGTCAGCTTCCATCTGACCATAGCCATATGATCCCCTTTCAAATTTATAGTCAACATTTGAGTGTGTAATAGGTATCAGAGATATTTACATGTTATTTCAGTTATGCTTGTTGTTCGGTTAACCTTTCGTTGTTAATAAGTCAGCAGTCCCATTATACAGATAAGAAAAATAAAATTAATGCATCACTAACCCAACCTTATAGTGCTGGTACGTGGTGGAGTGGCCATTTAGTGAGATTTTCTTCAAGTTAAGTGTTTTTTATGTGTTACCATACAATTAGCAGGTATTTATTGAGCAAATGCATGGGCCCAGTACTCTGGTTAATGCTACAGCATTTGCCAGTGAGGTTGAGGATCTTAGTGCTGTTATGGAAAGAAAACAGGCTTCCTTGAGCTTCAGTCATTCTCTTCTATTTATTAGGAGAGAGAGTAAAAAGGGCTTATTTTAGAGAAACCCAGTGTGGTACATGTCTCGGAATACAGGACAAGTTAGATTGGGTATCCCCTCCGCACCCCAGTACCCTGGCTTGGAGCCTCTTGATTCCAATTATGGGTCCCTCACCCAAATTTTGCATCATTTCCTGTTCCTGGTTAATTCATTTGGTACTACGCCAAGATATTTACTGTACTGTTAGAGGAAATTATGATTTATTTGGTCACTGTTTAGGTTTTCACATGCTTAGAAGTGTCTCATTCTCTGCACCCTAGTGCCAGCTCTGTGCTTACAGTCTCATGTACTCTTTAGAACAAAGATCAAGAGCCATATTTCATACAGCACATCCTTTAGAGACTCAGAAATTATTTGCTAATTGTTTTTGTCTTGGTTGGAAGTGCCATGAAAAGGCAAATTGTGCAATGGACAATATTTGTTTCTAGCTGTATCGTCTTCACTCTTTTTTCAATATTTTTTCTCTTTATGTTACCCTCTTCTAGGCCTACACCCCCAACCCCCAAAGAAACTAGCTCCTCAGTACTTCCTACTACATAAACTTTTACGGCCCTTTCTAGGAAATGAGCAGATTAAAACCTGCATTCCTTCTTAGGCCTGAAATCAACTATAAGTCACCTGTCATACAAATTGAGTGAACGAGCTAGTTAGCACTAAAGTATGATGATTACAAGTGGTAATTCATTCATCTGTTAACAGGAGCATTAGTTTATAACTGGGGATATTTGGAGAAACAAGACGAACATATTCATTTAACTTTTAATAAACTCTTAAGTACTCATTGTGGTTCTCAACTTTTCCACCATTAAGTAAAGATTTTACAATCCATTTTACTCCATGGCCCCCATGTATGAAATCTTTTTCTTAACAAATTCATTTTAATTAAGCATATTTGGCTTCCCATTTTATTACACATACACATCTGTTCATCAAAACTTCCAGCTATCATAAACTAACCAGTATGCAACATTACTGAACTGGTAAAATTCTAGCCAACAGCCAGAAAATGCATCTTTTTCTAGAAATCACTTACCTTATAGCACCATGCAACAGTCTGTGCAGCCTTATTATAGATGGATAATTTCCTTTGACATTTTGGAATACTGACTGCAAACTGTGTGGATGCTTCAATAATATCACATCCCTGAAGCAAGCCCAGGTTTACAATCACTGGTTGAACATTGGCTATACATTCAGCTCGATGCTCAGTGCTCAGAATATGAAAGTAAATAAACGAGGGGCCCTTCCTAGATAAGCTCACAGTTGTCTTCTTTATGATGTGGATAACCTTGGCTTTTGAGTACAAACCACCTGCCTGGATTTCTCACCTCCCCCATGTTTACTGGTTTGTTTACTGCCCTTTATACTGCTCTCCCACTCTTCCTTTGCTGGCAGTAGCCACATGTTCCTGTTCCACCATCCTTACTGAGTGGGAGATTGGAGCAGTTTTCCTCTTGCTGATTAGCAGACTCAGTAAGAGTATCCCTGTACTTAGCCTGTTTGGTGTGGGCTTGGATCTGCGAGCAGGAGCAGATGCTTGGGGCCACTAGGGAAGGGAGAGGCAGTTCTTCCCTCAGCTGGCTGTCATCAGGCTCACAGCTGGGAGGGAAACCAGAGCATCACCATAGCATTATTATGACAGCCAGGAGACCATTGCCCACCACAGCCCCTACTCCCCACGCCCTCCTTGGTCACACAGACAATTGGCTCTGAGCACTGTTCTGACCAAATCACAATGATGAGAATTTGGGGGTGGGTGGGGAAGGGGGTATGTGGGAGGGAATGCAACCAACTTTTCTGAATTTTGTACTGTATGTTTTCTTCAACATATAATTGATCAGTATCTTGTCAATATATTGAGCATATCAATTAACCTCCAAAAAAAAAACAAAACATAAAAACACCTGTACCTTTCCTCAGGACAGAGCCTTAGGTGCTGTTATCTTTTCTTATCCTAAGTACTGTGCATAATTCAGGTACTTTCTGCTGAGCAGAGGATCTACCAGCTGCTCCCAGGGAAACAAACAAGAAGGCAGCAGAGGCATCTGACCCTATCTCCAATTAGTATCAGAATTGAGTTAAAATGTATGACACCCAGTTGGTGTTGCAGAGAATTGCTTGGTGTGGGGGGAAAACCTCTACATATTTGGTGACCAGAAGTGTAGAAAGGAAGTGTTATGTGTAAATAGACTGAACCCCGCTCCCCCACCACCCATACACACACACACACACACACACACACACACACACACACACACACACACTTTGGAAGCCAGTCAAAGCCCAGGTTATCACTGGCGCTTCTGACCAACCAGCTATTGATCAGAGGTTTCAACGACCCTCTCCTCAGGCTTGATGTACTAGAGCAAATTGCAGAACTCAGGGAAACACTTGTTTATATTTACCAGCTTATTAAAAGATATGATAAAAGATACAGATAAACAGCCAGAAGAAGAGATATCATAGAGTGAAGTCTGGGAGGGTCCTGAATGCAGGAGATTCTGTCCCCGTGGAGTTGGTGTCCGTCTGTCACCCTTCTGGTGAATCTGTTTGCCAACCTAGAAGGTCTCCAAACCCCATACTTTTGGGATTTTATGGAGGTTTCCTCACAGAAGCATGATTAATTATTAACTCCATTTCCAGTCTCTCTCCCCTCTCTGGAAGATGGAGGGATGAGGGTGAAAATTCCAAGCTTCTAATCATGGCTTGGTCTTTCTGGTGGCCAGCCCCCAAGAGTCACCCAGGAGCCCACCCAGAGTCCCCTCAGTAGAACTAAAGATGCTTTTAGTCCTCTTATCACTTAGAAAATTACAAGGGTTTTAAGAGCTTTGTGCCAGAAACCAGGGCAGAGACCAATATATTGGGTTGTCAGAAAAGCTATGACGAATTTTTGCGACGAAAAACACAGAAAAAAATACGTCATGACTTTTCTGACAACCCAATATATTTTTACATTATCTTCCACAGAGTTAAATATCAAGGTATCAGCAGGGTCTATCGGAAAATCCACTTACTTACCTTTTCCAGCTCTTAGCGAATGCGCATTTGTAGGCTCGTGGTCCCCTTCATCTTCAAAGCCAGTAATGGGCAGTCATCTTTCTCACATTGCAACTCTCTAACACTGACTCTTCTATCCCCTCCCCCTCCCTTTTTTATATTTAAGGACCCCTAAGGACACCTGGATAATCCACAATACTCTCTCCCCAAATCAAAGTCAGATGATTAGCAACCATAATTCCATCGGCAACCTTATTTCCCCTTTGCCATGTAACCTAACATATTCTAGGGTCCCAGGGATTACAATATGGTATAATATTTGGAGGGCCACTGTTCTGCCCACCCCAAGAGTGTATCGACTGAATTCTGCTTTAGCTCTTTATGCTTACAGAACTCAAGTCATACTTTCATATATATGCGTAATTAATTAATACCATTAGGAGATTACCACTGAAGTCCAGTTAGAAAGCATTTCTCCCTTGGCAGCAGTTGCTAACAATTTTGGAAACTGATTAACCTTTCTAAGCAACAATCCCCTCATTTTAAATGAGAATCATAATGCATACCTCAGAGAATTAAATGGGTGAATTTATTCAAAGAATTTAGGATGACACAAAATGAGCAGTGCATACCTTTAGTTATGATTCACCAGCTTAATGATCTATATAATCTCTTAAATTTACGTGTGGTTTTATGTAGTCATCAGTCATCGACTTATCCATTTATTAGTCCACCCACTGATACACGAGCATTTATTGAACACGTACTTGAAAATGAACAGCATATTGTACATAATAGTAATGACTAAAATGCCTTACCATCATATAGCACTTTGTTTTTTCACATGTTTATCTTATCTGCCCCTATTAGAAGAAATGGTTCTTGCCCTTTGGATGTTATAGTCTCCGTGAGAAAACAACAGCTTACGTACAAACCCAGCCCCATACTGTAGACATTTGCAGAGGTGAGGATGGACACTCACTTGGGCCTGAGATTCATTAAGAGTGGGCCTATGGAGTGGAAGCACCACACCAGGGAATGATCCACCATCTCATCATAGACTGGCTGCTTCTCTCACACAGGGCTATGAAAACGCGCCCTAGCAAGTTAATGAGGCCCCAACAGTTCAAGACAAAAAAAGAACAACAACAAAAGTAGACAAAGGGGAAAACAACCTATGATGTGGCTGTGATACCTCCATGAGTTCCTCCATCAAACAGTTAAATCCACTCTACAAATTTCCAGGTTTATGCTCTTCCACCTAAGAAGTGGTGGAAAACACAAAACAAAATGATTTGTGCAAAATTCCTCAGGTTGTAAAAGACAATTTTATAGACCAACCACTGTGCCTCTTTCCCCAGTGCTGATATTTTACTATACCCACTTGCTGCTTCATATGTTAACCATTAATTTTATAGTCGCTTCACACCTTAGAGGATATGGTAAGGAGAGTTTGGATAGTATGCCCTAAGATACAGAAAAGATCAAAACAAGCTATGTGGAATGGGGAACCCCAAAAAGAAACAGTAAATGAGGGCACAAGACAAGACAAGAATTTCAGTCTGTGTGTTCCATTTCTCCCACTAACCTCATGAGCCTGGCTGCCCATTGGGAACTTGGCTCCCAAGTTGATTTCTGGGAAGAGAAAGCCACCATTTGCTTACTTTGCTCTGGGGCCACCCAGCTGCCAAGTGTCAGCTGAACAGAGGTGCATCAGAGGCCTGCAGTGAAAAGGCAGAAGGATGGCCAATTGCCAAGAATTTCTGCAGCATGTCTAGCATCTTAGCATCTTAGTTCTCCCCTCCCCCAGGTTAATTGCTGAGAACCTCTGCCTTGAAAGCTGCTATTCTACCAACTTGAGCTGCTGCCCTCCTTTCCCCACACCCTCTGAGACCTTACCTTTTTCCACCTGTAAGTGAAATGAAGTTTCTCTTATACCTGACCCTACTTGTGAGAACAACCGAGCTGTAATGTCAATGCTTCCCTCCCCCTTTACACGCCCCCACGGGTAAAGGCAGAATTGCCGCGTCCCCCTTGGACTTGATTGCTAGGCAACATTCAGCCATGTGAATTTGTCACTTCTGTTTGGCGCAAATTTCAATTTCACCTCCAACTGTAACAACACTGCTTGATATATTTTAGATGCCACTGTGGTTGGATGGCATCCCAGGAAAGATGTGAAGTGCTACTGCCAGGAATGAATGATTGGCATTGGGTAAAGCAATTCTCTGAACTCAGCCTTGGCATACCATTAATTGTTAAGTCTGTTCTGCTACCACCAACCTCTTGTCAGAAGCGTGTCTATTGTGAGCCTTTGCGACAGGAGTCCAAATGGGAGAGCTTTCTCTCTCTGTAAGATCTGAATCATATCGATAATGAAGTAGTGGGTTTCTCAGCTCACGCCATATCACTTCTTCTTACTTTCCTCTATTGGCTGCACTTTAATGTGCAAAGAAGTGTAGTTCCACATTTGAATATTACTGAGCTAAGGGCTACTGGGTGCCATTTCAGGCTCTGGCCCTGAATAAGACATTTACCTGCGCTTTGGTTTCCCCATCACAATCTGCTTTCAATCATGGTAACAATTACACGCTGCTATAACAAAAGAAGTTGTTAATAAAAGAAGATAAAATTAATACCAAACATGCTCTGCTGACAAGAAATATAATATTCGACATGTAAAATTTACATACCGACAATAAATCAAAAAACATGCAATTATAATTTTTTTTAAAAAAACATATCATCACTGGCAAGGCATAATGATATATTCCCCAAAGCCTCCATCTAATGTGGTCTGCCCAGTGTTTTTATATATATTATTATTTGTCCTTAACGATACATTGGATTGCCTGGCCACCTACGTCAAATGTCCTTAAATACTACACAATTGCTCAATCAGCTCTAAAGATGCTACTGTGTAGAATGCTTTTATTTCTGCTCTGTGCTAAATAATGGTGAAAATAGTAAATCTGTTTTGATTCCCCCTTCAGCCCCTTCGGCCCCTCTCTCCACCAACTTTTCACTCAATTGGTTATTTTTTTTCTCAAATCAGAACATCATCATAAAGCTTGGAAATATTTTCCTGGAATGAGTCTAATTAAATAGAAGTCAGTCAGCTATGAGTAAGAATAGTGTTTTAGACTTTGGGTGCATTCCCAGGTTCATTGGAAACAAAAGGAGTTTCTGTAACAGTGTGAATGAACCATGAAGTGCGCATGTTCTTTTAAGAAAGGCCAAGGGTGCAGTTCTATTTTCTTAGCTCTGCTTTCATATTTATGTGTCTCATTTCCAGCTCATTGCTGATGCCTCAGTTGCGCTATCCATCACCACTTTTATCCTCCTTGTTCCTCAAAAAGAACATAAAATCCTTTTTTATGTGGTGGTAATATTATTGCAAATAAAAGCAAATACCAAAATCTTTATTAGTCTGCCAAAATAATAAACTATTTAATAAAAGCATGCTGTAAAAATAAGGTCATTTGCATCACTCAAGTTACTTGCAGGAAATACAGAGAATTATTGGTCAAAAAAGTACAAACTGACAGTAATTATTTCTGTTGTTCAACTGACATACTGTGCAATAGGGTTAAAATTTTGTTGATATTTTGCATATTTTCTGGGTATTAAATGCCTTTAATATTGCTCAAAACTGGTTGCACATTAAAAAATAAAAAAAAGGCCTAATTCTCACAAAATACTGATTTCCTCCTTGTAAAAAGATTTTTGGAGAGGCAAAAGGACTAACTACCTCGGTCTCTTTTTGATACCTTTTTCACAAATGTGGACATTGACCTAGTGATAACCTTGATATTCTAGGATTTATTGCCTAAATATTTACCATTTTAATATCCAATATTAATTTTATTTGCTTTGGATTTGTGTTCATGCTTCAGCTGTATAATGTTTCCCCTCTTTGTATTCACCTTTTGTCATTTCTGCATGCACACCAATATAAAATGTTTTATTTGAGAAGGTTAGTTTAACAGTGAAAGTTAACAAGAAATGTACTATTTCTAAATAAGTGTCTAATGTTTGATCTTTTAGTCTTTTGCAATATAAACACACTAATTCTTTTTCCCTTGCAATTTTTATCCCTAGGTGGCAGATTTGCAAATACGTTACTGATATGTCTGTGATATAGCAAAATCAGTAGCAATGGTGAGGATTAAAATATCGTTTATATAGTCCTTCCATTGCCAATAACAACCTGTATACCAGTTTTTCTACAGAAAAAGCAAACACTACAATTAAGCAAATATTAGAAATCTTTTCAAAACTGCATATTAAGTATTTGTATTACTTGTTCCATGATGACATTTAAAATCAAGAAAAGCTCTTCAAATTCCAGTTATTACAATTTTGACTTTACAAAGCCTTTTGTCTGTAGTTGTTTGCTTTGAGCCACAAATTAACCATTGCCAGTTTTATTGTCATCAGGGTAACCTAAGAAAATAAGGTATAATTTCTACACTGTGTAATTAACCTGACGGATAATTCAACTACGAAAATTTTGAAATATGAAACAATATCTTTTGAGGCAAATAAAGGCAATTAAATTCAGACACTGTGTGTTCTGACCTGAATTATATGCCCCCCCAAATTCATATGTTGAAACCCTAGCCCTTAGTACCTCAGAATGTAACTGTATTTGGAAATAAGGAAGGCCTGTAAAGAAGTCATGATTATAATTTAACACATATACAGTCATGGGATATGGAGTATAGTGTGGGGATGGAGTCAATGGAATTGTAATAGATATGTATGATATCGGGGGTGGGGGGACAGTAGAGGGGGGAAGAGGGAGTCACTTTGTAAGGGGTGAAAAAGATAACTATTGCATTGTTTTGTACATCTGTAACTAATAACAATAACAAAATTAAAAAATTAAAAAGAGAAAATATTAGGGAAAAAAAAAGGAGTCATTAAGGTTGAATGAGGTCATATGATTGGGTCCTAATGCTCTCTGACTGGTGTCCTTCTAAGCAGAGAAAATTTGGGCACATGAAGAGAAATCAGGGTTGTACAGGCTCAGAGGCACAACTACATGAAGACAGGGCAGCCATCTGCAAACCAAATAAAGAGGCTTCAAGGAAACCAACCCTGCCAGCGTCTTGACCTTGGACTTCAAGCCTCCAGAACTATAAGAAAATAAATATGTTTCTTAAGCCATCTAGTCTGTGGTACTTTGTTATGGCAGCCCTAGCAAACTAGTACACTAATCATTATAACACTAAATCAAATACAATATTTATTTTGCCAACTATACCATCCAAATGCATCAAAAACACACAATCCAAATGACAGCAACTCAGTTTCATGGTAAGACAAAAATGCCACTTGACCTCCTAAATTCTCTGTTGTCACACAAATATCCTCTGAAAATTTTGCTTCATATTTGAAATTCTGTTTCTCAGGAGTTTTTAAGTTGGGGTCCACAGACCACAAAAGTCTCTTGATATTTATTATATACCATATTTTGAGGGCTTTACATATATTCATTGTATTGAGCAGTGTTCCATCCCAAAAGTTAAGAACCACTTAAATCTTAGGATACTGTTTCTATTTGACCAATCAGTAAGCAACAGAGACTGTTCCCTGATAGAAATAAAATCTAATGCTTTTTTTTAATTAGTAGGCTTAGATAAATGATGAGATATCATTAAGTGAATACAATGGCTAGTCTACAGTGAGATGTTAGACTCAGTGCAGAAAATCACGAGACTCAAAAATTTTGTCAGAAGACCAGATAAACCATTCTTTTCTGGTAACCAAATGTTTTCTAAGACAGTTTACTGGCTTGTAGCTTCCAAGCTCATAATGATCACATAAATTTTGAAGACATTGCAATATGGTAGGTTCTAAGGAAAACATCTACAAATTTGGTGAATTCTATTCTATGCAGAGAAGAGCTTGAAATTTAAATTTCTAACTTATGCCAAATGCTATGTCTTTGTCAGTGACACTCCGGGATAATTCCTAGAAGGTCATAGTTCTTTCTTAATATCATCTAAAGAGGTTAAAAAACTCCCCTAAACAGAATTTACATCTCCCAGCTAAGACTTGAATTTGTTAACTGTGGATTTATCTAAATTATTCTTGCCCTCCTGGATTCATCAAATTCAGTACTGGGGATTGTGTCCAGGGGAAGCAATCATGTGCAGGAGAACCCAAAGAGCTGAAATACGATCCCCCCATGATGCTGCTCTGTGGCCCAGCTATCTGCAAGGGAACATACCCTGACTAAGGTGTAACAGAAGGAAAGACAACTTCTACCCTCTGCCTGGCCACTCAGCTTAAGAATACATTCTTGCCTTTATTTTTGTTTTTTTTTTTCTGTAGACTTGGTGTAGATTTGCTCAGAGAGCACCAAAGCAGGTTGTAGCCTCCCTCAGAAGTGGATCAGGCAGCAGAGGTAGGTAGCACCAGGGCCTCTAGGCCCAGTAGATACCAAGTCTTTTTAGGAGATGGCCATTTTGAAGTCCAGCTAGAGGTATCATCTGATTTGCTGCTCCATTCTCAGGCAGCGAGTGGAGACTAACATTCTCAGAAGCATTTGATAAGGGGAACCTCTGGGAAAAGGATTGGAATTCCTGCTTCTACAGGCAATGTGGGTTTGGAACATTGGAATCTGGTTATAAATGTAAATGTGACATTTTTTACCACATATGCCACTTTTTAAAAATTCATACTTTATATGGGGGGAAACCACAGCCCAAAGTTGACAAAGGTCTCAACACCTATAATATTATATACCCAGGATTCAAACCTGGATTCACCTGTTCAGTACTTTTCCACAGCACCAAGTATTTCCCTGTCTGACCCATCCTCTCCTTGCTGTGTCACGTTTGGCAGGCCTCTATGCCTACCTACATTTAAGATGAGTACCTAAAAAGGAGTATCATTCCTCAGATAAGTTAAGTTAAAGAGTGCATGCTTAAGGTGGTAAACTAAGCACAGAAAGGCCCATGGCTCTGTCTAAACAGTTGAAATAAAACAGTTGTGGAGGCGGGGTGTGTGTGGGGGGGGGAGGGGTGGAGAAAGCCTATCAGTTTGTAAAATTCAAACAAATAGATCTATATTTTGACTGTGTAAACATGAGTATCATACTTTCTCTTACCCATTTCACTCCATAGTGTATGTTTAACAAATATAATAACTAATCAACAAAAAGATAATACAACATTGTATTAGCTTCCTATTGCTGGTATAAAAAAAATTACCTCAAACTTAGTGGCTTAAAATAACAGAAATGTATTCTTTTATTATAATTTTAGAGGACAGATGTCCAAAATCTGTTTCTGGGCCAAACCTAAAACGTCAGCAGGGCTACGTGCCAACCAGATTCTCTGGGAGGGGAGTCTGTTCCCTTGGCCTCTTCCAGTTTCAAGAGCTGTATTCCTTGCACTCCTTGGCTCAGGGTTCTTTTCTCCATCTTCAGTGTCAGCAAAGGATCCTCTTGCCTTAGTCATAATGTGGTCTTCTTCTGTACCAAATCTCCCTTTGCCCCTCACTTATAAGGACACTTGGGGTTACCTTAATAGCCCACCCAGATCATTCAGAAAAATCTCACCATCTCAATATCCTTAATTTAATCACCTGCAAAGATATTTTTGCCATATCTGTGTTGTAACATTCACAGGTTTCAGAGATGAGGAACTACCCGGATGTCTTTGGGAATATTGTTCAGCCTATTATAGCTATCTATATAAAACTTTTATTTACTAAGGCATACTGGAGAATTGAAACACTTATTGTTATCTTTAGCAAAGTCTACATGTTATTAAAAGAATAGCCAAAATATTTATCAAGTGCTTACTTTTTGCCAGGCACAGCTCTAAATATTTTACAGGTTAATAGAAACAAAACAAAGTATGAGATAAATATTATTATTCCTATTTAAAGGCTGGGGAAACTGAGGCACATAAAGTGAGATTACAAGCTTGCCCAGGTCACAACTACTTTAAATTTTCCAGATTAAGTATTTGCATACATAAACAAACTCTTTTAAATGTCATTTCATATTGCCCATGTAGTTATTCCAGTACATTATGTAGTTTAAAGACTTACAGCTACATTGTGTTCTTTGTATCAAAATTAATTTCTGACGAACATAAATTTCCTTGCTTTGGTATTCTTTCTTGGAATGGTTCCTGCACAATAAACCCGCTAGTCTCTTATTCTGCTACTAGTAATGATAATCCTAATCTTATTTCCTAAGCACCTTTCTTTTCTCCAGAAGTCACAAAGTTTAGGATAGGGTTACATAGTAAAAGAAAGCAATTTTTCTCACCAAAGAGGCAAGAGGTAGATAGCAGGCCTTGACAGGCCTTGGCATATGCTCAATTGCTGTTGTCACCCTACTCATTGCTTGTTGTCTTTTGAAATTCTTCTCTGAATGTGTTTCTCATGATTTTTGAAACTTCTTTTTATACCCTTGTTTTCAATGGCCCCTTACAGTTTACAGATGGAAATCGGTTTCCTCTATTCTTATAGGTCACCCATGTTCTTGTTTTTCTTTTTAGCAAGAGAGGGGAGAGTGAACAAAAACAGTTCTGTCATTTAAGGTTTTTTATACACATTATTTAATCTTTGGAGCTTTCTCTTAAACCTCAGCTATATATGATGGAGTGTGGGTGGGGGGGAGTGAAGGTTGTATTTTTTTCTTTAATTTATTGGGTTGTCGGAAAAGTCATGACGTATTTTGTCTATGTTTTTCAAAGGTCGTTTATTTATATAAAGAACAAAGATCAATGAATGATATATTGCCCGTTTTGTTCGATAACCTTTTGCCATCGTTCAGTGAGCTTCATAATTCCTTGTTCATACACGGATCTGTCTTTATTTGTGAAAAACTGAACAAGGAGTTGATTTACAGCCTCATCTGAATTGAACGTTATACCACGTAAGGAATTTTTTTAATTCTTTTATTGTGAAATAAACTTTTTTTTTAATTAGTTTCAGGTGTACAACACAGTGCAATACTTATACTTTTTAAACCTCAAAGTGACAGTCCCCTGCCCCCAATTGTAAGGAGCTTTAAAGAGAGTGAAACAAGTGGATGTCTGATGGCGCAAGGTTAGGCGAGTATGGTGGGTGTGGCAACACATCCCATCCAAGCTCCAATATTTTTTCATGGGTGATCAAACTTGGGTGTGGTCTCGCATTGTTGTGATGGAACACAACTCCTTTACAACTAACAAGCTCTGGACAATTCTGGATGATGGATTCATTCAAACTGTCTAATAGCCAACACTATACATTTGAATTGATTGTTTGGTTCCTTGATAGGAGCTCAAAAAACACGACACCTTTAAAATCCTACCACACTGAGAGTATAACCTTCCTCTGTTGAATGTCTGCTTTCAATGTCTTTTGAGGCTAATCATCACGTGAGGACCAAGACTGTTTGCACCCCACATTGTTGTAAACGATCCACTTTTCATCACCAGTTATCAGTCACTTCAAAAAAGGATTGTTTTCCTCATGTTTAATGAGTATATTGCGGATGTTTATATGCACCATCAAATGAACTTCTTTGAGTTCAACCAGAACACAAATATCGAGCTTGTTCACATATCCCAGCTTCTTCAGGTGGTCATGAATTCTTGAATGATGGATGTTCAATGTTTCTGCAATCTCCCATGTCATGTAACATGAGTATGACTCACTCAATGCCTTTATTTTGTCATCATCAAACTCGGTGGGCCTCCCTGACTGAGGAGCCTTGTTGAGATCAAAATCACTAGCACAAAATTTCATGAACCATTGTTGGCACTGATGTTCTTATAGAGCTTTGTCACCGTAAACTTTATGCAACTGTTCATAAGCGAGCATCCTTCCCTTTATGGAAGTAAAACAGTGAAATATGGCAAAAATGCACAGTTTGGTCTCCCATCTTCAACTTGTTGTAAAATCTCCAAAACTTAACCAAATTGCTCAATTTTTTTTGAATGAAGCTAGAACTGTCAGCTGTCAAATGACATAGCAATAACATAGATGCGAATGACTCTAGTACTTCCAAAAATGAACTAGCGCCATCTGTTGCAAACATGCATCATGACTTTTCCGACAACCCAATATTTCTGGAGGTTTGAAGAAACTTAAATAATAGAAAAGTTGTAGAACTGGAAGACTTAATGAAAAGTTATTTGGTCCTAAACCCATTGTAAAAAATTATGGATTATTTTACTTAGATAGGTTTTGAGTTATCCCAACCATGCATGATTTATTATGTCCTTGGATTATTTCCCTTGTAACATTATCAGATTTTATGATTGTCCTTGCCTCTTCAACTTAACTAAGTGGAGTGACCCTAATGGTGAAAGTTTCGTTCACTACACCATGTAAGAAGAAGAATGGTTTTCAGCAATCTCTGGCCTCGTAGCACCTCTTCACCCATGCTGCTTTTAGTGGTTTGTTACATTTCTCCCTACCCCAAACAAAGAAATAAATATGCCATGGTAATATTATGCATAAAGAAGTGTGTCTTGATGAAATGGTGGCTCATTGGCTTCAGTGACTGGTCCAGTTATGTTCAAATGAAACCTATAGGAAAAGGTTGATTTAATTATTTTTAAATAAGAACAATATTGAAAGCAGATGATGCTGAGAGAAGGCACTGTATAGTCAACAGAGTCAGGAAGTTTAGAAGCTAGCTAGCACAATGGCAGAAATTCACATGCTAATTAAAGGACTGAGACAGACATTGTACTTGTAGCTGTATTTCAGCCTGCAGGATAGCACTTGTTTTAATAGATCTGGAGAACCACAGACACATAGACGCACATAAGAGACAGAAAAACATCTGAAAGCATTGTTCTTATGACTGTAAGTATAGGATGATCTGTAAAGCTTTGTGATTGAAAAGTTGTTGAAGAAGAAACATCTGAAACAGAACAGGGAGTAGGTTCCTCAAGTGACTTAGCAGTTTTCAGTAGCATCAACTGTTGCAGTGAAAACAATTCTAATCTTAGAACTTGGCAGGTAAGTGAGGAACAGATTTCTCGATATAATGTTTTGATTTTTGAGAAATGCATGGATTTGTGTTTCTTTTTTCTTTTGCCTGCTCCACATTCAGTCACATATTTTATTACCCATTTGAGAGGTTGATTTCCAATATTTTTAATTAAAATAATTCTTGGTTCTCTATTAACTGAACAATTTCCTAGACCTTTGCCTCTTTGGGGATCTGTAAGGTAGTTCAAGTCTAAAAGAGTGAGTATATTTTTGAATATGCTGATATTAAGACATATGTAAGCCTGTGTAGATGTGTGTTTAAAATGGAAGAGAGGACCTAATTAAGAAGTTGAGGTTTTCAGTGTTACAGTTGCTTTTTGAACATTATTGGATTTGGTCACTTTATTAATTTCTCTCTCAATTTTTATTTTTATTTTACTGACTGCAAATGTTGGGAAGAAAGCACAGTGTTGTTTGAGGTATTTTTACACCCTATAGCACACCATCCTAGGTTTCTTTAAGTACAATGAATGTTGCATTAATGAGGACTGTTGTAAACACTATGCCAATAAACCCCACAATTAAGACAAGAAAAGGTAATCCTAGAGGTTTTTTAAACACAAAAGAGCTAGGTAACTGGGCTACACAAAAATACATTTAAAAAATAAATTCTCTGCTAATAAAATGATTTGAGCCAACTGGGTTCTACCTACAAATTTTGCTCTTCCTCATAGTCTCTACACCAGCCTTGAAAATATTCATTTATTTACATGCCTACTGCAAGTAACTATGTGGGGCTCGGGAATAATAAAGATTATAAATTTACTGTTCAAGTATACGTCTCCTGAGGTAAGAACAGGTAGGGAAAATTTAGAGGACCTCAAGTTTTGCAAATTATTTGCAAGGCTGATATAACACATTTTACAGAATGAAAACAGAAGGTCTTTAAGATTCGCATTATATTGATAGAGAAATTATAACTCACTACACTAAGGGTATTTTTTACTACTGTGGCAAATGGATATAAGCCAACATCTCAGAGAGTATGCTACTTTGCTCTGACAAAGTAAATTGTGAAAATGCCAGATTTCCACAGCATTACATTTTGCTGAACGAAGTCATTTAGCACAGTAAATCCTTTTAGTTGTTTTTCTTCAGTCGGTCAGAGCTCCTTACTTAATGTATAGTAATATTTAGAATATAGTATGGTTTGTTTTGAAGTATTTTATGTCTGGAATTCTTAAACACTTTCAAACATCATTTTAATTGCTCTTGATTTTTAACATAAATTTAAAAATCTTTGGTAAAAATTTTTTCATGACACATGTTTTTGAAATCATCTTAATTATTTAGGAATGGTATAAAAATAACCACGCCCTTCGGTTATGGTTACTTAACATTAAGCCAATTCAGTATGCATTTTGCCTCCATAGACTTGGTAATTCTCTGAAAAACTCCCCTTACACTTCTATGGATTGGTGGCTTAATATAAATAAGTTTCTTGTTTTCCTTCAATATCAGAATCAAAAACAAATTACTTGTTTAAAATTGCTATTTTTCTTTGGCGATCATTTAATTCTTTTCTTCCTTATGGTCTCACACAAAACATAAGAGGCCTAATGTCTCTGGGTCAGTGAAGAATTTTCATATAGTTTAAATATTTTATTTTTCCTTTCTTTTATATACTCAAACAAGGTTCACCCATCCACCCATCCATCCATCCACCCATCCACTTGATTGTCCCATTAAGTGCCTATCATGTTAGGTAAAAGGACAAAGAAAAATAATAATATATAATCCCTTTTCTTAAGAGAAGTATGTCATTCAAGGTACTAGCAGAAAAACAAAATAATTTAATAAAAGGGCCATTTATAGAGGTGTGTGCAGCACTGAAGAATCAGTAAGACATGCTGAGATATCTAGGGACTGGCAACTGTGGGAAGTCTAAACCATTCCTAGGCCTGAAGGCGGGAGGGAAGGAAATGATGTTACCAATATTCCACATGGGCTGGAGCTAGGGAGGCGGGGCCATGAGGCAGAAGTATTCAGTCACTGCCAGAAACACAGAATGGAAGCAGAAAGAAAGCAGAGAAAGAAGTATTCCAAATTGTCTTTTTCTCTTGCATTCTCCTGCTTGAGCTTCCCAGTGGCAAAACCCAACAGAAAGCCAGAGAGCAAGAGTCTGAGTGATGCAGTCCAACTGGGATCCATATCAGGGCAGAATAAAGCAGAGAATAATTTGGGAGTATGAGAAACAGCCTCAAAGGTGGTTCCCAATGATCCCTCCCTCCTGGTGTTCATTCCCCTGAGTAATATCCACCCCTTGAAGGTGCAATGGACATAGTCACACATGTCTGATAAATAGATATGATAGGAGTGTTAGAATGTCACTTCCATGATATGTTTCCATCCTGGCTTCCGTCTTGTGTTTCCACCTTGGACACTCTCACTTACTCACTCTATGGGAAGCCAGCTGCCCTATGAAAAGTCCCACATGCCAAGAAAATGAGAAAATTCTCCAGCCTAGCAAGAAACTGAGGCCCTCAGTCTAACAATCCATGAGGAACTGAATCCTGCCAACTGCATGTGAGCGAGCTTAGAAGTGGATCCCTTGCCAGGCAAGTCTTTTGATGGAGGCTTTAGCCCTGTGAGAGAACCTCAGCCAGAGGACCTAACTAAGCCATGTCTGGATTTCTGACCTGCAGAAATGGTCAGATCAAAAAGGATTATTGTTTTAAGCTGCTAGATTTGTGAAGCAATTTATTATGCAGCAATAGATAACTAATTCATGGGAAGAGGGGAGACAGAGTATAACCAGCACCGTTCACCATTTTTGCCTCACAGCATTCACTTTTGCCCTTCCATCACACATCATGCCCACACACAAATTTGACACTGAATCTATCACCTATAATATAATCATGAATGGCTTCAATTCATTAGTGCTCTTTCCTGAAGCTTAAATTGTTTAAGTAACCTCCCATCAGAACTTTTCATGTCCAATAGCAGAGAAAAGGGGAAAAGAAAAGAGCATACATTTATATAAGATAATAGCCACTAGAATACCTGCTTTTGCAACTGATCGTGAAACCTAAAATGATATCCACCACTTCTTTTTTTTCTGTATTTTTGCTGATTAAAGTTTATTACCTGGTAGAGTGACCTAAACCTTTATTTACACAATTTAAAATTCTTAATGGTGCTGTCTTTATTGAGGTTCCACTGTTTTCTCATTGGCCATTCTTATGGAACAGTGAGAGGTCCCTCTGTACAAACCCTGAATCCCACACCTGTTTGCCTTGCCTCTACCATGTTACAGTAACACAGTTTCCCCCATGGAATTGGATCCAATACCTTAGCCAGTAGAGTAACCCCCTGTTCTTCCTATTGGAAGGAATGTGAGAAAAATGCGGAGCCCCAAATAGCCAATGGACAGTCTCAGCTTCTAATGTAATGGAACAATGACTGTTGCCTGGCAAACATTGTCCTACCTTGAGAATTAAAACTTCTAAAACTTCTGAACACTTAAATGAAATAAAAGATATAATAGTGAGAGAGGTAACTCTCCTACCCACTCTTTGGTTCCTGAACCTCTATATTCTGGCTATGAGAAAATGGCACTGTATAGCTACTGTTAATCAGAGGCATATACTACATTCCATTGCATAGAAACCTAACCTCACCAGCTACCGTATCAGCCTCAGCTGATAAAAATGTCTATTTTTTTTAATATATTAAAAACTGTGGAAATAACCACTGGATGAGTCTATTGACTTATTGGAGCTGCTGTCAGAAAGAATACAGTTAAGGCTTCGTTTATCACCTAACCTCCATAAGTCCATACGCTGACCACTGACTCATGACAGCGTTTTGTATTCTAAGGACTAGCATTATCTCAGAGTCAATATCTACAAGCTTCCAGAAGGACTGTGGGTTTCCCTTCCCCTAACAAAAATCATCCAGGCAAGTGACCATAAATTTATCTGGAAAAGCTATGGAGACCACTTGGGGCCATACTGCAGGCCACATTCTTCCACGAAGAGACCTGACCTGTTCCTTAATTAAAGCACTTCAGATTTGTGAATTGGCCTAAGTCTAGGAACTTGGTATGAGGCTAAGAATTCTCACGATGACAACTTAAGTCAATTTTTATTTTATACAAGTCATGAAACAAAAAATTTCCCATCTATTTAATTCCCAGTGACTATATGATCGATTAGTCATTGGCATATGTTCATACTGGTTGAAACACTGATTACTACTCTGGGAAACTGTGCCTACCTTGTCTCTGACATTTGGCCCTACTGCTCTGGAATCCCATTGTTTTCTATTCAAATCAGGAAGTCCATTTTCATGGCAACTTCTCCCAAGTCCTTCATCATTGTTAGGGAAAGCCACCACAGTGGTTTTCAAGGATGCTGCTGTTCCCCTCACCAATGCATTTTAATGTGTTTTTGTGAAGGAGGCATCCTCCCGGATGTTCTGAGATGAGGAAGGTGAGAGGATGGTAGGGTAAATGGCACATTTTAAATATCTTCAACATTTCCATTTCTCTAAGCCATCAAGCTTCCTTTTCTACATTGTGTCAGAAAAGCTCTATAATCTCAACCTCACTGACCATGGGCAACTGTTGAATCCAGGCTTCTACTGACAAACTGTTAGACTCACTCTCAATCTTTTGAGCTAAAATACTAAATCTCCATTCCTAGTAGAGGCTATATACATATATGTAACATATACCGGTGGTTCTCAAACTTTAACATGCACCAGAATCAACTAGAGGATTTAAACCAACTTCCAGGCCCCATGTCCTAGAGTTTCTGATTCATTAGCTCGAGGGTGGGCCTTAGGAATTTGCATTTCTAACAAGTCTTCAGGTGATTCTGATGCTGGTGGTCCAGTAACTACACTTTGAGAACCGCAGGTTTAAGGCAATCCTACAGTTCATTTGTCTTGAACTACTCTCTTTAAAATTCAATCTAACTCATGCCCACAAATGGGCAAGATGATCTCCTCCCAGGGCAGAACTTGCAGTTTTCTCTTAAGGTTATGTTGAGATGTAATTCTCATTAAAGCCCTGGAAGCAGTAAGGAGTGGTGGTGAAAAATGGGGTGGGAGTATCTTGAGGAGAGCAGATACCCCTTGAGAAGCAACTATCCCAAGTGAAATTATTGATCCGGGAAAGGCTGGCTTCTTTGGACAGTGGGAGACAGCTGATTCCTCAACCAAGGCAAGTTCAAGAATATTTGGAGATTCTAAGTTCTCAGCCTCATCTATGTCTGCACAAATGTCCCCAACCCAAATCTTAATGTTTCACTTTTTCCCAAGAGCCCTTACCTTCACATAAGAAACATGAGTTAAAAATGTGGACCCTGCATTAGGAAATCTTGCTTAAAACTTCCATAGAAACTTTCTGATATCCCTTCATACTTTGGTGTTCCTTTATAAGCTTTACAACACAGAGATAGTCTGCCCAGACCACAATATTTTAATCATCATTGTTGCCATAGAGAATAAATGCCATGGCCAGTGTGATCTAATGCCTTGCCCCAGCTAACACTCCACCCAATATCAACACCAGTGATAATGTAATTGTGTTGTGACTGTGTGCCATGAATTACACTTTATGACTCACCTTCTTCACTTAATTATCTTCTCAATAAACTTGTTCATATTGAGTCGCCTCATTTTTGCATACCACTATGATCTCTCTCACAATGGTTTCCCCATTACTTTACATCTTGGTATTCTTCATAAGAGCTCAAAATGTGTTTGAGAAGCATTTAATATAAATAGCTAAAAGGCTCACATGACAACATTCAGTGACAAGAAAACTTGTGGAAATAACTTCCTAAGAAAGTAAGAAATGCAGCCTGAATGTAGCCTCCAGATTAATTACTTTGCTTTAATGTTTATGTTAGTTTTTCTTTCACTTGTCAAATATCTTTAAGCACTTCCTATGCGACAGGCAAACAAACAAATTGGAACTGGAAATATAGTAATAAGGAGGTGTGTGGGTTCTTCTGTTTGCCCTCCCAAACCCATCCTTCATTCTTCTCTGACTTCCTTTGTGCCCCAAATACCTGATCTCTGTAAACTGTTATCAGCAGGTTTACTAACTCTCTGACTGTTTGTGAGATGCAGCCAGCGGGAAGCACAGGAGATGACAGGGCAGCTGGAGGAGGTCAGGGTATTTCTTCCCCTGTAATTTTCCTTTCTTGGCATATTACTGAGGTAGTGTCTGTATTCCTCTATTGCTACGACTCCTGCTTAGTGACCCCTCTTCCATCACTCTAGCCTCTAGAAAGTTCCAATGATAACACTTTCTTCCCTTGGCTCTTCAGACTTACAGGCACTATTGTCTTCCTGGTGTTGCTGGTGTCTCACATCCCTGGGTGATTCCTTAATCTTGCCCATAACTCTAAAACAGTCCCTTCACTCAATTTCTCTCACATCCCTCCTTCCTGTCATTAGCTTGACTGGTACAATAGAACAAGGCATTCTTTGCCTTCATGAAAGTGACAAGATAAACATTTGATATGTTATGACTGAAAAACACCAGGTGCTATGAGACCACATAGAGGAGAATCTTACCTGGCCTGCGATACCCAGGAAGGTTTGTTTTGTGAGATCATATAGCCAAGAGTAAAGAGGCAAGTTGGTGTGTATTTATGTTTTGGCACAGTCCCCTGTGTCTTTGTATTTGAGACTCTTGAAATGTGACAGTTAATTCTCTTTGACCTAACACTCTTAGAAGCCATTCCTACACATGCTTGCCAGGTCTCTGTCCATGCAAATTGGTAGGATTATCTCCTCCCTGAGATAACTCAGTGGCCTTCAAATTTCAGTGACTTCTAAAGTCTCAGTGGTTTGCAACAAGAAAGGTTTACTTCTTGGTTGGGGGCTCTGTTTCAGGACCCAGGCTGGTCGGACAATGGTGGAATGATTGTCAGTCTCTTGGCAGAGGGAAACGAAAACCAGTGAACCATGAGCTGGCTCTTAAAGGTTCTCCCTGAAAGTGACTCTGTCACCTCTGCTCATTTCATTGGCAAAAACAAATAACATGATCCTCAGGCAGAAGGCAGAGAGGGATGGTCTCTCATCAAGGGACTCCTCCACAGAGAAGGAAAACATAAAAAGGGGTGAATAGTTACAAAAGCTACTACATCTGCCAATGGATGGCAATCATTTAGTCTTAAAAGTCTTGATAAGACTTAGGAAGCAAAAGTCTCTTCCATAAGATACAAAATTGATGTTGATTTTTTAACTAGGTCTAACTGATATGGGCAAATGCTCCCATCCATTCACATTTTGTTGTTCCATATTAATAATATTAGAATGTTTCAAATGATTGACACTAATTATTGTGTATTTCAAAAAAGAGCTGAAATAAGGACATATAAATTTCCTTTTGCCTGGGAGGGATAAGGAGAAAGAAAGAGAGAGAGAGAGAGAGAGAGAGAGAGAGAGAGAGAGAGAGAGAGAGAGAGAGAGAAAGAGAGAGAGAGAGAGAGAGGAAGGAAGGAAGAAAGATCCTATGAACAAACATGGTAGGTTAAGTTATTTGTTATTTATTAATTTATATCTCCACCTTTTATTTTAAAAAATATTTTGAGGGGATTCTAGAAAATGATTTTTCCTAATTATCTTTATTAGTAATATTTTGAAATATAAAATCAAATTAATATCCACCACAGGGCCGGCCGAGTGGTGCGGTGGTTAAGCGCTGGCTTGGGAAGCCAGCGGCCCTGGTTCAGTCCCACATATGAGGGCCAGTGACACTGCCCTCAAAAAAAAAAAATATCCACCACAATTTTCTAAATAATTACTCATCTGTAAAAGTGTTCATTTTTCCAAGTCAGAATACAAAATTACACCCATTAAAAATCACAGTTATGTTAAAATTATGTGTGTATATAGGTACTAACAAAATTTAAATGCGGAAAAGTTAAAATTAATATTTTAAGGAGATAACAGAAGAATGTTTTTGTGTTTAATTTCTGAAATTATAACAATTGTGTGATGAATAATTTTAAGCATTTATATCTATCATTTATCATCAAACATCCCCCATTATTTTGACTTCATCAATGCTCATATATAATAGTAAGTTTTGCTTGCTTAAAAATCCTACCTATTTAACTTCTCCCATGTTTTTTATTGTAGATAAATTAAATCATACCAAATATATGTTCTCCTTTCTTATACCTGAATGTGTCTCAAATATCACTAATTCTCTGTTTATGTGTACATGCTCATATACATAGATAAGAAATGAAAAACAATATTAGAATTATGTATGCACATATCCAAACTATACATTGCTAAACAAAATTAAATTTTATTTATTTATTTTTGTTGTAGGGTGTTGTCAGGGTTTTCCTTCCTCCCTTCCTCCCTTCCTCCCTTCCTCCCTTCCTCCCTTCCTTCCTTCCTTCCTTCCTTTCAAGGAGGCCACAGCTCACAGTGGCCTGTCGGGGGAATCAAACCAGCAACCTTGGTGTTATCAGCAACACTCTCTAACCAACTGAGCTAACTGGCCACCCACCCCCACAATTAAATTTTACTCTATCAGGTCCTACAAAAGCAGCAAAGCCAATGTACAGAAACCTTATTGATAAAATGAGAGCTCAAAGAGAAAATGGCCATACTTAAAATGTTGTTCAGGACAGGCCGAGTGGTGCGTTGGTTAGGAGCTTGCTTGTGACGCCAGCTCTGAACAGTGGGGCTCCGGTTCGGATCCCACATATGAGGACCAGTGACACTGCCCTTTATAGATAAGATGGTGAACAACAGCTCCACCTTTGTTGCCTCTATAGCTAAGATGGCCAGTGATGGTGTGAGCTGCAGCTCCTGCTGCAGTGGGCTGCCATAGGCTACAGTGAGTGGCTGGCAGCTGCTGCAGCTGCCAAGAGCCACCATGAGGGGCGGTTAAGAGGCCTGCGACCAATCTGCCTCACTTGGGAAGAGCACAATGATGATACCAACATGGGCCAGTGAAGCAATGTCCTCCACAACTAGACTGAAGAACAAAAGGATAGCAACTTTTCTGTTCCCCTTCCCCAATTCTCCAATAAAATCCTTAAGAAAAAGAAATGTTGTTCAATCAAATTCTAATGTATTACTATAATTGCAATGACAATTTTCCAAGTTTAAATTCTCTATGCATATGCTGTTTTTTTATGTTGTTCTTCCAAATTGCCCTACTTTAGAAAAATATAGTTTTTCCATTTAAAATAGACTAGTTTACTTGACTATTCCTGTTGCTGTTGAGTCACCATTTAGAATTTAGTTTATTGGACATTTGAATTTATCTAATTGGTGAGGACTACACAGCTGGACAAAGAAGGTTCTTCATATGTTTTTACCAGAGCCATGAGATACTGCTATGAATGATTGCAGGCTTTATATGCTTCACGATAAAAAAGAAGTGACAGATGGGAGTGATGTTTATGATGCTCCCAATATTTTCAAAGCTGTAGACCACCAATTTCAAATGACTGATTTTGAATCCAGGGCATTTATATGTTTGGACAACATTTTAGAGCAAAAAAGACATAGGTATAACATTGAGCCTGATTTCATCAGATTTTAACCTCATTTTACAGAGAAATTCTCAATGAAGAGAATCACTTGTTGAACAAATATTCTCCACATTTTTTTGAGAAATGTTCTTTTCCAATGAAATTCTTAAAGAAAGGCTTTTTCTTCTTTTTTAATGGATTATTATTACAGCTCTAGAAATTTAGAATGTGTAAGAGTGTGTGCCATTACTTTTCAAAATTGCAGAGTAGACAGTTTTATAATTCTGAAACTTACAATCTGGCTTCAAAGTCAGAAAACCTGGGGTCTCGTCCCAGTTCTGTCACTAACATGCTGTGTAGCCGAGCACTCATTACCTAATATATCTGTGTTTCTGTTCTTTCATTTGTAAATTGAAAAGAAAATATTTTCTCCCACCTATTTCACAGGGATATTATTAGGATATATGAAACAGAACTTGTTGAAGTACTTTGAGCTTGTCAAAAAAGAGATGATCCAATGGAATTGTAACAGCTATATATGATGTCAGAGGGGTAGTAGATTAGGGAAAGAGGTTATCACTTTGTGAGGGGTGAAAATGTCTAACTATTACATTGTTTTGTACATCTGAAACTAATTTAAAAAATCCATAAATCCACTTTATAATTATGTAACACGACATATCCCACCCTACTAGAACCATCTTCCGAAATAAGAAGGATAATAAATAAAGTTATTGAGAAAAAACCTGGTGGAACCATAAAAGACTCCAAATAGCCATGGCAATCTTGAGAAATTAGAACAAAGTGGGAGGTATCACACTACCTGACATCAAATCATACTACCATGATATAATAATCAAAACAACATGGTACTGGCATAAAGACAGACACATAGATCAATGGAACAGGAGAGAGAGCCCAGAAACAAACCCATGCCTATATGGTCATTTAATCTATGTCAGTGAAAGCAAGAACTTACATTGGCATAAAGACAGTGTATTTAATAAATGATACTGGGAAAACTGGACTGACACATGCAAAAAAAATTGAAACTGCACCACCTCCTTATGCCATATATGAGAGCAAATTCAAAATGGATTAAAGACTTCAATGTAAGACCTGAAACCATAAAACTCCTATAAGAAAATAAAGGGAATAAATTTGTAGACATTACCCAGAGTAATATTTTTACTGATATATCCCCTCAGGCAAGGGAATTAAAAGAAAAAATAAACTTTTGGGATTACATCAAATTAAAAAGTTTTTTCACAGCAAAGGAAGCCATCAATAAAATATAAAAAGAAGCCTACTGAATGGGAGAAGATATTTGTCAATGATACATCTGATAAGGGGTTAATATCCAAAATTTATAAAACACATACAACTTAACATCAAAAAAACAACCTAAACAGAGGCTTGATCACTGCACTGTACACCTGAAGCTGATGTATAATATTGCATGCCAACTGTAACTGAATATATAGATAGTCACGGGATGTGGAGAATACTGCGGAAGGGAGTCAAAGGAATTGTAATAGATATGTATGATATGGGGGGAGAGTGGGATGGCGAACTGGGGGAGAGGGGTTGTCATTTTGGGGGGTAAAGAGTATAACTATTGCATTGTGTTGTACACCTGATACTAATAAAAATAAAAAAATAAAAAACAGAAAGAAAAACCAACCTAATTAAAAAATGGGCAGAGGACAGGAAGAGACATTTCTCTGAAGAGGACATACAGATGACCGACAGACATATGAAAAAAATGCTCAACCTCACTAATCATTAGAGAAATGCAAATAAAAACCACAATGAAATACCACCTCACTCGTGTCAGAATGGCTATCATCAATAAATCAACAACAGGTGCTGGCGAGGGCATGGAGAAAAGGTAGCCATGGTGCACTATTAGTGGGATTACAGATTGGTGCAGCCATTATGGAAATCAATGTGAAGGTATCTCAAAAAACTGGAAATTAACCTACCTTATGACCCAGCAATTCAACTCTTAGGTATCTATCAAGAGAAATTCAAGATGCTAATTCGAAAAAATATATGCACCCGTATATTTATTGCAGCGCTATTCACAATAGTCAAGACATGGAAACAACTGAAATGCCCATTGGTAGATGACTGGATTAAGAAACTGTGGTATATTTATACAACGGAGTATTACTCAGCTATAAAGAAGAATGAAATCTTACCATTTGCAAAGATATGGATGGACCTGAGAACATTATGTTAAGTGAAATAAATCAGCCAGAGAAAGACAAATACCATATGGTCTCACTTATATGTGGAATCTAAAGAACTGAAAGTAAACAGAAATAGTTCTCAGAAATATAAAGGAAAAACTGATGGTTGCTAGATGGGAGAGGGTGAGGATGAGGGAGAAGGGGAGGGGAATAGAAAGCACAAATTTGTAACTACAATATTGCTACAGGGATAGGAAAGACAGTTTGGGGAATATAATCAATAATGTTGTAAAGATTTTGTAAGGTGTCAGATGGACACATCTTTTTAGGGAGACAACTTCATGGACAGTGTAGATGTCTGACCACTGCACTGTACACCTGTAGCTGAAGCTGAATAATATTGTATGTCAACTATAATTATATATATGTATATATAGTCACTGGATGTGGAGTACAGCATAGGGAATGAAGTCAATGGAATTGTAATAGATATATACGATGTTAGAGGGACAACAGATTGGGAGAGAGGGGTTATTACTTTGTGAGGCATGAAATATCTAACTATTACATTGTTTTGTATACACTTCAAACTAATTTAAAAAATGAAAAAAATCTGGAAATAAACTGTTTGAAGTGGAATATTAAAAATATCAATTTTTCACTTTTAAAAACTCTGAAGTTCTTCTATGATGCAATTTTATAGACAAAACATCTGGCAATGGGGATTGGAATTGGGTGCAGATTTTAATCTTACTTCCAATACACTAAATAGGTAACAATGAATTTCAAAAGGAATTTCATAATCCATCTCCAACAAATTGAAGCAGCTTGAGAGTGAATCTGAAAGACTTGGTTACTAATTGGGGAAGGATAAGGGAGAAGGGGAAGTTAAGAATTACACTCGTGGCCCGCCGAGTGGCGATTTGGTTAAGAGTTGGCTTGGGATACCAGCTCTGAGCAGCAGGACTCCAGTTCTGATCCCACATGAGAGCCAGTGATGCTGTGCCCTCTATAGCTAAAACGGTGAACAACAGCTCAACCTGCAGCTGGGCTACCTTGAGTCGCCGGCATCGGCTTAGGCTGCAGCCCCTGCTGCAGTGGGCTGCTACGAGCTATCATGAGTGGCTGGCAGCCAGCATGAGCAGCCAGCAGCCGCTGTGAGCTGCCAAGAGCCACTGTGAGCTGCCATGAGCGGCTGTCCAATGGCCGGCGAGCAACTGCGTCACCCAGGAAGAGCGCAATAATCACAATACCAACATGGGCCAGTGAAGCCACGTCCTCCACAACTAGACTGAAGGACATAAAAAGGACCACAACTTGTCTGTTCCCCTTTCCTGATTCCCCAATGCTGTTCTCCTCCCCCAATTCCCCAATAAAATATTTAAAAAAAAAAAAGAATTACACTTGCAACTAAATAGGTGGAGGATAATGTCCTCAATAAACTCAATAAACATTAAATTGGTAGAAGTGTAACTTAGGGTAATGGGAGTAGGAGTGTAGCATGTCAAGGTATTAACTTTAGTTTTTAATGTGCTGGAGATGCAGGAGTCCCGCATTCTTTAAGTTAATTCCATTCCATTCATATTTCGGAGGGGCTTCACCTAGCCACATTTGATAGAATTCGGGGACCCTGGTGTTCTTGACGGATACCTTAAACTTTATTCTTTACTATACAGTAGTGAAAAAGAATGAGATAAATCTATTTGTAGTGAAACAGAATAATGTCCTAGATATATTTGAAACAGCAAAGTACACAACAGTGAATATAGTATGTTCCCCTTAGTGCAAAATAAAAGTGATATATGCTTACATATTCATAAACTCATACTGGAAAGATACAGAAAAATTGGTAACATGTCGTCTCCCAGGAAGGGATCTGGGGGACTGGAAGCCTGAGGAGGGAGAGAGAACAATTTTATTCCTTACTCTGAAATTCACATTGTCTGATACATAAGTAGCCACTCCAGCTTTCTTTTGAATAGTATTCACATAGTATACTTTTTTCCCCATACTTTTACTTTTAACCTGTCTGTGTCTTCATGTTTAAAGTGAGTGTCTTATAAATAGGGTCTCTCTTTCTTGTCCAGTCTTTCAACGCGTATTTTAGGTGTTTAGACATTGACATCTAATGTGATTGTTAATAATGTTGGACTTAAATCTACCATTTTGACATTTCTATTCTGTCTCATTTTTTCTGTTTCTTTTCCTCTTTCTTTTTTTTCTGCCTTCTTTTGGACTAATTGAGCATTTTTATATGATTCCATCTTAACTCCTTTTTGGCTTATTAGCTATAATTCTTTATTCTGCAATTTTTTAGTGTTTACATGTGACAGATACTATGACCAGTGTATTTATATATAGGTAATCCTCATCTCATAAGGTAAGTATAGATATCTCTATTTTACAGATGAAAGAAAAACATCTTGCTGAAATTATAAATTAATGTCTCAGAACCAGAATTCAAACCCAGGCTTGCATCACTCCAAAACATACTTAGTAATATTAGGAAAATATTGGAATAACTTTTCAAGTCCATAAAAAGGACAACTTGGGTAAAAATATCAATTAACATATTTTAAATTTATGAATTATATATGTGTGTTGTAAAGGGATGAAGGGCTAAACATAAGAGATTAACAGAATTTGGAAATAAATTCAAGAATATGGTACTGTTACCTTTCTCTGTCTGAAACTAAGTATGGTAAAACGGAACAATAAAGAAATTAGCTATCCATAGAAGTAAAACTTTACCATTTTAACAAAGTTTTAAAACAGGTTGCTGACAATATTAGTGGATAACGCAAATTTCCTTTTAGATATTTATAACTCACTAGTTCCCGATTTAAATCAGTACAGTATTTGAAAATGTAAGTGCCACTAAAAATGATTTTGGAGGCTTCGTCCCCCCTATAATTTCTAAATCCTCTCAAATAAACTCACCACTTAAATAAGAGTGTGCTAAATGTGCAAATGCAGCTTTAAGAAAAATTCCACCGCCTGCATTTTTAACTATATAGCCACTCCTAAAATACTTCTGATAAGAAAATTCCAAAACTTCCATTTGTTGGGAAAAGAATGAAAAAAAAAAAAGAATGCCCTAATAATGGATGTAGATATTCTAGTCTCCTTCAAAGCTTAATTTCTATAGTAATACACACATACACACACACACACACACACACACACACACACACACACACACACCAGGGATGCCAAAACAATGTATACGCATGACTTGTATTCATATTTTGTTATTGGTATACATTGAGAATTACAATTTTAATACATGTTTTTCCTTTCTTAAATGTGTACATTTTTTTGGCATCCTCTGTGTGTGTGTGTGTGTGTGTGTGTGTGTGTGTACTCATTTTGAGAAAAAGAATTAATAGAATGATATCATTTATCATGTAATAAAATCTGACTCTATCCTTACCAATAATTATGTTGTTAATTGCGATATTAATTACATATAATCAATTTAACCAATTTTAACCAATTGTATAGTTTGATGACTTTTGATAATTCCATACAATTGTGTAACCACTGCTCCTATCAAGATGTAGAATAGTTTCTTCACCCTAAAAATTCTCCTCAAGGACCTTTGCCCTTGATGACCTCTCCTTACCTCTGGCCTCAGGCAATACTGATCCCCTTTCTATCACTGATAGCTTTTCCTTTTCTAGAATTTCACATAAATGGAATAATACAAAATGTAATATTTTGTGTTTAATGTCGTTCATGTATCATGCTTTTGAAATTCATCCATGTTGCTGTGTGTATTACTGAGTAGTATCCTATGGTATAAATATACCATAATTTGTTTATTCATTCACAAGTTGATGGAGATTTGTGTTACTTTATGTTTTTAGCTAAAATAAATAATACTGCTGTGAACGTTCACATGCTCATTTTTGCATGGATTTATGTGTTTATTTATCTGGGGTAAGTACCTAGGAATGGAATCACTGGGTCATAAGGTAAAGTATGTTTAACTTTATAAGGTACTATCAAACTGTTTTACAAGGAGTCGGTAGTATTTTTGCATTCCTACTAACTCTGTACGAGAGTTTTAGTTGTTCCATATCCTTGTCAACATTTAGTATTCTCAGTCTTTACAATATTCGCTATTCTAGTGGGTGTGTATTGATATCTTATTGTAGTTTTATCAAGCAATCTTTCAATGAAAGTGTTGTATTTCCAATTTGTGCTTTCTGACTAGCAAAATAATTATCTGATTTCTATACATTCTGGTTTATTAATGAATCTTCCATGAAGTTATGCGCCTTCCATCAATTCCCTGCAGTCATGTACATGGAATGAACAGTAAAGTTGATTATTTGAATCTATGAAGCTAAAGACTATATCCTATACCTTTCTATAACTTCATCAGAATATTACCTATTTGTGATACCTAGCCTGAAGCAGTCTAATATCCTGACTCTCTTTTTTCCTTCCTTCCATTCTACCAATTATCCATTTTTCCAACTATCAGCTACTCTGTTTACAAAGATATGTGTTATTTTGGAAAATTAGAACAATATAGAAAGGTATATATACAAAAGCCAAATCAAAAAACCATTCAATGTTACCACCCAAAGATTACCACCATCAACATGTTGAATTTTTTCCAGACTTCTCTTTATGTACAGTAAACAATAGACTATGTTATTATAATGGATTATTTAATTCTTACAACCCCTATGTGTGGCAGATCATGTTTTAACCTAATTTTATAGGTAACGAAAGTAAAGAAAAGAAGGTCCCATGAATTCTCTCATATAACAAAGCTTAGTAAGTGATAGTGCTGACATTCAAATTGAGGGAGTGCAAGTACTTAACCATGATTGGGACTGTCTCCCATACGTATGCCTATGTACATGCATATGTGTATTCTTTGTATCTTAATGCAATTATATTGCACCTCAACATTACATTTACATGCTAACAAATATAGGTAAACACCACCCTTTATAATCTTTTAGTGTATGGATATACTGTGATATATGTATTACCTGGATATACCACAGTACATTTATTTAACCAATCCCCTAATTATTGACATTTAGCTCATTTTCTATTTTTGATATTATAAACAACATCACAAGCAACATTTTAGTATATACATCTCTGTATTAGTGTCCAATTATCTTCCTAAGATAAATTCCTAGGGTGGAAATGCTTAGTCAGAGTGTCTGCCCATTAAAGGTTCAATGAGTAGACCCAAATTACCCTCCAGAAAAGTTGTACTTACTTCTCCAGTGACTGAGCATGAGATTGTGATAGACAATTTTTCATTTTTCTTTAGTTGTTACCCATTGTTTTATGGTATGGAGGCACTGTAATGGATTTAACCAGTTTCTCTTGATAAAGCTTAGGTTAGTTACACATACATTTTCCCAATAAATATATACTAATTGCTAGGACTGTTCTAGATGCTACTGTATGCTAGGACTGTTCTAGAAATGGGTAACACAAAATCCCTATCATGACAAGATTTCCATTTTTCAAATAATGTTGCAAAACATTAGACATTCATGTACATTTTTAGCACATATGTGAGTGAAAAATAACATTTCAAATTTTTAAAATATTGATAAATAAATATGTAACAGGTCATCAAGAAATATTACTTGAGTAAAGGAATAAAGATAGCTCTCTAAAGTTAAATTATAAAATTAATAATAAGCAGGTATGTTGTATTTGGTGTACACAGTGATTACAATTTTAAAAAGTAGTTTCTAACATCAAAAAAGGAGTGGGCCATGGGCCGGCCGAGTGGCACGGTGGTTAAGCACTGGCTTGGGAAGCCGGAGGCCCTGGTTTGGGTCCCACATATGAGGGCCAGTGACACTGCCCTCAAAAAAAAAAAAGGAGTGGGGCAGCTGAGTGGTGTGTTGGTTAAGAGTTGGCTTGGGAGTGCGAGCTCTGAGCAGCAGGGCTGCAGGTTCAGACCCCACATGGGCCAGTGACATAGCCCTCTACAGCAAAGATGGCGAATGGCAGCTCGACCTGAAGCTGGCCTGTCGTGAGTCGCTGGCATTGGCATGGGCTGCGGCAGGGTTGCATTAGGTTGCCTTGGGCTGTCATCTGATGACCAGCAACTGATCTGCCTCAACCAGGAGGAGTGCAGTGATCACAATGCCAACATGGGACAGTGAAGCAACATACTTCACAACTAGATTGAAGAACCAAAGGACGGCAACTTGTCTGTTCCCCTTCCCCGATTCCCCAACTCTGTTTCCTCCCCCAATTCCCCAATAAAAATTCTAAAAAAAAAAGGAGTTAACTGAAATGAAGACTTCTATCATCTCTTGGAAAATCAGAAGATTGGTAACACTGTGTCCACATTTGCACAGGGCAGCTGGAGCCAAGTGATGAGTGATTAATGGTTTGCCATTCCAAATTGTCTTATACCAACCCACTTTACTCATTTAAGTTACCTGCCTGGCTCCTATAGTTTTTGAATTTGCTGGTCTCCATGAGGAAGTAAAGAAAAAGATACCTAAAAGATACAGAATGAATCTCAAGCATACCATGTTTACCAATGACCTCATACAATATATTCATTAATGTAATACAAAAATGTATCTTTCAGAAAAAAAGTTGGTCAGCTGGGAAGCACAGAAAAAGGAGATTCAGAAGGTGAACAATGGCAATGTCCTTCTGAACATACCTTGGGGATAGGATATTTTAGCCAAAGTAACCATCTGGCCATTTCAGTGGCAGATGTGTTGCCCTGGTTAAGAGTTTCATAGACCTTAGAGCTAGGCTGCCTAGATTCAAATCCTGGTTCTGCCACTTTTTAGTTCTAGCACCTTGGACAGTGCTATGGACTGAATATTTGTGTCACCCCAAAATTCATATGTTGAAGCTCTAATTCCCAGTGTAATGGTATTTGGAGGTGGGATCCATGAGAGGTAATTAGTGCCTTACGAGATGAGACCCTCTCTGCCATGTGAGGATTCAGCAAGAAGGTGTCCACTTGTAAACCAGGAAGAGAGCTCTCACCAGAACTTGACCATGGTGGCATCCTGACCTTGGACTTCCCAGCCTAGAAAACTGTAAGAAATAACTGTCTGTTGTTTAAGCCACCCAGGCTATTGCATTTTGTTAAAGCAGCCCAAACTGACCAAGACAATAAGGTTACTTAACTTCCATGCTGAGTGTCCTCATTTATAAGTGGGAATGACAATGTATCTTACTTCATAGGTTTGCTGCAATGTTTAAATGAGTCCCTATACATAAAACAGTTCAAGAAGTGCTTGGCCCATATAAGCTTCCATTATTAATACAGATGTATCAGACACTCATATCATGATTCCCTTAAATTTATGCACCAAATAATTACTTCATTCCTTTTTTCCTAAATCCTCACCAAGCAACCTCCTGATGGTTTCCTGTATGCCATGACTTCAGGGAGATACACTGGCTTGAGATGTAAATCTTTTCACCATCTCTGAGGAGTAACTACCTGTGGCAGTTTTGACTTGATTATCTGAATCTTTATCAATCAGTACATCATTGAGATGTGCTGCCAAGGAAGCAGAATTCGGTGACAGCTTGCAACTTTTGATTACCAGCAACAGTGTTTGGCTACAGAGGGTTTCCCCTAAATAAACTGGCAAGGGATTGAGATTTTTTTTGAGGCTGATTTTCTATTCTCTATTTTGTTGCCTCTACAAACTAATCCACAGTCATTTATATGGAAAAGTTTGAGACTTCAGGAAATGAGCTCACAAAGGCCTTTGAAAGGTGAATCTTGAGCAGTTTCAATATAGTATAAAAGGAATTACTTTAGACTATGCTGATATAAAATCGTAACTGTTGACAATGACTGGACTGTAGTCCATCACCTTTACAAGATTCATGCAGAACACTATGCAGTAGGAGGTCTTGCTAAGCCAAGTTTTCTTGAAATTTAGGCAAATTACTTATAGGCAAATGGACATTACTAGTTAAAAGTAAGTTTTCCCTATTAATTTATGAGGTTTTTTTTTTGTGTTTTTTTTTTTTTTAGCTGAACCATCCTGCCACCTGTTGACAGGTCAGCAGCTGCTCAGAGGCAGCTCAGCTCAGGCCAGGAATTGAACCAGGACCCTGTTGCTCAGAGCTCACACTCTTAAGTGAGCTCTTAACCAACTGAGCCATTCGGCTAGCCCACACTTATGAGTCTTCTTAAAAACACTTTGCCAGGATTCAATATCAGTATGTTACTATGTTCAGGATTAGTGTATTTGTTTGGAAGTAAATTCAACCATTTATTTTGAAAATACTGATTCTGCCACTGTTGTTTATAACTTAGACTTCCACAAATACATTGACTCTCCTTCAAATATCATTAATTTGAATGAACTCTTCATTCTACATCTCTTATTCCAATGGTACACAATGTCAAACAAATAGTGTAAATGTGTCTTCTCCTCATTACGCTATTCTGTGAGTCATTCTGCCTCAGTATGGCACCCATGGGTCACCCACCATGGAGGTGACCCACTCAGATCTCCTTTCACATATACTTGCTACTTGCTGTAGGGAGCACAGATGCCTGGTGGCTTCTGACTGTTACACTTTGGGACCCTCTGTGGAGTTCCTGCAAACGCTGGCTCCCCTGGGCTGCTCCCAGTCCTTGAGCACAGTAGGGGTGCTAACCTGGCCATTCCTGTCGGCACAGTTTCCTTTGGCACCACTAACTCTATCAGCACCGAATCCCATCCAGCAGAAGATCCAGTAAGATCTACTTTACAGAGAAGGTGGTACGGGAGTGGGCCCGTGTCCATGGGATGTGTCCTATCATATACTGTACTATTTACATGAAGCTGGCCCCCTAGAGTACTGGAAAGGTTTACTGAAGTTACAGCAAAATCAGCAGCTCAGAGATAATAATTTGAAGGATGGCACACTATCCTTCAGGATATAGTACAGCCACTAAATCAGAGATCTCTAAATGGCATTGTGTCTCTAAGAGGAATGATACATGAATCTGAAACCCAATGAGGGGAAAATAAGAATGTCTTCATTTACAGTCACTCCCAATGACCCAGTGGGGAACTTTGTGCTCCCCCTCCCATAACTTCAGGCTAAGCAGACTTCGAGTTTTTAGTCTTTAAAGGTTTCCTCCCATGCCAGGGGCCATGGCAGTGATCCATTAAACTATAAGCTATTCAGGAGTAGGGCACTTTTAACTCTTTGCACCCAGGGGTCACCAAACATGGATAATCAACTAAGTAGCTGTTAAAGATGGGGGTGCTTTTACACTGAGGAAACAAGGAGGAATAGATGTGGAACCCAGGTGATCTACTTGGGCGTCTGTTGGTGTTTCCTTGCCCAATGGTAACTGGGAATGGACACATGAAGAAATACCAGACTAAGAAGGGTATGCTGAACAAAGTCTAAGACTCCTTAGGAATGAATGTTTAGGGGGTATGACCAGGCCATAGCTGAGAGGGATATGGAGATGATGGTGGCAGACAGTAAGTACCAGAATAGCCCAAAACAAACTGCAATGACAGGGACTGTAGTTTATCCCATTAGTCTCCTCTTTCTAAGTTTACCTTTGGTAAGAGGGGTTCATAGGAGTCATGAAGGAGCATTACTGTGAACTGATTGATAGTTTCCAGCTGAAGCACTTGGGGTCCACCCCTGAGTTTGCACCAGGCCCACCTTTTCCTGCAGTGCCCTCAATGACTGAGCACAATGGAAGGATTAGAACTAGGCTATTTCTGACCAATTCTGGATTCTTCTAATGGACAACTTCAGCTCAGGGTCCCCATTGGTCTGAGAAGACTCTCAGAATTACACTGCTACCTGGGGTCCTACTCATTCTTCCTTCTCTCTCTCTGCTGTCCCTGGTTCTAATCTACATTCCAATCTGAGTCTCCCAGCCTTCTCCTCCTTCCTCTCATTTTATTCTTTAAGGCATTTTCTCTAATCAATCTCTTACACTTCTAATTCTGTCTTGGTGTTTGCTTCTCACATGATTGTAACTGACACATCTTGATGTTTTTTAATTTCAGCAAGAGAAAATGACACCAACACGCACATAAGGTGATCAGAATAATTAAGAAAGATCCTCAGTGGGAAACATTAGAATATAGCATAACCTTTAGCTTCTAATAGAACCCTTTTGGGAGTCAAGGATTGCTCTGATGTTGTTCAGTCAGCTATTTTTAAAACTCCTCCAAAAATATGCATTCATCTAAGAATAACTCTGGTGACTGGGTTAAGACCAATCTGAAAATGTTGATTTCAAAACTGTAAATACGTCTAGTGAGCTGGAATGAATTGAACTTACCTCTGTAATTCAGCCCTGATGGTACATTCAAGCACAGAGCCTTTGTATAGTAACTCTGAGAGGAAGGCACTGATATGAGGAAGTGTAATTTTTAAGAAGACACAACACATGTGACAGTGTTATATTAGGCAACCAAAAAAATTCATTAAGTGACAGAATTCAGGTAGAAAGCTTTTCCAATGAGGGAACAGATGGCAAGAGAAACTTTCTTTCTTTGGGGGTGAGGGGTGGGGGTGGAAAAGAGATGCTTAATGAAAAGGCACTTAATACAAAGGCACTAGGATGAGTCCAGAGGAGAGCAACACCATCAAACCAAAGACTGGGTGTCCTTGGAGAATGGTCTCAATATGTTTTCTAACATACCGTTCACCTCCTGGATATACACATTGTAATATACTGATTTGTTGAGAATATCTTAAAATAAAGCTTATAGAGTTTAGTTACCAAATAGAAACAAAAACACCATAATCCTAAGGATGAAGTTTTAGGATGAGAATCTTAGTATTTCCTCTCCCTATCCCCTTCTGGCAAGTGGCATGGAAAAGATATCCCCTGGTGGAAAATGTAGCTAAGACTTTGGGGGTGGTGTTCTAAATCTAGGTCATCAAAATCAGTCACCATGTTAATTATTGCTAATTGACACAATCTCCTGAAAAATGAGGGCAAACAAAAATAGCCAGAGGAAACTTCCTGGTGTTGAAATGCCTCATGTTTGACTTTCTATGACCCTGGATAATCTGGTATCATCCTATCCATCCAATTTATTTTCCTCTCTCTTCAATATACCCTCACTACTTATCAGACTGGTCTCCCCACTGCTGCTGAACACAATACACTCATGTCTGTGTGGGGGAAGAAAAATTCTCCTGTACCCTTTTAGGATACTCAGCTGGGTGTAAGAATTAAACTGACATAAGACAAATTAACAGGTAAAAAGCATGCAAGTTTTACTAAAATGTCTTACATGTTCATGGGAGCCTTCACAAGAGAATGAAGAACCCTCTCCAAAAGAATGGCAGGACCTAAATGCTTTTATAGAAGGTTGAACCAAGAGAAGAAATTGTGGAAAAATAACTACGTGGAGAGGCTAAAGGAAGATAAGAATTATTTTAACAAGTTCTGTTTGTACAGATTTCTTTCCACCTCGATTCCCTGATTCCCTGTCTCTGGTGATAAGAATGTCTTCTTTTCTCCAGGGACAGGGAGAGTACCTTTTACATGGGCATTTTATCTCCTGTTTTCAGAAATCAAAAGGAGGGTCAGAGTCTTCTTATATCTGCTGTTTCTCAAGTGACTTTAAGTTAAAATAATCATTAATATGCCAAAGCGGCATATTTTGAGGTGAAGTGCTCTGAAGTCCTTCGTCTGTCTGTTGCCTTTATTTGTAAGGTCCACCTGTTCCTCCTATTCATTTCTGCCACTATTTCAAGTTCTGTCCTTATTCTAGCATTTACCCTGTGGATTCACTGCATGGGGCTCTTGCTATACGCATTGCATCACTTATTACTTTAAAAATACGCCCTCTTTTATTATAAATATTTGTTAAGTATATTTGTTTTATCTCCTCAACTTGACTTCAAACTCCTTAAATACTTACTCATTTGGTAAATATCCATAATTTCATAATTTTAAAACTGCATCATTTTAGATGCTGAAATTAGTATGCATACTGGTGGTCACCGTTCTAAGCCACCGCATACCGAGTGTACTGGAGTTAATGAGAACATCATCATAAAAATTGAATGCTTACTATATACTAGGCTCAACTGTAAGTTCCTTACATATATTAATTTATTTAATTCATGACATTGCCACCATCCTTTGTAGCTTTCTTTTTCTCAAGGCCCCTATCTAATCCAGCCAATTCTATTGGCTCTACCTTCAAAATAGAGCTGGAATCCTCCCACTTCTCACCAAATTCACTAGTACCATCTGGTTTCAGGCCCCATCATTGGATTATTGCAATAGCTTCCTAATAGTTGTATTCTCAAGACAGCACCATATAACCCTTTCAATTTTAAGCCATATACCTCTACTCAAAACCCTGCAATGGCCACTCACTTCACTCCAAGTAAAAGACAAATTCCTTTATGGCCTTTAAGACCCTATATGATCTTCTTTCCACCATCACTCGAACCTCATCTCCCACTACTCTTGGCCTTGCTCACTCTGTGTTACAGCTACACTAACTGGCTTGTTCTTTCACAAAAGCATAACACATTATAGGGGTTCAGAACAAGTCACCCCAGGTGTGCCTCTGCGGTATGCAGATTATTTTGAGCTAAAGACAACTGAGACCCTGTGGGCTCAAGAGAAACTTCTGCCCACCCCACTGCCTTTAACTACATAGAAAAAAATTGAATTGGGAGACTTGCCCATAATGAGATTATCAGAGACAACCTTTTTTGACCTCTGTAGGTGGCAAGGCAAACTAATTACTGAACTTCTGCTCTTATCATCCTACAATGACCCTCTGACGCTCCAAGATGCCTTACTTCATCCTTAGCTCAGAACTCCATATATAACTCATTTTTCTTCCCGTCCCTGTACCTCTCGTGTATGTGGGGTTCCCATACACAGGTGTGTAATTATTTTCTCTTGTTAATGTCTCACATAGATTTAATTATTAGAGCCCCTGGAAAAAAATGGAGGAGGGTCAAGTTTCTTCTTCCCCCACAGCACCTAGGGCCTTGGCTTTAGTTTTTTTCTTCAGCATAGAGCACACTCCCAGTTTTACACAGCTAACTCTCCTTGGGATTGGCTCAACTCTCACCTCCTTACTAAGTCCTACCTTGATGGGCTATTTCATTCTGCAACTTGCCCTTCCACCTCCTCAATTTCCTATCAATCTCTCTTTTTTTTCTTCATAGCACCAGTTTTTAACATATTATGTAATTTTTTAGCTGCATAGTGTCTGCTGTCCCCACCCCCATATATACCCGCTGAGGGCAGTGATCCTTGTTTTATTCATGGATATATCCCAAGAGCCTCCGTGTCTGGTGCATGAAAGGCCCTGAATACTTGGTGGATGAATGTGGAAGCCAGATTTTCTTTCCTTTCGGCCAGGCCACTGCTCTTCGGAGATGAGCCTTACTTGGCTCTCAGCTTCCACGTTACATAGGAGCCCCAACGACGACTTGCCTAGAGGTCTTAAGGCTAGCTGCAGATCTAGGTTTGGAGGGCAGAGGAGACAGAAATACAACACTAAAGGGTGCAGTCAGTCTCTTGGGGGTGACTGAGGCAACATGCACAGACTTCCTCTCCCTTTGCACGCCCAGACGTGTTTCAACTCTCAGTTGAAGTGACTGAACCTTCTCGAACCTAAACAAACCCCGTGCCACCGAGCTTGGGCCCTGCGACGCGGACCTCGTCCTTCCCCTGGCAGCTTCACTGCCCTCACTTAGGTGGTTAGGCTGTGCCTAAACTCCATTCTTCTCTGGGCGGGGATTGCTCCTAATACAGGGACAGGGCGCCAAAGCGGCGTCATCGGTGTGGCCGGGCGCCCCGCAAGCAGCCCCTGCAAGGGCCGCCGCGTTGGCCCGCGAGGACAGGCAGCGGAGCGAACACCCGCGCGAGGCCCGCGGTGATGACGTCACGCACGCGCACGGCCGCACGCGATGACGTCACGGCTCCTGCCCGCGCCGGCCGCACGCACGCGCACTGCGCCCAGCATGAGAGTCGCGGCTCTGATCAGGTAACGCAGCGCTGGTGCCACCTTCCTCCTCCCCTGCCAGTCTCTGGTGTAGTTCTGCCGATGGGCAGAACGTACCGGTGCTGCTGCCGCGGGCGGCGAAAACGGCGTCTGTGCTGGACCCACCTGTCCGGGCCTCGGCGGCCCCTCCCGGCCAGAGAAAGAGGCGGAGCCTGGGGACTGTGGCCCCGCCCGGCTGGTCCCCGCGGTCTTGGGATCGCGCCCCTCCTCTCCGCTGGTTGCCGCCGCTCTGGTCCCCCCTGGCCTTCAAACTTGGATGCCTATGGAGTCCCCTGGAGAATTTTAAAAACTGCTGATGCCTAGGTGTCACGCCAGAGCGCTGGCTTAATGCGTCTGACGCAGCCCGGGCTCGGATTCATAAAGTCTGTAGTAGGCAGTGAAGTGGGAGAGCCCCTGCTGGACTCAGCCGCCCCGGCCCTTTTCTTCTGGCGTCCTTCACCCTCTTCCATAGCTCCCTTCAGCCGTGCCGTCAGGTCCTGGGGCCCTGCCTTGCTCCATAGGCCGGGCATAGCCCGCTCCTTGCCAATTCAGCCCACCTCTTGCTCACCTGCCTCCCACCTGTGTCTGCATGGCTTAGGACATGGATGTGCTTACCTTTTGCCCAAGGGCAGAGATGAAATTGCACCACTCTTATCCTCGATCCAGCTGCTGTTGCTTCGGACACTCATTCATTACTTTTTTTTTGGGGGGGGAGGGGGTGGCCTTATGGTAACACGTCACATTCCAAAAGGAGTTTGAGATCTATAGTAACCCATCCTATTTGGGTGTCTAAAGTAAGCCCTGTGACAACCAAGGACAGGCCCTTTAAATGTTACCGTACTCAATCTAAACTGAAGCAAAAGGGAGCACACCTAACAAGATGAAAAAGGGAATTCAGATACTTGAATTTTCGTTTGATGAGATTTGGGTCTCTATTATAGAGTGTCTGAGTTACATCCAACCATGCATTTCATTTGTAGATTTCAAATGTAGATTGAAAGATTTCCTTTTTCTTGGTAGATGTCATTTTCAAATCTTCATTGAAGATTTCATTTTTATTGTTCAGGGCCCTAGGTAATTGTGACTAACTGACAATAGTGACCTACTCAGGACCCTTGATATAAGAGTGACTGGAATATTCCGTTTCCCTTTATTTCAGTGCTACTGTCAGAGGACTATAATGTCAAAAAGTGTCATTTTTCAGTGAATTCTATAAAATGAATAATTAATCTTTCACCACTGCGGTCTTCATTTGATCTAGATAGAGGAGAATAAAAAGTGGTCCAGGAGATGAGTCATTCACATACATATGCTGTTTGCCCAAAGTTTAACCAGTAAAGACACACCAACTGAAGGCTCAGAAATCTTGGAGGCAAGGAGAGAAGATTGGCACAGTCCATTACCCTAACTATTCTGTAATGCGCACATATTACTTTTATAATAACAAATTACTAAAAAAAGGCCATGTTGGAAAATTCTTGCTAAACTGTAAGAACTATATAAAAGTTAGGAGACATGCTATAAGTATGAATACATAGGAATACATATATATGAATGTGAATACATACATAGTACTTATATATGCATTTATGTATTTATATACTTAAATATGTATGGAATTAAATACAGTAAACCTGTATTTGCAGTGTATTTTTTTTGTGTGTGTGTGTGTGTGTGTGTAGACTAAAATGAGAGATGGGATATGTATATGTGTATTAGGGCATAAGTGAAACCCCAAGATTCTTACATATCTTTAGACCATAAAGAACATTTTCCTAATACACAAGAGGTTGAATCATTGAATTTTACACTTGAATGACACCTTGACGATTAGCTAGGCCATTGTCTAATTTTATAATGAAGCATGTAGACACAGGCACATTGAGCAATTTAGCTTAGTATCCAAGAGCTGGAAATGAAAATTCTAATCTGTTGGACTTCTCACATAACATATTCTAATGTACTTTGTGACATTCCAGCAGATAAGAAAAGTGGCACTTCCCAAACTTATTTGACCTTGAATATCTTTGTTCTTAGAGTATTTTTTGCACAGTGGTGATCCACAGAACACAATTTAGGAAATAGTTAAAACCATATTTAAAAGCTTACCATATTTTAAAACAAATTATAAGGCTAAGTTCTGAAAGGATGTATGCCCTTTAATCTTTATTATTATAAAGAATTAGAACTGTGCAGGTATATCCTTTAATCTTTAACATTCTGAAGGATTCGATCTTTTGGCCCTATGGAAATAGAGCAGTGAGGTTCAATAAGGGAAGTTGTGGAAGACATATTAATGGGAATATCAGAATCTGAGGGAAGGGAGTGATGTATAAGTTTGCCTCTTAAAATCTCTACCCTTGAGAAGTGGAATGACAGTTGTTACTGATCAGGATATGGTAGAGGCAGACAAATGTTGGGAGCTATTATAAAAAGGCTAACAGGCTCACTTCTAGGATAAAAAAAATGTCTTAGTTTCTTGGACCATGAAGAGTCTAGACATTGCCTGGGGATACATTTGCGGATCTTAAGCAAAGATTGGAAAGAAGAGAAACAGGAAGGGGAGAAAAAAAAAAAAAAAACGAGAGGCAATAATAAAAGGAAAAAACAATGTAGTGAGAAACAGTAGAGTATGAAACTAAAATAACAGGTTGCCATTCAAGAACGCTGTTAGAGATAAAGTACCACTTGTCTTGACTAAATGTGTTGCCTCTATCCTCTTGTAGAGTTGGTATGAGAATTTAGAAGTTCCTTTTCATCTGTTAGATTTGTCCTCAAGCCTTATCCTCCCATCATATGGTGATGGCTGAAAGCTGAAGTACTGATAGTACTGATGTTTAACTTTATCAGTGCAGTTCAGCATTTTGCTTTCTATCTGCAGAATTTGAACCCATTATAGTGTGTCATATTTGGTTATTTGATTGGATCTCAAAACTTATTTGATTCTTTAGTTGATGATGGAGGCCAGTTTTAGATTTTTTTTTTCTTTTAAAGAATTTATTGGGGAATTGGAGGGAACAATGTTGGGGAATCGGAGAAGGGGAACAGACAAGTTGCTGCCCTTTTCTTCAGTGTCGTTGTGGAGGACACTGCTTCACTGGCCCATGTGGGTATTGTGAGCATTATGCTCTTCCCTCCTGAGGCAGATCAGTCGCCAGCCAGTGGATGACCATTCACGGTAGCTTACTGCAGCCCTCTGGAGCCCCACTGCAGCCTACGCCATCACCGGTGACTCATGGCAGCCCAGCTCCAGGTCGAGCTGTTGTTCACCACCTTAGCTGTAGAGGGTGCAGCGTCAGTGGCCCATGTGGGATCTGAACTGGTGGCCTTGCTGCTCAGAGCTCGTGTTCCCAAGCCAACTCTTAGCCAATGAGCCAGCCACTCGGCTGTCCCCAGTTGTTAGATTTCTTATAGTGGAACAGAGTAGATGTTTTTCTACTTAAAGAATTTCATTTAAGACCTATATATAATCGTTTAGCTGAAATGTTAACTTAAGTCATATTTTTATTTGTATATTAAGTAAAGCTACTATCACAAACCAAAGAGTTATATTTTGTTCAGAATGATCTTTGTTATAATGGCATATAATTTCATAAGCTCTCATGAGTAACAACAGCCTTAGGCATTCAAATTTGTTTGCTCAGTTTGCCTGTGCTGTGAAAATTATGTGTGGTCTTTAGCATTATAATTGTAAGGTAGTCCCTCAAATATGCTGAAAAAGTGAATAAACAATATGTTCTATTTTGTTATCTATTGATTCTATAGTAAGTAATGGTCAATAACCTGATATTTATCTCTTTATCTACTTATTTTTTTAGTGGTGGGAAGGACAGCTGTTATAATATGATGCAGTGCATTGCTGCTGGGCATCAGATCATTGCGTTAGCAAATCTAAGACCAGCTGAAAACCAAGGTAAGTGTATACCTTTATTGTAAGTACTCTAAATGACTGAAACTCCAACTTCATAATTTCATTCTATTGTGTACAATATGCAAAAACAAAAGGGGAGCTAATATATCTTTAGCACCTATTGGATGCTAAGTTCTATGCTAAGTGTTTTCAATTACCTATCCTTTAATCCTCATAAGAACTCCTAGCCGGTTTTACTAGACAAGGATACTGAGGCTCAGAGTTTTATACATTTGTCCAGGGTAAAATAGCTGGAACAGACTTGCCGAGCTGAGACTTGAACCCCCTTACTTCAGAGTGCACTGCCATTCCACCACAACACATTTCCAAGTGTTGCAGGCAGTACATAGGTAAGTCAGATACAGCCTCCAGGAGCCTGGGAAGTAAGACGTATATTGATAAATGATAATATATGAAAAAGATCCAGCTTAGCCATCTTAGATGTAAGCTAAATTTGTGAGACTTGAGAGAGGCATGAGGTAATACATTTCCACTTTTTATTTGTCTGTGGTAACAAGGACATCCATTAAAATCCACGGATCTCATTTTAGCCACTTTTTCCAGATTTCTCCCCGATGAAATTTCCCCAGTTAGAAATTTTTTTCCCTCTGTGTCCATGCCTGTGTGTACATTTCCTCTTTTAATAAGGATACCAGTCATACTGGACTAAAGGTCTACCCTAATGACCTCATCTTAACTACATTTGGAATGACCCTATAACCAAATAAGGTCACATTTTGAGGCACCGGATGTTAGGACCTCAAATAAGAATCTTGGAGGGATACATTCAACCCTGCACAATATATATTTTTTAATTGAGATGTAATTGACATATACATTGTATTAGTTTTAGGTTTACAATTAATGACTTGGTATCTGCATATGAGTATACTGTGACATGATCACCACTACAAGTTTACTTAGCAGACGTCACCACACACAGTTACAATTTTTTTCCCAATTAGAACTTTTTAAAAACAGGAAAATATACACTGGTTTGCTTTTTATTATACCCATATAACTATAGATATTAACTGCTCAAATGTAATAGTGAGATTAACTCTTGTCTAAGTTTATTTGTTACTACCTCCCCATATGACTCTTCTAGTAAGATCTTTTTATCACCCCCTTTACTCAGCTTCTTTCAAGACTCCATGCTTTTGCTCTACTGTTATTTTAGGATGAATTAAAAGGGTAGTATATGTGAAAATGCTAATCATAGTTCCTGGCACAAAGTAGGCATCTAGTAAATATAGTTGAATCTGAAGCTAGCTCCAGATCCTCCCTCCCTCCTTGTCTCTCCTTCCCTTTTTTCCTTCCTTCTTTCTTTCCTCCCTCCCTCCCTCCCTCTCTCTCTCCCTCCCTCCCTCCCTTCTTCAAGGCTACCAGTCTATTGCATTTTGTTTTTATATCATTTTACAGTTCTTTCCCTCCCTCCCTCCCTCCCTCCCTCCCTCCCTCCCTCCCTCCGTTCCTCCCTCCCTCCCGCCCGCCCACCCTCCTGCCTTCCTGCCTTCCCTCCTTCCTTCCTTCCCTCCTTCCCTCCTTCCCTCCTTTCTTTCTTTCTTTCTTTCTTTCTTTCTTTCTTTCTTTCTTTCTTTCTTTCTTTCTTTCTTTCTTTCTTTCCTTTTCTCTTCTCTTCTCTTCTCTTCTCTTCTCTTCTCTTTTCTTTTCTTTTCTTTTCTTTTCTTTTTCTTTTTCTTTTTCTTTTGTCTTTGCTTTTCAGCCCCAAATAGATTGCCTGTAAGCTACTTGAGAGGAGAGGTCATATCTTCTGTGTTCCTTTAATTGCTCCTCAGCACTTGGGACAGCTCTATGCCTCTGGTAGGCATTCACTCAGGTCATGGGAGGGTACACGAATAATGAACTAACTAGAATTAGCCCTGGAATAGTCGACAGTTATTTCAGTCAGATATTTGAATTTTTCTTTTCTTTATTTCTGTGATTAAGACCCAAGTAGTGCTGAAAGTGAAGTGGGAAGATGGAGATCAGAAATATTTTATAGGAAGAAATAGGTTCTAAAGAGGATTGGGGTAAACATACACTCTAGGATTTTGCGCTGGTGTTCTGATGATGAATAGCAATAGCTTTTCTGTAGTGAGTTTTGAAAATAACCTCCTATTTCTGGACTTTAAATAAATGAGGAGGAAATTATGTGACTAAGGGTGAGTGGGAACTATATTATAACTTTGATATTATAAAAGAAGAAGCAGAATTTTCTTGAAGGCTTATGTTTTGTTACCAAAGGAAAGAAATTCCTTTAGCTCTTGTGGTCAGTCAGACAAGTGGTTTTTTAAAACTTTCTATCTTGAGAGGAAGTATAAGCAGATGTTTATATAATATGTAATACATACTTAATATAATATAATCATAATTTCCTTTCCTCAAGTTTCTGTCTTATCTTCAGCTTTTCTATGTGAATTTCTAAGTTACCTTGTACAGTCATTACTGTATAATCATCCATGTGTTAACGGTTCGTTCACTGTCAGGGTGGGTAAGATAACAAGTAGAGTATATCTTTATACTTCACAGTGGAATTCAGACGTTTATTTAGAATGTTGTAGTGAGAAAACATTCAATAGTAAATGGAGTTGAAATATTATGAAGTAAACGCTGGAAACAATCAGCTGAACCTATATACTAGTTGTAGTCAAAGGAAATAGATGTCTATGGGTTGGGAGATGAAGAGGGTTTAGATAATTTTGATTTAAAGTCAGCAGGAAGTTGGTGATTATTGAACGATTTATTGATTGACTTCTTTTCCTCCTAAATATGTTGTAAAATAAATCTTAATAAGGAATGACTCATAGAGATGACTCCAGTATAAAGTTGGTTAGAGTGAATTCATGGCACTAGGTGTTCAATAGGTAGTTTGGAAAGGAATGTATCCCCGTCAATGGGGATAATGTGAATTGTCATACAATTCTGAAAACCATCTCTTTAAATTTGTAGTAGGAACTTTTGTGGTACGTTAATTGAGGTGCTTCAGGCAACAGCGGAGCCTTTTGGTTTTATTTGATCTCATACCATTATTACTATGTAGCTTCCATTAATAAAAGTTACAGTGTGGTTAGGACTAAATGGAGCCTTAAAGGAAAAGTATTGTCTAGATTTTTGAAGTCAGCAAAATGTTTTAATTATTATACAAACATCATTTCTTGCTAAGAAGCTCAAAGTTCTTTAGACATATTAATTCAATTGTATCAATATTTTTTAAACTAATACATTTAAAGAAACAGCCTAAGTTTAAGGTGAGGGTAAGCTGAAAAGCTTTGGGGTGACTTTGGTTATATCTCTCCTTCCTACTGGACCAGGAGTAGAGAGATTTATAATAATAATGTGAGTACACAGAAGCCAATCCAATGTGTAGGTCCAGAAAACTGGTGAGCTAAAAAGTGATAGCATATGGTTGATGGTTTTGATTACTGAAGGGGTCCTTTCTTACAATACCATTTTTCATGCCTTTTGATAGGATACATTCACATTCAGTGGAATGCCTGGATCTGCCTGGCATATATGCATGTATACACACATATATATGTATATGTCAAACGAACTATTTTGTAACTTTTTTTTTTAACTTAATGTACTGTAAACATCTTTCATGTAAATGAGTATTATTCTGCCATTGCATTTCCTAGGTATGTTCTTTGGAATACAAATACCACATGAAATGTGTTTTGTGGATAGATAAATTTGAGAGATAGTTCATACTCTCTCCCCATATCTGAGCACCATAAACACGTCAGCCTAGGAAGAAAGGCAGCAAAGACACCTATTTAACATGGTTTATTCCCAGTTTTAATAAACTGATTTGACCAAGGAATCCTTTTTCATCCAAAACCTATTAATATTTCATGGGATTTCTATTCTGCAAAATATACTTTAGAAAATGCTCTTCAACTTATATTAATGCTCTTCAAATTATATAGTATTTCATGAATATACTATAATTTTAATCTATTATAAGTAATGCTGTGATGAATATCTTTGCAAATAATCTTTGTGTATATTCATTATTCTTTTTTCTAAAAAATGAAAGTATGAGATCAGTGGTCTATTCCAATATATTTTTAAGTTCATTTGCATCACCAAAAAGTCTGCTGTGACTCATCTGTTTTGAATATTTTACCCATATTGATATTTGTGGAATCTTGTGACAACCAGTGATTGTGTTACTAACTAGCTTAAGTTATGTTCCTATACACATTTGTCACTGCTTTAACACTATTCAATTTATATACGTGTATGTGTTTTGTTGAAGTACTGGATATAAAATATAGCAAGAGCATCTTAATTTTTTTTCTTACAAATAGTTTTCACTTACTAAGGTAAATTAAGAAAGGTTTTTCTGCTATAACTCTAGATGACTTCGTGAATAACCTTGAATTATTTGAAAAAACCTTTATGTAATAAAATTTTAATTGAATAGTTAAAATTATTGGATAGATTTCCCTTTAAACATTCACTGTGTATAATTTTAAAATTTTATATATAAAATTGTATTTGTTATTAGCAGTAGAGATGACTAGAGCTGATGTGATCTGGATGCAACTAAAGACAAATGTGCAACTCTTACGTTTTATTGCAGTTTGTGTATGCAGAGAGATACAGTGTAAGCTTTTAAGTTATATGTTAACTGCTCTCCAAGCAGTAAAACCTAGATGGACTTTCAAATCCACTTTCCTTCTCACTGTGTTTCACTGATTATTCCCACTGTAATTGTTACAGTGGGCTCAGATGAACTGGACAGCTACATGTATCAGACAGTGGGTCACCAGGCCATTGACTTGTATGCAGAAGCGATGGCTCTCCCCCTCTATCGCCGCACCATACGAGGAAGGAGTGTGGACACAGGACGAGAGTACACCAAATGTGAAGGTGATGAGGTCGAAGATCTCTATGAGCTTTTGAAACTCGTTAAGGTATGCAGAGTGACCGATTACACTGAATTTAATGTGTAATTCAGAAAATTGCATTTATTGAATTACTTAGTAATAAATAATTTTCAATGGTTAGTAGCCCAACTATTCTTTGTAAGGATATTTTGTCTTTTTGGATAGAAAAGGAAATTGTTACTATGCCTTTATATTACATAGTATTTAAAGATAAAACCTTTTGATATAGTTTGGCATCCAGGATTGTCAAATGATATTTACCTAAGTCTTTTTTCCCCTTAGGATTTTGGAGCTGATGATCTTTTAATTAATTATAATTTTTTCATTTTTTAGCAAATACTTTTTGAACACATACTATGTGCTTGGTATATAGTGGTAGGAACTAGGGACGAGGACAATGAACAGGTCAGACAAAGTCCTGCTCTGCTGGAGCTTACTCTCCAGTGGAAGGAGACAGGCAATAAACAAATAAATAGTATGCTGGTGAAAAGTACTATGAAGAAGAATGAAGCACAGTCAAGGTGGTAAGAGTGGTAGCAGGGGGCAGTCAAGCAAGACCTTTCTGATATCGTGAATTTTAAATAGACCTAAAGAAAGTGAGAGACTGAGCTTTAATTAAATCTAGTAGAGGAGGTATGAATTAGATACTTAGGTCCCTGTATATAAGAGTTTGGCAGCCATTATACATTCACTGTTAATTTCTCTAGACAGAAAATTTAGGAGAGAAAGTGTGGGGCTCATTTATCTAGTAGGTACTATACTCAGTACATGTTAATTAATGAAGATTATTTTATATTAAGCAATTATCTTCATTCTTTTTGATAGCCAACTACTTGAATACAGTTCAGTATTCTTGCATATGAATTTTGTTCAATCAGCTACAGTCAATTCATATAAGGCATGCTGAATGAAATAGAGAATTTAAGGCAGTATCTCCTGGATGTCTTAACACTTTTTCACAAAGGAAAGCAAGGAAGATTTCTGTCCCTTCTTCTACCAAGGAATGTTGCATTTTATTTTTTCATTCTTCAGAGAAATTCAGCTTTTCAGAAGTTAGTCATGAACCCTTGTCATGAAAATGTGCTAGTCCCAAATAGCTACTTCAAAGCTATATTTTAAATCTGATGCTAATCAAAGCTTAATATCAAGTAAGGATTTTGATTCAAAAAATATTTGAAGCATTTAAATTTCTTTGATGTTTGCTTGATTAAAATATTTCTTATTATATATGCCAGAACATTTTCATTTTTATTTATCCTTTAAAAAAGAAACTAATGGGGGAACACTTATAGTAGTTCCATAATTTACTGTTTCTTTCTGGATAACATAATAAGTAGATATTTTTCAAAGGAAATCACTGGGACCAGGTCTCTTCCCTTTGGGAAGATAAATGCTAATAACATCTATTCTGATTAATAAACAAAGGGAAGGCATAAAAGAGTTCCACTTTTAATAGTCCTCTCCATACAGGCAATCAAGATCTTGACAGTATTCACTTTGAGGCATGAAATACTGAGTGCAAATTCTGCATTTTGAAAACTTCTTTTTCAGGATATAAATACATTGCCTATGAAGTTTTAGCATAAACTAGTACGTATTACAAAATGGTGGGACTCACACTAGAAGTAATTGGATTGCTTAAGAATCACTGATAATGGATAACTTTTGAGAAGCTATGTGATAATAACAGCCTTCCATGAAAGAAAGATAATAAATTACTAATCAATTTAATTAAAAATAGTCAGAAATTTCTTCTTAGCTACTAAGAAGAAATCCATGCTGTCTTTGAAGAAATGGATGCTTTGCCATTATCTTTATATAACCATCAGTTATGACATAAATTAATGCCAATGTTAAATCTTGACAACTTCTGCTTTGGAATTTTGTACATGATAATTATAACTATAGTTGAAAGAGATGTTATCAAGTTGTCTGGGACCAAATAGTTCCTTCTTTTCCTGTATAGAAATACTAATTTTACTCTGGGATATTTTAAGGACATAAATACCAGAAATATATTGTTTTTATGGAAGAGATTGAATAACCAGGCTTTTATAGTTAAATCCATTTATGAAACACTTGTGTAAAGATTCCAATAGAGGTCTTACATATTCTAATGAGTAATTGAGCAATTATGGAAAAAAACAAATCTAGGAGAAGATATGATTCTTCAGGTTAGTCCTCACCTGTTCTAAGAAAAGTATGGAACTGCTTTTTTTTTTTTTTTTAATCCTTTGACTATTGGATCTTTGAAAGCATTTAGGTTCATTTTACTCTTAAACATTTATTTATAACAGATTGCAATTTTGTGACTTTCACATGTAAGTCAGTCTTTTGTTTTTTGTAGCTCTGTTTCCCTCCCAAATATTAGAGCTAAGTTTTGAGTAGGAGATGTTCCTTTTTGTAAACAGTTTAATTGACTGCTGTAAAGAAGTAGGAAGAATTTGGAAGATTTTACAGAGTTAAAGGTTTTCTAACTTTTGTAGAAGTCATGAAAACTAATAGAACTATAATAAGCCTTTATAGCTCATAGATCAGATGATTATGATTTTTTATATATATATGTATATATATATATAAATTCTCCCAAGCTGTTTGCAAAATACCTGGTTTTCATATAGCTAGTTTTATATTCTTTAGAATTTCTTTAATATTAAAATGTTACTTTGGTTCTTATATGGAATAATTTGGCATATAGATAACCTGTATTATTCCCTGAAAATATAATAATTTTCAAGTTCTGTGTGTGTTTTTAAGTCATGTAATCAATGTAGTAGTTACAGAAAGACACCTATAAATACCATATCTCTATAGAGAATATATTGAAGGACCAATATATTCTTTCTTTCTTCACTGGTTTGGAGCCACTTCTTACTGGATCTGATATCTTTCTCTTTCTTGGTTTATTCCCTTATTTCAGTGGAGTCCATCTTTAAGAAACTTCCTTAGAGAAGGTACTTTCAAATCCTTACGTTTTAAAAATATTCCTATTCTGCCCTCACGTTTGATTGATACATTGATTGAATTTAAAATTTTAGATCAAAAGTCATTCTTCCTCAAATCTTTGAAGGCGTTGCTTCATGATCCTCTAACGTTTTGCTGATGACAAGTTTGATGCTGATGCAATTTTTGTTCCTTTTGAGATGACTTGTTTTTCCTCCCTGTTAAGTTTTATGATTGTGTCTTTATGCTGCGTGTACTGAAATGTCACAGCAGCGCACTGGGCATTGAAGGTTGCTTCCCCTGCATCCCTTCCACATTTTCCTATTGAGTAGCAGCATATCCTTGTTCTTTTTCCCTTAATGTTGGTTCAGGGATTGGCATTGATCCAAGTGAAAGCCAGTCACAGCATGGCATTCTCTTAACCACAGCGATTGGATCAGGGATGGTTTTGTTAACCTTCATTGTATCACATAGAATGAAGCCTGGGTTGATGGATGGTTGGCAGAAGATAAGCTCTTTCTGTGGTACAGAGTGATGTGTGGATGTGAGGCCTAGAACTGATATGGCCTGTTTTTTCTTGCGGGAAGAAAACCTGATATCAAGTCTCACACACAAAAAATAGCAGAGTGAATAGAATTGCAGTATGAGGACAGCTCTGGGAAATGCTCTCCCGTTATTTGTTTAATAATTTGCTCCCCTCAACTTCCTCTGTTTCCTTTTTCTGGTACTCTCACTGATCAGATGTTAGACCTCCTAAACATGAAACTTCATGTCTCTTATCTTTTCTCACGTGTTTTATTTTGGCAGTCATGTAGGCAAGAATTTTACTTGTTTATGGATTGTTCCTTTTTTATAACAACCTATTTCTCCTTCTTGGTGTAATATCCCCACATCCTTCTTAAAATACAGATTAGAGCTTTTAAACATTATCTTTCATTCCCTGAAACATTTGTTTTCTGTGTTGTTGTTTTTTTCTTATGTTTATGTTCTTTCATGTTCTAAGCTTTTCTCAAATGTCTTAGTTGCTGACTGTGAACACCTTTGTCTTTAGAATGTTTCCAGCCTTGTATCTCATACTTGTTATATCTGGAATTCTGTGGCCTCATTTAGTTCCTTTCTTCTTTTTTTATGCAATCATTAGGTTATAGGTTTCTGTGTGATTTATCAGTCATCATTCCTTCTTCATCTGTTCTCTGTCTCAAGAAATTAATTGAAATCCTTTTTCTATTGTCTCCCCCTTCCCACCCCGTTCTCTTTGTTTGGGAGGGGACATACCTTTGCTTCATTTCAATGGAATCTCTTTATTGAGAAATCTGTGATAATTTCATTCCAATCTAATTGATATTCTTCCTTAAGTTGAATATTCAATTTCAGTCTTCCTCTTCTAATCTTTGATACTTCTATTCTTTTTCTTATTAGGTATCTTGGTGTTGATGACCTTGAATTCCTTAATGGACACTTGTAATTTGAATACAACAATAAATGAATAACTGCCTTCTTTTTTTTTTTAAATGGAATATTTACTATTGATAGAAAGGCTTGTAAATAAATGAATGACTTTTTAAAACTGATTTTAATTTAAAACTTTTAGTGAACAGCATTGCCACTGTGCTTTTTGTATTGGTTAGAATGCTTTCGATTACCAGGAACAGAAATTCATGTTCAAGCTGGTTTAAATAAAGAGGATTTCTTGACAATAATCTAAGTTTGGCTTCAAGTAGATTAGATACAGGACACAAATTATATAATCAAAGTTCCCCTTTCCCCATTTGCCTACTACTCTCTTGCCTCTATTTTCTGTTGATTCTATTTCTAAGGAACCTTGTACTTAGAAAATGGCTCCTGGTTACATTCTTTGTGGTTCAAATCTAGTAGAAAAAGCTCCCATCTTCTTAATACTATAGGTCAAAGAAAAATCCAGTTATGTTTCACTGTCACTCAGTGTCCTGACTTGTATTATCCATGAGCCAATCATTGTTGGGAGAAGATGATTCCATTTAATTGGGCAGGCCTAGATCACATGCCATTCCTGGAGCAAGACATGGAGCCTCTTGGTTCTGTGGACACAACAGAACCCACTTTGGGAAGGGTGAGTCTCCAAATTAAACGGAACTGTTGTTGGTATAAAGGTGAACAGTGTGATAGGGGGGCAAAGAGCAACACATTTCCTGAAAATAAATAGGTTCCAACAGCTTACAAACCATCCTAGATGGCTCTTCATTCTATTAGTATATTCCTCCTGTCCTCCCTCTTCCTGTTTCTCCCTCCTTCCCCTCCTTTCCTCTCTTTTTCCTCCTCTCTTTCTTCCTTCTTACCCGGTTTGAAAACTAGTTGATCATTGGGGCCACAATGGTAAGCTTATACTCTAGGACCTGTATATTCAGTTGCTTATGATTTCTCCACCTTAATATCATATAGGCAAGATAAACTCAACAAGTTTAAAATTTACTCAGTATTATAATTTTTTTTTAATAAACTTAACTCCATTTCCTGTCTTTCCCTCTTAGTTAAAAATATCATCATTTTCCCCACCACCTAAGTCTAACCTGCGCCTCACTACTAGACTTCATTTTGTCAGTCCCCTCCCATCTCAGCCACTGCCATCAGATCACTAGGCCATGTTGATATTCCTGTGACTTCTGAAATATCCTTTGATTTCATTCCCATTGTTACTGGTTTTTCATCTGTACTGTGCAAGAGTCTCCTAACTTGTCGACTCACCCTCGATATTACCCTGTGCTCCATCCAGCCCTTCTACCACATAGTTGTCAGCTGATCTGTATACATTCTTAAATAACCCACTATTAAAGTCAAAACATTCGCCTGACACAAAAGAGTCTTTAAGAGGCCTTTGCAATCCCGCCTTTCTGGTCCTGCCAATTCCTTCACACGCTTCTGGGTTCAAGTTCTAATGAACTAATTACATGTCTAGGGGATTGCTTTTTCTATCTGAGCTTTTCTATATCCTTATCTTTTTGCTTTCCTAAATAGCCCCTAATTCCTTCATAGCTTTCAATGAAAGCAGCGCTAATTTACCTTCTTCCTGTCTCGTCCATGGCGGCTTACCTGTACCTCCACTGTGCTGCTCAGAACACTATTGGGATTGTTTATGTGGTTGCCTCTTGCGAGGTTGTAAGACTGTCATAGGCATGCTCAATGCTCCTTATTTTTATGTCTCAGTTGTCCAGCAGTGTTCCTGTCATATCTCTGGCTTTTCAAGGATTGTTGAACAAAAAAGTCAAAAATTTAACAAATCATTTTTATGGAATAATTTTTTTAATGCAGAGGAGCCACAACATTGTAACAGAATATGGTGTAAAATTATTGGTAAATGTTTTCACTTTTGTTTTTCCATTTAGAAGCTTAAATGGAGTGGGCATGATAGTAAAACTTCAAAATAAGGTATCCTAGGCCGGCCGAGTGGCGCAGTGGTTAAGCGCTGGCTTAGGAAGCCAGTGGCCCCGGTTCGGTCCCACATATGAGGGCCAGTGATACTGCCCTCAATTTCTAGCTGCCAACTATTTTATGCAAGTGCTGAGCAGATACTTTTTCAAATCATTTTGGATATCTACATGTTAGAAAACCTGCTTTTTATGGTAGAAAATTACTTTGTGGATTTCCTTCCACTTTGGATCTTGAGGGAAACAAACCGTAGATTGTTAGGCAGCTTGATACAAATCCAAAGAGTTTGGAGTGGGAAGAACATATAAGATGGCCCTAAGATTTGCAGAGAGGACCCAGACATAGTGCTAATTAGACAGGCACATAGCCCTGTACAGATTGCTCCTGGCTCTTCAGCATTGCACAGCTTGCCTCAAGCCCTGTCAGCTCCCAAGATTTTGGACATTAAACCTGGTCCCTTGGCACAAGAAATGTTTTGCTAGTATTGATTCTAGGCTTCAAACAGGAAGGGTTGAAATTAGCACAGACCGGTGTCATTTTGACTCCCAGGTGTGGCTTTTTTGAGGCTGTGCCATCTCTGGCCCTTGCAAATAGTAAAGTCAAGCATGTATGAGAAAGCACACGATGGAAAAGCATCTGGAAATGAAATGTTGGATGATCCTTGTCCATTGTTACCGTGTGTAATGTATCACAGGTCTAGAGTTTTCATCTGTAGATTCCCCCTAACGTCTAGAAAATCTGACTCCCTCATTTTAGCAAAACTATAACTCTGTCTTTTCAACCTTCAAGTTTCTCTCCACTTGGCATCGATGATTCTGTATGTATATTATACATGCACATATATACTCTTTCATTTTATATTTTGCCTGATTCTATGCCTCTATAAATTTACCGGTTGACTTACTTTCATGTCCTTGTATTCCTTTCCTCAACAAACTACAAATTTCCATCTTATCATCTACTCTGTTTTCAAGTGTGTTGGGTATGTTTGACTTGTGTTTCAAATTCTTTTTCTTTATGTTTTTTAGTCTCTGACATCTGTGTCCTATTGACTTTTTTCTTTTATCCTGACTATGCTACCATGTATTTTTTTTTAAGAAGCCTTAGTAGATCTCTACTTCTAGTTATGTTGTCCAAGACTCTAGATGTATGTTTCTGTCCTGTAGTCTTTTCCTTCATTTCTAGATCTGTAGTTTACCTTGTCTTTGTTACATTCACTATTAAATGGTATTAATTGTCAAGAACATATTACCAAGATTTATAAGTATGAATCACTTTTTCCTTTATTGTTGCCCTTACATTTTTTGTTGCACAAGAGTTTATTGGTGGCCACATAACAATATGAAAGATCTTGATATTTTTATATCTACTTTTCCTTTTAAATGTGGAATGTCTTCATTCTGTAAATTTGTAGTGCCTGAATCGTAAAATTGCCATAAAAAAACAATGATACTATCAATAAATGTTTAGAGGTTTTTTTGTTTTTTTGTTTTTGTTTCTTTTTGTGTGTAAGAGATGATTCAATAGAAGAAATAGAGTAAATCAAAAGGATATGCTAGTTGACCTTGACTTTTACTATTAACTTTAACATATACTACTACAGTTAGAGACTGTTTTGTCTTTTATTCTGCAAATATTAATTGGATGCTAATTATGTACTAGTAGTACAGAGTCAAAAGATGTACAAGTCAGTCTCTGCCTTCACAGACCCTGAGGAGATAAGACACATACACAAAGAAACTAACACAAGGTAGAGTTGTCATTAGGGTGTGCAGTGAAGGGGCTAGCGGGAATTGAGAGGGGAAGAAAGTCTCCCATGTTGGGGACCAGGAGAGGCTTTATCGGGGAAGCTACATTTGATACCCCTAAAGGTTGTTTGGATTTTGACGAGACAGGTATGGGAGAATGGCTAAGAGAATGTTGCAAATTAAGGTCACAGCTTAGCCAACGTCATGGAAGTAGGAAATCATGAAATATATTAGGGAAGTAGCAAGCGGTTCAATTTGGCTAGAGCTCAGAGTTTAGGGAGGAGTGAGAAGTAATGTCTGGAATGGTTGTTTGAAGCCAAAAGAGTTTCTTAAATTTTAGGCCAAGGATTATTACAAAGGCGGTATTTTCCAAAGCCAGTTTAATTGGTCACAACCATTTTTTAATGAAAGAGACTTGAATAGAATAAAAAATATCAAAATGCACTGTACATATTAAGGTTAATTATTATTTAGTGAAAAGTGTGTGTGTGCATGTGTGTGTATTATGTCTATGCTAGGCTGTTACATCATATATATATATATATACACACACACACACACACACACACACACATACACATACACACACACTTCCTAGTGTTAAACAAATTGTTATGGTGAAATAAATTTGAAAGCTACTACATTGAAGGATTTTGCGAAAGGAATGACAGAATTGTACTGTTGAAACGGAAGTTCAGGATCATTAGGTTGAACCATTGTAATGGAAGAAATGGAATAGAGAAGTGAAACTCTGAAAATGAAGGGTTCAAACTGCAACCTGAGATATAAGGCGAGAAGAAACACCCTGAGGATCTGAACGGGGAGTGTCACAATGGGAAAGGTAAAGAGGGGACACTGAAGAGGTGGATTGATAGGGCTTGATGGAGGTATTTAGATAAAAAATGACAGGGAATCCATGTAAGGTACCTTGTAAGCTGACAGTTCCATGGCTAATTTAATTAGCTTTCGCTTGGCAATGTTGATAAAGTGAATTACGATAGCGATATATTACAGATATCGTGATCCTAAATTTTATAGCACTCTATGTTTGTTGTCTCCTTAATCTGGTATGGCATGGCTGGCATGGCATGGCATGGCATGGCATAGCATAGCATAGAAGACACTTCATATCATTCTGGGTTCATTTCATTAAGATGAACTCTTAATAAATGTTACTCTTGATGGTCCTTTTAATTGAATATTTAACATTCTCTTCATAGAGTTATATGTAGTATATATCAACTAAAATATTTTATCCTATTTTCTGACTAAATAAAACACCTAGTATTGATTCACAGAAGGAAGCAAGATGTATATTACTGCATTCACCATAACAATTTGAATAACACATGCAAGTGGGATTCTGATTATTATAGAATTATATTGAAAAGTTATTTACTGGTAATCAAGCAAAATATAAACTTTTTTTAGTTTTATTGAGATATAATTTACATATATAATAACACTGTGTAAGTTTAAGGTATGCAACATTTTGACTTGATAGGTATTACAAAATGATTACCACCGTAGTATTAGTTAACACCTTCATTCCCACCACTTAATTACTATTTCTTTTTCATGGTGAATACATTTAAGATCTCTCTCAGCAGATTTCAAGTATATAGTAATACAGTGTCATCAGCTGTAATCACCATGCTGTGCATTAGATCCCCAGAGGTTGTTAATCTTAAAACTGGAAGTGTGTACCTTTTGACCAACACTCCCCATTCTCCCCACCCCAGAACCCCACCCCTGCCACTCTACTCTCCACATGTAGTGATATCATACAGCATCCATCTTTGTCTGTCTGACCTACTTCGCAGAATGTCCTCCAGTTTCATCCAAGTTGTCACCAACAGCAGGGTTTCCTTCTTTCTCATGGCTTAATAAAAGTATTCCGTTATATATACCACATCTTCTTTATTCATTCATCCATTTATGCATTAGGTTGTTTCCATGTCTTGGCTATTGTGAGAAAGCTGAAGTTAATATGGGGTGCAGATATCTCTTCAGATCCAGGTTTCATTTCCTTTGGATATGTACCCAGGAGAGGAATTGCTGGATCATATGCTGCTTCTATTTTTACTTTTTTGAGAAGCCTCCATACTGTTTTCCATAGCAGCTGTACCAGTTTACATTCCCATCAGCAGTGCACTAAGTTTCCATTTTCTTAATACTTTCACCACTTGTTATCTGTTGTCTTGTTGATGACAGCCATTTTAACAGGTGTGAGGTGGTATCTCATCGAGGTTTTGATTTGCATTTCCCTAGTGATTAATGATGTTGAGCACCTTTTCATGTACCTGTTGGCCATTTGCATGTCTTTGGAAAAATATCTATTCAGTTCCTCTGCCCATTTTTTAATTGGATTGTTTGTGTTTTTACTATTGAGTTGTATGAGTGCTTTATATATTTGGGATATTAACTCCTTATTCTATATATGATTTGCAAGTATTTTCTCCCATTTGGTTGGTTGTCTTTCCATTTTGTTGATGGTTTCCTTTGCTGTGCGCAAGCTTTTTAGTTTGATATAGTCCGGCTTATTTACAAAATATAATGTCTTTATAGGTTCTATCGATTTTTGGACACTGTGTGAGATTGAACCTGGCTTCAGAACTGTAAATTAATTGACTACTAATTTTCTTCTTAGAGTCTTTCCCCGGTCTCTCACCCTCGATAACATATCTTTTGTCTTTTTCTACCCAGTATTTCCCTTCATGGAACCTATGTTCCACCCTAAACTAGTCTATTTTCCCCCCACATAGTACATGTCTTTCCTGCATAGTGTGATGTTTTAGTCAGAAATAACCTTCCTTTCCAATTGCTTCTTTTACATGGCATCTCCTTTTTGATATCTTCCTTCATATGACCCCACTGAATGTAGTATCTTTCTCTTTGCAATCTTCATAAAACATTGTATCTCTCTTATAGTACTTAATCTATCTTGATATACAGAACTGTTTTTTTCTTTTTGTTTTATTTTATGTTGTGAGTTTTTCTTTAAAGATTGTAAGTACCTTGGGGTTGGGGGCAGGGATTGTTTTCCATTCTTTTTTATTTCTTATGGTACTCCATACAACTCTTGGACTATGCAGGCATTGTGTTCAAATATACGCCCCTGGAATTCAGTTATTCCTTCTGTAAAACGTGAGTATATCTCCCTTGTTGTCTTGTTTATCTGTTTTGAGAATAAATGAAAGAAAATATGAGAGCCTCTTTAGGTTTCTAGAAAGAGGATTCTGTATAAATTAGATTTTTCCTTTTTTCCTAGTCTGCCTAGCTCATGTCAGTCTCAGGTTTTCTTTCTCCATTAGCCCCTTGCTTCCAAAACAACCCAGTAGAGCTGAATAAAGACAGGTTTTTTTCATTGCATACAAAGTTCCACTAGTGTGTTATTATTAAATAGTAGCTGCAAGTTGGGATTGAGAGGACTGTAATTCCTCTTGACTTTATTAGTATGTTAATGCAGAGAAGAAAAAGAATGATAATCATTCCAGTCATGAAAGAGGTTTTCATGGGGGTAAATATATATTACATATTGGATTGAATTTATCCTTTGACATTTGTTGCTTATAATTTTCGGCCTTCCTGAGTCTTTTTTAGACTCCCTCAGCCTTCCAAGAGATGTGGAATTAATGTTTTCTGTCTAGTTCCCTACACGGGTAAGCTGCTGTGTGGGTTGTTTCAAATGAACAGGAAGAGGTGAACTCAACGATGATAAAGGTTTTCATTAATAGATGCCCTTTCTTCATTAAAAATCATTTCAGCATGTTCTTTTAGGATTTAACTCTGTGCTTATCTTTAAAGTCAGTGTATTTGTATAAACTCATTTGTAAAACGCCTCAAGCAAGGACTTCCATTCAAAGTTGCATGAACTGAGTTTAGAAAATTTAGATGTTAGAAAGAGTATATGAAAAATTAAGAGATTTGAAAAGTGGCTCTTTGAATGTTCAGAGGCAGCAGAATGGGGCTTGTTATGTAAGAACAATTACCTCTCAATGCCAGCAGAGTTACACCCACACTTATTCATAGAATCTCCAGAGCTGGCCCTTGTGGGCACCTGTGTATTTGAACACAGTGGGTGTTTAATGAGCTGTTGTTAAATTAAACTCACTGAACAAAGTTAGGCCTATCTAACTTTGACAAAATACAGCTAAAATTAATCCTTATAGATTTCTATAAAAATAAATGAACAAATCAGATGAGGCAACAACTATTTATTAGACATTTATTGTGCAGAATTCTTTGCCGCCTACTACATAGGATTGGTTCTAGAGCCATTGAAATGGTGCATGGTGTATTATAAGACCAGTTCTCTTATGGATTCTTTTCTACATAGTAATTTTGCAGTGAGGTGAGGAAGAGAGAGAGAAACACCAGCATTTGATAAATAACCTATGGTCTTCCTTTTGGAGCCTTTCACAATTTAGCTTATTGAATGACATCAATCTCATAGTCATTTTTGTGACTTCCGTAACCCTCACCAAAGTTCCACTGATTTTGAGTGGTCATATAACCCAGACTTGATCACAGAAAGCCAATAAGAATCAGTCTAGTGGACTTCAGTGCAGATAATGTGATACTTGCAGACAGCATTTCTTAATCTAGATGGGAGAGGTGTTTTTGAACTCTGAAAAATTGTTTAAATTTTTTGTGTATGTACATTTTTCTGGGGAGAGGGCCAAATTTGTATCAGAATATCACGGTGGTCTGGTTCTCCTCAAAAATTTAAGAGCTGTTGTAACCATCAGTTGCAGACAGTCTTGTAGCCTGGAGGTATTCCTGACTACTCAAGTGGGGAGGCAGTTTGTCCTCTGAGGCCGGAACTCATATTGTGCTGTGTGCTGTGAGGTCAGAGGGCCTTCTGGCGTTTCTAAAGAGTCAAGAGGAGGGGCTGGCCGAGTGGCTCAGTTGGTTAAGAGCTCTCTCAAGAGTGTGAGCTGAGCTCTGAGCAACGGCGGTTCGATGCCAGCCCGAGCTGAGTTGCCGTTGAACTGCCAACAGATGGCAGGATGGCTCAGCTAAAAAAATGAAATAAAATAGTCAAGAGAAGAGTAGCATAGAAGTAGCACCTGAGAGCAATGGGGATGCCATGCAGCTCAAAAAGGATGTTCTGATCTCAAAGATAATAGAGTGCAAAGTGGAATCTCAAAATTTCAAGTAGGAAGTGACGGGGACCAGAGAAGGGGCGATAGGCTCGGATCCTGGATGTATCCTGCATGGTTCTTAATAGGTCTTTCCATTTGATGTGGAAGGAGAGAAGGATGGGGATGCAAAAGGCATTGTTCTTGCTTTCCTCAAGTGTGGCTATCTTTTTTTAAATTTCTCATTGGGTGGTTGTTGTTACACTATTTGGCATAATTATCTGCATATATAATTTATCTTCCCTGTTAGTTTATAACCTCTTGAAAGTGAGGACTATGTATTGTTCAACTTTGGCTACTTTGTAGTGCCTGCCATGGTGCCTTGTCCATACGAGGTGCCCAGAATTTTTTGTTGCATATTCGTTGTATGTTGTTCTAGAAAAGCTGTTAAGAATTTTTATCATATCGCACATTCAACTTTCTGATGATCCAAGGGTGAGATCTCTTGCAGGACTTAGTCTTTACAACAGTTTACTATAAATATTGAACACTTTTTATTGTGTGGACACTGTAAATCACACAACTCATTTAGTTCCACCTTTATATTGATTATTAGAAAGCCTAGAGCCATGTGACTTTTTTTCAATTATTTTGTCTTATTGTAATAATAATTGCTATTGTTTATGTAGCACCACCTGCCAGGCACTGTTCTAAGCTCTCTATACATTACATTCTAATTAATCCTTACATCAACCCAGGTTGATTATCCATATTTTGTAAATAACTAAACAGAGATACAAAGAAGTTAAGTAACTTGTTCAGGGTTACACAGCTAGAAAATGGTAGAATATGTTTTTTGTTTGTTTGTTTGTTTGTTTTTTTGAGGGCAGTGTCATTGGCCCTCATAAGTGGGACCCGAACCGGGGCCGCTGGCTTCCCAAGCCAGCGCTTAACCACCGCACCACTCGGCCGGCCCTAGAATATGTATTTTTAATCACTGGGTTCTGCTGCCTCCCAGCATTACATTTGTGTTAATTCAGGCAGGCATTACCATATAACAATACATACATAGTACATATATAAACCAATAAGGCATGTATGACTTAACAGTGAGACAGAGGGGCAGGCATGTGGTTTGATAAGGGGAAGAGAGGTGATTAAGATCAAAGTGATCTATTTGTGTTTGATCTCATAGGATTTCAAAGCTCTCAGAATGATTTTAGATTATTGCTTCTTAAAGTGTGTTCTAGGGGCTAGTGCTGGTCCATGTAGTGTTTGTTACTGGTCCAGGGCCAGTTATTTGTAGAAATTGAAAATAAATATTGAGAAACTTCTATAGTCATTTGAGAGTAATTTTATGTGTTGAAGCTAATAATAAAAATTTGGCCATGTATTATATATCTTTTTTAAAATTTTATTTTAATTTTTAAATCATTTTAATTGTATTTTACAGAAGTTTCAGTCTTTAAAGGTTTAGAAACTTTTTAAAATGTAGTTCTTAGCGTAGTTTTAGAAGTACTGTTCCTCCAGGTATTGACTTCAAGTTTTTAAACTATTGTTTGTCTACAAAAGAAAAGACATGATCTGCTGCTTGAAATTACATTCCAATTGAAACCTGTTTCTGAAGATGAGTAAGGAATTATTATATTTAGCTACTTAGTCAGTTTCTTGGTTCTGTAAGAAGAGATCCTGAATTGAATGGATTTTGGGAGGGAGGGGGTCATTTTTCATTTTTTCTTTGGTACTTTTGTCAAGAATGACACATTTTAATTAAGTCCTTGATCCAGAGTAATTGCATGAGGAACTTGTCCATCATCCGTAGTTACAGTCTCCTTCCTTGACTTACCAAAAGCTAGTAAGGCAATTTGATTTTCTTGTGTAAGTGAGAAAGTAAAAAGGACAACACAAAGCATTGCAGATGATGCCAGCTTGTATAATAGATTTTTCCATTTATGGAAAGCAAAGGAGCTTCAATGAGATAATATTTACAACACCAGTTCAGTTTTTAATTTTCCTTTTTTTTTTTTTTTTTTTGGTGAGTTGAGAATCCCCTTTTATAATATAATATGTTGTAAGGGAATCTCATACAAAGTCACCAGTTTTAATAGGATCTTTCAATGTCCGTACAATCATTATCTCCTCTTTAAAATAACCTTTTCAGTGACCCTCTAGGGTTGCATTTGATAAGGAATCGCTAGGTTTTTTTTGGATGTTTAAAAGCTGGCTTCCAAATAAAGAAATAAGATAAAGATATGAACGGCATTTCAAAGAGAAGGAAATTCAAACGGCCAAAAAATGTTCAACCTCTCTAACTCAAAATTTCAACTATCGCTTTGGCAGGATTTAGAAATGATACTGGTTTTAGAGAAATTGGGCATCCTTATGTGCTGCCAGCAGCCATATAAATTGGTTCAGCCTTTCCATGGGTAATTTGGCAGAACTCATCAGACACAAAAATATACCATCTCTTTACCAAGCCACTCCACTTTGGGGAATTTATTCTAAGGAAAAAAAAACTAAAGATGTACTTGAAGATTTAGAAATGACTGGCAATCTAAATTATGGTGTCTCCATACAATAGTATAGTGTATAGCATCAAAAATGAAGTTGCAGAAACACATCTGTATATGTTATTAAGAAAGGGAAATAGATTACCAAAAATACTATATGGTATAATTACATTTTTGTAAATGCATTTGTACAAATATATGCATATAAAAAGGTCTGAAGGATATAAAATCTGTATGTGGAACGTATTAAGTGTTTGTGTAATTTTTGCACATTTTAATCTTTTTGTTTGTTTTTTATCACAAGCATGCCTTGCTTTTGAAATGTCTTTGTGAAGATTTGGCCTCCATTAAAAATGCGGAGTGGTATAGGGGGAAAGGAAACCTGATAATCAACAGGATGTCGCCATTCCCCAGGTCTTTTTCTGAAGGTTCCTCAGGAGCCTGTTTTTCTTTCAGAGCCCGTTCTTGAAAGTTGTGTTGGAATTTTTCTTCTTCTTCTTCTTCTTCTTTTTTTTTTTTTTTTTTTCTCCCAGTGACAAATGCCTATCATTTTCTAAATAAGAAAACCAATGTCCTAGTTAGGTGTGTGGAGCTCTTTTCATTGCCTGGCAGCCCTGTTGTGTTAATACTGAATAAGCAGAGACAGCCTGACTGGTGGTGAAAGATGGTAAGCCAGCCTGAGGGCTTTTTCTGGTCAGCCCGAAACCTCTGATTGCCACGTTTTCCTAATTTCCCATTTCCAGGGCATCACTAGAGTGACCTTGCTTGCTGAATATGATGCTGTGCGTCTCCAAGATTTTCACATGCATTTGGAAATGGGCAGTCAGGCAATTGTTTACAGGACTCCAAATGAACTGTGCACTCACAGCAAGTTTGATAAACACACATTTCCTCCTTTTATCAGTGAGATTGCAGAATGTGAAGTATGAGTTTCCAGTTTTACTCATTCTCCTCAACCCTTTTCCTGTTTAAAAACTTCGACGGGCTAATTGGATGCTGATCTGTCCCTGCTTTTTATTCTGCTTACTGGTAGTTGACGGCTTATTCCAATTCTTACCTAGGCAAGGTTTGGCAGCCCTTCAAAAATAAACTTTCCATGTATTCAGCTTAAAGGAGATTCATCCCAAGGAATGTAATGTGAGCACTAATTAATAGTAATGACTGGTAATCACTTTGCTTTTTATACTCCTTTAGGAGCACTGCTATTATCCAATGTAGTTAAGTAAAACGCTTGTGTATGAATCAACAATGCTGCATCCTTTTAGCAGCTATTGCTCACAATCAAGCTTTGCATAAATTAGAGTTAACGAAAATTGATTTTAATGCGCTACGTTTCTTTCTGTAATAGTTAAACTAAAATTTCTAGTTAAATATCCTGAATATTAAAAAGACATTACCTGATTTTTGGGTTTTTGGCAGTCACCCTTATGGCAGATGAAAAGCAGTATTGCAAATAAATTTTCTTCACCGTTCACATTTTCTTCATAGATTTCTTTGAAATTGCATGTGACATACTCGTCATCATCACAGCAGCACTTTGAGTCTGTTGTAAGCATTTTATTAGATCAGTGAAAAACAATAGGCTTATGTTTAATTTTTCTGAATTTATGCATTTACTTCCAAGAGGATCTTACAGTTTCTATACATTATATATATAGCGCATTCTGTAAACTCAGTTCATAGAATTGTGCATTCCATGTTCATTAAAAAGGGTTGTTTTATTATGTTTAGTGTATTATTAAGCTCTTATAAAAGCTGTCTGTCTATTTACATGCATACAACATACCTACACACTACCTTGCCTCAGGAGGAGACTAAGCAAAACTCATAAATTAATAATTTAAGGAAATGATACTCAAGTAGCATTTTGGTGAAGTTAATAAGTTAAAGCCTTAGAGTCAGTGTTGGCCACTTTAAAATGCTTTACTTTGGACTTTTATTGGCTGAAAATAACTTGTTAAACTGGGGCTTTTGTAATAAAAGGAAATCTACATACCATCTGAAGCCCCTTCCCCTTTTTTTGATTTATGAGTAGGTTGACATATTATTGAAGAATTTTTTTAACACTTTCACAGTTCTGCACTTTGATTTCAGAGAAGGTGCTAATCTCTCTGGAAGTTTGCGAGTGACAAAATGAGCTGTATACTGTTTTCCTGGGGCCTTTGGAATTCTTTATTAGAGGCTTTAGTTTTCTGATGGTATACCTGTATTCATGCTGAGTTCTCTGACATTTGGAGTGGCGTTGTAGTTTGCTGTGCATTAATGGTGTATCCTGCATTCTCATTTTACATAGGATCTCTCAGTTGCCTGGTCCTGTTGCAGTTCTTAGAGCTAATGTTATTGTTTCTACAGAAGTTAAGCAATTCAGGACATTATTTTTAAATTGCCAAAATAATTTAATTTCCCTTTACTTTTGTATTATTTGTAGTGTCAGAAATTTTTAATTTTGGTGAATAAATAAGTGGAAAAATTAAGTGGCAGTTTAATAGGAAGCTTTATATTTTATATACTGGTCTTATAATCCATTGCAAACATGTATTAAAATTTGTCACTGTACTTAATTAAATTTAGCTTCAAAGAATTGTTACAGGAGTGATGTGAGAGAACAGAAAATATATGGAAGTTTAATTGAATGCTAGCCACATGTAATGATAAGATTCGTGAGTATTGTTGTATGTAACTTATTTATTTTATATCCCAGTACTATTGAGCAATAGCACAAAATATATGTATCTGAGGGAAAACTTGCGTTTTCTATTTTGCTTTGAGTTTGAGTTTTTATATGTAATAAAATTATGTTTCAAAAAGGTGAAGATTTCAGTTTTGATTCTTTTTTTGGTTATGTTTTGTTTCGTTTGCAGTATGTTTACTTTCATGTGAGAGTGATTGATCTGTAGCTGTCATTTTACCCAAAGAGGGGACAAATGGAATTGGCCTTTTAGACAAAAGTATGCAAACAGACTGCATTCTTTTTGCTGATAGAATTATGGAAGGATTGCAGGAGGTGCCACATTCATTTTGCTATTGATTGTGAAGAGGATTCTCCAATGGGGTGCTGTTTCCATTGGATAAGGAGGTGCTATGATTAGTTACCTTTCTCATGAAAGCACTACAAAGGGAAATGCAAAATGTGTGCAGTGCAGTGTTCTCAATTTGACAGTTGTTTTTGTTAAGTTTTTTTTGCCCCATTGAAGTCCAGCTTATTTTAGAAAAACATACATTTTGGGTTTTTCCCTTATATTAGGCTTAGTAGATTTCCATGCATTTGACCCTTTAAAGAAATCACATATTATAGGCAGTTTTTCTAGGCTTCTATTGTAAAGCTTCAAAGCTGATACAACAGTGCCCTCTATAGTCTTTTAGTGAACAGTAGATCAACATAGACGTTTTTAAATAGTCAGATAAGAAGCAGCATATTTAAATTTAATTTTTACCCGGACAAGAGACTCCTTTTTCCTAAGTAGACATTCTTGTTTTTCACTAGCGGCTCTACTTTAAACAAAGGGAACAAAAGACCATTCTGCGTTTTCATTTAGAATTATTGGCTACCTCTTGTTGTTACCCGGTGGTAAATCTCAAGTTTTATCAGACATTCATCAGAGTAATTTGAGATAGAAGGAATCTTACAAGCTGTACTGTCTCTTCATGAAATATCTTTTTGAAGTTGAGTTCCAACAGGAGTATTTTTTTTTAAAATAATTTAGTTCCTTTGTACTCGTTTCTTCTGTTTAATTAGAGCCTGAGTGGGCTGCCTAGAACTTAGCTTTTACTTGTTCCTGAATTGTGTAACCCAGGCTTTATACATGACATTATTTAAATTCAAACCAAGGGAGTGACACAATGACTAGAGTATTTGTCATTCATTAGCATTGATTTAAATTTTAGATTTCCTTTTTTTTTTGGTTACCTATTTGATTGCGTATGCTGATGGTTAAATTTTTCATTGTAAAACTCAACTTTATGTGAAGCTATTAGTGATAATAAAAGCAGGCATCAGATTCAACTGTAACTAGAAGAGAAAAATTCTGTGAACTAAGTTTATTTTGCTTCTAAAAGTGTTTTCGTAAACAGCATGGGCCCAGATCCTATCTTCTCCATGTGTTCACCATGTAATATTGAACACATTTCTTAACCTCTGAGCCTGCTTTCTCATCTGTAAAATGGGAGCTAAAAATAGCTTACCTTTTGAGGTTTTTGTGAGAGCTTAGAGATAACATGTACTAATTGGCTGTGTCATTATAGCTGCTCAAATGGAAACTGTATTCTGAAAAATCACAATGTGAAGGTAAAGGTAAATGGTGTTGTTTTCTATGGGAAAGTTTTAATATAAATCTAGAACACATTTAATGCACTTTATATTTTTAAAAAATTCCTGTCTCCTGACTTCCGATGATTTATGTGAACCTAAAAGCTAGCGTGGTATTCCTTGGTTATGTGGACTGACAAAGTAAGATGTGCATTAACTTTCATTTCCCTACAGACCTCATCCCCAAACTTCCAAATGGGCCATGTTTATAAACCATTGTAGTGGACATTTACCCACAAACCAGTATTTGGCTACATGTGAAAACTGATAATAAATGAAACAACACAAAAAGGAGTTTTATTTTTTTTCCCTTAGTGTATCTGGGAACGCTTAGGATGCTTTTCATTTAGCTGTGTTCTTAAGAGTGGTCTAGGGCCCTTATTCATATTTGCTAGCTAAGTGCTTTTGCTTCCTCCACCCAGCTACAAAAAAGACTGATGTGTAAAAATAGATGAAAGTGGATCTTTCCTGGCAGAAGTCAAAATGGGGGCCTAAAGTTCCTCCCTTTCAAAGGAACAATTTAAAAACCATTTGATACTGTACCATATATGTATGAGTGTGTACATACACACACACACACACACACACCCCTTTTGTTTTGTGCAAAGGCTTTGTTTTACTTTGGTTTGGATTCAGGGCACCTAGTTCTGTACTTGGAACATAAAAGGTGCTCAATTAATGTGTGCTGAAATTAAATTTTTTGGAACATCAGGCCTTCCCTTATTGATATGTAATATTTGAGATACCATATGTATAAAAATGTATGGTTTAATGTGACAATGTAATATCACAGGAGTTGTTTCTCTGTGAACCATTTAAAAACAAGCACACTTCCAGTGTAATTCATCAATTTATTCTTTAAAAGTCAGATTGTTGTAACTACAAATAATGGGAAATGAATTTTAAAAATTCAGAACTTGTCTTCAAGATGATTAAAAGCTGCCATATTACACAATGATGGATTTAGCTAAGGATTCATACATTTCAAATGACCTGATGATAAAAATAATCTTGCACAAAGAAGTTCTGAATTGAATCTTCTCAACATTCAGTAAAGCATTGTTTTGCTTGCAAAGTTCTTATTTGTGCTTCATATTGATTTTGAATAACCTTGAATTTAATATTATAATAAACCACATATTGTTTTTAGTATATCACTTGGATTAAAATTGAGAGCTGTGAAAGTATCTTTTTTTTATCATTATGTAGAAGGAACCAATGTTATTATAAGCTGATACAATGAAAATGAACAAGCTCTTAATAAACCAGATGTGTTATTTCTTTTTAAAATAATGACCAGTTGCAGAAAGAAACATGTTTAATATTAAATTTTGGTTTACAAGACTGACAAGATGCTGTCTACCAAAAAAAAAAAAAAGAATAAGGTGTTTTTTTTCCTTTGCAATGAAAGTACCAAATTAAGAATCTGCTTAATTAAAATAATGATAAATATAGATTACAGTACTGCAGACAGTGAAATACAGCTGCTCTGTCTAGTGAGAGCCTGCATAATTTACCAAGACTGTACAAAGAAGCATTGGAGCAGCCACTGCAGACTGTTAGAGGAAATGTCCTGTTTATTCTACATACATTTCTTTTTTTAATTAAAATGTCAATGATAATTTTATAGCAGCCCTCAAAAAAACAACAACCCTTCTTTAAATTTCTACAAGGTAGTAGAATGTGAGGCGATATCATTACTGCTGCTGAATGAAATAGATTAAACCTGAGAAAAATAGCATTTTATTAATTTTTATTAATTCAGTTTTCTTTATTATGAGTCAATTTTGAAGTATGTGAGGATATATTTTTTTCCCATGAGTTTTGCATGAAACAAATGTGGCAAAATCTTTGAATATACATTTTGTTTAAAAATCTTTTGGAGGCACAAGCAAGATTTGAGTGGAGCCCTAAGTAGTATTGCTTGCAAATAAAGCTGCAGGTATATATATACTGTGGTTCTCAGGGTGGGGCAGACAGCTCTGGTTGTTACCAGGATTAGCTGGGTGGTATTTCCTCCTCAAATACACCATTGGGCTGTGATGAGGCATGTTGCTCATGTTAGTGTCTAGAGACCAAAAAGAGGTTGAGAAGCCCTGTATGTTTTCATCTTTTAATGATGACTAATGATATCTTGATAATTACATATATTTAAGAAAAATCAATACTGGGTGTAGCAAGAAATGTTACTGGAGGTTTTTTTTTTCTATTTATTTGTTTTTTGTTTTACGTTACATGGGGACCCTGGAGTCAGACTTGTCTGTGTTCTAGACTCTACCATGTGCTAGCTGTATGGTCTTGGGTTAGTGAATTTCTCTACACCTTAGTTTCCACTTGTGTACTGTGGGGCCAGTGATAGTACCGATATGATAGCATTTAATGGGATTATCCATGTAAAATAGATCATAAAGGAAGCCTCAGTAAATGTTAATTATTACATCATTGATATTATTTTATTATTGTTATTGTTTATGACTAGCTGTAACACTTCTCTCGTATTAGAGCAGTAAAGCATTGTTCACTTAGCTTACTAAGATCATTGTTACCCACCAGGTCTGTTGGTCTGGTGCTTAGGAAGTTAACCCCACCCTTCTGCATGGTCAGGCATTGTGGTAGAAAGTCTGCAGCTCCTAATTTTGTCTTTGTCTTTTCTCTTAGTGCCTCATGTATTAGTTTCTTTGGCATTGGTGAAGAGGATGTCAAAGTTTGTGCGTTTCAATGTCTGTTTTACACTTTGCTTTAGCTTGATGCTGGAATTGATTGATTATTTTCCAGGGTTCCGTTTTTCTAAAGGGTCTTTCAGGTGCCCACTTACTAAAACCTTCTTAACTAGGAAAGCTTTGTAGGCAGAAATTGGACACACATTAAGAAATTGAAAAGTTTACATGAGAAAGCAGTATGAGAAACTTCTTCAGATGGTTTTTATTCTACATGCTTTTTTTCTCAAAGCTTCAATAAAATGATGAATGTAGAGGTGGAAAGAAGTCACACACTATTATAACCATTATTCATAAAGTTTACACATGCTTTATGAGCTATAGAATGTTAACATAATGCTTATTTTTTTCTTGTGGTTCGTTTTTGGCTTTTTTCTAGTTACTAGAGATGTAAACATCGCACAGCATTTTGAGTTTTAAGGGATAAAGGTACTGTTCTGTATTCATCCAAATTAATATTTGGGATGAATTTTTCTCTCTTTTAAAAATATTTCATATTTCTTTTAGTGTGTCTCTTTGTTCTATGACTTTGCATTCATCCTTCCTTTTCTGGCCGTTATCACTGAGTTTGACCTAAGAATCCTGTGGGCTTTAAGGCTCAGAAATTGTTCTCTACCTGTGCTTGATTGGGAATTATACTTATGATTTTTAATTTAGCTTATAATTCTGATTAATACCTTAAATAATTTATTAATTTATTCTTAACCAATTTAGTCTTAGAGTTTCTAGGTTTCCTTCCCATCCTGTTCCTCCCCAATAAGGAGCAGATAATTATATATTAATTTAGTTTTCAGTGTTTCCACTGCAGTACCATATGATAAGGTATTTGTCTAAGTGAAGTTTGATTGCTCTTTCATGCTATTGTGTATATAGTTTCTTCTTAGACTGTTACTTGCTTATCTGTATGTTAGGTAAACCTAAACTGGTTTGTGAAGATTTTACATAGTTTGTAAGACACGTAACTTAAGGGGACTTTTTCTGCTTTATGATTAGTTGATGACTACCAATTCCTTATGGTGTGTAAAATCTCTGCATTCACTGAATTCCCTGTTTTATAGAACAGATTTAATGTTACTACTCTTTGCCCTTGTTTTTATTGACTTGGAATCAATTGATCAGTCAAGCAATCAGAAATGGAAGTGATTATGAAGCATTTACAGCTAAGCAAAGTTAAAGGAAAATACAGTAAGTTACAACTTACTGTTACTAATTAACATAGTAGCTAAAATATTGTTTTGTAAAACACATAGCTTGTGAATTATACAGATATCTGAGTATATAATTTTTATTATCTAGATAGCTTAAAGATGTGATTTAACTTAGTTCGGCAAAAGCAAAGAAAAAATGCAGTCTTTGTAACTGTCAACTTTGTAGGAAACAAAATGAGGATCTATAAATTTTGTTGTGTTACAATTTGATAGTAACTAGTGTCTTTCCTTATATTCAACCCAAGACTTGGAGTAAGCCTCCTAAAACTAAATGTTGTTATAATTTATTTTCTTAACTTATGTACTGCAGTTATTTGATATTTTTACACAGTAAAAAAATATCATGGGCAATGATGATATTCCCTTTGCTTTCTTTGTCTAGTTATTAGATTATAGTCGATCTGACTTTTCTGTATTCTTTTATTTTTTTGTTGTTTTTGTGCCTAACTATCTGTTTTGTTTTGTTTTTGCCATCTGTCTTCTACCTCTCATGTAGTGCTAGGAAAGAAGAGCTTCTTTCTCCTGAAACTAGTTCTTCGTACTCCTCTTACAGACATGCACAATTTCTTTATTTAGTAGAATAGCTTTATTGTAACCTTGCAGGATTTTGACATTGTTCTTGATATCTTGTTTTATCTAAATTATTACCTGATTTTCTTTGGTACTTATAACAATTGTGTTTTATTAATTAAAGAAAATACTAAAAGTATAAAAACATACGAACATCTTACTCAAAATTCAATCATTCAGTTACCATTTTGACATATTTCCACACATATTTAATACATACATAGACACACGTGTGTATGTGTGTGTATAATCATTTGTGTATATAACTTCGTAGACTGCTTTTTATAACTTGAAATGTCAGGAACATTTTTCCATGCCATTAAAACCTCTTTATGAGCATAATTTAATAGCTACTTAATATTCCATCATTTGGCTGTATAATAATTTCCTTAACGATTCCTTAATTTTGTAAATTGGGTTGAATCTAATTTTTCCTGTAAATAATAGCACTTTGATATGGGAACATCAATTATTGTCTACATTTTAAAAAATTAATTTCTTAAGATAGATTTCCAGGCATAGAATTAGTAGATCACAGTATGTGTTTCTTTCTGAGGCTACTGATACATATTGCCTAATTGATTTCCATAAATAGTATACCTGTTTATGCATGCATTATTTATATTTTGAAATTCTAAGTATTGTTTAACATGTATGAAATCTCAGCTTAGAACAGTTCTTGACATTTGGTGAATATAAGCTGGGAGTAGCATTCTGCCCACCTTTGACTGCATTTTCATCTTGGGGAAAAACCAAAGAGATATGTATTGGGGGCAGCTCAGTCATGTAATGACAGCACAGGGTGATTCCCATGCCTCCCCACCATTATTGTGAGAAGTCAGTTTCCAGTGATTTAATGGGGATATGCAACAGATGACCAGCTGCAAAAAGGACTGAATTTTAATATACTGTATGTTAATAATGACCCATGAGCTTGAACATAGATACCGTTATAGATACATATATTGTATTTAAACAGTTGCATATACACTGTTAATTGTAACTCATTTTTCCTGGAGGTTCTGTTTTCGGACTAGCCACACAGTGTCCTCCTGGATATCAACTAGTTTATTTTCTGTTGGCATCAGTTTGGCAGTATTTCGAAATGATTTCTAATTTTCTCTCATCAAATAAATGATGATGGAGATCATAGTAGATTAATCATTTAGAGTGTATGTTTTTAATATCAAATGTAGTATTTTAGGTGTATTTTACACTCTTCAAATTATTACTACAGGTTTAAACCATTACGTTATGTCCACTAAATATCCCATTGAAAATATTTAATGCTTCCCTTTTTTTATGAACTTATATTATTTATGGTGGTTAGTTTTATTATGTCATTAAAAACAAACGAACAAAACAAAACTATAGTGCTGCTATTTTGAATTTAGTTAGTGGACTTAGTAGAATAATAACAATAATAACAATAGTACTATAATAATAGTAAGTTCATTTGTAAGATAAAACAAACAATGTTTATGGTAATTTTTACTAAATGATTATTTAGACTTCGGAAAAAGAATAATAGATCACTGTTTTAGTATTATAACTACCTTTTGCTGTTGGTTTCCTTATTTTCTCAAAACTAATTCTGTGGCATATTTTTTTTTTAATCCTTAGTTTTGGGTATATACACATTTGTGATATGAAACCCATTCCCACCATACTGGGTTGGGCACATGTGTAAGAGGGAGTGGGGGTGGGGGTGCTATGGAGAAGGGGTATAGCCACTTTCTCTAAGCTGCGGCTTTTCACTTTATTTCTTCTACTTCTCAGGTCTAAATACATTTATGTTTCCATTCTGTGACTATTCTTTTTCCTCATTCTCATTCCATTTTTCCTTTCACTCTTCCTCTTCATCTCTCACATGCATATGTGCCTGCACATACACACATATACATGGATTTTCCAGTGTTAAAAAATGAAGATTGCAGGATCTGGATCTAATTTAATTGCTGAAGTTTTACTTACATCTTCTCCCTTTTGCTGTTATTACTTAAATTGTGGTTGTCTGTAATATTTGTGTTTTTATCAGTACAAGCTGGTCTGCCCTTCACTGTTTTATGTCTCTCGGTGAAGAATGCATGGTAGATACTAGAAAAACTCTTAGACCAGAGCTTCTCACACTTCCGTGTGCATGCGTCATCAGGGCATCTTATTAGAAATTCAAGTGCTAGTTCAGTTGGCCTGGGCGGAGCCTGAGATTTTGCTAACAGGTACCCAGGGTGATGCCAGTCCTGAAGCCACCCTGAGTGGTGGGGTTTTAGACCCTGGCTGCATGCTAAGGGTATCATTTATTGTAGAACAGGAATGTGTGGGTTTCAAAGTCAGTTTGAATACCTACAAGGATGGTGGGTTACATTTTCTTTTAAAATATAATTTCTGTTAAACAATCGTTCCCTATTTTAGGCCGTAGTAAAACACAGTAATTGAAAGATCCATGAGTCTTGGATCTTCTGTGACAGTCCCATGTTCAGCTTCCCTAATCTAGTTTGCTGCTTAGTGTAGACTAATAATGACATGTATCAAGGTTTATTTTTTGTGATTAGATTTAATTATATAGCATCTCCAATTGATAATTGACAAACTTTTCTGCTGGGAGTTTCGGGAGTGAAGGTAAAGGGTGGCGATTGGGAGCAGGGGTGGTGGCTCTAGTGTAAATGAGAATGAGGTTAATGCAGAGAAGTGCTTTTCCTCTCTCTGTCTCACTCCTGTGGTCATCACTAGGAGAATCATGAACAACTGGATGGAAAAGAACTACCTGTTGAAAGTGAGAAAACCACCCAATATGTATGCAGGAGTTGTTGTTCCTGTTATACTTTTAAATATGTTTTTTGTGTACTTTAAATAAAGAGATTCACATGGTTTCTTGTACAAAAATGGACAGCGTTAGCCATCAGGATGTATCACAACCTACAGCAGAGTGATTAGAAGATGAGCTGATTTTAGAAGGGAGATGAAATGGTGAAGTTCAGGTTGGGCCACTATTTGCAGTCCAATAGTCAGATGTGAGGACCGTCAAAACACCTGCGTCTTCAAAGGTGGCGATTGGAAAGTATCTTGGTTCACAACATTAGTGAGGAAAGTGACCAAATTACCTAATAGGGTTGGTTCCTGAGATGGCAGAAGCCACTTGCAATTATATAAAGCCACTTTATAAAACACTCAAAGAAAGGTGGGAAGCTTTTTCCTTGCCAGTAAGCACTGTGCTTGAACATTAATTGTATTTTAATTTATGGCAAAGAAAATTTCATGCAGCATGGATTTGGTTTTTTCAAGCCTTTTCAAACATTAGTTTAGAACTAGGTAACACATTTAAGTTATATTTCCTATCTTATTTGTCTGTGTACTTTCAATGAATATAGATTGCCCTTTCTTTAGTAAGCCCACATTTTAAAAGCTTATGTTTTGCCATAATACAGTAGAATTATTTGTGGTAATGTTACAAGTCTCTAAACTGCATGAACATTATCCTGCTGTTTTATTGTTTTATAATGTAAAAGTAAATGCAAGCATTAAGAAATGTGCAGTGCTGTCAGGCTCCTTCAGGATTTAAGAAAATTGCCCCAACTATTGAAGAACTGAAAATAATCTTTCAGGTCGCAAAGAGCAGTTGTTATAATATTGCCTAGCATTTTGCTTTCTTTTTATTCTAACCATGGTGGTGATTTGAGTCAATGCTGAAGAAACTCGGATTTTATTTGATTTCAGCAAACTGCTATTGCCTTGTAAGAATTACATATAAAACAGCATGGTTAAAAAATAGGAAGAAAATAGGACTCATTTTAACTCTGCATAAGCCTAACTCATAAATCTGTTTCTTGTAATAGTGAAAATTTTGCAGCCCAACTTCTTGATCCAATTTGTGAATTTTTTATATAATAGACACAAATAGTATGTGTTAATAACAAAATGGTGAAATTACGTTGTGCTGGAAGCTCTTCATAAAAATGATACAGACATACAAACAGAATTTTAAAGCCATACCTTCCAGAAAAGTTCTCAGGAAGCATTTTGGATTTTTAAAATGTAAGAATGGAGGTATTCCTAACGGTGTTAGCCTTTTGTCTTACGTGTTTTAAAATATTTCCATTTAAATGCAGATTTTGATTTTCCATCTGGGACTAGGTAGAAGCCATTCCATTACACTACTAAAAGAATAATCCACTTTAACACAACATTTCTCCCTAAAGGGATGGTCTTTTCTAGTCATAAGGTATTATTTTTCTCAGAATGGTATTAACATTCATGATGTAGCAATTTTATCTTGATTTGAAAGATGTTTTGTTCTGGCAGTAAAAGGGATTAGGAGAATGTCTTTTGTATCCTGTTGCTAAAAAAAAAAAAATAGTCTTACCTTGCTCAAAATTAGGTATTAGTAATTTTCAAAGTGTTTTGGGGTTGGTATATGATTTGTATTTTTATAACATAAAATCTTTAAGCCCAGTGAAATGGAAATTGCCAGATTAATTTCACCAAATTCTTAAACATTAGGTTGTACATTTTTTTTAACAGATAAAGTAGCATGTTTGAAAATTTCTGAACGTGTTGTAGCAGTTTTTTTGCATTCGTTTTCTTTATGCCTTGTAAGGAAGCCTTTTGGGTACATCAGTAGTGTTAGAGCCGCTAGCCGCTGCATTCAGTGACGCTGATGTGTTGATTTTGCCTCACCTTCTAAATTTATTAAAACTTTTAAGATAAAGAGGGATTACATTAATTAGATGGAATGCCTGAGACAGAAGTAGAAAGGCTCTGAAGACCTCTCTCTATTTGTTGGGCAAAGTCTCAGCGTGCAGAACGCAGCTATCGGAGGCTGAAAGCACGCCGGGACCCCGTGGCGGATGCCAGCGCCATGGCCCTAGGCGCGCTGTCATTCAGCCGACAGATTAATTAACCAGAGGCCGCAGAGCCTCGTGTTCTCAGGCAGGCCACTCTTGAGGCCGAAAATGCAAGGTTTTTAAAACTGTGAACATCCAAAGAAGGTTTTTTTGGTGTTTTCTTTCTTAACAAAATCAGAGTGTGTGGTGACACTTTTTCTGGGAATACTTTTGTGTACACATGTAGAAATGTATAAATGTATGTTTTTTTCTCTTTGCATGAGTCAGTGATGTTAATGGATTCAAAATTTTAAAATCCAACCAAAGTATGACATGGACAGCCCCCAAAGAGAGGATTTTTCTAATGTCAGAGTGCATCCTTAAAACTTCCTAATTAATGATTTATTCAACCACATGGGTGATGAGCTCTTAATTATGATTAAGACTTCTGAGGTTTCAACAGAGTCAACATTAAAAAATACATTTATGTATCTGACTGATAAACTATACTCATTCAAATTTTCATTAAGATAGCTTTTGATTTTCAGCTAAGACATAACTATTCGTACATACATAGAAAATAGTTTGAGGTGAATATTTTTACACTATAGTGTTTTGTTTAAACAACAGTTTTTTAAAAATAACTTTTAACATGTCTTTATAAACAAGTACATTAAGTGTGCTCTTTATTTTAAATTTAACTTATTTTATAATTCAGCGTTATTAACAGCTTACAGATAAAATACTAATAACTGATAATTTCCAAATACAGAGCAAGGTCTCTGTTGATAAGATAATGTTTTATTTGTTCTTTTAAATTAGGAAAGAAGAAGGAGATAGTTAAAATAAAAAAGAGGCATGTTTTCATTTTAAATTTTTTAGCAGTATAGAATACAATTTCTCCCCCCACCCCTCAACCTTTTTTTCCCTGACACTGTCAATTTTTTAGCGTTCTCACTGGAATTTATTTTGTTGTAGTAAATAAAAGACAAGTCATTATTAAACAGATTTTGCTGTTAATTCAATGTATGATTACCCTTTGCCGTAGGTACTTTTAAGGGCTTTTATCCAAAATAAAATTCATTAAAAATGCAATTAAAAAATCTATTGTTAATGACTGCTTGAGTGACTGGCTCATAATTGGCTCATTACAATAAAAAAGCAACTGTTTAAAAATCTTGACAATGAAATACAGTACAGAGTGAACACTTCATTGTGAGGCCCTCTGTGATTGCAGGATCCTGAAGGTGAAGCAGAGAATCATGCAAATTCGAGACTGCAGTGCAACTTTCTCTTTACATCAGTACAGTGAGTTCAGGTCGTGACCTAGCATGGAAGCCCCTCTTATTTATAGTGTCCCGCACTGAAGAGTAAACTTAGGTAATATATTCCACTTAAAGGCTAGCCCTCAGACTCCCCTTTGTTTCCCGTCCCCAGAAATCTTTTCAGTTGACTTAGATTACAAAGTTGTAATCAGGAAATCTTTAGTTCTGTTGAGGCTAAACTAACAAAGACAATATTGTCATACAAGCCATCATTATTACCTGCCCTTTTGTTAATGCAGGAAAGCATGTAAATAACTCTTTTCCAAGCTCCTGAGTTTTTGTTTAAGCATTTCCAAAGCTTTGTTTTTAATTCTAGTATTTTGCTGATTTACTGTTTGTATCAAATTATTTGTAATTAATTTTGTTTTTAATCCATGGGTCCTGAATAAGATAAAAATATAAACTTGGTGATGCAGGAAGAAAAGTAAATTATACACAATAAGTTTTTTCTTAACAAATGAAAGTTTTATTTCTCTTTCTGTGGCTTGGGCTTGACCTACTATAGCTTTCATGATGAACTTTGTGATGTCAAATGTCAGCTGTTCTCTGTAGAGTATAAAATTTTAAAATACTGACAAATGTAAATAAGAATGGTCACTAAATCCCTGCATGGAGTTCCACCTTTAAGGCAAAAACCCTAAGTTCCGACAGTAGTTTAAAGGACTTCTTTAATGAGCCCTGTATTTCCAAAATGCTTTTCCTGTTTGAGGCTAGAAAAACAGTAAAAGTTTTAAAGACTGACGACTCCTGCTTTTGTTTAGTCTACAACAGCAATATTAATGTTGTTTTTGTGTTCTGCTGAGTGACTTAAGTGTAATTTTTCATTACATGTATTAAAAGTTGAATTATTTTGAACTCTGAACTTTAGACCTGCCCATGTGTGAACCTCTGTGTATAAGCAAGACAGTAACTTCGAGATCAGAATTACTCAAGACCACTCACAGTATTGAATGCAGTCAAAGAGTGTTGATGTTAGGAATTTCTACAAATTAGATGAAAAACTCTCAGTGAGATACTCAACAGTTTTTAAAGAAATAAGACATATTTAATTGACTTCATTGTAGCTTAAGTAGCTAGACTGCTTGGGTATTTTGTCATTGCCCTGTGCTACTTGCATTCCTCTCATCACCTTACGTTATAACCTTTACATTTTGTTTTCTCAGTCGAATTAAGAGGAAATGACTGCAGAGGAAACATCTATATTTAAAACATGCTGGGAATCACATTGCTTTCTGGGTGAATTTTTCTTTAAAGATCTACTTAATGCAGTTTACCTTTACTATTACAAGCAAAGCTGAGCAGTACATCTCCCACACTTGTGGCTGGCTCAGGGAGGCAGCTTCCGCCCTCCTCACATTTATATTGTGTTGCACATGGAAGCCAGCGCCTTTGTGATTTATAATTGTAGTTTAATATATCATTTGGTAAATGCCATGACTGTATCGTACCAGTGCCAAATATTTCATATATCTAGGAATTAGTGTAGTGGGGAAAACTATTGAGATTAACACGTCAGTGTTTGTTACATGCAGATATTTTGTAATACTTATAATTTGATGGCTATTCATGATTAAACTTTGTGGCTTAGATACAAGCCTAACATTTATGACTTTTGTCTTCATATAATTTATTATTTACTCAAAGATTGATTGTGTAGATGGTGGAGTTCTTTCTTTACTGGCACTTAAGAAAGTATAGAATTGTGTTAAAACAAAAATTTCCTCTGTATATTGCTAAGCTTTTAGCATTTCATAGGCATATGATGATTAATTAAGATTATGATGTCTGCTCTGATTATTAATTTATCTTCGCATGTCCAGGGCACATTGATTTTGAATATTAAAGAAGAGTTACATCTCTTCATTCATCAAATGTGTTCTGAGTGACTGCTCTGTTCTGGGGCCCTGGGTACATATATCAATAAGAGAGTGTCCCAGCTCTCTAAGCGCTGGTAGTCTAGATTACTAATGACAGTACAATATTATATTGTGATGATAGAGTTACTTTATTTTTTTAAGCGAATGTTGTGGGAATGTAGAAGTAGGCAAGAGAGATGAGCTTTTACCTGGGGAAGAGGCAGGATGGGCAGTTGGGAAATACAGATTAGTAATGATTCCATCAGGAAGAGAAGAGAAAGAATGACTTCCCAAACTGAGAGAACATTCTGTGTGAAACATGGCATGGGACAGAGTGTAGCGTGTACCTCTCCGTTTGGTGATTAGAGGACATGTGTAAGTAAATAGTGGCAGGACGAGGAGTGAGAAATTTGTGAGCAGGTTGGGAAGAGCCTTGTGTGCCTTGCTGAAGAGTTTGGAGACCCCATTCTATAAGTAATGGAGAGTCCTTGAAGATTTGTAAATTAAGAAGCAAAATGAGTAGATTTGTATTTTGTAGTAGCATAGAAGAAGCATAGGGTGAGGAGAGATGGAGGCTAAGTCTATTGAATTTATTGGGATTAAGGTATCTCAAAGTAGGCAATATGGAAACTAAGTAGAAATCAAGACTGGATAAGTTGATCGTAGTGACTGTCAGCATTTAAATACTACTGAAAGTAATGTGTATAAAGATGCTCACCCAGGGATGAAGTGTTGCAGAGTGGGAAAGAACTTGGGCTCTGGTACCTTGTTTTCCAGCTGCCACTTTCTAGCTTTGTGACTTTGGGCAGGTAACTTGACCTCTCTGTGCTTCAGTTTCCTCTTCCATATCATGCAGATAAAAACTGCCTGCCTTATAGAATTGCTCTGAGGATTGAATGTGTTAATATAGTGTTTATTATTACTATTGTTATGCTATTATTTAGAGTTAAGAGTAGGGTTTTATTATTTTTCCCCCATGAACTATTTTGATAAGGAGGAAGACATAGAAGGAAAGAGTTTTATAAAATGAAAGAGATTGGAATGTGTTTCTAAATTAGGAAAAAGGAGCCAATAGAAAAGAAATTACTGAAGGTACAAGTGATTGACTAAGATCCAGGAAGATATGGAAGTGATGGTGTGTCCAGCACAGGTTGCTGGATTTCCGTTGCTGGACGGAAAAGTGTGTTTACAAAGAAGAACTGTAATGATAAAGGACTGCTGTTTGTCTCTGTGATCTCAGAGACAGACCATCTACCTCAGATGGTTGGAGATGATGGAGCGAAGTAAAGGATTTGTGGACAGTTCTACATATTGGGAATGGTCTCCTAGAAGAAAAAAAAAAAAAAAAACTGGGCGGGGGTAGAGGCGTGGGGGTGGGGGGACGACGGACTGAGGATTGCCAAACTGCCCAGAGCCCTGGTGTGGTTGGAAATCAGAAATTTGAAAAGGAGATAGTCTTTTAAATTTAACTTCAGTTAAATTAAAAAGAAAATTTGGGATATTTGGTACTAGATCACCTTTTAGAAAGTTACTTACGTCAAAGGTAAATAATAAACATATTTTCTTATGGAATATATAAATAAAGCATTCCAGAAAATGCAGACAGCAATTGCTAAATAAAGTTTCTATGAGAACAATGTTCCATACTTCAGAGGAGAGAATACAATGTTAATATGAATTTAAATGAATACAGCTGCTCAAAGGCTACATTTTCTGGGCAACAGACAACAGATGATGCAGTCACTTTATCATGGCCACTTAATGGTATCAGTGATGAAAGAATCACATGTCAGAAAACAATTCCTAGAATCAAGCAGTCCTCCCACTCTAGTGTTACTGATGGCACCTGTGCAACTAGGTGCCTGCACGGCTTACTTAAATGAGTTAATAACAAAATGAGATATCCACAAATAAGTTAGACCACTGTCTGCACAACAATATTGCAGTTTTTCTTTATTATGTAAGGTACTTCGAGTTATTCTGATTAGCATTTTTATTATTCAGATATTCTTTCTTAAATATTTATCCTATATTTAATTTATAAAACAGTTTTTTTTTTCATTTTTAGAATTGAGAATAACCTTTAAAATACTATCAATTAGTTTACAGTAATTTATATTACAAAGGATTAATAAATACCCCGATGTCAACTACTTTTTAACTGTTGAGAAATGGAGTGCTTATAAATTTGGATTCATCAATAGAAAAACAAACTCTGAATTGCAGATTATTTGTCAAGGAGGAAACAGTGGTTGGAAATAGTAGTTTAGAGATTTTGATGGTATTTTATTTTGTTTCCTCTCTGATAACAACCCAGACTCTCGTTTAATACTCAATTTTTTTCTTTAACTTCTGATTTAGAGGAATTTCAACATGTATAAAAGTAAAGACAGTAGCATTATGAACCTTCTGTATTTATTACCCAACTTCAATAATTTTCAACGCATAGAATGCTTCATTTAAAGTTTATAGATTTTTGTGATGTCCTGGTGCCAAAATAATAATTAGCTATCTCTTAATTATAAATATAGAAAAGTCCAGAGTAGCATTTAAAGTTAACCATCAATTTGCATAAACAGACTTTGAAGAAATAACTTTTTCTCCCCATACTGTAGGTGAATATTTTAAAGCCATTGTTTTTATTTTTCTCAGGAAAACTAAAGCATCATAAAATTCTAGGTTATTTATCAAATGAGAAATTAAAGTCAAGTTAAGACTACCACCTAGGTGGTAAGGGAATACTAAACTTAAATTGGGTGAGTAAAGATCTGGTCTGAGAGCATCTTTGATCTATTGAATAGTTCTTATCCTGGTTAGAAAAACTCTGAGAACTATTTTAAAATACAACCACCCTTAAAAGTATATGAACAAAATTAAAATCAGAATGGCTTCCTACTTTTTTCCCAAAAGATAAATACAATAACTTCAGTTTCTGGTTTGTTAATGAAGAAACAAAAATACGATTAGAATTTTATTTCATGGTTAACTTTTCAGAAACATATTTATTTATTGTTTTAAGGAAAAGAAAGAAGCAACTGGGTTGACTTTCCAGTACTCAGATCAACTCAAGTAGTTCCTAAATTTTTTGGGTGTGTATGTAACAGAGATTGTGCTTTTGTTTTTCCCCAGGAAATTGAAGAAAATTTGTAATATACAACTAACTTTACTATGGTTTTCATCTTTTATATGAAACATGATGAAAATTCCTAGGAGGAGTTATACATATTGGAAATTGACCCATGTCAGCAGTTGGGAGTACTAATTGAGCTTTTGACTAAGCTAAGAGGAAGGCTGCTCTGGTATTTGTGAGCATCACTTTGCTCAAAAATAAAGAGATAGGATATTAATAAGAGGTGTGGTTTTCAGCAGAAAGTGATGTAAGTGTGTAAGGAAGCTTCTGTGTTTTGCCATGTCTTAGGTTATTATTATTATTATTGATTTTCATTATGGAATTAGGAGAAATATCTTTTGAAAAGAGAATGGGCAATGAGACAGGAATAAAAGAAAGGAAAATATAAGTGGACAATGTTCTGAATGGAGAAATTCATATAATATATAATTAAAACTAAGCCCCATTTTATTTAAAGTTAAAAATTAGTTATGAAAAGAGAGTACATGTTAAAAGCTGCTGGCTTACAGTTTATTCCTAATAGAAACGAAATGCTAACGGTTGTCCGGTTAAAATGGGCATGATGTCTTACTCATATAGGGTACCGCAGGTATTTATTAAATAAATAAGTAAATAAATATCTAAAATGCCATTGAACAAGCAGTGGAAGTTCAGCCTTTATGTGCATAGATATGTGGTAAAATACCTAACAGTGCTTGTAGAATGATAGGTTGAGTTAATATTTAAATCATGACAGGGATCCTCAAGTCAATATATACTTATTTGTAAAATTAACCCTCTCGTCCTCCTGGATCACTGGATTTCACTGCCAGCCGTTGCAGTTCTGCGTAAAGGTCGTGCGTATCAAATTAAAGTGACTTAGATCATATCGAGCTCCTAGTTAGTGAGCTGCAAACATTTGCAAGGTGGAGAGTGTAGCCACCAGTGACCCGTTCATTGACCATAACGGTATGATTCGTCCTATGGAAAGTGTAAGGCTAGCTGAGAATGGGAAGTTTCTGATAAAGGAGAGCCCATCGCTGTCTTCCCAGGGGAAGATCCATTAGCATCGTATGGAGTGATGATGATACTGATTATGTTATGGCGTACACTGATATATTTATTATCCTGGAGAAAGAGGGTTTACTTAAAGGATAGAACCAAAAAATGTTCCTCATACTCACGATAGAGGTAAACCTAGAAAAATATGACAACTTCCTTAAAATTATTAGCTCCACCTATTATCTCATCCACTCCCTGACCTCTTTGCACTATGGAAAGCAAGCCACATAATTACAGTCGGTGACCTTGCTAACACAAAGAAGACGACATGGTCCCTTTAGCAAGCTGGTTGTTGTGGGCCTGTAATTGCCAGCAGCCTCCTTCCTGTTTCCACTGACACTGCTGCAGCTGTTGGCAAGGAGCTTCCTGAGTTAAATGAGAAGCCCGCCAGCATGGCATCTCTGCACCTATGCCCACCAGGCTCCTGCCAAACACAGTGGCCAGACGCGATAAGGCAAGCATCTGCTAGACCTGTGAACCTGTGATTTCTGCTGCTGTGATTAGCGTCCCCCTAAATACTTAAACAAATTCTCTGATTGATATGCCACTGATTTGGACCATGACAACCATGCTATTAACATGCGGGGCCTGGAGCCTCTATCCCTATAGCAGTCGCCAGGGGACCATCTCTCTTAGCTCTTCCCTCTTTCCCCAAAACACGCAGTGGAAAAATTCCCATTTCTCACCTAAGGCTTTTACCAGATTTCCACAGGGGTGGGGTAGGGGACAGAGATGTCTCTGTATTCTGTGCCATTAATAAACTTGGCACTTGGCCCAAATATGATAGGTGGGAACAGCGGAGGTACAAACATCAGCCTAATGGGCATTTGTAACCAAAAAGGTAAGTTAAGTCTCATAACCATCCAAAAAGGAACTTGAGGGGAAACAAGTGGGGAGGATCCTACCTTTGTATAAGCTCTGGACGTTCCTGCTTTACACTATTGTCTTTGGTTATGGACATAGCATCTCAGGTGAAACTTTTTCAAAAGCAAAGAGAATTGGGAAAGAGGATGAGAACAATGAGCAAGTTCATTCTATATTTGATATTCTAGAACTGGCAAGAGACAAATTTAGGGAAATAGAAGTATATAAACTGACTTTCTCAAGGAACAGCAAACTACTGGAAATCACTACTCTTAAGAGGTGCAATGTGTGGGGTATTTTGTGTAGCCTTTAAGTTTTAAGCCTATATATTAACACATAAAAGCATATAACAAGTTACAAAATTACACATATACTTTGACAGCATCTATGCAACATCTATGCAAAAACAGTTGTATGCATAGAGACTGAAAAGGAATATAACATAAATGAAATTACTTGGGCTGCGTTACTTGGAATGTTAAATTGTAATACTGGACTTGGTATTGTGGAAAAGAATTACAGAATATTAGGAAGTGTCTGTTGTTTGGAATTACATAGGAATCTTTAAGGATCACATTGTGACTAATTCCACAGTAAAATGGCCCATTCCTATCAACAATGAAGCATTTCTTTCCCACTGGTGGCCATTTCTTAAGGACCTCCAGGGTAGTGTGGAGCTGTGGGATGGGGTGATGGGAATGAGAAGATTCCTGGGTAACCTTACCATATGTTTTGATAACCACATGACAACCTGTGCAAAAACCTGTTTCTTATGGTAGTCAAGGAATTAGGGAATTCTCTAATTCTGTCCCCAAAAAATGATTTCATTTTTAAAACAGAGAGCGGGAAGAAAGGGTGAATGAGGGAAAGAAACCCATATACTTAAGCTCATGACTGCTGTTAAAAATGAAAGACCTGAATATATAGATAGTCACAGGATGTTGAGTATACTGTAGAAGGGAGTCAAAGAAATTGTAATAGATAGTATGATATGGGGAGGGGGAGTGGGGTGGCAAACTGGGGAAGGAGGGTTGTCACTTTGAGGGGTAAAGAGTATAACTATTGCACTGTGTTGTACACCGGAAATTAATTTTTTTAAATGTTTATTTCACAATAAAAGAATTTTTTTTAAAAATGAAAGACCTGAGACTGAGGATTTTTTTTTAAACATTTTTTCATTCTAGATTTGGGACAAGTCTGAGCATTTACAAATATTCAGGAGCATGGTTAGCAAGACATTTGAGATAGTATTAAGGGCCTTGGTTTCTAACTTCAGAACTGAGGGATGTTTCTAAACTCAATTGAGAGAAAACACTAACTATTCAAATGTGATCTTGCATGATACTGGGCAATAGTCTTGTGTCTGCTCAATCTATAGAAAGTGAAGAGGATGGCTTGCAGAGTGATGATATAACGTTGCATAGACTTCCTTCTAGTATTGAAAAAAGAGCACAGCTCTATAACAGTTAACAATATACGTTTCAACAGATTGCATCCTTTTGGTCTGTTACCTTCAATTCATGTAATAGTTGGTGTTTCCTAAACTTTTGTACTCATTATTTTTACTGTTGGGCAATGTTAGTTATAATTGCCATTATTTTTAAATATTTGGTACTTTTATTAAATAGTTTTGGAATGACATTGGATAATGTTCACTAAGTAAATTTGAGTTAGGTAAGTTTAGTGCTTTGGTTTTGTTACTTTTTTTTTTTTTTTTTTTTTTTTTTTGAGGGCAGTATCACTGGCCCTCATATGTGGGACCCAAACCGGGGCCGCCGGCTTCCCAAGCCAGCGCTTAACCACTGTGCCACTCGGCCGGCCCTGGTTTTGTTACTTTTAACTATGATTTTGAATCATCTTTTTCTCTCTATTTCATAGAGGTTGATGGAAGTTTTGATATATTGACAGGGTACTAGTCTTTCTTTTCCTTTCCTACCCTAGAATATAGAAACCGATCAAAGGAGCTTTTTTTGTTTTGTTTTGTTTTGTTTTTTAACTAGTTAGCCTTGTTATGGAGCTCTGCTTTCTCAACTTCTGACTGTAGATATGGTTATAAAAAACTTAGGAATACCCTGCTTAGGGCAAGGAAACTTGCTGTATGACAAAATATTCTCTATTTTAGAGAACAGTCATTTCCAACTCTGCTAGATAACTTTGTATCTTGATGTCAGTGATGGTTTCCAAAATGCGTAAAGACTTGGAAATTCACTCATGAACAACAACAAAAATTAAAATTTCAGTATAAAGGAAGCTCACTAATACCCATTTCTTGCATGATATTAATTTATAGTTTTATTTCATTGTATTTCTTTAATTTCATTTATTTAAAACAATATTCATTAAGAACTTATTGCATGACAGGCCCTATTCTCTCATCTAGGAGTATAATGGTGAGCATCTGCTTAGAGTCTAGTAATTAATGTCTATGTTAATTACTAATTAATTACATAATTAATTATTAGTGTCTATAGACATTAATCAAATAAACCGTCTGAAACATAAAATTGCAGCGATGACAGATGCTACAAAGAAAAGTACAGGAGGCCATGAGAAGGAATTTAAACTGGTCAAAGATGAGGAAAGAATTGTTGAAGTGAGGCTTGAGCATAAGAGGTTTCTCTAGCTGGACAGTATCTGAATCAGTGCTGGAAAAAGGAAGAGCGTTTTCATCCCATGGATGGGCCTGGGAAAGGCCCCTCTGGGCAGGAGAGCAGCCTGGAGAGTAGGTTTAAGCAGAGAGAAAGGCAGTGTGGCTCCAGTGCCCAGAATGAAAGCTGACAGTGTTATGTGCAGAGGCTGGAGAAGCAGGTAGGTTTGGGTAGCAGTTACACGGGCTGCTTTATGTTTCAGTATTTATCAAGCTATCCCCCTTTGATACACTTTTCTATATGCATATTATATTTCAATAAAAATATGTACTTAAAAATTTTTGGACTGCGTTTCAGTGACTAGTTTAAGGCTGCAAAGTTTTATACAGAAAAGCACCTTAGTGATTCTCTTATATCCACGCCCAGCCACAACTCTCCCTTTATCAAAGGCATCCGTTACCCTGGATTCAATTGCCATAGGTTGTTTTTGTCTGTTCTTAAATATCATATCATTGGAATCATAATATTTATGAGCTTATATCTGGCTTCTTTTGATCCATTTTATGTCTGTGAGATACTTCTGTGTTTGCATGCTACAGTAATTGGTATGTTTTTATTGAAGCATAGTATTCCAGTGTATGAATAGAGCATGTTTTATTTATCCATTCTACTATTTGGGTTATTTCCAGTGTAGGGCTATTTTAGAAGGTACTGCTACGAATACTTTTGTATATATCTTTTGGAGTAATATGTACCCATTTCTGTTAGGAATGTGTATAGGAGTCAAATTACTAGGTTACAGGGTATACATATGTTCAGCTTTAGTAGCTACCACCATTTATGTTTTCCGAATTGGTTGTACCAATTTATCCTCCCACCAGCAATATATGAGAGTTCCACCTACCCCACATCCTTGCCAGCACTTGTTATTGACAGTTTTTGTTTTTTTAAATAAATGTTAGTCATTCTGGTGGTGTATAATGTTCTGCATTATGGTTTTGTTTTGGGGTTTTTTTTGCAGTCCCAAGCTGGCTTTTTCTGTATGTCCTTAGAAGTAGAACTTCAGTTCAGTTAGACTTCAGGTGATTCTCAGTGATGGTTGTTCTGTAGTTTAGCTGTAATTTTGATGTGGGCATGAGTGGAGGCAGGCATAGCATTTACCTACCCTGCCATCTTGACTGGAAAGTATTGTGGTTTTAATTTGCATTTCTCTGCTATGATTGAAGATTTTTCATATTTTTGTTGGCCACTTTGATATTTTTGGGTGGGGTGCCTAGTGAAGTCTGTTGTCCATTTTTCTGTTTGCTTCTCTGTCTCTCATATTGATTTAGAAGTTCCTCATATTTTTGATACAAGTCCTTTGTCAGATCGATGTGTATTGCAAATACCTTTTATTTTATGGTAGAAAAATACCTTCTACCCTTTTGATTAAAAAATAATTCAAATGATCCATTTTTTTATGATTAGATAAGGCATATTTATGCCTTGTTTAAGGAATCTTTCACATTCCAAAGTCATGAAAATATCTTCCTGTACCATCCTTTAGAAGCTATTGTTTCCATACACATTTAGATATACACTAGAAATTGATTTGTGTGTGGTGTGAATTGGGAATATTTGTCCCAGTATTATATATTGAAATGGCCTCACTATACAGCATTGTAATCTTTGTCACAAAATAAGTTTATTGTGGATATTAACTGTATATGTATACATCTGTATCTGAATTCTCTAGTTTCTTCCATTGGTTCATTAAAACATTTTTTTAAAATTATTGTAGCTTTATAAAGAGTCTTGGTATCTTGTACTGTAATTTCTTCAACTTCATTCTTTAAGAGTCACTTGGCTATTTTTGGCTATTTTAGAATCAAGTTGCCAGTTTCTACAAAAATAACGTGCTGGGATTTTGATTGGGATTGCACTGAAACTATAGATTAATCTGAGGAGAATCAACATCATTACAATATTGAGTCTTTAATCCACGAATGTAATACATAGCTCCATTTGTTTAGGTCTTTAATTCCTCTCAATAATGTTTTGAAGTTTTCTATGTAGACGTCATCCACACATTTGCTTAGATTTATATTTGGGTATTTTTTTGATGCTAGTGCCAATATGTATTAGTTTGCTAGAGCTGCCGTAACAAACTATCACAGAGTGGGTGGCTTAAACAACAGATATATATTTTCTCACAGTTATGGCGGCAAGAAGTTCAAGATCAAGGTATAGTGGAGTTGGTTTCATTCTAAAGCCTCTCTCCTTAGAGTATTGATGACCCTATTCAACCTGTGTCTTGACATGGTCTTCCTTCTGTGTCTGCGAGTATATGCTCTAATCTCCTCTTCTTATAACGACACCAGTCATATTAGATTAGACCTCATTTTACTTTAATTACCTCTTCATAGACCCTATCTCCAAATGTAGTCACATTGTGAGGTACTGAAAGTTAAGGCTTCACCATAAGAATTTTGGAGAGAGGCCGGCCGAGTGGCGCGGTGGTTAAGCACTGGCTTGGTGAAGCCAGCAGCCCTGGTTCAGGTCCCACATATGAGGGCTAGTGACACTGCCCTCAAAAAAAAAAAAAAAAAAATGTAAAAATTTTGGAGAGACACAATTCGGAACGGAGCACAATGATATCATCAAACTATTTGTTGCTGAGACATAGGAATTGAATTTTAATTTCAGTTATTGACCTTATATATGTCACCTTGCTAAATCCACTTATTAATGCTAATAGTGCTTCTGTAATTGTGTTCAACTTCCTACCTACACAATCATATCAGCTGTGAATAATGACTGACTTCAGAATAAAAGTGCTAAGTAAAACACTTGCAGTGGCCTTTTTGTAGATACTTTTTATCAGATTAAGGTCTCTATTGCTCATTTGTTAAGAGTTATTTTTGTTTGTTTGTTTTTTAAATCAGGAGCTAACTTTGAAGCTCAGAAACTTTAATTGTTGCTATAACAGAAAATAGTAGAAGAATGTAATTTTTTGTTCATTGGAAACTGAAGCTTTGTGATGGCTTCTAGTTTCTGTGAAATTTGAAAGGAGTGATTTGGAAGAAAATGGGAAAATTAGTTTGAAGTGTGAGTTTCATTGAAAAATTTAAAAACTCAGCTCTCTAGTGTTCCAGATATTTATAATTATCAGCACTTAAGTATTTTAACACAATTTTTATTTCTTTAGTTTTTGCCAGATAGGTATCCAATGTTGTTATCCAGTTTATTTTCAGTTAATAATAGAAATCACTACTCGGGTTTCTTTGCTTTGGTGTTCCGGAGCCTGGTGCTCCCAGCTCCAAAGTAATGAGCATGTGCAAAGGTTAAACTGAGCATTGCACAAATTGTTATCATTTGGAGCTATCCAGAAATCATTAAAAAGTATATCACAAAACAAACAAAAAAGATAAAGAAATAGAATAAAAAGTATATCATAGACTTCACTTTGGGTCATTCAGATGACAAAGAATAATCATAATGGTAGTACTAATAATAGCAGTAAAAGTAATAATAACTAAAGGTAATATTTTTTGAGCAATTAAAATTGCCTTCATTTGAGCAGCCATCATTCTAAGTGATTTACATGTATTAACACATTGTTACAATAATTCTCGTAATACTATTTTATTCTTCCTTGTTGCAAAGAAGGAGACTGAGGCACAGAAACATGAGTAGCCTGCTCCAGGTCACATGCAGCTAATAGATGGTGGAGTCATGATTTGAATCCAGGCAGTTGGTTCCAGAACTTTCTCTAGAAGGCTATGTTATGTTACACTGAGACAGGAATCTTTAATTTTAATATAATCTAAAAATCAATGAATAGTAGTATATTTTAATGTCAGACTCAAAAAAATAAAGCAGGAGAAAAAAAATGCTATTAAAATACTCCCACATGGAATATAAGAGTTCCCCACATTACTACTTCATTATTTGCCCCTGTGCATGTGCTAGGTACCTGGTTCCTCTCCCCCACCCCCCCCACCCCTGTCATTCCTGAGCCACTTAGCCTAACCCTCGCCCAATACCCCCTTCCTACACCAAACCACTTCACATGCCCTAGATAGCAACAAAGCTGCCCGCAAGTGAAATTAAATAGAATGAAGAGTCACGATCCTCAATTTCCATGTGAAAAAAACAGTTGAATTATTTAATCTCTAAAATTCTAGAACAGCTAACCCTACCCTTTAAGACTCTTAAAAATGCCTGTAATGACCCTTCAGGTATCCCAGAATGTCTCACCCTACTTCCTGTTCTTTCTCCAGTTAAACCTGTTTTCTTCATGCACTACGTAATAAGATAAATTTTTGTTGTTGTTTTAAATCTAATTCTTTTTGTTACTGTTGTTTCATTACTAAAATTTTAACTACTGCTTTCTATTCTTTGTCATTACAAGTATATCTATGAGTATATTATTAGTTCAATAAGTTAGCCTGGAAATCTAACCATCACTTGAAATAGTTCTGTGAGGCATAATTCCTTGGTGGGTTAAAATTTGCATAGACACTTCATACTATATATACACACTTGATATTTGTGGCCGTTTAATTCATTTATTTAGTTACAAGAGTTAGCTAATTAGCTTTGTTTTATCTGTGAATTCAATTTCTAACCAAGGAGAACTATCTCAAATAGGTTTTATTTTAATTAGAGGTAAATGAATGTTGTTGGGTCAGCATGAATCCACTACTCTTAGATAAAGAACTTAAAGTTAGTGGACTTCTTATGGTAGGAAATAGAACCATTTATTTTTTAAATGGTGAATGTGACATTAAAAGTCAGATCAAAGTCGTTTATACATTTGGATCTATATTTGTAAACTTCTATCTTGTGACTGGTGAACCAAAATAGTGGATGTCATTATTCATTTCTCCCTGTACCTTTGCTGTTTTAGTGGAGTGGATATAAGCCCAGACTCGACCCACCCTTCCAGGTTCAGATCCCAGTGCCATATTGCACTAGGAGTTGTATGTTCTTGAGCAAGTCACTTAATTCCTCTGGACTTCAATTTCCTTATTTATAACATAAACAGTGAAACAACATACCTTATGAAGTCACAGGGAAGATTAAGATAATAAAACTAAGCAGGGATCATGCTCTTAAAGTTGGCAGCTCACTGATTCTTAGCAGTGCCCTGAAACTTGAAAATCTCAGTCAGCGCTGACCGGTGGAAACAATCCTTTGTGAGAAAAAAAAATGTTTTTCAGTCTTAGGAAATCTTTATTTGTGTAGATTACTATTACTGATAAAAAGGGAGGGAAAGAATTTTCATTTGTTAGCGGGCAAATATCCTCATATCTGAATGAAGAACTTCAATAACATTAGAGGTGAATTAATTGTCTGTCTTCACTGGCTTCATGTTTGATGTTGACCATTGCAGATCAATGATGATTAACTGACAGTGCCACTGAGGAAGTGGTTATAGGAAGAACTTAAAAGAATTTGATGTAGGACACTAATTTCAGAAACAGTCCACTTTGTAGAAACCTTTTCTTCATCCACAAATCCAGTCATTTCACTTTTGGCCAGGCCAGGTACTCAGCTAACCTGACGGTGTTCTTGTTTACTCCGAGCCAGACACTGGATGTGGATATCCATTAACGTTTTCGTCCCTCGTGTTGTAAGCCAGTTATCTGTCTTCATTCTCCCATTCTTTAAATATATATGTGTCTTTTAAATTTTCAAAGCAAACTGAGATGGCACAGTGTGTTTAAGCAATGTGGATTTCGTCAGACATCACATTCTTCCAAATAGAAAGATGGCTCAACATTTTCTATTATTATTTTAGATGAAATGTTCTGCAATATGTTGTTGACATTGTACCAGAGTAAATACTGTATGCTCAAGTCTCTCAGGGACCCTCATGAAAATGAGATGCATGTCCCAGGAGGCTATCTCAGAAAAGAGCTAAATAAAATAGCATGAATGAAGAGGCACACGAGAATTTATTTTGAGGAAATATTCTTTTGTATCATACTGGACCTAAAAAAAAGGGAATGTTGGCACAACGGGTTGCTATCATTATGTGGCTCTCTATGTGGTGTCACACACACAATAATTCATAATTTTTTTTTCTTTTTTTGGTCAAATAGACTGAAGATATTTATTTTACGGTGATGGAATATATTTCATTTATTACCTATATTCCATATTCATTTAGTCTATTACAAATCTCTCTTGATGACTGACAATTCAGCTGTCTTCATTTTTCTTTTTCTTTAAGAGGACTAAGATGGAGCTACACAAATCTCAGACTTTACTTTTAAGTGAAATGCCGGTTAACCCAAGAATTGAGGTGCAGGTGAAAAAGGGCTACAGAGCCTATAATTGATTTAGTCCAAGTTAGGAGATAATTGCTTAGTTTTCTTTTAGCCTTCCATGTTTTCTTTAAGTTTGGGGGCCCCTTCTGCTTAAGGGTATTCCTTCTGGGCTTATGCATTTTCAGTAGCTATGTCTAAGTATTTGTTTAAGGAGATCTTTCTAAATATTTGCTCAAATAGATATTTTTGATGACAATTCAGAGAAATTTAAACATGAGAAGGATGTAGGTCCTTTTCTGTAAGAGTTTAGAGAATAAGTTTTGGTTGTAAGTCTAGTTAATATTTTTATTATGCATAATATTCTTTTGATGTAATGTATTAGCTGGGTCCCTGATTACAAGGGACAGAAACCAAGGTACGCTAGTTTAGGATAGAAACAAAACTGTTTTAAGGACAGAAGGGAATCTTATGAAATTAGGACTAGGGATTGGAAGCACTTTCAAAACTATTATTTCTCATTTCTGCTTCTCTTTGCTTATCCACTCTGTTTTCTCTGAAGAGATTGGTTTTCTCAGATCCCCAGATCACATGGTAGAAAATATGGCTGCTCATAGTTTCCAAGGTTATAACTCTTTTCAAGTGTCCATCTTAGTCTAAGACTGAAATCTTTTAGTTCCATTTTCAAATTTCTGAGAAACGAATTGTTGCCCAGCTCCAAGTGTCCACTATTGAACCAATTAGTTATTGCCATGGGGACCAAATCTTGCAAAAAATAGCTGTGGTTACCACATAGATGTTGGGTGGGCATTTTGCAAAAAAGAGACGCTGGACAAACTACTAAGTATATATTTACCACACTCTCTGGCTGAAATTACAAGCTTCTAGGTGATTATATAGCTTGCTGTGCAGAGTTGTAGTATCAATCTTTTATTTTTAGGGAATCCAGTAAAATTCAAGCCTCATTATTTCTGAATTACAGTGTCTGTGGCCCTCAACCAGGTTTCCTAATTCCATTTTCCTGATTATGATTTTCTTTCTCATCATTTTTGTCTCTTTTATAGCCCCCATAGAACTTTATTTTATATAATGTGCAATTTATTCCTCTTTTTAAACTGATATTTAATCACTTAAATTAGCTACTGATTTGTGGTCTCCAAAACTCCAGAATCATTTGGAAAAGGACAGTAGGTACTGGGAAGGGCCCTGGAGTCTGGGTGTAAGTTTTGAATTCACTGCCTTACTCATCATATCACTATAATCTGCATATAGCAATACTATAGTAAACTATCAAGTTCATCACAGGCTCACTGTAAGAAGGATCAAGTAAGATAATGTATATGAAATTACCTCATAAGTTCGTATTTCATTCAAACAAGTTATTATTAGATGTTTGACTTTGACATTGACAATGAAGTACAGGAAAAGGAAGCCTTGCTTTGTCAACTGATCAGTGACTGATGAAGGCATGTGATTTGGTGGAAGAACCAAAGATAATTAAAAAGAAAAGGTGACCACATTTATGATATGTAGAAATGAAAAATTAAATGATCTGTTAAAGATAGCTTATATCTGAAAGTAATCCATGCTGATGTTTTGAGCAGAGGGTAAACCAGAGAATCAACCTGGCTTCATAATGACCCAACCTTGTAAGGGGATTAACAAAGGAAATTAAGACCATTTACTTATTTTGACATAATAATATATCCTGACACACGAATTGTGTAGTAATGATTTAAATATTAATAAGACAACACAGGACAACACAAAAAAAATTTCAACCCCCCCCCAACCTAGAATTCCTAATTCTAAAATTTGATCCCCTTCCCTGCCACCCAGGGAACTTTCTGGCTCTATTACATTACTAGCTATGTGACCTTGGACAGTTATTTAACTTCTCTGTGCCTCAGTGTTCTCATCTTTAAAATTGGGATAAGACTAATACTTAACTCAGTGGATTGTTGTGAAAATTAAATCACATTAATGCTTGTTAAGTGTTTAGAACAGTTTCTGGTATATGGTAAGTGGTCAATAAATGTTCATCATTTCCTTATTTATTCATTTAATGACATTTTCATTATTTTGCTACTTTGTAGAAGCTTCTGAAATTCTGTGAAACATAAGAAATGTTTACGTGCAGTTGCTTTCTGCAAATAGCATTTTCTCTCTCATTTTGAACTTTTTATTATGAAAAATTTTAAACATGCGTACATGAAAGTACCCCAAGCACTCCTCAACCATTGCATTTGGCAGCGTCTAAGGGGGCCCCCCCAAGATCTCTGCTTCCTAGAGTCTATGGCCTTTTGTAATCTCCCCTTGCATACGGGCGGAAACTAATGACTTACTTCTAACCGACAGAATATAGCACAAGTGATGGGCGGTCACTCCAAGATTAGGTTACAAAAGACTTTTCTATCTTGCATGCTTCCTTTGCTGCTCTCTTCCTCAGCCCCTCTGAAGGGAGTCAGCTGCTATGTTGTGAGCTGCCCCATGAGGCCCACGTGACAAGGAACTGAGGAAGACCTCTGGCTAACAGTCAGGGAGAAATTAACTCTGTCAGTCCAACAGTCCACAGGGAGCTCGAGTCTGCCAACAGCCATGTAAGTGGATCTCACCCCGACTGAGTCTTCAGTTGAGATCACAGCCCTGGCTGACAGCGTGACCACAATAGCATGCGAGACCTTACACCAGAGATGTCCAGCTGAGCTGCACTTTGATCCCTAAAGCATAACATCTGTGGAATAATAATTTTTTGCTGTTGTTTTAAGCCAATAAGTTTTGGGGTAATAACTTTTAAATCAGTAATTTTTACTTATACAGCCGACAACTAATATAATTAGTTTTAAAAATGATCATTGATATTACCAAACTTGTTTCCTCTGCTCGTATATCTTCTTACTTCTGATTCCTTGTTGATTATTTGGTTTTTATAACTTTATTGAAGCATAATTTGCAGCATGCTATAAAATTCACCCATTGTGAATGTACAACTCAGTGATTTCAATAAGTTTATAACCCAGCTTTAGAACATTTCAACCGCAGCCAGCTTCCCCGTGCCAGTTACATCATTCCTTCCCACCCCCCCACCCCCCGTTCTATCACCCCCAGGCCATCATTAATTTGCTCTCTCTCTGTGGATTTCCTCTTCTGAACTGTTCATATAAATGAAACTATCTAATATGTAGTCTTCTGTATCTGGTTTCTTTCACTTAGCACAGCTTTTTTAGGTTTATCTATTTTGTACATGTGTCAGTAATTCATTCATTTTCATTACTGAATAGTAAATATTCCAGTATATAGATATGTCACATTTTGCTTCTCCATTCACCAATTAATAGAAAATTGATTGGTTTCCAGTTTTGGGCTAGTATATGTAATGTTGCTATTAACAATCATGTACAAGTTATATGTACATGTGTTTTTATATCTTAATGCACAGACACCAGGAAAGGAATTGCTGGGTCATATGGTAAATTTATTCTTAACTTTTTAAGAAACTGCCAAACTGTTTTCAAACATGATGGCATCATTTTAAATTCCCTCCTGTAGTGAGTGAGGGTTTGAGTGTCTCCATATTGTTACCACCACTTGTTATTATCCATCTTTTTAATTGTTGGCATGCTAGTGAGAGTGTATTAGAATCCCATTGTGATTTTAATTTGCATTTCCCTGATGACCAAAGATGCTGAGCATCTTTTTATTCGTTTACTTACAATTTATACGTCTTATTTGGTAGAATATTTATTGAAATATTTTGCTTACTTTTTAGTTGTTTGTATTCTTATTCAGTTGTAAGAATTCTTTATATATTCTGTATACAATGTGTCTTTTATCAGATACATGACTTGCAAATAGTTTCCCTCAGTCCATGGCTTATCTTTTCATCTGCATTGAAGTGTGAAATTTTTAAATATGAAGAAGTCTAATTTGTAAGCTTTTTTTCTTTTATCAGTTGTGCATCTGGTGGTGTTTTTAAGCCAAGGCCATCCAGGTTTCCTCCTGTGTTCTCTTCCAAGTGTTTTGTAGTTTTGCTGTTACCTTTAAGTTTGTGATATAATGTAGTTTTAGTTTCTCTTTTCTGTATGTAGTATGACACAAAGGTCCAAATTGATAATTTTGCATATGGGTACCCAGTTGTCTCAGTACCATTTGTTGAAAACCTATCCTTTGCCCCATTGAATTGCCACCATTGAAGTTTGTCAAAAATCTATTGACTATGAATGTACAGGTTTATTTCTAGCCCCTCAGTTCTGTTTCATTGACCTGTATGCCTATTATTACTCCAGTACCATTATCTTAATTATTTTGGTTTTAAAGTAAATTTAGAGTGTCTTGTAATCAGATAGCTCTCCCTTTTGTGCCCTGTCTGCAGTAACTAGCTTGGGCCCTCTCGGTATCTACTGCATATATGTGTACAGAGCTTATCAATGAGTCCCATGCTTTCTCATTTTCTGGGTCCCCCTGTTAAATATCTGCCTGGTCTGAAAGTCCATTGCTTAACCCAGCCAAGACTGCAGCCTCAGGCTATGTGAGTCCCAGGTCTTCTCACTTCATGTGCCAGGGAAATCACAGTTGTTACTGACAGTGCTGCTGGGTGTGGGGATTTTCCATGTCCCACTCCAAACCTAGTCAGCTCCCTCTGTCAATAAAACGGCTGGTTTGCACAGCTTGCACTGCCTTGGTATGGGAGCAGCCCCAGGCAAGAATGGCACAGACTCCCAAAGTTCAGTGCTTTTTCATATATAACCACTTATTAATTTGGTATATACCCTTGGTCAATTTTCAGATCCATAAGATATTGTTTTTGACAGTGTGTCCAGGTTTGTCATTGCTTTCGGGGGGAGAAGATTCGCTAATAGTAAATCTACCATACTGGAAGTTTTGCCTTATCTTCTGTTTTTAAAACCTGTATTATTTAAGTTTTCCTCTGAAATTTTTTAAACATTTAAAAAGAAGGTAAAGTAGTATAATGATCCCCATGGACCTATTAAACAGCTTCATGATCAGTTAAACCATAATCCCTCGTTTCATTTATTACTAAACATCATATAGTGTGTGTAACTGAACTATTTCAGCACCTATCTCTTAAGAAATAAGGGTTTCTTTTTAAATACAATGGCAATGCCATAAATACACATTGAAACAATTCATAGCAATTTCTTAATTCATTACCTACCCAGTCAGTGCCCAAATTTCCAGGAGTTGTGCAAATGTTTTACATTTTTTGTTTGTTTTGTTTTTACAGTTGTTTTGTTTAAATCAGGATCAAAATACATTTTGTGCACTGTAATTGGTTGATACGTCTTTTAAGTCTCTTGTAGTCTATGTTTCCTCTCTCTCTCTCTCTCTCCCTTTTAACTTTGTTTAATAAACTAGGTCACCTGTCCAGTAGTTTCCCACCAACTGACAAAAATTCCCACAGTGTAGTACAATATGTTTTTTTGCTCTCTGTGATTTCCTATAAATTGACAGTTGGGTCTAAATTTGTGCTGTCCAATACATTAGCTACTAGTGACATGTCATTATACAAATTTAAGTTTTCATTAATTAAAACTATGTGAAATGTAAAGATAACATTCTCAGTCCCACTAGCCACATTTCAAATGCTCAAATAGCCACATGTGGTTAGTAGTTGCATATTGGGCACTGCAGATAGAATAGTTCAGTCATTGTTGAAAGTTCCACTGGAAAATACTGATCCAGAAATTTGATAAAATTTGATTAAAAAATTTTTTTTAAGAGTAACTCACAAATGGTTTTATGGTCTTTCATCAAGAGACAAATGTCTATCTCTTTTTTATGATGTCAGCAGCTATTGATGATTGTTGCTTAAATGTATTATTTAGGAGGTTACAAAATGGTGATATTAATGATTCTGTCCCCTGCTTCGTTTATAAGTTACAATATTCTATAAAGAGAGACTTCCCTTACACCTATTATCTTGTTAGCCAGTAATACATTTCATGTAGGAAAAATAGGACAAATTCTTAACTTATTTGAAAATATTTTCTTAAAGATAATGCCCAATCTTAAATATAAGGTAGTTTAAATTATCTTGTTAGATTATTTTAATGAAATTCTTAAGTTAGATATTAGCATACTTATGTAAAATATGATAGTGCTTCATTTAAACATTAAACATTTGATTTAAGGATAAAAATAGTAAAGTATAGGTTTTATAAGTATCCTTTGAAAAATCCCACAAATTTATTTGCTATTTTTGTAGTTGGTATTGAATAGGAACATATATAGCCTTTACATTTATCTGTGGTTGTTCATTGGTTCTTCATCTGCAGAATAATTTTAGCTCATTATGTCTTGGGAAGCTAATTTATGCCAATTTCATTTTTTGTTTTGTTTTGTTTTGCTTTGTTTTGTTTTTCTCCCCACCGAGTCCTCACAGGCTAAGACTGATGTGTGTTTCAGAGGAGTCAGAAAACTATAAACATTAAGTACCCAGGATAAGCTTAAGGTCCTGGATACAACCTTGGGCATTTCTTTGAAACTCATCTTACTGATTTCTGGAAAACACTGTAAAATCAGAAAGAAAGAAAGAGCGCCTGTGCACAAACCTGGGGCACCCAGAAATGACAACAATCAGAGCAATAATACGAACCACAACAATAATATGGAAAACAATAACAAGAGTAGTAGCTAACACTTACTGAATTTTTATGTCTCATCTGGTCCCTACAATAACCCATCAGGTTAAATACAATTATTTTTCTCACTATTTAGAGGAAGAAATTGAGGCTCAGAGAGGTTTTGGAATTCTCCCAAGGGTAAGTCACTGGTACCCGGAAAAATTGGGTTTTGAATTCAGGCATCTGATTCCAAGGTCTGCGTGCCAAATTCATTTTTAAATATGTCACCATCAGGTCTCTGATGGAGCGCATCCTTACATAGGATTTCCTGAAAGAAGTGTCTGTAGGCAAATGCTCTATAAACATTTGAGCTTTTAAAGTGAGAAACCACAAAATGCATATGTATTTGGCTGTAAATAATCATCTACCTGATACTAGATTTTTTAGCAGATGTTGTTATAAAGCCTTTCTTGTTGACTGAACCCACTCCAAGAGCAAAATTTGATTATTACTTTAAAATCAGAAATTTATTCAAGAGTGACTTTTATTTTGTTATCTTCCATGTTTAATATGATTTACATGAATCATTGCATATCAAAATAAATTTTATTAATAGAGTAATTTTTTTAATAGTAACATTTTTACTATTCAGGAAAATACATTTGAAAATATAGTAAATTGCATTTACAATCCAATAATAAATGCATTATTTCAATAAATAACATTATTGTTATTTGCCTTTCAGTTACTTTCAGAGGAGGGATCTAGTATTGTAATTAACTACAATACCAGTCTCAAGTAAAGCGATAATTTTCTTTCCAGTTAGAATTGTAATACTTATAATCATTATACTTTTTATTTAAACAAACCGTTAACGCTCTTGCGTAGATTTGAAGTTGTGGAACATTCAGACACACAGTGTTATGACCACTGATGTGAGACGTGCAGAGGTCAGAGGGAGCGTGCAGTAAGGAGCCCTGTGGAATGAGAGAGCACAGAAAGCCTTGGGGATTCCTAGAAGCCGCTAACTTCAGTCACCTCTTGGTGATTGCTTTCAATTTCATCTTGTGACCCTACGATGATCATTTTTCAGCTGCTCTTTGATGAACTCTGAAATGTGTAGAAGTCTTGGAAGCATTAACTGAAGACTTAACCCTGCGTTTTAAGCAGTGTTAGTCCTTAGTTGACTCACATTGTCAAAGCGTTTCCTGAAAAGTATACATTGCTGCTTGTAGGAAAGCCAAACTACTTCCTCTGCTCTTCATATAATTCTTAACTAAAGCAGTGACTTCAGAGGGTCTGTATTAAGCTTTTCAATGTATTGGGAATCAAAACTTTAAAATATAGTGATCCTACATCCTTATGTGGGTAGTAAGTGTGAAATTCTGTTGAAAACTTGAATTTGTGTGGGTCTCTGATATTTAGCAGCTTATGTTTGTATAGAATTAGACCAATTCTTCTCCTGTCACAGATGTACTTACTGAAAAGTTGCAATTGATAAAGAGGAATGAGAATCTTGTTGCAGTTAAATACATTATCTGATCACAGTAGAAGGGAAGAATAAAGATGATGGGGTATTAATTTAAAATTTTCTTTGTCTAAGGGCTGGGGACTCCTGCTTTATAAATGGATTTTTTATCATACTGTCCATTATGTCTTTCAGAGATAATTTTCTATTCTTTTCAGATTTAGCTTCTTACAGTTGCAACTGAGGACATCAGTTTATAATGTAGCCTTCTTCTATAGTTAAAGCAATCTTAATTAGGGACCTGAGAATGCTTTGAAAATCATATGTTCTGAAAGTTTAAGAGTTTGCCAGCCTCCTTATCTAATAATGCTAGGCACTTTTAAATCCTCTTATTAAAATAATCAGGCCCCTGATAATATGTATTATTTTAATTGGTAGTATTACAAATGACTGTTGGTGCCCATTGTTACAGGTTAAAAATAACTTGCATTCTTAATTAATTTAGGATCTTGCTATATAGTTTTAGACTAACCCAGATTTTTTTTTAATGGTGAAATTGCATTATTTTAGGTACAAGGTAGAACTATGGACAAATAATAATCTTGAATTCATATTCACCTTCCCTTTACAAACTATTAGATGTTTGGTTTATGTGGTATAATTTGTAAACTATTTTAGAAGTAGTATTGTGATCATAAGCTTTTTCAGTTTAATCTCTCTAAGTATCTCATTTTATGAATACTACTTCCCTAATTCACTGCATATTTTTACTGTCTTTATGTAGGTTTGTTTATATATGCGCATGTGCATGTGTGTGTTTGTATGAGTGTATGGATAAAATATCCTTAGACTTTTCTCTAAATCACATTTTTCTCTCTAAAATTTTAGAGCAGTTTGAATGTTGACTATCCCATTTCTTTCCAGACAGACGTTGTTACAGTGGTAAGCAGCTCTGTTTAGTTATAGGCTTATCAGTAACCTTTACACATAATGTGATATTGTCTGAATGTCTTATTTTGTTCAGCTTTCCCTGGCACTGATGAAGCCTAAGGCTGCTGTTTCTTTGAGTTACTGATAATTTTTTATCTGATTAACTGACACATTTAGTTGAAATCAGACACAGCCCTTAGGCTGGGCATGGATTTAATTTAAAAAGTATCAAAGGTTTGCTCTGTGTGCTATTTAATCATCATGTTTATCAGGCAAAGAAAAATTACCGGAAGGACCATAGGGAGAGGGTTATCTTAAGGAGCAGTAGCTTGGGAAATTGATAATAGCTACAAGGTAATTTACTGCTAACTTTTACATTCATTAATATAACATTTCCCGCTAATAATTACAGTGCATGTAATATACTAATTAAATTGAAAGCATTATCACTAATTTTCTTTTTGCTGAACCCTGAGATGGCTAGAAGAGAAGTGGGAATGTGAAATTGAAGAAAACCCATGTAGTCACACCAATTTAAACAATCGGTTGGTTGGCCGGTTAAAACATTCTAGAGATAGAAAGTGAAACTACTGTGTATGTTCAGAAAAAAATCATTTTAGGCTGTGACAAGGAAATGAATGAAATAACTATGTACTGTAAGTTTATAAAATATTACACTTCTCTGACCTGTAAAAGTAATACGTCTATCGGGAATCAGTGCATCCCTCCCATCCATGTGCATGGTGGCACCACTCTAATGAATGAATATGCTGGGTTGATGGAGAGCACTGATGCTGTGAGGCTTTTGCAGTACCTTTGTTTGTTATATATCTCTTAACATTTCATAATATGATTCATTTCTTCCTTGGAAAAATATTTCATGCTGTGTAACAAAGCACAGTAATTCCACGTTAATATTTAAGAGAAAACCTATCCCCCCCAGCTCGCTTAACAAAACGAAACAAAAAGAATCTTAAAAAAGATTTATTTAAATTTTTATGTAATTCAGACAATAAATGTTATACTTTGATATATAGTTATTGTATAATTGTATGTTTTAATCTAGCAGTAAGCCTCTAGGGTTTTTTCCTGCTTTCATTAATGATATGCATAGGGTATAATAAAAACTAAAATAATATAATCATTCCAGCTTATATGAAAAATAAAACCTATAATTAAGAAGTCTTATCTTTGTAGTTATAATAAAGTATTACGCCACCTCTAAATGTCTTTTGTCACAATTCACAGTGTACTTGTTTTTATTTTGATTTGCTTTGGTTTTTGAAAGTCTCATGTTGTGTTAATTTGTACAACAGAGTTTCGTAGTTTCCATGGAAAGAAAATATTATAAAAATTGAAAAGCTTTAGTGACTGGAAATCTGGATAGTTTTTTGCAACCTATATTTGATAGATTCTTTTTCTTAATACTTAGTGTTTATAACTATTATATAAGGAATGTCCTGAAGCCTGAATAAATGCATTGGGATTGCTCTATAATATACATTGTTACTGGCAAGTGTAAGTCAATCTAAAATCAGTCTGTCTTGTACCTGATTAATCATAGGACCTTGTTTTAGAGAAGTTTCACCTCTAAATAATCCCATAGGATAGATCTTGAAGACTTTGTAGTTGTGAAGTTTTAGTATAATTTATTTCTTTTTCTGTACATTGAATTTAGTATAGTAGCAATAAACTAAAATCAAGTAGAAAAAAGCTTGGTGTTTCTGTGTGGACTTTTACAAAAATTAAGATTTTTAGATTGTGTTTAAATGTCAGTGTTCTAATTTTCTGTTGTTTTAGAATAAAAGATCATTCCTAGCATCTGCTATACTAATTTCTTTTAATAACCTACGTTAGAAAAAAAGAAGCTGTGTTTCATTTATTTGATTTAAACCAGCAGGACTGAATCATTGTATCTTCTCAGATCATCTGTTGTTCCATCATCCTAACTTTAAACGTGACCTTAATTATTAGTCTCAGCAGCGCAGTGTTAGAATAATACACATGCGAAGAAGTCTAAACCTCTTATTTACCAGTGAGGGAACTGAGATCCAGAGAGGCTAGAAATCTTGGCTAAAGACCCATAGTTAGTGATTATCAAAAATATATACACTGTAAGATATTATCTCTACCATAGGAACTCAATCAGTTAGGAATACTTTACTTTTATAAATCATCTAATTTTTTTTTTCAATTTAAAATGACTATATCTTTTTAAAGCTTTTTTTAAAAAAATTAATAAGCCTTCTCTTGTCCCAGATATTTCCTTTTCATTTTTTCTGTTCTCTTTGTAGTCACTTACAGCAATGTTTTAATGATTTGTTTTATAAAAATTTATTAAAAAGTATACTTTTTATTTATTATTTTGTATTATTAATTCCCTATTCATATATCTTCTTTTCCATGTACATGTTAAGCTTCTTGAGGGCAGAGATTGTGGCTTATATCGCTTTTTTAATGTTCTTCCCATTTTTTTTTCCTTTGGCTTGTTATTACTATATTACTCTGCCACTTTTACCCTCTTCTTGACTTTTTTTTTCAATCCAGTCTTTTATACATTGATTTCAGGTTCCTATGTTGCTTTATGTCTGGAAATTAGTGTTATTAAAACGTTATAATACAACTGGCAAAATACAAAATGCTTCAAAACAACATTAAAATGCCTTTCTTTAGCAACTGTATCAGAAAAGTTGGCTTTCCTGTAAATGACCACTAAATATCAAAGACTTAACCAAAGAAATACATAATGCAGTTTAATCGATGTGTCCCAGTAGCATTGTTTTCTCTTTAATTGTAACTGGATGTTATCTTAGTCAGCACTTGGTCTGGAAAGACCTCTGCAAGTTTGGAATGCTGGCTCCGATTAAGTTCTCCAGTTTTATTATTTCTGAAAGTCTTCGACTGCAGAGAGAGTTCAGAGAAACTAACACTGATATCTGTAGCTTCTGAAATCATCACTGATCTTCGGGTTTATTTCTAGATCTGCCTGAGAGCTGATACGTGACCTTGAAATGAGAAAATCGCACCATCAATCTTTTGGATGTGTACACAGTTTAATATATGGAAAGAAGATCTATAAAGGACCACTCCCGTGTTTTGTTTCCCTCTCACTCTTTATCCTATCTCTGTTCTACACAGTATTTAATGTCAGCAGCTGGAACCAGGACAACTGGGCATTTAGATTCAATATGCTTTACCATGTTGCTGGCACAGGGCTTCATTGTCCCGATGCAGGGGAGGAGCCCTGAAGGAGAAAGAAAATCAAGAATGGAGGTAGCTGTTTAAGCTTTTTTTCAGTTCTCCCAAGTGTGATAGTTTGCAGGTAGCGTTAGGGGCAATTTTCTAACTTCTCCCTTCATAGGACTGGGCCTTTTGATAGCAAAGATATTCTAAATGAAGACATTTTATGCATTTGCTACTTTTCAGTGCAATTATGCAGCTCAAATTCATTAATTAGATAATGCTGGCTTATTGATGACTAATAAACCTTGGAAAATTTCTTTATTTTAATTCTATACATATATATAGTATTTTAGTATAATTTGAAAGAAACACGGTTTGGCTGGTGGTAAGCATTCTTTTTCTTTGGAATGTTAAAATGAATAACTAAAAGATGATCTCCCAAGAAAAATTGGCAAATAGATCTGTGTTTTGACTTAATTAGCTTGACCATGTGCAGGCCATCGGTAGATTAACCTTAAAAGATTCTAAAAAGTACAGTCTTTGCCTTGAAACTTTGATGTTATAGCTGTGAGTGGTTTAGTGTGTGTGTGTGCGCGCGCGCGCGTGTGTGTGTGTGTGTGTGTGTGTGTGTGTTTATCAAGAGCAAATAAGAGCTAAGAATGTAACTGGTCCTCAGTATTTCTTTCTCTGTTGTGCACTTCCATATGTTTATGTGGCGACATTTTGCTAGAGTTTTAAACCTACTGACTATAGTTGTAACAACACTTCAGGCAATAAGATGTAAATCAGGACTAATTGGAATTTTCCCCATGAATTTGTCTCTCTTAGAGGGGAAAAAATTAACTTGGTTTATAAATCAATTTCCTGCCAAATTTGCTAAGGGCAAAGATTTCAAGGAATTTTCCATTGATGCTGCTGTTAATTGTATTTGTTTATTGACTAGGCAATGCATTTCCTTGGTTCAAAATGCTAATGGGGACCTCCAATTTGTACCCATGTTGGACAGAAGTTAGGTAACTTCGGACCTCCTCCTTGTAATCGGCAGTCTCGTGTGACTGAGCCATTAACCTGTGGAATGTGACTCTTTCTCCAAGAATCCTTTTCCTAAAAATGATGCATACCTCTGGTTTATTTGGTGAACTTGCTTCATCTTTAAAGCTGGCAACATGATTTTTTTCCTCTCCCAGGTTTGTAAAATGAGACAACTCCTGTTTGTATGGTAATCTGGGTGGCATTTATTCATTATAAGCATGGATTCTCTTGCTAGCCCTGATTCCTAGCAAAGAATTCTATAGTTTGGAACCAAGCATCTTAAAGACAACATCTCTTACGTTCCCATTTTCGATAATCAGTGAAGTTGCTTGTATCATCAGTTTCCAGATTAGTACCTAAGAGAATCAGAAGAAAAGAAAATTTCAAATAGAACTAGTCACCCTCAATTTTTAACCCTTTGTGTATTACTGCTGGAAACCATCAAATTGTATATGTCACTGCACCTTATTATTAAGGTCAGTGTATTCTGGAAAGTCTGCTCCGTGAAGGTAGGGATGATGCCTGCGTGTGTATATGAACTCAAATGTTTATTGAATGTTTATTGAATAATTTACTGAGTGAAAATAATCGTTGGGATTTGTCTCTTGCTGATTTTTATTTATTTATTTATTTTAATTTTTTTTTTTAGCTGAGCCATCCTGCCACCTGTTGGCAGCTCAGCAGCAGCTCAGCTCAGGCTGGGCATCGAACTTCTGTTGCTCAGAGCTCAGCTCACACTCTTGAGCGAGCTCTTGATCAACTGAGCCACTTGGCCAGCCCTCTTGCTGATTTTTAGACTTTTATATTGCCATGTTTTTTTTTCTTCTTTTTTTTTTTCCTTCCTTCCTTTTTTTTTTTTTTTAAATGATTACCTATTGTTAAGGTCATTGTACTAGCCCTGGGCCTCTTTGCCTTCATATCCACTCCTGCCATTTTCAGGCACCTCTTAGTATGCCAAGGGGACAGAGTCTGCTTGGATCCCCTTGCTCCCATTAGCTGGCTTTCCCTTGCATTTGGCCAGTGGGAGCCCTTCGGAGACTGAAGGTCAGAAAGCGAGGAGAAGCCCTGGTTCTCTCCTTTTTCCCTGTCTGGCTGGAGTCTCCACTGTGGCTGCTTCCCTCTGGCCTCCACTGCTATAGGACAGGCACACTGAGGTTTCAGCCACTGTCAGAGGTACTTATCTCCTGGGCTCTGGAAACTTTCTCTTTTGTCCCTTTCCCTGTGAGGTAGTAACTGCCTTCTGCCATTGCCTGTCCCCAGGATACCTCACTGTGCTCTGTTTGACTTCTCAGTCCTGTCACCCATGTAATTAGCTCCCTGTGCTGTACATTCTTAGAATGCTTTCTGTTTTTCTAGCTGGACTTTGGATGATATAGTCATTGAATTCCTACTCTTATAAAAAAAATAAGATTAATATTGCTAAATAATAAATAGCCATCTCTTTACGTTTATTATTATAGAACCCATAGAAATGACTCAATTTTTCTCATGCATTTATTTTTGATGATTGAATATAAGACGCTATACTGTGTACTATGTGGATGCTTACAGAATCTAATAGAATTTTATATATAAAATAACATCTAAAGTACTTAAAGAAGTATACAGTAAAACCTTGGATTGTGAGTAACTTGGTTTGCGAGTGTTCCCCAAGAAGAGCAAACATTTCTATTACTTTTGCACCAACCTAATAGTACATTTTAACTTGGTAAACGAGCGATGTCTTGCAATATGAGTAGTTTGTTTCCAGGATGAATTATACTCTCAAACCAAAGTATTACTGTACAGAATAAGAGATATAAAGGCTTTAAAGGGATGGAAACATTAGATCACTTCTGATCAGAGGGTGAGGCTTCATGAGTTGTGAAGAATGAGTAGGGTTGCACTTGGTGAAGACTGGGGCCAGAGGATGGGTAAAAATTGCAAATGGAAAAAAGAGGACCAGCAGAGATGCAGGGATGGAAATTGGTGTACTCATCCTAAATAGTAGATAGTTATGGAAAGGATTTATAGAAATCAATGTAGATTAGAGAGACAAATGTATTTGGCAGAGGGGGAAGTGCAAAAGGATTGAGTTTAGGAAGATAAATTTGTTAGTTGGATCAATTGGAGGGAGAAGAAATTCAAGCTGGAGAGAATAGTGGTGGCTCCATGGATTTTACTCTAGGGAGAGCTGAAGTAGGAGCTCTGTAAGTGAAATGCCTAATTTGCGGAGTTCTTGTGTGTCAGTGACTACCTGGCTCCAGGTAAGCATCCACAGAACATGGAAAGTCTAATGTTACTTTTGTAAGTTTTGAGACTGGATGCTGTTGGTGATAAAAATAGAGAAATGAGGAAATAAAGGAGGTTAATGAGGAATAAGTAGTGTTTGTATTGCCCCTTTAACTATTCAAGCACTTTCCTATATGTTGTACTAATTGCCTTATAGAACCCTATGAACTAAATGTTATTGTTTGTATTTTATGTAGAAACTGTTCTTATGAGAGTTAAGAGACTTGTATAAGATTTTGTTATTGGGTATGTTCTAAAGCTGAGCATTTTTTTTTTTAAAGATTTTATTGGGGAATTGGTGGAGGGGAACAGCGTTGGGGAATCGGGGAAGGGGAACAGACAAGTTGCTGTCTTCTTGTTCTTCAGTTTTAGTTGCGGAGGATGTTGCTTCACTGTTGGTATCGTCATTGCGCTCTTCCCGGATGAGGCAGATCGGTCGCTGGCCTCTGGATGTCGCTCATCGCAGCTGTTGGCAGCTCACGCTTGGCTGCCAGCCACTCACGCTGGCTGCGGGCCACTCACTGTAGCCTATGGCAGCCCACTGCAGCAGGGGCTGCAGCCCACACCATCACCGGGGCTCGCACAGCCCAGCTCCAGGTGGAGCTGTTGTTAGCTGTAGAGGGCAGTGTCACTGGCCCTCATGTGGGATCCGAACCGGGGCCGCTGGTATCCCAAAACCAGCGCTTAACCAATACGCCACTCGGCCGGCCCTAAAGCTGAGCATTTTAACTCGGGTCTTCCCTTTCCCTTCTTCTGTTTTAATAATTCACTGTACTAGCTGACTTGATTACACTTAAACTCATATACTCTTGGCCATACATCACAGTTTCTTTATTAAGTATGATAGCTTTAATTTTGGACATGTGATTAAAGGAAAGTTATAAACTTTTAAAAATGGTTTTTCTAAGGTACAATTACTGTTTATAATTGAGGTGAGGGGAAGGAATTTTGTTTTGTTTTGCTCTTTGGAGGATACCCATGCTTTAAGAGATTATGAAGTTAGATATATTATCTCATGGCTGTGTCACTGTTGATCGGGATAATGTTTCTGTATGTTAGTAGAAGTAAAACAACTGGGAGATGGCATATCAGATTCTTTCCATAATGGTGCCACCAAACGTTTTGTTAGCTTGTATTGATATGTTCCCCCTTGATCCTACATTCCCTTCTAGCAATTGTATCATCTCTCTTTACAACAAAACTTTTTTTGGAATATTTATTTGTATTTATTTTCTTTCTCATTGCCCATTCTCTTATTCTGATTCAGTTTGGTTCCTGTCAATACCAATTTATTAAAACTTCTCTTGTTCAGGTCAGTAACAATGAAATCCATTGACACATTTCATTTTTATTTTTTTTTACCCTCAGCGTTTTCTTTCCTGGACCTCTTTGTGATACATGGCACTTGTAGACTTTTCTTTTTTTTAAAACCTTTGAAAAATAAAATAAAACCTCTTTGACCTTGGCTTCTGTGTTGCCCCTCCCTCCTAGTTTTCTATTTGTTTCTCCATCCTTAGTTTTCTTTCATGACCCTTCTTTCTCTGCCCATTTTATAAATGGTGTGGTTCCCCGTGACTTTATTCTTTACCGTCTTCTTTCAGCCTACACTTTCTTGCTGTTCCATCTGATCTCTTCTAATGGCTTCATCTACCACTGATGTACACGTTTATATCATCCAATTACACCTATTTTTTTGAGCTCCATACTGTCTGTTAGACAATTATCATTGAATGCCCAAAGACACATAAGTTACAATGTCAAAAATAGCACCAATCTTATTCCTCCCCAAATTTGTGTATTTCTTATAAAATCAATGCTATTGCTCACCATCAAGTGACCAAGCCAAACACTTGAGAACACTCCGGATTTTTTTCTCAGCCGCCTGCCTCGAAAATCTGTTGATTGGTCCTTATATCACACGTTTGCCTTCTCCTTGTCATCATCATAACTACTGCCGTAAGTGTAAGGCTTCATCATTTTTTACCTAGACTTCTTTAGGGTTCCCTAAGTAGTTCTACTTCCAACTTTATATTTTTCTGATCAATATTCCTATGTAATCTTTTAAAACTATAAGTCCAATTGCTCAACAGTGTAAATGTATTTAACATTTCATGCTTATTGCTTGGAAGAATTAATGTCAATATGTCCATACTACCCAAAGTGATTTACAGGTTCAATGCAACCCTGTTAAAATTCCAATGGCAATTTTCATAGAAATAGAAATAAAAATCGTAAAATATGTATGGAACCACAAAAGACTCCGAATAGCCAAAGCAGTCTTAAGAAAGAACAAAACTGGAGGCATCACACTTCCCGATTTCAAACTATATGACAAAAACTATCGTAATCAAAACAGTATACTGATCAAAACAGTACAGTAAAAACAGACACATAGATCAACGGAACAGAATAGAGAGCCCAGAAATAAAATCATGCATGTATTGTCAATTAATTTACAACAAAGGAGCCAAGAATATGCAATGGGGAAAAGATAATGTCTTCAATATATTGTTCTGGGAAAAGTAGTTAGCCGCATGCAAAAAAAAATGCAACTGGACCGTTAGATTACACCATACATAAAAATCAACTCGAAATGGTTTAAAGACTTTAATGTAAGATCTGAAACCATAAAACCCCTAGAAGAAAACATAGGGGTAAACTCCTTAACATTGTTGTTGGCAGGGATTTTCTTTCTTGGATTCAACAAAAGAAAGCAAAGATAACAAAAGAAAAAATGGGAACAAATCGGACTACATAAACTACAAAGCTTCAGTACTGCCTTGGAAACCATCAACAAATGAAAAGGCATCCTATGAAATGGGAGAAAATATTTGCAAACCACATTGATAAAAGGTTAATATCCAAAATATAAAAGGAACTCAATAGCAAAAAAAAAAAAAAAAGGAAAAGAAAAGAAACTAAGCCCAATTAAAAAATGGCTAAAGGATCTGAATAGGCATTTTTCCAAAGAAGACATACAAATGGCCAACAGGTACATCACTAATCATCAGGTAAATGCAAATTAAAACCACAATGATTGCCCTGTTCGCATCTCTGTTATCAAAAAGACAAGAGACAAGACAAGAGATACAAATGCTGGACAGGATATGGAAAAAGGGAACTATTGCACACTGCTGGTGGGAATGTAAACTGGTACAGCACTGTGGAAAACAGTATGGCAGCTCCTCAAAAAATTAAAATGTGAACTACCATGCAACCCAGCCATCCCACTTCTGGGTATATATCTGAAGGAGATGAAATCAGTATCTTAGATGATACCTGTACTCTCGTGTACATGGCAGAATCGTTCACAATAGCCAAGGTATAGAAATAATAAGTGTCCACTGACAGATAAATACATAAAGAAAATGGGGTGTGTGTGTATATATATATAATGGAATATTATTCAGCCTTGCAAAAGGTGGAGATCCTGACATTTGCAACAACATTGATGAACTTGGAAGACATTATGCTAAGTGAAATAAGCCAGACAAAGACAGATACTACATGATATCATTTATATGTGGAATTTTTAAAAGAAAAAAGAAAAAAAAAGCTGAACTCAGAGAGAGAGAGTGGAAAGGTGGTTTCGAGGGCTGCATAATGTGGGAAATAAGGAGAGGTTGGGAAGTAGTACAAACTTTGTTATAAGATGAATAAGGTCTGAGGATCTAATGTATAGTATGGTGACTACAGTTGATAATACTGTGTTGTATAATTGTAATTTTCTTTGAGAGTAGAATTTAAATGTTCTCAAAAAAAGATAAATATGTGAGGTGATGGATGTGTTAATTAACTTGATAATGAGAATCCTTTCACAATGTATATCAGATCATCACATTGCACTTTTTAAATATCTTACAATTTTATTTATCAACTGTATCTCAATAAAGCTGGAATAAATTTTAAAATGTAATAAGAATAATCCCTTTTATATAAATTGCATTTTAAAAGTTATTTCAAACTAATCAAAAGAAGTTTCCATAAGAGCTTAGAAAATGAGTTTAGAAAACAGCTTCTAAATAGATTCAACACTTGCTACCAAACTGGTTTGCTTAGAAATAAATACTTCTTGATTGTTGCTTTATTCTCCCAACAAGGATTAACAGTTTAATCCTTTTATTGTTATTATTATCTATTGTGTTCTTGTTATTGAAGTATTATAGAAGTCCTCAAAATGTCACCTTATCTTTTTAGCAAGAACATTCAGAAACTCAAGGGAAAAAAGCAACTGTCATTCTAGACTTCAGTTTCATGTGTAGGTTGAATGTTTTGTAGGGTGACCAGTAATCTCTAAGTTTCGCCATTGAGTTTAATACAAAATATGTAGCAAACATCTGATTTATTCAAAACTGGGAATGTTATACTATGGCAACTAAGATGGAGATGCAAAAGTAAAATAATACATTCTTTTAAATGGAACTAGATAACAAATGATTGTAATTTCTGGCAATTTCTTTGTCATTTAATGTTCAGCTTTTACAGCTTTTTCCCTATTTAAATGAGAGAGCTCACAAAGGGACACAACAGTGCTACAAATTAATGACCTAACACTCTGTCATGATCTCAGTGTTTAATAGGAGAACTCCAGATGGTGATCATTTTCCATTTTAAAATGTTTTATATTGATGATAAGAAAAACAAAAGCCTTTTTAACAAGTCAAAAAAAGTTTTAGTCAGACGCCGGAATCTATCACTTAAAAAGTCTCAGTGTCACTTTCAGTATTATTTCATATAAAATAGTATTCATGTCTGTTATTTTTGTTAACCTGAACCCATGTAACTCTTTAAAGTAAGAATGCATTCCAATTTAATCAATGTTCTTGCAAATGGCAAGATTTCCTCCTTTTATTTTAAAGGAAAAAGTATCTCCTACCTTACTGGCCATATACATTTCTTTATTCAGGCCCTAGAACATTGTGGCATTCACAAATGTTTCTTATTTAGTAATGTCATGTTTCCAGAAGTCCAAATATTGCCACTCAGAGCTGTAATGCAAGTGTGCTTCTTTAATGAATGGTTCATATTAAAAACGTTCGAAGGCCTTTCAGATGAAAAACACTTTAAATTCAGCAGATCATTTTTTTTTTTTCTCAATAGGCAAGAGCTCATTAACAGAATAATACTGGTAACTGAGGCATTTTTCAAAGAAAATAATATCCCCGATAAATACAAGCTGCATATCTTCTCATCTTTAGAATAAGTAGGCCTAGATTTCATTTGTAAAAAAGGACAGCGTGTTTTCAATTTATCTTATTGCCTTTGTGAACCAACTTCTCAGTATGGAGACAAATAAATATTCAGTAAACAAATCTAATTTGGGTCTAGATTTCTCCCTTTAAACCCTGCTTCTAAACTCGTAATTATCACCATTACCATATGGCTGACTGCCTTCATCATTGCAATCTCTGGATTGGGAGCCTTTGAGCTGTGATAGGGTAGAGATTTGCATATGAATGAGAACACACCACGGTGCACTTCATAGAAGTCCTTTTCCATCCTTGTGTGTCTATGTTCCTGGTACTTTAGGGTACTGATTTGGAGAGTATTCATTCATAAGTAGTTATTAATTTAGGACTAGATTATAAACTCATATGGGCAGGTCTATTTCATACTTCATTTGGTGATTAGAAGGACAAATGACATACTAGGCCCTTATTGATTGGTGGTTTAATATGGAAGATTCAACAACACAATCAGATACCAAATGGAGACAGATGGTTAGGTTTGTATAGACTTGTTAGCTGATAAATTATATTTGCTTCTTTCTTGATGGAAACAAGCTTAAATGTTTGAGGAACAAGAAGCTCAGTGTGGAGCATTGATGTGAACTGGGAGGACAGTAGTAGATGGGGGTGTCAGAGGAGTTGGCAGGGTCCACGTCATAGAACCTTGTATATGATCCACACGGAGCTGAAGCAGTATGGGAAACCACTGGAGGATTTTCAATCAGGGAGCTGCATGTTCTAGTTTATGTTTTGAAAGATCACTGGTTACTCTGTGGAGATAACCTGTAGTGAGGAAGAGTGGACTTAGGAGGCCAATTAGGAAGCTATTGCAGTAGTCCATTTGAGAGGTGATGGTGGTTAGGAATGGGAGTGGAAATGGTGGAGGAGATGAGAAATGATTCGATTCTGGGTATTTTGGGAAGATGAAGCTAATATAACCACTGCTTGATTAGGTGTAGGTCATAAGGGAAAGAGAAACCATGGATGACTCTTAAGGTTTTTGGCCTGAACAATAATATATATGCAGCATCATTTCCTAAGATGAGGAGTCATGGAAGGATTGCCGGGTGGGATGGGTGTATGTGCTTGAATCGAGTTTCTGTTTTGAATCTGTTCAACTTTGATATACTTAGAAAACAGATGGACATTAGAACAGACATTTGGATTCTGTATTTCAGTAAGAAGCAGTTGTTATTAACTTACAGATAATATTTAGAGCCATGCAACCAGGGGTCGGCCGAGTTGCTCAGTTGGTTAAGAGCTTGCTCGAGTGTGAGCTCTGAGCAACAGAGTTGGCGGTTCAGTTCCCAGCCCGAGCTGAGCTGCCAACAGGTGACAGGATGGCTCTGCTAAAAAAATAATAATAAATAAATAAACAAACAAACAGAACCATGCAGCCAGATAAAATCAGTGGGGGAATGAATCTAGCTAGAGAAGGGAAGAGAGCTGAGGACTGAGCTTGGGGCACAACAGAGGTCATGAACTAGACCAGGAGCCAGTGAGGGAGAATGAGGAATAGCCATTGAGGATGAAGGAAGCAATCAAGGTAAGGGCAGAGGATTAACCATTGAATCTGGCAAACTTAGTGGTCACTGGTTGACATAAGAGAGGTTTTAGTAGACTGACAAGAAGCCAAGGTTGCCTGGGTGGGTTTAAAAGAGAATGGGTGATGAGGAAATGAATAAAAATATGTAAACCCTTTTGAAGAGTTTTGCTTCAATACAGGGAAATAGTGGTACCTGGAAGAGGACATGAGTTTTCAGCAGCTATTACAGCATATTATATAATGATAAACATGAACCAGGAGTGCAAATTGATGGCGCAAGGAAAAAAAAAAAAGGTTTAGCCCTTAAGCTTCCAGGTGGATTGGGATCCCGAGCAAAGGGACACCTAGGCAGGGTCAGTTTACCTGTTTTCATAGGAGGAGGCAGCGTCCATGGGTACAGATGTTGATTGGTTGATGGAGTAGAAGATCCTTATTGAAATCTTTCAGGCTTTGGTTTTCTTTCTTTTCTAAATATTTAGAATGGTTTTCCCAAGAGCAGGAAAAATTCACATGTATTCTGAATCGTTATGCTTTTATTTATTTTTGTATTTAAATCCAAGGACCAAAGATATAAATTTTTATCATTCTGTTATGAGTAGTTAATAGTAGAGTGAATTTTTACATGTCTCTGAAATGCAGTCTTTGGCAGCTTATGTCTAGGGGCTGGTCCTTCTAGGTTAATTTTAGTGATTCCTCATGAAGACTCAGGTCTGTCTTCTTCTATCAACATATTCTCCTAATACAGTTGGATTATTTATTGTATTTCATTTGTTGTTTTCAGCAACATTAATTACAGTTACTGGATTTCTGCTCTCTCTCCCTTGTCCTTTATTTTGATCTCTTTGTACAGAGTTTCATCTTGTTTCTTATTTCTTCTGTGATCTGAGCGACTTCATTGTATCTTCCACCTTGTTGTCTTGTTTTTCAGTGTTACAGATTCTGGATCTTTACTACATTGCATGCCAAAATTATTTTTGTGATTGTATTTTACTTAGTCTTTCTTTTTTTTAAAAATCTGCTTCTCTTGTTATTTTTACCTGCCTTTCTTTTCAGACTATTTTCTTTCCATCTCCTTTTATTTTATTTGTTTCTTTAAATTCTATTTTGTACTCATGAACATTTCCAAAACTTCACATTTTTCTTGTGATAATTCTTTTCCAAAATTATTTTCTCTGTATCTTGAGCCCTATATTCTCTCCCTCTCCGCATCATTGCAGCAGCTTTTGGTAGACCCAATGTGAGGGTTTCTTGTTCTGTTTTGTTTTGTATTGTTTCCTGCTTATTAGAATTGGTATAACGGAGCTGTGTGTAGGATTTGGGTTTGACAGGCACTGGCATCTGTCCAGGGAAAGATATTGGTACTTTTTTATGGCTATTCCTAAGCTACTAGGCCTGAAATCTCCTAGTTCCTGGCTTCTTCTCCAGAAACGTATTAACTAAAATCTGTTTTATCTGTGTTTTTTCTGCTATAACCTAACTCACAATTCAAAAGCGTTTTTTTACCCAGGATATTCAAATTCTGGACTGTTTTGGAAGAAATATAGCTTTTCTGGTATTAGGGCCGGCCGAGTGGCGCATTGGTTAAGAGCTGGTTTTGGGATGCCACCAGCCCCGGTTCGGATCCCACATATGAGGGCCAGTGACACTGCCCTCTACAGCTAACAAGAGCTCCACCTGGAGCTAGCCTGTATGAGCCCCGGCGATGGTGTGGGCTGCAGCCCCTGCTGCAGTGAGCTGCCATGGGCTACAGTGAGTGGCCAGCAGACAGCGTGAGCGGCTGCCAGCCAGTGTGAGCTGCCAATAGCCGCGGTGAGCGACATCCAGAGACCGGCGACCAATCTGCCTCATCCGGGAAGAGCGCAATGAGGATACCAACATGGGCCAGTGAAGCAACATCCTCCACAACTAGACTGAAGAACAAAAAAAAAAGATAGCAACTTGTCTGTTCCCCTTCCCTGATTCCCCAACGCTGTTCCCCTCCGCCAATTCCCCAATAAAATCTTTAAAAAAGAAAACAAAAAGTATTATCCTTGTCCTGCTTTTTAGTAAAAAATGGAAGTCCCTTTCCTTCTCATTTTTCACTCAATCCTGCTTTTTAGGGTAAGTCCTCACTATTGGCAATGTACTGTGTCCTCTTCCAGACAGAAAGTTTGGTCATTCTCTCCTTAGGGGGAAAAAAAAAGTTTATTACAACTAAATTCCTTGTATTTTCTTTAAAAGATGAAAGGCTGGGCTTTATTTTTACATGTACAACATGTGCGTGCGTTTGCATGCACATCGACACTACCAATTTTGAATACATGAGCTGTTTTCTACATAGTACGTCCCAACGTCAACTACGAAAGTTATACATTGCTGAGATTCTTCCACATTAACAATTAAAAATGTATTCTGAGAAGCATGGTCGACCATCAATATTCAGCCCTTGGATTTTTAACCAGTGTGTTCATATGTTGACTCTTTCTGAATAAACCCTTGGTATAACTCCTTTTGCATACAGGTAGGTGTAGAAATTATGCTATAACAATGAATCTGTGTTTGTAGCAGTTTGTGAGCAGGTGTTTGCTTTTGCAAGTGCCTTCTCTAGTGTGAGGACTGGCCATGCAGGTCAGATAGCTGCCTGCACTCCTGTCTCAGCAGTCTTGCAGGTGTGATTTGCATTGACAAAGATTGTGGGGAAGGTGCTCTAAGCAACAAATGGGCTCTAAGCAACAAATCTGCTCGCCAATCTGGTCATAGCTGACTTTGTAAAAAGCCTTGTAGCATTCCTTATTTACAAAACAAAAAGATAATAAAACTCCAGCTTAGAGCATTGTTGAGAGCAGTAACTAATGTAAATGTTTAATGACATTATGCACTGCTGTTTCTAGCACCCAGTGACTATAGCTGACTTTATTATTTCCTGAGTTGAATTTATATATCCATCATTGATAGTGATAATGACCTAAGTTGAATAGTTTCCACTAGTGTCTGAGAACACCTGTGGCTTAGCAGTGTGCCAGTCTATTTAGGATCCAGTCTTGTTCTCTAACTTCTCTATTACTATTTTTTTAAATTTATTTATATATTTTTTTAATTAGCTTTCAGGTATACAACAAAGTGCAATAGTTATACTATTACTATTATTTTTTTACTTTTATCTTCTCCACCTTTGGTCTTCAAGAGTTGATTACCTTTTGTCCATATTGATCACAAGAATGTACTTTAACAGGTGTTCAACTCTCCAAATTCTGTAAATTGTGTTGAATTTAGCAATAGATATTCATTGATTGATTAATCATATGCATTTTACTTAGGATCTGAGATTCATTCTTTGAGGAATTTGGCAATGATATGTGTCAAATATTTTGTTCTTGTTTTCATTAACTATGACTGCAGCTTTTCCCTCAGTGGTCATAACTAACAGTATTATATACTGTATTCTTGCAGCAAAGTAAGTTAGAGAAAGCAAAATGTTATTAAAATAATAGGGAAGAAAAAAAAATAATAAGGAAGAGAAGATACATTTACAGTACTGTATGTACTTATTGGAAAAAAATCCATGTATTAGTGGACCTACACAGTTCAAACCACATGTTCAAGGGTCAAGTGTATTTTCTTTTAAGACATATATTTTCTTTCTTAGCTAATAGATACTTAAACTGGAATCATTGGTTTCATCCTTTATGTATGCTTTTTATCTCTGCTTAAATGATTCCCGGGGCCTATTAAATTGGTCTCAGTTGTTTCTGGTCTCTTATCTCCGTTTTTCAGTTCTTTAAGACTAGACGCCTTCTCCTCTTTCCCCACTCTAGCCACTGTGTACACTGTCCCCAGACTTCATCTTATATAGATGATCATATATTACTTCTTAAAATTATTAGTGACCTAAGAGAAATGAAATATATTTACACAGAGACATATAGAAAAATTCATAGCCACGTTATTTACAGGAACCCCAAACTGGAAACAACTCAAATATCCATCAGCAAATGAATGGATAAACAAATATGGTATATTCATATAATGGATTAAAATAGAATAAAAAGGAATGAACTATGGATTCACCCAATATGGATCAATCTCAGAATCATTACACTGAGTGAAAGAAACTAGAAAAAATAATACTTATTACATGAAAGTATTTATATAACACTTGAGAAAGTGCAAACTAATGTATAATGACACAAAGCAGACTAATAGTTGTCTGAGCCAGGAATGAGAACTGGCGAGTTGGGCTGCAGAGAAGAACAAGGTATTTTTTGGGTGTAATTGAAATGGTTTGTATCTTTATTGTGGTAGCAGTTTCACTGGTGTATACATTTGTCAGAACTCATTGAATTGTGTGCTTTAAATAGATACAGTTTATTGTATATAAATTATACCTCAGTCGAGTTGATTTAAAAAAAAAAAAATCCAGGCGGGCTGAGTGGTAAGAGTTGGCTTGGGATGCCAGCAGCCCCGGTTCGGATCCCACATATGACTGCCAGTGACACTGCCCTAAAAAAAATAAAAAAATAAAAAAAAGTCCTACAGGGATGGGTTCTTGATTGCTTTCAGGATGCTGGCCACGTTTCTAATAGTTGGATCCCAACTTACTTTCCCTACCTTTTTCTCTTCCATTTCTTGATATGTGCTTTCAACTGCAGCTACCTTTGTTGCTTTGCTCATATTCTTCACTCTGTCTGAATTGTTATTAGTCAGAGTTCTCCAAAGAATCAGAACTGATAGGATATACAAAGATAATACAGAAGGAGATTTATTACGAAGGATTGGCTCGTCTGAGTATGGAAGCCATGTCACATGATCTGCCATTTGCAAGCTGAATGGAAGGTCCAAGAAAGCTTATGTAGTTCCAGTCCAAACCCAAAGTCCTGAGAAACAGGGAAGCTAATAAATTAAATCCCAGTCAATCCCAGTCTAAGTGCAAAGACCCAATAACCAGGAGTGCCAGTGTCTAGGGGCAGGAAAAGATGGATGTTCCAGCTCAAGCAGAGAGCAAATCCGCCTTTCTGTCTTTTTACTCTATTCAGGCTGTATGATGATTTTTATCACATTAATTAGGGATATCTTCTTGATTCAGTTTACCATTTCATATCCTAATCTTTTACAGAAACATCTTCACAGACGTACTATTTTACCAAATATCTGGGCATTCCTTAGCCCAGTAAACTTGACATACAAATTAACCATCATACGTTAGTAGGCTAGTACTGAAAAGAGCTAAGGAGCAGGAGGTTAACACCCAGGAATGAAGGTCTTGGTCAGGTTAGACCCTTATAATCCGTAGTAGTAATGATGGTGGTGGTGGTGGTGGTTAGTAGTAATAGTAGAAATAGAAACAGAAGTAGTTATAAAAGTAATAGTAGGGATGCATATATTTTTTTCCAATTCGTGTTTTGGATTTCATTGGATAGATAACCAGGAGTGGAATTGCTGGGTCATAAGGTAGTTACATTTACAATTTTTTGAGGTTTTCCATAATGGCTGCACCAATCTGCAATCCCACCAACAGTGCAGCAAGGTTCCCATTTCTCGTTTCTCCACATTCTCACCAGCACTTGTTTGTTGATTTATTGATGAGAGCCATTCTGACTGGAGTGAGGTGGTATCTCCTGGTGGTTTTTATTTGCATTTCCCTAATGACCAGTGAGGTTGAACATTTTTTCATATGCCTGTTGGCCATCTGTATGTCCTCTTTAGAGAAATGTCTCTTCATGTCCTCTGCCCAGTTTTTAATTGAGTCTATAGCCAAGATATGCAAACAACTGAAATGTCCATCATTAAACGTCTGGATAAAGAAACTGGTGTATTTATACAATCTGAGTATTGTATTACTCAGCTATATAGAAGAATGAAATCTTCATTTGCAACAACATGGGTGGACCTAGAGAACGTTATGCTAAGTGAAATAAGTCAGACTGAGAAAGACAAATACCAAATGATCTCACTTATATGTGGAATCTAAAGAACAGAATAAACCAACAAACAACCAAAACAGAAATAGACTCAGAGATGTAGGGGGAAAAAAATCTGAGGGTTGCCAGGCAGTAAGGGAGAATGGGGGAGACAGTGAGGGGATTAGAAAGTGCAAATTAGTAATCACAACATAGCTACGGGGGTAGGAAAGACAGTTTGGGGGATACAATCAATAATGTTGTAAAGATTATGTTGGGTGTCAGGTGGCACTGGGCTTATTAGGGAGACCACTTCATAGACCGTGTAGATGCCTGACCACTGCTCTATACACTTGAAAGTGAGGTTGAATAATATTGAATGTCAGCTATAATTATATATATATATTTAGAGAGGGAGAGAGAGTCAGTCACAGGATGTGGAGTACAGCATAGAAAATAGAGTCAATGGAATTGTAACAGCTATATTATGTCAGAGGGGTTGTAGATTGGGGGAAGGGGTTATCACTTTATGAGGGGTGTAAATGTCTAACTATTATATTGTTTTGTATACCTGAAACTAATTTAAAATATATATATAACAAAAAGTAATAGTAATAATGAAGAAGATTATGAAAATGACAGAAGAAAATATTTACTGAGTATTTACTAGCTGCTATTATTTATCTGAATAATTTTCCTCAATCTTTACAATAATCCTAGAAAACAAGAACTATTATTATCCTCACTTTATGGGTAAGGAAACAGAAACAGAAAACTTACATAACTTGCTCAAAATCCCAGAGCTAGTCAGTGGTAGCGATGGAATTCTGATGGGCAATAGTAATCAAGATTGTTGACAAATCATTACTTAGATCTGCATTTAAATTACAGACTCCCAGGTGGATAACTCATGGCTGTCCTACCATTAGCTCTGCCTTGCACTGTGGTTATCAAATTTCCTCAGATCTAGAGTAGGTAGATACAAGTAGTGGGCTCACAACGTTTGAACTCAACTGGTTTTTCTGTTATTTTGTACATCTTTCAGCAGTGAAACCAAACTAGATCTTTAGCTTTATTTCCACTTCTTGCAAAGGAAAAGCCTTTCTTTTAAAATTGGACACATTTTGGTTCTAACATAGAAGGTTAGCACATTTTAAATGGCTAATCAATGCCAATTTTTATTTTAACAGTGGCTTGACTTAGTTATCAAAGAGAAACATCAGTGGCTCTTATCTTTGTTTCCATGATCTATAGAGAAATACATTCATATACACATACATACACACACGCGGGTGCGCGCGTTTAATACTTTATATTTTCTTACGGCAGAACTGAAATTTTGAACTTTCCACACTATTCACTACTCTGTGATCTACGCTATATTTGCATTTAATGAGGAACACTGTGCCTTGACTTTTTCTAATGAATACAATGACTTTTATGAAAAGAAAATGGCTTAGGCAGGTTAGAGAAAGGTTATAAGCAAATGTTCTCAGAAAGTTGCTGAAATAGGAAAATAAAGGAAATCACACTTTTCCTGGAAAGTTTATCTAATAGAAAGAGTCATTTTATTTTGGGGAAGTTTGGGCAGATATTTCTCTATCATTTTGGAGGGGAAATTTTAAATTGGCTTTCTCGCCAAAGACATGAGAGATTCCTGTTGTGCATTTTCGTTTATTTATCATGGCATCCTTTTAGGGCACACTGGATTATTTCAGTATATCTCAAAGTATTACAGTTGTTTTTATGTGAAACACTATTGTTTTTCTTTGTACATTTCTAAGTTTGGAAAGATCGGAGTGTTAATAATGAAGTCATCTCTCTGAAGTAGTTTCTTCTGTACTACATATGCTATGATGGATTTTCCTTTACACCTATTCAGAGAATTTCTGTTCAGTTTGTTATTAGTAATTACCCCCCAGTCACTTTCTTCATATCTGTTTTGTAGATAACACTTCCCTAGTTTATACCTGTATTGCGTATCATTCTTCCCTTAGTGTATTATCTTATACTTCTTTACGTTAAATCTCATCTTGGACCTGTCTTTCCAAATCCCCATGTTGTCTATATCTATCCATGCACTTGATTGATCTTCCTTCCTCTTCTTTTTCATCCGTTCTAGGTTTGTGTCATCTGCAAACTCGATCATATTGGAATTTACATTCTCCTCCAGGTCATTAATGAGGATGCTGGAGAGACTAGCTCTCTTCCCTGGGGGACTCTGCTGGATATACTGCTGGACGTTCTCAGTTGTAACTCTGTTGATAATGATCCATTGCTTCCTTCCCATCATAGAATTTTTTTATCCACTGTACTATACTGTTACCCAGGCAGTGGCTCCACCACCTCTGCTTCTTGGGTGCTCCTATGTCAATCATGATTTTGTAAGATGCAGGTAAAAATTATTATGTTCCCTTATCTACTTTTGTCATTGTTTAATTTTTAAAAAAATTACTCAGTCTGGAAAAAGGCTGCCCTTCAATAGAATTTCTTCAAAAATTTCCATCTAACATCAGTGAGTCTTTAAAAATATATTAAGTAAGAAAACATTTTGGAAGTGCAGCCTAAGTTTTAGCCTTTTCCATAGAAAGCAGTCTCTAGTTATTGTGATGTTAAGTAAAAAGAATAATTATTTTCCCCACAGCTGAGAGGATGACTTAAATATTATATATGTATTATTTTTCCTGAATGTGGATTGCATTTTCAGTAAATTAGTCTGTTTCAAGGTGGCTTTCGGATGAGACACGTTCATTTACAATTTTCAGAGCATAACGCAGAGTCATATGTTTATTCATTTTTAAAGTTATATTTTTTCTTTTATTTTCAGGAAAAAGAAGAAGTAGAGGGGGTATCAGTAGGTGCTATACTTTCCGACTATCAGCGCATCCGAGTAGAAAATGTGTAAGAGAAGATTATTTGTCTTATATTTTAAAATGACATTTTAAGAACATAAATAAATAAAAAATATAATTGTATCCAAATAATAAATAGATATGATAGTATACATGTCCCATGAAATTAACTATATATATTTATCTAAGTAACAAAAGTTGCGCTTTTACTTTTTTCTATCCTTATATTACACATGGAGAACATGCTTAACTAACCATAAGGAGAAATAAATTACTTATAAGAAAAAGGTGAGGCAAAGATTTTTAAAGTCAAAAGTATTACTTTCAATTTCCTCTTATTTGAATTGCTACACTCTTTTAATCTCTTTTAACATATCATCATTTTTAACAAAAATTAGTATCTAATAGAAAGAATACAATAACATTTCAAAAGGAAAAAAAAAAGCTTATTAAGGAATCGCCCTTTCTTTGGTCCTTAGAATTCAGTTATTGGCCAAAAATATTCATGAATGAAATACTTATGTATAAAGCCATTTAACTTTCAAGGAATTTTTAGGTTGTTGTCCCCCCGTTCTTTCCCATTCCCCCAAAGGATATAGCACTAGTAAAACATTGTCAGTATCTACAAATACCAAAGTAGCTCTTTCCATTAATCTTTTTAAAAATTATAAGGTCAGATGATAATATTGATTATTTAATGTTGATTTGGGAAAACACCATGTGAATGAATTTATTTTTCATTTTTAATTCATTTGGATAAGTAAAATATTGTACAGAGACTTTATTCATAGTTACATTAGCAAAAAAGAAAATGTAGACTCCTATATTAACGTTGAGCACAACTTAACCTGGAAATAATTTTGCTATTCAAAATGATAAATGGAAATAAGGGCTGGATTTATGTAATAGTTTCATATTCTTGACAAAGAAATATTTATATTGACTATCTCATTAAATATTTACATATTGATGGACCTGAAAACTTAAATTGAAATTTTTATTTTATTTATTTCCTCTTATTCCACAGTGAATTTCAGACAGTTAAAAATACAGAATTTTAAGGGCCGGCCGAGTGGCACGGTGGTTAAGCGCTGGCTTGGGAAGCCAGCGGCCCTGGTTCGGTCCCACATATGAGGGCCAGTGACACTGCCCTCAAAAATAAATAAATAAATAAATAAATAATACAGAATTTTAAAAGTAAATGAAAGGAAAATAAGGCAAAGCACAATTATGTAAAGGGGAATGTGATGATCTCATATTGGAATATATTAGAATCTCCAGAGAATGCAGGTAGAAATGGGGAAGGTCAGACGTTTATTTTGAAAAAGTTTTCCTTACATTCTGTCTGCCTACTTTTGAAAATAAGTGATCTACAGATGGAGATGGTTTGCATATTCTTTAAGCCATATGCTAGAAATAATATTATTCTCATCAGTTTGTAGGCCATCTTTCCTAAGAATTATTTAGTTTACAAATCTGTGTTTTTAATTAATTCAAACCCAGTGGTTTCATGCATAGCAGAGTATAGATAGAACTGACATCTATTTATAAAAGTTAAAAAGCCCATGAAAATGTGCCCTGATTAGGAGGCTAACTGGAAGAAGGAAGGGCTCATAGCACACTAATGGATACAGGCAAGATTTTTCTTAAAATGCAGTCTCAGGTACATGTCAACATATGGTTATAAAATGCCCAGACTTTATACCATAAAGCATATCTGCAATAATTTCATCCTTGAAAATGTTAAAGCACTGTTGCCGAGAGTCCACTGGTCTACAAACTCAGTTTTGAATTAGCCTGTCTTCAATTTGTAGGTTGTGGTGCACCATTGTATTTTCAGGATATCAAGCATTTAATAAATGTCACAAGCTCAAATGTGACAACAGTGATTTACAAAGGAAATGTATTTGAGGCATATTTTGAACTGTTAAAAATTTTCAACAGGTAAAGAAGTTTGTCTTAAGTCTACAAACAGTCAAGAGATTCTAGCTATCAAAGCAACAACCAAGAATTTTGCGATGACAGAAAAAAAGTGTTTTTTCATTAAAAAGAAAAATCTTAGCTAAAAATGGTAGAGAAACTAGTTTGATTAGTAGACATTAAACATTGGTGAGAGGACAGCAAGAACTGTAATGCTTGTAACATGGGTAGTTTCAATTTTATCATTTTTTGTGTTTATTATTGCCTCAACATTGCTCTAATGATATAAAACAGTCTTTGTGGTAAGAAAGGTTTTGGTTTCTTTGGAAGTCAGTTTTTATGTACATGAAAAAAATAGTGATAATTTTAAGACCTCGGATGAGTTAATGACCAAACATGTGGTACATTTATGAAGTATTGGGATTTTCTGAAAGAGAAGAGAGACGCATGTGGGCTAGAGTAGCCAATCAGGTAACCTTACAAGACATCCTTACAAGACATTAGGGATGATGGGTTTTAGAGCTATATTTTTTATTTGAAATCTTATCTCAGCCACTTACTGTGTGACACGGGCAAGTCACTTCGCTTGGACTACCATTTATTGAATACCTATTTTATCTGGGCATTGTACTACATTCTTTATATTACTTTTAATCAATTAATCAATTATAGTTCTCCTTGAGAAAGTGATATTGAAGCGAAGTTATGAAGCAAGTTAAGAAGGCAGGGGGCACGGCTAGTGTTCTGCAAGAGTGAGCAGGCCAGGGGTGGCAGCTCGGGTGAGGTGAGAATAGTAGGTTTAAGAGCTAACCAGGGCGAGATCCCTATAGGTGTATTGTAAGAACCTTTACTGGGAGCGATGGGGAGGATTTTGAGCAGAGGAATCCCATGATTCATTTTATGTTTGAAAAGGATCACACTGGCTGCTGTATTGAAAACTGATTTTAAAAGGGCAAGGATGCAAACAAGGAAAGAAGTTAGGAAGATATTGACATGAGAGAGAATGGTAGCTCAGGCCAGGCTGTTAGCAGTGGTATTGGGGAGGAGCGATCCTATTCTGCCTGTGGTAAACTGGAGGAGGAATGTGAAGAAAAGAGGGGTTACTGATGACTTCACTTTCTAATCTCTTAATCTTCTCAAGAACTTTGAAAGGAAATATCCTTGTCCCTAGTTATGATGGAGGAAGTTAAAGACCCAGAGCCTGGTTTGGACTTGCCAGAGTCACCTCGCTAGTGAGTGCAGATGTAGGTTTCAAACCCGATTTATCTTGACTCCAAAACCCAGATTCTTTGCCCTGCACCTTAATGTAAAATACATAGTGCAATGTCTACAGCATATTACAACAGATGTTCAATATGTTGTACGTTTTGTTCTCACAATTTTCATTTCACTGAGTCAAATCCTTTTAAAAATTTTCAAAGTTAGTAGATAAGAATAGTTCATGAAGGGCCGGCCGAGTGGTGCATTGGTTAAGAGCTGGCTTGGGACGCCAGTGGCCCCGGTTCGGATCCCACATATGAGGGCCAGTGACACTGCCCTCTACAGCTAACAACAGCTCCACCTGGAGCTGGGCTGTGCGAGCCCCGGTGACGGTGTAGGCTGCAGCCCCTAGTGCAGTGGGCTGCCATAGGCTACAGTGAGTGGCCGGCAGCCAGCGTGAGCAGCTGGCAACCAGCGTGATCTGCCAATAGCCGCGGTGAGCGACCATCCAGAGGCCGGCGACTGATCTGCCTCATCCGGGAAGAGCGCAATGACGATACCAACATGGACCAGTGAAACAATGTCCTCCGCAACTAGACTGAAGAACAAAAAGACAGCAACTCGTCTGTTCCCCCTCCCCAATTCCTCAACGCTGTTCCCCTCCCCGAATTCGCCAATAAAATGTTTAAAAAAAAAAAAAAAGAACAGTTCATGTAACCATAAGTGTTGTAAAGTTAATGGGCATATGATTATTTTATTAGGCTAAATTGCCTATTTTGCATATGCTTCACAATTTTGATACCCAAGGAAGTTCTAAAAACACGAATCGTCATCCATAGGCATTTGGAAGCTCTTTTGCATAGATTTTTAAACTTGTAGAGTCTTACTAAAATTAATACTTCTAAACTGCCTGGAGATTTCATTTTTATCTGTTTATGTATAGCCTGTGGAAATTAGATATGTTTATGTTGTATATATAAACTTCATTATGCAAAACATGTTTTTAAAAGCATTTTAAGTGCTAAAATCCTTGAGAGAAGCATTATGTTTAAAATCAAAGTAATTGCTATGGATCCAAGTATAGAACATTAAGATGTCATCTGATTTTTTTTTAATTTTTATTTTATAGGTGTAAAAGGCTTAATCTTCAGCCTTTAGCTTACCTTTGGCAGAGAAACCAAGAAGATTTGCTCCAAGAGATGATATCATCTAACATTCAAGCAATCATCATCAAAGTAGCAGCGTTGGGTATGTAGCCAGACTTTTAAGGGAGCTTTCTGTTACCACACAGATAATCTGAGTTCACTAATAAGCAGTTACAACAAAAAAGGAAGTCAGATTTAAAAATATGAAAATGTGGAGTCATCAGCTGAAGAAATTGAGTAAGGGGAAAATTTAAAATGGGCTTTTGACCAAATTAATTAATAATGAGCCTCATGATCTTTTTAATAAATATATAACTGCCTCTAAAACTGGCATTGTATTATGATCCTTTGATTTAATTCTTTTTATAGGATTTGGAATTCAGGTTCATAGGTAACAGAAAATACAGGTTGCTTTTTCTGAAGCTTTTTAAAAGCTATATTTGGCACAACATATGATATTTTCCTTGTGTTTTTTAACATATTTTGAATAACACTAAAATAGGATGACTGGCTTTGTGGTATCAGAAATAAACAAAGTAGTGGGTTTTGCTGGGAATAGTGAGAAAGTCATGTTTGAGAGAATGTCGTTTGAGAGAATGTCATTTAATCCGTTAGCACAGACCAAACAGGCAGGTGGTAATCTAATTCAAATATGGATATTACATACTTACATATTAATTTGTTGTTTTGAATTTTTATAATTATATCCATTTTCAAGAAACCATAGGGTTTGAGCCCAATACATTTGTTTCATGAATCCATTACAGGAAATGCCCTGGAGCTTCAGTTCTCAGAGCCTAAATTATGCACATCATTTGAGAGCGTTTACCTTTCTGATCTCTGAAATAACGAGGTCTCAAGTTGTAGAAGATTTTACAAACAAATTCATATTTTAAACAGCATTAAAAGAAAGATCCCATAATATTTCTCCTTGATAAACGCCAAGCTTCTTTCTTCTTGTTGAAGGCTTATTTAGAGAACTTGCAGTTGTTGAGCTTAGCTGTTAAAAAGAGAAAAATTGAGGTGGTGTTGTGTTCTCCTTTTTGAGAAAATGTTGCTCAGTCACTCTTACGATTGAAGTTCTCACTATAGATCTTTTTGTCATATAAGTTCCTATATAAATCTATACAGAGTGTGTTCTCTTGCTGTCTCTTTTGGATTCTCTAAGATTGCCTAGTTCTATAATGAAGTTCACGTGACATCTCACTAGACAGTACACACTTAGTCCTATTTACTAATAAAGAATGGAATGGATTGGAACCCAGAGAGAACCTGCCCAGTGAGAAAGACAGAGCCATAGAGCATGACCTTATTACCACTTTTATTATAGTATGTAACTGCTGTTGTAAGACTTTTCATTTGTCTGTGTGCCTCTATGTAGAGGTCAGAGATGGTTATTAACTGTATGAAACTTTTTGGTAAAGTATAAAATTGAGCTAATATGTCCTTAGCCTTTCAATGATAGAAATACAGATCCGACTTTAAGATGTACAGCACATAGGATGAGCACTTTCTGTTGATTATCTATATAAAAATGAGAGTTATTCTCAAGAACAGTATTAAAGAAAGGTTTATTGAGTGGCACATTTCTTCTAAAGATACAGAAACATATAAATGATGCAATATCAGCTTCCCATCTTAACCCTTGGCTTTTAATGTTATCAGAAAAGGTTTTAAGCAAAAAAAAAAAAAAATGGACAATAGGATCTTTCCATGGGGAGAAGGAGTCAGCAAAGTTTTGTGGCCCTTGAGATTATGGAATGGTCTTAGAAAAGAGTTGGTTCTACTTTAATGTATAAAAATATATTTCCAGTAATTGTGTTACATAACCTTGATGTTTGCAGGCTCAGAGAATTTATGATGTTTTCACATTAGCAGCTTAGTGTCTAAAGAAATTTCTGGTTTTTAGACTTAATTTAAATAACAGTCTGCACATTGGATTTAAGAACAATCCTGCCTTTTGGAAATACTTATTTTTAATTATATGAGTATTACATGAAAACATTGTTTGTATATAATGTTAAATTTTCATAGATAAGAAAAGATTTCATGTGTGATCTAGCTTCTTCTCTCCGGCCAACTACTGTTCCCGGAGATACACACCTGAGTGATGAGTAACCCTCTTGCTAGATCACTCTTTTTGTGGTATGTGTATATGTATGTATAGAAATACAATAATTGTTTTATGGGTTTCTTAATATGACACGAATGATATTGATCTCTGTGTATTGATCAGCAACTTGCCTTTTTTTCTCAACAATATATCCTAGAGATTTTTTCCATGTCAATGAATATAGATCTACCTTATGTTTTGTTTTGTTTTTAAGTAACCTTTTATTGAAGTGTGACATAAATGCAAAAAAGTGCACAAATTCTTAGCGAATAACAAAGAATTGACAATTTTGATGAAATTCAATACATTTTTCACAAAGTAAACATACCTGTGTAATCAGCACCCAAATGTAGATGTGGAACATGGTTAATATCTCCTTTGTCAGGACTTGCTGAAGGTAACAACTCTCTTGACTCTGAAAACTGTAAATTAGTTTTTCCTGGTTTGAATTTAATATGATTGAATTGTACAGTATGTTCGCTATTGTGTCTGGCTTCTTTGGTTCAACATTATGTTTATGGGATTCATCCACATTACTGAATGAAGCAATAATTTGTTGATTTCTCATTATGGTATAGAGTTCCATTGTAGGACTATACCACAATTTAATTTTCCATTTTATCATTGATGACATGTCTGGTTGGTAGTTTCCAGCTTTGTCTTATTACAGCCATGTACTGTCTAACGGCATTTCGGTCAACCACGGATCGCATATCCAATGGTGGTTCCATAAGATTATAATGGAGCTGAAACAGTCCTATTGCCTAGTAATGTCATGGCCACCATAATATTATAGCACGACACATCACCTGTTTGTGGTAATGCTAATGTAAACAAAATCACTGCATTGCCAGTCACAGAAAAGTAGAGCACATACAATGATGTACAGTACATAATATTTTATAATGATAATAAACGATTATGTTACTGGTTTTTATGTTCACTATACTATACTTTTTATTGTTACTTTAAAGTGTACTCTTTCTATTTTTATAGAAAAGTTTGTTTAAAACAGCATGCCATGTTATGCCAGCAGCATGCCATGTTACGCCAGCAGCATGCCTATACATCTCATGTTTACTACGTCTCTTGATTGCATCACTTTTTCTTTTGCTTGATGTAATCTCATGTTGTTTTGTACAGTAGCATGATGTACAGACTTGTAACTAGGCCCAGGGAAAAAATAGCCTAGGTGTGTAATAGGCTGTACTATCTAGGATTGTGTAAGTGCACTCTATGATGTTCCTTTAAAGACGAAATCACCTTACAACGCATTTCTCAGAACATATCCATGCCTTTAAGTGGCTCATGACTATAAATAGTGCTGTTATGAACATATGAGTCATTTCATACATTTTCTGCCCTAGTCCTAGTCAAGATGCCCAGATTTCTTTTAATGGGAGTGTGTGTGTGTGTGTGTGTGTGTGTGTGTGTGTGTGTGTGTAACACCACATGAATTCATGATATTTTGAAATCAAATTCAGGACTTTATAATAAGTATAATAATTCTGTATTCCACCTGTGCTTCTTTCCTTTGATAATGAAAAATCTTGATTCTCAAGGACACATAATATGTTATTTATTAGAAAATCCCACAATTACTAGGAACAAAAAGACCAAGTAGCAGGTCTGTAATACATTCTTTTTTTTTTTGAGGGCAGTGTCACTGGCCCTCATATGTGGGACCCGAACTGGGGCCGCTGGCTTCCCAAGCCAGCACTTAACCACCGCGCCACTCGGCCAGCCCTGTAATACATTCTTTCCAGTAATTGGGATAAACCCCCTGGAAAGAAAGAAAGAAGAATGCATATAATTTCATAAACATTAACTACAGACCTCATGACATACACAAACAAAGCAAAATACTAATGGTATTTACTATCTGAGAAGAATCCTTATCTTTGTACTGTCTTCAGCACGATGTATCTGGTTGCTACAATTGATTTTGGTAAACAAACCTGGAATCTTTGGGTTTGGGGCATGGCTCCCTGAAACATGTCATGTAAAATATGTAACTATCTGAATATGAAATAGAGATGTTTTACGACTAAGGTAGCTATCTTCTGTGTAAGTGATGTAAACTATATGCATTGCTTAGAGACCTTACAGGTTAACCTGTGTAAGAACAGGTCCAGTGTATCCAGAAATCACCTGGGGGATGATACTGATGATTCTGACCCCACCGTGCTTTACCTGGCCCTTTACCTGTATTCTTGAAATTATTAGTGAAGTGTGATACTAGGTAAGGAGTCTCTGGTTTGTATGAGTCTGATTTGACAATCCTGTCTTCTGCTATTGTAAACTGGGCTAGTCAGTAGGATTTCTTTTTTTTCTGTCCCACGGATATAAGACACCTTTAGGCAAAAAAAACAGAGAGGATAGAAAATCATGATGAGGACTCAGCTATTGTTTGCAGTCCTGGTAAAAACAGGACCCTTTAAAATAACAAAAAAGGAGATGGTAGTTGGAGAAAAAAACAGGAGACCATTTTTACCCATCTCTGGAAAACCTTCTGCTTCTTGAAAGTTGTATTTGTTTACAAAATAACTAAATCAGTCACTAGAAAAATGATATAGGTAGTTGGAGACCAAGGTCAGGTGACTACTGAAGGCTGAAGAGTGAGCATTGTTCTGTTTAAGACTTAGGGCTCTTTATAGAAAATACCAGCAAAAGCCTGGGGAGTAATTAATGTCATGAATTATTAGAATTAACAGGGGGCCACATCACTATTCTAAACATTGTTGAATAAAAAGGACTATTTAGGTTGAACAGATAAATGAGATGAGAGTCCATTCTGTGTGCTCCTGAATGGTGTGACAACTAACCTGCTATAGTAGGTTACCACTGAAATTTGGCTGTCTCACCCTGAGAGGATTTCATGCCTCCCTCCTTCCCTGAACTACAAATGGAATATTCCTTTTCAAATAGTAATAGGAATGGTCCAAGTGCAAGTAAGCCTATACAGGCTTTATGATGACTAGAGGGGGACATACATGTTGTTGGCACACATGATGACATGATGGGTGTAGCTCATGGAAACCTAGCTTTTGGGAAGCTAAGAGAATATTCAAAGGGCAGTAACAGATCTGCTGGCTTAGTTACCAAGTGTAGATCTGCATGGTGGAAAAAATTCTAAACCATCCAAAAGAAAGGAAGCATAAGGGAGGTGAATAAAAAGATGGAAGGAGATAGATAACTGACTCAACTAGGTGAATTCCACTGTGGATTTAATAAAGCACTATTATATTTTAGGAGATGGGAGAGGCATTCTGGCACTGCCTTTTAAAATGCTTCAGCGAGGGGCCCGCCAAGTGGCGCAGTGGTTAAGCACTGGCTTAGAAAGCCAGCGGCCCCGGTTTGGTCCCACATGCGAGGGCCAGTGAAACAGCCCTCAAAAATAAAATAAAATAATAAAATAAAATGCTTCAGTGAATTTACTCTATCCTAATTTGGATTCAAGCCAATTATGAGGGTCATGATTTAGAGTGGAAAATAATTAAACAGGAGGGTGAATTTATTCTCTCAGTTAAGCCATAGAATCTAAAAAAAAAAAAAAAACTGACATGCCAGATCTAACTTCTCAGTCCCCAGAAAGGGATCTTCAGCCATATGTACCCATGGGGGTGGACTGCAGAACTTCTTAGGATTGTTGGATGCTGAGCTAAATGAATAACAGTGTCTGTTAAAGATGGGGATTGTGCACTGAAAGACTCAAAGGTGAAACCTGTAGTGTGTGAAGATGCTCTAGTGGAGAAAACCAAAGTAGGGCTAAGGTTAAGAATTAAGGAGAGGGTGACATCAGCATGATGCAGAGTGACATGATCCCTCTGTCTCTCCTCTTCAATCTACAACTAGTGGGTCACCTATAACCCAACAAAAGTTCCTCTACTCAACACACTAGGATGCCTGATAGATCTGCATATCTGTATATCTAGAGGTGGGTGAATCAGAATGCATAGGGGAAGCAGAATGCGGGTAATGACAGGGAAGGTGACCATGACCCTGGTTTCTCGGCCACCACAGCTGACAATGCAGCCCCAGTGAGCACAGTAGCAGGGAAGGAGATGATCTCCATGACTCCATACCCCCACCATGGCCCCAGCAAAGGAAATAAGGGCAACAGTGGTGACAGTGCCCACTACTCCGGCTCCTTCCCCTGAGTGCAGTGGTGCCCACAGCAGAGAGCCTGATAGCAGCAGCAGAGATAGCTCAAGTGACTATAGCTCCTAGCCACACTGGTGCCAGCAGCCATAGGGAAACAAGACGCACTGATGGCAGGGCTAATGAACCTGGCTCTTCCCCCACCTGACCTGTCCCCCACCATGGAGGTGGTCCCCCAAGATCCAGGCGACCCGGACACAGCAGGTGCACCCACCCTCTCAGTGACCCTGGCAGTGACACTTATGACCACTGCAACCCTAATCACCACAGTGGCAACAACAGCATTAAAACACTACCAACTCCAGAGACACAAGAAGTACACCCTAGCGTCACCTACTGGAAGACAAAAGAAGGTCTTCTAATTACTAAACTGATGAATTGTTAAAATCAAAATGATACCTAAATCAGAAAGATGTTTGCTACTTCAAATGCACTTGCAGAGCCACCATCCATCAAACAACATGAACAATCACGGTAACTTGGTATCACAAAAAAAAAAATGATAATTTTTTTTTCAGAAACCAAGCTTAAAGACATAGAAGATTGAGATCTACATGATAGAGAATTCAAAGTAGGTGTCATGAAGAAACTCAATGAGATAGAAGAAAACTCAGAAAGGCAGTTCAATGAGCTCAGGAATAAAATTAATTAACAGGAAGAGGACTTTACAAAAGATATTAAAACTGTAGAAAAGCCAAAAAAATTCTGGAGCTGAAGAACTGAATAAATGAGATGAAGAATGCATTAGAAATCATTGGAAATAGAGCAGACAATATGAAAGAGAGAAATCTCAAGCTCACAGATAGAGATTTAGAAATGATTCAGATGGAAGGGCAGAGAGAATTAAGATTTAAAAAATGAAAGAACCTTACAAGAACTATCCGTCTCCATTAGAAAAGGCAACATAAGGATAATGGATATCCCAGAAGAAGAGAAAGAGAGATAACAGAGAGCCTATTCAAAGAAATAATTAATGAGACTTTCCCAAAGGTAGAGAAGGAACTGGACATATAGGTACAAGAAGCTAACAAAACACCTGATTACCTCAATGGAAAAAGATCTTCTCTAAGACACATTATATTAAAACTGTCAGAAGTTAATGATAAAGAATTCCCAAAGCAGCCATGGAAAGAGACAGTAACTTACAAAGGAAACCCTATTAGGTTATTATCATATATCTCAGCAGAAATTCTGTAAGCCAGGGAAGAGTGGAATGACATATTCAAAATATTTGAAGTTAGTAACCAGCCGAGAATACTGTATCCAACAAAATTGTCTTCTTAGATATGAAATATGAAGGAGAAATAAAAGGTTTCCTAAACAGAAGCTGAGGGAATTTACCATCACAAAACCTGCATTACAAGTAATGTTGAAAGGTGTTCTTCTACCTGAAACAAAAGGACAAAAGTATATGAAACTTTGAGTAAGATGACAAACAAATAAACAGAAGCAGAAAATCGCAACTCTATTTCAGAATAGAGTGCTAAACATTTAGTTATAACATAAATGTTAAAAGGTAAAAAGCATTAAAAATTGCTATAGATACTTTATTTGGTCATGAACACACAACATAAAAGGGAATAATATGTGACAATGAAAACAAAAGGGGAAGATAAAAAAAACTGAACTTGTATGGGAGAAAGAGGCAGCAATACAATAATAGAAGACTTCAACACCCCACTGACAATAATGGAAAGATCATCCAGATACAAAGTTAACAAGGAAATATTGGCCTTAAATGACACATTAGACTATATAGACTTAACATATTTTCAGAACTTCCCATTTCAAAGTGACAGCATACACATTCTTCTTAAGTGCACATGGAACATTCTCAAGGATAAACCATGTATTGACGTCTCAATAAGTTTAAGAACATTGAAATCATAACAAGCATCTTTTCTGATCACAACACTATGAAACTAGAAATTAACTACAAGAGTAAAACTGGAAAAATTACAAATATGTGGAGATCAAACAATATATTACTGAACAATTATGGTCAATGAAGAAAGAAAAGAAAAAAAAGACAGAGATAAATTAAAATAAAAATTTGGCATACCAAAATCTTTGGGATACAGCAAAAACAGTTTTGCTAAGAGGGAATTTTGGAGCATTACAGCCCTACCTCAAGAAGCAAAAAAAATCTCAAATAAACCATTTAACATTCCACTTTAAGGAATCATAAAAAGAAGAACAAAGAAATCCCAATGCCTATAGAAGGAAAGAAATAATAAAAATCAGAGTGGAAATAAGTGAAATAGAGAAAAGGACAATAGAGAACTTAAATGAAACAAAGAGCTGATTCTTCAAACACATAAGTGAAGTTGACAAACCCGTACCTAGACTCACAAATGAAAGAAGAAAGAAGACTCAAATAAATAAAATCAGAAATTAAAGAGCAGTTACAGCTAATATCATAAAAATGCAAAGAATCATAAAAGAATACTATATAAAGCTATATGCCACCAAATGGTTAACCTGGAAGAAGTGCACAAATTCTTAGAATAATACAACCTTCCTAGACTGAATCATAAAGAAATACAAAACCTGAAAAGACCAATTACTAGTAAGGAAATAGAAACAATAATCAAAACCTCCTAAAAAACAAAAGTCCATATCACGTGGATTCTATGAACCATTCAAAGAAAATCTGATACCTGTCCTTTTCAAACTTCCAGAAAATTGAAGAGGAGGCAGTGCTCCCTAACTCATTTGATGAGGCTAGCATTACCATGATTCCAAAACCAGGCCAGGACTACATGCAAAAAAATTAAAATTACAGGCCAGTACCTCCAATGAACGTAATGCAAAAATCCTCAACAAAATACTACCGAATCGAATACAACAAAACGTTAAAAGGATCATATACAACTATCAAGCAGAATTCATTCCAGGATTGCAAAGATGGGTCAACCCTTGCAAATGAATCACCATAATATATGCCACATTAACAAAATAAAGGATAAAAATTGTATGATCATCTCCATAGATGCAGAAAAACATTTGACAAGATGTAGCATTCATTTATGATAAAAACCCTCAATAAAATGGGTATAGAAGGAAAGTGCCTGAACATAATAAAGTCCATATATGACAAACCCACAGCTAACATCATATTCAATGATTAAAAACTGAAAATATTTGCCTCAGAGATCAAGAAGAAGACAAGCTTGCCCACTCCCACTGCCTTTTTTTTTTTTTTGAGGGCAGTGTTACTGGCCCTCATATGTGGGACCGAACCAGGGCCGCTGGCTTCCCAGACCAGCGCTTAACCACCGCGCCACTTGGCCGGCCCCCCACTGCTTTTATTGAACATAGTACTGAAAGTACTAGTGAGAACATTTCGTCAATAAAAGGCCTCTGAATTGGAAAGGAAGAAGTAAAACTGTCACTATTTACAGATAACATGACTTTATATATAGAAAACCCTAAAGACTCCTCCAAAATTTATTAGAAATAATAAATGATTACAGTAAATTTGCAGGATACAAAATCAGTATACAGAAATGTTTTTCTGTATACTAACAATGAACTATTAGAAAGAGAAATGAAGAAAACAACCCCATTTATAATCATAACAAAAAGAATAAAATAGGAATAAACTTAACAAAGGAGGTGAAAGACCTCTATATTGAAAACTACTAGATATTGTTGAAAGAAATTGAAGAGAGACTTAAAGAAATGCAGACACACTCCATGTTCACAGAACAAAAGAATTAACATTGTTAGAATGTCCATATTACCTAAAGCAATCTACAGATTCAGTGCAATCCCTATCAAAATCCCAATGTTTTACACAAAAATAGAACCAAAAATCCTCAAATTTGTATGGGAGCACAAAATACCCTAAATAGCCAAAGTAGCCCTGAGAAAAAAGGACAAAGCTGGAGGTGTCACACTCCTCAGTGTCAAACTATACTACAAAGCCCTAGTAATCAAAACAGTATGGTATTGACAGAAAAACAGATATGCAGAACAGTGAGACAGAATTGAGAGCCCAGAAATAAACTCACAAATATATGGACAATTAATTTATGCTGCACAAGTTAAGAAAAGACATTATTCAGTGAATAATGTTGGGAAAACTGGACAGCCATATGCAAAAGAATGAAACAACCACTATTTTACACCATACATAATAAAATAATTCAAAATGGATTAAACTTGAATGTAAGACCTGCAACAACAAAATATATAGAAAGAAACAGAGGCATTAAGTTTCTAGACATTGATTCAGTGGAATTTTTGTGAATTTGACTTCAAAAGCAAGGGAAACAAATACAAAAATAAAGAAATGTGACTACATCCACTAAAAGCCTTCTGCACAGCAAAAGAAACCAACAAAACAAAAAGACAACCAACTGAATGGTTAAGATATTTGTAAATTATATTTCTGATAAGGGTTAATATCTAAAATATATAAAGAACTCATTCAACTCAACAACAAACAACCCAGTTAATTGAAGGGCAGAGGATCTGAATAGACATTTTTCTAAGAAAGACATACAGATGGCCAACCAGACATATGAAAAGGTGTTCAACATCACCAATTATTTGTGAAAATGCAAATCAAAACCATAATGAGGTTTCACCAAAATGGCTGTCATCAAAAATAACAAGTGTTGGGCCAACTGAGTGGCGTGGTGGTTAACCGCTGGCTTGGGAAGTCAGTGGCCCCGGTTCGGGTCCCACATATGAGGGCCAGAGACACTGCCCTCAAAAAATAAAAAAATAAAAAATAAAATAACAAGTGTTGGAGAGACTTCAACAAGTGTTGGAGAAAAGGGAACTTTCATACATTGTTGGTGGGAATGTAAATTTGTGCAGCCGCTATGGAAAGCAGCATGAAAGTTCTTCAAAAAGTTAACGCTGGAAGTACTATATGATCCAGCAATTCCTTTTCTGGGTATTTATCCAAAGAATACAAAAACACTAATTCAAAAAGATAAATGTACCCGCAGCTTTATTTACTACACACACACACACACACACACACACACACACACACACACACACTATGGAATACTACTCTGCCATAAAAAAGGTGAAATACTGTCTTTTGTTGCAACATGGATGGACCTAGAGGGTATTATGCTAAGTTAAATAAGCCAGATGAAAGACAAAAACCATATAATTTCGCACATGTGGGGTAGAAAACAAAAAAGCAACAAATGAAACAACAAAGCAAAACAAAAACAAACTCAAAGATGCATACAACAGAATGGTGGTCACCCGAGGGAAAGCTGGATGAGAGGAGGGTGAAATGAGTGAAGAGGGTCACATATATGTAATGGAGGGAAACTAGACTTTTGGTGGTAAGCATACAATAGAGCATATAGTTATCCAATTATAATGGTGTACACCTGAAATTCATATAATGTTAGATTCTACCTAGTTATAGTATAATGAAAAGCCGATATCTACTGCCTGCCATAGTTTGATTTAATTCTTCAAATATAGAATATGTTAATATAAGTGGAATTCATTTAAAGAAATTGGAACACCACCCTTGAGGGAGATGGAATTGGGAGAGAGATAATGAATCACTATTACTGATAACTCCTGTCTGGAATTGTTCAGAGTACATTTTTGGAAAACTTATGACACCAGGCAGACCTGTATTTGGTATAATATACCAGTCGACACTATCATGGGACTTACATCGTGTACAAACCATTTTCCTAAATTGCACTAATATCACTAATGTACCATGGCAATAACCCATATTCTAGCTTGATTACTTTGGCCTCTGCTGTGCCAGTCGTTCTGTAGGGATTTTTGGTGCTGTGTTGGGGTGCCACTACATTGGAATCAAAATAATGTTCCTGAAAGCTTATCATGAGAAGGACATGCTGGGATTTTTGGTGCTGTGTTGGAGTGTACTACATCAGGTCAGAAGAATGTTCCTGAAAGCTTATCATGAGATGGACGTGCTAGTCCAAGTAGAGACACTAGAGGGAGCTATCTTCCAGTAGACTGGCTGCACCTAGAAATGGCCCTGGAGGGACAACAGACCTTGAAAGGACTGGGCTAACAGTATTTACTTTTAAGGAACATCATGTATCCTTACCCAGGGAAGACTATTGACTATTGTAATCATTATGAAAGTTATTGTTCTTAAAGATCAATGACCAGGAATGTCAAAAGCCAAGCTAAGGATGTCAATTTATGGGTATACTACAGTTAGCCTAGATTAGGGTGGGCATTTCTAGACAGTGAGGCCTATATTTTTTTCCTAGTAATAAAGCTTTGGAGTATTTCCCCTGTTCCTATTGTCTGACAGCTTTTTCTCTAAGATGGTATTCATTCTTTCTTCAGTGTTTGAAGTACTTACTGCTTATGCCATCTGAACACAGACAGACTACTTACTTCTTGGGAAAGTTTCCATTAAAAATTAAATTACTTTGTTAGATTAAGGCTATTCAGGTTTTCATTTCTTATTTCAATTAAATAAGTTGTTTTTCTCTGCATTTGTCCATTTTTTCTCAATGTTGAATATTATAGATAGAAAGTAGCTCCTAATGTCTTCTTATTGTCTTTTTAGAACTGGTAGCAATGTAATCTTATTCATTCCAGTTGGCAAGGTTTTTGTTGTTGTTTTTTTCCTTGCTTTTATTAGTCTTGTATGGGCTTACTGATTTTAATCTTTGGATTTTTGTTGATTTTCTATATTACATGTTTGTTTTCTATTCCATTAATTTCTGTTGCTGTCTTTATTATTCCTCCCATTATACTTTTCTCTTTTAGAAAAACTTAGTTCAGTCCTAATTAGGGGAAAACCCAGTTCTTTCTTGCTCTTTGTTTTCTTTTTCCTGTGTGTCTTCTTTACTCCTCATGCAAAACATTTGACGTCTGCTCACCAGATGTGTGGAGGTTTTTCCCAACACCAAACAATTCATGACATCAGCTGGGTGTCCTGTAATTCAACTCAGTTCTGACACTGTCTACCTGAAGATAACATTAGATTTAGGTAAAGGGTTCAGTCCCACAAAACCACCCTCTAATTCAGAATCCAGTCACAAGCCCAGGTTAACACTTGTGCTTCTAACCAACCGTCTATAGACTTGAGGTCCCAAGGACCCCCGCTTCCCCCATACCCCTCCTGCACCCCAGACTTCAGTCCCAAGTCCAGGTTGTTACCTGTGCGTCTGACTGACTGGCTATAAATCCCCATGACCCCTTCCCTTTAGATTTTATTAATTAGCTAGAGGGAGTCACAGAATACAAGGCAATGTTTACTTATGATTACCAGTTTATTATTAAAGGATGCTGATTAACATCGCAAAGTTGGTTCTCCTGACACCAGCCTCCATCTTTAGGCTGGTACCAAAAGTCACCTCATTACCATAACAAAAAGCACCTTTTATAGTTCTCATCACTTAGGAAAATTCCAGGGGTTTTAGGAGCCCTGTGCCAGAAATGGACAAAGACCAAATATTTCTTACTATAAATCACCATATCACAATGCCTCACATCAAAATGCTCCTCTTTAATATATTTCATTGTTTTGGATATTTGTTTCTCTAATTATTTTAAGAAAATCGTTGTTTCCTAAGATGTGCCATGTTAACCTGGGCTTTTGTAGCCTGTGGCACTTGGGTGTTTATGCATTTCAGTATAAGGAGCACTGTATTTTACTGTGGTTTAGCTTGATCTTCAAGAAACAGTACTGGACTCGAAATCAAAATATGTGATTTCAGTGCCTGATTGTATCACTTCTTAGCCTTGTAACCTGGAGGACTCACTTAGCCACAGAACCTCCATTTTCTTAAACAATGTTTTATCATTTGTTCTACGAAACATTTACTACTAAAATAGGACAGAATGTGTGAAATGATTTTGGAGCAGTTTAGTATGTTACACACATTATTATTACTGCTAAGTAGGCATAGGGATAATTATGAGCAACTTTCGATATGCTGTAATATATGTGAACAAGTCAACTTAGTGAGTCAGCTTCTCTCATAGATTTCATTTGCTGTTTCATTTTCCTGTTTGGCAATAAAGAAACTTGTGTAACTGTGCCACAGCATAAATCTGACACACCTCTCTCTCTTGTCTTCACCTCTGAAAATCTTTGGAAGTTTCCCATGCAACAGATGGGATATAGGCAAGACAGTTAAGCCTCTGGTTTTCAATACAGCTGGAGCTGGGAGATATTTTTTGCTTTTTTTTGACAGGTTTAGAAAAGTCGATGTCTAAACTGTAGTTGAATCTTGGGGATTTGGGCTCCCCATGTTATACTTACTAATCTCACATTTTTATTTCCTTTGTTAAAGATATTTCAGATCAGATATATTTTTTATTTTGGGAAAAGTGGAGCAGTATTACAATTTCTAAATAGTTGACATTGATGATGACTTACACTAATTTTTCTAGGAGAAAATGTTTGTATTAAGCAGTTAAAAACATAATTATAATGATTATTGCACAAAGCCCAGGTTTAGAGGGGCTTAGAGAGCAAATACTAGAAACAGTTTTAGATAGTAATTAGATTGGAAATCACTAATTTTATTTCATTTTACTCTTTGGCTACTGGGTAAAGAAAGATCCTATAAGAATAAATTTCTTACCTGCCTCAGTCAGGAGTAATTAGATGTAAGCAAATTTAATGGAACCTGGGTGCTCAGGGACCATTCAGCTGTGCTTCAGTAATTGCTTATTTTTTTAAAAGTATGAAGATTGTTTAACATATCAAGTGGCAAAAAAAGTTAAAGTACAGATTATCTGTTTATCTTTTAGTTAAATAACTATATGTACTTTATAAAGCAAGCAGTATTGAATGCATTAACAAATAATAGACTCCAATCAAAAGTGAGTGCAGCTGATGGTGTGCAATTATTATATCTGTGTCTCTAATTCATCAGTGTTAGCATGACTACAAACTACTTCCATCCTTTGTTCTCTTTTATTCTATTTCCTTTCCCTGGAAAAGTTCAAGTTTCACCTAAACAGTACTTAATTGAACAAGTTTTATATTGTGATAACTTTTCTTTTCCGCTTAATCTTTACACATTAACAAGGTTGACTTTGTTCCAAGACCCAGACCCACATTAACAAATTAATCTTTTCCTCTAAGTACTGGGGGTGGCAAAAAAAAATGTATACACATAACTTGTATTCATCTTTTGTTATCAGTGTATATTGAGTGTTACAATTTCAATACAGTTTTTTCCTTTCTGAAAATGTGTGTACATTTTTTTTTGACACCCTCTGTATATCTCTTTTTTTCCCCACAGATAAGGTTTAAGCCTCCGGTCCACAATCACCTAGGATTTAGCTTCCATTCAATCACTGTTTTGATTTTTGCCACTCCTAACTCATAAAAACTACACACCATACAGTTGGAAGATAAAATAATATTATCAAGGTATTGTCCATATAAGGGACACATTTTTTTTATTACAGATACCCTTTTAATATTGAATTCTGTTGATACTTAAAATGTGAATTCAATTTACTTCCAGTTTTCCAAAGACACACCTCCTGTGTAAAAGCAACTGATTTTGTATATATGGAACATAAGATTAAAAGTCTACAAAAAAGGAATTTGTAGAAAAAAAAGAAACCCTGAAAATGTCAATGGGTTAGCAGCAGATATCTCCAGAAAGTATTAATATGAAAAATTTCAGTTTTCTTTTTTATGTTTTCTGTATTTCCTACAGTGAATACAAATTGCTGTTTTAAACAGGGGAAAAGATTGCATGAAAATGGGACACAGAAACACTATAATTCAGTGAGCAGAGAGCGACCAGGACAATGAAAGGACAACCACTGGTGCTACCGAAAGATATTTAAAGGAACTATATATTTAGCCTGAAGTGAAAGCAGCAGGTTACTGGGCCAAGGAGAACAGAGATTTTTATAGCAATTCACAGTATTTGAAAGGCTGCTGGTACTTTCCTTGGTTTCAGAGGACAATTCTAAGAGGCAGTGGAAGTTATATAGTGAAACAGATCTTGGCTTGGTGTCGGAACTTTCTCGTGTTGGGAGTGCTCAAATAGTGACATAGGTTGTCGAAGGCCCTTGTAAGGGTTTCTTCAAGCATCTACTGCGTGGCCCTTACCCTTTCCCAGATAACACTGCTCCTTCATGCTGAGACAGGAGAGGTGATGAGAGGTTACAGAATTGAGCTAGCTAAGGTTGCTTCTGAGGGGAAATCCCATCCTCCCCTCATGGCTTCTAGCTCCACTCCTGAAGGACGGAGGTTTGCCACCATTTGATAATTTCAGAACAATATGCCACTGGCTCTGAAAGCAGTTCTATGGAGAGAATTTTGTAAATGGCCTGAGTGAAAGCAAATGTATACTACTGAAATGCTATACAGTGTCCAGAGGTGACCACTTTGAAGACCACAGCCCTCATTTGAACACATTCAACATCAGTCTCAGGGCCGGCCAGTTAGTTAAGAGCTTGCTCAAGAGTGCGAGCTGAGCTCTGAGCAACAGCAGTTCGATGCCCAGCCCGAGCTGAGCTGCAGCTGAGCTGCCAACAGGTGGCAGGATGGCTCAGCTAAAAAAAAGAACAACAAAAAAATCAGTCTCATTACTTTATTACTTGTTAGTTTTCATTAAAATCTGATGCTTACACAGAGCACAATGAGAAAATTAAACTCATTTATGGCTTTCAGATTCCATTTGATTAGTAAAACTTTTGTTACATGCTTTTCTTGCTGTTGCCTGTCGGTCTCTTGTTTTTTTGTCTGTCTGTTTTTTTGTTTGATTGTTTGTTTGTTTGTTTGTTTTGATTTGGGAACACACCTTCCCTCCCTTCTGTTACCCTGCATCTTGTCCATAGTGAAATTTGTTTGTTTGTTTGTTTGTTTGTTTGTTTTAATCTGAAAGTGATCTATACTTCTGGAAGAGGTAACCCAGTGTTAGGGAAGAAAAGAGAAATTGTTCCAGAAATTTTGTTTTCCTTACTTAGCAAGTTTTACAATTAATGACAGAAGTTTCTCGTGTGGCCTCTCCTCCAAAGACTGTGCTTATTTATTTTCCCCAGTAGTCTCATGTGACCTTGTTAAAAGCTTCATTTACTGGTTTTCTTCTATCTAGTATTTTATTGACATTTCCAGATAAGTTTAATAGGATGGAGAGAAACAGTGTTCTCTTTATAGACTCCGTGGGTGATTTGACCTTAGCAGGTTAACCTTATCCTGATGTTAAAGGAAGCTATTCTTAATTAGACTCTATCAGTTTCTCCATTAGCACCAAGAGAGCCAGGGGTCTGTACTTCTATAAATCTTAATTTGATTGTTTTTCTTCCCTTCAGAAAAGAGACCATATTAGCAAAATTGTAATATTTAGAAACAGTTGCTGGTTTTCTGGAGACATTGCATATCCTCATCTGTAGCACAGCCATTTCACACTTTATTTCCTTCAGAAACTCTCAGTTGAATACCATCTGGTCACGGTGATTTATTGCTGTGGAATTTCTCAAGTTGCTCTATTATTTCCTCCTAGGAGACTGCTCTCTGCTACTGCCCCACTGATTTTCTCAGAAAGTGCCCTTGGAATAGTCGTTTCCCCGGGATCCTGTACAGCAAAGGTCAATGCCAAATAAAACTGAACCAAATGTCTCCCACTTATCCTCTAACTTGCTTCTCACTGATGGTGGAGAGAAACCCAGCAGTTAGTCCACCCACTCATGTTGGCTCTTTGGTTCTCACGTTACCTTTTGTCTTTTTTTATTTTTCAGATTCATCCTTTCCTTGACAATGTATTTTTAGTATTTAAGAAAAAAAATGTTTAGTGTTAAAAAAAAGTATTCTAAATACTTTAAACATGTTCATAAATGTCTGCATGGAATTCTTTCCAGTTTTTTTGTTTGTTTGTTTGTTTGTTTTGGAGGATTGTTTGTTTTTAAACTATCTACTGATTTCTCTTCACCTTGCAAATAATGGCATGGTACATACAAGTGTATCTCTCATAGCCAATGTTTAATCTGCCCTCCAAGCAGCCTGGATAGTATAAAAACCCTCTCCTTGCCTCTTGGAGGACTGCTAACCATTTTTGTTTCTTTTCAGAGTTTTAACATAAATATTTTAAAGTCACACCGTTTGGGTTAACGTTAAAAGATGCCTGTACTAATGAGGACACAAGCTTTAATTGTGCAGCATCCCGAATTGCTGAATCCCACTCTTACATATGCTCGCCTGTGGTAACTCCTATGGGTTACGTCAATCTGTTTCCTCCTTTATAACTGCCCACATGATCCAAGATAAGGCATATTAATTTTTGCTTCTACACACTGCACTCTTCTGTCATTCTTTTGGAAAATAATGGACATAATTAATATTCATTGCAGTAGACTTCCTAGGAAAGAATGCTGAACAGTAAAGGTTAAAAGCAATTTGCATTATTCTTTTATATTCTAAACACCTTTTTTTTTACACCTGGACTGTGTTCAAATAATTATTTTGTTTGAAAAAAAAGGGTTACTTAACATGCATTCAATAGTTAATTGCTATGAGAAACATATTTCTACCTTTATAAAAAGTACCTTAGCACAGAAATTTTAAACTTATAAACTCAAGTATTGAAACATCAAAAATTGGGATTTTTAACATTTCCCAAATGGGTTGTAAATTACTTATCTTAAATGAGGTGGAATCAAGGTTTAAATGACAAATTCTGAGTATATGTAATATAATCTTTCCTTAAGATTTAAATACAAATACTACTAATCCCACAACCAACCATTACTGAACGGAGTGCCTTTTGCTCAGCCTGTAAAGTAACAGATTATAGCAACAGGAAGTAAGTGCTGATTTTGTTCATTTTATTGCTAACACATCTTTTCTTTTAGTAGGTAAGACAAGCTGTTCTAAAAATAATTTACACCTATAACTATTTGGTGCTTATATGAATATGTTCTGTGAATTTTTTAATAGATTAAGATTCTGTGTATCCCAAAGCTATATGTGTGTGTATGAAATGTTATATATTACCTTCCAAGAAATATATATTGTAATTCTGAAATGTCTTTCTACCTTCATATCATTTAAATAGCTCCAGTTTCCTCTATTATTTCAAAATCAAAAATATATAGAATGTAATATTCACAAATAAGATAAGAATTTATTTTAACACATGCTGTTATAAAAGTTACCCACCTATAGTAACATTTATGGCTATGTCAGGCAGCTTACACTAAAACAACTTTCCTAACAACATACAAACAATTAATCTAGAAAGGTAAGGCAATGATCCTTTTTCCTATTTGTGTATTTAGTAATGAGACTATTTAATAACTATATTGTCCAAACAAATACTTGTGCTTAGTACCTTACTACCACTATAACTTCACATTGGAAAGTGAGAGTATCCTATCTTAGCTAAGGGCTAACATTTACATAGTAAAACTGCTTACAGCAAGAATATGGTAGAGGTTGTAGGGCTTGTTGTCTAATGAATTATCTTTCAGATAGGGTACTATTGTATTGGTTGATGTCTCAAACTTGTGTAAGTGTATATGGGTTACAGCCAGTGTAAACTTAGTAAGTACCAGGTGACGTATTATTGCATCTCACAGTGCGAGATCTGTGGTATGGGTTATAAACAGGATTCTCTTTAGTCTTCTTTAGTTCCTGTTCTAGAAAGTGATTCTTTCACTGGAAAAGTCTTAAGACAGACCTTTTCTTCTGAATTGGATTTCATCTTCACTCGAGTAGAACTTAGTTCAACTTCTGGATAGTTTCAGTCCTGATATTTTCCTCTTTATTCAGTGATCATTTCAGTGGAGTTTGGAATGGAGAGGGGCAATGTATTTGTCAGGGTTCCTCAGAGAAATGAACCAACAGATATAAAAAGGGATGTGTTATGATGAATTGGCTTGCATGGTTATGGAGGCTGAGGAGTCCTACAATCTGCTGTTCGCAACTTGGAGACTCAGAAAAGCCAGTGGTACAATTTAGTCCACCTTTGAAGTCTGAGAACAAGGACAGCAAATGATGTAAATCCCAGCCTGAAGGCAGGGGAACATGAGATGAGGTGTCCTAATTCAAGCACTAAGGCAGGAGAAAGTGGGTACATTCCTCCTTCCTCTGCCCCTTGTTCTCCGTGTATCCAGGCCCTGAATGGATCGGATGATGCCCACCCATTTTGTGGAGGGCAGTCTACGTCACCGAGACCACCAACTCAAAACGCCAGTCTCATCCAGAAACACCCTCACAGACACATATGAAACAGTGTTTTATCTGGCCCACTCAGGCTGACACACAAAATTAACCATCACAGAAAGACAGGGAAAGAATTAGATGTCAGTTCTCATATAACCGTCTTGCCCAGCAGTGTGTGCTAGAAAGATTTTAAAATAAAAATGACCAGATGAGATTTTTATTTTGAACAGCTTTCTGACTACAGTGTCCATTGAAGTTTGATATTCAGCAAAGCTGTTTCCTGTACATTCTCTTCTCACTTTGCGTGTTCTTCATGAGTAATTTCATCTCATAGTTTCTAGTTCTAGCTTAGTGTCTCCAGCCCATACCATACCCATATGCCATACCTCATATACCTACTTGCCAATTAGATATCTCTTCTGGGGTGAGTCACTGGAATCTCAGACACGTGTGCAAAATTGAATTTGTCCTTTATTTTTCTTCCTAAGCTTTCTTCTGTTCTGGTTATTTCCTGTGTCTGAAGTAAATGGCGTTTGTTGCCACCATCTTTTAATTTGGTCAGAGTTGGAAACCTGAGACTCATCCTTGCCCTCTCTCTTTCCTGACTTCTCCATACCCAGGTCATCCACAAGTACTGCATTTTATGGCCTACCTACTATGTGCTGCTCTCATACCTGTTCTCCCTCCCATTCCTATTGCCTTGTCTGTGACATCATCTCTCACTAACTTCTGCAGCAGCCCCTTTATTTGCCTTTTTACCTTCAGTCCCGTTTTCTGCCGAGGAATTAGACTGAAGCCAGAGTGAGCTTTCCAAAGTCACATTGGACTGTGTCATTCCTCTGCTTAGAATTTGTCTGTCTTCTCTGTGACATTATGTTCAAGTATGAACTCTTTAATATAAAAGACAAGGTTCTATAGGATCTGGTTTTTGTCTATGTTTTTAACCTCAACTTTTACCCCTTCAAATACTCCCTACTCATATTGAGGTTCTTTCAGTTTTTAGTACTCATCATGTTGAAAACTACTATGCAAGATTAGGAAGATACTTCTAAAATAAATATTTTGTTGGAAACATGTATCTTTTACTTCTTTATTCATTTTTTACATGTTAAAACTGTATAATATTTTTAAAGGTAAAAAAAGGCCATTTGGGCTACCACTAGCAAGTATTGATTGTCATTAATTGCATAATTATACTTAATATGATTTATTGGTCATTCATTTCATGGATGGCATGGATCTTAAAATTGAATCTATAAAGTACCTCAGTAACTTTTGTTTCTTACACTGAAGTAAAATGCCAGTTCATAGATCTCAGAAACCAGTTACATGAAAAGATAGATAAGCATTTAGTAGTTTAATTGTAAAAATTGAAAATCTTAAAATTGAAATAAAATCCTTCCCCAAATGGTCAACTTTCAAAATATGTGTGCTTATTTTTACTTTAGTGATCACATAATCAATCTTATCTGTTCTTTTAAACACAAATTTAGTCATTTTATTTCTTAAATGCTCAATTATAGAATAATTGTATGCTCAACTGGGAGTCTGTGAATCAAAAAAAAAAAAGGAATATTTACCAACAAAACCATGAGAGCTTTTTAAATGGAATCTACGTGTTCTGGTGGCCAGTGAGCCTGTGTAGAAATAGGAAGAGATTATTAAGAGTGAGTGTGTGTATGTGTGTGTGTGTGGGGTGTGTGTGTGTGTGTGTGTGTGTGTGTGTGTGTGTGTTAACTTTTGAAGATACATGGGCTGCTCCATTCCTGTCTGTATTGAATTTATCAGGAATTATAGGCAGACTGGAAATTGCTTCTTGGAGCGATTATACCTTTTCTAATATCACTACTGATTTTACAGTAAAAGGTTAGGCTACAGAAGTTGAGATGAGAACACAATTCATTTTACTTGACTGTGTTAAAAATAGCATTATCAAACATTTTGTGATGTTTCTCTCATATCATATATTGGGCTGTCCTGAAGAAATAAACCTCCACTTGCCTTCATGACAGTAGATAATAAATTGACTGATATAATTCAGTTGAGAAGTTGAAAAATGCATTGAAAATAATGGGGCATAACATTGTAGGGTTAACATTTATTCATAGATGATGCAATTAAATAATACAGGCATTAACTTCAAGGTCAGTCCGTAAAGTAATAAAATTGAATATTTTAATTGAATTGTAATTGCTTCCCATTGATACATGCAAGTAAAGTAAAATAGATGTCAGCTCTGCAAATTATGGTTCTTCCTCCTAATTAATTTCTTAATTCTGCATGGAGTTATTCAGTGCCTAGGTCTTGTTGTGGGTTTATTCATCCACCCAGCTTCCATCAAGGAATGTCCATAAGACATGATTAAATGGTTAGGTTTCAGGATTTATAGTCAATTTTTTCTACACTTTGGGGAAAATTTTATTAGTAACTTATTTATGTTTATGAGTTAAAATGAACTTGAACTATAACATCATCCTAGGTCCTATGGATTGTAATCATCTTTAATAATATTGCTACTTTTTGATGTTGATATTTATATCAACATTAATAAATATAACCATCTCAATGATTACAAAGATTCTCATAAGGGAGATAGATCCTGTGAGACATGCCCTGACTGATTCAGGAGGAGAATTGAACAAGATTGTGAAGGTTCTGGGAAGCATTGTTTATGTCCATTCATGACCCAGGCTTCACTAGAAAAGAGGTGCCTAAGTTAACTGAATGAATCTAAAACTGAAACATCTTTTTCAAGGACAAGGAGACATTGAAGCTTTTAGATAAAGTTGAATTGCACTGAAAAATCCCATGAACCACTGTGGCTTTTTCATAAGCTTTTCACAGTCCCTCAAAGGGTTTTCACATAAATACCATTTTATATCAAATAAAATGGGAATGATGACACTACAAAGATTAGGAGAGAGATTTTCAAATTATACTGAAATTGTATTGGGTCTAGATACTAGGGTTTATTTAAAGAAAGAAGAGTATTCCTTTTGGGCTACCTGAATTTCCCAGTTAAATGGCTACTGCTTAAAAATTGAAAACCAAACAAAGGTATAAGATGAATTTAAAAATTACTGAGGTATTATTATATATTCTTATACTTTAAAATGATTCTATATAATATCATTTGAGAGAAAATATATTGGCATATTAGCATCATTCTTTAGTTGTGCTTAGAAATATAAGTGTATTCTTGTTGGTAAAACAAGTAAATTAAACTGAGAAGTTAAGTTATCTAAGCTTTTTGTTAAATTTTAACTCAAACATTGACTTCACTATTTAAAATGTTTCTGTCTAAAACATTTGAAGCATAAAATTTAAAAAGTAATTCCAATGATGAATATATTTTATTGATGGTAATTGGACCCTGGCCTTTCATTCTCAAATATGAAGAATCTTGAATGTTAGAATTCTCTATGTATATAAAATAGTTAGAAAATACAAAACCAAAATACATTACATAAAAAACTAACATCTTTGAGCTTTAAAATTATAAATTAGCAAAGTTATTTCATGTTAAAGTGATATTTCTCCAGATCCTTTTTTTTTTTAAATTATTTTAATAATCGTGTTGTTCCATTTAGAGAAAGTAAATATTAAAAAGACTGTGCATACAATACTAAGATATTTCTGAATGAGGAAACTTGTAAAAAATACATGGAAGTGTAAGAAAATTGAATATTCAGTCATTCATTATATTTATAAAAATAAGTTATAAAAAGTTTTCATTTATATTTAACATTTATGAAATCATCAGAGTTCTAAGCAGTAAAGAATTTCTTGAGAAAAGTTCCATACCTGAATATATTCTGGGTTAGGTTTAATAATCTTCCTATCACATCCCTGACTAATATCATCCCATGTGTAATAGTTTCAACTGATTTAAAAGGGAACTCAGAGATCACAGTGGCTGCAGGCCATTGATTTCTCAAGGACAGTAGCTCAAATTAGCTAGGGATCTCTGGATCTTATTCAAGAAAATATTTTATAAAAACAATCTGAAATGCATGTCATATAGGCGGCCATATAAGGTCCGCAGTGACTTGTCCCTTTCTAATGAGCAGAAAAATAAAAACAAAGACAGACTGTACTTGGACAGAGTAGCCAGTATGGCGTCTGGAGAAAATGACTCGAATAGTCATTATAATCAAGCTCAGTGGACGATGTTAGCGTAACAGAAATAAGTGTTATATGCAGTGTCGATTTAAAGTAGAAAGACCCATTCAGAAGAATATATAAGCTATTTTTTTGAATCTAGACAAGCAGTTTCATTATTAAAACTTAAAGACATTTTTTTTGAAAAATATAGTCTATTTTAATAGAATTACATTTTAAGATAAGAACTCCCAGATCACTGTTCATAGCAAAGAAGCCTACCAAAATCACGAGATATAACGTCTGATAAATTTACAATATGTCAAAATTGTTTATTTCTCAGTTCCTGCCATTCCCTCATTTTTATATATCCATTGCAATCCTCTATTGTTTTATGTATGGGAAATGGTGTTACTGATTCGTCTGCCTGGTGTGAAATGTCTAAAGCATCAGCCCATAAATCATAGCATAATCTACCAACCTCACTAAACATGGCACAGACCCCATTTCCAAACTATAAAGACTCACATATGCAGCTTATTTCATTATTAACTCTGGGGGAAAGAAAACAGCTTTTAGCTATTTTATAATTTTACAGTATTCTCTTCCTGTAATGAAATGATCTGTGTGTCAGGAAAATATTTTTAAGTGTCCCTTAAAGTTTTTAATTTTATTTTAGTTGTTTGAGCTCCATAGCATTTTCAGTGCATAGCTCAACAATAAATAAATTCACACTATTTCAATGACTACAGAAAAATCTTGAAATAATTTTCTAATTTTTACCAAGGTGTACTTGTATAATGACCACAGATTCATGTGGAAAAACTGTGCCCAGTGTGGCTTACGTTTACATATTTTACTGACTCTCTTATTTAAAGGCAAGCCAAATTACTTTATCAATCATGGAATGCAGCCATCTCTGAAACGAGATGTAACAGCTATTTCTATACTTTAACAGTTCAGAACCAAGGTCTGATTGTACAATGAATTAAGAGTGCAAGAAACATGGGAAGCTCATCAGTCTGATCTTCCTTTGCCTACCTGTATAAATTGTATGCTCTTAAATTCCCTTTCATGCGTTTATTTACTCCCTGACCCTTATATAGAATGCAAAACATAAATTCTTAGATTCAATCATGATTTTAAAATGATTTTAATGACGTGTAACCTAATGCCTGAATGCTGAGTGTTATGTGAGTGTTGTGTGGCTGACATATATATCAAGGATTTTAAAAGAAGGCTAAAAAGTGACATCTAGCCATGCGTGCCTTGTTATTCATGCTTTAGGTTTTCCAAATTTTCACCCCAAACCCATCACAGCAATAGATGAATACATGAAGGAAAAGTATGAAAAACATAGCTATGCTGGAAAATATTATAAACATCGCTGTGAACTAGGAATGAAAAGACGTACAAAATAGTATAGTAAGGAGGACTAAAGCTGTGGGCTGTAATACAAAGAGTCAGGAAGCTGACAAAAGCAGTTGGGAGATCATAACCCTGTGGGGAAACAGAAAGTGCCCCATATGTGGGAGAACCTCAAAGAGATAAGAAAAACATGGCACCCATTAAAGAAAAAGCAATCAACTAAAAAAACTCACCCAGAATGAAATGGCAACAGTGTGATGTGAGATATAAACAATTAGAAATTTTGAATAAATGAAACATACATTTAAAAACCTCACTGAGCAAAATAAACTCTAGATGAGCCAAGTCAGAGAGAATTAGTGAAGCAGAAAGGAAAAATTTATCCAGAAGGCAACATAGAGAAATGGGGGGTGGAGGGGGGAGGAATTGAAAGAGCAATTTAAAAATATGGAGGATATTGGAAAATTGCAATATTTGTGTATTAGCTTTTTCTGGAAAAAAAATAGAAGAAATGGCAGGAAAACAGTATTTATTTACAGATATAATAGTTGAAAAATTTACTTAAAATAGACTTAAAGAGAGATAGAAGTTATGTAATTGAAAGTGCATAAGGGCCAGCCGAGTGGCTCAGCTGGTTAAAAGCTGGCTCAAGAGTGCGAGCTGAGCCCTGAGCAACGGCGGTTTGATGCCCAGCCTGAGCTGAGTTGCTGTTGAGCTGCCGAAAGGTGTCAGGATGGCTCAGCTAAAAAAAAAAAAAAAAAAAAAAAAGTGCATAAAACTGAAAGCAACAAAGGAACAAGACAAACAGACAAAGAAACAAAAACTGATACACACAGACAAAGTTTAGTGGTTTCCAGGGTGGGGGTTGGTAGATGAGGATCAACGGGATCAAATAAATGGTGATGGAAGGAGAACTGACTCTGGGTGGTGAACACACAATGTGATATATAGATGATGTATTACAGAATTGTACAACTGAAACCTATATAACTTTACTCACCACTGTCACCCCAATGAACTTTAATGTTTAAAAAAAGAAAAAGAAAGTGCATATTAGGTGCTGTGCAGTATAAATAAAAGTAAACGTGCTTAGACTCGTTTTAGTGAAATTATAGAATGTCACAGGTAAATTGAAAATTGTATAATGTAGCACAGAGAAAATAAAGATTCCTTATACAGCAACCACTGCTAGGCTGACAGCATAATCTAATTAGGAACAATTAATCTCTGAAGAAGTAATATTTTACAACTAAACTATTATACAATGGTGAGAGTGAAATGGGACATTATGAGACATGCAAAACTAGAAAAGTACCACTCATAAATCTTCAAAGAAAAACAAAAAGTGGAGTTCAGATAGAAATAGATTGAATTCCAGAAGAAATGAATGAGAAACAATGGTGAGTATGGACTTGTAAAATATGTCGTTAAGCTTAAGTAAAATATGTTGTTTAGCTTAATTTTTCTTGTGCAAAATGATGCAACTAAAATTAAACGCAATAATAACAGCTGAAATTGTAGAGCTTATTTAGTGTCTACTTAAAACATGCTAATTTCTCTTCAAAGGGATGCTAAACATAAATTCATAGATTTACATTCTAAGATTCATAAATTTTTAGGTAATACAATTACACTAAAAAACTGTAGTTTTGAATGCATGTTAAAAATTACAAGTGATTTTGATTTGCATTTCCATCGCAGTTAGTGAAGTTGAACATTTCTTTAATGTTCAACTGGCCATTTGTGTGTCTTCTTGGGAGAAGTGTCTGTTCAGGTCTTCTGCCCACGTATTAATTAGATTGTTTGTTATCTTGTTGAGTTGTATGAGTTCTTTATATATTTTGGATATTAGCCCCTTATATCTGGTGCTCTCAAATATCTTCTCCTATTTGGTTGGTTGTCCCTTTGTTTTGTTGGTGGTTTCTTTTTAGTTTGATATAGTCCAATTCATTTATTTTGCTTTTACTTCCCTTGCCTTTGAGGTCAAATTTATAAAATCCTCTCTGAACCCAATGTCCATAAGTTTAGTACCACCTCATACCTGTTAGAATGGCTATTATCACCAAAACAAGTAATAACAAGTGTTGAAGAGGCTATGGAGAAAAAGGAACCCTCATACACTGTTGGTGGGAATGTAAACTGGTACAGCCATGATGGAAAATAGTATGGAGTTTCCTCAAAAAATTAAGAATAGAATTACCATACAACCCAGGAATCCCTCTTCTGGGTATCTACCAAAAAAATCTGAAAATATCTGTAAAGACATATGTACCATATGTTCATTGCAGCATTATTCGTGGTGGCCAAGACATGGAAACAACAAAAGTGTCCTTCTATAGATGATTGGATAAAGAAGATGTGGTATATATACACAATGGGGTATTATTCTGCCATAAGAAAGATGAAATAATGCCATTTGCGACAACATGGATGGATTTTGAGATTATTATGCTAAACTAAATAAGTCAGACAGAAAAGGTAGAGAACCATATGACTTCACTCTTATGTATGATATAAAACTGAACACAACAAATGAACATGACAAACAAACAAAAACTCATAGATAGAGATAATAGTTCAGTGGTTACCAGAGGGTAAGGGGGGAGGAGGGTGGTAGAAGAGGGTAAAGGGGGTCAAATGTATGGTGATGGAAGGAGAACTGACCCTGGGTAGTGAAACACATAATGTGATATATGGATTATGTAATATAAAATTATAAACTTGAAACATATATTTTTACTAACCAGTGTCACCCCAATAAATTTAATAAAAATAAAATTACAAGTGATTACTGAAAGAGTAGAAATTCAGTCTACAGCTTTCTAATCAAAAAAGAAAACAAAAGACAAAAATTCTTTTGAATCCAATGTGGAACAAATAATAGAAAAGGAAAAGATATACATAAAACTTAATGTAACAAGAAAATCCATAATAATATGATAGAAAAAAAATGCAGAATAAAAAGAAAAATGTAAAAAATGTAAAAAAAATGGTTAATCTCAGTTCTTTAGAGTTGTATTTATAAGGTAGGATAATTAAAAAAAAACAACTCCAATTATATGCAGTTTATAAGGAAGCCTCTCAACCAAATGTACACAGCAAACTTGAGAATGGATGATGGGAAAATGTTAACAAAAGAAAGCTGGTGTTGTAATGTTGACAAATAGAATATAAGATAAAAATCATATATGGAGATGAATGGTCGCTATCTCTTGATAAAAGGAGCAATTACCGACAAGTATTAGAAGTTATGAATTTGTATAACAACATAGCTGTCAAATATATGAAGCAAAAACTGACAGAATAATAAGAAATTATTAAAACCAAAATCACAGTGGAAGATTTACCACCCTTTATTAGAAACTAATGGTTTATAGAAACCAACTACTAATAAGGCCATAGAAGATGTGAGCAGCAGAATGAACAGTTGTGATCATGCTTTTGTGCACTTAGTTACAGAACCTTGCTTTCAACACATAAAGAACACACTTTCCAGGCACAAATGAAGCACTCATAAAATTGGACCATGTTCTAAGTCTCAAAGGAACTTTATCAAATATGGAGAATTATCACAATAAAGGCTACAGTCTTGACCACAATGCAATCAAATTAGAAAACAACAAAAAATAGTGAACATGTTTTGACACTTACAAGAGTAATAACTCAGTAAAAATGACAAAATATTGAGAACTAAATGACAATAAAAGTACCACTTTCCAAATAACTGCTGTACAGCTAAATTAGTACTTAAATTTTTCTATTTAAAAAATAAGAACTGTAAATATAAAGGAATCAAGTGTTCAAATCAAGGAGCTCAGAATAAATAAGCTATTAAATAAACACAAAAAGAAAGCAGAGGGAAGGAAAAGGTAAAAGAAGAAAATTTATGAAATTCAAAAGGGAGAAACATTGAAAACAACAATAAAAAGATGTCACTTCGATGAGACTTCCCATATTGCCGAATATCTGACAGGATCTCCCAAGAGTAAAAACCCAGTCACCAGGAAGGCATTCTGCACTAAGCAAATTTATACAACAAATGGCAAACCCTAGAAAAAACCCTTTGGGTAAGCACAGAACCAATGGCCTTGGTTTAGAAGATTTTCAATATTAATTTTAAAAGGATGAAGTCTATTAGGAAAATAGTCAAAGAATAAGAACAATCAATTCACAGTTAAAAAAGGATTACAAATCTGCCCATAAATTTCTGAAAAACATGTTAAACCTCAATCATACAAAAGTAAAAATATGCAAATTAAAATACCAAAAATATCAATTTTTCTATCAGAATGACAAAAGTGTTAAATTTAGTATCTAGTATTGGTGAAGATGTTGGGGAAACATCTCAGGAATATTGACAAAGTATACAACTTGGTGTTTGTTCTTGCTATAATAAGCAGATTTAAAAAGTATGATCATAAAAACAGAAACAAATCTTAACCAATGAGGTGTAGCTGGAAACACTGTTAACCCAGCATGGAGAAACGGCACAGTGTGACAGAAGCATGGACTCCACAGCCGGAATGCCTGGGTCCGAATCCTGGTGTTACCTCTTGGAAATGGGTGACCTTGAAGAGTCACTGAACTTCTCTCTGCTTCAATTTTCTCATATTAAATGGGGATGACAATAGTACCTTCTCTTTGGATTGTTATAAGAATTCAGTTAGTTAATATTCGTAGAGCACTTTTCAATAGCTCCTTGCACATAGTAAGTACTATCCAATTTATTTTTTAAATAAGTAAGTTTCACAAGGAAAATAATTTCTAACAGCCTTTTTGTTAAATAGCAAACTTTCTTTTGCTGAGGTAAGATAAACATAACTAGAAGTTGTAGCCTCTGGAATTATGGCTTCTGATTAAAGTCTGTTAGTTGCCAACTAACCATCCCTAGTGCCAATTAAACAGACACTTGTATGTTGCACTGTTGATGCTGAAGTATTTTAAAGTAAATTGTAGGTGACAGGACAGACTTACATATTTTGCCACAAGTACTATATCTATCTATCTATCTATCTATCTATCTATCTATCTATCTATCTATCTATCTATCTATCTCCAATCTTAAAGTTGCCGTTGAGCTGCCAACAGGTGGCAGGATGGCTCAGCTAAAAAAAAAAAAAAAAAAAGTGAGAGCTCTGAGCAACAGGGTTGCCAGTTCGATTCCCAACCCGAGTTGAGCTGCTGCTGAGCTGCCATCTGGTGGCAGGATGGCTCAGTTTAAAAAAAAAAATTTAAATTAATTAATTAATTAATAAAATACATACATACTTGGTTTCCTGGGTGAGGAGGGGCCGAGGGAAGGGAAATGTGTCTTTAAACTTCCAATCGGATATTTATTTTTTTTAATTTAACCCTTTTTGGCAGGTTTAGATCCTGATAAGCATCTTGGAAAAACCCTGGATCAAATGCAGCCTTATCTCTTAGAGGTAAAAATTTATAGTTCATGTTTCTCAGAATATAGGCATCTAAGGGGTTCAAAAATAGTGCCATGTCATGATAATTATAAAGTCAATTTTATTCTAGAAAAACTCAGATACATTCATAATATGTTTTTATGAAAAACGTAAACTTCTAATGACTATGAAAGTGTGTTACATTAATTATGAAAATTATTACAAGCTTGTTGACCTGAAATAAAGAGTGAGTAAGCGTTACCTAAAAGGAGGGTGCTCTGTCAGGAAGTTTACTTTTATTATAACAGACACTCAGTGCTATACAGAAAGTCCTACACTCCTAAAATATTTGAGAATCATGAAGATATTCATGATTAGATATTTTTTCGTCAAAAATGTGAGTGGAAACTTCCTTAGAGATTATTTGATCTAACTTTGTCTCTTTTATCAACTAGGAAATCACTTTGCAGAGTAGTGAAGAAATTATCCAAAGATTTCAAGTTATAATTGTTTAGCCCTATCATGATCAAATTCAAAATGTGTTCTACACATTAAAGAGAGATTCAGGGCCGGCCGAGTGGCATGGTGGTTAAGCGCTGGCTTGGGAAGCCAGCGGCCCCAGTTCGGGTCCCACATATGAGGGCCAGTAACACTGCCCTCAAAATAAATAAATAAATAAATAAATAAATAAATAAATAAATAAATAATAAAATAAAGAGAGATTCAGTTATTTTCTGTCTTTTCTATTCACTGTGTTTGGTTTTACTAGAGCTTTGGGGCAAATGTTATGAATAGTATGACAGTGTTTCATGAACTGGAATGGTGTAATGATTCGAGTTATTTATTCCACAATTATGATGGAAGAAAGAAAATCACCCTACTCCTATGAAAGAACTGATCTCCTTTAATAAATTACCATTTCCCCTCCCAGGCTTTTAGTTTATCAGCATTGTCTCTAGACATTGTTTAATACACGTACCATTGCTATGATATGAACTGTTGGCAGTTACACACTCTTCACTAACTTTATGGGTTTCACATTTTCTTTCAGTTATTTGTATTTGATTATTTTGTGGTTTATCAATATGTACCAAATGCTTAGAAATCCCTAAAAGGTTAATTCTTCTTTAATTAAGCATTTTTAAGCACATCATATGTGCCAAGCAAATAGTAAAGATTAAAGTAAAAATGAAGTGATAATATAATCGTAACAAATTATATCTGAGTTCTAGATAATTTGGTGTCACTTATTTAAGCCTGTCTAATGGACATAGTTGCTTTCCATGCCCCTCCAATGGGACTCTTTTTATGGTAATTTGTTTTGTGGCCCACATTATATCTATTATGTATTCACATCTATTCACTATGGTCAGACTAATAATGAAATTTTGTGAGGATAAAAGAAAGAGAACTGAGAAATCAGAGACAATACCTTTGGCAAAGAGCTTTTTGTAAACTTCTTATATTTGAAATTACGAGTTCAAATTTCAAGCATATAGAATTTCTTTGTAGAAAAGGCAGGTACAGTTTTGGGACTGGCAAGATATTGATTATGAATTAAGCTGAGTATTATCATAAGATGTTTAAACACATAAATGCAGAAGTCATTGTACTCAACTTAAGTTCCTCAACATGGCTTGGCAGTTTTATATTTCTCTGGAAAATCTCTACCCATTCTTCATAATGGCTATTTCATTCCTTCTCTACTCTCCTCAAATTTCAAACCCCTTTACCTTTCTCCTCACTTTGAGTGGCTGAGTTATTCCTTCACAGATAAAATAGAAGCCATCATACGGGAAATCCCTCTGTCCCAAGCACCACCTCTACCAATTCACCTTTGACCACACCTATCCTTGCTTCCTGTAGCGGGGTGTGTGTGCCCCCTCCTGTATATGGTTAACCTGTGCTCTGGATCCCATCTACACCTGTCTGCTTAGAGACCTGACAGTCAACCCACCCCCTTCACTATCTTATCCTTTCTTTCTTTATTGCCTCCATCAGTATTGAAACATGCTACCACCTCCTCCATCCTAAAGATTCTTTTTCTCCACTCTAGCTATTTGTCTAGCCACTTGTTGCTTCAAAACCAAAAATTTCAAAAGTGTTTTCTATACTCATAGTCAGCACTTCTTCATATTGCAAATGCCTCCTATTCCTGGAATCTGGCTTTTTCTTCCACCTCTAAATGGATTTCCCAGTAGGCACTTCTTAGTCCTTAGTTGACAGTTACAAACACCCTTCTTGAAATGCTTCTTTTGGCCTTCATGATGCCACACTTTCACAGTTTTTCTCTTTTTGTTCTAGTCATTCTTAGTCTCTTTTGCCAGTTCCTAGTCTCGGCTCCCTTTTCACTCTACAAACGTTTCCTGGGTAATCTCAATCGCTCACAAGGCTTCGATTACTATCTCTATTCTGATGACTCCCCAGTCTTTCTACCACACCTCTCTGCTAAGCTCCAGTGACCAAAGGCACCACAAATTAATTCTCTACAAACTTAAGTGGGGCCTCTGTATCCATCGTTTTTTCCTATTCCCTTTGTCATCCACCTTAATTCAGGTGCCTGTCACTTGAGGTCTAATGTATTACTGACACCTTCAAATTTCCCTCTACCTTCCATTTTATTTCCCAAAGAATTAATTTTGCTTACTGCTTCAAGTTAATTGTTTTAATAATGGTCACTGTAATTGTGTCACTCACTCCTTTCAAAGCTATAAATGAGTCCCCGTTGCCTACAGGCTAAAATTCAAATTCTTTAGACTGCTCTTTCCGTCACCTACTATGTCCAACCCATTCACATGATCTTAGGTCCTCTATCTCCAGTATATATTCTAAACTCAGGCCCTTCTCACTGTCTCCACTGCAACCATTACACCATAATCACCTCTTGTCTGGAATATTTCATCAAACCCTAATTGGTCTGCTTATGTACTTCCACCATTGCCCTGCTATGATCCATTATTTGTACAGATGCCAGAGTGATTTTTTTTTTAAGTGTAAATCAAATCATATCATTACTTCGTTTAAAATTTAAATCGTTTCTCATTGCAATTTAGAAGAACACCAAAACTCCTATGAGATCACAGCCGATGCGACTCTATATGATCCGCATCCTATCAGTCTCTTCAGGCTCGTTTTCTGCCAGCCTCTTTCACTCTGAGTCATAGCCACATAGGCTTCTTAATTACACACACGCTTCATTCATCCTCTTTCTCCTTAGAACTTTCCGCTGCCTGAAATGGTTAATACGTTTTTATAATTTAAGTGGAAGCTCAAATGCTCCTTCCTTAGAAATGCTCTCCTTGACCATCCTAGTTAATGCAGATCTCTCCGAAGAATCATATCTGTTTACATGTGTATCGTGTGTCACCCCTTTCCTTGCCCCACTAGAATGTAAGCTCCAATAATCTTGCCAAGATTTTGAAAAAGTTCAGTTCTTTATTTCTTTCATTCAGTTGTTTGTTCATCTGTCTATTTTCCATTCATCACTCTCATCTTTAAATTACTTAACATTTCTTAAGGGCTTGTTATGTGACAGATACTATGGTGAGTGCTAATTGTATATGATGAATGAAACAAACTACATCAGTGCTCTTTAAGAGTTTACCATCTGCCATATTTGTTTTCAGACCTGAGGGTGCCGTTTACAGAGGACCTTGTTAAAAATACATATACTCTTTTCCCTCCCCAAAGAATTTCAGTTCAGAAGAACCAGGAATTTGATCTTTAAACAAGCACTAGGCAAATCTAACATGGTGATCAAAGATATCATCTTCTAGTTCCCCAATACCAACAACACACTTGAGGCCATGTCTTCCTAGTTTTCTCTGAAAGAGTATGAGCCTTCTTCAAAACCTCATCCATTGGCTTCTATGATATCCCTCAGTGCTGAAACCTTTCTGAGTACTTTCTTAGCTGCATTTTGGGGGTTGCCATTTATATTGCAACCCTTATGTATTGTGATTCCATACATAACCTTCCTCCTGTGGTGATACTGAGTACCTCCATGATTTCAACTACCAGTTGTAATTCTTTTGACACTGATGTGTGTTCTTCCATCATGTCCATATGCTCCAGATGTGTATTGTCAACTGGACACCTTCCTCTCTTAGATGTCCTCCAGCACCTCAACCTTAGCTGTGCAGAACTGAACATTTCTTTCCTTACAGTGAAGGGTCCCGTTGTCTACTCAGCCGCCTAAGCCAAAAAAATGAATTGTAAAGAAATGATATATATTCAACTATTCATAAATAAGACCCCAAGTCCTTTGAATTCTACCTTCTTAATACCTTACTATCTGTCCCTTTTAATCCTCATTATCACTGTATTAGGGTCTGCCCTAGGTTATTGCAGCAGTTTTATAGCTCAAGTCTGTCTCCTCTGTGACTTACCCCTTGTCAATCCATTGTCCACAGTACTGCCATCATAATATATCTGAAATGCCAATCTGATCACATTACACTTTCCTTATATGAACTTCCGAGTTTCTCCTCATTGCATCAAAATAAAATTTAAACTTCTTAACATGGCACAGTCTGCCCTTGAGAAAATGAGGCTTGTAAGACAGATGGTCTCCTACTTCCACCCTATCCTTCATCAATTTAGAACTATTGGTGGTTTCCTAAGAGTGAATATCCCTCATACCTCCATGTTTCACTTCCCTTCTCTCCATGCTTTATCTCTCCTTCACTGACTAAATCCAATCTGTCCTTAAAGTCTAAATTCAGGGTTTAATGCTCTGAGGTTTTCTTGTTTAAGTAAGCCTCCATGGAGCTGCCATTTTCTTCTTTGCCTCCTAGTATGTAATACTTCTCGTGGTATTTTTTTTTCTCTTAAATAACGTTTTTTAATAAAATTAAAGCATGTGATATGTAAAACTGAATTCAAACACTATAAAATCATGAAAAATCTCCCACTAACTCCAAGCCCCCAGTTTTTCTGTCCTTCCCCAGATTAACCACTCTTTTCTAATGTATCTCCTCAAAAATAAATTTTGCATATGTAAATATAAATGCATGTGTTTATCCACTTTTTCCTAAATTGGAGCGTCATTGTGGTGTATTACATGGATAATATATTGAACCTGTTTGTAGTTGATGGACTTTTTATTGATTTCTTTCATGTCTTTTGCTATTACAAATAATGCAAGAATAAACATTATTATACATATATTAGGGGGCATGTATGAGTTTATCTGTAGGATAAAATCCTAGAATGGAAATTCTGGGTCAGAGGATTATATGTGTTTTTAATTTTTATAGATGTTAAAGACATCCATTTTCAGCTTTGATGAAATAACTTGCATCAGACCAACTCTCCCAATACAAATAACTAAGAAGTTTGTTTCAAATTAATACAAAAATAATATTGGAAGGCATTAAAGAATTCCAAAATCTGGAATAATTTGCAGGGCCAGAATTCCATTTAGAATGGAAGCCCTAAGCAATGCCTCCTTTCCCCTCAAGGGGGCTATACCTTAAGAACAAAGGCAAACCTGAGGTAGTCCAGTCCTTGCAAATACCTCTATTCAGCTTTGACTCATGTAGAAAATTATGCAAAGCAGTATGAGTGTGTTTTTCTCTGGCTTCTGCATATTCTAATCTGTGTGTCCGTGAGTTTTCCGTAAGTGCTTAGTGAAATTTTGCACTGTTAGCAATTTGTTTCTCACCTCTTTCACAAGTTACCTGACACAACCCAGATTTTAATTCCGACTGACCCCAATTTTTTTGCCTTCTTCCTTTTTCCCTTCATTTTTACATATACTCATATAGGAGACTCAATCAACTGCCTGATACACACAGAGAACAATGATTCTAATGTAAAAGTGAATGAGTCATCAGACAAACTCATTTTCTTTATGCAATTAGAAGGTATGTTTTTTTAACTATTGGGTTGTCGGAAAAGTCATGACGTATTTTGTCTATGTTTTTCAAAGGTCATTTATTTATATAAAGAACAAAGATCAATCAGTGATATATTGCCTGTTTCCTTCAATAACCTTTTGCCGTCTTTCAGTGAGCTTTGTAATTCCTTGTTCATAGAAGGACCTGTCTTTATTTGCGAAAAACTGAACAAAGTGCTGATTTACAGCCTCATCTGAATTAAACATTATACCATGCAAGGAGTTTTGAAGAGAACGAAACAAGTGGAAGTATGACTGCACAAGGTCACGCAAGTATGGTGGGTGTGGCAACACATCCCATCCAAGCTCCAATAATTTTTTAAGGGGGATCAAACTTGTGTATGGTCTCGCGTTGTCACGATGGAACACAACTCCTTTACAATTAACAATCTCTGGACGTTTCTGGATGATGGATTCATTCAAACTGTCCAGTTGCCGACAGTACACATTCAAATTGATTGTTTGATTCCTTGATAGGAGCTCAAATAAAACAACACCTTTAAAATCTAACCACATTGAGAGCATAACCTTCCTCTGATGATTGTCTACTTTCGATTTTGTTTGAGGCTAATCATCACGCCGGGACCAAGACCTTTTGCACACCACATTGTCTTAAACAATCCACTTCTCATCACCAGTTATCAGTCACTTCAAAAAGGATCATTTTCCTCACATTTAATGAGCATATTGCAGATGTTTATACGCACCGTCAAATGAACTGCTTTGAGTTCACACGGAACCCAAATATTGAGCTTGCTTACGTATCCCAGCTTCTTCAGGTGGTCATGAGTGAATGCTTGAATGAGGGATGTTCAATGTTCCTGCAATCTCTTGTGTCGTGTAACATGGATTTGACTCAATCAATGCCTTTATTTTGTCATCATCAAACTCAGTGGGCCTCCCTGACCGAGGAGCGTCGTTGAGATTAAAAATCACCAGCATGAAATTTCGTGAACAATCATTGGCACTGACGTTTTTGTAGAGTATTGTTACCGTAAACTTCATGCAACTCTCCACAAGCTTGATGCTCATTCTTCCCTTGATGGAAGTAAAACAGTAAAATATGGCAAAAAGGCACAGTTTGGTTTTCCATCTTCAACTTGTAAAATCTGCAAAACTCAACCAAATCACTCAATTTTTTTTTTAGAATGAAGCTAGAACTGTCAGCTGTCAAATGACATAGCAATAACATAGATGTGAATGACTCTAGTACTTCCAAAAATAACTAGTGCCATCTGTCACAAACACGCGTCATGACTTTTCTGAGGACCCAATATCTAGGACTTCTGCATCATGGCCTAAGGCAAATCAGATCTTAAGGAATGCCTGTGTCCCCTTATCTTTAGGAATAATGGGATTAACCTCATTAAGTGAGGTAAAAGATCAACCACATACTCATTTTTTAAAGCTGTTGACACAATTCTCCTAAATAGTCATGGAATCCAAAAGAAAAAAGGGAGAAACAGACAACCTGTGAGCTTGTAGGGGTGGGAGAGCAAGGGGTTAGGTAGAGGAACCCGTGTTGTTCACCTGCCTCATATCCCTTTGTGTAATGGAGGTCAACATGACTTGTTAATGTGATAAGTCAATTTAGCTAATATATTAACTCTTTAATATTTTACTGTATCCAAGAGTCAATGTTTTTGGTTAAGGAAATTTTTGTGTATTATAATGATTTCCCTTGAAGAAGTGAATATTATGAGAATTACAGAGGGGTTGGTGGCAAAGGGGGTGATGAGAAGATGATACTTTCGGTCAAGTGTACTTTTCATAGTTTAATCAGACCCCACAGGGTAAGAGGCAACATGGACAGCAATCTTCCAGTTACCTTTGAACCCGGGAGTCCAGGTGTTAAGTCCTGACGCTACTGCTTACCTGACACATTGGTCTAGTCAGTTTCCCATGTATAAAATGTAAGTAATAACAATGAAACACTATACAAGTTGCTTAGCTTAGTATCTGGCACATTCTAAGTGTTAGGAATAAAATAAATGTTAGCAATATTTACTACTATGAGTAAAATTTGCCATTACTGAAGAATAATTCTGAAAATTTTATGCTTTACAAAATACACAGAAAAATGGGTAAACTTAATTGGAATAATATTTAAAACTCTAAAGGAATTGTTACTGGCATATATCAATATCAAAATGTAAGATGGCAATTCTAACAGAGAAAAGGCAAAGGCTATGGAGAATCACTATACAGAAAAGAATATCCATAACCTAATATGGATAGGAAGAGATGTTCAAACTGATTTAGTCATCAGTGAAATACAAATTAAAGCAACAGTGAGATGTCACTCTGTACCCATTTAGCACAAATGAGAAAGCTAGATAGTGCCAGTTGTTGACATATAGGGATATATAGAACCTTCTAAGAATGTTGATTGGTACTATCATTCTGGAGGGGAAAATAGCTATATTTAGATTAAATAGCCCTATCCTCCTTAAAGTAGCATTTCTCCTATTAGTCCATAAGGGGACATTAGTGAGAATAGTCTTTGCAGGGTTATTTTTGATAGTGTTGGGGGTTGTTGGAGGCAAGGTGGGTGTCCATTCCTGAGAGAGGCAAGTGTTAAATGTGGTGAGTGCACATTACAGAGGACAAGTCTGCAGTTAGAAAAATATATTCAGTGTGCATATATCAGCAAAGTGCTGAATGAATAAAACCAACATTGAAATACATTTAAAATACAGGCATTTAATAATACATTTGCAAGGGCACAGACAAGAAAATACACATTAAATGCTTTTAAATGTTTGCCTGTGACAAGGGGAAAAAATGGGACTAAGGAATAGAGATAAATCACAGTTTAAAAAAAAATAACAAAGATACCTATTGCTGAAAATTTTAGATATTGTAAAGTGTAGGGAAGCAAATAAAAGCATAGTATTTCTGCCCCCATGACACACACTGCTAGCTAACATGTTGGTGAATCTCATAATGGTTTGTTTCCTGAGACTTCCTTGTTCTTCAAGTTCACATAGTTAGAAACTAACTCATGGATACAGAGAACAAACTGATGGATGCCAGATGGGAGTGGGGTTGGGGTCTGGGTGAAAAAGGTGAAGGGACTAAGAAGTACAAATTGACAGTTAATAAAATAGTCACAGGGATGTAAATTACAGCATAGGGAATATAGTCAATAATAATATAATAACTATGTATGGAGTCAGGTGGGTGCAGGACTTATAGGGGGGATCACTTTGTAAGTTAAAAGAAGTGCCTAACCACTATGCTATATACCTGAAACTAATATAATATTGCATGTCATCTGTAATTGAAAAAAAATATATTAAGTTCACGTAATTAAATACTTGTACATATTTTATTTACATAATTGGGTTCAACTGCACATACAACTTCTCTCATTTTTTTTTTCTAACATTTGGCCTGTTTATTTTCCTACATAACTAAATCTACTTTGAAAACACATATATTAATGGTTGTGTAGATTCTATCATATTCATATCGTACATATGAATGTATCATGACAAATTTAACTTATCTTTTGTTAGAAATATGTGTTATTCCTAAATAATAAATTATGCTATTTATTTAAAAATTATAAATAATGTTATTATAGGATTATCATTTTCCTAATAACTCTTCATGTGCATTTCTGATTATTATTAAATTCCTAGGGATATAATTTTTAGATCAAAAAAATGCCACTTTAAAGTGTGTACATTTGTTACTCTAAATTAATTATGGAATGATTTTAGCCATTGCTTTTTAAACTTATGCAGACTCTTAAAATTATCATCTGATAATTGAACAATGGATTTTACAATTATTTTACCTCTTGTGTTTGTCCCTCCTAAGACTCTTTTCTCGTTGTTCAAAATAGGAGATGAATTTTAATATAAAAGTTGCATCACATTTTAAAGGCTTAGAACAGTTCTTTGAATGTTTATTAAAAGTATTCCTATTTTTGTGATATTTTATGTTTTCCAAAGTTCATACTTTCAAAAGGTTTAGCTATCTTTAACCCCTTTGCCACCATCACATATGTGTAATATTTCCCTCCTTCCATCTTTTCATATGGTTATATTGCAATTCTAGTTGGATCAATAGTTAGTGTTTGCATTATGAGTTAGGTAATAAGCTGAGTTAGGTAATAAACTTTTCTTATACAATTTTTCTTTTCCCTTGAACTAATAATTGTCCTGTTTTCTTCATTTCTTCATTATTCAGTGTAGTTATCACTAATTCAACATTGTATTCATTGCCAGCTTTCCAATCTCCTGTCCAGATGGTCAACCAGATTAAGTACTTTGTCAGTCCCCTCCCCTTCAGAAGTCTTTTCCAGAGCCTTCTGACCTGGTGTAATCCTGACCAGCTTCCTTCCGTGCCTGTTACAAGGCTGCCATGTTAGCATCCCCTGAGAACCTTCTTTCTGTGTTGAAGCCCTTGTTCCTGGCTCCAGTGTCTTCCTTTTTTTTTGTTTATTCTCATTTTTGTAAAGCACATTCTCTAGAAAATGTTTAAGAAATAGTCTGAGGTAAAATTTTTGAGACACTGTGCCTATATATAAATATCTTCATTCTTTTCTCACATTTGATTGTTTTTTAGCAAGTCATGCGATTCTATTTTTGGAATATTTTTCCTTCTAGATCTTGATAGTATTGCTTCAGTTCCTTATAGATTGATATGCTGTGGAGAAGCCCAAAGTCATTCTGATTCCTGACTATTCATTGTGACCGTAATTATTTCTTCCTCTGTCTCCTTTCTGAGACTATAGAAGATATTTCTTTTGCCCCACAATTGTAAAATCTTATGTGGCGTGTATGTTTTTATCCCTTGTGCTGGGATAGGTAGAATTGTCAGTCTGAAAATTTTATTTCTAGGAGACTTGCTTGAATTAATTCACTGGTATTTACCACACCTCTGTTTTTGCTTCTTGGAATTCCTATTAATTAGATTAGATGTTCCTTTAATTTCTAACTCCTCTCTCCTAATTTTTATCTAATTTATTTTTGTCCTTTATGGGAAAATTTCTTAATTTTACCTTCAAACCCTGCAATTGAATTTTTCCATATCATATTTTTAATTTCTAAAAGCTCATTTTTTATTCTCTGAATGTTCTTTTTTAATCTATAATACTGTATTCTTATTATAATGTATTCTCTCTTTTCGATCTTTTTTTCTGTTCCTTTTTATTTTATTTCTTAATTATTATAATTGGGGTTGTTTTTTTAGTGGGTTTTTGTTTTGTTTTGTTTTGTTTTTAAGTTTTCTTCTCCCCTGCATAGATTGTCTTCTACATTGTTTGGTCTCTAACTTTCATTTTGAGTTGTTCTGCTAGTCTTTGGTGTTCTGTTCGTATTTAAGAGTGGAGCCTAAAATTTTTATATTAAGTACTAAGTGTATGGATGGGACTTTGTGACCTTGAGGTTCACTAGTAGGAAGTAAAGCTAGGCCATTTAATTTGAGCTGGTTAGATTCCAAAGAAAAGGGTTCTCCAGCCTCCAGTCTTGAAATGAAGGCATGCTGCATCCCCCGCCCCTCTCCGCCCCCCAGGAGTTTAGCAGGGAAAATGGCTAGAGGTCTCAGAAGCTTGTATGAATACATTAACTGAAATTCTCTCTTTTATTATAGTACTTCTGCCTTGAGCTATGTCTCATTTTTCTCAGGCCAATTCGTTTGCAGAGAATAAACCTACTGTATTCTGCCAGGTGGAGGGGGAGATAGTTGCTACACAAAAGGAAAAGGATCTAGGGAACTGACTGTTAAACAGACTGCCAATCAATCCTTGTTTTGGTGCCCTTTTCATTTCCCTTTCACCTCTAGAGGTCCTACCTGGTGCCAGCAATTCCTTGTGGTTTTGGAGGAAGTTGTTATTCTACTGTGTTGATTGGACTGGCCTTCCACTTTCTCCACTGTTGGTCTACGACTCATTATTCTGGGTTCTGCTAAATTGGCTGATGCTATCACTTTCTTCTGTTCTCCATCTTTGTGAGTTTGTGCTTTCTTATGAAATACTCTCCAGTAAGGCTTTAGAAGGGAGTGAGAGTAAATGCAGGGTTTCAATCCACTGTCTTGACCAGCACCATTTACTCTTTAATCAAGACTTGATTTCTTAAGATTGTCTAAGTAAAAGTTGTCTGCTAGATGGAAGAGTGAAACCATATTTATATATAAATATATAAACTATATAGAAGATTTAGTTGCTTTTTCTGGACTGTTAGCATAGAATTGGGAAATCCAACTTTTACCTTGAGCCAAAAGTAAAAAGATGTGTACTGACTATTTAAGGAGTATACCACTCTGCTGGGTGCTATAAGAGCTAAACCAGCTTTAGTGTAAGGCAGATTTCAATCTTAAAGCTCTGTTTCAAGCTGTGTTCTTTATGAATTTATTTGTCTTCCTTATGAGTTTGACAAAAGTACAATTTTCAACCCTAGCTACCTATTGCTTAAACAAAAAGAAGAGCATTTCACCAAAATTGATTTGATGCCATGGGTGAGAGAGACAGAATTTTAAGCCTTGTTCCTGCAGTGCCAACTTTGTGGAAAACACCTTTAACTGACCTTGAAAGTCAAGAAGAGGCAGAACATCTCTGACAGGAGATTTTGAATTTTGAACATACTTGAGTTGGAAGGATATATGGAACTGTATGGTTGAGGTGTCTAATGACTATTATAAATATAAATTATAAAGTATATTAAAATGAACTCTTAAGAACGTAAAATTGGGCCGGCTGAGTGGCGCAGTGGTTAAAAGCTGGTTTGGGACACCCCGGTTCAGATCCCACATATGAGGGCCAGTGACACTGCCCTTTACAGCTAAGATGGTGAACAACAGCTCCACCTGGAGCTGGGCTGCTGTGAGTCCCCGGGGATGGCATAGCTGCAGCCCCTGCTGCAGTGGGCTACCATAGGCTACAGTGAGTGGCCAGCAGCCAGCGTGAGCTGCCTAGAGCTACTGTGAGCGGCCTTCCAGAGGCCGGCAACTGATCTGCCTCATCTGGGAAGAGTACAATGACGATACCAACATGGGCCAGTGAAGCAGCGTCCTCTGCAACTAGACTGAAGAACAAAAAAAGACAGCAACTTGTCTGTTCCCCTTCCCCGATTCCCCAACGCTGTTCTCCTCCCCCAATTCTCCAATAAAATCTTTTAAAAAAAGAAAGTAAAATATATGTGCCATAGAATTTCAGAGAAAAAAATTACATGTTGTTGAGAGAATTCTGAGTAATATCAGAGATAAATTGACAGCCATACTGGACTTAAAAGATGGATAGGATTTTTAACTAGCTGCGTTGTTTGTAGTATATTTTGAGTACCGGCAGAGGAAGCTGAAACAGAAGGTTAAATCCAAATAGTAAATGATTTTAAATACTGAAGTGAGAACTTAATTTTCCAAACAATGACGAGACTGAAGGTTTTACAGGAAGAGAGTAAAATTCTTAAAGGTATATTTTAAGGAATTTGCCCTGGCAGTAGTGCTCATTGATTTCTATATTTAAAGAGATGAGGTGAAGGTCCTCCATAGTCAATGGCTGTTTCGCTGTACGACGTTGAACATGTCCCTCACATTTCTCTGAGTATGTGTTGTAGATGAACTCTGAATTTTGTGCTAACTGCTATAAGGAGTACAAAATAAGCCAAAGATTTGGAATTTTTCATGGAATGTAAAGTCTAACAAGTTAGAGGGAGGGGAGCATTAAAAACTTGGATCAGATAAAGCCAGATTGGTATTTACTATAAATGTAATTGGGAGCTAAAAGATGAAAGATGGAGGAGCTAAGGACTCTTATCATGGAAGGGTTAGTACTTAAACAGTTTGGAAGGATTGGGTGAAATTTACATGGGTGGTGACAACAATGTGAATCAATGTGAATGAAGATTTCCTGGCAAGAAGACATGCAGGGACAATGAGAGACTTGGTTTAAATGAAACTAAGATCTGGTGTTGATACAGGAATAAGAAACAGGCAAGGTGGGAATCTAGGACCTAATCATAGAGGGCCTTTCGAGTGGGCCGGGTGACTTGGGGTAAGAAATAAGATATAGGAGGCTCATCAGCAGGATTTATATTATTAGAAGATACCACAGGGCATTTAGTCTGGCAGCAGTATTCACGGACTTGGGAGTAGAAGAAATTGGAAATGAAAAAGAGTGTAAGATACTGTTGTAGAAAACAGGTATGAGGGCCTAGAGTCTAAAGCCGCTGGCATTAGGGATAGAGAAATAGAACAAAACTAAAAGAAAGATTTTGATGAAAGATGAAGAAGAAATTGGCACCAAATTGCCAGAAGCAGGAAAAGGAAGAATCAAAGATTAGTCCGCACATAATGATTGGGGAGATTAGAAGCACAGATTTTTGCAGATAACAGGGATGAGAAAGAACGTGGAAACTTGGTCTTTGGCATACCCAGAGTTTTCAATAACCTAAACCAAAGGCATCCTCGTATGTTTTTAAACTATGGGATTGGGCACAATTGAGATCTTCAGGCTATAGACTAAGGTTTGTTGTTTATCATCATATTGTAGAGAGTGTGGACATGACTTTAAATTCTGGTTTTGTTTAGTTCTAAGCTACATAACCTTTGCAAATCAATCTATTGGGTTGTTGGAAAAGTCATGACGCATATTTGCAATGAAAAACATAGTAAAAATACATCACGACTTTTCTGACAGCCCAATAGTTGAACCCTCTGGAAAAGGGAACAATAAAATTTGTAGCTATTTTACTGAGTATATATTATATGCAGACAGTACATGAGGCTTTCCTTTCATATGATTTTATTCCTGGAAACAGCTCTCTTATGAGGTAGGTACTTTGTCACCTCCATTTTACAGATCAGCTAGAAAGTGACAAAGCCAGGATTTGAACCAAGGACTGTCTGTCCCCAAAGCTACTGATTTTAACCAGTTATGTATGCAACAATGCTTTCACTGTGCCTCACTACATGTGTTCCTTACTACATGTGTTCCTTACCTGCTCTTCCAGTTAAGCTGTGTATTTATGAAGTGCTTACTAAGTGCCATATTATGTGTTAAGTGCTTTTATGCATTATTTTATTTAAGCCTCTAACAAACCTATGAGGTTGCTGTAATTAACATTTACATTTGATAGATAAGGAATCACTTAGAGGGTAGTTACTTTTCTGTGTCACATAGCTGGGAAGTAGCAGAGCTAGAATTTATGCCTTAAATCTATCTGAAGCCTATATGCTTTTTTATTCTTAAAAGTCATTTCAAGGATTAAATAATTATATCATTTTCTTACCTTTAAGGCATAAAGCAAGTAATCTTGTATTAGTAGTGATAGTGTTAGTATTAGCAGCAGCAGAATAGCATAAAGGTGATGCTTCAAGCCATGGAAGGCATGAACTATCCAAGGGAATAAATTGAGAGAGAAGAGCATCTTACGGAGAGAATATGAGGGGTATTTATAACTTAGGAGCAGCAGGAGGGAAAAGAGCCAGGGAAGCATAACAATGGCTTAGAAAATTCAATATCGTGGAAGCCTGAGGAAAACAATCACAAAGATCCGAGACAATGGTGTCACGCACCATGGAGGATTTGAAAAGGGTAAGGTCATTGGACTCTCCCAGCAAACTGCTACTCATGCGGAGATACCAGCAGGTAGAACCACCACGCATCTGGTTTCCCAATGCAGAAAGCTGGGAATCTTCCTAGTTTTTTTTTTAACTTTTCTTACTCCTCTATTCAATTAATCATTATTTCAACCTCCTAAGAATCTCTCTCAAAGTATCTGCCGTCTCCTCTCCATCCTCACTGCTACATCCCCAGTTCCGGAAAGCTTCACCTCCCACCTAGATCCCTCCAGCCACTTCACAGCTCTTTCTGCTTCTTGACTTGCTCCCCACCAGCCCATGCTCCACTGTGCAGACAAGAGTGTTTCTAAAAGACATATGCAAGCAGGTCAGTTTTCCATTTAAAACCTACCCATGGGCTCTTAATTGACCTTAGGATAATGACTTTGCGTGGTTTATGAAGCCCCATAAAATCTGTCCCACCACGATCACTCATCTAGTTATGCTCCAGCGATGGCACACTTATTTCAATTTCTAGTACCCATCGTGTGCTCTGGGATTTAACATATGCTCTCGCTTCTGAAAGAGTTTTTCCTTCTCTCTCGTCTTCTCTCTTTCCCGCTCCCCCTCCTTCACCCCCTCCAGCCTTTTCTGGTTACTCATCCTTCAGATCTCAACTTAACTTTTACTTATTTTGAGAAACCTTTTGAGTTCCTTCTAGTTCAGGCTCCTGCCTTATACTCCACAGCCTCTCATGCATGCACCAAAGCTATTGCTGCCCTTTACTGCAATGGCATTAACTTCCTGTCCATACCATCAGACAGTAAGCCGTTCTATACAAAATTTAGATCTGCTCCCATTGTTATCCCCAGCACTTAAAGCAATGCCAAACCTACAGTAGATAGTCAATAAATGATTTTTGAATAAGTGCTATACATGAATATATGCAGCATGAAATTACTTTGGATGGTAAGCATATCATTTATAAAATGAAATTGTGGCAGGTTTTCTAAACCCCATGGTTTTCTCTCAGTGGTTGAGGACAGGGTGAAGGTGCAGTGCAGTTACATTTGGGTTTTGTTTTCCCGTATTTTAAAATAACTAACAGATTAATGGGACTGGTTTAAAAGAAAAAAAATGAGATTCTCACAGCCATGGTTATTATAATCTTTTAAAAGGATAAAAAATTCAACAAGGAACTCAGGATGCCCTTAACTTTTTCAGTTCAATAATCAGTAGCATTCAGATGGAGTTATTATGAATATGAATATCTATATAAATGTCAAAAAAAAAGAATCATGTAAGTAATTTTTTTTCATTTAGTAGGAATGCACTTTTTGAACATTGAGACTCTAAGACATTCTTATAAGCCCTGAAATGACCCAAGTCATTCACATCTGTTCAAAATGTTTTTTTTAAAACTTACCTTCAGAGTAGTTACATGGAAAACTAATGTTCCTGTCATCTGCTCCCAGAAGGACCAACTGCCATAATTTTGCTTTGCCGATCCCTACTTCATGGCCCAACATGGTGAAGATTTATCTGCTTTGCTCTTGTGAGCTCTTACAGATTGCGCCTCCCCCCCCCCCCGCCGCTTTCTTTCCCTCACTTTTCTTGCTGTTTGGCTTTACAGTGTCCTTCACATTACCACCAATCCTTGGAAGAAACAGTAGAATCCTCAGAGACCCGTGCTTTAAATCCCTAAAGGCACATAGCCAATTGTTGAAATGTAATGGATTCAGAATGGTAGCACAATCACAAAAATAACCAAATAAATAAATGCATAAGTAGCAGCTATAACGGAAGACGTAGGCCCCAGTCCCAGCACTAGCAGTGACAGAGAATGTCAGTGAAGACACTCTCCCTTTGGGCTCTGAGAACTTAGGGCTAGGAGAGGCTCTAAGCAGGGAAAACTGTGCAATTCAGAAGGAAGTAGATGGACTCACCAGGAACAAAGCTTCCACACAGCAGCGGCAAGATTCTCTGACACAGCTGGCCAGAGGCTCCCCAGCACTGATTCCAGCCTTGTATCCGCCAAATAGGAGGTGATTTTACTCTCAGTATCAGAATCATTTAAATAATATAGGGTATGTTTAATACCAATCCCAGGTGTTCTGGGGTTTTTTGCTTGCTTTTTTGTTTTTCAGGTTTAATTAGATGATATGATAAGCTATCTCAACCTCTCTTGAAGTTGGACCTTCCTAAGATTTTGGAACTTAAATAGTTCTCAGTACCCTTGGAACTTTACTAATAATAATAACCTTCAGCATAATAACCATGTTTGTGACTTCTTTTGTTCACAAACCTAAGGAAATTCTTCTGATTTCTTTCTCTGTGTCCCTGAGAAATGCTCCAAACATAACGTATGTTTTTCCCCTTCCACGTGCAGGTCAAAGGACAGAGAGGAAGCACAATTTGGCTGCATGTATTCTCATTTACTACCTAATGACTTAGTACCTTTCCTCCATACTCTCCCCCTTTCAATCTAAAGCTAGTATCATTCCTAAAATTTATGGTAATCATGGTTTCCTCAGTAGACACGGAAATGTTGGTTGCCTGCATCTTTTTATAAAGGTTTTGGGACTATTAAAAATCCTGTGTGATAGTAACATTTTCAAATGGCTTTAAATACATGTTTTAAGCAGAAATACAGTTCTTTTCCTGTAGCTTGCCATCTATTTTGGAATTAAAGTGCCTTACGTGGATATTTTTAGGACAAAATAACATGTTAATTGAGAATTTTCGCTATCTGATTTTAAGTTTGCTGTTTCTTTATTTTTGTTTTCAGCTTTCTAAGAAATATGGAGTCCATGTTTGTGGAGAAGGTGGAGAGTATGAAACATTCACTTTGGATTGCCCTCTATTTAAGAAGAAAATAATTGTGTAAGATATCATTTCAGCGTTTTCTTGCCTTTCCTTAAATTTAAGGGATGGAAGCAACTTAACATTAAGCTGGAGGCAACTTTTGTTGGGAGAAATAGAACATGTCCTCTAAGTTCACAAACACTCAATTTGTTTAATACCAGTGAAGTCGTCTGAATACCTAAATCAATACCTGACAAGACGAGGCCTTCATAGAAGGCTATAAACTTTTTAGACATTGCACTTTCGTTTACTTGCTGATTATGGCCTGCAGTAAAACTGGTACCTACACACTGACACTTTTATCCTTTCATGAAGTGTGAATTGCCTGTATTATTTATCTTTCATTACAGCTACATTTGATAAACTGCCACATCAGTAGCCTGTGGGTTCCATTAACTTCATCCTCTTTTTCCTTTTTCTTGGCTTTAACAACTTAGAATGGTAACACTAAACATTTCTCTTCAATTATTTGGGGTTATTTTTACAAATACAGTTTATTTTAAAGTGAATTCCGTTTATGGTGAGTTGTGTGATTTCTTTGCCATAAATTGTTGACATTGGTGGAACAAAAAACAGGAACTTTCTCCAGTTTGTTACATTATTATCCATACTCTAATTTATGTTATTCTCATCATCTGCGAAGAGAGCACTATATCTGCTTTTCCGAAGCTCTTATGCTTCCTGGAAAACACTGCCAGAATTATGCTTGATTCCAGAAACCTCATCTGATGAAAGATGAGAATTCTGTATTAAATGGACAGCTTCAATATTTTCAGCACTGAGAGGCGACTGCTTTGTCCATATGAGGCAACTTTAGGTGAATTTCCTTAAAAAATACATTTGTCTTGTGAAACAGGACCAAGACAGCTTCATTACCATATTAATATTCACCCACTCTTGCTTCTTTCATATTCTCCTAGCTTCTTTTCCATTAATAATCATCAACATAATCATATATTTAGCAAATATTTATCAAGTACCTATAATGTCCAAAGATTTTTTTTTCTGACCACCATTGTTCCTCAAACATAGTTCCTGCCTCCAAATGGTGAGAGGAAAACTTATTTCTACATTATGATAGAAGATGGTAAAGGATAAGAGTCTTAAGATTAAGTTTGTAAATGGGAGGTATTTCTCTGGCTCTGATCAAAAAACAATTCATGAAGGAATCATGCATTAGGTATTATTACTATGAAATAATACTGTTTGGTTATTCAAGAAAAGCATTTGCATCCTGGGGTCACATTATAGTGTAATGGGAAACTTGCAATATATTTACATATTAATATAGGCTAACCAAATTTTTAAAAAGCATGGTAAGAGAAAAATGCCAAATAATGCTTTTCCCATTTACTTGACAAGTTGAGGTCCTAGAGTACCCAGAAGTCTTTGTGGACAACCTAGAATTATAAGACATGTACCTCTTTATACCACATAACCAGAAGGTCAGTTTATCGTAGTACTTTAGACCCGAAAAATGAATCCTTTTCATCTCATCATTTTGTAGACAAGGAAACCTAAGCCTTACTGAGACAATGGCATGAGGGGAGGCAGCCATGCTATTAAAGAGAGAGGTGGCAGGGGAGGTGTATTAGAACCCTCTAGGGTCAGCGCGTTACTGAGGTGAATTACATGCGTAGGATTCTGCAAGCCGCCACCCTGCTCTGGAGGGGTTCTCCCTGCAAGAATGGTCAGGCGGGCCAACAATACACAGCAAGTGCTAACACACAACTGTGGACCTTACGAACACAAGAAGCACTGTCTTTTCATTCTTACTTGTCAGCAAGTCACCAAACTAATTCTAATGCTTAAGTATCTTCTTTGCTTTTTTCTTCTGCCTCATCTCAGCTTCATAACTTTCTTACTTGATTCCTTTTCCCTAGATTGCCTTTCCATTTCTCCCCACTTTGCTAAATCCTTTCATTTTTAAAGGCTTTGGCTGCCATTGCCCCAGTGCTTGTTCTCATACCTGAACTCTCACAACACACAGTTGGCACTAGCAAACTTCTGTTAAATACTGTTGAGTTAACTTGCCATCCATTGTTGTTTAATTTTATATATCCTATTTCACTTTTGTGTGTTCCTGTTTTAGGTTATAACTAGAGACTTAGGTTGGGACATATCTCAATTTAATGGAAAAAGTACATCGCTACCATATAGTAGTACAAAACCTTGCCTCCTCTTTAAAATAGAAAATGTCCTTATCATACCTACTGATAAGCACTAAATGTGATGATGTGAGCGAATATGCATTGCATATTCTAAAACTGTTTTTAAAAAGTTAGTTAGAGATCATTTTCCATGTGATACAATTAAAAGATTTATGTTTAGTCCCTAACTATTGGGTTATCAGAAAAGTCATGACGCATTTTTGCAACAAAAAACATAGAAAAAATACATCATGACTTTTCCGACAACCTAGTATTTATTAACAATTGACAATAATACTGGATGCTGTAACTTAGAATTCACTTTTGGGACAAATTTAACAATCTTTCCTGATATAGTTCATACAATATAATTAACATACAACTAATTGAGTATTAGGAATCCCATTTCAAATGTCTGATTCAGTTTTTCTTGTTTATTTTTTTTTAATAAAAAGAGGAAGTCCACCTCTAAGAGGAGAAAAAAAATACACTTTTACATACAAAAATGATTTTATTATAATTAGGGATTTTTTTAAAATTCACTCTTTTTTGTATAATGAAGAAATTTAGAGAAAGCATCATTGTCCTAGCAGTTTATTATAAGATATATACATTTGGCCCAAAATTCCTGTTTATGTTTTTAAAATTTGTGGGAATGACTGGTATAACAGTCATTTTGCAATTTACTTTTCATGTCAGTTAGTACATGATTACTCACCTCTAGATTCAAATTTTTAGATCAGAAAATTAGTTGTTGTTTTTTTCCTTTGGAAGGATTGATGCAAAGAATTACAGCCCAGCCTTTGAGAGAAGTGGACAATTGTAGGTCCTCAAATAACCTACTTTCTTATTACTTATTACTTTAAATATATAGAGAGTGCCAAAAAAATGTATACACATTTTAAGAAAGGAAAACTGTATGAAAATTGTAATAATCAATATATACTCATAACAAAAGATGAATACAAGTCATGTTTGACTTCTGCAATTACAAGAGGTGCTCAAAGTGGCTACCATCAGCGTCCAGACACTTTTGATTACAGAGAACTGCTTGAGCAATGCTGACCAAAGTGTCTAATTGTTTACCTTTTTATGGCACCCCTGGTATGTATATATCAGAAGTAAGAACTAAAATCCTAATGTTGTTTTAATAACAATGATAATTGTCTTCTTTTTGTTAATGAACATATTGTTTTAATGTCAGTATTTGATACAACCACATATTTCCATTTAAGTTATCAATATTACTGTACTACTGCTGCAAAGTTGCTATATGTGGAATCTGTGATGGATAGATGAGTGGAGCAATGGGGAAAAAGGAAGGAAGAAAGAAGGAAGAAAGGGCTGAATTCTATGATTAAAGCACAGTATATTCATTTTTCTGTGCTTTACTCCTATTTTCTTCCCATTCAAGACTTAATTCAGCACAGAGCATAGTAACGCGGCATTTAGTAGAGAGGACGAATGAAGTACTTTCCTCATCTGCCTTCTCACATCTATTCTTTATCACTTGGGAATTTATTTAAATTTATGAACTATTTTCCTTGTGTTTAAAATTTTAGACCTATTAAGCTTTATTTTAGTGTGCTAGAGATGCTATATGGTATTCTGGTATGTATGTAGATGTACATGTTCATGTGTACATGCAGTACACATGTACAAAAAAATATGTATCGTGAAGATAAGTAATTGAAAAACCAATGTAGGTTTGTGATAGTTTCAATAGTTAGTATGTAAGTGTGAAGATACTTCTAAAAAGTTTAACTACACACTTATTTGTTTATTCAACAACTGTCTAATGAATACCAGGCAATGTACTCTGTACTGAGTTAGTGGTCAAGTTGGGGGTCGGGACAGGCAGACAAAGAGGAACAAAACTCAGCCCCCTTCTAAGAAAGAAGGACAAGTACACACATATAATTATAATACAGTAGGTGTGTTCTGAAAGGGTGACAAATGCATTACCAAAGCACGTGAAAGAGAAAACAAGCACTGTCTGGGCAAGCGAGGGAGGGCTTCACAGAAATGACGTCAGAGATGTCTGTGAGGATAAGTATGAGTCCACAGGGAATATCTGTGTGCAGTTGACTTGTTAGAGGAGAGGTAGGAACCAACCATAGCTGAGTCTCAAGAGATAATACCAGTTTTTTGTTTTGTTTTGTTTTGAAGTCAGGAGGTAAGACCTGATCTCATACCTCGGGAACCTAGCTTCGGTGTAGAGAGGCTCAGACCTGACTCAGTCGCCCTTTTGAAGTTTTAGCCAGGGGTAAGCCTTGACCACAGCAGTGAAAGGGAGCCCAGGCCAGCTCTTGACTACAGAGAAGCCTCAATTGTAGACGAGGCAGTGAGCACACTTGTTACTTGTATTAATAGGGAAAGGGGAGGAGGGTATCATCTGGGAAGCATTTTTGTTGTGGTGTGATTGGCATCCATTCTGTGGGTTACTCTGAGGATATTCCAAAGCAGATCCTGCTCTAAGTTTCAGAGAAATCCATGAAGCAGACAGAAACCAGAGCACCTTGAAAGCTAAGTTTCCGATGAGAGTGTATGAAAGAGAAAAGAGCAATCATGGCATGATTCTGTTTGAAACTAAAAGCTGTTCATTTGAGAGCTGGTCACTCCCAGTTGACTCTGGCTTTGCATAAGTGAATGAAATGATGTTAGTTAGATCTTGTGGATTAATAGAATCCATCAAATCATATTTCTCTTCATTTACTGCTCAGAATATTATATACTTTCTGTGGGTAATAATCTTGATTCAGAATGCGGTAATTATACCAATTAAGCAAACTATTTGCTACCAACCGTCTGTTTCTAGTGGGGATAACTGCCATGAGAAGGGAGGGCCCGAAACCCTTTCTCCTGACCCAGCATTGGTTTGGGTTAATTACAGTTTTGGTGCACTCCATTGTCAAGGGTATCAAAACCAAGCTTCCTAGATTAGGTCTAATTAAAGCTCAGGGTCAGTTTCCAAGGCTGAGATCATCAGGAACGGAAAGATTGAAATTTAATGTCAGAGCGAGATCAGACACAGGAACTGGAATTTGAATCTGATTAGCGAGCCAAGATAGGACCAGCACTGGCAACTCTGGGGCAAATGGAGAAACGGTAAGACGAGAGCTAACGAACCAAGAGGGACCGAGTCAGTGGGGCGGTGGCAGAAGGCAACAGGGCCTCCCCTTCACTCTCTTTCTCCTCCTACTCAATGTATCTGCAGGGAACTTTTGGTTGATGTAGCCTGTGAAGGCAGGTTGTATATCTTTCTATCAGGATCCTGACTCTTTAATGATGCTATTTCTATTATAAGTAGCTTTTCCTTTAGTTTCAGAGTAGCCCTTTTTAATGTTATTTTCCTAAGCACTAACAGATGCATATTTGATAATAAGGTTCATGAATGGCAGTTTACTTTTTTTTATAACCATAACACATTTATTTCTCTATCTCTGATCTTTCAAGGGGGAAAGTAAACACATTTTTGCCCGTGGTAATTTAGCATTTTGGAACCAAATATTTTGAGTTTTGTATTTTTTCTATTGTCACTAAATAACTTCTCATTACAAAAGCTGATTCAAAGAATATTTTACATTAATGGCAAAAATTCAAATAAAATAACAGTTTATTTTGCTGTGTACTACAATAGTTAAAATGCTAATAATAATGTGTTAATATAAACAACAGAACCAGTTTCTGAGGCGTTTAAGGAATATACAGAACTCCTATTTTTAAATTTCAGTTGAAATGCAAAACACTATTGCTTTCTTAATAAACAACAATAAAAATAATTAGTTATTAGAACTTCACACATAATCTTAGTTATTCAGATGTGCTTTACAGGGTATCTTTGATAAAAGTTGAGTTAATTTACATGTATCCATATGGTGCCAGTAAGCAATTCATACCATTTTACCTGAATGTGGTAATTACTATGTCAGGCAATCAATTTTAATAGCAATGATATTGCAGTGTGAAGAGTTCATCGAGAGCTTAAAACCATCACCAGCACTGCTTTTGTGAAGGATAATTGAGATTTTGTGTGAAACACTGAATGAATTACCTCTTGAAAATGAAAAGAATAATGAAGATAAAGCTCTATTGTTTAATGGTTAGCCCATACCAAGCAAATTTTTGAAAATGAAATTGAATAGGAGTTTTAAGTTTTCAAGATTGTTTAGAGAGCTTTGAGTGAACCTGAAAGTTGAACTGTGTCCTCATAAAGATGAAAAGCTTTTTCACTTTTTCTTGAAAGTTTAGTATCCTAGGATCCTTTTCTCAATTAAATATTGGATTATTAAAAATCGATGTTAATCACTAAATATTGTATACTAGTGGAAATAAATACAAAATGAGGGGTTTGGGGTCACTTGTAGTTGATAGCAGGAGTGTTTTGCCACAATGGATATAGTAGGTAATTGCATTATAAAATTTCTGTCTTGCAGAGATTCATCAGAAGTAGTCATGCATTCAGCTGATGCTTTTGCTCCTGTGGCTTACCTGCGCTTTTTAGAATTGCACTTGGAGGACAAGGCAAGTAAACCTAGATTCACAATGATTTCAAGAGACAATGAGATATGTGCATTGGCTCTGTATATACAATACTATAACAGCAGACTAAAGGGTAAAACAGTGATTTTATCATTAGTGACTTTTTTTTCAGACCCTCAGTCAATAACTAAGAATTTTGCAAATGTTTAGTTTTAAGAGCTCTATATGATACAAAAGATATTACATTTCTTAAGACTGTAGTTCAGGTGAAAATGGAATCATATATGCATTAATCAAGAATACAAGACCATATATAATCAAATGCTAAATTATCTAGTAAAATAAGAATTAGGTAATTGTGCACAATTAGGGGAAAGATTTGCAGGTGAATTTGATTTTTATTATGCAAAAATTAAGAAGAGAAGAAAAGATAAAATAAAAGCTTTTCCAAAAATATGCAAGGGAACAAAAGGCAAATAAGAGACGGACAGTGAGGCAAAAGTGTGATGAAGAGTTTTATTTTAAATACCTTGATTGTCAAGATATAGTATAATGTCAATTTAAAGATATACAGAGAGTGCCAAAAAATGTATGCACATTTTAAGACAGGAAAAAACCTGTATTAAAATTATGCAAATGGTAACCACTTTAAGTACCTCTTGTAATTGCGGAAGTCAAATGTGACTTGTATTCCTCTTTTGTTATCGGTATATATTGAGTATTATAATTTTAATACAGTTTTCTCCTTTCTTAAAATGTATATACATTTTTTGGCACCCTCTGTATTATTGAATAGGGGAAGATCTGGATTAGACCCTTTGATTAAAAGGTTTGCTTTTTGAGATGTAAAGGATTAGAAAGTCTTCTGCATCTTTAGCATTCTATGACCAAGTCTTGAGACACACCCACAATTACATAGATGGTAGGTAATGTGAACAGTCAATGGGGATTGGAAAAGGGAGGAAAGAAGTGGTAACCCCAGAAATCTTAGCATGAGAGAGTTTCCAAAAGTAAAGAAAAGCTATTGGTGTCATTTCTCCAGAAAAATTAAGATAGATAAGACTGAAAGTAGATCACTGAGTCTGCCTAGATCATTATTGGTGACCTTTTAGCAAAAAGCTGAAAATCTTAAAGAGAAGAAAGCTTTACTCTGCAAACATCCTTCAAACACACTGAAAGGAACCCCTTATTTCTAGGCCTCTGCGACTTTTACTGCCAGGTGCTCACACAGACACTCAAAACCACTGAATTCTTGTGTAGACATGTTGGCCATTAAATGTTCAGCCGTTCCTCTATAGCTCATGATTCACCTTGGTTTGATATTTCATTGATCTTCACAGCCCCGTTTCTCCTCTTGCAGAAAAGCATGTTATTTCTCTAAGGTGGGATAGTTACTAACACTGAATGAATATGGTGCATTTCCTTCTTCTTTTTTTTTTTTTAGGTGTCACCAGTGCCTGATCACAACAGAACATCTAATTATATACATAATTCTTAAACAGCATTTTTGAACATTGTTTAGTAAGCTGCCATTTTTATATGAAAAGAAAAATTCCATAGCATTTTCTCAATTATTATGTCCAGCTTTTTCTCGCTTTTTTTTTATTCTTAGAAATATATATCTTTGGGGCTGGCTGAGTGGCGCGGTGGTTAAGCACTGGCTTGGAAAGCTGGCGGCCCCGGTTCGGGTCCCACATATGAGGGCTAGTGACACTGCCCTCAAAAATAAACCAAAAAAAAAAAAAAAATATATATATATATATATATATATATATATATATATCTTTATATATATCTTTATCAGAAAAAGTTAATAGAACCATTGATTAATTGGGGAAATGTGAATGTCTTGTTCGTTAATATTGTTAGTTTATTCAGGATTCACTCTTTCTCCGACTAGTTAACACATACTATCTATGCCACCTGTGATATGTCCCTTTTCTTTTCCTGTGGCCCCATCCACAACTCTCATGTCTATAATATTTCATCGTTCACTACATTCCTTTGCCCTTTGCTGCTCTCATTTCTGCTAATATTGGGTTGTCGGTAACGTCATGACGTATTTTTTTCTGTTTTTCGTTGCAAAAATGCATCATGACTTTTCCGACAACCCAATAGCATCATGGTGCAGGAGCATTTGAAAATATACCCATTTAACCAGTCAGGTTTATTCTCCTGGGTGTCACCAAAGTTCTGTATCATTTTTGTTTCCATATATTCAAATTACAGAGTACTTTCACTGCCCCAAAATCTTCCAGGCTCTATCTAGTCATTGCTTACCCCACCCCTCCCCCAATCACTGATATTTATATTGTCTTATTGTCTCCATAGCTTTGCCTTTTCCTTTATCATATAGTTGGGATCATACAGTGCCATTTTATATTGGCTTCCTTCACTTAGTAATATGCATTTAAGGTTTTTCCCATGCCTTTTCATGAGTTTTTAGGTCTAGACAATATTCCATTGTCTGGATATACCACAGTTTATTTATCCATTCACCTACATAAGGACGTCTTGGTTGCTTCCAAGTTTTTACAGTTATGAATAAAGATGCTATAAAACATCCATCCATGTGCAATTTTTTGTATAGATATAAGTTTTTAATTCTTTTGGGTAAATATCAAGGAGCACAATTGCTAGATGGTAAGAATATGTTTAATTTACAAGAAACAACCTCTTCCAAAGTGGCAGGACCATGTTGCATTCCCACCAGAAATCAATGAGAATTCCTGTTGCTCCACTTCCTTGTCAGCATTTGGTGTTGTAAGTGTTTTGTTTTGCCATTCTAATAGGTGTGTAATGGTATCTCATTGCTGTTTTAATTTCCATTTCCCTGATGGAATATGATGTAGAGCATCTTTTCGTGTGCGTATTTGTCATTTCTGTATCTTCTTTGGTGAGGTGTCTCTTCAGATTACTTGCCAATTGTTTAATCAAACTTTTGTTTCTTATTGATTTTTAAGAGTTGTTTGTATATTTCAGAAAATAGTTGTTTTTCATTAGCTTATCTTTTGCAAATATTTTCTCCCAGTCCATGGCTTGTCTCATTCTTTTGATAGTGTCTTTCACAAAGAAGTTTTTAATTTTAATGAAGCCCAGCTTATCAATTTTTTTTCATGGATCATGACTTTGGTGTTGAATATAAAATGTCATAAAAAGATAAAATAAAATCAATAAATAAAATGTCTTTGCCAAACCTGACATCTGGACTTTCTCCTATGTTATCTTCTAGGTATTTTGTAGTTTTACATTTTACTTTTTTATCTATGATCCATTTTGAGTTTATATTTGTAAAGGGGTATAAGATTTTTTTTTAATATGTGTATATCTAGCAATTGTAGCACCATTTATTGAAAAGACTTAACTTTTCTCCATTATATTGCCTTACTCTTTTTTGTCAAAGATCGGTTGACTATATTTGTGTAGACCTATTCCAGGGTTCTCAATTTTTTCCATTGATCTGTTTGTCTATTTTTCACCAATACCGCAATGCCTTGATTACCATAGCTTTGTATTACGTCTTGAAGTCAGGTAATGTCAGTTTTCTGACTTTATTCTTCTTTTTTAATTTATTTTTAATTAGCTTCAGGTGTACAACACAGTGCAATAGTTACACTTTTTACCCCTCAAAGTGACAACCCCTCCTCCCCCATTTGGCCACCCCACTCCTCCCCCCATATCATATATATCTATTACACTTCCTCTGACTCCCTTCCACATTATAATCCACATCCCGTGACTATATATTCAATTACAGTTGGTATACAATATTGTACAACCTCAGCTTCAGGTGTACAGTTCAGTGGTCAAGCCTCTTCTCCATCCATAAAATGGTCTCCCTAACAAGACATATGACCATCTGACACCCTACAAAATATTTACAACATTATTAATTATATTCCCCAAACTGTCTTTCATAGCCCTGTGGCAATATTGTAGTTGCCTATTTTTGCAGTCTAATCCCTTCCCCTTCTCCCTCATCCCAACCCCACTCCCAACTAGCAACCCTGATTTTTCCTCTATATCTATGAGACAGTTTCTGTTTACGTTGCTCATTCATACAGTTTTTCAGATTCCACATGAGTGAGAGCATATGGTATTTGTCTTTCTCTGACTGACTTATTTCACTTAACATAATAGTCTCTAGGTCCATCCACATCATTGCAAACAGTATGATTTCATTCTTCTTTATAGCAGAGTAATACTCCATTGTATAAATATACCACAGTTTCTTAATCCAGTAATCTACCGATGGGCATTTTGGTTGTTTCCAAGTTTTAGCTATTGTAAATAGCGCTGCTATGAACATAGGGGGTGCATAAATTTTTTTGTTTATTCTCTTTTAATATAATATTGTGTTGACTATTTTAGATCTTCTATATTTCCATATAAACATTAAAATCAGTCTGTTAATGTCCACAAAGTAACTTGCTGAGATTTTGAGTATAATCACATTGAATAGCTCTCCATTTATTTGGTTCTTGTTTGATTTTTCTCATCAGAGTTTTGCTTAGACATCTTTTTAAATTTTCATTGTTATAACTTAATATGTTCATTGTTGCCCCCTTTAGGACTGTTTTTTTTTTTTTTTTTTTGGCAAATACAGGTTTTGAGGTTGCATTCTTAGTGTGGACCCAGAGAGAAATAGAGTTCCTGTTCCCGTTGCATCACAATAGCTTGGGTTAAGCTTTGGCCAAGTCACCAGCTTTACTCCTGAACCCACTGATAGTAGAGGATGGGATTCTCTAGAGAGAAAACAAAGTACAGTTAACAAAAGAAAGATAAGTAAATGCTAGAGGGCAAAAATGATAGGTACTCTTCCACATGTTTCATCAAAATCACATTGTCATTCTAAACTCCTATTAACAAATTAATGAACATTCTACCCCAAGTAATAGTCAGACATTGAATGTAGTACCTTGTATACCATTCTGAAAGTCCATTCCTTAAATTTCTTTAGTTTCCATTCCTTCTATGATACATTTGCAATCTAGTTTGGCCTCATTTACTTTGATGAACAGCTGTTGGTCTTTTCTCTATCTTTATGATCCTTAATTTTTTTCCTTGATACTATCAGCCACTATCTCTTTGAAAGTGTCCCCCATAATGGTTATATATCACCACACCATTCTCACCATTCTGATGTTACTTCACTCTCAAGCTTTCTCTTACCTCCTTTAGTCATTTCTCTACTTATTACCTTCAACATGCCTCAAGTTGTTTTTATGGCTCCATTCTTTCTTCAGTATTTTCTCTTTCTGGGATTTTCTCTTTTCCCACAAGTTCAGTTTTCACTTCTGTGCAGATAATTCTCAAGTCAGTCTCTTTCTGGTCTTTCTACTAATATCTACTCTGCCTCCTAATTCTAGATCCTTACTTCTGACTAGCTGCTGGACATGGCTGCCAATTCTATGTATCAATCTCATTATATACAAACCTTGAATGCATGTTCCCCTCCAAGTATACTTTTTCCCTGTTTTTCTTATGTAACAACTGTTTTTTTTCTACCTAGTAACTCAGGCACAGAATATTGGCATTATCTCTTACAGCTTTCTCTTCTTTATTCTGAACATTCAGTTGGTTGTCTAATCCTTTATATGTTAGTTCAAATACATGCCTCTTACTCCATTCCATCTCCATGCCCCTCTCTCTAGTTAAAACTGTATCTGACCAAACTCTTGGAAAAGATGGAATTTCTTCAAATGTACTCTTACTTTCGTTCTCCTCATGTTCTATTCCAGAGCCATATTGATTTTCCTTTCTAGTTTTTGTTTCTCTGCACAAAAATCCATAATAGTGTTATATTGTTCTCTAAATAAACAAGATGTTTAGCCATGAAATGAGGAAAGTCTGACATATTTCCATAGCATCCCTTCTCAGTCCTGCTGATAGGACCGCCCTCCATGTATCCTTTGTTCCAGGAATACAGAACCACAGGATCTCCTCTTACTATGCCTTCTGCTTCTCTCCTTTCCTGCCTTTGCTTATTTTATTCTGTCTTATCTGTCTCCCTTTCTTCTTCCAGTTTTTTGACTTTTTACATCCTACCCATGATTCAAGTTGGATTCAAATACTCGTACACAGTTAACCACACCAGATGAACTGCCCTAACCCTTTGTTGCTTCCTTCTTGTGACAAATCACCTTTACATTATAGTTGTTTAAGGACTTATTATGTCTATTAGCTTATGAATTTCTTGAGGACTGTTCTTGTTTCATCTTCATATCCCCTGTAACACCAATTTGTTCTGCAATGAGATTTTTTAAATTTAACTGGTTGTTTCTCATTTTCCTCCTTCATTTTTTTCATCTTACATAATTTTATAGACATGCTTTCATTTTCTGTTGCACACTATTTAATGAAAGTCACTTTATGCCTTATATGTCCTTTATCTTCTTGTTAGAGAAAAATGCCACAAGCCCACTGAAATGTAAAATACAACCTTTAGAGAGGTTGTTAGTGTAAAATTTAAGTTATCACTAAGATTTTCACTTTATATATGATGACCCTTAAACTTCCCTATTGAATAATTAATCTATTTAAAATTTACCTCACATTAAAATCTTAAATTATTTATGTGACTGTAAAAGGTATATCAGCTAAACATGGGATCCCAAACAAAATAACTGAAAAATGGAAAGCTCCAGGTTAAAAATGGGGAAATATATTAAAATTTCTTTGGGGGCCCTGACTTTATTGCTTACGGCAAACTTGATGCTAAAATGTACCATACATCACTACAGTGACAGGCTTGAGAAAATGAAAAATACAAAGCTTTACATAAATCAGCCAAAAGATCATATTAAAATGCATAACCTTTACAGAAGAATCAAGACTTTTACTTTTAACTATTCAAAAGCTCTTTCTTCCTTATGTAGTAGTTTTAGATTTTTCAAACAGCTTTATGGGAAATAATATTTCAAATTAATTGTTGGCAAAGCCATTACATTTATAAAGAGACATGGTTCACAGAAATTTGGCCCCAGTTTTGCTAATGCACTCTATTATCACTTAGCACTTAATTTTGTTTTTTGTTGAAATAATCCCATGGGACAATTATGTATTTTATATAATTATAAAAGCTCACATTCCTAGAAGTTGTCACTTTTAAAGACACCATACTCTCATAGCATTCTTGGCTCTCTCATATTATTAGCTTTCTTTCAGAAATATCAAACAATCTTGAAAAAAATTATAACATTAAACTACCTCTTTGCTTTTACTTTTCCCTTTAATCCACAAATACCTATGAACACCTTGTCTGTTTTAAAAAAACCTGTTAGGTTAACATGGAATTCATTATAAATACAGGCAAATTGCAGTGTAATTCTAATTATAGCTTTAAAGTGGAGTCTTTGTTCCCAGCATTATGATTACAGTGACAGATACCAATAGTATGGCTCATCTGAAGTTATGGCCATAATGTTGATTCAAGGCAAGGAGTGATGAGTAAGATATGATCCTGTTTTTCTAAAAAACAAGGGTGGAGGCAAGTAGCTTATATATGTATTTGAATGAGGCTAGTAAGAGGTGGGCATATAATAATCATACTGATAAAGTTGGTTTCTTTGGTGGGGAGGCATGAACGGGGCAAACAGACTGAATTCTTTTTTTTTTTTTTTTTGAGGGCAGTGTCACTGGCCCTCATATGTGGGACCTGAACCGGGGCTGCTGGCTTCCTAAGCCAGCGCTTAACCACCACGCCACTCGGCCGGCCTGACTTAATTCTTTATATGGCTGTAATTTGTGATTTCTTACAATGGGCACATATGTTTAAATTTTAAAATATTTGATTAAGAAAATTAACTGAGGTGAGGGGGCTGGCGAGTTCTAGTGCTGAATAAATATATAAATGTTATTCTATGTCATTGTAGTAGTGTAGGTAGAAAGAGACATACTATGGCCCTTTCCAACTTGACATAGAACTCCAGTGAAAACAATATCTGCAATATGGGGTACAATCTGCTGGTCCTACAGTAAAGTCTAAGCAGAGAATACTGTGGCAAAGTACTATATATATATAATGACTAAAAGCATTTGAATGGCAGGTCTCTTGAGTATGCTGTGCACAGGAATTTGCTCCCACCAATCGTAACAACGTGTAAATTTGAAGAGCTCCATGGAGATACGCTGCTACTGTCTTCATGCCACCTCAAAACTGTTTTCATACTGAAGGGACAAAGAAAGGAGGAAGATAAAGGATGACTTTTCTTTACCACCATTTAGTTCAGCACCACTCTTCCACCCGACCCCATCCTCTCCCATCTTTGCCCTCAGGCTAATGAGAGAAAACCGGTTTGGTACCAGGGAGCAAGGCACTGGGCAGGTTTTAAAATCTAATTCCATAAACCTTGATGATACAACTGGATTCAGATGGATTTCCACCTTAGGTACTACTGGGATACTGCTGCTATAATTGGTCATTGGTGCAGATTAACAAATCAAGTTTCAGATTCACCAAAATTTAAGGAGCTACTTTGTTCATTTCTGTCCCAAACACATGGATTTCAATAGTAGCACCAATGTAACCACTGTGTCAGGAAGTCAGGAATTAAGTTGGACAATGGAAGAGTGGTTTGGAACCCAAAATCTGTGGGAGACTTCTCAGTTTGGGGGACGATAATAAAAATAACCAATTAATTGATTTCCTTCTCTACTTTTGAATTCTAATTGACTATCTTTTTTTACTTTAATATTTAGTTGTTCTGCTTCCCCACCCAGCTTTTTGTTCTTGTTGTTGTTATTGTTGTTGTTTTAAAAAATAAAATTTCTGATATGTGTTTTCATAAAGTTTCACTTTGGTGATTTCTTCTAAAAGAGAAGTGGCATACTGCTTATTCAATTAGCATATTTATTGAGTGCTTACATCATGTGCCTGGCATTGTTCTTACAATAGGGATATAATAGTGAATTGAACATCTAAAAATTATTTCCTTCATGAAAATGATAACCAGAAGAGCAAGGGTGGTCATGCTTATATCAAATACATCAACTCTTTAAGTCAAAAACTATCACAAGAGACACAGAAGGACATCATATAATGATAAATGAGTCAATTCACCAGAGAGATATAACTATAAATATATATGCACCTAGCAACAGGGCAATCAAATACATGAAACAAACATTGACAGCATTGAAGTGAGAAATAGTAACATAATGGTAGAGATTTCAGTAACCCACTTTCAATCTTGTATAGATCAACCAGAGCAAAGATCAATAAGAAAATAGAATTTGAACAATACTGTAGGCTAATTGTATCTAATAAACATAAAAATGACAATCTACCTAACAGCAGCAAAATACACAATCTTCTGAAGCGTAATAGACAACATTTCCAGGATAGAGCGCATGTTAGAACACAAAACAAGTTTTAACAAATTTAACAAAATTGAAATCATACCAAGTATCTTTTCCCACCACAATGGAATGAAATTAGAAATGCATAGCAGAAGAAAAACTGGAAAATTCACAAATATGTTCAAATTAAATAACACACTTTTGAACAACCAATGATTCAAGGAAAAAAATCACAAGAGAAATTAGAAAATACCTTGAGACAAATGAAAATAGAATATACCAAAACATGGGATGCAACAAAAGCAGTACCAAGAGGGAAATTTATAGTAGTCAACACATACATTAAAAACAAGAAAAATCTCAAATTAACCTAACTTCACATCTCAAGGAACTAGAAAAATTAGAATGAAGGATAAAAGCCACATGATTTTCTCAATTGATGTAGAAAAAGCATTTGACAAAATTCACCATAAATGAAAAATTCACCATTCAAACTAAGAATAGAAGGAAGTTACCTCAATATAATAGAAACTACAGATGAAAGTATCTAGCTATGATACTCAATGGTGAAAAACTGAAAGATTTCTCCCTAAAATTAGGAACAATTAAAGGATACCCTATTTCACCACTTCTATTCAATATAATATTAGAAGTCCTAACAAAAGCAATTAGACAAGAAGAAATAAAAAACATCCAAATCAGAAAGAAAGAAGTAAAAAAAAAAAAAGTTAATTGACAAATGGCATGTTCTTATATGCAGAAAACTTTAAGGATTGCACATACACACACAAAAATTGTTACAACTAATAAATTCAGCAAAGTTGCAATATACAAAATCAACACAAAAAAACAGTTGCATTTCTATATACTTAAAATAAAAAATCTGAAAGGGAAATTATGAGGCAGTACAATTTACAATAGCCTCAAAAAGAATAAAATACTTGGGAATAAACCAAGGAGCTAAAAGACTTATACACTGAGAACTACAAAAAAAAAAAATTACTGAAAAAGTTGATAACACAAATAAGTGAAAAGACAGCTCATGTTCATAGGTTGGAAAACTTAAATATACTACCCAGAGCAATTCAGATTCAATGTCATCCCTATCAAAACCCAATGGCATTTGTTTTGAAGTAACAGAAAAGATCACCCTTAAAGTTACACGGAATCTCAAAGGACCTCAAGTAGCCAAAACAATCTTCAAATAGAAAAACAACTGTGGAGGCTTCACAATTTCTGATTTCAAAACACATTACAAAGTTACAATAATTAAAACAATATGGTAGGGGTTGGCTGAGTGGCTCGTTGGTTAAGAGTCTGGGACACCGGCTGTGAGCAGCAAGGCCCCAATTCGGATCCCACATATGAGGGTCAGTGACACTGCCCTCTACAGCTAAGATGGTGGACAACAGCTCCTCCACCTGGAGCTGGGCTGCTGTGAGTCCCTGGGACGGCATAGCTGCAGCCCCTGCTGCAGTGGGCTGCCATAAGCTACAGTGAGTGGCCGGCAGCCAGTTTGAGCGGCCGACAGCTGGTGTGAGCTGCCAAAAGCCACAGTGAGCGGCCGTCCAGAGGCCGGCGACCAACCTGCCTCACCCGAGAAGAGTGCAATGATGATACCAACATGGGCCAGTGAAGCAACGTCCTCCACAGCTAGACTGAAAAACAAAAGGATAGCAACTTGTCTGTTCCCCTTTCCCGGTTCCCCAACGCTGTTCTCCCTCAATTCCCCAATAAAATCTTTAAAAAACAAACAAACAAGACCAGTATGGTGGTAGCATAAAGACAGACATAGAGCAATGGAACAGAATAGAGAGACTAGACATAAATCCTTATGTCTGTGGTCAAATGATCCACAAAGGTGCCCAGATTACACAATGGGGAAAGCATAGTATTTTCGACAAACAGTTCTGGGAAAACTGGATAGCCACGTTAAAAAAAAGAAAAAAAAATTGGACTTTTACACCATATACACAAATTAACTCAAAATGGATTAAATGCCTAAATATATGACCTGAAACTAAAACTAGACTAAAACATAAGGAAAAGCTTCATGACATTGGATTTGGCGATGACTTCTTGGATAAGACACCTAAAGCACATGAAACAAAAGCAAAAGTAAAGAAATGGGACTACATCAAACTTAAAACTCTGCACAACAATGCAGTCAATCAATAGAATGAAAAGGCAACCTACAGAATGGGAGAAAATAGTTGCAAGCCATATTAGTATCAACATATGAAGAATTCCTGTAACTCAATAACAACAATAAAAAAAAATTCAACTTAAAAATGGGCTAAGGACTTGAGCAGACATTTTACCAAATTAAAATCTAGAAATGGCCAATGTATATATGAAGAGATATTCAGCATCACCAATCAAGATGTGCAAATATAAACCACAGTGAGATGTCACTTCATATCCATTAGGATGACCACTATCAAAAAAACAAAAAATACCAAGTGTTGATAAGATTGCAGAATAATCAGAACCCTTGTCGTTGTTGGTGGGAATGTAAAATGGTGTAGCTGCTATGGGAAAAAATATGGAGGTTCCTCAAAAAATTAAAAATAGAATTACCATGTGACCCAGCAATCCTCCTTCTGGGTATTTATCCAATATAATTAAAATTAGAAACTTAAAGAGAAATTTGCATCCCCACATTTATTGTAGCATTATTCACAACAGTTGAGGAGTGGCAACAGTGTAAATGTTCATCAATGGATGAACCGATAATGAAAAATGGACTTTACATACAGTGGAATGTTATTCAGCCTTACAAAAGAAGGAAATCCTGTTATAAGCAACAGCATGGATGAACCTTGAGGGCATTGTACTTACATGGAATCAGCTAGTCACAAAGACATATGCTGCATTATTCCACTTATATGAGATATCTATAGTACTCAAACTCTTAGAAACAGAAAGTAAAATGTTGGGGGAGGGGGAAAAGGAATTGTTCAATGGGTTTAGAGGTACAGTTTTGCAAGATGGAAAAGTTTTAGAGATCTGTTGCACAGCAAGTTTCATACACTTAACACTATTTTAGTATATATTTATAAATGGTTAAGGTGGTAAATTTTATGTTACATATTTTTTTTACCGCAATAAAAAGAAGATAGCTAAAAAAAAATCTTCAAATATGTGGATATAAAATAATAAATTTCTAAATAATCCATGGCACAAAGAATAAATCCCAAAGGAAATTACTAATTATTTGAACAAGTTGCTAATGAAAACTTTGAGGTATCAAAATTGTGAAATAACATTAAAGCAGAATTTGCAATGAAATTTATAGCCTCAGACATATATATGTTTGAGAATGGCTGAACATCAATAAGTTCAACAATCATAAAAAGTTAGATAAAAAATAATAGCACAATGAAATGAAAGAAATAATAAAGTTAAAAAAGAAATTAATTAACTAGAATGTAAACATAAAATAGGTTACCAAAGCCAACAACAGTTGGTTCCTGGAAATGGATAAACTTGATCAATCCTTGGCAACACTGACTGAGATAAAAAGATAACTCACAAGGAATCAATACCAGAAATCTTAAAAGGAAGATATTGCTATGGTTCCTTCATATGTTAAAAAGATAAAAGAGGATATGGATATTGCCAACCACTCCACACTAGTAAAAGTGAAAACCTTGGTGAAATAGCTAAATTCTTTAAAAACTTTGATATCAAAAAAATATTGCAAAATCTGAATAGTCCTGTGTATTTTAAATAAATTCATTGCTAAAAACCTTCACACACTTCCAGGCCTAAATGACTTACATGTAAATTTTACCAAGCATTTAAGGGGAAAATAGCCAGTTTTACGGAAACTCATGAAAACAGAAGAGGGAACTCATTTTACGAGGTTAGTATAATCTAGAATCTGTTAAGTATAACCAACATTTCTGTAGAAGATGTATTGGAAAGTGTGACTGATTTATGTCCTTTCAAAGTTATTCTGGACTATTGTTGAACAAGCCCAGTCAAGGTATATTTAATTTTCCAGGAGATGAACTTAAACATTTTATTATTGTTTACTGATTTAGGCCTAGATTCTTTGAAGTTCCTAATTAACATACAGATTTTGCTCAGTAGGGATGTGCATTATTTCTGCCAAGTAGAAAAGATAATGTCAAAAGTTAAAATGTTATTGCCCTGTAGGCTGTTAGCCAGGTTTGTATGTCTGTCCCTCAATCTTATTCCAGAACTCTTTCATTATATGTGTATCATCTCTAATATCCTTTTTGACCAGCTTTACTAAATCGATTAAATCACTCTGTACTGATATTTGATACATGTTCAATCTATTTTGCATTAGACTCATAATTCTAATTTAAAAAAATATACGTGGAAATAATAAAATCTTATATGATATTAAGAAATAGGAAAATTATAAATCAATCTCATTCATAAACATAGATTTAAAAATCCTAAATAAAGTATAATCAAATTAAACCTAGGATATATAAAATGAATTCTACATCATGACCAAGTTGATTTATTCTAGGGATGCAAGGCACATTGAATATCTGATATCGGTCAATGAATTCACTGCATTAACAGAATAACAAAGACAAAACCATATGATCATCTACAATAAATGCAGCAAACATCATACTTAATGTGAAATGATGAGATCTTTTCATTTGGGCTTAAGGACAAGGTACGAATGCCTGAAATCACTACTCCTGTTCAATTAGTGGGGAAGGTAAGAAAAATAAATAAATATATAAATTAGGGAGAGGAAGAAATAAAACTATCATTATTTACAGATTATTACTGTATAAATAGAAAATGTAAAACAAATATACAAACATATTCTTAGATTTACTCCTGGGTTTTGTAAGGTTTCTGGATACAAGATTAATTTAGAAAAAGTTTATTAATGTATACCAAGAAATAGAGAGTGAACCAGTCTGCCTTCCACTTTCAAGCTGAGCAAATTTTCAATCTCATCTCAATCCTTCTATAACGTTGGAACCAAAATACTGTTTTATTGATTCTAAGATATGTGTTTTTTCCGTATTTTAACATCTTTGAAATATGTCTTATAGTAGTAGATGATATCTCAGATTTGATGAATATGGTAGCACCTCATAAGATTAAATGAAGATTAAATGAGTAAACACAGTAAATTGAAGGTATTTACAACATGCCTGGCACTGAACAAACATTCTATAAATACATGTAATTACGATTTTATTCCATTAGGTAATAATCTTTTTAAAATAAGTTAGTGGTTTAAAATCTAAGGACATAATCTGTACTTACATGTTAAAGATAGGGGGGGGTCTTTCCAATCTGGTACAAATACAGAATTTGTAAAAAAACAAATTTTTTTAGTGCAATGTTTTTATTGTTATATTTGACAATATATATTAAAAGTGGGATGAGGAATTGAAATCCTTGGAAGCAGTCAAGTAGTTGCAGAAAGAATAGAAAAAAAATGTCTCAAGAATTAATGATTAATGCAAAACATCCAAAAAGTAAGTCTCAAATATTAGAAATTATCTAATATTTAATATGATTGAAAAACAATATTTAGTAATATTATTTAATTAGAAAATGGCTAAAGGAATCATAGAAAATGTTTAAGTTGTTGTTGAGTAACAGTATTTTCACAATATTAGCAGTTTCATGCCACATTATGTCCTGAAGTCTATCCTTACTGAACAAATACTAATATGATAATTTGCAGCTACATACTTGACAGCCTCTGTGATTTTTTTATATGTGTGTGTGAGTTTATGGATCGTCGATCCAATTCTAACATATAAAAATTATTTTCTTCTCAAAGTGGCTTTTATTCTAATATTTTACTAAATGCAAAGAATTAAGGTCACTTGAAAATAAGATTCTCACTGTTTTAAAAGTGATTCCCCTGTTATGGGTAGTTCAACTTCAGTTTGAAATAAAATAGGAACTGATATCTACTTATATTTTTGCACACTCTTGACCTGTGACTTCATACATAAATAAAGAATTTTCCATCTTTTTAACTGGATAAAATTCAGAACAAAATTATGGACTCCAGTAACCTACTTTATATTTTGTTTAGAATTTAGATCATGGTCCACATGTAGGAAAATATTATGCAATGTATTATATCATATAATACTATTTAATTGCTTCCTTTTGTTGATTCAATTTGATGTATATCACTTAGTCATTTATTTGCCTAAATAAGTGAATATTTAATGAAAGACTATAGTATCCTTTTAGAATCTTGCACTTTTTTAAACTTCCTTTTAAGCCTCTACTGAATTATGTTTTCTAAAAGAATGGGGGATAGTAATTGAGTCTCTTGAGAACTTTCAAACGTACAGCTTTCACTTAATTGGAGACGTTTTTCCTTATTCAGGTCAAGTATTTAAGTATATTTTGAATTTCTGGTTTAGACTTTTGACCCAACCTTAATTATAAGCTAAAGTTCAGTCCCATTGCATACATAATGGGGCTTTCACCTTGGAACAAATATTTTTCTAAAGATAGAGAACATTTTAAAATGAATTTAGGATTGGCAATTTACATTTCTTCTTTGAACTTAGCGTATGTACTTTCAATCCTTTTTTTCTTTCCAGTCTTGCTTCTCTATATCATCAGTGGCAATCATAAACTTCTAAAAAAAGAAAGCTATCTCATAATAAAACATAGACTTGATATTTCAAAGTTATCTTAATTACTTCAGGTTTAATTACACGATCTTCAACCTGCCTTAAACACAGTTAACTGTTATTAAACATAAAAGTAATGAAGATCTTATCCAGAAAAAAACCCAAGTTGATCAGTGTTATCCCCTAAATTGATCAGTGTTATCCCATTAATGTTAACTGAGTAATCTTCTATATGTAAAGCTTTCTGCATCTCCTCATGTTTTTCCTAGTAAAGTCATATTTTCCACATGTGAAACAAATGTTGTTAGAGATTGGGTTTTTTTTTGTTTTTTTTGAGGACAGTGTCACTGGCCCTCATATGTGGAACCTGAACTGGGGCTGCTGGCTTCCCAAGCCAGCGCTTAACCACCGCGCCACTTGGCCGGCCCTAGAGATTGTTTTAAATATCACATTTTTTAATTTTAGAAATAGTGTGCATGGTCCTTGCTTTGGCACACTTTTATAGTTTTCCTACAAGCCTCTATTATAAGCTGGATGAGGGGAGATTGTGTCTCTCTTATTGACTGCTACCATCACAGAACCTAGCATTTAGTAGACACTCAATAAAGATTTGCTGAATTAAGTTGAAGTGAATTAGCTAACCCTTCAAATTTGACAAAGGATGAATGATTGATTTAAAATCCATTTTTAAAGTAGCTTCAGGCCCTACCTACTCATTGCTATCTTAGATAAAGTAGTCATTGGAACAGGAGGCAGTATGTAAAAGTAAATGAGGCGGCAGCTTAACTTGAAAGACATCATGCACTTTTGTGTGGTGGGCATAGAAGTAGCATCATCAATTTTTGGTTTGTGTGTATGTGTAAATACAGGTTAAGGTGCTTATTCACAGGAAAAAGTGAACACATTGGAGATAACTCATTGGCTAATACTAAATCTTAAAGTCAAATCCGTCTGTGTTGCTTAATGGAGAGTTTAATTAATAACATTAGATACTGAAGAACATTACCTGATAATAATTCATATGCAAGCAACAATTAACGACCCAATGTGTTTGGAAACGTAAGGCACATATACAGATTAGGTGCGGATTTTGCTTTGGCCACGTCTTGTACTATTTGCTAAGATATCATACATTTTGTTATATTTCACCAATGTTTGATGTGAACGTTGACAAGATAGTTGGTGATATTAAGGAGTTTGTTTTAGTTGTGATTATTACATTATGGTTATAGATGAAAAGAAAAAGGAGCTCTCTATGTTCACTTACTGAAATATATACAAATGAAATGCCATGATATCTGGGATTTCCTTCAACATAATCATGGTGAGGATAAGGAAAAGTGGGGAAAGTATAAATGAAAAAGTTAGCTTTGAGTTGATAAATGGGAGGGGCCTTAGTTGTGTTCTCATTTGACAATGCCTAAAGGAAGGGAAGCATCACCCATGAATTACTGGATCTCCTGTTAAACTTTGAACAAAGTGAAATAAGTCAGTTAGAGAAAGACAAATACCATATGACCTCATTTATATGTGGAATCTAAAGAACTGAATAAACGAGCAGTGTAAACAGAAATAGTCTTAGAGACACAAAGAAAAAACTGATGAGGGCTAGATGGGATGGGGGCAGGCATGAGGGAGAAGGGGAAGGGATGAGGCAACACAAACTGATAACTACAATACTACTGCAGAGACAAAAGAGACAGTTTAGGGAATATAATCAATAAGGTTGTAAATATTTTTCTTAGGGGATCAGAAGGACTCATGTCTTGTTAGGGAGATCACTTCATGGATGGTGTAGAGGCCTGACGACTGCACTCTACATCTGAAGCTGCTGTTGAATGAATAATATTATATGTCAACTATAATTTAACACATATATAGTCATGGGATGTGGAATATAGTGTGGGGATGGAGTCAATGGAATTATAATAGATGTGTATGATATCGGGAGTGGGGGAGCAGTGAATTGGGGGGAGTCACTTCGTAAGGGGTGAAAAGGATAACTGTTGCATTGTTTTGTATATCTGTAATAGTAATTTTTAAAAAATTGAGCAGAACAGACATGAGGAGCAGGTATTAAACATCTTTGACTTTTCTAAAATGGATTGGTTAGTTTTATAGGAAAATTTTTTTTTCATGTTCATATTGTGAAAACCCTTGTAAGAACACTATGTTTTGATATGAAAACAGTTTTAAAAACCACTTTGAAAAACTAGGGGGAAAATGTACTTTATTTTCCATCGTGATATACAAATTTACCCTCAAGATATAATTTTGTTGTATCTACCTATTTAAAACCAAACTTTATTAGAAATTCAATGGTGTGTTGGGATTAATTGGTGTAAGTTATTCTTTAATTTTCTATTCTTAGACAGTTTTCATCTTTAAAATGATTGATTTTTTTTAGAGCTGAAATTACAGAATCTCAAGTATCCTTCTCTATTTCACTTTTAAATTCAAAATTAGAGAACTCTGAAAAATTAAAGTTGGGCATCTACTGCCTGTTTGGTGCCCATTAAATCCCTACAGTAATTTAGATCCATTCTACCAATATGCAGTAACAAATTTAACCTACATTGGACATAAATTTAGTTTCATATAGGTATGGCCAGTGCTTTAAGCTTATTCATTTATATTACTTTGTACTACTTTAGACAACTCTATTAGTTTATGAATTTATTTATTTAATCCATTTATTCATGGTGCTGACATATGACTTTCTATGCTGGTCCGCTACTGCATGACCAACATTTTTTTCCTACTGAAATTTTTAAAATTTTTCAAATCTTTTAATTGATGCTTTTTTTACTTTGTCTCTTCTGCCTTTAATAGCTATATGATATTTTTCCCTTTTGTTTGAGCAATTCACAACGTATATCTGCTATTTCAGTAGAACGCTTTCGGTCATTGACTATATTGGATCACCAATATCAAATTATTCACCATTCTCAGATACAGCCTTTTTTCCTATTAATGGATAAACTTTTTGCATTTCGTTTTAGTTTTACCTAGAATGAATGTAAATTGCCCTTACTATCCAATTTCAGCATTTTTTTCCTTTGTTTTTTTAGCTTCCTGAATCATCATTTCTTATTCTGCTCACTAATCTTTTTTCTTAGCATTTGGCATCCTCAGACGAGCTGTTTATGGGTAACTGCTCATGTGAGGCGAACTGTAATGAGGATAAGAACCTTGCTATAACAAGAGGAAGAAGACCAAAAAGAAACTTCACCTCCCATCTGGAAGTCATCGACTCCTCTTCTCCAAAACAGTGAGTTTATATGTTACTCAATTATATACTCTTTTTCTCCTCTATTGCTTTGTAGTCTAATTGCATATGAATACACATATAATTGCAAGCTTGCTATTGGTAATTGTTTTAGAATATTAATAATAATGGTGATTACTCAGCAGTTATTATGAGGTGGACAGTTTTCTGAAGGTTTCAGATGTATCATACAGAGGGTGTCAAACAAATGTATACACATTTTAAGAAAGGAAAAAACGGAATTAAAATTGTAATACTCAATATATACCGATAACAAAAAATGAATACAAGTCATGTGTATGCATTTTTTTGGTACTCCCTGTATAATTTAATCCTAAAGTATCAATTACTGACTGTATTTTCACCATTTTGCACAGCTGGCAAGTTGTAGAGTGGGAATTCAAACAGGCATGTGACCCCAAGGCCTGAGCAATTTTAACCACTATGATATATGGCCTTTTAAAAACTACAATTAAGACAATGTGTTTGTTCACGATGACAAAACAACCAGTTGAAAAATGTGAAATTAATCCAAACCAGATTGTTTTCTGTTGAGATTTTTAAAAGTTTAAAACTGATCAAATTACATTATTTTTTATTTTAAATAACTTTGTAGTACATACACAATATGAGAATTCGTTGTCATAAATACCTATTTACAAAAAAAAAAACCTATTTAGGTGATATTTTTTCTTTCTCTTTTAAAATCATTGGCTCCTTCCCTTTTTCTTTAAACTTGAAATTTATCCTTTTTCTTTCTGATTTAAACATGATTTTCTTCTAAAAGTGCGCACACATCAAAAAAATATATATTAGTTGGGAAATTGGACTGGGTAGGTGAACACATAAATTATTTTTTATAAATTAGATTTCAGATTTTTTTTTATTTAGGAATAATAATATATTTTAAAATGCAAAAACTTTAGATTCAGGAAGAGTCTTACTGCTTTCCATCCTGTGAGCTGATTCAAAGTAATGTAGGGATACCATTTGTAGGTGACCTGGCATGTGAGGCACAGATTTTGGAGGAATAATAATATATTTTAAAATACAAAAACTTTAGATTCAGGAAGAGTCTTACTGCTTTCCATCCTGTGAGCTGATTCAAAGTAATGTAGGGGTACCATTTGTAGGTGACCTGGCATGTGAGGCACAGATTTTGGGCGCCCTCGTCACATGCTATTGTTGTCCCAGCTCCAGCAGTGACATACAGTTCTGGGCACACTGACAAGGTTCCACCATAAGCTCGGGCGCCACGCTTTATTCTTCTGCCCCGGGGCTTTCTCTGAAGCCAAGGGAGCTGAGTCAGCCCTTGTGCTGGGGAAGACTGCAGGGTGAGGGAGTTCCTGCGGCTGGCTACAAAGCTCAACTCATGGGAGATAGGGTCTTGTGAATAAACGCACCAGCCTGACATCTGCCAGATGAGCAATTCTGAGGTGCCTCCTACAGAGCTCCTCAGAATCCTCAGCAGCACTGATCCTTGGTCCCCCAGATCATGAACCCACTCAAGGGCAATACTGGCTTTTCCTTCCCTGTCTCTTTCCCCAGGCCGCCTCTCTCTGCTGCCTGGATTCGCCTCCCAAATAAATTGCCTACACCCAAGTTCTTATTCTAGACCCTCTTTGGGGACAACCTAAACTAAGGCAGGAACTGAGAAGTGAACGTTCGGATAACGTACAGAGTCTAGTGCTCTTTTTAATCCTGCATTGTAATTTCACATTTTTAATGGTACTTTTTAAAAATACCTCAATGCATGTTACATAGGAGCATTATTGATCTGTTTCAGAGGTGTTCTATTTCTGTATACATGAAATGAAATGTACATTTCAGTGCTTCAAATCTGTATTTAAAAAGTAAAAACTTTTGAAATTATTTGGAAAACATTTGTTACTTTGTGTTTACCTCCTCTTACAATGTATGCATAGTTCACTTGTTAAAATTCGATAATAAGAGAAAGAAGTGTTACTTTAACTTTACATTTTATTCTGCAGGATGTTATTTTTTTCCAGGAATTCTGTTTTATGGAACTATTTAAGGAAAGTGTTGATTTGACATCTGTCATTATAGGTTTCAGTTACTGTTTTCTTTTTTTCTTGGTTTTTTTTTTTTTTTTTTTTTGTCTATCTTTTTAAGCTGAAAAATCAGTGTCCTTGGGAAAATCTCCAAGTGGCTACCAGTGAATTAGCGGTATCATATAGCCCCCTTTTCTCATTCAGTGAAGGAAGTGTTATAAGTGCAGCTGCTCAAGTGTTTTCTTCTCTCCAAGGTGCTAATTTAGTTAGTACTTAGTGAGTGAAAAACACTGCTTCAAAAATTCATAAAAGGAATTAGTAGGTTTATTTATTTTTCTTTAGTCCAATCTTCCCCCAAACCTGAATCTATGACTATCTAGTATGCAGTGACTTTTAGGAGTGAAAATACAACGGCGTGATGATCTGTATTTATTTAGAAATTCATAAACATCAAAATGGTAGGCAGAACAAGTAAAACCTGTAGATTTGAATGATCTCTGAAATGTATTCTAAACTTTATGTGAAGAACCCTGGCTCCTTTGTATAGTCATGTCTCTCAAATGCATGTGTGTTTGTGTGCTGGGCGTGTTATCTGCTTCCTAAAGTGCTTTTGTTAACACCATAATTTTAAATTAAGTTTTTCAGAAAGCTGTTCCTGCTGTACATTTTGGCATCTAAGATTAGGTCAGTGGCCATAAATCTCATTTATGTACTTAATGCAAAGGAGATACTGCTGTCTTGGGAACCCCGTGAGCCAGATGCCTAACTCTGCCCCTCTTACAAGATATTGACATAGAAAACAAAATGCCCTCATTTTGTTTTGCATCTTTCTTCATTTAAAACTTTAAATAAAGAATGTTCATGCAGGGTTCTTTTTTCATTCATAAAAATGGAAATCACCCCTAGCATCTGCATGAGTAGGCCTGTATTCTTGTTCACGAATTCCAGTGATAAATGGCCCCATAAAATCTTTACGTTTGGCTTGTGCAGCTGAGTTCACGACTGAATACGGAATGATAAAGATGCTTTAGCATTTTGTGGAAAGAAAAGAAATCATGCCTTTCTAGATGGCCCTTAAGCTAGCTTTTAACGGCCTGAATATCAGCTAGAAATGTATAATCAAACTTGCCATTAAAGGCACAGTGTTTACTGTAAATCTTTGGGGCATAATCTGTAAATTAACATAAAGGGATTCTTTAACATTATTTGGTTTTCATTATATTTGCATGAAAATTATATATATATATATATATATATATATATATATATATATATATATATATATATATATAAATATTTTTTTAACCTCCCTATCTATCAGAAGTTAAAATAGGAATGATGGATTGTGTCACTAGCCAGTCCAGCAGCCCATTTCTTTCAACATATCACTGTGTATTTACTGTTTTAGCTATATTGTTTTCAATTTCTGGCAAAATAGTCAGTTTTTGATCCTGGGTAGAAAATGTCAGTGCTCACATTTCCTGTGGGGTTTGGGCCTTTTTGTGAAAAGGTAGGGGAGAGCTAAATGAATTATGATGCTGTCATCTGAAGAAACCACAGTGTATTTCTTTGCCAAATTTTAGTGAGAACAGAGCTGATCATCTGCTCGTCTCAGCCTTTCCTTGAACCCTCCCAGCAGTTCACTCAGGCTTCTGCCTGTTCTCTTTCATGCTGTGAGAATGCAGCCTACAAAAGTCCTTCTAACCTTTCCTTTGCAAGGTTAATTGATATAAGAAGCTCCAAAGAAGAGAAATTTTGCCAAAGGAATTTAGAAATCTAAATTTAGGAATTTTAAATTTCACAACTGAGCTTAAGTCATTCTGAAATTAAGATGGAGTCACTCCTTAATGTAAATAGTGTATGGAGAATGCATATGCCTTGCATTAATTTTTTGAAATTTGATGCTCTTCCCATCCCTCACAACTTATTTCCCTAGATGTTACAGAATAACAAACATTACCAGATAGTATCTGTGTGTTATAATCTTTGAAATCAATACATTCTGAATGTGACTATAGCTATTGTACATTGAAATCATGTGATACTGTAGTTTGCCATGCTTAAGTGTGCCTCAATAACCATTAATTTATATTTTCTAATATTTTTTACTGACCCCTAAGGAAGTCTGCTTGCTCGGACGAATGGCATTTTGTTTCTACCTATTTGCAGCAATTCATAGGGAAAAAAAAAAACCCTCAATATTAAGGATTAGGATCTATGAGGATTTCTCAGTTTAATATTAGCAATCACTTTGTAACTAGTTTCAAATGATTTTTTTTAAGACTTAACTTTGATTTATGCTTCTTGATAAATAATTGTATGTCTTCGTGTGTCTCTTATCACCTTACCCCAGAGAAATGAAATAGACTTATTTTCTGCACTCACAGGATTTAGAATCTAGTGGAAATAAAACCCATAATTATGCAAAATAGATATGAGACAAAAGAATGCACCTAACCTACATTATTTTGGATTCGAGGTGTCTAGGGATTTATTGGGTGAAGAAAAGAGAAAGAAGGAGAGAAACACTGCCTGCCAGAGGCAATAAATAGTATTATAAGGCCTGGAAGCCAGAGTATGATGCCACAGAAGACGTGAAAATAGTGACAGAAAATAGTGGCAGAAAAAATTATTAACGTAAGTCCACCAACAAGCATGGATTAAATGTGTCTTATATGTGGTCCTATGTTATGTCATTGAGATACTAAGACAACTAAAAAATAGGTCCTACCCTCAAAGAGCTTACATATAATCTACTGGCAACAGTGTATTCAATTTGTATTAAAGGATTAAGATGGGGAGGGTTTTTGCAGGAAAGATAAACTCTGTAGAACGTTCAGGGAATTGTACTTTTATCCCATGAAGACTCTTCCAGCCACCTTATCTGCCTTAGCTACATAAAAGGCAGCTCCTTACAAACCGTCCCACATATGTTTCTGTCCAGGTGTGACAGACAGTCCCCGTCTTTTCACAGTGAGGAAATGAGCTCAGTATCATTTTTCACATACACGTATGCATTTCCCTAATTTCATCCCAGTGCATGGAAGTTTTGATGTTACAGTGAAGATGAACCAATGAGAGTCTCCTATGTTGTAAGAGAGTTTAAATAAATAAGACAGAGTCTTAACATGATGCCCTTAGAGCTGGGAGGGTCATTTGTTCAGAGGTCAGGCAGATAACTGAGGAGTGAAGTGGCAGGATAGGGTAAGTTTTGATGTTTACTTGAAGAATTCAACTAGACAGTATATCCTCAGTCTAAAGTTATTCAAAATACTCTTCATCTAACAACACATGGACTTAAGACCCCTGGACCAACTCACCTGTCTCATTTCGGAGATCAGGAAGCCCAGCTGTGAAATAGTTAGAGACCAGTCTGCAGGTTGTCCGCAGAGACGGACCAGAGCCCAGGTCTGCCAGCTCTCACTCAGTTCAGCAACTCGCGGCATATTGTTTACACAACATCCTCTAGAGATTTTGGTCAGGACTTTTGGGGCAGTGAGATAATACATGATTTCAGAAAGTCAGTTTTAGAAAGTTTTAGAAAGCAGCTACATAACTACTAAACAAGAACCAAACTGTATAATGCTTCAAAAACTTGCAACATCTGGAATTTCAGTACAAAACAAATGTGTAACCAGAAGACAAGATTTGAATACTTAAGGCAGTTTCCTTCTGCTGAAATTTAGGACATTTTATAGGGCCTTTGCACTTGGAATTGAGCCTTCTCATAAATTAAGTATATATTAACTGTGTCCCTGTTTCCAAATTCTTTGTTGTTTTCTGTGGGTTGATTTGTCTGTCTGTGTTCTAGTACCACACTGTCTGAGATAGAGGAGCTTTGCAGTACGTCCTGATGTCTAGTAGAATGAATCCTCCAGCTGTGGGCTTCAAAATTATCTCAGCTCTTCTTAGACCTTTCTATTTCCATGAAAATGTTAGAATCTGTGTGTCAGTTCTAACTAAAAATAATACTGGAATTTAGATTAGGGAGAGATGAAATATATAAACAAATTAGAGGAGAATTGAGATTTCTGCAATAGTGAGACTTCTACTTCATGCACAAGGTGTAGACCTCATATAGGGTTTTTGGTTTTTTTTTAATTGTTTCTTTAATTTACCTGGAAATTTCAGTAGTATTTAAAGCATATAGCATGACATTTGTAAACCAAAGATCAGAGGCAGAGGTAAAACTGATAAGGATAAACAATGTCTGGCTGGCCAGTTATTTAATTACAAATGGTAGAACAATTCCATCAGTGCCTTGCTCTCCAAGCAGCCAAACCTGCCATCAAACCCCAGGCCGAAGCCACAAGCGTGGGAGTCAAACTCTGATGGAGAGACTCTCAGAGAGAGACTGGGTGCCAGAGATGTGGGCTGAGGTGGTGTCACAAAAGGAGTGATTTTGCATCTAGAAGATAGGCGACCTCCCTCAACTAGCCTGGGGACATGGAGAGAGATCATATAATCAGGACCTCTGCAGAGAATCAAGAAAGAAAATATTGTTCCTTGGACTGAAGACATATATCACAGCTAGTAATACTCAGGAATCTAGGTGCTTATTCATAAACATAAACTGATAACCAAGAATCACCAAAAAATTTCAGAAAAACCAACATAGGCTCAGGAGACAGGGATCACAATGAATACACAAAAATAGTTTAAACCTTTTTGGAGGATAAGTAAATATTAGAAGCAAAAGAAAACTAATTTTTATCATTAGTAGTCAATGAATTAGGAAAGATGTAGCCGAAGGGCTGCTATGAAAGGGAGTCAATTATAAGCTTAAATAAAGCACAGTTTTTAGTATGGGGATAAATGGTAAAAAGAATAGGTCTAAACATCATCTTATGGAGCTGGAAGGTTAAGCTGAGAAGTTTTTACATAGCCCAGTGCAAAATTGCAAAGATATGAAAAAGTGTAGGAGTTTGTTACATTTGGTTCCCTTTATTTCTCTTTTTGGGGTTCCCAGGTTGCTCAGCTTCATGAGATTTTTCGTATATGTTTAGTCTTTGATAGGACATAGGAAATGTTTGAAGTGAGAAAGGGAACTGCTAGAAAGCACAGAGAATAACAAGTAACAACATTAGAAGGCACGGTGAGATGAAGAAATGGTTCTATATTTAACTAATTTATGCACTTATCTTTGTTATATTCTTCATCCTTTTTGTGTTGGGTTTAAGGGAAAATAGGGGTCTATTTTGGTCTATTTTCCCCTCCCATTCCCCTTACTCCCACAGTTATCAATTTCTATTAATACGGTTTTTGGAAGGTGACTTACAACTTTATATGATACACATATATCTCTACTAATTTAGCATCTTCAGACATTGTCGGTTGTCTCCTCACCATTCTGAGTAAGAGATCAGCTAAATTTTATTTAATATTTACTACATACCAGACACTGAATTAACTCATTTTAGCCTCATAAAACCTATGAATTGGGTACTATTGTCATCCCCTTTTCATAAATGATGAAACCAAGACTAATCAGGCCAAATTTCTATAAATAGGCAGTTGGGGGGATACCCATAAACACACTAGGTCTTTTGCCTCTGGTTTTAGCACCTATGCTACATGGCCTCTCCACAGGTCAGTGATACACCTATATTGTAAGTCTGTTATTGAAGGATCATATAAAAAACATAGGTACTTTTTTCAGGCTGTTAGCTATGAATTTTAAGTGAAAAATTTAAGTGTAGAAATTTCTCATATTCTAAATTACTTCCGATGGAATTGTAATTAAGCAGTGGTTTCACAGTACTGAAGCACAGCAAGTACTTACTATATTCTGGTATTGCCTTTAGTTTTTAATTAGTGACTGTGAGAATACTACCTCGGCGCCTTCAAAGCAATTTGATGGTGGAATACCTTTACACCATTAATTTTTACTTATAAATAAATTTACCTTGGGTGAACAGTACAATAACATGAGGTATCACTTAAGGTATCACTTAAGATGAACAATAAGCTTTTGATAAAGTGTCGAAATGTAACAGTAACTAAAGAGGTCACCTGGCAACTTCACTGATTTGGAAAGCTACTGACTGTAAGAACAAAGTGATGCTGACAAACACACCTCTGCTGTTCAGGACTGGAGGTCTGATGGCAACTCGTGTTCACTCTGTAAACAAAAATATCCCAAGGGAAAAAAAAGGAAACAAAATGTTTCTCCCTCCTTCCCCAAATGGCACATTTTCTTGGCTGTTGTCCCACAAATATGTTCATTGAAACAAAACCAAAAAAGTGTTAAAAGCCAAACATAAAACCAAAATTCTGGATGAACAAGTTGATTTAAAGGCATTCATAAGAAAATAACATGTCTAAAGCATGTTATACCTTAATAACATCTTCCTTAAATAAGTGTTCTTTAAGCGCCATATTCAGCGCTTGACCTTAACTTTTATTTTTTTAAATAAACATTTATTTCTTGCTAACTCACTTTTAAGTGAGCTGGGTTCTGGCTCACACAGGCTAAATTTAGCTGGACTTGGTACCAAACAATGGATACAGGTTTGCTTTCTGTTTCTCATATTCTTTGGACAAGTGATAAATGATTGAATTTTTTTTTTTATCACCTTGTGTTTTTGGTTTCTTTTTTAAGGATTTTATTGGGGAACAGTGTGTTTTTCCAGGACCCAACAACTCCAAGTCAAGTGGCTGTCTTCAATCTAGTTGTGGATGGCGCAGCTCTGTGATTCATGCAGGGATCAAACCAGTAACCTTGGTGTTATGCGCACTGTGCTCCAACCACATGAGCTAACTGGCCACCCTGGCCCTAACTTTTTTTTTTTTTTTTTTTTGAGGGCAGTGTCGCTGGCCCTCATATGTGGGACCCGAACCTGGGCCGCTGGCTTCCCAAGCCAGTGCTTAACCACCACGCCACTCGGCCGGCCCTGGCCTTAACTTTTTAAAAATCAAATTTAACTACTTTATGTCTGTACTATCTAAGATTGGAAGAGGGGGAGTTTAAAATCTTTCTCAAACTCTTCCAGGAGCATTGTCTGCATTATTTTTTTCTTTCACTATGTTTAGATAATATATTTGAGTGAAAATGTTAAAAGTTCAGTAAAATCCAGATGTTTTCGAAGACATTGATAAATTCATTCAGAAAAATATTTGGAATCCTGAAATCAGTATATGTGACTGAGATTAAAATGATGTTTAGAGGCATATAATATACAATAGTTCAAAACAGAGTAAGTTAATAATATGATTAATAATAATAATTTCCTATCAAAGGTTTGTCCCAGAATTTTAGCAGTTTAAAAAATATGGGGAAAAACAATTGAGAGATATGATAGAAACCCCTGGGAGGTCCCTCTTTCAAATAAACAGAACAGAAATAGGTGCCAAAGGAGAGAGAATTTTTGCAAATAGAAGAAAATTGTACTTAGTTAAAGAACATGTAACTATTAAGATTAAAACTCCCAACCAAAACAAATTTTTGATGCTATCAGAATTATATTCTGCACCCTGAATAAACAGAGAAATGCAGTAATGCAGAAATGGTAGTGAAGCAAAATGTTAAGAAATACAAGTCTGACATGACCAAAACTGATTATAATAGAAGATGGTGGCAGTGCAAATTGAGAAAAGGGAAGAAATATGTCTATTCAGAGATATCTCTGAACAAATGAAATAATATTGGGATGGATACCTTCTTTTTTTCTTACCTTCCTATTAATGAATTGACACTCAGAAAAAGGCACACATAGAATATACAGATTAATGAATTTTCACAAAGTGATCTCACCAGTGTAACTGCTATCAAGGTCGAGAAATAAAACTTGGGCCAGCCGAGTGGAGCGTTGATTAAGAGTTGGGTTGGGACACCAGCCCTGAGCATCAGGGCCCTGGTTCAGATCCTACATAAGGGCCAGTGATGCTGCGCCCTCTAGAGCTAAAGATGATGAACAACAGCTCAACCTGGAGGAGGGCTTCCATGAGTCACCAGCAACGGCATAGGCTACAGCCCCTGCCACTGTGGGCTGCCATGAGCTACCGTGAGTGGCTGGCAGCCTTTGTGAGAGAGGAACAACCATCGTGAGCTGCCGTGAGCCACCATGAGCGGTCATCCAATGGCCAGTGACCGATCTGCCTCACCCAGGAAGAGCGCAATGATAATACCAACATGGGCCAGTGAAGCAACATCCTCCACAACTAGACTTAAGAACAAAAGGACAGCAACTTGTCTGTTCCTTTTCCCTGATCCCCAACGCTGTTCCCCTCCCCCAGTTCCCCAATAAAATCTTTAAAAATAAATAAATAAAACATTATGAAGACTAAGAAGTCCTCCTTGGTTCTGTGCTCTTCCCAGTCACTATTCCTTCCTCCTTTCCTAAAAGTAACCATCACTCTCCTGATTAATACCACAGATAATTACTTCTGCTTGTTTTTGAACTCTATATAGTCTATGGAAATATTTGATACTTATTTTTACGTATTCTGTTGTAAAAAAATATGTAAAAAAGATTGACTTCTTTCACTTTCACACAACAGTAAGGTTATAAAATTAATTCATGTTTCTGTATAAATAGGTTGGGTTTTTGTTTTTGTTTTTTAATTCCTTTCTGAAGGGTATTCCATTGTGTGGCTATATGACAATTTATTCATTCTATGGTATACTTCTGGGTATCTTATGGCTATTACAAATAATCATGCTATGGACATTTTTGTATGACCTTTGGTTCAAATATGTATGCATTTTTATTGAATAGAATTGATGGTTTTCTTTAAGTGGTTAAAACAGTTTGCATCCTACCAACACTGTATTCGAATTCCATTTGATCCATAGCCTCACCAACACTTTGTATTATTAGTCTTTTTAATATTTGCCATCCTAGTGAGTATACAGTTGTATCTCATTCTGTTCCTAATTTGTAGTCCTCTGATCATATTTTCTAGCCTTTTGGAAATCCTCTTTAGTAAGATGCCTGTTTATCTCTTGTACATCCTCCTATATGATTATCTGTCATAGTTTTTAATTAATCGGTAAGAATTGTTTTACTATTTTAGATGTGAGCCCTTTGTCAGATATGTGTATTACAATGTGGTCTTCTATACTATGGATTCCCTTTTTACTCTCTTAAAGGCATCTTTTGATGAACAATTTATTCCTTTTCTTTTAAGATTAATGTTTTCTGTGTGTCGTTTAAGAAAAATCTTTCTCTATTTCAAGGTCATGAAGACCGTGTTATCTTCCAAAAGTTGTATTATCTTTCACATTCCAAATATGGACTATGGATATTTTGTTAAATTACTATTGAGAAAGTTTGAACCAATGTATATGCAAAATGTGCATGAGCATTATAACTCCCTCACACATTTGCCCAAACTTGCCCAAAATGGCTGTCATGAATGTCTTTTTACCAATATGGTAAATGAGGTCTAGTTCTTCATTGTTGCTGAAATTTAGGAGGTAGTCAAAGAATACAAGAATGATCAAAAGTATAATATATATAAAAACACCGCAAGTATCCATAACCTAGATTTTTCTTCTTAGTATACAGTCTAGTTGAAATATTTTCTAAACTCAAGAGACCAAGCCCTTTGAGAGTTGTGGTCAGTCAGTAATCTCTAGTTTATAAAGTTAGTGAGATAACAGATTCTAACAAAGTTGTTGGCAAGGTCAATGTTCACAAGTGCCTGTCTCAGATCACTTTGGGGAGGAGAGGTTTACATGCGCACAAATACATAACATTTCTCTTAAAAATTAATTTCTAGGATGAAAATTATGTTTCTAGGTGGAAATCCTCCCAGTTTAAAACTCATGGCATTAAGTGCTACGAACCTAGATAGTCCAGTAAAATAATGGGAAGGATATAATCTCTAAAGAATTAAAAAGCAATAGAGTGGGCCGACCGAGTGGCACGGTGGTTAAGCGCTGGCTTGGGAAGCCAGCGGCCCCGATTTGGGTCCTACATATGAGGGCCAGTGACACTGCCCTCAAAAAAAAAAAAAAAAAAGCAATAGAGTATATCTTGATGCTCCCTGAATAGCATTCCTTGGCACACTTACCCAGTACATATAGACTTGCTCAGAAATAAAGACATTGGCTATAGTAACGGATTCCTTCAACCTCTGGGAAACAATGGAAACAGTGGACTTCTCAGCTCACCTCTTATCTACTACTGTTTGGGGGTAGCTGCAGGTAAACAGGGGCACATTAATGCCCCTAGAATATCAGGAGTGGAAGCACCTCCATCCCAAGTGTTTAGAAGGCAAGCAAACCAGCCGACATTGCCAGCAAATGAGACAGGAAACCCTTATAACTTGCACGTTCTCCTCAGGGAGTAAGTAGCTTTGAGTTGAGAATCCCAAGTCCTCAGAGTAGACACATTTGTATAACATATGAATTCCAATCCCAGATCTCTCTTCAGCCACCAGACACTAAACCACAGATAGGAGTGAGAAAAGTTCCGAATTCTTTGTTATGTTACTACTAGACTGAGAGAAGTCGTTAGAAGGACTCTGACATGGGAGCTTTACATCCCTTGCCTCTTAGTGGTGTCTCTGTCCCCTAGGTGTAAATACTATTGAGGGTCATATTTACCAAAGGACCACCAAACAAAGGAACCATAAGAGCTCATCTGGACAAATCTGTACTCTTTAGCAGAATTTCACTTGAACTCAGAAAAATAGACTCCGTTTTTCTTTGAAATATACGAAGAATGAATCTAAAAATCTTCCCAATAGTCATATGTTTCATAATTCTTGAAGCATGAAGTTCTTTATGAATGGATTTGATTTTTCTTTTTTTTTTAGATTTTAAGAAGAAATCTTTAATATTCGCTTAAGGATTTCTCCTTAACCTTTTATCTTTGGTTCACTTTTAAGTATTAACATGCATAGCAAGCTATAACACTCAGACTAATTTTAATTCATTTTCTTAATACTTTAAGAAAGAATAGAGCCAATGAATGTTGAATAAGTGAATTCAGTGGCCCCCAAAAGAAATGGATCTGGCATCCAAATATGGCTGTTGGCTGGCACGAGGTAAATTGGTTATTATATTTGACTTAAGAATAAAATAATATGAATTTAAAAAGCAGCTTAAGATCCTCAAATGGACCTCTTTGTAAGTTGTTTTGTTTTCTAGCTATTTTTCTTCATTCAGAATATGTAGCATATATTAAGTCCTATTACATTTGTCTGCTTTATTGATGATTAGCTGTTCAGTTATCCTCTAAGCACTTTTTGTCTGAAATTGTCAGTTCTAACTTGAACATCCTTTATGAGAGATACTTTCTCTCAAGTTCTTTAACAATTAAATCCTGTAAAGTCAGTGATCATCCCAGGATTCAGTTCATCCCCAGAATTTCACTGCCCTTTTCTGTTTTATTAGCAATGTTCAGTGTCCTCAGTTGTAGTTCTGGCTTCTTGCTGCTTTTTCATGTTAAACCCTCTTGAATTCTTGGTTTTATGAAGATTTGTCTCATTATTTTCTAGAACATTGGAGAAAATAAGGAATAACAATATATGAAAACAATCAACAACCTTTAAAAAATGCTATTTATCTTGACATTTTGGTATTTACAATTTATCTTCTAAAGCGGATCTGAATGAAGAGTGTCCAAATCTCAGATCTAGAGTAGAGAATGTTACAAGCAATATCTGAGGTCAAGAATTAGATCAATTTGTTTAAATAGAAATTTAGGTAATGGTTTCTTTCCTTACTCTGCAATGGAGCAAGGTCTTAAAATCATTGCAATGACTCATTAGGAGTATTAATTGTAAAATAAAACCAATGGATTGTTTCTTCCACAAGGTAACATTTTAAAGTATATTCATTGATTTAATCTTATTAGCATGAAGTTTATAAAGAGAAAAACCTTGGTGAGTTGCAGTTGCTTTATTTCATAAAACCCAAAGTTTAAAGTCACACTTCATTTTTTTTATAAAAGGCCAAATCACGATAGCTTTAAAGCCCATTACTGTACAAGTCAATAAACTAATGCCCACAGACCAAAGCCAACTTGCTGCCATTTTGGTAGCACCCACAAGCTAAGAAGAATTTTTACAAATAAACATTTGCAGCCGCTTTGATGTCAGAGAATACTTTGAACCTTTATTAAGTGAAATGTTATCCCAAAAGGAAAAAAAAAGAGGGTGAACATTCTTCTCATTAGTAGACATGTATTTTCTTAAATGTTAACAATTATTATGTTTTGAATTTTATTGATAAAGCAATTTGCTTTCCATTTTGTTAGATTTTTTATAATTTGTTATATTCTGTATAATATCCTCAATTTTGCCTCTTGTCCTTCAAAGCCTAAAATATTTACTATCTGGTTCTTTATAGAAAAAAAATTTGCTGACCTCAACATTATTCCATCACTAAATGCTACAATCACATTAATCCATTATCAAGAACATAAATGGAATATACTTTTTATAAAGTCTACTCAAGGTATCACTAATAATTTTCTTAGCAGAATTATAATTTCCCTAAATTTATATCTTTTCTTCTGCAGATACTATTAAATCTATTGGATTTGAAAGGTATTATTTTAGTCCATCTCTATCTGAAAAACATGAAAGATTTCTCAGCTATTAACTCAGCCTATGTGACCATGTTCGACCCCAGCCTACCTGTTCCTGTCATGTGAAGCGGAAATTGCCTTTTCTGGTTATCTTCTGTAATCCTGATTCCCAGATTCATGCTGTGATATCTCTGGCTCTGAAATCTGCTCTTTATTATGCTCTCTTCCATTGGTATAGTGGTCATATTGAGTTTCCAGTTTATATGGTTTGCGTCGTCCCTAACATGTATTATTATCATCGTTTTTTTGTTTTGTTTTGTTTTAATTTTTCCCCTCTCTTATTTACCTGTTCTTACTATTTCTTAACAATACTTGTCAGTAATCCACAAATGGAGACACACATTCATGGTAAGGCTTGAGAAGTAAAGAGATTCTGGGATATATAAAGAGGAAAATTAATATTGGGGAGTGGCACTGGCAGTGAGGTAGAGAAGGAATTTTCTTGGAACTAGAACACTCTTTCTAATCCCTCAGTTCTCCTCTATACTTCCAGTCTATGGTCATTTTCAAAGGGTCTAATTTGCGTTTTTTTCCTTAACCTTAAAATAAATGGTTTCACACATAATCTTAAATAACCGAACACCAGATGTTTTGTTGTTTTGTCTACACAAGACTAACCAAGAAAGCTTACTAACATTTCATTATATTTTCCAGTTATTTTGAAATACATAACCTTCAAATTCAGTATTAAAAGAAGAAATGAAAAACAGTTTTGTTGGCTTAAAGAGCATTCCAGTAGTTGGACAGACAAGTCAAATTTTATAGGAGATTTTCTAGAATAGATCTATAATTTTTATGTAGAACACTGTACCAGGGAGATCTATTTTGAAAAAGAAATAAAACAAAAAGACTTTTTCCTTGACAAGCGTAGAGATAAAAAACCATTCTTCTACAAAACAACCCAAAGCCCATCACCAGTAAATAGCAAAACATGATTTACTAATAAGAGAATGCTTTGATACTTAATTGGCATGAGATAAAGGAATGGCCATAGTACTGTGGCATTAACAAGGGAAGCTGGTCCTTTCTCCAGTATCTCTATCTTGCCCGAAGCCCGTTCCAGATGGCCACAGTGAGCAACACCCAGCCACGAGCAGGCTGCCCCATCTGCCCCAGAACCAGTGGAGGACAGTGACCCAGAATGTGAGGAGTACTTTTCCCACTAAGCAGATGAGATCAGAAATGCTCATCTGGTGGTTTCCCCTCGGGGGCTCAGGCGCCTGACATCTGCCAGCCATCCCACTATGTGGGCAGCCCTGAGATTACAACATCCCCCACAGACCCCAGGGCTCTGAAACCCAGTGTTATTTCTGCTTTGTTCCCCAACTGACTGGCTTTCTCATCATAGTGCCTCCAGCCAGTTTTCTCAGGCTTTGTCCTGTTTTCTCTCTTCCCTTCCAAGTTCCGACTCTACCATGTACAGGACAAAAACCATACACTTGGAAATCCAAACTATGGGATTTTCAGATGGGAAATCCAAACATGATGTAGAAGAGTCCAAAAGGAGATGTTCATGAAGCAGGGGCTCCCTGATTAATAAGCACCAAAAGGCAAGGAAGTGTGCCCACCAGAAAGACACGCTACATACACAAGCCAGCCTGACATCGTGGCCAGCGCCAGGTAACAGTCTGCGCTCTCAGAGCCAGGTGAACATGGGCACTTGAGATACACTCCAGGTAACAATACTCAGTAATCAAGGTCTTTGCTTATAAATATAAACAGTTAACTAAGAACCCAACATTTAACACAAGCACAAAGAAGTATCGAACTCAGCCAAGTAAAGCAATGTAAACTTTGTGGAGACAAAGTTAATTTGGGAAATAGAAAACTTAAACATTATTTTATTTAATATTTTTGGTGACATTCAGGTGACTGATAGCTTATTTTTAAAAAGTTGCTGTGAAAAATGAAATGATTAGTGATTAAAAAAAAAATCACTCAGGCTAAGTAGTAGGAACAGGCCTAAGATCAGGGTAGTGAACTGGAAGATTGAATCGACTAATTTTTCCCATGACCACACGTAAAATGGTAAAGAGATGAAATGTGTAAGAATTTCTTGCATGTCGCTCTCCTTTCTTTACCTTTTTGGGTTTGCAAATTCTCAACATTGTTGCAATTCTTTTCCAATTTTTCTTTCCCAATCCTGTGTTACACCTTTCAAAGATTCCTTCCTGTTCTTGGGTACTAGTAGCACGACTACAGATATACTTTTAGATTTATTTTTCTATGGTCACTTCAGTGGAATTTGGAGAGGGACAATAAATAAGAATCTAGGTTTCATGAGTTACTTTAAGCCACAACAATGGCAGAGAATCCTTTCTATTTTGATTACCTTGGTTTTTTTGGGTTTTGGTTGTTGTTTTACCTTATTACCTTAAATGTTGTTTATTTTTCAGAGTATGTGTGGAAACTGTGTTACCAGAAGAAGTAATTTTCCCAATAGATTGCCTCGTCAACCAAAGTAGCAAAAGATTGGTGATGATTTCACTCATCCCAAAGAGATCCTGCATGTTCAGATTATTTCTCCCTGGGCACTTGCTAGCAATGGACTGTGCAGTTCATCTACCAAGGTTAGTGGACATGCTTAAGGTGTTCTTGTTTTTGTGGCAATTGACTAAAGATGTGAGGTTGACAAATTGGCTCTTTTTTAATAACAAAACTTTCAATTCAACTGTAATCTTTATCATATTAGTGATCCCAGGTGTATATAGTGATATCTTTAAAGGGGGGGAATTGGATTTATAGGCAAAAGCAATTAAGTAAGCATTTCTATATATTATATGTAAAACGTTTTGATTAACTTTTTAGTAATTAACTAAAAATAAATATAAATATATTTCACGGTACAGTTTTAAACATTTAAAATGATTTTGGATCATTTTCTGCAGTGGAAAATTTCTGGTGGTTCATATTTGTTGTACTCTTAGTTTCAGATATGAAACGATATTTATTTTTTGGTTATTGGTTTCTAGCTTAATTAAATGGTGGTCAAAGAATGTACTCTAGATGATTTTAGTTTCTTGTAATTTCTTGAAGCTTGCTTTATGTCCTAGCACATGATCAGTTTTGGTAAATAATCCATATGCACTTATAAATAATGTATATTCTATCATTGTTGAGTTCAGTGTTACATATATATGGCAATTAAGGGAGGTTTATTAAAAATATTCTTAAGATCTTAGTATCTTTATTTACTTTTTAATTTCCTTTCTTTACCAGAATTGAGAGAGGTGATTGTATGGATTTGTCCTCTCCTTTAAGTTTTTTTCAAAGTTTGCTTTAATTATTTGAAGGTATACAAAAGCAAGGTTGCAATTGTTTAATTTTTCTGATAGATTTTTTTTTATTATATATCCAATTTAAAAGTAGAATTACTGCACCAGCTTTTTTGTTAGTGTTTCTGTATTTATATAGAACGTTATATATTTCCCATCCTTTTATTTTGAACCTTTCTCCATCCTACTATTTAAAGAATATCAATTATAAGTAGCATCTAATTGTATTTTTTAATCCAGTTTGAAAATATTTGCGTTTTAATTGTAGCAATTACATTTAATGTAGTTACTCATGTATTTGTGATTATACTTATATATTTTCTACTTTTCTCATGTTTCATGTTTCTCTGTTTTCCTTTTCACATTAGTTAAGGTTAATCAAACGCTTATTGGTTTGCTAGTTATACATTTTTTACCACGTTTTAGTATATATCCTAAAGAGCCTGAATTTATTACAACCTAATATAATTTCATACATTTCAAATTTCTTGGACAATTCTAGGACCTTAGAATATTTTAAGTACATTTTAGTCCTACATGTGTTTTATTGCCCAGAGGACATCATAATTACTGTTTTATACAGTCAATATTTATTTATATTTACCACATGTTTATTCTTCCTGTTGAATTTGTTTCCATTTGGAATCGTTTTCCTGTAGCCAGCAGAACTCACTTTTTAATTTATTTTAGTGATGAGATACTGGAACAGTTTCACTTCCTTTTTATTTGTCTGCTAATATATTTATTTTACCTTCGCTTTTGGAGGATATTTTTGGTGGGTATAAAATCCTAGCATGACAGTGTTCTTTCAGCAGCTTGAAAATGTCAGTCTATTGTCTATCTTTGATTATTTCCATTGAGTAGTCAACTATGATTTTTATTTCTTTACTTGTGAAGGTAAGGTTCACTTTTTCCCTTTGTCTGTTTTCAATGTGGTTTTTTGGAGTTTTTTTTCCCTTTGTCATTAGTTTTAAGCGGTTTACTATGATGTGATTTTCTTTGCCTTGATGTCTTTTACTTTGGAAATTCTTTGCCTTATTTTTTCAATGTTTCCTGTTCTATTTTTTTTTCTCTTCTCCACCTTCTGGGACACCAATTAGGTATACTTTTATCAGTCTCATATTACAGCTACAAACTTTTTAGTATTTTCATCCCTTTTATTAATAAAATTTCAACCCAAATACTTTCTGGTATTTCTCCCAGATCGCTTGTGCTATCTTCAGCTTCCAGTATTCTATTTAACCCACCTATTGCATTCTTAATTTCAATTATTACATTTTTAGTCCTAGAATTTCTATTTGATTTTTAAAAATTAATTCTAGCTGTCAAGAACCTATAAATTCTTCATGTCATTTATTCTTGAGCCCATTAATTATACCTCTTTTTATCCAACATGATAACCCAATAAATTGGTCATCTACTGATTTGGTTTTGCCAGGTTCTTTGTTTTGTCTTTTTTTTTTTTTTTTTTTTTTGGTATTAATGTCAAATGTTATGATTGCTAAACTGAAGTGACTCTGTATAATGTTATCTTTCTCTATGGACCTTAATGGCCAAGAGAGTGTTGGCAGATTACATTATTCTAATTCTGGGACTTACTTGCAGATTTGGTAATGCTCAATCTACTTTTTTTTGTCTCTGCTTTTCTAATATGTGAACACCTGGTTTCCTAATTGAGATCCTGGGTTTTTTAATCAATCAGGATCTTTCTCCCCCTTGCAAGTTCCTGAACTCTTTTCCTCCATAGCACTGTGAGACTGATGAAAACTTTGCTCAGTTCTTCATTAGCTTTCTGCCTAGCTTCTTATCCTCCTGTCTTGCATAATTCAGTAATTAAGCAAATGATTTATTTAGTTTGTTTATCGTTTAGAAATTCATTGTTTCACTGTTTGTACTAAATTTTGTAAAATAATTGCATGCATCATAAAGTATATACTTGTAGAATGTTGTAACTCCTTATTTCAGCATTAAAGTAACAAAACTTCTTTACCTAGTCTGCTTTCCCTGGAACCCAAGTAAAGTGTGTTTGTTGTGTTGTGGGGTTTTGTTTTGTTTTTTTTGGGGGGTGGGGTTGTTCTTTTTTTTTTTTCCATTTACTTAAGTAGGCCTCAGAGTTTGTGTCATTACAGCAGTTATTCATGTTGGAATAGTCATAAGATTATGAAATTTGGCGTTTAAAGGAACCTAAGGCATCATCTTCTGTTGGCTAACCTCCCACACAGTGCAGAAATGTTTCCTGCAGCATCCCTGGCATATGCTCATCCGGTCTCAATTTGGATATCTTTAGCAAAGGAACTCATCATTTCCTGAAACAATCCATTCTGTTGGACAACTCTATTTTAAAAATCCTTATGTTGAGCTAAAATATGCCTTTTTGTAACTTATACTCATTTACTTATTGTTTCAAGTTTTCCTTCTGGAATAAGTCAAAACAAGAGAACATTTCAGATAGCTGTACTTTAGGCAGATCTAAATGCCGTTCCTGTCTTTTTAATTTTTCTTTCTTGTCCCAAAGCATTGAACGCAAATTGCTAAACTTGGATAACAATCATGGGGAAAACCATCTATTTGATAATGTTTAAAAAAAACTATCTTTGCATTATACAAATCCCTCTGACATTTTGAAGACAAAATTTCTTTTGTAATTATCTTCAGTTATATGTTTGTATAGAAAAAAGGAGTTAGAAAACCGCTGTTTATTTTCAAAGATGATACTACATAATCATTTGTGGGAATGCAGAGAAAACCTCTAAGATTTTCATACAACTAGTTTTCATTAGGAGTCATATTAGATGATCGCCATACAACAGCACCTCTCCTATTCGTGCTGTCTTTTCTAATTTATGCATTGCCCCGATCAAGCAGACCACCTGTGCTAACTCTAGGATATGTTGAGGGAAATATTTTCTAACTTTAGTTCTCTTTTCATAATGACTTACTATCATCATGTCCTTTTCTCTATCTTTTTTATCTACATATGATTTTCTTTCCTGAGTTTTATATCACAAAGAGGTAGCTGCTCAATCATGATTTTGACCCATTGATTAGCTATTGTAGAGTCTATCTGCTAGAGTGAAATGAATCTCACATGAGCTAGCAGGTCAGCTCCCATACTAAATACAGTCTCATAAGACTGCCAGAAGGCTGACTGCAATCAAACTTCAGTTTGGAGAGTTAATAGTTTCCTCACGCTCCTCCCTCTGTCAAGTATATTTAGCTGAGCTTGTGCATATGACTTCAGTTCATAAAAAGTTTACAAGTGCAGCTGGAATGCTTAGCATTTGATTGTTACATAAATAAGTATTTGAGAACATATGTAAACTTGACAGTGTTAGTACCAGATGTTCCAGTAACACAATAAAGTACTTTGAATGTCCATTCTCACTTTCAGCTAGTTTATTTTGGCAGAATCTCTTTATCTGCTAAGTTTCAGATAAGCACATATTAATTCTACCAACAGTGTTAATCCTCTTATTGTTACATTCAAGTTACATTTATTACATTTAGTGTATAGAAATACAAATAACATAGACATTAATACATAAAGTCATTTTTACACATCTCCATAAAATACAAATATTTCAACTCTTAAATGTTTATGATCTATAAAGAATAAAGAACTCTTCTCTGGACATATGTATGTACTCACATCTCTTTAGAAATTGCCTTTCCAATTATGGCTTATCCAAGTATTTTCTTTTGCTTTCTGACCACCAGACACTTAAATTAAGGGATTTTTATCGACTGTACAAATTCCCCTGCCTGTCTCAGGTCTTCTCAACCCCCTCACCATAGCTGCCTGTATCCTGATATGGTAGAAGCTATTCGCATTCAAAAGCACAACTTTTGTTTCTTCATGATTTTATTTTACAATTATTTCAAACTTACAGAAAAGTTGCAAGAATAAGAATAGTACATACAAGGCTCATATGTCTTCTATCCAGAGTCACCTGTTGCTGACATTTTACCCATTTACTTTATCAAATGAGTGTGCTCACTTGCTCCCTTTCTCTGCCTCTCTCTTTGCATGGATGTATGTGTGTATATATATGTATATACATATATATGTATATATTACGTGTATATTTATGTATGTGTTTATACATATATACACACATTTTTTTCTGAACCTGTTTAGAGTTAGTTGCATGGCCTTTTATCTACTCCAGTGTGTATAGCTTTTCTAAGAATAAGAACATTGTCTTACATACAATTAAATTTTAAGTTGACATGTTTTTCTAGTTTTGCCAGTTAACGCAGTGCTATAGCCTTTATAGGATCTCCAGGTCTTACTTTGGGAGTCAGATCTTACTTTTAGAGTCAGGTTGGACATGTTGGATGTGTTCCCTGCAAGGGGCTGTGTTGAGGTAGTTCCAGGGTTCTGGAAACCTCAGTGGCCCAGCAATTTACTGAGGAAAGTAACGAGGAAAAGTCCAAATATGGTCAAGAATGAAAGCAAAAGGTTGAAGCCAGAAACTCAGTTCTAAACCTTATAATGAAAGGCCATGTAAGGCCCCCAAATGTCAATCAATCATGAGATTGGTTAGGAAACATGGTACAATATATGTTAAGGCAAGAGGTTTAGATTTAATGTCCTGGGGTTCATGGAGGTCTGTCTTTATGTGAAAACATCTCTATAGGAAGGAACAAGCTTGACAGCCTAAAAGAGCCAGACTCTGCCTTAGATGGGATTTGATTGATCAAAGACCGTGACTCAGTTCAGAGCACGACTTATGTGAGATGAGAGTTCCCATCAGTGATTCTCTGGAGCAGAACCTGAAATAGCTTTCAGAAATAGGGGAGTCCAGGACTGCCTGCACTGGCCGCCTCTGATCATGAGGGACGGACAGTATAAAGCAGAATCCAAGCAAACGTAAGCATAGTAAGCAGCGGTAGGGAAAAAGGAGTAAAAGGTGGGGGGTCCGTGATGTCTAATTCTCAGTAGGTTTGAAATCATGCCTCAGGTTTTTAGCATGGATGCATGGCACAGTTCTGTAGGGAAGAGGGTCAACTGAGCACAACGCTTGAACTGTTTCCTTTGGTAGGAAATGTGTTTTATTTATATGTAATATTGTAAAAAAAAATATTTTAGTAACACGCTGTGTTATAAATGTCAAGCATGCCTCCAAAGATACAGGAAAACAAGAAAAATGTGCTTGAAGTTAAGTAAGAGTAGATCAAATTAGCATTCTTAGAGAATGAGCTGTAGATTTACTGGAGGCTTACTAAAGGGAAAAATACCAGAACACCAGACTAGCACATCAATCATTTGAAGTTGTCTGACAGTCTTGAAGAGGATATCCTGGCTGCAGAAAGTACATAGCTGTCTTAAGGCTAGGGACCCAGGTCAGAACATAGTAAGAACAAAAGATGAGCAATTTTGAGAGGAACCAGCTGGCTTAAGGTGATCCAAAGTGCACAGATGTTAAAGGCTTACTGTTCCAACAGTACCATTACCTAACACAAGAATAACAGAAGAACCATTAAAAACATTACAAAACTTGATTTACCGTGTTGACCCCTGAAGTCTGATTATATGTGTGTTTCTTTTCCATCATGCTAATTTTCTGTTTCCATTTTGCTGTTATTTTGTATCTTCTGGTTGATGACTATAAGAACGTAAAGCTGAAAAATAAAATGTAACTGATATTTCTAAGAAATATGTATAGAATTCTATTGATGTGAGATCTTCAGATTTTTAAAAGGGTTTAAGCACAATAACCAAGAATCTATAATTTCCTCTATACTTGCATCAAAATTCCTCAAACTGTAACACAGGTGGTTTTGTGGTAAGTAGAGAGATGGTAGATCTCAAGTCAATTATGAACCTTCTGATGTGGTCATTGAATGTAAAAAGGAGTAATCTAAAACTTAAAATCTAAGTGATTTGAATCATGTGAATAATCAGGAGCTGAAAACAGAAGAGGTTTGGAAAATGTTAATTTTGTTGTTGCAGAGTACATTGCAGTTAAAGTCAGGAAAAATAAGTCTATCTTCTTTAAGATGGTGTCCATTGTTTTGTATTCAATGATATTGACTATTTTTTGTATGTAAGGCATGCTACTGATAATTATTTGTAGGCATTATATACCCTAAAAAAGAGCCACATTGTACCCTTTAAAGATATTTAAAACGAAGCACCCACCATATATAGTATAATCAACAGCATTCTACCTGACTCAGGGGTACCCAAATATATTTACTCAACAAATATTATTAAGTACTTAATAGAAACCTTTATGCATATCTCTGCAGCATTACAGAGTACATGCCATGTGAAAATCCCTTATTGCATCACCATGCATACAAGGAGACTTCCTTGTTTGTTCTTATATGAAGATGTGAAAACAGTATTAAAAGTGTTCCTCAGTGACTAGTTGTCCCTATTTTCAATTCTAGGACATAGTAACTGTATGAATAAGCAGGATTTCACATTTGATTATCAAGCTCTGTAAGTACATCACGTTCATTTGTTATTTGTATTCAGACACTGTGAGAGTAAGACTATCTAATTTAGCTGTAGCTTGCTTCCTTTTTTTTAAACCATCAAAATAGCTTCATAGAGATGAGCCTTGAAGAATGGCTTAAACATACTTTTCTTTTTCTTCTCACGTTAGTGTCACTTGAAAAATAAAAATAAAAATAGGCACTCTTATTGGAACTTTAGGAGTAATGCTGGGTATAAGCAGGCTTAGAATATACTTAACTATAGTAATCCTTCCCGACACACATAGAGATGAATTGATAACAGGATTTGGCATCTCAAATATTTTTTACCCAAGGCAAGGGTTTTAAGGTGTTTTCTTGGTATTAGAGAGTTTAGAGATGAAAAAGGTGCCATTTATTATTTTCTCTTTCTGTCAGCTTAGGACTTCTCTTTGCAATCATGTTTATAGTACTGGGCCTTTCTGTTCTTAAATGTCTTACCTGTTGAAGAGTGTTCCATCAGAGGATGTGCTAAAATCTTAAAGGTGTGGACCTAAGGTTTTGACTGAATAATAAATAGTCTGATAAAATCAGGGAAGGTAATATATTGGAAGAGGACCTTAGACTTGGAATCAGAAGTAATGAGTTCTAGTCAGGAACCTGCAACATAATTTGCATATGATCTCGAGCAAATAACTTAGTGTCTCTCGACTCTCTATTTCCTCATGTGAAATGTGAGAGCTTTTGGCTAGCCTGTAAGCCATCCCAGTGTAAAATGCATTCCATCAGTGAAGCATCACATAAATAAGTCATTTAATCATATTAACCCTATCAACTGATCAGTTCTTCCAAAAATTCAAACCATTTATAATATGACTGTGAACAATCAAAAAACAGCATTGTTCTATTTTGAGAGTGTCACTATCTGCTTTCTTACTATTGATACTGCTTTGCCAACCAATGGCAATTTAAAAGATCTTTCTCTTAAATAATGGTAGCAGTTTACCATTTTCTTACAGTATTATCTTCCATAATATACTCACAGCTTACCTTTTGCCAGGGCCATAGACTATACATGAAAAAAAAGTTATTAACTTTCATAATCCTACAATCTCATGGGACTCAAGAAAGAAAAACCCTACTTTCTCATGGGACTCCTTTAAAAAAGACAACTATATGGTAATGGAAGGAGAACTGACTCTGGGTGTGAACACATAATGTGATATATAGATGATGTATTACAGGATTGTACACCCGAAATCTATACAACTTTGCTAACAATTGTCAGTCACCCCAATAAACTTGAATTTAAAAAAAGGGACAACTATATTTTCATTGCTCCAAAAAAGCAAATATCCAAATGAAAAGTAAGAAGTCATTAAACCCTTTTTTTTAAACTTAAGAGCTCACTGATTTGAATAATTTTCTCCAGAACTGATAGTATTTTACTATATCAACAGGTTATTCCTGACCGAAAAGGCATAACCTCACAGTATACTTGTAATGAAAACAAAAATGTAGGATTTCAGGTCAGGAGATGTAGCTTCAAAAATCTGTTGTATTACGTATTATATAGACATGATTAAGGTAATTTCGTTAACATGTCTGAGCCTCAATTTCCTTCTTTTTAAGCAAGTGGTAGCAGGAATACTTGTCTTTTGAGCTGTTGTCTGGATGAAATAAAATAACAAATGTGAATCATAAAAGCTAATGAGCATTATTAACATTAACTCTCACAAAAATATTTTTAAATATTTTATATTTAATCAATTGGATTATTTCCATCTGACCACTTACAGATAATAACATCATACATTTACAGGAAGTATTATTAAACTCCAATATTAAAGGTGGAAAGAAGGAAGGGAAATGGAACCCGCATTTCTTGAGCACCCTGCCATAGCATCTTGAAAAGCCAGGCAGTAGCTTCTTTTCTAACTCCTACATCATGAACTTTCTAACTCCTAGGAGACAGGGCCTTGCCATGTCATGACCTCCATAAGAGACGGAAATTCTATACCACTGGACACTTCAGTTTTGGGACAAAGTGTAGTTGCTCGAATACGGACAAACTCCAGATTTTCCTCCACCACCCCACTTCTGTACCATTTCTCCCAATTTTATTCATATATAAGCCATTCATTAGTATATAGCTCACGGATCTGATGGATGTAGTTCCATACCAATCTGTGAACTGGTGTGCCTCTCAGAACACTGCTCTTCATGTTTCAATCCAGGTAAATTTTTAGCTGAAATGCCACGAAAGAAAGAAAATGAAAAAAGAAAAACCTTCTTCATTAGGAGTAGGAGATAATTACTTTTCAAAAATCATTGCAGCCTCAATCCAAGAAGGGGCCACAAGGTTTAATTGTGGGTGTGCTATTTACAGATTAATTAGGACATTTAACTTCATTTTTTATACCACAGAATTAATCCCATAAAAATTAGTGATCTCGAAGGAGTCAGTTGTCAGCGCTGACAGGATCTCTTTGCCATAATCTATTAAAATGCTGCTTTTATCTTGTCTTGCCCGTGTCATATTTTATGGATTTTTTCATAAACACTGCCTATACTTCATAAATGTCTCAATTTTCTAGTCTATTAACATTACTTCAAAAGCAATTGATAAAAGAGTAGGGCATGCATGAAATAATACACCAATAATGTGAAGTGCTGGAGGCAAGAACAGTGGGTAGGATCTGCACAGCTTGTGAGCTGCAACAATGAAAGGATGTTTTATCTACTACAATAAAGAAACAAATGATCATTTTTGATAGTAGAAAAAAAGATTGCTAGTAATTGGGCAGATGAAAAATGGGTTACACAGAAAATACAGCATATTTTGAAAATGAAACTGAAATGAGAAAATAAACATCCCCAAGTATATATTTACATTGGGGAACCATTTCCCTTTGGTTACTGAAGATTTGGTATTCAGAGTGATTTAGCTTAGACATGATAGTCTTATTCTATATGTAAACAATATCTTCTTTGTACACATACATTTAACAAGCCTATTAATGTATGTATATTCTGTAGTAACTATAATAGATGTTGCAATTTATTTTTTTAATCTTTATAATTTTATTATTCTGGTTTTTCAAATCAGTTTAATTTTCCTTTTAATGTATAGATGATATAAGTCTGTAGCATCCTTTTTGTACTTTCAAAACACTCATATATGACCTAGGTTGATATAATGAAATGAGAATCATATCTGGATTTGTAACACAAATTTAATTCACAGGTATATAAACAAACTAACTTTTAGAACTTAGTTATTATGTATTTAAATCAACCAAATTAAAAAAGAGAGAGAGAAAGAACATTAAGTAGATGCAGAATTCTTTCTTTTCCTTTCATTTTGTTCTTCACCCAGTTTAAGAGTCTCATGCTCTACCAACTGAGCTAGCCGGGCACTCCTTATTCTTCACCCAGTTTAGCTAAATGAAACCAGATACTTGGTTCTGGACTTCCATTCTTAAGATACCAGCTTTATAAAATGAGAGACCACAGGTCTCCAAATGCCTGGACAGTCCCAGTGTTTTCCTGTAATTACTCCTTCTCCTCTCAAAAATGTACTGGCTTGGATGACAAAGTATATGGTCATTTATTAAACTGTGTTGTCAAATGAATATTGGAAGGGATGTTTGAGTAACACATTTAATTTTAAACTTCTTTAAACCTACATAGTGCTATCTGAAAGAATTAGTGTGATTAAATTTTAAATTCAGAAAAGTCCTTAGTTCCTGATTTATATTCTTCTTTTTTTTTAACTTGGAAACAAGACCATTTTGTTGTTGCTCAGGTCAAGAAATAATCTTGAATAACTCCCTTGCAATCATTCAATGCTAACACTTGGAAAGTGGATGATTTTTCTCATACCCTGATGGATAGTGATAGACTAGGTTGTTGAATTATACTAGTGGTATTCTATGAAGCAGGTAATGTCATTGAATAAAGTACAGGACCCAGCATAATGATGCTATATGTGCCTGTGACCTTACAATGGCACAAAAGATCATGATCAAGGAGATTCTTTAGTCTTCAAATGTTGCAAAGAATATTTAAGAGCCCCAGTCCTCACTACTAACCTAAGGAAATAGTCACCAGAATTGTGTGAGTAATACCTAGATTTATCATGTGGGGTAAAAGACAATCAAAAACTGTGGGAACCTGACCCAATTTCCACCCATCTTTCAAACTCATTTCTTTTTTAATCTTCCCCATCCCAGGAAATATAAATATTTACCCAGTTGCTCAACCCCCAAACCTACATATTTTCTATGTTCCCTCTTTCAGCTACTTTCTGCATCAACAAATTCTTCCGTTTCTACTCCTAGAACCTAATCAAAATCTACCTGCTGTTTTTTATCCACACCTTTACAATCCTAGTCCAAGCTACTTTCATCCTTCTCCACAGTTTTACAATAGCCATGGTATCTGATCTCCCCACTTCTCCTCTTGCTTCCTCCCCAACAATTCATTCTCTACATAGTACTCAAAGTATCCTTTCAAGAATGTAGATCTGCAAAAATAGACAAGTCAGACTTCACCACGCTGAAAATCTACGACGCAGCACAGGATACAATCAGAGTGAAAAGGCAAACTATGGAATGGGAGAAAATATTTACAAACCATATATCTGATAAGGGGTTAATATTAAAAATACATAAGGGACTCCTACAACTCAAAAACAAAAACAAAACAAAACAAAAAGCGAATAATCTGATTTGTAAATTGGTATAAGTACTTGGATGGGCATTTCTCCAAAGAAGATACACAAATAGCCAACAGGTGCAGGCCTACCTCGCAGACATTGTGAGTTTGGTTCCAGACAACCACAGTAGAGCAGATAACAGAATAAAGTGAGTCATAACCTTTTTGCTAATGGAAGAAAAAAAAAAGAAAGAAAATAAATCAGTGAAGCACAATAAAGTGAAGCACAGCAAAACATGGTATGACTGTATATGAAAAAAATATTCAAAAACACGAATCATCAGAGAAATGCAAATCAAAGCCATAAGATATCATCTAATGCCTGTTAAGATGGCCTTTATCAGAAAAAAAGGAAAAAGAAGACAGCAACTGTTGGTGATAATGTGGAGAAATTGGAACCTTTGTACACTGTTAGTGGGAATGTAAAAATGTTGTAGCCATTATGGAAATCAATATAGAGGTTCCTCAAAAAATTAAAAATGGAGCTACCTTATGATCCAGCAACCCCACTTCTAGGTATTTATCCAAAAGAATTAAGTCAGAATCTTTGTTTTCCATTCAATATTATTTTATATTAATTTTAAATGTATAACATAGTGGTTAGACATTTATATAATTTAAGTGAACCCCCTGACTAGTCTTGTACCTACCTGGTACTATACATAGTTATTACCATATATGGTTATCTATGCTTTACTTTACATCCCCATGACTATTTTGTAACTACCAATTTATACTTCTTAATGCTTTCACATTTTTCACCGCCTCCCAGTCTTCCTGGTCACCTGCTCCAGGGCTCCAGGAATGTCCTTTGTGTGGGTTGTGTGTGCCCTTTTGTTATATTTGAGCCTTGATTACTATTGGTACATCAGTGGGTGGGATTGACCCTCAGGCTGACTGGCTGTGTGGGGTTTGGCCACATCCACAGCTTATGGGCTGCTGTGCAAGGGGCCTATCCCACTGACTGGAATTCGCCCCAGTGGGCTCTGAGGCCTGTTGAGACTGCCCTTGGGTGTGCTGCTTGTGGGGCTAATTGGGTGGTGCCCTGCTGTGGTCTGAAGCCAACCTCCAAGTATGTTGGTTATGGGGCTTCTTGGGAGGGGCTCTGGTGCAGACCTAGGTTACCCACTGCATGTGACTGGCTGGAGAGTACCTGGTAGGAGCTACAAAATGCTCCACAGTTGTTCACTGCCTATGCTAACCCTGGAGGCATGTGGGAGAGGCCACACTAAAAACTGAGGCTGTCTGCCACCAGTACCAGCCCTGGGGTAGCTCTGCAAAATGCCAGGATACCCCAAAGCCTGCTGCCACCTGCTGGCTCCCTTAAGGTTCAGCCATTGATAAAGCCTTGAGTGGACACAGTGGATGAGACAGGGCCTCAGGGAGTCACTAGAATGGGAAGAGTTGTGGTCACCAGGTTAATGTAAATTCTGGTTTGGTTTCAGTGCTGTGTCTGGAGCTACTCAGCATAATCCTCAGAGCATACCAAGGCCGGTCTCTATCCACCTGGAGCCTGCAGATTCTGATAGTTTTCCAAGAAAGAGTACAATGTGGGCAGACTGGCTGTTCACAGAGAAACTGACTCCAGCATTGGGGGAGTTAGGTGGACTGAGTAGCAGAGCTCACCAGACCAATCAGGTTCAGATTTGGCCATGTGGGGCCGGGCTCAATACAAGAAAAATGGGGCCCACCTGTTGGCTGCATGGGTGGAGAACCCCCACACAGCAAAAATGCTGACTGTCCTTCAGCCCCCTCCTGAAAGCCACACACCTCAGTCTGCCTTCCTGCATGCCCCTGATGCACCCCTAGTCACCATCGCTCTGCCAGAGTCCAGGGTGAGTGCCTGCGTGTGAGTGAATATGTTTGGGGACCCTTTCAGAACATGGCTGGGTTTCCCACCACCTTCCATCCCCACCAGTCAGTCAGAATCCCCTCTGTTTTTCACAGTCAGATGATGTGCTCCCAGCACCAGTACTCCCGGCTGGAGAGGCCAGTGTGGGGTTGGGTTCCCTCACTCCTCTGTGGAGGAAACTCCGTGGCTGAGATATCCCTCCTGATTCTCAACCGCCACACAGAGGTTTGGGGCTGGCCCCTTTCGCATCACCTCTCTTCTTACCAGTCTCGATGTGGCTTCTTCTTTATTTCCTTAGTTATGAAACTTGTGTTCAGCTAGACTTCTGATGTTACCTCAGGTTGATTGTTCTATAATTTAGTTGTAATTTTAATGTGTGTACCAAAGGAAGCAAGCACAGTGTTTATCTACTCCACCATCTTTGCTCTCCATTGGAAATCAGAATCTTGAAGAGAGTACTCCTGTGTTCATTGCAGCATTATTTACAATAGCCAAGATGTGAAATCAACCTAAATGTTCATTAGTGGGCAAATGGATAATGAATATTTGGTACATACGGACAATCGAATATTATTCAGCCTTAAAAAAGGAAGGGGATCTTAAAATATGCAACCACATAGATGAACCTTGATGACATTATACTAAGTTAAATAAGTCACAGGAGGACAAATATTACAGGATTTCACTTATATGAAGAATATAACATAATCAAAGTCATAGAAGCAGAGAATAGAATGTTGGTTGCCAGGGACCAGGGAGAGGGAGAAATGGTGTTGCTATTCAATGGATAAAAAGTTTCAGTTTTGCAAAATGAATGTTTTAGAGATCTGCTGTACTATGTAGTGCTTATAGATAACAATATTGTATTGTACACTTCAAAATCTATCTATTAAGAGGATGGATCTCATGTTAAGTGGACTTATAACAATACAATAAAAATATTTTTTATAAAAAGAATTTAAATATGATTATAGAATTTAGTAGTTTACATTAAATTTAGGGTAAAATCCAAGCTCTTTACTGTGGCCTACGAGCACTATATAATATAACCACCGTCTCCCCCATCTCCTACCACTCTCTCTTTCACCTTATTCCAGCCACACTATCTTTTATTTATGGTCACCCAGCATACCAGGCCCATTCTTGCTTGATGTTGCCCCTGCATGCCTGCTTACTCTTTGTCATCACATTATCTTTCATGAGGCCTTCCCTGACTAACCTCTTGAGTATTATTCAATTCACCTCTCACTCCAGCCCCTGTCTTACTCTCTCTAGTTCTAGACCAGGGATGATAACTTGCAGCTAGCTTCGTCAGTGACCATTACACAGCAGCTAACATTTATTGATCACTTTCTATGTCTGTGCCGAATTCTGTGCCTCACAACAATCCTGTGAGATAGATGCTATTAGTATTCTGTTTTCATAGATGAGAAAACCAAAGCATAGAAAGGGTAAATAATACACCAGGAAGTGGCAGAACCAAAATTTGAACCCAGGTCTGGCTCTTCACAACCACTGTGTTGCGGTCCATGCAGTAGGGTAAAACACGCCATGTAGTCAGGAGAGTCTTTGGGGGCTTTTAAGGCCAACATTGGTACAAAAAAGATAAAACTAGGGGAACGCTCAAGGACAAAGTGTAGAAATAACCTATGTGAATCACCGTTGATCTGTATGAACAGAACAAATGCAGGGACTGGTGCCAGCCAAGTGCAAAACTGAATCACCTGGTGAGCCTTCAGGTACAAGGAGCAGGATGAAAGCAGAGGTAGGCATGCAGGCTGCCAGGCACAGTGATCTCTTGTTTGTTTGTGTTCCTTCATCTCACTGGCCATTTCTTCTCTGTCTCCTTTACAGGGTTATCGTTTCTACCTTCTGTGAGCTCAGCTTTAGTCCTTTCCATGCTGGACTTCCTCCCTAGGATTAAAGTCTAGGAACTGAATAAAGTCACCTGTAGAGAAAAGACAGAGAAGTGAAGAGGAGAGGGAGCAAGTCCTACAACACTCTTAATAGATTCAGTTAATCTCCTTCTGTGAATCTCTACCTGTTAGATATACAAAGAAAACCAAGGAAGTATGGTAGCTCAGAAGTGAAAAGAGCACTTAAAGAATGAAGGAGTGGGAAAAAATAATATAGAAGGGAAAAAATAGAAGAATTAGGTAGTGGGACAAATGCTAATCTTAATAGAATAAAATGAGGACAGGGAACTGACCTCTGGATTTAACAAAATGGAGGTTGTTGAGAACTTTGATAAGACTGAGTTCAACAGACTGGTGGAGATAAAAACCTGATAGCTATTGGTTACAGTGAACATGGAAGAAGAGACAGTGGGTACAGAGTATACTTTCAAGAAGTTTTGTTATATAGAGGAACAGAGAGAGGGTAGTTGCCAATTGGGGTCAAGAGATTACTGCTTTTAAGGTGGAAGTTACTACAGCATATTTTTATATCAATGAGTATAATCCAAATGAGAGGATAAAACTAAACACATAGGACAACGAAATAGTAATTTCAGAATCCAAGTCTTTGTGTTGGTGAGAAGGATGGGACTTTTAATGGGATGGTCACCCTTAAATTGGAACAAGGCTGTTCCATTGTGATCTAAGGGAAGCTGCGGCATATGAGCTCATCTGTGTGTAGGTTTGGTACTGAGAAAATGAAATAAGAAGCCAGGTCATAAAATGACTGTTGGGAGAATAAGAAAGTTAAAATGCCAGGATACTGTAGTAGGTTTGGACAGCCTTAAGGGCCCACTAGAAATTTGTGATCAGAAATTCAGTGTGATACCTGTCTGCACAGTTACGTGTATTTCTCCAGCAATATCCAGGTGCGGATGATGGCACAAAGTAGTTGGAGAGTTGGGTGTAGCTTTGGGGATTTTGACAAGAAAGTAAAAGAGAATAACAAGGGGCAAACGGGTTAAAGGTCTGATTAGGGTGACAGAGCCTGGAACCTGAGCCCAGTCAGGAGGCTGTGTCAGTATAGGAGGCTCCAGGATACCAAGTAGAGGATGGGGGAGCTGGGATACCAAGAGGGGATGGAGGAGAGTAAAAAGTGGTGAAGTCAGTGAATTGAGTCTGAATGAGGTTAAAACATTTCAGAGGGAAAAGTTACAACCAGTAGGCTCTAAAATTAGAAGATGGCCAATGGGATGTTTAAAATCCAGATTTTGGAAGTAAGGTGGTTATTGGTGAAGACAAAGTCTGTCAGTGTTTCTCACACTTTTATACTGAACACAGTAAATAAATATGATTTCCAAAACAACTAAGTATGTCCATACATATCTGGTTATGTAACTGAATAAAGTTTTCATGAAATAATGTTTACCTTCTTAATGTAATAAACTGATATTTTTATGTCTATTCTGTTTACTGAAAAGAAAAAAAACCTGGTTCTAATTCATTAAATCAAATAAAAACTCATTGATTTTTATGATTACTAAAGGACCAAGACTTGCAATTTGAAAACACGGCCCCAGTGACTATGGGAATGGGTAATGAGGTGGGATGGGGTAAAGGGTCATTGGAAATGTAGAATTCAGACACCTGGGAGTCCACAGGGTCAGATGCTTTATCTATGTAGATGTGGAAGCCACTAAGGATGACAGGAGTAACATTATAGTGGAAGACAGTAAAATGGATGCTATTAGTCCATGAATAAGTACAGTGCCAAGGTGCTAGGCGTGTGACAGTACCATAGAGGGAAAGTGTGGGTACAGTCTGGTTATGATTTGTGCTTCTAAGAGACCATGGGTTTTAAGGAACGAGAGAGGACACATCAACCCAAGGTCCTGGAATGTGAGGTAGGAAAGACAAAAAAAGAGCCTCCATTTCGAAGGCTTCATGGGAAGGTGTGGACTTGGAATATAACCTGGTTTCACTCAGATCAAAAAGGTGAAGAGAAAGTTGAGAGAAGAGACTGTGGATATGGGGGGTTTCGTGGCTGTGGGATTGTTTTAAGTTTGGGCTCTCTAGGCCCAGGGAAAGGCTTTGGGATGTCAGAGATGGGTTGACCATAGGGTCAAATGAAAATGACTTGGGAGGCTTGGACTAAGATTAACATGAATCTGATGAAACTTCAGAGTAACACAGGGAAATGTGGGTGGTCAGTCCATATGAGCCTGTTTCACAGGGTTGCTTTCCCAGCTAGTTTGTAAAGGTGAAAGGGCGGTGTTTCAGTTGAAGAAGAGTGACTTCTCTGGGAGCGAGGGAATCCCAGGGACTTCCTTCAATCCTGAAGTAGCGGATGCAGCAATAGGAGGGGCATTGGGGCTGTGAGAGGAGCGAGTTTCACTGAGCCCCTTGAACGCACTGCTTCCTGCACATACCTCATCCTGTGCCTGGAAACTAGCTGACTGTCTTCTCTCAGGTCTCTGCACAAGCCTCACATCCTCAGGAAAACCTTCCTGGATCCATGGCCTCTCTGAGCAGGCTCTTTTAGCCCCTTCATTTCACCTGTGAATCTATTTATCTACACATCACAGTTGCAGCTTTATAGCTATCTGTGGGATTGCTTTATCAAATTTGACTCCTTTACTAGACTCAGTTCCATATAAAAGGAATGACTATACCTGTTTTTGTTCACTCTTGTGTCTCAAGCACAGCATATGGCATATAGTAGGTGCTCAGCAATGATAACTTGAATGAATTAACGAAATCAGAGCTAGCAGATGTTGGTGACCCCAAAAGCCAGGGGTGGGGGAGCATTGCCATGGTGCAAAGGGAGCTAAAGGGAACCAACAGAAGATAATGTTGAATTTGCAAGAAGGGCATCTTGCTATAGTTAGTGGGATTCCTTTTTTTTTTTTTTTTTTTTTTTTGATGGCAGTGTCCCTGGCCCTCACATGTGGGACTGAACCGGGGCCACTGGCTTCCCAAGCCAGCGCTTAAGCACTGCGCCACTCGGCCGGCCCCAGCGGGGTTCCTTTTGAAGGTCTACAGCTCGTCCTCCTGGATTGCGATGCGAGGGCAATATTGTGAACCTAGCACTTGAAAGCAAAAAACTATTCATTGCTACAGTAATCACCAGAGGGGTGTGAGATGTAAATTTTGAGGAACAACAAAAATCTGGAGGCAGCTTCAAAGATAGCTCCTGCAAGAACCTAGACCTGACTAAGGGAATACGATCAGCACAGTTCTGTGTCTGAGGGACCAGGGTGGACCCAAGAGAGAAGAGATACTTTGGGGGTGGGGAGGATGAGAGCAGAAGAGGATAGAAAGGAGCACTGCAACATTTTGAAGCAGGGAAGCAATTGATATATAAAGTAGACTCAAGAACTGGGGCACCTTGGAGAACATGGGTATGACAGAAATAGTCGTTTGGGAAAGGCAGAGTTAGTCACATTTGAAGCAAATGACAACTAGCTGGGATATAGAGTTCTCTCCCTACTGAGAAGGACTTGGAGCCCAGAGGTTGGAATGCCAAAGATTTTATTGGAACTGTGCTCTTCCCTTATGCTACCAATAGTCGCCCCAGAAACATATCATAAGACCAAAGTGCAAGATGAAGAGTCACCTCTGGGGAAGATTTCATTCTGTTTCCATTTTAATTTTGTACCAGTCAGGAGACCATTACATTCCTTTCACAGCCACCCCTCTGTTGCATTTATAGTGCATACTCTTCATTTGTCTTGTTAAAACCTGCATGTGAGAAGTGATTTTTATTTTTTCCTTACTGGATCATCATTCAATGGCAGAGTAGGACACCTCTGAGCACTCACCAACTTTCATCTTTCTGACACAAAGGAATTCATTGACTCACCTCTTGAAACAGCATTAACTCCTTCAGGCCAAGAGGCCATTGGCCAGAGTTTGGGAGGAAGTAATTTACTAAATGGTGCCCTTGTAGCCAGAAAGGCTTAACATACATAAAAGAGAAACGGCGGATTCCATTTCTCCTCTTCGGAGTGTTGGAAACAATTAGGATTAATTATGTGTTTTTGTGTGGAAGTGATGATATGAATTTCAATGGTGTGTAGGAAAAGGAGACAGGCCTATTTTTTTAAGGGAAATAGTTCTGGTTTAGGTCCATTATAGCTATACAATGTCATTATGAGATATGAGAAGGAAATAACTAAATTATTCATATTATAATTTTATTTGTATTCTAGTCCTTATTTTTCCTGTAAAATGTCCCTGTTTGTTATTAAAACTAGCATGTTTTGTAAAGAGATTTATGTTAATTACACAGAAGATGCCTTAGTCAGAATAGCACATTCTTTAGTGAATTTCAGGTTTTTCTAATGTGTGATCTCTATGATGTAGAATATTTCTAGCTAATGGTTCATGCCATCTATACATCTGGTGATCTTTGAACCCCAGGTTCATTATTATGGTTATAGCTGCACCCAAATGGCAACATATTATTAAAATATGAGGCACTGATTGACGAAACCAGATATAATTATGCTTGTAAAGGAAAACAAACCTTCTAGGAGTTTTTAGAAGGCAAAATAATATCTTTAAAATGTTACACTCAAAGTAAGCACATTATGACAGATGACAAATGCCAGGTTTTCAAACAAAGAGGGAGAGAGACTGAGCACAGTATCAAAGGCCATCTCAAAAAGTTTCTCATTTCAAAAACTGTACTTTCTGTTTAATAGGAAGTTTCCCAAAATTTCCTTTTGATAGATTTAAAATGTTTTATTGTTCACATGAATAAACATAAGAACGTTTTTATTTGAGCAAACTCTGAAGTTCTACCAACAGGTGGTATCATTGTTAATTTTGTGCTATTAGCTTTTAGCCCAGCAGGTCTGTTTGTGTGTCATGAGGTCTAGGAGCCTAAAAAAATAATGAAAACGTCCCCATCACCAGCTGAACCAGTTCCATTATCATATTGATCCTAACAGTTCAGGGGGAAAAAACAGGCATCAAGTACTCTCAAATTAAGATAAAGAAACATCACACCCAGAACGGAGACCCAGACCTGAAGGGTTGATCTTAAGCTAGGTGTCCTGCAGACTGACCACTGGTGTATTGAACTTCCCTCTGGAAGGCGCTATAGTCACTATCAGTTAGGACCAAGTGGACAATTAACATTTGTAGTGTATTTTTAATGTAATAGTAGCTTAATAACTGCCAGGTGTTTGGAAAGTATGTTTACTTTGGATATAACTATAAGGAACATATCTTTTAGCACAATAACCTTTTTCCTTAATACATTTTTTATCAAAAAATTGTTTATGAAAATATGTTTGGGATTTCATGAACATTTTGATGTTTGTACTGATAATTCTTTTAATGCTAGCACTCCCTTGGGGCTTAGCTCTAAAAAGCTTTCCTGAGAAAGGAAAAAAACTGTTTCTATGAGGATGGAAGAAAGCTGGTAATGAATCAAATCTTAGGGGAAAGGAGTGACAATGGCTAAGGTCAGAAAAAAAATAAGGAAGAGCAAAGAAAACTGAACAAATTTACCAAAAAGAAGGAGAGAGAGAGAGACAGAGAGAGAGAGAGAGAGAGAGAGAGAGAGAGAGAGAGAGAGAGAGAGAGGAAACAGGGTATATGAGATAGGAAATAAAGAAGTCAAAACTATTTCAGAAGAGAAGGAAAATTAATCCAGAGAGAAAAAAAATGTGTATATCCTAAGAAATGACCACGCTGACAACATGATTCCTATTAATTGCTACCCAAACACCTTTCTTTGTATCTACCTGGTCATTTATTAACAGACAAGGTTGAGCTATCTGCTTTAAGCCCCAGGGTATCACAATATCATCTTGTGTAGCTGGGACACTTGAAAATGAATCTTGAAAATTGGGAAGGGGTGCAAACATTAAGAGATTATAAGAAAATGCATGCTGTTTACCCTCTATTAAATCAGTTTCCCCTTCATAAGTCTATCTTATGCAAATAAGCCAAAAATATGAAAGAAGAGCCAAAAATTGACAAATTACAGGGTTTGTACATTGAAAGCAATTAAGAGTGTGATACTACTATGGAATTTTTATCATAACATCAGAAAATCTATTAATTGAACGGTGTTAAAATGTTGGGTTGTCAGAAAAGTCATGACGTATTATTTTCTGTTTTTCGTTGCAAAAATGTGTTATACCCAATAGCTTGTTATCGTTTACCTGGATTGCTAACCAGAGCTTAGCATATTTTTTCTACTTAATTGTTGATTGTCAGGTTATGGGCACATGGAGTTTTATTTTAAATTACTATTAAATTGTAAAGACAAAAAAAAAAAAGGCCACAGGGTAATTTTTCTGAATGGCCCCTGATTTCACTGCTTTGAGAATTAGGTTAATTTTCTGCGAATGTTTTTGGAGCCTAGGTCAGCACCTTCCCTTACGGCCTTTGAGTAACTCACATGGTGGATGGCATTGTTTCTCTTAGACAAATATGACTTGGGCTGGGAACTTTTCATGTTAACCACGTGAGAATGGGATGAGTTTAATTATTTATTTTGCCTTCTAAAATCCATTGTCATTAATTAGTTGGGATTATACATGCTGCCCCCCCGCCAAAAAAAAAGGTATCACATAAACCCAAAGTGAAAAAACACCCTAACCTTCTGGCTGCAGACACTACGGCAGGCACAGAGAGGAGAGGGTGGGTGCATTAAGTGGAGGAGGGAGGGAGGGCCAGAAGTGGATAATTATTTGTATCAGTGCTTTTCCTGTTATTCCAATGAGACAGACTAACAGTGGCAGCAGTCATTTTGCTGAATCAAAGTCCATGTTAGCCGCATTATACACTGCCACAAAAGGTTGTTAAGGCTGGTATTAGCATGTACCACTGAGGACATTGGAAGGACTCGATCTGTCACACTAAATCGCCTTCTTGCCCTCCGCCATTGAAGTCTCCAGCTCCTCTGACATGTTCTTTCATTAATGGCCTGGCCTTGACAACTGATCCTAATTGCCTCTGAACCGCACTTCATGTATTATTGGTGTCTGCCTGCCGTGGTTCATGTCAACAAGCCACAGCACGCACAGGGTGTGCCCAGTGCCTTTGCGGACGCCATGCTCACAATGTCGTATTCCTCTGAGGGTTTGGGTCTCACTGGGAGCAGCGTCGGAAGCTCAAGATCTCCCTGTCTTCTCAGCAGTACTTGAATGTCGATTTGTACTGTTTAGTTATGCAGCTTCTATGAGGGCTCACTAAAACATGAATCCCGTTATGCACTAACCTTACATTAAAGCACAGATGCTATAAATGCTGACTTCCATTTGCCCTTATTTTAGTAACTAGGAAAATGGTTTTTTGTAAAATCCTTTTTCAACTTTAGATAGTATGGTTGACATTCTTTTTTTCCTTGATTAGGCTTAACCATTTCAAGTTGATGTATGAGAATGGACAAAAAAGGTCCCTAATAGTATGTAGTTTCCAGGTAAACCTATACATTAGACCAGAATTCCACAAAAGTAAATTACTGAAGGTTGGAATGGTGCATTTTACCCCTAACACTGAATCAACAGATTTATATTTACTGCATTTTCTAGAAGTAGTTAAAATAATCAGTGTTAGTGCATTACATGTATTTAAAAGTATTTCTGACAATTTCAGAAGACACTTGTAAAGGACAAAAAGAGTTTAAATATATTTTAATTTACTATTCTGTAAGATGAGTTATTTGCTTGCAGCAAAATATTTTAAAATCTAAATCCTAACATTAGAAATGCTCAAGATATTTACCTCTGTGGTGGTGGGGGTGGGGAGGAGGGGCCCACAGAGGGAAGTGTCTCTGAGATTTAAACTTTCCCTCATTCCTGTGACAATTTTTTACAATCACATCTCCGAACAATATTACGAGATTCTTTCAATCTTTTCATCCATTTTTATTTATTGAAGGCAGTTTTCTGGTGAGCCTTTTAAGCATGCAAGTTCTACCCGTGATCATAAAAAATAAATCATAGAAGCTCTTCGGTACTAGGTATCATTTAGCCTAATCTAGACAGTGACATTTGGGCCACTAACAGCATAATCATGGTTATTGCTACAAATTGCTCCATGTTTGAGTTTTAATGTTATAAGTAAATTATGCCACCAGATAAAATATATGTTTCTTTGGGAATTAAACATGTTTATTTCAGCAATGTGGCCATGGGAGAGCACGTAGATTTCAGGTTTCTTTCGTGTAGTCATACTGCCACCTTCTGAAGCGCAGAGGGATTGTCCTCAAGTTTAGCTGCCTTATTCTGGTTTAGGCTTCTCAGGTGGCCATTTGCAATGATCCAGCAGCAAAATCATTCCAATCCGAAGCATTCGAGTCTAGAAACGATCTGGTTTTATCATGTACCTGATAAGTTTGATCTTAACTCTTCCTTTTAAATAGCTGAAAATAAATATGGGTATCCAACAGTTAGTCAAAATATGGTTTCCTCATTTCATTTTACCACCCAAGGGCTTTAATTTCCTGGACTTAAGAACTATCGTGATTGGTGATGTGTGGTTTCTCATCAGACAGCTCAGTTGATGTAATGTTGATTCTGGAAGTTACACAGCAAGAGTAGTCGCCTGGCGGAAGTGGGGCAGCGGTGGCCACAGCTGGGATTGTGAGAAGGGGATGGCAACTGTGGTTTTCCTATCAGTCAATCAAACAGTATGCCCTTCAGCAGAACAGCAAGCCCTCCTGATTCTTTAGAATTAGTGAGATTAGCATGAAGCACATAAGGCAGGATGATGGAATTTGTCATAATTTGCATTGTCCTGGAAAAATGCGGGTTGAGAGAGCGACGCCTCTTGGAGCATGTCATGTCCCACGGGCAGGTCACAGAGGAAGCTTGGCAGAAATAATTCTGTGATATGTGCATCAGTTGCAAATGCTTCATAAACAATTTGTCAAAATAAAATAAAATAAATAGGAAGAAGTTAGGAAGGTAGAGAAAGTAGGGTTGTTGCAGAAGCATCTCAAAGAATTGGATATGCCACACCCCAGTACCATATTTTCAGTGATTAAATGAAAATACACAGAATGATTGACTCCATTCTCCTTTTGGTGTTAAATTCCCAAAACCTTACTGGAAAGTCTTTCCTTTTTTCCATGGTCTAATAGTCCAATCATGGAAAACAGGTGTGTTACTGCAAAGTTTCATGATGGGAGCCCCTTATAGAAATTAGCAAATACAGCTACATTAGCAAAGGTTTTCTGATACATTGCTTCTAACCTCAATAATGTCCCCAGACTGGAAAGAGGAAAAGATCATTGGCTTGTAGTTGACAAAATGAACATGACAGTGTTACTTATCTGCAGCAGCATTTCTGGAAATGGGCATGCAGAATTCAAATAGGCAAGGAGCGCATGCTTATTTAGCATAGCACTGCAAGAATGAAAGGTCCAATGTCAGGAGTTGTCCATGGTTTATTTATGGAGCACCTGACAGCGATGCTGCTGTCTTTGATAGTTAGGAATTTCTTTTACCCAAGAACATTATGACTAGTGTTTCCAGGTTATATTATTTATCATTTCAATATCTGCTTCTACTTCACAAAGACATTTTGCAATGCCCCCTTTATTTGTCTTTCTTTATGCATTTAAACAAAAGATTAATGCTGGCAGTTCGGTAACACTGATCTTTTATGACAGTTGAACATTTATGGGTTAAGGCTCTAATAAGAAAAAAAAAATTTTTAAGTAGTCTAAGGAAAATGAAAAAAAAATCACTTTTGAGGATGAAGCTTGCCATAAAAATGTTTCTTCGTACTACAGTGTTAGATAGGAAGAATACTCATTTTCTCAGATGGTTATAATTGTGGAATTAGGTTTTATGAAAACTAAAATTACCTCAGGGCACAGCTCAATGTGAATAAATCTTTCAACACCCAGTATTTGGAAACAAGATACACATGAAACTAATAATGCCCTACAATTACAAGTAGATCAAGAAAAACTGTGTGAAGTTTTTAAAAAGTATTATTTATTGAGTTCTATAACATGAAAGTGACTCCGAATAATTGTTGGTTCAGACCATTTTAAATCATTTGTTTTTTGTAAAATAATAGCCCTCTATATAAAACTCATATGTTTTTAAACTTGCCCCCCTGTCTGTATTCTTCTAAACTGATTGCTTTCAAACAAACTGTTTTACTAATCAGAGATAATAACTGCTTTATGGTGCCAATTGTCAAAACCTAGGTTTTTTATAAACATTATTTCTCTAATATATCATCTGTTGACTCATAAGAAGATTTTTTTAAATGAACTCTGTTTGCTGGGTTGTAACATTTCAGCCCAATTTTAGCATTGTAGCTATGAGTGGCTCTCCTGTATAATATCTGTTTCATTGAGTTGAAATTGTAGACTCCATTTTTATTGTCTGTGCTACATTTTAACTATTTTCTCCACTGTCTTCTTTCCGATGAATACTGCTGTTGGAAAAAAAAAAAAGGCACCCATTTCTCCTGTGAAATTTCTTTCCTCACAGGAAATGTACTTGCAGTGCTAGGCAGTTTGCCTTGGTTAGAACTCTTTTTAGTGTTTTCTCCTGAATGACAAAGCCGTAGTACTCATAGATAATCTTCAGGGGAGAAACCAACCAACCAACCAAAATTTTGCTAGCTTTCTTTGTAGAAAATTGTGTTAAAGGATAAAAATTATTTTTAAATAAATATATATCCCACTGCCTACCTCCCAATTTTTTTAATAAAATAAGAATTCAATTGCATTTTCCTACAAAGTTTTCCAAATGGAATAAACAGGGTAAGGTACTAGATAGATCAATTTTGCAATGTCTTTAAGCTTTATTAGTCCCTTACTCTATCTAGTGGCCACTAACTTAACAGTTCTAATTTAACTCTCGATGTCTTCTGACCTGTTTATTTAGTTCATTTGTTCACTCAGTCATTCTATGCTCCTACTGTTTATGGTGCCATTTCTGTGTCCTGTGAAGGCTACTGTGTGAGATTTCATTTCCCGTAGGGATAGAGAGTGAAGTGAGCAAAGAAGGCCTAGTCAGTGAGTTTAATCAAGACATATTTATTGGGCAAAGCACCTCATCCAGAGTTAATGGCCTTGCCACACTGCGAATGAGCCTTAAAAAATGAAGAGGTAGCTAAAGGAATTAGCTTACCAATGTGTTATCACATCTGAACTGGATCCAGTCCTTGGTGCTTGCCTGGAAAAATTTGTTGCATTATCAAAGTACTTGATACTCTTCATGTTAACAGAAGGATATCTAATCTGTGGTTCTTTGTCTGCCTACTCTGTGATGCAACCCAAATTACCAATTCATTTGAGAATAAAGTGATTTTTTGTTTTTTGTTTGTTTTTTGTCTAGTACAGGTGACTTGGAAGCAAACTCTACTGATTTTCCATTCTCTTTCATTTATCTGTCTTCTTTAATAAACTCAACGCCTCAAGGATCATTAATGGTGTTAGTATGCTTTTTCCATTTTGCCCTAGCTTCAGTAGCTGCCACTGTTAATTCTATCGTTGTAGAATTCTTTAGGATTCTTTATGGTGGAAAAGTAGTCTCCAGGAAGAAAGTCAAAGATTAAATGATGATTGCATCCAAGAATACCATAAGAATGCCATAGAATACCATAGAACCAATGTAGCTTAAGGAAGAATGTGACATAGATAGCTATTATGGCTATTTCAGGGTAGACAGGTAACTTTCTTGAGTAAACAAGAATGTTAGCTAAGCTACTACCCACAAACTTTAATACTAAGTATTTATTTCTAAGTATCGATGAAGCAGATTAGGTTATTGCTTAATATTTAATTGACATTTTTGATTTAAAAGTTAATGTAAACCATTGGAAAATAATGGGAAAATATTTGGTTACTATAAAGTCTTTGAAAAGTTGTTGATAATGGAAAATAACTAAAAAGAAATCAAGGCAAGGAATAGAACCTACTTATTTTAAATACAGTTTTTTTTCTTCCCCACCAGGGTAGTTGTCTCTAATACCCCTCAATGTACATAAATTTTGGAAGTTCACACATGAGTTTTTATTTTATATCTGTCATAGGTTTATTTCTTTTAATGCAAAAGTCATTGTACTTGTTTTTGGCTGACCTTGCCATATAAGCCCTGAAGCTCTTTTACTAAGACTGATGGAGAAATAAGGTGTTTCTTGCCTCATCTATTCTTCCTTTTCCCACCTCACCATCCCCACCTTCCCAAATAAGCAGTGGTACATTGGCTATTATAAAATAGTTTATATATTATAATTTATATTCCAAAATATTTCTAAAGTTATAAAATAAATAGAGAAAATGAGTTCTCCCACATTTTTCTTCTTCATTAATTTTTAAACCACCGTTCGTATTGCTCAGAAAAGTTTGGAAGCGTATTAGTCCATGATGTAGACAAGTCTCCTTGGAGAATTTAGGCATAAGAATTGAGCCAAATAATACTCATTTTACCTTTGGGAAAAAAAGCATCACTACATTTCCATCACAGACAGGGTCATTTTATTCCTCACAGATAATTCAGAGGATTTCTTGTTGCCTATATAACATGGGAAATACATTATTTATAAATATGTGGTAAGATCATACTGTACACTTATTAAGGTAGAATGTTATCAAGCTTTGAAAGTTTCTGAAAGTACATGGCATTTCATAAGTGAAACTAGACAACAAAAGAAGTAAAGCCACTATTCTGACTGTGGAAGATGACCAGGCCACACTTAAACCGGAAGGCTTTCCTCTTGACAGCACGGATCTGTGTCCAGCGGAGAAACAGTGTCCTGTGTCCTGTTGGCCCCTTGGAACTGGATTAAAACTTAACGGATTCTGAAATCTATGCCTGATGAAAGAATAAAACATCTAAAAATTACCACAGCAAAGATACAGAAAGCCAAAAGAATCACAAATGACCCAGCTCTCCGCACTATGAATTTATATTGCTCTGGCATGTATCTTAAATTAGGATGTCAAAACTAGCTTTTCCAAGGCATTCGGAAGTTGTCTAAGACGGTGTGCATGCGCATCATCTGCCCAGTGAATAGAGGTCAACCATCTTTCTTGCTAGAAATGGTAGCCATTGTTTTTACTTTAGGTTGAAGGTATTTGGGTGTTCATAGTGGGGCTCTATAGGAACTTGCTCTGGAGTGGGAGGGGATGGAAGGATCATATGAGTAATGAGTCATTTAGTAGCACCAAGAGAAGTGGGGAGACTTGATAACAATAAGGAAGGCACATAAAGCTTGCTTCTGGCCAGAAAGGGAGCTAATGTGGTAGTGCCGAGGGCCAGGGAAAGATGACATTCCTTTCCAAGGCCGTATGACTACTATCAGAGAACACCCTGAATGTAAATGAGAACAATAAGTGAAGATGTTTTGGCTCTACTAAATAGCAACACACCGTATTTTTGTTGTTGTTGTTGTTGTTTTTAATCTGAGCCATCCTGCCACCTGTTGGCAGCTCAGCGGCAACTCAGCTCGCGCTGGGCATCGAACTGCTGTTGCTTAGAGCTCAGCTCGTACTCTTGAGCGAGCTCTTAACCAACTGAGCCACTCGGCCAGCCCTGCAACACCGTTCTTAACTGCAAGTGAGTTCAGACCTAACGAACTGTCCAGAGGCAAGGGGAAAAGCCATAGAGACTTAATATATTCCTCATTTCATTCTCACAGCCATTCTTTTGGATAAATATCATTATACCCATTTTTAGGTATGGAAATTGAGCTCCAGAGAGGTTGCTTACAATGTCCAGAAGCACACAGCGAGTAACTGGTAGAATACGGGTACGAACCTCAATTCTATATGACTTCAAACCTCTGTTCTGATCATCCATTATTTTTCAAGTTTGGGAAGGAACAAACCCAATTAAAAAAAAAAAAAAACGGCCGGCCAAGTGGCTCAGTTGGTTAAGAGCTCGCTCAAGAGTGCGAGCTGAGCTCTGAGCAACAGCGGCTCGAGGCCAGCCTGAGCTGAGTTGCCGTTGAGCTGCCAATAGGTGGCAGGATGGCTCAGCTAAAAAAAAAAATAATAAAAAAATAAAATAAAATAAAGACTAAGCTCCTTTAAAACCTATGTGCAGAAACTGAATCATGCCTTAGTAGTAACAAAAGTAAGTAAAGATCTAAAATGTTGTTTTTCTATGAAGAGAGAACAGAAAAATTTGGGATTGTCCTAGAGAAGCAAGGACTAAAAAAAATCAGTTGAATAATTGTACTCTTGAATATTGTTAGTGTTGTCAAAATCATGAAGTATCTTCATGAGAATAATGCCAACATTGTTTTATTAATTGAAGACACTATACAAGGAAATGCATGTAAGTGAAAATAAGCAAACAAACGATAAAAAATGAATTTGTTGCATGTGAAACTATCATGTCCAGAGAGTATGGAGAGGCCGCCAGAGACCCCGAGAGACCTACAGTGGGTATCTCCACGGCCCGTGCTTCCTGTATTGGCTCTGTGGGCTTCTCCGCTTAGAATCTTTGCCTGACACATCTAAAGTCAGTAAATGTTTTAGGAATAAACAAATGACTGACTGAAGTACTTTTCATACCCAGTCTGGGAATTCATAAATGCCCTTTCCAAAAGGGTTGACACCTGAACAGTGGGCCAATTTTTTGGAAAGAGCCATGGCTATCAAGAGGTCATGACTTTGCTAAAAGCCGTTAAAAAAGAAAATGAGTTTCCTGCCTTGCAGCCGCCTGCTCAGGTCAGAAAGCATGCCTCTTCTCCGTCATTTTAAGTGACACTAAAAAAAAATGTATTATTAGCACATGTTTTCTGAATTTAAAAAAAAAATCATTTGGAATCAAGACATGTCAATGCATATTTAAATAACAGTTTTCAGACAACACCTTTCTTGAGTCTTTAATTTTAGGAGCGATTTAGGGGACTATACCTGATAATTTTGTTTTAGAATGGGTTGATTATCTTTAAAGTTTTAAAAGGAAGTAGTGATGAAATTCACTCTTGAGAGCTCCTATAAACAAGAGTTTGCTTAAATGAGCAAGACTTTAGATGTCCTTTTGATTTTTTACATGATAGTTCACTCAGCATTCTAAATGAAGTGCTACTAAAGGATAGATAGGCAGTTATTTGTCTATTTTATATTACATTTGAAGAAGTATTTGTCAGTAGAAGGCATAGAATTATCTGCCCAAAAAAGACCAAGAAGAGCTAACGAATTTGCTATAATATCTGAGAGAACTTGAACTTTTAAAAACTGATTCTTTGCTATGAGAATTGTAAATAAAATCGAGGGAATTCATAGGATTTGCATCCTCACTGAACATAAGAGAGACAAGTGATGTTCCCTTCCCTATTTAACAATGTTTCAGTTGTATTAAAGCATCTAGATATTTAAATTTAGAATTTGTTCCTTTATTTAATATATTTAAGATACATTGGTAAATAATCCTCTGTAGTTATGGAAAATTAATAGAGAATAATCCAAATTTCTCATTTGGATTATTACCACTGAGCCTGATGTGCAGTGTTGTGACAACACACACAACTCTATGCTCTGGTCTCAGTTATTATTGCCTTCTCTCTCTCTCTCTCTCTCTCTCTCTCTCTCTCTCTCTCTCTACCTTTTAAAAGTCTAGCCATTTTTAAGTTCCAGCTTAAGTCCCATAACTTCCATGACACTTTCATCCTAGCCATGAGCTACAAGTGACTTTTGTTGACTCCCAACCTCCAATATCATTTGTTGGTAAGAAGACTCTGTGCTTATTAATTACAGAAGTATACTTTAGCTATTTAAACAGAGAGTAAATTATTATGATGCTACACTATCTCCTAGGACCTCAAGGACTAGCTCTCAGAAAGTTTCTAGGCACTAGAACTAGAACCAGGAACTAAAATCAGAATAATAAGGATAGCAAAGGTTTATGTCATGTGTATTTGTCTACTCAGGCTGCTATAACAAAATCACATAGACAGGAGGCTTAAAAACAAGAGATTTATTTCTCACAGTTCTGGAGGCTGGGAAACCCAAGATAATGGTGCCAGCCTATTTGGTTCTGGTGAGAGCTGTCTCCCTGGCTGCAGGGCAGGCAGCTGCTTTCTCGCTGTCTCCTCACATGGCCTTTCCTCAGTGCACGTAAGGCCACCAATTCTGTTAGACTAGGACTCCACACTTAATGGCTTCTTCTAATCTTAATTACCTGCTAAAAGCTTTAACTCCAAATACTGTCCCATTGGGAGTTAAGACTTCACTATATGAATTTTGGGAGAACGGTCAGTCCATAGCACCACACTTACTAAATAGGCCTTATTGTTAGTTTACATATATTAAGTCAGTTAATGCTTACAAGGATCTTATAAAGTAGGTACAATTTTATCACCATTTCGAAGATGGGAAAAAGAAGGCAGAAAAACGTTAAGTAGCTTGCTCAAGGTCACGTCGCTTATAAATGATGAAGTCACGTTTAAACACAGCTGCCTGGCTATAGCCTCTAGACCCTTGAACACTGAGCTAAGCTGCTCCTCTGGAATTCCCTCTGTCATCCCTACTTGTATCTCAGCATTTGCTCTATCTTGCAACATAGCTTCCTCTGCTTCTCCAGTCCATGTAGAGGTATATGGCCAGCTCTCCGCCCCAGAGTTTCCATATTTCAGTTCTTCCCATCTCCATCCCATATGTCTCAGCAAGGGAATTATACTATCAGGGTGGACCAACTTTTGCCCTGGCTAGTGCCTGACAATGTTGCTTAAAGAAGTGGAAAAAATAGTCCCCTCCTGCTTATACTCTCCATATATGGCCACGTTGGATGAATTGTGCTCTCCTTGTGTTCACGCATCTTGTTTAACTGTTGTTCTCCCCTGAAATGGCAGCTTGAGTCAGATGCTTTCCTTTGAAGCAAGTTTAATTATTGAGAGTATTTGTTTTAAATGTTTATTGTATCTTCTTGCCTAAGGAAATATTTGCAAAGGAAATATATTCTTCCTGTTTTTCTTCAAAATGTGAAAAGAAAGGTATTCAGTTGGGAAAAAAAAAACCAACAAGCCAACAGAAAGGATAGGTTACACTTATTTTGTTGGTTTAACTCAATGGGTTTCTATTTGAATCCCTCTAGTCCTAAGGGAATTGTCCATGGTTTGGGCACCCTGGGAGCTTGGAGAGAATAAGGGTTTGTTTCCTAACGTAAAAGAAATTTGGCTGAACTAACCCTTTGTATGGAAACTGTGGGGGCTAAAAATAATAATTTTACTTTTCCTCCCACCTTCTATGTTCTTCTAGCAGCTGGACAAATAGTCAAATTAACAGAGACAGATTAACAGGAGAAAGTAAAAATTTAATACATGTGCATGGGCAATTCACATAAGCATGAAAATTCCAAACATAGTGAGGCAACATTGGATATATATGTCATTTTGGACAAAGGAGAGGGATTTCAAAAAGAGTGAGGCAAAATTGGATATATATGTCTTTGAACAAATGATGGGATTTCAAAGGAAGGAGTTGAGAAAGAACAGAGCATACATGGCAGGTAAATTCTTTCTTCCATGGGACACAGTGAGGGGGATGTAGCTACCAGGACCCTTCTTGGCACCTTCGTATTTGCCACACTTAATTAAAATTAGGCACAGACGAACATCCTAAGATTTCCTGCCTGGGGTAGGCCTTTCCATCTGAATCTCTCAGACAGGAAACGGGGAGGATTTGTTTCTTAATATTGAAAATCAATATCCCAAAAGACAAAACCTTACTCCCCTTTAAAGCCTTATGTTTGGCTGCCAATGGTGTCTGCCATGTTCATACCTTCCTTAACTTTAACTCCTTCTCTCTATCTGATTAGACCAGTAATTAAAGCACAAAAGATTTGTAGGAAGAGAATCTTGGCTTCAACTTCCACTTCTGCCATTTTACAAGTGATGGGATCTTTGGCAAGTTACTGAACTTCTCTGAGTCTGTCTACTGAGCTATAAAATGGAAATAATCCTTAATATCATAAAACAGCTATGAGAATTAAATGAAAATGTATCTAAGTAGTTTCTCGGTGTTAAACACTCAACAATATTGGTTTTGTTTCCCAGTTTCTTAATTAAGAAAATATGACGATAATAAAAATATGTGGTGGGCTGGATCCTTCTAGTCTCTTGCCATTCCCTACATATATAATAGCATTTTGAAGGACCATTTAGTATTTCTGGGTATCAGAGGGTATTGCAGCAATAACTTAGACTTTTCCTAGATGGCTTTAAAGAAATAAAATAGACACAGTTTCCACTGCTGTGGACTAAATGCATTAAGCCCAAAAACTGTATAGAAATAACTACTGAAAAATAGCCATAACTGTATTATCAGCATAGTACAACTTGAGGTACAATTAGTGAAGCCTGAAAAAAATTCTGTAACATTCAGCCCTGTATAAATCTGTCCAAGATTTGGGAACCAAAGCCCGGATAGTTCTCACTATTGAAATTTTCTTACCTGTGACTTACCATACAAATAACAAAAGAGCTAACAAGATTAACAGAACTGGATACACTCTGTTCACAATATTGTTTCTCTGAAAATGACTTACGGCATCAACATAGCACAGACTGAGGATTATAGCTTCTGCTTTCATTTCCATTGTTTCTTTTTATTTCATATTTCTTGTTTTCCTAGTTGGTGCCAATGAATATTATTCTTTTGGTTGCTAACAGGCAGCAGTTCCAAGTCTATGGATTGCATCTTGTATTTCAGTTAATGTTTTTAAGAATTTAGAAATACAGCCTTAGTAATGTGAAAAAAATATACTGAAAAAGGAGGTCTTGAAATTCATTGAAATGCCTTTATTCTTACTGACAAACACCCCTAATAAGTCTAAACATCTCATTGTGTTCAAAGATTTCAGGAGTTGTACAAGTTCTCCCTACACCTATAGGTTTAGACAGATCCTATAATCAAATATTTTATCCTAAGCACAATCAATAGCTAATAAATTTGGGGGATTCCATAAGACAGCAATGAAAAAAAAAGTGTATAGGTCTTAAGGAACTGACATCATTTAACTTAGAAAGGAGTGACTTCGCCAGCGGCCCCGGTTCGGGTCCCACATTGGAGGGCCAGTGACACTGCCCTCAAAAAAAAAAAAAGAAAAGAAAGGAGTGACTTCAAGAAAAATTAATGGTCTTCAAACGTATGAAAGGATTTTATTGAGATGATCGTCACAATGAGCTTTCTACTTTTTTTTTTTTAATTGGGGAACAGTGTGTTTTTCCAGGACCCATCAGCTCCAAGTCAAGTAGTTGTTTCAATCTAGTTGTGGAGGGCGCAGCTGTGGAAATCAAACCAGCAACGTTGGTGTTATGACCAACTGGGCTAATCAGCGACCCCTGAGCTTTCTACTTTTATAGGATACAGGGAATGAGTCTGAATAGCAGTGAAGAACTTTGGGATTGATATTGACGAGTTATTTTAAATGATTCATTAATATAATTATTTTCTCAGAGATTTATATAATCAAGAAAGTAGCTTTTATGTTGATATTATCCATCTTTACATTGTTTTATATGTTACTTATTATTCTTTATTTTAATTCCATATTGTTCTCCTTTACCTAATGGCCTTTCCCAGCTCTCCTCCTACATTGCCAGCCCCATTTATTTCTCTTTTTGTCCCCATGTGTGCTAGAAGTGGTTACTCCCAGCTTCTGGCCCTTTGTTCTTTTTTAGATCTTTTATTGTGGTTTTTTTTTAACCTTCTATTACTTGATAGATCTGTCCTTACAGTTCTGTAGCATGACTTCATTCATGTATGACTTCCTGCCTTCTAATCTTACATTTCAAAGCAAAAAAAAAAAAAGCATTAAGTCCAGGGCCCATCTGGCACCCTACATAATCTTTACAACATTATTGATTATATTCCTCAAACTGTATTTCATATCCCCGTGACAATATTGTGACTACTAATTTTTATGTCCCAGGGGTGCCAAAAAAATGTATACAAGTGGACACTTTGGTCAATGTTGCTCAAGCAGTAGTTCATTGTAATCAGTGTGTCAGGACTCTGATGGTAACCACTTCAAGCACCTCTTGTCATTGCAGATGTCAAGCATGACTTGTATTCATCTTTTGTGATCAGTATATATTGAGTATTACAATTTTAATAGTTTTTTTTTCCTTTGTTAAAATGTGTATACATTTTTTGACACCCTCTGTATACAGGAAATATGGCTACAACACTATTATTGTTACTGTATCATTTAAAATTCTTTGATTTCCTTTAATATACTAAAACAAGTTCAAATTATTTTGTCTGGCTTCCATTAGATCACATTAGTCGCATTACGATCCTATTAGATCTTTGAGCAAAGAGACCCAGGAGTTCTCATATCTGGTTCTGCCATTCAGCCCCTGTCCTCCTGAGGTTCTCGCAGGAGATAAACACACACAAAGAGCAATGGCAAATGAGAATATGAGTTATATGGTTTTATATGTCATATTAGCAAGGCATCTGAAACTTTCAGATGTTTCTAGAAAACTGATGAGCAATTAGAGATTTGGGCCTAAACACAGCTTCTCCATCCTGCAAAGGCTAGATATTGCCATAAACAAATCACCAAGCCTGAGATAATAAGAACTCCTGGGAAGCTAAATGCTGTTTGGTTTGGGGAAGACAAATAGAGACAGACAGACTGAGAGACAGGCAATAAGTAGGTAAGAACAAGTACCTGCCTTGAGAATGGCTTATCCCTCAGCCTGATGGATGAGAAAATAGCAGCAGCATGAGAGAGAGCAAGCTAGCTGACCCAAGAAGGACTTAATTCTTTATCAGATCTAGTTTCCAGGGTAGAAGAAAAGCAAGAAAGAGTATGTACCCCTATGTGTGACCTTTCAGCACACATAACTAAAAGTGGCCCAGCCCAGGTCGAAGCATCTTACCCAATCTGATTAGCAGATCTTCCTTGCCCATTTGCTGAAGCTTACAAGGCTCTTTGGAAGCAAAACTCCCAGCAGCATTATGTTTCACAGCTCTCAGTTTTTTGTTTTTCACTGTACTTTATACTCTCCATGCACATTTCTACTTCCTGGATTGTAACATTTCCTTCATCTCATCTTTTATTTATCCAGATCTTTACATTCTTTCAAGACCTGTTTATGACTGGTGTCTTCACTAAAATCTGTTGCTTATAAATTCCTCTGAATAACTATGATTTTTATAATTATTTCTACCACATTTGGCACTTATTTGTGTTCTAATCATCTTAGAAAAGTCCTTGAGTGCATGAACTGTTATCTTTCTTTTGTTTTGAGCAAGATTCCTTGTATAGTACCTATTACACTATGGAAACACAGAGCTAGAAAAGACCATAGAGAACAATTATCAAAGACTATTGATTGATGAAATATTATGTCTTTGAGTGTGTGTGTGTGTGTGTGTGTGTGTGTGTGTGTGTGTGTGTGTGTTTCCAGGACCCATCAGCTCTAAGTCAACTAGTTGTTTCAGTCTAGTTGTGGAGGGTGCATCTCAATAGTTGATGTGGGGATCGAACCAGCAACCTTGGTGTTATGAGCACTGTGCTCTGATCAACTGAGCTAACCAGCTGCCCCTATGTCTTTGATTCTTAAGTTATGTGTATAGGGTACTATTAAATAAAATTATAATGACAGTAGGTAGCCTGCTCTACCACCTTTAGATATTTGATACCAACAAGGAATAATATTCAAAATACTTATCAATCATTATTGAACAGGCATTAGCCAATCAGAATGGATTCTGACTGATACAGTACCAAATTTATTTTAATCGATTAAAAGTGCAAACTCCAACTACTTCAGAACTAAAATAAACTAAAAGGTGAATCCTTGCTTTGGCAAAGATTAACGGTTGGTCTGTATAGCCATATCTTATATATCTTTACCATTTTTTTAATCAGGTCTACCTATAAAACCAATCAAAGTAATTTAATACTTAATCTGACCGTGCTTTCTTTCCTCCTCCTGCTACCATAGCTATCCTATGTGGACATACTATAGGATGATTGCCTATTCCATACACTGTCTATTTCAAACTTATTTTGACCCATAAGCATCATATTTGGAGTGTCACCATCCACAGCATATAATAAGTATCTCCATTGGCTACTCCCATAACTATACGGTTGATGCTGTACAAACACCACTAAATGGCAGCCCATGCCTTTCGTGATATAATGAGTTCCTTTTGTATTACTTCTTATGTAGAACTTAACTCTGGGGTTAGATGTTTTTTTATATTGCACATGCTTTTACAAAAATATATTCCTTACAGGGGTCCTGAAGTACTTGCATTGAGTCAACCTGTTAAAACTATAAATAAAATTGTTTGATCTAGAAGTAGCCATCTACACTCTTCAACATTAACAAGGTAGTTTAGATGTTTTTTTACACCGAGTCAGTCACACTCTAATGTTACTGCAAAATACTGACAATGCCGTAACTATCACCTGACTGCAATATAAAAGAGAGACTATGTTGTTGTTTTTTTAACTTGTCAGTTTACTTTTGGGGGGTTTATTTTTGAATTGGTTCCATATTTTACCTGTCAAATGGTGAAAATTAGTATTTCCAAATTGAAGTCTAACATATTAAGAAGATAAGTGTGTGTATGTGTAAAGATAATACATTAATCTCAATGCAAAAGGAAAAGCTATGTAATCTATTTTGAAATTCCGAGAGATGTCATGCTGGGTGCTAACACCTTCAGAAGTGATTATCACAGTGTAGCAGAGAGGGACTAGCTTGCAGATGGAGAGAGTGATGTTAAGATTCTCACCAGACCTTGTCCTTCGATGCGTTTTCCCCTATGTGCAATGGAATCTGTCAGATCTTATTGTTTTCTTTGAAGAAATGCCGAAAGCATGTCACTCCAGCCTGGTTACACTTAGGCATCATGTGGAAGATTGTGGATGCCTTCAAGAAAAAGAGACACATTCTGAAAAATGTAATTTAATTTAAGGATTATCAAAAAGAAACTTTTTGGCTTTCTATGACTGGGTTGAAAGTTTCCTCCTTTTTCATAGTGATGGTTTCTTACATTTGTATTGTACTTTTTCCTTTTCAAGCATTTTAGGATTAAATATCTTATTTGATTCTCATTTCATTCTGCATGTAATTTAATGTTATCTTACTATGTTTATAGTCAGAAACAATACTGTTATTTTCTGCTTTTTGACCAGTAGAGCCTGTAGCTTGATGTTTGGTTATTTTTTTTAGTAGCCAAACTGTATTATTTTTCACTGTGTGGACTACAGACAGCATGGCCCAATCTATTATAGAAAGGCATAATTATTTCTCTCAATAATAAGTATGAACATCGGAATATATTATACTTTCATTTAATCATTTCTGAATGTCCAGGAGGGTTCTCCAAACCCCTGTTTTCATGTTATGCTCATAATTAGCCTGTGGAGGCCAAATGTTTCATCAATGAAGTCTTCCTGACCCCCAACAGAGTTAAGTACTCTGCTTTTCTGCCTCTAGAACACCTTGCACCTTGTATCGTCGTTGTATTGGGGATTGCATTACAATCTTGCCTATATTGTATTTATCTCTGTGTTCTTAGTACCTAGCTTAGTAAATGTTTGTTGAATGAATATGCTGTTGTGCTTTGACCTCGTTTAAAGGCTGTTCCACATAGCTACTATTCGGTTCCCGCCCACTGAGTCTGAGCATAAGTTTAGCAACATGATTGGGAAATGCAGGAGCTACTTAAAGAATGTCTTTATTAACCAACATTGCTATTAAAAATAGTGAGCCCATTTGTTTTTCAAACAATTGTAAAAGAGAGGTCTAAAAATCAAAGATAGTCCATTCTGATTTATACATGGCCACATAATAATATAGAAGAGATTAAATTAGAATGTTGGGTCAGGTCAGAGCAAAAAACTTTAAGTGCTATTTTAAGCAAGGCTTTGAAAATATTTAAGGTTAAAAGTGACATTGCCTATAGTAGAAAAAAAGAAAAATTTAGGTGAAATAAATGTCAAATGGGATCTAATTTCTAATGAGTAGATAGTACTGAAGAAAACAACCAAAATTGTATTCTTTGTTTTGACAAAGCACTTGAGAATGCACTGCATAAATTCTTGAAATAGAATTTGCTCCTTGCTCTAGAGGGAAAATAATAATTATGACATTTAAGAAATACGTATTTAATATTAGCATTCTTCCTTTTATCCTGAATTTAAAAATGAGTGAAAATCAGCATGGACTAGAAAAAAGGTGATTTAAAAATTATACATTGTTTTGTGACATTTAAAGTATTTTCTTGGTTTTATTCTCATGAATTTAGAGACAATATGGAAGGACTTTTCTAGAGTGAATTTATACCTATAATATTCCTAGGTACCGTAGTCTCACTGGGGGTTTGTAAAGATTAATGAGATGTTTATAAAATATCTGAGATCTCTACATGCAATGTGGTATATAAATAGAGTTTTATTATTAGTTGGTATGATAAACTAGTGAATAAATGTCTTCCTTGGTTATAAAAAGTGATAAGTACAAATCTATTGAGAAGTCTGTCTTCCTTAGAAAGTGCTCATGTCCTTTTTACTTATCAAGTCAAATAGAAATCTTACTTTTGGCACTTAATTATTCACATCGAGATAAAATTCCCCAAGATTCAAATATTTTAAACACATATTCTTTATTTGAGGGTAAAATTTTAATTTTCTAAAAAAAAGAAAATAGATGACTCGCTTCCCATTATGAAAATATGCTTACTTTTTTCTTATGAAATTATTAAAATTGCTAAAAATGTAAAAAAAAAAAATTAATTTTCTAATTATTTGTAAGGGCAAAGTTTTGCATGGTTCTCCCATTTTAGTTTTCTACTTTAGGATATGTAAGCACGAGAGTAATCTAGTGGCAGATTCCTAGAAAGGTAGCTTGGTTAAGATCTCTCTACAGAACCTGGCAAGAAAACAAAGAGATATTTATACCATTAGGAAGTAAAGAAAATCTTGCATGAAAGACTATGCATTAAGATTTCTTAAAAAATCATTTAGAAAATTTTTTTTAATTTTTCTACATTAAATGTGGATTAAATGTATTCTGTGTAATTATTAGAATTAGAAATTTTTATGAAATATGTTTTTCTTATTTTTGAAGCACTTTAGAGATTACATGAAAAAGTTTGATACCACTTTTCAAATAGGAAACTTTAAGGAGCTCTAGTAATTAATCTAATTTAAATTTTTAATGAAATGGGGATAAAAACGGGGTACACATGTCTATAAGCTTATTGACTGTTATAGAATCTTGAGTTAAAATAGTATTTCTAATACATTCATTAGCTGTTTTACACAAGACTCCCAGAATAGTGAGCATGGAGAAAGGGCCGTACAGGGTTCTCATTTCCCAGTTCTCAAGAGGACCCTCTTTTATATGACTTTACCCCATATCCTCTTTTAAATATACATGGTATTCACCTCTCTTTCACTACTATAAACTCAGTTAAAACTATTTTCATCCCTGTTTTGGGTCACTTTAACTTAAGATTCCCATTTTTTCCTGTAATTCAAAGGAATAAGTTTTCTTTATCTACTAACTTTCTAGATTTACATTCATGCTCCATCCCAAAACATCAGTTTACCTGAACCCTTCCATTATCTAAGTAAAGTTTATGCCTAATAATTTGGAGAAATCTCATCTATGTTTGTGACTATATAAGAGATCAAGGTAGAACTATTAAATATGGAGAAATGATGAAGTGGCATCTTCAAAAGATAGTCAACATGAGAAACAATCATGATGAAGAGAATTAAGTTCAACTTGAACTAAAAGACCAAGCAAAATAGGTCTTCAAGACAAGGATGGAAAATAAAAACCCTTAAAGCCAACGAAGACCTCTGGACAATACTGGATTTCAGAATAGCTGAACGTTTCCGGTTCTGCCTGAGAGCAGAGAGAGTGGTCTGATTATGGGCGCCGTGCCGAGGCAGGCGGCATCGGGAAGGATAAAATCTCTCCATAAAAAGCTAGTGAACTGCATGAGCAATGTATCTGGGGCATCCCGTTAAAGTAAAAAGCTAAGGTCATCTGGGTAGGAGCTGGGACAAGGACTGAGGTATGCAGAAATGATTTCCAAGAGGAAATGGTTTAATAGATTGTGGGCTTTGACTTCTGGGAATTTCTTTTCATAAATCAATAGTCAAGGCATGAATAACTCTAAGGATTGGAAGGTGTTAAAATGTTATATAGAAAATATATAAAGTGAAAGGAATGACTTAGGGTTCTTCCAAAAAAAAAAAAAATGAATATCACTAAGTAACAATTTTGCTAGAATCCTCTATAGATCATATTGATGTCCTTAGGCCTGGTGCATCCGGAAACAAAGAAAAGGATACTCTGAAGGAATTGAGAGGCTTTGTGAAATGGATTGCCTGAGGTCAGAGGCTAAAAAATAAGAACCAAGAGATAATACAGTTGTTGTGAAGAAACTCTGCTCTTGAGACAGGGAAAGAGAAAAAAAGGAACTAGGAAAAAATAAATGAAAATTAGTGTCTGAATTTCCATCACATCTAGTGAGTTGAGGAACCATTGTACAAAGCTATTTTGTTTATCCTAAATTCACAGAGAAAAATATATTCTATGTAAGTGAAATATTCAAATTACTTATATTATTTAAATATTTTTAATTTAAAAATTTTTCTAAAATGTATTTCAGTTTACCCTGCATATTAAAAATAATGTACTGAAGATTTTACTTGTTCTTAAAGATTCGTGAATGTTAATTATTTTATTCTAGAGTAGTAATTCTCCCAAAGGCTATTGAGATTAATAGAAATATTTATCTCTGCTTGGTTTTCTATTTGTACTTGTTTTATGTAGTACTTATGTCTCTTCCCTGGCTGCTAGTTGACCACGTGTCACTTCTTGGTATCATCCATGAGCTCGAGTGTCATGATTCCCTCTCTGCCCCTTTTCAGTTTGTTGCATCCAGTTTATCATAGGCAGAAAAACCAGACAAGAAGCTTGGTGTAACCATAACTAAAGTGAGTTTTGAGGAGACATCTGAGAAATTGTGTGAGCTTAAGCCTGTGGCTCCTTTAGGAAAGAGCTTGGCTGCTCAGTGGCTTTATTTTGGAGAAGGTGGGAAGGGACTTGCTTTAAGGTTCTCTCTACATGCTGGATAATAAACATCGTGATATAATTTATTTCTGTATCTAAGCTAACTTGTTTGCAATGGTCAGCATCTTCACGATTGCAAATAAAAAAGGGAGCTGTAGCGCATGTACCAGAAGCCAATCCTGTGAGGCCCAGCTTCATAGTTGAAATCTCATTACCTATTTTATATTACTTGTGAATCAATACTATCATTACTTACAGAACTATATCCTTTCTTTACATGATAGGCTATGTGTCAAAGACAGCTTCTCCCCATGGGAAGTGTAGTGTACATTGATAGCCATTGTTATATTTGCAGCAAAATCTTCACTTTGAATAGCTCACAGTTAAGATAATCATTCTCTTTTTTCAGTTGTTCATAGAGTTTTGAGAGAAGTGGAACAGAAAGTGTGGGCTTAAGGTTGCCTCTACAAAAATATGATAAAAATTAGAACACACTTAGCAGAATTCAGCAGAAAGGAAGAATGATCATATAAGAAGAACCTTGTGCTGGCAGAGTGGCTCATTACTTAAGAGTTGGCTTGGGAGCTCGAGCTCTGAGCAGCTGGGCTGCTGGTTTGGATCCCACATGGGCCAGTGATGCTGTGCCCTCTACAGCAAAGGTGGTGAACAACGGCTTGACCTGGAGCTGGGCTTCCGTGAGTCACCGGCTATGGCTTAGGCTGCAGCGGGGCTGCAGTGGGCTGCCGTAAGCTACTGTGAGTGGCCGGCAGCCAGCGTGAGCAGCTGGCAGCTGGCATGAGTGGTCGTCCAATGGATAGCGACCGACTGCCTCATCCGGGAAGAGTGAAATGATCACAATACCAATATGGGCCAGTGAAGCGATGTCCTCCACAACTAGACTGAGTAACGAAAGGACAGCAACTTGCCTGTTTCCCTTCCCCAATTCCCCAACACTGTTCCCCTTCCCCAATTCCTCAATAAAAAAAGAAAAATATATATCTTAAGGAAAAGAATATAGAGTATGACAGGCAGTAGATATATAAGGGAAGGAGAAAGGATTTGGAAGCTAAAGAAATTATAGGTGTATAGTTTCACCAGCTGGTGAAAACAAGGGAGTCCTCATGAAACCATGTAAAAGATAAATGTACAAGTATTGACAAAAAAAAGAGTGAACATGTTTCAAAGCAAATTGAGTTCCTATCTTGATAAAGGGTTATTGCTACATTAACATACCTCTACGCTTCCTAAGACAGCTTGGTGTAGAAGAAAGAACATTAAACTCTAAGCCTAGCTGTGTTCTCAAGAGCCTTCTAACCTTTGGTTAACCCATACTTTGGTTTTCTCACTGAAAATTATGAAATAAAAAGTTTAAATAATGAAAATTTACATATGAAACAATTATATATTTAATTATATATTTATATGATGAAAAGAATTGTGAAATGAAAGGTTTAGACCAGATGATTTCTCATATTTCCAATTCTAAAATTCTATGGTTTTCTGAGAAGCAAATTTTAGAGTGTAGGTTTAGAATTCGTACGGCCAACAAATACCACAAAGTGTCTTTTTTCATTGCTTTCACTAGTCTTGACTATTTTGGGGGTGCCCGTGTCCTTCGTTCCCTTCTAAGGGAAACTATCCTGCCCATCTGCTCTCCAGAGGAAAACAGTTCCAGACTGCTCCTTCTGCAGGGTGGCACCCCAAACCCACCCCCTCACACTATCAGTGGCCCTTGATCCAAGAAACGCTGAAGAACATTCCTCAGTAATCCAATGGCATTATCAAATGGCTAGGCACAACTAAAAAGAACAAGAATAACATCCTGCCCAAAAAGAAATGGATTGGGCTATTATCAGGTGAAAACAATGCAAAGAAAGATGTGATAAATTAGGGGGGACCATGATGTTCCAAAGGACGGCTGACGTAGTTCATGAGAAATCAGAACCTAACAGGTAGGCATGGAGTGGTGGCTTAAGTAGTCATTTGATGGAGTTCCCTTTATTGCTTGCACTTACGTTCTAAGGAAAACAACATTTAAATTGTTTAGGAGTACTACCAACCAATCAAAAGATGCATTGTAATTATAGGAGAAATGACAAAGCACATACACACACACACAGCTGAGACCTAGAAAGTAACTGTTATGTTGTCTGAATGCTAGAATGGAGATTCCTGAACAACTGTTGCTTGGGTTCTTACTACTGACTTCAATCCAGAACAAGAATTTAGCTCCAGAGCTCATGAGGCGTTTTCTGAAGTTCTATTTCCTATAATGCGGCTTGTGTCTTTACATAAATCCCCATTTCTTTTTTTTTTTTTTAAGATTTTATTGGGGAATTGGGGGAGGGGAACAGCGTTGGGGAATCGGGGAAGGGGAATAGACAAGTTGCTGTCTTTTTTGTTCTTCAGTCTAGTTGCAGAGGATGTTGCTTCACTGGTCCATGTTGGTATCATCATTGCGCTCTTCCCGGATGAGGCATATCCGTCGCTGGCCTCTGGATGTCGCTCACCGCGGCTATTGGCAGCTCACACTGGCTGCCAGCCACTCACGCTGGCTGCTGGCCACTCACTGTAGCCTATGGCAAGTCCACTGCAGCAGGAGCTGCAGCCTACACCATCACCGGGGCTCGCACAGCCCAGCTCCAGGTGGAGCTGTTGTTAGCTGTGGAGGGCAGTGTCACTGGCCCTCATATGTAGGATCCGAACCGGGGCCGCTGGCATCCCAAAACCAGCTCTTAACCACCGCGCCACTCGGCCGGCCCAAAATCCCCATTTCTTGAACCTGAGCTGCATATAACCCAAAGAGCCCACTTAAAAAGTTGTGATACCAGGGCCGGCTGAGTAGCGTGGTGCTTAAGCTTGCCCGTTGGCCCTGAACCAAACTTGTAAAGGTTTCCCTTTTCCCTTAGGGCAGAATGTGTGCTATTCCCCTCGCAGCTTTAGCCTCCTGACTCCCTCTCTTATAAATGGATCCGTGGTGGACCCAAACTACCCATCCTGCAGACACAGACATGGCTAAACCCTCCAGTGAACACAGATCTTAACATCTGCCACATTACTGATTAGTAATGAAACACCTTTCTGTTACATCTACACAGCCTCTTTTGTGGATTAATACTGAGGATTTAAATAAGTTGCTTTTTGTTTCTAAATAAACAAATAATATATTTTAAGTATATTGAGTATCCTGAGAACTTCAAAGATAAAAATGTATTACTTATGAGAATGGCACTTTACTTCTGTGGTCTTCGTCCCCAAAATCCGTAACCTCAGTCTAACCATGAGAAAAACATCAGACAAACCCAAATCGAAGAACAGTTTATAAAATATCTGATGCGTACTACTCAAAACTGTCAAGATCATGAAAAGCAAGGGAAGTCTGAGAAACTGTCACAGTAATAGCATGATGACTAGATGTGATGTGGGGTCCAGGATGGAGGCTCCTGCAGCAGAAAAAGGACATTAGGTAAACACAAAGGAAATACAAATACAATGTGGACTTTACTTAATAACAGTGTATCAATGTTGGTCCACTGCTTGTGATAACTGTACCTTGATACAATAAGATGCTAACAACAAGGAAAAGGGATGTGGGTTTTACAAGAGCTCTCCGTACTGTAGGCAACTTTTCTGTAAATCTAAAACTATTCCAAAATACAAAGTTTATCAAATATCTATATTGTGTGTGTATATATACACATACTAATGTATTTGCATTGTATACATTTATATATATATAAATATAAGTAAAAGTATATGTACATTATATATGTTATACACATTATATATACAAATATATATATTAGTTGGACAAAAGTATCTTTGTCCAACTAAGAACTGTATATACCCCATAAAAGTCATGTGTGTGTGTATATAATGTTTACATATATTACATTATGTACACACACGCATGGTCATATTACTTACTTTTATGGGGTATATATATTAATAATTGCTTAGTTGGACAAAGGTTTTTTTTTAAATCCTGACTGCATGAGTAATCCTCTAAAGATAACATTCAAATTATTTAGGAGTACCCCCACTCAGCCACTAAACTCGTTTGTTTAACTATTTAACAATAGGCAATGATTTTTTGCTGAAGCTAACAACAGTAAATTGGCACATCCAAAATCGTGAGGACACATTCAGGTTCTCCAGGATTGCTCCACTAAGTTTGAACAACTTCCAGTGGCTGGAGAAGTGATGCCTAGATAATGACCATAGAAAAATATCAGGGACAAAAGTAACATCTACCTCTGGGGGAAACAGCTTTTTTTTTAAAAAAAGTGTTTATTCTTGAAGAGGCCATAGAAGCATTTGAAAGGAATCTTTCCATGCTGATAACTATTGAATTTCAGATCATTTCTCATGAAGCCTTCTGTTAAGCATAATCTTTCACCCTCATTTATCTTCACTTTTACTCTATTGATTCCCAAACTGATGGATGATTAAAGATTCTGAAGTATGGTTTCAGGACAGCAGGTCTATCTAAGTAGATTTGAGTGAGCTCCAGTGCAATCCTAATGTGTAACCTTTTTATTATGTTAATGTTTATTTGCTAAATATCTTGTCATAATGGATCATTTGGCTGTCACCTAAGGAAGTGTGATGCCATCTTGTTTCATCTTTCTGTTTTCAAAAACCCCAAGTAAGGCCAAGAACATTTTTTGACTCACCTTTTATAACTCCTATTTTCTAGACCATTGATGCTTCTAGAATGCCACTGTAAACCACAGTTGCAAATTGAGTTGCAAACACATTTTGCTTAAGGCACAAACCATAAATTAAAGTAATGATCACTTCCAGATGAAACTTTTTTCTGTGTCTTTTAAAATCAGAATGAAAGTAGGTCAATGAAATTTAGGATATTTTAGACTCTGTACAGTATTGTATTGTTTGCCAGTACCTAATTTACAATTACAGAGCTCCATGAATATTGAAATGATTCAGTTTCCCATTATAAATGTATGTGGCAGTTTGGTTGTTGATCAGTTTATGAAGTTAATGCAAATGGAACTGTCTTCCTGTCAGCATTTGAAATCTATAATGCAGTCATGTTGTATATTCAGGGACAGGCCATTGACAGTCAATTAACAAGTTTGATTGGTATGTCAACTCATTCTTTTGAATTGTTAATAGTATGTTAATAGCATTCATTTCTTTGTGCAGTCCCATTTGCAGCTTCACAGTCACAGCTATTTTTTTTTTTTTTATAATTCTGAGTAACCTAAAATAGTGCCTTAATAATAGATTATTAAACACCTGTCTAGTGTAGCTTAGGGAGGTTTTTCTAGACTGGGAGTTTGCAGTGGATCCCTTTGATATTCAAATCAACAAATGATAGCCTTTTTATTCAAAACGTAAATTCTTTTGATGGTTAGCTTGTTAAGAAATATTCAGCTCTGGTCTGACCCGATCTGGTTTCTTATGGAAAAGATCTGATGCCGTTTGAAGGTTCATAAATGGAATGCCAATGACAATTTGTTGTTGACGTTATGCCGCCTCAGCCCTCAGATGCTGCCGGTTGATGTGCCGCCGTAGCTTCACCAAATAATCCTTGCAGGTAAATGAACTATGGATTGATCAGCTTGTTTCCAAGCAAAGGGGGCCCTTCCGTGGTCTGGATTTTCAGGCTTGGAGGGGTACTTAAAAAGATGCATCAAAGTTGACAGATGAATCTTCAGGCATAAAATGATGGGAGAAAGCAGAAATGTGGGAATATTTTTAAGTGACTAGCACAGTACTTAGAGTTTTTGAAAACCTTCACATGTCCATCAAATCTGTTCCCCGTAGCAGATGTATTTCTACCTTGGGTTTTGTTATGGTTGTTTTGTCTATGTGCACAGGCTTATGCTCACTTTGCTGGGGAAGTTGATGAGACATTAAAGGTATTATTCCCAAATGATGCTTTGGAATAAGGTTGCGAGTTCATTTGCACAGCCATGTTTTATTCATATAGTTCCTGTACACCAGAATATAAGAATCTGCCATTTCTGTAGCCTAAAAAAAATTGTCTTTACCAAAGAAGCAGTAAAAAATGTTATTCTTTTTACCTCCTGTTCTTCACTTCTCTTCATGATGCTTTCCACAACCTACTATTTATATATCATTTAATCAACAGAAGCTTCTTTATAATATGGGGGGAAACTCCCACCGATGTAATTTAGATATTTAGTTAATATTCTTCTATTTTATGCTTCAGTGAATTTGGAGGAGCAATTTGCATGTATTAGAATTTTAGAATTAGATGGTACTTGAGGGGTTGCTACTTAAATATCCTTAGTATACAGATAAGGAAACCAAGGCATATAGTAAGACCTCACAGTAAGATGGCACAGACCCAGGTCTCATTACTTCTAACCCTGTACCCATCCTGCCTGCTGCTTTTGGAAACACACAGAAGCTCAGCTGAAGGTTGATATAAATGTACATTTCTCAACTGGACATCAAACGTTGCTGCAGTTTCATAGCTATAACATAAAAACCTTTATACTGTAGTTTAAGTTTAGAAACTATATTTGACACCAGTAAAAAAAAAGTTATAAAGAGTGTGTATGACTTAATCTGTAATTAAAGTATCTGCAAATCGGAAGGAGAGAAGAAAGAAAGGAAATTAACTACTGTCTCTGTCAGTGGATTTGTTCACCTCTGCCTTTAGGGAACTTATGACCTATCTCAGGAATGGGGGAGGAGAGAAAAAGAAAGAAGCATGCAAATATTAATTGATAACAGATTTTATTAAATAATTCTCCGCAGTGTTTTTCAAAGTGTGTTGCATGGATCACTGCTTCCATGAGATGCAGAGAATCAGGGCATATAAATGCCTGGTGGAGTATCGCATCATCACAATCCTAGTTGGCAGAATAAGGACTCTGTAAAGTCCTGCAATAAAGAAATGTTTTACCTCTGTTTAACCCAGGAGTCCCAAAAGGAATTTGAACACAAAACCTTTGTTTGTTCTTTTAAAAAAATGAACATCTTTCATGGAAATTTAGGGGATGCTTGAACAGCTTTGGGCAAATTATTCTATTTCTCTACAGTTCAATTTCCTCTTTTATAAATGGAAGTAATAATAATAGCTATTAGCTTGAGGATTAAATGAGGCTACTCTATGTAAAGTACGTAGAACAGTGTCTGTCATATTGTATTATGTAAGTATTTGCTATTGGTATTATTTATTAATAGTAATATTGTTAGTGTTGTTATTGAGTGAGATGAGTGCCGTAGTTTTACTTTGATTTACTGGATGTACATATGTAGTAAACTGTGTACAAGGCATTGGGTTGAAGCTAGAAATTTTATGAGTCAATAGAATAAGGTAGAAATGAGGGGAAGCAGACACAAGCTGATAAAGCACTAAGCAGAATGGTTAGGGCATTTAAAAAGATAAGAACCAAAGCACTATGGGAGTGTTGACAGCGAAGAGTTTGTTGCCAACTCCAGGAGACCCCAAAGGTTTTACTTAGGACTGACAAACAAATGGATGTCTGGGAAACTACCAGAGGAAGAAGCAGGGAAAGTCCAGAGAGCAAGAACATTTTTACTTTGTGTAATAGAGGCCAGTGTATCTTGGGAATGAAGATAACTATAGAATCTTGGATGAGGCAAGGCCTGTGACACACTGGCAGGGTAGATTGGAGCTAAGGTATAATATTAATATAAAGGCCCTTGTAGCCAAGCTCAGAAGTTTGAGTCGCATCCTACAGAAAACAAAGCGAGTAAAGAATTTTTATGCATGAAAAATGACATGATAGGCCTTGTGTTTTAGAAAGAAAATCTTGACCGCTGGGGCTGGAAGGACAAGAAAGAAGGGAAGCAGGAAAATATGCTGGGAATATGGACTGAGGCAATGGCAGTAGGAATGGAGAGGACATAAGTAGTTTAAAGTGATATTTCTGAGGTAGAATTGACAAGAATCCATTGACCGATTACTTGGAGGAGGGGAAATAGAAAAATGGAGGAACCAAGGATAAGACTGGTATGTCTAGCTTGGGAGGTTGTGTCAGTGATGATTCAGTTTAGTTCTATAAATGGAGGCACTGAGTTTTTCCAAAAGAAACCTTCATTATGTCCAAAGATTGCCATCAGTTTTATATCAGTGACCTTCTTCTCAAGGGGAACTAATTGAACAGAGTGTCGATTGCTTAGTACAACTCATGAAAGCTACTGGAAACACAAATCGAAAGCGACTAACTCACTAAGTAATATATTAGAAGTATGTGGAAGTATACATTTAAAAATTAGATGTGAAATGCCATCTATAAAGTTAAAAATCTTGGTGAAAAACTGCTTCCTTATCCGCATGCTCACAAAGTTTTACGCATGGCTCTGCTAAAGCCCTTGTAATATTTTTATTATATTTACAGTTTCAGTATTTTCCACTTCTCCTTTCTCATGCTAAGGTTCTTGGATCCTGGATCTTGTTTGTCTTTGTATTTCCAAATCCATCCACAAATGATCCATAGTGCATATTTAATTATTGGTTTAGGTATATAATGGTTGGAACGCCATTACTCACATTTCATTCTAAAAATAGAAATTCAGAAAATATTCACAATATTAGTTATAAAATATCATATAAGAATTGTTGCATCTTATGTTTCTAGTACTTTCAAAACCTTGAGATTATATTGGCCTTCAACATAAATTTGAGCTGCCATGTTACGTGAATATTAGTGAAAGGAGCTCAAGCTCTGTTTGATGTTGATTAAATGGCAGTTTCTCTGATTTATACAGCTCCTCACACAGTGGTGAGAACATTGTAAGTCATCTGTTTTAACAATAACCCTCTCTTCCCTGTTGCTGGACTCCTGGTCAGCATGGCCTTTTGTTTGAAGACATGGAAAGCTCTAGCCTTGTGGAGCCTAAAATCGATTAAGTTACATTTTATACATTTTTTTCAGAAGTTGGTTGACTGCTCTTATTATTATTTCATGTTGTGCTTATAAGTGTTTTAATCTACTTTTATGTTGTACCAGTTTTCCCCATTACCTAACATATCACACAAACTTAACTGATAGCAAAAAAGACATTATCAGCTCCAAATTCAGAACGAATGTGCTGTTTTTAAAGTTCTTACTGCCCAAATTTGAGTAGCATATTAGTTACTATTCTCTATTCTACAGAAGGTGCCAAAAAAATGTATCCACATTTTAAGAAAGGAAAAAACTATATTAAAATTGTAATACTCAGTATATACCGATAACAAAAGATGAATACAAGTCACGTTTGACTTCTGTAATTACAGGAGGTGCTCAAAGTGGTTACCATCAGCGTCCAGACACTTCTGATTTTAGCAAACTACTGCTTGAGCATAGATAACAGCTCTTAAAATGCATATACATGTTTTTGGCACACCCAGTATTTACGCAATGCCAAGATTATAAACCTGCCCTGCAAAGACACAAGAAATTTAAAAAATAACCAGTGTAAAGACTATGAAAGGTCTTCAAAGTTTTGATAATTATTTATCCTACCAAAAAAATAATATATCCTTAGGGCCGGCCGAGTGGCGCGGTGGTTAAGCACTGGCTTGGGAAGCCAGCAGCCCCGGTTTGGTCCCACATATGAGGGCCAGTGACACTGCCCTCAAAAAAACAAAACAAAAAAACAAAACAAAACAAAAAAACACAAATAATATATCCATGCCTTTGTTACCCCCCAGGGCTATAAATGTATACCATGTATCTCTTTAAGAATTTCTAAGATTTTTTTTGGGGGGGGGGAATTTATGCCTCGAAAAGAGAATATAACCATGAAAAATTTTCTCATTTCCAAACCTGTTTTAATCTAAATATTCAATTTTTTCACTCTAGTTATTTTTCTCTAATCATAAGTCTTTCCTAATGCCCTCTAATATGCCAGGTTTTCTCCAGGTTGTGGAGTAATTAAATATATCCACAGGAATAAATATATTTCATAGAGGCTGCTTTCTCAAGGGACGAGTTCAGGGACAACAGTCCCTGAAAGTACCTGAGCCATCCTGCTGTTCTGTAAAATTCCTCATTTGTTCAGCTACTAGTAACTTTTGTCTTCATAGGTACCGTTCTTTCTCACATTATTATAAAGGATTCCAAAGGTCCAGAATTTTGTAGTATAATCCCTCAGTATTCTCTAGTCCTATAAGCTCTCCATATCTAGTTATGTTCATTCTGATACTTTAGATGTGTCTTCGTTAGAGATATTGTTAGAGCAGGAAGAAAAACTATAATGCATAAAACCTTAAGTTGCCCTTTAGTTATATAATCATTATTGGGAATTATAGCCACAGCTCCTTTAGATTGGGTAAAATTCTAATTTCATTGATATATATTGTGCGTTACAAAACTCTTGCCATTTAAATAAGTCAGAGATAGTTTGTCACTTGCATAGCATATACCTTCAGTTACACGTGGATTCCTAATGTATTTTCTTTTTCTTTTTGCACATAAGGATTGTGTCATGGATCAACTGATCCACATGTTATGCCCTTTGCACTGTTTACCATTGATTTTATACTGTCATCCACGCATTTCCCCATTTAAAGTCAGTAAAATTCAACTGTTAGACAGTTAATCCGGGTTTCAGGTTTTGCTCTCTGAACGTGTGACAGCAGAAGCCAAACAGCGTACGCAGTGCTCAAAGCTGGCCATTTTGACATTTTACCTGGTTTTTATTTCTTGTTTAGATGTAAAGGTTTATTGTGGGTTGTTTTTTTTTTACTTTTGTTATCACTATTTTTTAAACTACTACAGTGAAAATAGTTGAAAGAATTAAAAACAATATCTCAAGGGGGCAAAGAGCTACAGTAAAGATTTAGAAATTGCGTGCATGTTACTTTATCTTTGGCACGGGAATAATTGCACCCTAGAGAAATAGTACCAGATATGCGTTCAGGTATTTCCCCTCCTGTCCCAGTCAGAGCAGATCTATTCTAGGTCTGAAGTTCTATTAATTACTTGGGGCTGAAGAGTTTCATTTTCAGTAAGTTAAGAAATCCAGATTTATTTTGTGGCTTGGTAGAAGTTACTTGGTGGCAAGAAAGTGAGTTCCAGTAATGAAAGCTGGCAGGCCAGGATTTGTGCTCCACTCTGCTGGCGTATGAAATTACAGTCCATCATTCAAACAAAATCAATAATCCAACTTTTATGTCCTTTGCTAGGTACAGTGAAAATTTTATTATTCTGCTATCATTTTATTCTTCCTGGATTAGGTCATGTGCTGTAGCAGCAAGAGGCAGCTCAAGTAGATAGAATATGCAAGATCAAAACTTGTGTTTTTACCAACATCCCATAATGATCAGATAATATTCAAGAAAAGATGCCATAAAAACCAGGCTCTTATTTCCTTAAGTCATCCCTCTAATGTCCTGAATGATATTCAGAGGGTCAGTTGACCTAAACAAAGGAATTTTGCTCCTTGGTGTGGAATGAGGTTGATAAGCTGTGACAGTCCTTAATGGAAGCAAACAGAATATCAAAAAATAGTTTGTTTTGTCATCATATTTGCTCTATCAAATGAGGAGAGAAATTCTGATCATAGTCTTGCTCTTTTGATTTTGCTTCTTCTGCATCATTCTTTTTCTATGGAACAAGGGTACTTTTATAGAAAAGACAGATTGTTCTTAGGGAAAGTCTACACAGCTGTAAAAGCCAGGTAATAAATTCACTTTAAAGCATCAGCTCCAAAAGTATGTTTGCATAGTAAAGTATGGACCAGGCCAAAATCCAGGCTTAAACATTTTCTCCTTGTTATCACCTCGTTAAGGTCCCCACGTCTGAGCCATGCCTCCTACTGTCACAGGTATGGTGCCACTAATTAAGAAGAAGGGGCTCATTACCAATTCTCATTAACATCAATTGGAGTTTTAAAGCCAAATCCCTCGACTGAAAATTTACCCCCTTAATGTTCAACACAGGTGAACGAATAAAATCGTTTAAATGGCCATATCATTGGGTAGTGCAAATGTGCTCTCCAAGGATGAACAAATTGCTTACTGCAGCCTGGCACCAATCCCATTGCTCAGTAAAAGGCAAGCAAAGCTTTGAAGAAAAGTATTATTCAGAAGGGAGGCACTGACAGAGAAATGGGTGGGGTATAAAAGCTGATATCGCAGTATAAATTATCAGCTGAATATGTGTCATCTCCAGTAAGGATATATGGATGAACAAAATGAACAAAAGATTGTGCTTGACAATTAAGCATTCAACAAATATCTGAATGAATGAACGAATGAATGAATGAATGAATGAAATGTTGACCAGTATGTTTTAACCTGCTAATGAAACTTCCCTCTCAGACTCTTTGAGTATTTGTTTCACAATGTTCTGGGTCATATTCCTTAAACCTTCTTTCGTGATTATTTTATTGTGGGAGGCTAAGACATCTTAAAATGCTTAATTTCCTGAAAAGTTAAAATGTGTTGATTTGGTTAATTTGAAAATGCTCTTCTACATTTTATTGAAGTGATAACCCATATGGACATAAGTCTCCCTGGAAATTAAAAACAACCTTCCCTTGCATCAGATAAGGCTTTCTCTCTAGCCTATGGGTTTTAAACTACGTTTTAAAACTACATTTTAAACTAAATTTTAAACTACATTTCTATTTTCCCTCATAATTTCCCTTCCTTACTCCAATGTAAACAATGACCCCATAAGATTAATGCTTGTCCCTAAATCATATGTAGATTGGGGAATTTATTTTTTTGGATTTATAGAATCTTGACATATAATTGATTCTTTTATAAATTGTCCATATTTTTCCTGAGTGGACATGTTCATATTTAAATTACATTAATGATGTGTACCACAATTAACTTCCCCCTAAAAGTATAATGACTTTGGTTTACATTTCTCATGAGTGTCAGATTTCTTCATGATGTTACTACCTGTCATTGGCAGTTACAGAACTACAGAACATTATAGCTAGAAGGAGTCTTGAAAGCCACCTAATTTAATCCTCACATTTTACAGATAAGGAAGCTGAAGACCAAGAAGTTGAATTGCCTTTCACAAGCTCACAGGCAATGATAGAACCCTAACTAGAATTTTGGTCTCCTTATCCCCGACATGAGTCCCGGTGTTAATACCTGACTCACCCCAAGTAGGTAGGAATTTGTGGCTTTACTCCCCCATCCCATGCTATGCTCTTTCACAATTCCAAAGTTGTTTTAAATTCATAATTAATCAGAGTAAAAGAAACCCTTGAAGAAATATTCTTCTGGAATACGAAAAGATCAGATATTTTACTTAAGCTAGGCCTGCCTCATAAGCCTTATAACCTTATAAGCGTTAAGTTTTCATCTTTTCACTTGCTTAAAAATTGAAAGACAGCGATAATGGATGCATAAATGCATCATGGGATGAATAAATTGTGTGAGTTAGAGAAGAGAAAATGAATGTGTTCCTGAAAGAGCGAGCACATCAATCAGTGGTTGCATGGTGTTTGCACCAGTGTGTCCAGGGGACACCTCACCAATCAATCATTCAGGAAGCTCCCTCCAGCTTTCAGAAGGAAAAAAAAGATTTCACACTAAAGTGCTATAGAGAAAGCATAGCATTTAAAGAGGTCATTCCAGGGACTCTTCTAGTTCTAGAGGGGAAGAAAAAGTGGGAAGGGGGCAAAATACCATGGAAAGCCTATAGTTTGTAATGTTTTTTAAATGCTGATTACATTATGAATCATTCTCATTTTCTATTGATTCAAAAACATTAATTAAACATTCGGTATATCTGAGCATAAAAAATTGACATTGTATATAGCTTCGGCCTTCAAAGGAGCTTAAAAGCTAAAAAGTGTTTACTCTTCAAAGCTTTCATTACTGTAGTGAATTATTATCCAGTACTGCTGTTTTTCTTGAGCATTAAACATATAAACATTCACTGGAAATATTTGTTTTATAAATCATTCATCCAGTAATTATTAGTCATGTGCAAGATACTACTTTAGCTGCTGCCTTAAACGAGTGTATATCTTGGTAAGGCAAATAAAATTAGTTTGTAAATAATTATGCAAGATAGAAAGGGATTAAGTGACAGAATGTATAAGCAACATTGTCTACTCCCAAATTTTTAAGGAGTTCAAGAGAACTATAGAAATATGAAAAAATGTTCCCAAGATAATCTCATTACTGAGTTGTAGACCTAGGAATTGGCTCCCAAAGTGGCTCAGTTCTCAGTAGTATTTGCTCCTGAAGGCAGTGTACCATTTGCATAGCTAATTAAAGCAGGAAACATAATGAAATGTTTTAATAAAATGTTGCGCAGTAGCAAGGAAAGACAGCTACTGCCAATAAAGTGATTTTGTAAGCAGGAAGTAATCCCTGCCCAGCCATTCTGACAGCATGCCGTCGTTTACTGCTTATGGTGACTGTTTCTATACTGGCTTTCCAAGACAAGAAACTGAGAGAAATTCTATGTAAGGACTACCCTCAAAGTGGAATTGTAAACAAAAACCCAAGTGGCCAAACAATAACCAAGTGTATCCATTCCAATCCAAGAAAACCAGTATCAGTCAGATACAATATGAAAACTACAGCATCTAAGACCATATACAGGGTTTAGTATGATGTTGAAAGCATCAACTTGGAGTTTGGACAGAGACAGGGGTGAAAGCAGCCTCTGCCATTTCTTAGCTGCATTACCAAAGAGTTCCCTTTCTCATCTGTGCTGACATCCCAGTAAAAGATGGCAGTAGTTGCTGCTTTTCTTCATTTTTCTCCTTTATCACTCTTAAAACAGAGAACAACCATTTCTTGAAAGACCTGAACTTTTATCTGCTTTGTCTTATAGTTTGCTATAGGCTCATCCTTTGCCCCATTTGTTTGTAAATTATCTGGGAACAAGAATCTCTTGACTTCTGTTAGTGCCTAACAGTACCATACACATAAGTGGCACTGAAAAATGACTGTTGATCTGAATTGTATGGACCAGATGACAAAGAAGCCATTTGAATCTAAGGCCATGTGAACAATCCATAAATCTCACCAACCATCCTAGATTGATTAGCATCACTATGGATCAAGAGTAGCATTGGACCCAAACGTAATTTTCTAATCTCATGGGTTTTCTACCACTAACAATAACAATAATAACTATCCTTTATTGAGAACCAGTTATAAATCTGGTGTTTTCCATACATTCACTCTCATAGTTCTCATGATTTCTCATGATCACTCTCCACAGAGGATATTTTAATCCCATTCTTTAATATCATGTATATAAGACTTTACAAGGATGTCAACTAGGTGGTCCAAGATGGTACAGCTTGAAAATGAAAAAACAAACAAACAAATAAAACTCTTGGATTTTAACTCAGGTCTAACTCTAAAGTTTTCTGTTTTTCTTATTATTTATATTACATTTGCAACATTATGGGCTTTAAATTGAAAACTTTCCAAATTGTATGTTATTGCAAGAATATCCACTAATGAAATTCAGAGGTGACTAAAACATTTATACAAGTAGCATTTCATTTAAATCTCCCTAAGACTTTCTTGACCACATAACTAACTAGCTTCAGAATTCCCAGGTCCAGTGCCCTCAACAACTCACCAGATGATATCATTTGGGTGAACCACTTATTATCTAACCATCAACTTTGTCCACTACGAACTACAAGTAGTATTTATTAACAGAATACATTAAGTGTGTCACACCAAACAGTATGTAAGAATTCACATCTTGAAGATATTGAGTAACTAAATGACTTCCCGATTACATTATTTAATAATGCAACTACTACTACTGATTATTTATCTAAACTCATCAAATTACACCGGCTTACAGTGATGGTGTATAAAAAGGACATGAAAATCCTGGTTGATTACAATTATAATACATATATAATACATATAAATAGTAGATAACTGAATATCGACAACACTTAAGGGTTTCAAACATATGGTTATAATAAGGCAAAGTCCTGTAGAGATCTATGGCCCCAAATTATAATATTTTGATTTTAGGATATAGATACTGAAGAGAAATCATTCCAGATGTAGCTTGATCCGATATTCACACAATATCATCAGATTCTCGCTCTCAGCCCTACTTCCTCTGAATTTGCTCCATCCTGACATGACCTCCTGACAGCTCCAGTCTCACTCCTCATTGTCATTAGAGTTCCAAGCTTTGTACCTCCATACACCAAACCCAAGTAGAAACGAGGGAATCCATATCTCAATTTTCACAGTAAAAGTATTGGATTTCTTGCATTGATCCAGTTTAGATCACATGCTCAATTCAGTTCCAATGGATATAGCCACAGATGTGCAGTGTGTTCAGTGGCTTAAGCCTGCGTTACATATCCACTCCTACATCCAGCTTAAGTCCACGAGTGGAATCAATATTATTCGAATGTCATAGTTTGCACATTCAGAATAATATTAGAAAAGAAGAAGAAGAAAATGCATGCTAGGAAAAAAATTAATGAATAGCCATGACTCTCCTGTTCTTACTGTAAATTTGGATTGCCTGTGTTCTAAACTTAACTAATATCAAGCTATAGCTGTGGCGACATTTGAGCCAAGTTGTGAACCCAGTTGGAACTAGCAGAACTTGTTTGAGTGGAAGGAGTGACAAGGAATTTCCAGAAGTTAGGCTATGGTATGTGAAGCATGGGATCCCCACCACCACCTCATCACCTTACCCTGCTAATGAAAAAACAAAGAAGCCTTGCTGCCATACTTACTCAATTGGATCAGAGGTTTGCCATGACATAGAGCTTTTTAATTGAACGTAACAGGACTTTCCTATAGGCCCAATCTGGGGCAATCCAGAAGAGTGAGTTTAGTCATTTAGACTCTGACTATTTCTTAACCATTTCTTCCTTCATTCACTAAGTAAATTTTAAGCACCTACTATGTACCCAGTACCCTCCTGAATACTAGAAGTATAGTCATGAACAAACCAGAGTGGGTGCCTGCTGTCAGCAGTTGGTTACAGATAATGCCAAATAAAACAAATAAACAAGTTATTTTTAAAGAGTAATAACTACTATGAAGTAAAGTAAAAAGGAATCAACTTCCAGTCAGGTAAGCAGAGCATTTATCCAAAGAGGTGATGTTTGAGCTGAGACTTGACTGACAAGAAGAAGCCAGCCACGTAAAGATCTCTAAGAGCACTAAAGGTAGTGGAGATAGCAAGTACAAAGGCAAGAAGCAGGAATAAATTTGGCATGTTGGAAAACAGAAGGGAAAAACCAGTGGCTGCAGCACGGAGAGTGATGAGGGGAGAGATGAGTGCAGTTAGAGTGGCCCTAGGGCCATGCACATGTGCTCTGTTCCTGTCTCTAAGGGCAGTTGGTGTTCAGCTGGAAATGAACTTCAGGTCCCTACTGTCCTCATTCTCCAACTCCGAAATCTTAATGGTTCACTCTGCATGACACTAATGTCTTTTCCTTTTATTGATTTTGTATTAGAGCACCTTTTTTGTTTTTATTTTAGAACCTGTACGAGCCTATAAAAATCCAAGAATTATAACATTGCTTTTTTACAACAAAAAGAACTTATTTTGTGCACACCATTTTAAATATCCCCTCCACACACACTGTTAATGAAATACCATGGACACTCTTTTCATGTCTATGCTTGTACAGCCCACTTCATCCTTTTCCATGGTTGCATGAGGTTTTTTTGTGTTATTTTTTCTGAGGGCAGTGTCACTGGACTTCTTATGTGGGACCCAAATCGGGGCCACTGGCTTCCGAAGCCAGTGCTTAATCACTGTGCCACTCGGCCGGCCCAATTGCATGATTTTTTTATTGATGAGTGTATAACTCATTTCACCAATTGTCTATTGATGGCCATCAAAGTTATTTACAGTTCTTTGCAATTATAAGCATTTCTGTAGTTGAACTTCCTTTTACAAATATCTTTACATTCTTGTGCAACTGTTTATGTTGGATAAATTCCCTATAAGGAAACTGCTGAATGAAAGTATGAGAATTAAGATGAATATCGCCTAAATACCTATGAAAATATTGTATCATACTCCTCCTACACTTGGCCAATGCTGGAACCTACTGATATTTTTCATCTTTGCAAACCTGATATAAGACAAATGTTCCAGAAGTTCTTATTTTAGTCATCTACAGACCCTCAGATTATTCCCCCTTCATTCCTTATACATTTTAACTCCAGATTATAGGCCAGTTCTTGGTGATTACAGATCTTGGTGAAGATCCTTCCAAGGTCTTCGTTCCAATACTTATCTATTCTTCTTCATTCGCAGACACTAAATCTCCTGGTCATACACTCAGCTGTGTAATTTTGCCAATAACAGAAGATCTCCATAATATCATTTTGAGCGTCTCCCTCTCTAAATTCCATCTCCTATCTTTCCAGTTCACTCCCAGTAGTACTCTGATTCTATTGGGACGAGTAGTCATTAATCCTATCATCTCTTAATGCTCCTTAGTCTCTTCTTGTCCTCCCTTCTTAACCCCTTGTTACAGCCCTTTCTTAGTTTCCTGAATAGGTGTAATGGTCCATTATTATGATCACCCCATGCATTTGCTCTCATCTTCCTTGTCCTTTTCTCCCTCCCTCTATTACGCTCACCTGACAAGACCCCAGCCATGGTTAAATCCAGTTCACTGCCCACTCTTTACCTGCACCTGGACACCTAAACATGGCTAAAGAAACACCAGCCATGTTGACTGGTCTACTTAAAATCTGTGAGCATTTACCCTAACTGAGTACTTTGTGCTAACTCAGCATTCTTCCTGGGTATACTCTCTAATCCATTCATTCCCTGACACTCCTTGTAGACCAGTTCACAGTTCTTCCTCCCATCCCAGACCTCCAACAGTGTCTCCTTTCTCTTGATTCTCTGATGATAACCTTAAATCACAGAGTTAATGGAAGCAATCGAAGGAAAAATCCCACATCCCCCTCGCCCCCTGCATCTGTACTTAATATTCTATTTACACTCTGCCTTCCTCTTGTTACTGAGTTGAACTGTTTGTGCACATATCTAAGGCTAGCCAATTTGAGGCAAAGAAGTTTGAAGAGGTAAATACAAATAATGACTATGGAGTGAATTAATCTTTACACATTGACGAGGCAAGGTAGAAAGTACCAGATTTGTTGTTTGTCTTTTTTGTATATTGACATTGTAGTGAACAAACATACTCTAATGATTCATGTCATCATGGAAATAGATGGGACACTATAAGTGATTTGTGTACCCCTTTATTTTACAAGTTGAGACCTAAATAAGTGAAATTACTTTCCTAAAAATATATCTTTTTAAAAATGGGAATTAGAGGAAAGATGGCAGGCAATATAAGGGTAGTTTTACAATTTGTTTTCTTTTCTGTAGAATTTGCCAACAATTAACAAAAGAAGAAAAAAAGCAATGTATGACCAGTAATGCTATAATCAGGGAAGGATCAAATGCATTATCTAAATACAGAACAATTTAGATCAGATTGGAATAGGACAGTAGGAATCTGTCAGAAGAGGAAAAATTCCTCTTCAAGAGAGTAGTAATGAGAAGATAACATGTGAATAAAGTTGTTAAAAAAATTTACTCATATTCTCCCAATTTTAATTTAAATTTGGAAGGATAAAAATTAGAGTTAAAAATAGGGCAAAGAAAAATGTGTTGACTGTTCCCTGTAATAGTACCTATCGCTCATTATTTCAATATAATAACTTGGAGCCCTGGTTTGAAGAGCCACTGAGTTTAGTCATTTCTGTTCTGGGTCCAGGGGGAACAGAAGAAGAGAGGTGAGGGATAATCTTTAGTAGTAATTGGCTTAATCGAGAGCAGCAAGCAGACAACAAAATCAGGGAGGCAGGGGAAAAAAATGTAGTGTCAAACCGTGTAGACCACACAGGAAAATATCTGGGTTATTGTAATGTAGGAAAACAAAGTGAAGCCCAGAGTACTTACTCACCTCTGAACTCTGCTGACTGAGGAGAATGAAGGAGGGGCTGTCAAAAAAACAGAATTCCCTCACTCTTTCTTTCATCCCTTCTGATATGATGTCTGAAACACAAAACAAATAATACTGAACATTGGCATATGTCCACTGCATGTGTTCTAACAGAGAATTTCCCGAGTGCCCAGGCAGTCAACAACAAAAAAAAAGCTAGGGGAATACACCGACCTATTTTGGAATGAGGAAGGTTTGGTTAGAATAGCCTATTCAGAAATGAAAGTTATCAAATAAATACTCCCACTAAAAACAAAGCAAAGAAATAAAACATATAAAATTCAGGTAGAGGTGATACTTTGGAAGAAAATACACTTCAAAAATGGTATAAAAATTGTGCAAATGCTTTGCACACTTGAGAAAATTGAAAAAAAACTTAGACTTCATGAAATGGTAGCTCAAATATGGGATAAGGAATTAAGTGAAAAGGGAGATGTTAGGACAAAGGAATATAATCAAGAGAAAAATAATACCTCAATAAAAAATTAGTGTATTAAAAACAGCAAAGACAGGGCCGGCCGAGTGGTGCGGTGGTTAAGCACTGGCTTAGGAAGCCAGCGGCCCAGGTTCAGGTCCCACATATGAGGGCCAGTGACACTGCCCTCAAAAAAAAAAAAAAACAGCAAAGACACTCAGCAATGCAGAAAACCCACACAAGACTGAGGATATGACTGTGAAGAGTCACACAAAAATAAGAAGTCATAATAAAGGCAAGCACTTAAAAATACCAAAGTAGATGTGAACAAAAATGGAAAGCTAACATAGTGTTATTTCTGTGCTAAGGGAGTGAGGGAGCAAAAAAAATGAAACCCACAAAAATTCAAAGAAAAGTCTCCAGGAGTTAAAACAAAAACAAAACAAAACAAAAGCTGAATCTATAGATCAAAAAGGTTCAATTTATTTTAGAAAATGCTTATAAAGAATGACTAATATCAAGATATGTTTTTAAGTTATTAAACTGCAAGGGTAAAGAAAGCATTTAGAAAGACGACGATCACTTAAAAGGGAGAGATTTAGGGACTCAAATTTTTTTTAATTGCAGTTGTGAAGACTGCCTAGGAATATTGCCTAGAGAACTTTCAGGTTAAAACTATGTGTATCAGCCAAATCACTATATTTGAGAAAAAATTACATTCTCAAATGTGTAATGACTCAGTAAATGTCTGATTTATGAGTAAATGTCTGAAATCATGTCTATTTCTCAAAGTGTTGCTTAAAACACAACCCTGACTTCCATTTCCAACAATATGTTGGATTAGATTGTAGAGATGCCAGATATAGCAAATAAAAATACAGAATGCCCAGTCAAATTAAAATTTCAGATAAACAATGAATAATCATTTAGTATAAGTATCCATGCAATATTGAAAATATACTTACACTAAAAGAGTACTCCTTATCTATCTGAAGTCCACGCTTAAGTGTGCATCCTGAAATTCTCTCACAACCCTAGGTAGTCTGAAAAATATCCCAAAGTGTACAACTAGAAATGCTGAATTTGAAAAGAAAGAAAGAAAAGAAAAGAAAGAAACAGACAAATGAAAATGTCACTTAAATTGTGTGACCGTGCTCATAAGAAAGTCAAAGAAATTTCTAGGGGAAAAAATGGAAAGGAGATTGGTAAGCAGAAGCTGAAATGGTGGGAATTACTTGCTAATCATAACCAAAATTCTTGTGTTTGGCCATTAGGGAGAGAAAACAGCACTTTGGAGCTCTATAAACTGGAATGTAGGCTCTGAGACCTCTCTATAAACCAACATTTTTGAAGGGCTATAATCTCTGTGAAAGGATGGACTAAGAAAATATGCTCACCAGCAAAAGGAAACAAGGAACTTGTCAGTCTTGCCTTAGGCTCTGAGTAGAAAATAAAACAGGTTTCCCAGGGAATTCTAGCACACGGGTTTTCCCTCAAACATATTGGGAGTTGAGACTGCATGAGCATTGCGGCCCTAGAAATCCTAAACTGAAAAAATTAGTTTGAAGTAGTCCCAAGTTAGTAAATTGGTAGTGTAGAGCAACCGGCAGAATCAAACAAAAATTCCTCTGAAGAAATGCACGCTGAACCTAAAAGCTTCACAGGAGTTACACATAAAGCCATGCCAAACAGTAGTTCACCATCTAACATAACAGAATACATCAAGAAACAAGCCACTACAGAGAAGAGTCATCAGGACAATAAGTGCACAAACAAAAATTAAATACAAAAGAAAACAACCGAATTAGAACCCTAGGAACTTTCTATGTTAAAATTATTGGATACGTAATATGAAATGTTTGAAAAAAATAGGAGACTACTAAAAGTAATCAAGTTTTTAGATTTATTTTTTTTAATTGGGGAATTGGGGGAGGGGAACAGCATTGGGAAATCGGGGAAGAGGAACAGACAAGTTACTGTCTTTTTGTTTTTCAGTCTAGTTGCGGAGGACATTGCTTCACTTGCCCATGTTGGTATCGTCACTGTGCTCTTCCCTGATGAGGCAGATTGGTCTCTGGCCTCTGAATGGTCGCTCACAGCAGCTATTGGCAGCTCACGCTGGCTGCCGGCCACTCACTGTGGCTTATGGCAGCCCACTGCAGCAGGGGCTGCAGCCTACACCATCGCCGGGGCTCGCATAGCCCAGCTCCAGATGGAGCTGTTGTTAGCGGTAGAGGGCAGTGTCACTGGCCCTCATATGTGGGATCTGAACCAGGGCCACTGGCATCCCAAAACCAGCTCTTAACCAATGCGCCACTCGGCCGGCCCAGTAATCAAGTTTTTAAAAGAAAAAAAAATATTTAAAAATAAAAACTATAATCATGAAAATGAAAATTTCTGGGAATGAATTAAGCAGAACATTAGACACAGCTGAAAGAGAGGATGAGTAAACTGGAATATAGAGGTGAAGCATTACCCAGAATGCTGTACAGCAAGACAAAGTCATGGATAATGTGAGACAGAGGTTAAATAACATGAAAGACAGAAAGAGGACTCTAACACATGCTCAGTTGTGCTCTTGAAGAAGAGAATATGAGCGATGGGGTAAAATTGATACTCAAAGAGATCTTGAATGAGGAGGTTCTAGAAATGAAGAAAGACTTCTCATGCAAGGACAAATAAGAAATACTTAAACATATGGTGTTTTAAACTCAGAAACGGAGATAACAAGAAGTTTGTAACAGACTAATCTGCTGATGAGAGTGTGCATTGATCAGCCCTTTCAAAGGACAGTTTAGCAATATTTATCCGTGACTAAAACGTCCATATCCTTTTACCGTGTGATCCTACTCCTAGGCGTTTATCCTAAAGTGGTTATCTGACAACAAGGATGTTGATCTCTATATAATTTATAACAATGCTTTGGATGCAATTTAAATATCCATCAATAGGAAAGTTAATAAATAAATCATAGCATAATAGTACCTTAAGATATTATACAGTATTAAAATAGCTGGTATATGTATATATTCACATTTATTGATAAGGACTGATTTCCGTTCTTATCAATGAATAAAGCAGATAGCAGAATAGTATATAGGGTGGTGTCATTCGTATAAAGTTACATATACATTTATGTTTATATTTAAGCTGTCTTAGTATATTATTATCCAATGTGGGTGAATAAAAATAAAAATAGGTCTAAACAGAGATTGGAATGGTCCAAAGGATTGAAAGTGGTTATCTCTGAATATTGGGTTTCAGAATATTTGGGCTCTCGTTGCTATTCATTTCTGCAGTGTTTGACTTATTTTTTCTTAAGAAGCATGTTAAACACACACATACATATACATATGGAATATCCCACAATTCTTGATTCCCATTCCAGTTTTCTTTCCACTAAACATGATACCATCTGATGACATACCATTCTGACTATATTGATAGAGCTATCTACACACCTATAATTGCACCACACTTTTCTTTGCCTTTTTAAAATGTACGTAGGAACCTTTCTTCATAACCACTCCCAAATGAGTTTATTTTGTTTACCTAATGTATGTAAAGAACTGAGGAAAGTTATTTAGAAGTATAAGAGAAAGATAAGTACAGAGAAATATACCAAGGGATAATAATATTTTAGCTAAAAAATATAACCGCTACCACAGTACACTAATATGTCTGATCTAGACTGCATAAAACTGACTATATACATTAGTATTTACAACTATTCCCAATATTTGCCATTTTTAAGTAATTATTTTTGTAAAGGTTGAAATAGGGCCAAGTAAAATCACAAATAAAAAATATTGAAAGTAATATGGTTTTTCCTAAGACATTAGGTAAAAGAGGACAATTAAGGGTAGTTTTCTTCCTTAACTTCCTGAAGTTTTTAAATTTAAGAAAAGTTGAATTTTCAAATTATGTCTCTTCATGTTACATTCTTAGTTAAAATGTGTGTGTGTGTGTGTGTGTGTGTGTGTGTGTGTGTGTGTGTGAAGTGGTAACACCCCAGTGGCAGTGAGCACAGTGGCAGCTGAACCTAGGGTTATACTGGGTTGTCAGAAAAGTCATGATGCATTTTTTTCAGCGAAAAACATAGAAAAAATACATCATGACTTTTCCAATAACCCAATAAATAACCATTCTCCAATAAAAAGAAGAGGAGTCCTTGAAGCAATGGCTGACTCTACAGCTGAGGCAGGGAAGATGCAAGATGAGCCTGGAGTGTCTTCGAATGCCTAAAAGTAAGGAAGTGCTCAAAAAATAAAAGAAGGGAGATGTATCAAATAGACAGCGGAGCCATCCTGAACAATCCCCCAATGGCCAAAGCTGGAAAAATGTTAGCAACAAAATCCAAAGTATAAAATAAATGTGCATGTGTCCACCCTGATATGAATAATTTCCTACCCTCAAGCATGCACTGAACTTAGTGACTCCCTCCAAAGAACAGAGTGTGAAAAGGGAGGAATAGTAACTTCACTGTGAATAGTGAAGAAATCTGGCAAACACGACCATCAGATGATCGAGGAGCATCACTACTGATAAATTATCTTCACAGCTTAACCCCATCCTATCAGGTAATGAGAAGGACTCTTCACCAATGTGGTAGTCTTCCAAAAAACTCATAACCTCAGCCTAATTATGAGTCAACATCAGATGAACCCACATTGAAAGGCATTGTACAAAATGCCTGACCAGTGCTCATCAAAATTGTCAAGGTTATAGAAAACTAGGAAAGACCGAGAAAGTGTCACAGACTTCATCTCCTCAAATTAAGGCGATATGGTGACTGAATGTGATCTCTTATCCTGGGTGGTATCCTGGAAAAAAAGGGTGACATTAGTGGAAATACTGAGGAAATCTGAGTAAAGTCTGGAATTTAGTTACTAGCAATATATAAATGTTGGTATCTTCGTTTTGACAAATAAACCATAGGAGTTTAAGGTGTTATTGTTGAATTAGAGTGGGTAAAGTATATACTGGAAATCTCTGTATTATCTTTCAATTTTTCTCTAAGTCTAAAATTATTCCAAAAAATAAATTCTTTAAAAATAAATTAAATCCACTACACAACTATCAGAATAATTAAATCCAAAAGTTAACAATACCAAATACTGTTGAAGATATAGAACAACAGGAACTCTCACTTATTATTGGTGAGAATATAAAATGGAACAACCACTTTGGCAGGTAGCTTGGAAGTTTCTTATAAAACTAAACATACTCTTACCATATAATCCAGCAGTCATGATTCTTGGTATTTACCCAAATGAGTTGAAAACTTACGTCCACACAAAAACCTGCATGTGAATGTTCACAGCATCTTTATTCATAGTTGCTATAAATCAGAAGCAACCAAGGTGTCCTTAGGTCAATGGAGAAGTAAATTGTGATGTATTCAAACAATGCAATATGTTACAGCACTGAGAAGAGCTCTCAAGCCACAAAAAGGTATTGATGAACCCTAAATGCATGTTGCTAACTGAATGAGGCTAATCTGAAAAGGCAACACACTGTATGATTCCAAGTATGTAACATTCTGGAAGAGGCAAAACTACAAAGTCAGTAAAAGATAAGGGATTTCTAGGAATTCCTGAGGGAAGGAAAGAGGTAGGGATGAATAGGTGGAGCACAGGAGATTTTTAGGGCTGTGACACTATTCTGTAATGGTGGATACATGTCATTATACATTTGTCAAAACCCATAGCATGCACACTACCAGGAGTGAACCCTTCTGTAAACTGTTGACTTTAGTTAATAATAATATATCAATATTGGGTCATCAATTGTAACAAGGGTACCACACTAACCCAAAATGTTAATAGAGGAAGCTAGGGAGGAGGGCTTGAGGGGGAATTGGGAACTCTCTGCACTTTCCACACATATTTACTGTAAACCTAAAACTACTCCCCCAAAAAAGCCTATTAAAAAAGAACAGTCAAAATCTAAAAGAAACGGAATTAGTGCTAGATGGAAAGATATATGATACAGCAGGTGTAGAAATGTTCATAGTGGTCATATACATAGATGTTCGCTGTGTAACTTTTTCTACTTTCTCTGTGTGCTATTTTTCATAATCAGTGTGGTAGCAAGTTATTGTGGGTAAAAGTAAAAGAAAGCTTAGCATAGTAAGGTCAAAATGAGCCTGTGGTATTTAATTCTAACACCATAGTGGATTTCTTATATGATTCTATACAAAAGGCACAACTTGCTTAAGTGACCAGAATTCCTAAATTTCGAAACCCAATGTGTTGTGTCTTCCAAACCCAGAGTCTAGATTAAATTGACTTATTGTTTGAGAAATACAACTGGATAGTTAACGGTGTGTTATCTCATCAGTAGAGGATATGAACAGTACTTTGTAGTTTTTGAAACAACGCTGATGACATGGTAGTGGAATCTACACAACTACTGCCCTGGGCTTTGTCAGCATTCTTATTATGATTTAGCACCATTTTATTTACCATCCAGAATCATATTTCTTTTATTACTCACTATACTATGACAATAATTCCAGTTTTGAATGGTGCATATTTCTTATTATGAATCTAAATACGCAAAATGTTTGTACTGTTTTCAGTCACTACACTGTATAAAAGTGGTGTATTAAAAATAGTGTGACATATTTGCATATTTATCTGTATTAAAAGCCTCATGAAATAGTTATTGCAGATACACAGATGTTGCTTTTTAAATATTTTTAAAGGAATTGTATCTCCTGTCCTATATGAATTGCATACATTTTCAAATGTATCATCTAAGCCAAAGTAGTTGCAAAGCTTTAAACAGGAAAACTTATTCCCAGAGGAGAATGTTAAAGGAGAGGAATTGTAACTTTTATTCATTGTGTCCAAATGATACATTTTTAACCTGAAATGATAAACTTGTTCTTCTGCCAACTCAGATATTATACATTGTAAGTGAAAAGTAATTCTGGATGCCTCTACAAATTATGGCCTCGTTTCAGCTTAGAGACTGTTTACCTAGTCTACAGAGAGCATAAAGAGATGCTGCTTTATATCGACCAAGCTACAGAAGGCTCCACTTTATAACTTAAAGGTGATAATTTCTGTTGTAAAGAACTTTTTCTTTCAAGAGCATTTCCAGATCTTTGTGATGCCAATGGTAGCATTTCTCTTTGTAATTTAAAAGCAAAAAACAAAAAACCAACAATGCCTCTCGAATGCTACCTGCTTTCACCTTAGTAGTTCTCAGAAAAGACACCCAAACTGAAAAACAATTCTACCATTATTTCCTCTGGCATTTTACTATGTCCTCATTCAGTTTTAAGAAAGCATGTATGTTTTTTCAACTCTATGACCACATGCACTGTGTACAGCAATTGTTAACCACTGTCCAGCAGAAGTTATCATTTTAGTGTCTGAATTAGTTTGTTTTTAAAGAAGCCTTTTAGACATAAATAATTGAATCAAAGCTTTCACATTTCATGGTTCAATTTCACCATGTTAGCTAAATAAGAGGATCCTCAGAAGACAGGATTATCATATATTACATTAAAATTTTTACACTTTACAGCACTAATCCTGTTGGAAAAAGATGATTTCTGTCTAACTTAATCAGCAAGAGGTCTTTATTGCCTCAAGTATTAATTGATTAGGTTCTCATTAAGGTCAAAAGTACACTTGGCTGACCAGAGGCAGCCAATTAGCCCATTGTCAGCCATGCTCATTTACATCGACTGCACATAATGGTAGTTATTGGACTGTCAAGTCACAAGGTCACTGAATCTTTTGTGCACTTTGCCCTCCAAAAGGGCAACAGTCACTCAGACACCAGAAAGCATTCATAACAAAGATTTAGTTTATTACTTATCGACTTAAAGCTCCCTTAGAAACAGGTGTTTCATTCTCTTTGGACAACTGATGTATCATTTCTTTGTGAAATGCTTGAGGTCTGGTTGAAATCCTGTGCTTGATTGTGTCTGAGGATTTTTGTTCAGTGAACAGCTTGCAATTGAAACTCTAAATAGCTTTCTAAAGAGCAGACCAAACCAATGACTGTTTCCCTTTGCAATATAGACTTTTCTCCTACTGAGTGATTGCAGCAAGTGGGAACAAGTTGGGCACCCAAGTGCTGAAATGCCGCGGGGGCATGAGTCTCAAAGTTAAAGGTTAGAACCACAGTTGAGACACCTCGATGAGGATATTGGTATGCTTTTTAAATACACTGCTGCTGCCGTGGAATATAGGATATTTGCTATAGAACAAAAAAGAAATGAAAATTCAAGGTTATTCATGAACCACTAATCTAAAATTTCTGTCCCAGTATTGTTATCATAAATCATTACACTAATTTATATCAGGGTGCTGTAACTAATTGCATTTGTTAGCATTTTATTTTATTTTTTCTATTTTACTCCTTCAACTTAAATTTAACATCATTATCCCTTATATTTTCTACCATTGATTCAAATATCACTGATGATTCCATGGGTTAGATTTTAAGGAGAAACTGTTTTTGCTTAGCATATCACTTTCACAACTTGTGCCTCTAGATCAAACTAGAAACCAATGACTCAGCCTAGATTCTTTCCTTTACACTCTGCCTTCCCCCAATATGCATTCCATCAAGGGTCTTATTCCATCAGTTCTAGTTAGTGAATATCATCAAAAGATAGAAGTACCCTCCACTTCAACCCACTGCCACTGCCTCAGTTGAGCAACTTGTCTCTTGATTAAACTGTTGTAATACCCTTTTAGTAGTCCTCCAAATGATTCAGTGGCCCTGTGTTGGCATAACTGTCTTGCCACTAGACTGTGAGTCTTTCAGAGTAGAGTGATATATCTTCATATTGTATCCCCAGCAAACATTTAGTGTTTGCCACATACAGGCATACAGTAAAAATTTGCTGAATAAATAAATGAGTGGCCATAATTAGCTTTATGCTACATATAATGTAAACCCTGATTGAATAGGAATTTGTTATGATTTAAGAACTCATTAAATCAAGCTTTTCACTAGTACTAAATTATTAATATTTTCTCCTACTATTATAAGAAGCAATAAGTTGTAATTCATCCATGTGAGTAAACCAATAGCATTAAATATGAAGACAGACTGAGAGACTAATAAGTCAAAGGAAAAAATTGCTACCATAAGTCTTGAGTAATTAAGCTACCAAGTAATAATAGAAAAAAATCCATATACTATCAAAACATTTGCTTTGTTTGTGGCATTGTGGGATCCTATGATTTTCTGATGACTCAGCATTAGATTAACAGTTGCTTTTCATATATTGTCTAACAAGTACTGAACACTCCATATCCATTATCAGTCATCCTCTGAAGAACCATGCAATATAGATATCATAATTGTCATTTTACAGATAAGAAAACTGGTTTCACAGGGTAAATTATCCAAAGACACTGTAATTCAAGTCTTGCTGGCTCCAAAACCCAGCCTCTATCTACCATGTTGATCTCACTCTAAGTTTGCATCCTTCTTTAGAATTTTGGACAATCTATTTTAACATTACTCTGAAAGTTCATTATATATTGTATAGAAATACTTCATGTCCATGTTGGGTTGGGGGCTGGATAATCCGTAAACCCAAAGTTGAGGAAAATGACAGTGGAAATTAAAGGTAGCATGATTTAGTAGTTAAGGCTGCCCGGGCTTTGACATAAGACAGCCCTGCACTTGAGTCCCAAGTCTGCTGTGTACCACCTTTGAACCTTGAGTGAGTTACTTGGCCTCGATGTTTCAGCTTTAAAATAGATATAATAATGGGGCCGGCCGAGTGGCTCAGTTGGTTAAGAGCTCACTCAAGAGTGCGAGCTGAGCTCTGAGCAATAGCTGTTCGAGGCCAGCCCAAGCTGAGTTGCTGTTGAGCTGCCAACAGGTGGCAGGATGGCTCAGCTAAAAACAAAAACAAAAAAAATAGATATAATAATAGTAACTACCAGTGGATTTGTGACTATCAAATAGAATTATGCAGATAAGATACTCAACACAGTAACTGGCACATCATAAGGGCTCAGTACACGTTAGCTATTGTTGTTGTTACTAAAGGTTTTCTACCAAAATGAATGTTTTGGGTTCTGTGTACTTCCTTATCCTTAGTTGAATCTGTGTGCTCTGGTATTGCAGTACATCCATAAGAGTCACGTATTACATGGACACCTAGATGATTGTTCGAACAGAGGTTGGATGAAAAATGAGGTATCCAAGTATTTAAGTTTAGTAGGGACTCTCTTGCTTTTCATTCGTGATCTCTACCAAGTGAGCAAGGGGCATACCCAGTATTCTGTGCAGAGCTCTTCCTACTCCCTCAAAATGCTTCCCAAACCTACCACAAAAGATATTCACCTCTTTGGTGAATTATCACATCTACTGATGTTACAGTAATTTGCAAACTAAATTCACAGGACTTGCCCGTTTGAGCACCAAGTTCCATGAAGTGTCCTTAGTTACATGTATCAGAATTAGGAGGAATTTAACTCACAACTAAAGAAATTCCTTGAAACAAAATTCTCTAATGAGCATCAGCCTTTTGTCTCTTCTGCTTCATTAGCGCCTCCTTGGCAGGAAGTCTTGAGGTTAAAGGGGGTGGTCGGGTCAGCTCCTCATCTTCTTCCACCTGATCTCAGACCCATGACCCTGCTGGTTGGAAGAAAATATGTTTATTTCATTTTATAATATTTCTAAAAAGAAGGAAACAACTCTTGCTATTTTATTTATTTTACTTATATGCAACACAGGCAGATAAAGCAAACATTTTATTGGTTTTCCCCATTTATTGAGATGCTATTACAGGCTCTATAGTCAGGCAGAGAAAGAAGGAACAAGGTGAATTTACTGCACTGGAAGTATGTTGACCTGTGCATTGTCTACTAATCAATAGGCATTTAGTAAGTACCTGCCATGTGTTCATAGCTTAGACCCTGTGATAGGTGTTGAAGATAATGTCCCTGATTCCATAAACTAATTTTGACTCGCCCTAAGTATAAATGCAACACTGATTAGCACTCTTACCTAAGATAGAATTTAGAAATTTCAAATAAAATTCAGTCATTGATACCAGATTATACTCTTATTCAAATATCCTTGGAATGATCACAGTTTGCACTTAATGTTTGGTATGTAACCCTAAAGGAATGAAATTTTCGTATTTTACTGTTTTCAGCATATCTAGGTTAATCCTTTACTATATCCAATAATTAGATAATTATACTAACCTTTTTATATCAAACACTATTCTATAATAGCAACTATAGTTGCCTTGCCTATTTACTACCTATTTTCTCTATGCTCTGTGCTCACCTAAAATATGGCATGACAGTAGAGGTTTCCTTTTTTCTTAATATTTTGGTTTATTTTTTAAAAAGGAACTTGGGTAAACTTAGTGGAAGTAGGCTATTTCTTATACTTTTTTTGTTTGTTTTTATAGTGTTTCTCATGATTTTCAGTATTTGTTCTTGGTAAAAACCCCTTCCTTATTCATTCTATTGCCTCTGAAATGAATTCTTTCGGCAGATCTTTCTTTTTTTTTTAAAGATTTTATTGAGAAATTGAGGGAGGGGAACAGCATTGGGGAACCGGGGAAGGGGAACAGACAAGTTGCTGTCCTTTTGTTCTTCAGTCTAGTTGTGGAGGACGTTGCTTCACTGGCCCATGTTGGTATCGTCATTGCGCTCTTCCCGGATGAGGCAGATTGGTCGCTGGCCTCTGGACAGCTGCTCACCGCGGCTCTTGGCAGCTCACACCGGCTGCCAGCTGCTCATGCTGGCTGCCGGCCACTCACTGTAGCCTATGGCAGCCCACTGCAGCAGGGGCTGCAGCTATGCCGTCCCTGGGGACTCACAGCAGCCCAGCTCCAGGTGGAGCTGTTGTTCACCATCTTAGCTGTAGAGGGCTGTGTCACTGGCCCTCATATGTGGGATATGAACCAGGGCCGCTGGCATTCCAAGCCAACTCTTAACCAATGCACCACTCAGCCAGCCCACGAATTCTTTCAGCAGATCTTTATTGAACATCCACTATGTGCTGGGTTCTATGCTGCTGCCCTCATGGAACTTATATGCTAAGAGGGGGAGGATTTAGCCAAGCCAATGATTGCCACAGAGTAATCCAGGCAGAAAAAACAGCCAGCAGGAATACAATAAAGAGGAAGTGTTCGAGATTTTAGGGTTGTTTGAGAATAAGTAAGGAGACTAACGTGACTAAAGCAAAGTGACCCCACAAGAGAATGATAGAAAGCAAAACCATATAGACAAGAGGAGTGGACCAGTGATTGTGCCGGGCTGTACAGGTCATGGGAAGGAATTTGGCTTTTACTCTGAGTACAGTGGAAGCCCAGAGGGTTTGGGCAGAGGACTGACCTAATGTGACTTATATGTTAAGAGTGTCACTTGGGCACTGGCTTGAGCATAGATGCTACCAAAGGTAGAAGTAGACTAAGAAGTTATCTCAATAGTCCAGATGAAAAATGATAGTGACTTAGATCAGCATGGTAATATTAACCTTGGTGAGAAGTGGTTGGATTTTGAAGATATAACTGACAGGATTTCCTGGCAGAAAGTGAGGAGTAAAAGAAAGGATTTAAGGAAGATTCTCAGGTTTGGAACCTGAGCACTGGAAGCACATAAGAAGGTAAAAATACTTTCCAGCCCACTTCTTGCTCCTAATGATTCTATGTGTCCACTCTATTTATCAACCTATTTTAAATTCTATTTTATCCTCTGATTCTTAGGAAGTAGAAGTCCTAAAAACAGCACACTTGGTAAATTCAGAGCAGCCCTATGTACGAGTATATCGGTGTATTAGCTGTGACTTCTGAGGGAAACACCACCTCTAGTGTTTATTGGACAACATAATTTTAACATGAAGATACTTGAAACACACAGAAGCATTAGACAGCATGGCTGGCTCTTCTCTTCTGTAAGCTTATTATCTGTCTTCTGCCGGCCACTCACTGTACCCTCTGCCTGGATTTGGGTCTTAGCACAAGGCCCGGCAGTAGCGGGGACTGCTTTCAGTTAGCCTGGGATCTCTGTGTGATGTAAAGGGTGGTCCAGGTGAGAAATTCCAGGTGACATGGCTTTGGGGAAGTGCGACCCAGTGTGAAATATTAAGTCTCAACTCAAGGGGTCAGGATGACCCTACCCACCAGGCAGGAGGGAAAGGCCTGCCCAGGACATTGTCTCTATTTTCCCAGTTAGCTCGAAAGGCATTCTCATACCTCTTTCTTTTCTGAGTATTTAAGAAAAGCCTTGTGTGGCCTTCACACACTAACCAAAGGTCTACTGGGGAGGTGGGAGAAAGATTAATACATATAAAAAGAAATATGAATAAATGTAAACAAGTATAAAAATGCATGAGATCACAGAAATTCATAGCCACAATGAATTGTCTTATGTATCTTCCTTTTTTTTGGTCTGGATTTACTTGACTGTCATTTTTGACAACAACTGTTAGCAGCATCTCATTTGATAATTACAAAATTGTTGACATCTCCCTTCTTTCTAGATTTAGTTGAATGCAAAGAAAAACTTTGACATGCAAATAATTGATCATTTTTTTGTGACCCCCAAGTAGGTTGGGAACATGGCAAACCTTGAATCACTCTTGAAAAGGATCATCTCATTCCAGAAAAGTATAGGAATCTCAGATCTAATCCTCAAACAGAAACGGATATGCTGAACACGAAATACAGACTGTGGCCAACATTAATTATTTCCCAAATCAGATTTTCATGAAACATTTTTCATTTCTTTGAGTGAGGCAAATTAATTTCTCTAAATACTTCATCCATCCACTGTTACAATTCAATTGAGACAAACAAGTCTAATGTCAAATATAAATTATTTTGTTATGTTTAATTTTGGATGATCCTCTTCTCTCTGACATTAGAACAAATTGCAATTACCAAAGTCCAAAGATAATAAAGAACTACGAGTATTTAAGCATTCATGTTAAATATCAAGATTAGAGGTGAATGCAGAAGCGGCTCTGCTAAAGGATAAAGTTCCTGAGACCAATGGGACAAGTTTTAATGGTTTTAAGGAGAAAGTGCAATATTCAGTTTTAGAAGGCAAGGAGGGGAGATAACATGTTTTGGCAGTAGTCTGGGCTCTTACTACAAAATATATTATTTTAATTGTCTCCATAATTGAATCTCATAATACACTTTGCCCTTTAACAGAAAATTGTGTTTGCCATATCTCTATGGATACACTTCTCTGAGACTAAATGAACTGTTTGTAAAATGTGACTTGAATTGAAGAGGGATCATATTCTTGGAAATGCCTTTCCCCAGCCCTTGCCTTAGAGAGCCCGAGTCAGCGTGAGGAGCTCAGCGCTGGGTCAGACCTGCTTGCGTTCCTTTTGCTGCAGAGAATAGACCCATAATCCTGGCTCAAACATGCTGCAGTCTCATTCTTCCACCTACTCAAGTTGACCTCGAACAAAATTCTGACCGTACTTCTCTCCATTTGTCTTTGAAGAAAGTGCTCATTTTAAACTCTTCTAATTTAACAGAGGAAAAAGGTTAAAAAAATAAGTCAACCCTCACCTCTTAAAAAAAAAAAATCATCAACAGTTTTCCACTGAATTAGAGCCAAACACTCTGCCAATTTTGCTTCTATATCAACGAGTTGTATCCTGACCCTTCATATGACCAGTGGGGCCTGTTGCATAAGATCTATCTGGGCTCCTTTCTAAAAGTGCTATGTTCGTCCATATTTCAAAACACTCACAGATATTTTATCATTAATTAGTATTCATATTATGTCTCAAACAATCTGTTCACAAATAGGGGAAGTGACTTGGTTGAACAGCTCTTCTGTATGTCTAATGATTAACATAGACGATGTATATAGAGCCGAAGCTTATAAAGAGAGGAGGTAACCCATCATTGGATAGGTAATCTATCTCCTGGAACATTTAGAAACTTACCTATTTGGGAAGCTGGACTTCTCCAGAACAACTATACTTGGCAAACAAGGTGGGGAGACACAGGCCTTTTTAAAAATAGACCCATGCCTCTGATTCACAGCGTCCTGGATTCGCTTTTCATCATGTTAACATGCCACTTGGGAGCTGGCTGGACTCCCTTGTTCAGTGACATATATTTCATAGTGGGTTTTTTTTTTCCCCAAACCATTTGTTCTTTCAACCACAACATGCTTTGCATTTCTCTTACAAATTTTGGATTGTATATATAGATTGATCAAAACAATATTTTTAACATTCCAAACAATTTAGAAAGATAGTGGATGGGTGTCAGTTAGTCTATTATGTACATCTCTTCCTCCTCCCCCTCTTCAGCTGCTAATCTTAGAATTTATGTGCCAAACTGTATAAGATTTTCTTCCAATAGCTACATGTGTGACTCTTTTGTGAGCTCTACAGACAGTTATGAGGACAGATTTGGAGTTGCATATGGGACTGTCACATGGTTTGATTGCCTTGTCTTGCAGGCACTGAGATTTCTTTTCTCTGAGCTTTAATACTGAGGAATTTTTAGTTGTGGTAGAAGCTCAGTAAAGTCTCTATTAAAGAATGTACACAACCCAGCAATGGGGAGGAAAAAAAAGATTTTACTCACCACCACTCTATATTTGGTATCTATATATACTGAACAGTTCATATGTTTACTTTTTCCAATAGTGAAAAAAAAACTCACAAAATTTTCATGAAAATCAGAAAGTTAAGGGCCTTTATTACCCTCCTTGCTTTTTTGGAGCAAGATCTAGTAGATATCTTGACAGAAAAAGAAAGTAGATGCTTTGTAAAAAGGTCTCATATAATTTATGCCCAATTATGGAGGGTGATTTGCAGAAAAATGTGATCTATGAACCGTTAGAAGCCAAAAATTCTATGTCTTTAGTCTGATATGTTGAGGTGCAAATCCATTTTCAGCTTTATAAACACATATTGAAAACCCTCTTTCAGGACCCAAACACCACCCCATTGAAACCCTGTTCCACCTTTAAGGGATGCACAGCCGTAAAACAGCCTTTCTCCTAATTGTATTTCAAATGTTTCTCAAGAATAAATAGTATCCTAGAGATAGCTGTGTCCAATGAATGAAGACATATATTATGATATTATAAAAGTGTTAATCACATATACTCAGCTTTTTTTTTCTTTTAGTGCCAAATTTGTATGACTACTCATTCTGGTATTAATTTCACCCTGTAAAAAAAATATAGTGGTTAATTATTCAGAGGTGAACCTTAATTTGGTTCAAAGTCTTAATTCAGAAATAATAATGGTGGCTATCATATATTGATTGCCACTCTGAGCCTTAACTCTATAAAATAGATATTTTATATACATTATTTCTAATCCTCAGAATATCCCACCAAAGTGGGTATTATTATTCTCTACTTTTTCCCAGTTGAGTAAGAACTTGGAAATAGCTTGAATAAGGAACAGAAGTGTATTTTCTTATTTCCGACCTTAATTTTTCTTTCTGATTCTTCTTTATTTTATTTCTTTAAAGATTTTCATTAAAATATAGCTAACATACAATATTATATTCGCTATTCAACATTTATATATGTAAAGAAGTAATGAAAGTGATAAGCCCAGCAAACGCCTGACACCTATACCATGCTATCACAATATTATTGACAATATTCCCCATACTGTACATTACATCCCCTGACTTACTTGTTTTTTTACCTAGAAATTTGAACCTCTTATTCTCCTTCACCTTTTATCCCCTTTTTTTAATTTTACAATTACACTTGACATTCAGTATATTAATCTCAGATGTACAGCATAGTGTTTAGACATTTATATAACTTAAGAAGTGACCCCTGACAGTCTAGTACCCACCAGGCACTATACATAGTTATTACCATATTATTGACTATATTTCCTATGTTTTATATCCCCATGACTAGTTTGTAACCACCAATTTGTACTTCTTAATGCCTTCACCTTTTTTGCCCTGTCCCCAAATACCCCTCCCATCTGGCAACTTGTAATAACTAATTTGAACTTCTCAATCCCTTCCCTTTTCTCACACATTCCCAACACCCCTCCCCATCTGGCAACCATCAAAATATTCTCTGTATCTATGAGTTTGTTTCTGTTTTGTTTGTTTATTTTGTATTTTTAGATTCTACATATAAGCAAAATCACATTGCATCTGTCTTTCTCTGTCTGACACTCCACTCAGCACAATACCCTTCAGATCCATTCATGCTGCCACAGATAGCGAGAACCCATTCCCTTCCATAGCTGAGCAATATTTCATTGTATATTTGTACCACCTTCTCTATATCCATTCTTCCATCTGCAAACACCCAGGCTGCATCCACATCTAGGCCATTGTAAAATGCTGCAATGAACATATGGATCCACATGTCCCCTCAAAGTTGCATTTGAGTTTCTTCAGATAATTACACAGAGTGGGATTACTGGGTCCTTCATTGTCGCTTGTTATATAGCCTTTGTTTTAAAGTTTATTTTGTCTGGTATAAGTATTGTTACCACTGCCTTTTTTTTTTCATTTCCATTTTCATGAAATATCTTTTGCCCAGCCCTTTACTTTCAATCTGTGTGTGTCTTTTGCTCTGAAGTGAGTCTCTTATCAAAATCAAATCTTTTGATTTGAGCATTTAATGCATTTACATTTAAAGTAATTGTGATAGATGTGTAGTTATTACCATTTTATTCATATTATTGATTTTTTTTTTTTCATTTTAAGGAAGTCCTTCTAACATTCCTTGTAATACTGGTTTGGTGATGATGAACTCCTTTAGCTTTTTCTAGTTTCAGAAGCTCTTTATCTGTCCTTTGATTCTAAATGATAGCTTTGCTGGGTAGAGTAATTTTAGTTGTAGGTACTTACTTTTCATCATTGTGAATAGTTTGTGCCAGTCCCTTCTGGCCTGCAAAGTTTCTGTTGAGAAATCAACTGACAGTCTGATGGAAGCTCCCTTGTGGGTAACTAACTGCTTTTCTCTTGCTGCTTTTAGGATTCTCTCTTTGTCTTTAACCTTTGGCATATTAATTATGATGAGTCTTGGTGTTGGCCTTTTTGGGTTCATTTTGTTTGGGACTCTCTGTGCTTCCTGGGTTTGTATATCTATTTCCTTCACCAGGTTAGGGAAGTTTTCCATCATTATTTCTTCAAATAGGTTTTGAATTCCTTGCTGTCTCTCTTCTTCTGGTACCCCTCTGATGCAAATGTTGGTATGTTTGATGTTGTCCCAGAGGCCCCTTAAACTCTCCTCATTTTATTGGATTATTTTTTCTTTCTGCTGTTCTGATTGGGTATTTTCTGCTACCTTATCTTCTAAATTGCTGATTTGATACTCTGCTTCATCTAATCTACTGTTGATTCCCTCTACTCTTCATTTCAGTTATTGTATTCTTTCTTTCTGACTGGTTCTTTTTTATGCTTTCTATCTCCATTTATATGTTTCCTTTCTCTTTGTTGCAGTTCTCCCTGAGATTATTGAATATTCTTATAACCAGAGTTTGGAACTCTGTATCTGATAGATTGCTTGTCTCCATTTTGTTTAGCTATTTTTTTCTGGAGCTTTGTACTGTTCTTTTATTTGGGAAATGTTTCCTTGTCTTCCATTTTTGCTGCCTCTCTGTATTTCTTTCTATGTATTAGGTAGGGCTGCTATGCCCTCCCAGTTCTAGTAGAGTGGCCTTATGTAGTAGATATCCTGTGGGACCCAGTGGTGCAATGTCACTGGTCACCAGAGCCAGATCTCCTTTGTGTGGGTTGTTTGTGCCCTTCTGTTGTAGTTGAGTCTTGATTGCTATTTGTACATCAGTGGGAGGGAGGGATTGACCCTCAGGCCGATTGGTTTTGAAGGCTGGCGGTGATACAGTAGAGGAGCTGTTGTGCAAAGGCTGATTCTACAGAGTAGCATTGGCATTAGCAGGACTGTAGTACTGGCTCAGTCTGCCTTTTGGGTGCATCATCCTTGTAGGTGGCTGGGTGATGCACTGGCCCAGTCCAAAGCTGGCCACTGGGCCTCCCAGCCCTGGAGTCACCTGGGAGGGGACCTGCTGCAGGGCAAGTTCAGCCACAGTCTATTCCCTACCTTGGGCCACATGGCATGAGCCATAATGAAATCCAGAGATGGCTGCAAGCCACACTGTGCTGGAAGATGCTTTTGGAAGTCAAGACATGAACCAAGGCTGGCTGTCACCAATGCCAGGCTTAGGGCTGCTCAGCCAGAGGCATGGGACAGGCTGAATCCAAATGCTGCTTGTCTGGGTTTTGTGAACGTTTGAGACATTTTAGGAAAGTCCACAGCATGAGCTAAGCCCAGCCATTTATATGGAAAAGCCTCTGGAAGGGGTTAGGTGTACCCGAAAGTTGGGTAGTATTGGTCTCAAGGAATACTAGGGCAGGGCTCATGAAAGGTGTCAGTCAATTTCATGGAGACTTAACTATGACATCTGCTTGCATCTGCACTCAGGGAGGGGGAGGGCTCAACAAAGAAACAATAGCTTCTGCCAGTTTGGGAGAAAGCTGCCCTCCAGCCCTCACCCTGATGCTAAACAATTCAGTTCCTCCCCATATGTCCCTGGTGCTTTTCAAGCTGCTGCCCCAGCTCTGGAGTTCAGGGCAAGTGAGTCTGTCAGTGAGTAAGTCTGTGTATGGGCCCTTTAAGAGGGCTGCCCAGGACTCTAGCTGCCCTGGTCCCACTCATCTACAATCTCTGCTGTTTTTCACACTCTGTAATTATGGGGAGTTCTCTCCCCAGCACTGAAACCCTGGTTGGGCTGTGGAGGATCTGGGACCCCTCATTCTTCAGGGAGGGACCTCTGCAGCAGAGATAGCCCTCTCGACTTTTAATGGTCACACGCGAGTGTGGGACTAGCCTGTTCTGCATCTCTGCCCCTCCTGCCAGTCTTGAGGTGGCTTCTGCTGTATGTCTGTAGTTGTAGGGCTTCAATTCAGCCTACTTGAGCCAATTCTCAGTAATGGTTGTTCTGTGGTCTAGTTGTAATTGATGTGGTCCTGAGAGAAGGTGAGCACAGCATTTACCTACTCCACCATCTTGACCAGAAATCTCTCAAACCTAAGTTTTTGTTTCCTGTGTTAGGTTAGAGAAATCCTGTACCTTGGTGGGCAAATTGCACTGGTACCTTGCACAATGAAATTTATGAGTGGTGGAATACAAATGGAAGCTTCCATGTCCTTAAACCATACCCCGAAAACTTGGGAGACTACACATAGGGATGCTGGGCTTCACCACATTCTCACGGCTCATTGTTCCATAGCAAGCAGCATGTTCATTGTGACTGCTCTGGATACCTGGCAGAACTTAAGGACACATAAAAAGCTACCTACAAGTGTTCATTTTATTTTTAGTCTACAAAAGAGCAATTTATGAAAAGGTTTTCTTTAGACAATATCAAGCCTTTCTCAGTACATTTCATGTACTGAGTTTGAACTAAATCTGGTGTAATAAGATTTGATTGAGCTGTTATGTTCTGCCTCGTAAGTGGCTGTGCACAATTGAGGAAGCAAATTGCTTAATAGAAAGTTATAGTCATCCCTAACTTTATCTTAATTCTCCAAGGCCATAGTTAAGAGTTCTTTAAGAACACCTTAGAGCTCTTAAACAATGTTGAAAACTACTCTGTTTAGGAACATTTCTGCCCATATGTCACACTGTACTTTTTGGGAATTGGGGGTTTATCTTTCTGGTATTTTGTTCACTTAGGGTGAGTTTTATCTTATTTATCCGAAGACATTTAAAAACAGTTTTATCTATCCATTTTTATAAAATATGTAACATATATCCTGTTTTTCAGCATGAGTTCTGCATCCTGTCCCACAGACATCAAAAGCCATTTCTGAAATATATTGAATTTACATCATACCATTATTTGTACTATTGTGGCATTAGAAAGTAATGGATTTTTAAAATGAATAGCAGATTAAGCTGATGATAGGAATTTATTGTAGAAAGAATTTAGAAGACTCTGTTCATTGTTAATGTTGCTAGTTATATTGGCAACACAATCATTATTTGCAGGTGATAATATTATCCACTTAGTAAACCTATGAGACACGTGAACAACCTATAAAACTAATAACAGTTTAAGTAAGTTTAGAGTTTAGTTAACATTGGTACAGTCTTACCTAGGAAATACAAAAAAATCTTACCTAGGAAAAATCTTACCTAGGAAATACAAAAAAATCTTACCTAGGAAATACAAAAAAATTTGCTTTCTAAGTATCAGCTGTAACCAGTTAAAGAAGATAATGGGGGAAAGACAATATACACAGTTGCTTCAAAATCACTAGGAAATTTCAGGGCTTCTATTAACAAAACCATAAATCTTTATGGCAAGATGAAGTTTTTTAAAATTGGAAAGGTATACCCTGTTTCTGAATGGAAAAAAAAAATACTTAAAGATACCTTTTCTAAAAAAAATTTATTTAAAAAATAAATTTAATTTCATTAGAATCAAGTCTCACAGGAAATGTACTTAGCACAATGATTCTAAAGTAGATATGGAAGAATAAAGCAGGCAAAAATAGCCTAGGAATATTTACCAAAATAAGAAACAGGAGGAAAATCAGGGGTATAGGGAAGAGAGGAGGAAGAATAAGAAAGCTATACACTGCCAGATATTGAAATACAATGTAAAGATAAAATTAAAATCATGTGGCATTGATACAGTAACAGATACTGATCAGTGGCTCAAACTTGAAACTTCTAAAGTTATGTGTTTTCACATTTTTAGAGGTGGGGGGGCGGGGGAGGGTGTTTCTTTAGACCCTGCAGGAACACAGAGGTCATGCTGCCAGTTGCTGATTTGGTACACCTTGCTTTGGAGATGGCTTGTTTTCCGTCAGTGAGCCTACTCACCGCTGTACCTGCTTATAAGGTGGAGTTTGCCAGCAGTCAGCCCTGGCTGCCTCGTACTTTGGTTATGATGCTTACAGTTCTTCTGAATCCAGTAGGGTGTAAGCCTTGCATACCTAAGAGCCTTTTAACGCCCCACAAGACTCACAGAGCCTATAGAGTTCTTATCAAAGTTGCTTTCTTCAGTCAATAGGAAAAATATTTCCTGGACTTGTGCTTTATTTTAATTTCTTTCTGCTGTGGCTGACACATTTGGATTTGAGCTATTTTACAGATTCTTCCCCCACCCCAGTGGCTTCATTTGGTATTCAATGCAAGCTAAAAATAAGATAATATAAAATTTTAAATTATTCAAGCTAAATTTAAGTTTTAATATAAAGTACACATATTTATTCATAATGTATTTCTTCTCACATGTCCACAGATATGGGTCCCCATTTGGAAAGCATTTCACCAGGGGTAGCTTGTAGAATACTTTCAGGGAGGCTAAGGGGCAAAATAAATACTGGTCGTTTTCATAGATCTTTAAAAATAAAAGTAATTTCTCGGCATGCCAACCATGCCCACCTTGCAGCTAAATATAATGCAACTGACCACATCACACAGAAAACTGGAGAATTCCGGTTAGTGGTATTTAGTCTGCTGCTAGTTAATGTCGATTTAGGTACTGCTTATAATAATTTGCTATGGAATGATTGTATGTCATTATTTGGCTTTTGCAAGAAAGTACATTTATAGCTAAGAAGAAAATGAGTTTGGGAAAGATCATTTTGCCAAGTTTAAATTTGTGGCTAGTATTATAAGATAAGGAATGTATCTACTTTTGCTTTAAAAATGACTTGCTATCAGAATTTAAATGATCATTTTATAATTTTCTATAAAGTGAAAGAAAAGTGTTTTAATGTAATTACCCATGCCTAAAAGGATATTTGACTATATTCTTATTGGAATAATTAATAATCTGAACACATAATAAGCTATTATACTCTTTCCAGAATTTTTTTTTTTGTTCTTAGATTTTTTTTGTTTGAAGGTACTAGAAGAGTACAGACTGACATAATATTATTCAACATGCTGATACTTTTTAGGATCATAATATTGGTTCTTAAAACTTTACTAAATTAACTTGACAGTTTCAAATTAAGTATCATCTTGTGTTTTTCCTTTTTCCATATCTTTTTAATGACAATGTCACATAATATGATGGTTTTATGAGTGGTTTTGCTATCCCATTCATCAGAGTAATCAATGGGGAAAGGAGCCATATGGGTTGTAGTCCATTTGTATTGAATAGGACAGATGGCATTATTGATAGATGGAAATATTCCAAATATTTATTGTATAATGATATCACAGGGACTCTGACTTCTGAATTTTAATACATCAATTTCTACAATAACTGGCAAATTGAAGTAATTTATTCAGTTACCATTTAATTAGATCAATGTGTGAATTGTAACATTAATTACCTTTCAGTTAATACTTTACTTTACGTGATGAGCATTACTTTTTCTAAGCCTTTGTGTTTACTTATCTGATTTCTGACCAAGTTATCAGTTTGATTCTAATCATGTTCTAATATAACCATGGATAGAAGGACATAATGATGCATTTCAGGTTCTAGTTATATTTTATTTTCTCAATTTGAAATTGAGTTATTCGAGGAAGGGTTACTTCTAGTGTAGTATCATTATTGCACCATCCTCCCAAACGTTTGACATCATTCCATCATCACATTTGCACTACTAGAAATAAATGAAATCAAGTAGGAAAAAAGGTTTTCACTTTTGTATTTTGTATTATTGTATTGTTTAAATGCATACTGAATGCATTTAGTCATGGCTCACTTTTGCAATTGCAAAGTTAAAATGATAGTTTGAGTCATTCTAATACCACTGTATTATTTTCAAAAGTATTATCAACCTCTATTATTGATGTCCTACTATGTATTTAAACACTGCTAGGAGCTTTCTGATAGTACCTGCAGATTACTTACTCTTCTACTTACGAAGTAATGTAAATTCTTTGAGTAGTAACCATTGTTTTCCAAACTAAAGATCAGAGCACAATGTCCAACAGTGTTTTTTTGTTTTGTTTTGTTTTTTTAATTTGTGATTTTGTTGCTTTGAAAAAGTTACAAAGGCATGAAAACTAAAGGCTTCTCCACTTAAATTATACACGTATTAAGCTACCTTCATTACTGACTGACACCACTAAACTCCTGGTATCTAGTTCACTGCCTCGCATATATCAAGAGATTAATGTTTGCTGATTGTGATACTGATAAACAAGTAGGATGGTATACACCCACCAAGACAACTGGAAATATAAAGAGTTTAGTTATATACTTTTAAAACAATAATGTGATCCCACTAATCAAATAGAAAGGTCATACTAAATTTTTATAAGATTGGTCTTTTTAAAAAGTCTTTATAGAAATAGACTCTGTAATTATATTGGAAGAGTAAGTTGACCAAGCTTTATTTAGTCAAAAATATCTAATAGTGTTCAGTGGCCAAGAGGACAAGATAACTTCAAACTATCTATAGAGACAGCCCATTCCAGGTGAACTCTACTACTTAATTTAGAGCTAAACAACACTATTCATTCCTATTGCCCTGTCATATGCAAATGACCGAATACCCCCTGGTGAGCCCAGATTTGTTCCAACGCTCCAGGACAATTTCAGAAGCATTGATTAAAATGGCTGTCAGATCGTATTCTGATAGATATCTCAGGACCCAGAAGGCGGAGTGGCAAGTGGTGAGTGGCACATTGGTTAAGAGCTGGCTTGGGACTCCAGCGGCTCTGGTTCGGATCCCACATATGAGGGCCAGTGACACTGCCCTCTACAGCTAAGATGGTGAACAACAGCTCCACCTGGAGCTGGGCTGCTGTGAGTCCTCAGGACAGCATAGCTGCAGCCCCTGCTGCAGTAGGCTGCCATAGGCTACAGTGAGTGGCCGGCAGCCAGCGTGAGCTGCCAAGAGCCGCAATGAGCGACCATCCAGAGGCTGGCAACTGATCTGTCTCACCCGAGAAGAGCGCAATGAAGATATCAACATGGGCTGGTGAAGCGATGTCCTCCACAACGAGGATGAAGAACAAAAAGATAGCAACTTGTCTGTTCTCCTTCCCTAATTCCCCAACGCTGTTCCCCTTCCCCAATTGCCCAATAAAATATTAAGGAAAAAAAAAAAAAGAAATCTCAGGACCAAGAATAAGCCAAGAAAAAGACTAGCATTAAAGTGATAGGGAATTTGAAATATTCTACATGTATTTTACTGTTCCTTTAAAAATAAAGTCTAAGTAAATTAAAAACACATGAATAGTTTGTTGTCAGCAATGCCTTTTATTTCCTTTGTTTATGGAGTCACATATGAGTGCTTTCCGGAAAAATTTAGGAATAATTTTTACTCTGAACTTTATACAGTAGTCCCCTCTTATCTGCAGTTTCACTTTCTGTGGTTTCGGTTATCCGAGGGTCAACTGTGGTCAAACAATATTAGACGGAAAATTTCAGAAATAAACAGTTCATAAGTTTTAAATGGTTCACTATTCTGGGTATGAAAATTCTGCCCCATTTTGCCTGGACGTGAATTATCCCTTGGTCCAGCGTACCCACACCATATACACTACCTGCCTGTCAATCACTTTGTAGCCATCTTATTTATCAGATCCACTGTCACTGTATCACAGAGCTTGTGTTCACGGCACCCTTATTTTACTTAATAATGTTCCCAAATCACAAGAATAGTGATGCTGGCTGTTCGGATGTGCCAAAGAGAAGCTGTAAAGTGCTTCCTTTAAATGAAAAGATAAAAATCCTTGACCTAATAAGGAAAAAAAAATGTATGCTGGGATTGCAAAGATCTATGGTTAGACTGAATTTCTATCAGTAAAATTGTGAAGAAGAAAAAAGAAACTTGTGCTAGTTTTGTTGTCACATCTCAAACTGCAAAAGTTACTGCCACAGTGAGTGATGAGTGCTTAATTAAGATGGCAAAGGCATTAAATCTGTGGGTGGAAGACACAAACAGAAAATATGTTCCGATTGACAGCAACATGTGGCACCAGAAAGCTCTGAGCCTATACAAAGACTCCAGCAAGGGGTCCCCTGAAATGAGTGACCACAGTCACACAACTTTTATTATAGTATGTAGTCATAATTGCTCTATTTTATTATTGTTGTTGTTAACCTCCTACTGTGCCTAATTTATATTAATCTTAATCATAGATATGTATGTGTGGGAAAAAGCATAGTACATATAAGTTTTCAGGCATTTACAGGGATCTTGGAACACATTCCCTACAAATAAGGGAATCCACTGTATCTACATTTATAGCCTTTAACCCTCCCTGATCTTTTTTCAATTTTCTCATTATCTGTGTTTGTCTGTCTCCCTCTCTCCTTTCTTCTTGGTACTCTTTTGTACATTGAGAGACAGAGAATTAAAAACAGATAGACAGACATATCGGCTAGTACGCTGGATTCCAAACAGTAAAATGTCCTCTCAGGCAACACTGGAATGTCATTGTGTGATTATTTTTATTTTAAGAAGATTTTATTTCTCCCTTTTGATTTCAAATTTTGTATATTTGGAGATGTTTTGTTATATCTTTCCAGTGATGGAAAGAAGAAAAATATCTATAACTGAGCAGTTTGATTACATTTATAGTGAATGAATGACTCTTCACTGTATTTTGCTAGAGGTTTCTCTCATGAAAGTTTATATCTAGAGTTCATGATAGGACCCATCTCTCCACCTCCCTGACCCAAAAGAAAGATCATACATTCCTAAAAACAAGACGTGAAGACTAAATCTCAAAATTTAATTTGTGTTCCAAGAATTTCATATGGCCCCAAATTACCTAAAGAAAAACAAAACATTTAAATTGTGTTTTAAATAAGCAAGGCCTGTGTGGAATCAAACTTTTTTATAATATTCTAAGAACACCGGAATATTTATCCAACTAATCTTCTTTAAAGATGTAATGCTCTTGCAGAGGAAATAATTTAAAAGTGCTCAATGGTAAGTTTTTAAATTCAGTGCTGAGTCATTCAGACTTTGATTTAATCAAACTTAGGAGAAATTTTTCCAGGCCACCTACTCAATTCCTGAGGACAGGATGTTAGTAATTGATTATGCTAGTGAATGAAGAAATAAGTTTTGGCATACTAAGGCAGTATGTAAGCTGGTTCTTCAACAAAAGCAGCTTGTCAACTAGGGTGCATTTAAGTACAGGAAAGATTAATGTTTACCAAAAGAAAAATATTTTCAAGCTTAGAGGATTGCCAGCAATGAGAGGGAAAATAAATAAAAGTTTAGATGTATGATATCGGCATGCATTGCCAAGGAAATGTTCATTGAAATCAGGTCTTCTTTTAGAAAACATAACATAAAATCTCCACGAAAAGACTATTCAAGAGTCTGACAATTAATGCAAAAGTGGGATTTTAAAAGGTACAAAGTGATGGCTGATGTTAACAAACATTGTGCTGTTAGATTATTGAAAGCTATGCCCTATATTTCATTGCCAGTAGTATCCTACCAATTAATTAATATAAGTGGCTATATTTTAAAAGAAAACTAAGAGTTTTGAAAAATATCAACATGAACCGTGAGGCACTGCATCGGAATTCAATAGTTAAACTATGCAGTTACTGTTTATTTCTTCCATACTATCAGGTTTATGACATTTATTTGGTAGGTAGATATTGTTTTGAATGTGCAATGATTTGAGTTATTAAAGTACAGTTTGTTTATGATCCATGTTAAGAACAAGAAGTGCATTCAAATAGCTAGGTAACATTAGGCCTTTCATCTTAGTACTGTATGTTTCACTTCCCAAGGGTTGGGATTAAATTGAGATTTTGTATTCATTTGAAGCAATTGTAATGAGAATATTTAACATGGGTCAAATGGAGAATAGCGGCGCCCTGGAATTGCTTAGAAATAATTTGCTTTTTTTATACGTTGTTCCAGTGAGACTGAAAGAGGTTACCACAGCTTGTTTAACGATGTTATATTGTTCTATTTATTAATCTAATTAAATCTTCGGGAGAAGAGAGCACAAATTGCTCAAATGAATTTTAGAAAAAATAAGGTATCTGAATCAAATAACTATACATTTGAAACAGATGAGATACTAATTATTAACAAGCTTTACCTACAGAAAATCTGGGATATGTACATTTTTTTTAAATGTTTCATTTTTATTCCAGTAATTAGGGGAAATTAGGGGAGGAAATTGTATTTTATTTGCTCACAGAAATAGGAAAGAATTACCCAGCAGAGCAATGTACCCACAACAGATTTTTCCAGACTCCTTTTTCCCCTGAAGCTGTCTTTTTATTTGAGCAACATAAGTGATTTTCCATCTTCTCGCTGAAGTGCTCAGATATATTAGCACCATTCTCCCTCTCAAGACACTGACTTTGTTAAAGCCGAGAGGAAATAAACTATTTCTTTGTACTGGTTGTTTGTGCGTGCTAAACTGGGTCAGCCTGTGAGTAAAAACTGGTCTGTCACTGAATTACCAACTATTGGAAACCATGCAAAAATTATATTAGGTTGAATGGCATCACGTGATCTTAAAGAAAGTTTCTTTACAAAAAAATGTAAATATCAGTAAAATCCATTGAGTTTTATATGACATTCAGTCTGTTTTAGTGCTAAAACATACCCAGTGATTGTTTAGAGATACTTCATACTAGCTCAGAAGAATATGGTGAGTTAGGTCAATGTAACAGGCTAAAATAATACAATCTTTTCTTAGAGAGTTACATGCTTTTACCCTAACTGGAAATGTATTTATGTTGAGCACAATCTAGCATAGAAACTTATTTGAGCATTCTGATACATTTAGCCATCACTTTGGGAAACAAAGAAGTGTAGCTTGCACAACTATCTTTGGTCTTTTCAATACCACTGGGAGTAAATATATTTATACAGTTACTATTAATTGTTTATGCTTGATGAAGTCCTTTCAAATATGCCTAGAAAACAGCCACTATATTGTAGGAAGCAGAGACAGTCCACATCAATATCTGGAACAATGCAAAAATGCCTAGCAATAGCACTATAGTTTAAGATTATTCTGGAAACTCTAGACAATTCATTCAGTAAGGCAATGAACTGATATGAGATTTATTAGAAAAAAAAGAAAAGCAAATTTTCATTTTCATGAAATGTATAATTGCATACAATATAATTTAGATCAAACATACCTAATATTGCCCAGGGATTACTCATCCTATTTCAGAATGTGATAGATAAATTGGGATGATGGGAATGGACTGACATAATATGACTTAAGTAAATGCATGTTTATATTGAGCACATTCTAACATGGAGAAGCCCAAATGAATCGACTGGAAAACTACTTGAACTAAAAAGAGACTTCATTTAGATGGCAAAATACAAATTAAGTAATATATTTTTAAAATTTTCCACGTATCAATAATACCTTGATTTAGAGGTAGGGAAGAGAGAAAACAAATTCATGGTAATAATCGCATTTATAACATATCTGGTAATATATTTAATAAGAATTGCAAAAGACCCCTGTCTGGGGGGAATTACAAAATTTTCCTGAGCAGCATACTAGAAGATAAATGTCAAGAATTATGCTTCTGAATGGGAATATTGTAAAGATGGCAGTTTATGTACAGGTTTGATTTCAGCACATTAGTCAAAATTCTAGTAAGATTATTTAGGAACAGGAAGAAATTATTCAAAAATGGTAAGGATTCAGAGTAGTAAAGAACAATTTAAAACATTAATAAGGAGAAATATGTTCTATTAATATAAAAATATTTTCTAACACTACAATATTTAAAATGGTATGGTCTGTCTGTAGCCAGAATCTATACATAGTGAGTAAAATGGAACAGATAAACATAAAATTAACCCTTTCATTTCTATCAATCAAATATGAGAGAAACTCCTAAAATGTAGATAGGATATTCATCACTGTCGTACAGCTTTTAGTGTACAGGTCTTTCACCTCCTTGGTTAAAATTATTCCTACGCATTTTATTCTTTTTGATGCAATTGTAAATGTGATTGTTTTTCAATTTCTCTTTCTTATAGTTTATAGTTAGTGTATAAAAAAACAACAGATTTTTATATATTGATTTTGACTGAATTTGTTTATTAGTACTAATAGCTTTTTTGGTGGAGTCTTTAGGGTTTTCTACATATAAAATTATGTCATCTTCAAATAGTGACAGTTTTACTTCTTCCTTTCCAATTTGGATACCTTTTAGTTCTTTTTCTGTCTAATTGCTTTGACTATAACTTCCAATATTATATTGAATAAAAGTGGTAAGAGTGGGCATCCTTGTCTTTTTCCTGATCTTAAAGGAAAAAACTTAAGCCTTTTTTTTTTTTTAAGATTTTATTGGGGAATTGGGGGAGGGGAACAGCATTGGGGAATCAGGGAAGGGGAACAGACAAGTTGCTGTCCTTTTGTTCTTCAGTCTAGTTGTGGAGGACGTCTCTTCACTGGCCCATGTTGGTATTATCATTGCACTCTTCCCGGGTGAGGCAGTCACTCACTGGCCATTGGACGGCTGCTCACGGCGGATCATGGTGGCTCACTAAAGCCCACGCCAGCTGCTGGCCAGCCCCACTGCAGCCTATGCCGTCGCTGGAGACTCACAGCAGCCCAGCTCCAGATCAAGCTGTTGTTCACCATCTTTAGCTGTAGAGGGCGCAGCATCACTGGCCCTCATGTGGGATCTGAACTGGGCCCTGCTGCTCAGACCAATGCACCACTCTGCCAGCCCAAAAACTTAAGCTTTTTGCTGTTAAGTATGATGTTAGCTGTGGGCTTGTCATATATGGCTTTTTTATGTTTATGTATGTTCCATCTATACCCACTTTGTTGAGAGTTTTTATCATAAATGGATGTTGAATTTTATGAAATGCTTTTTCTGCTGCTATTGAGATGATCATTATTTTTATCCTTTATTTTTTTAATGTGGTATATCACATTGGTTTATTTGCAGGCATTGAAACATCCTTGCATCTCTAGAGCAAATTACACTTGATCATGGTGTATGACTCTTTCAGTATAGCATTGAATTCAGTTTGCTAATATTTTGTTGAGGTATTTTGCATCTATGTTTTTTTTTTTTTTTTAATTTTATTTTATTAGTTTTCGGTGTACAACACAATGCAATAGTTATACTCTTTACCCCCCAAAGTGAAAACCCCCCTCCCCCAGTTCGCCACCCCACTCCCCCCCCATATCATATATATCCATCACAACTCCCCTGACTTGCCTCCACAGCATACTCCACATCCCGTGACCACCCACATATTCAGTTGCAGTTGGCATACAATACTATACAACATCAGCTTCAGGTGTACAGTGCAGTGATCAAGCCTCCACTCCATCCATGAAATGATCTCCCTTACAAGACATGTGACTATCTGACACGCCACAAAATTTTTACAACATTATTATATTCCCCGAACTTTGTTTCATATCCCTGTGGCAATACTGTAGTTGTCTATTTATGCTGTCTAATCCCTTCCCCTTCCCCCTCTCCCCACCCCCCTCCCCACTAGCAACCCTCAATTTTTCCTCTACATCTATGAGTCTGTTTACTTTGATCGTTCACTCAGTTCTTCAGACTGCACACACAAGTGAGATCACATGGCACCTGTCCTTCTCCGACTGACTTATTTCTCACAACATAATAGTCTCTTCACAACATTATCAATTACATTCCCAGAACTGCCCCCATAACCCTGCGGCAACATTGTAGTCCCACATACACTGTCCAAAACCTTCCCCTCTCCCTCTTCCCCACTCCTCCCAACCAGCAACCATCAGTTTTTCCTTTATATCTGCTTGATATGACATCAATCTTCTTAAATTGTCTCTCTGGGTTAGCTTGTTTACCCCTTTCTTTTGTTTAAAAAGCCCTTTTAAACATTTCTTGCAATGCTGGCTTGGTGGTAATGAATTCCTTAAGCTTATTCTTTTCTGGAGAAGCTCTTTATTTCTCCTTCAATTTTAAGTGATAGCCGTGCTGGATATAGCAATCTTGGTTGTAGGCCTTTATTTTGTGTCACTTTGAGTATCTCCTGCCACTCCCTTCTGGCCTGCAGAGTGTCTGTAGACAAGTCAGCTGTTAGTCTAACAGGAGTTCCGTTGTATGTAACCTGCTGTCTTTTCTCTTGCAGCCTCTAAGATTCTGTCTCTGTCTTTAACCTTGCCATTTTAACTATGATGTGTCTTGGTGTGGACCTGTTTGGGTTCAGCTTGTTTGGAACCCTCTGCACTTCCTGGGCATGTATGTTGATTTCCTTCACCAGGGCAGGGAAGTTTTCAGTCATTATTTTTTCAAATACCTTTTCAACCCCTTTGCTTCTTCTCTTCTCCTTCTGGTATCCCTATGCGTCGACGGTGGTTGCGCTTCACCTTGTCCCATAGGGCTCTTAAACTATTTTCATTGTTTTTTATTCTTTGGTCTTTTTGCTGTGACAACTGGGTGAGTTCTGCTATTTTATCTTCCAAATCGCTGATCCGCTCCTCTGCTTCATCTACTCTACTGGTGATTCCTTCGAGTGTGTTCTTCATTTCAGTTATTGTATTCTTTAGTTGTAACAGGTTGTTTTTTATGGTTTCCTATCTTTCTTTTATGTCCTCGCTAAGTTCCTTAAGCATTCTTATCATCAGTGATCTAAACTGTGTCTCTGAAAGGTTGGATCCCTCTGTTTCATTTGGTTCCATTTCTGGAGGTTTCTTCTGATCTTTTACTTGTGACATGTTTCTTTGTTTCCTCATTCTGGCTGTCGCTCTGGGATTGCTTTGATGTATTAGATAGATCACCAGGAGAGCCCTGGCTGGATCACGCAGCACTCAGCTCACGGCCCAACACTCCCAGGAGAACTCCCAGTCTCAGCCTGTCCCAATCAGCCGCTCGCAGATCAGGCCGAGCAGCCCGATAACCAATCACCAGCCTGGCAACTCTGCAAGCAGAGTGTGGAAAGCAGAGACCCGAGGCGGCTCGCGCACTCCCGGGTCTCAGTGAGCAGCCTGTTGGAGTCGGATCACCCCACTCAGGCGTTTCCCTGGCAACACAGCACAAGCCGAGTGGAGGGTGGGGATCCGAGACGGCTCCGCGCACTCCCGGGTCTCAGTGAGCCTCCGTAGGGAGCCGGAGGGCACCGCCCCTATGTTCCCCTGGCAACGCAGTATAAACCGGGCAGAGGGTGGGGATCCGGGTGGCCGCAGGCGCACGCACACGCCGCACACGCACGCACGCACGCACGCACGCACTTCGCCACCCCACCAGACCACCAGGGTCTCGGACCTGATCCTTCGTGGGAGGGCCCAAGCCCAACAAAATGGCGCCCTCCTCTTACACCACTTTGCGAGCAAACTCGCACCACGGAACAACAATCCAAAAACCTCCAGCCTTTGCACCAAAGGTGCTCAGCTCAGTCCGTCCCCGCAGGCTCCCGGCTCACACAGCCACTCCCTCCATCAGGAACCAGGTAAGTGCTCACCGGCGAGCAAGCCCGGGTGCCGGTCCCACTGATTCTCCAGCCGCTCTCAGCCTCACCGAGCTGAGGAAAGAGAGTCCTCACTAATTTATTGCTGGCTATCTTAGAACTCCTCTTCCCGGCAAAGGAGCTCTGGCCTGGTGAGCTTGGGATGCGGCCGGAGGGTCTCTCCCCCAACCAGACAAGCTTCCCACGGCTGGGGCTTCCCTCACGGGGTTTGCCCTCTCTCGTCTCCGCCCGTCCTACCAGACCCGAAGTGGCCTCCTCTTTAAGTTCTTCGTTTAGTGGTTCTGTTCCTCCAGTGTTCTGGGGACCTCCAGGGTTGAATGCTGTATAATTTGGTTGTAATTTTGGTGTGATCCTGGGAGGCAGTTAGCACAGCGTCTGTCTATTGCGCCATTTTACCGGAAGTCTCTGCATCTATGTTTATCAAGGATATTAGCCTGTAATTTTCTTTTTTTGTGGTGTTCTTGCCTGTTTTTCATATCAGGGTAATGCTGGCCTCATAATGTTAATTTGCAAGAGTTCCTTTCTCTTCAACTTTTTGAAAAATTTTGAAAAAGATAGTATTAAATCTTCTTTGAATGTTTGGTATAATTCACCAGTGCAGCCAACTGGTCCTGGACATTTGCTTGTTGTGAGTTTTATTTGTTTGTTTGTTTGTTCTTGATTCAATCTCTTACTAGTAATCCATATGTTAGATTTTCAATTTCTTCATTATTAAGTCTTGGGAGATTATATGCTTCTAGAAATGCATTCGTTTCTTCTAGGTTGTCCAACTTGTTGGAGTATAATTGTTCATAGTAGTATTATGATCATTTCTTTAGTATCAGTTGTAACTTCTCTTCTTTCATTTCTGATTTTATTTATTTGAGCCTCCTCTTTTTTTTCTTAGTGAGCTAAGTGTTTGTCAGTTTTGCTTTTCTCTTTTCAGAAAAACAGCTCTTAATTTCATTAATCTTTTCTATTGCCTTTTTAGTCTCTATTTTACTTATTCCTGCTCTGATCTTTATTATTTCCTTCCTTGTACTAACTTTGGGCTCCATTTGTTCTTCTTTTTCTACTTCCTTTAGGTGTAGACTTAGATTGTTTATTTGAGACTATTCTTGTTCCTTGAAATAAGTCTGTATCACTATGAACTTGCCTCCTAGAACTGCTTTTGCTGCATCCCATAGGTTTAGTATGTTGTATTTCCATTCTTCTATATCAAGGTATTTTTTAATTTTTCTTTTGATTTCTTCATTGACTCATTGGTTATTCACAGGCATGTTGTTCAATCTCTACATACTTGTAATTTTTCCAGTTATCTTTTTTTTTTTAAAGATTTTATTGGGGAATTGGTGGAGGGGAACAGCGTTGGGGAATCGGGGAAGGGGAACAGACAAGTTGCTGTCTTTTTGTTCTTCAGTTTAGTTGCGGAGGATGTTGCTTCACTGTTGGTATCGTCATTGCGCTCTTCCCGGATGAGGCAGATTGGTCGCTGGCCTCTGGTTGTCGCTCACCACGGCTATTGGCCGCTCAAGCTGGCTGCGGGCCACTCACTGTCGCCTATGGCAGCCCACTGCAGCAGGGGCTGCAGCCCACACCATCACCAGGGCTCACACAGCCCAGTTCCAGGTGGAGCTGTTGTTAGCTGTAGAGGGCAGTGTCACTGGCCCTCATGTGGGATCCGAACCGGGGCCGCTGGCATCCCAAAACCAACGCTTAACCAATGTGCCACTCGGCCGGCCCTCCAGTTATCTTTTAATTGATTTCTAGTTTCATGTTATTGTGGTCAGCCGAGATGCTTGATATAATTTTAATCTCCTTAAATTTATTGAAATTTGTTTTGTGGCCTAAAATATGTTTTATCCTGAAGAATGTTCCATGTGGACTTTAGAAAAGTAAGTATTCTACTGCTTTTGGGTGGAATGTTATATGATATATATTTATAACATATATAAATTTCATATGCTCTAATGTGTCATAAGGCTGATGTTCCCTTATTGATTTTCTATCTGGATAATCTATCCATTCATCTAAGTGGGTAATAAAGGCCTCTACTATTATTATATTGTTGTCAATTTCTCTCTTTAAGTCTGTTAATACTTGCTTTATATATTTAGATCTTCTTGATTTTAAAAAAATTATATGCATTAATATTTAAAATGTTCTTGCTAGATTGCCCTTGTAATATAATGCCTATATTTGTCTTTATTATTGTCTTTCTTTAAAAGTCTTCTAAAGCTACCCCAGCTTTCTTTTGGTTTCCATTTGCATGAAACTTCTTTTTTTTTTTTTATCTCTTCACTTTCAGTCCATGTATGTCCTTACATCTGAAGTGAGTTTCTTTTAGGCAGCATATAGATGGGTCTTGTGTTTTTATCCATTGAGCTACTCTATATCTTTTGATATTTTGAAAATTTAGTTTTCAACTATTTTTTACTCAAATAAGTTAACTGTTTCTTTTCCTCTGTCTTCTCTTCTGGGACTCCTAGAAGGTGATTTTTTTTTTCTCCTTGATGTTGTGCTGTAAGTCCCTTATGCTCTCTTAACTTTTTCTGATTTTTTTTTTTCTTTTTGTTCCTCTGTTTGGGTGAGTTCCACTGCCCTGTCTTACAGATCCCTGATTCTTTCTTCTGCTTCATCTAGTCTACTGTTGAACCCCTCCATTGTATTTTTCATTTCAATGATTGTACTCCGCAGCTTTGTAACTTTTGTTTGGTACTTTCATATATTTTCTATCTCTTCGTCAAAATTCTCTCAGTGTTCATCCATTGTTCTCCTGAGTTAAGCGAGCATCCATATGACTATTACTTTGAACTCTTTGTCAGGTAACTTAAGGTTCTTTCCTTGGGTCTTTATTTCCTTTCTTTTGAACATATTCCTTTGTCTCCTCATTTTGCTTGACTCTCTCTGTTTGTTTCTTTGTATTAGGCAAAACAGCATCTCTACCAGTCTTGAAGAAGCAGCCTTGTGTAGGAGATAAACCTTATCATTAGCCTTACCCTAGGCCTTGTTTGTCTCTCAAATCTTTGTTATTTTATGTGTATCCTGATTTTTTCTTGGTAGGTCCCAGTTGTAGAGTGTGTGCCAAGACCTGTAGGTGTTCCTGAGGGAGAGATCTCAGTCAGCACTTAGCTTCAGGCTGAATGGAAACTAGACCCTCAGTCAGCAGCTTTTAAGGTGTGCAGATATATATAGTCCTGTGGGAATGCAGTCATAGACCCTGCTGGCCTCCAGATGAGGCAATCTGAAGGTATCTTCTTAGCAATAGTTTCAAAAATCATGGCTCTAGCCATAAGTATGGGCTCCTTTCTGAGAGGTACCAGCAAACTGTAGTGAGGCCAAGGGAGAGTGCAAAGATGGCAACCCCCAACTTACATTCACTGAGAGCACTTTTGTAACCTCTAGATGTGTGGTAAACCTGAAGCCCATCCCTCAGGCTAAAGCTCTGGGACAAGTATAAAGGGTTTTTTCACTGAAAGACTAGGGGCATATTTCAGTCTCCTATGTGGTACCCTGTGGATGATAGCCTACCAAGAACTGTCTCCCCAAATGTTTCAGACCCGTGGGACCCAAAACACAATCTTCCCAGACAACCAGAGCTAGGCACTCAAGAGATATCCCCTGTGTGTCCTCTGCATGCCTGCAGGCTTTGACAGGGGTATGGGAGTGGCAGAGAGAGGAGCACTCACCTGGTGGGCATCGGTGTGGGCCATGGTAGTGGTATGGGGGGAGTGGAGCAGGTTAGAAGGAGAGGCAAAAGTAGCACCTGCTAGCTGCAGCACTAGCAAGGTAGAGGGAGAATGCAAAAATGAATGGCTCCCACCAGCTCTTTCTTCCCCAGAGAGATGCTTTAAGTTTAGCAAGTGGTTCTCCTTCACCTATGGTCTAGGCACTTTTAAAACTGCTGCTTTTGCACTAGGTCACCGGGTGAGTGAGTTTGAATGCAAGCAGAATCACCATTCCTTACCATCCTGTGATTCTCTTGGACATTAAGTCCCACTGGTTTTCAAAGCCGGGCGTTTGGGGCATTCCTCTCTCTGGTGCCACTCCCAAGAGTTGAAGAGCCTGATGTAGGACACAAACCTCAGCCCTCAGGGAGAAATTCCCTATTTGTGAGATACATCCTGATGGTGGATCACTATGCATAGTGATACCAGATTTCTGCCTTTTTCAACTGTCTCAGTGTGGCCCTTTTATCCTTTACTTCTGAAGGGGCTGTTCGGCTAGTTTTCAGGTCTGTTTCAGAGGGAATTCATCCATACGTAGCTGTAGATTTGTTGTGTCTGTGGGAAAAGGTGAGTTCAGGATCCTCCTACACCACCATCTTGAAACTCTCTCTATGCAACTTTTAAGCATTACTTTTGAGCCGGCAACTTTGTTTCATGACAGCTTTTCAGATAAAGAGTTCTGATCCTTTTATGCTTGCTTTTACTTTCAAAGTACAGGAGGGTATACCCTTGATATTCCTCAAGAAAAATTTGACAATTTCATATTTGTGCACCTGAGGAAGTTGCTTTTAAAAGAAAGAATAGCCAGATAGCTTTTCATGACGAATAGTGCTTCCTGACTTATGCTTGACTCAAAGGGTAGAATAAATGCATAATTTTGTATGCAAGTTTCTTGGTTTGCTTACAACTTTCTTCTAAGACTCCAGAGACCTTTAAGCAAAGCATTCCACCAATTACATTTGTTGTATGTCTCTGTGTGTGTACATTTTTTTCAGAAAGCATATGTTAGTACGGCTATTAAGCAATTAGCTTCATGCATATAGATAGTTCATTTTGCACCAGACCATATGATGTGATTGGAATTTATAGAAAATCATCTTTCTTGCCAGGAATTGAGGCGAGTTAACTCTCTAGTTTGGAGAAGTGTGGTATTATGGCTGCAATCTGTACCCTTAAAAATTAGAAGTCTAGTATTCTATATTTGATAGCTTAGAAAAGCACATAAAATATAAGTGTTGTCTTTATTAAATATAGAAATTAGAAAAACAAAACCAAAGTAAAGTACCTGATTCATATTGAGTACTCACTAAATGTTTGTTAACTTGCAATAAAATAAAACCAGCACAGGTTGAAATTTATATATATATATATATATATATATATATATATATATATATATATAGAGAGAGAGAGAGAGAGAGAGAGAGAGAGAGAGAGAGAGAGAAAATATGTGCCATGGGGTCCTAATACCTTGTCAGATTTGGCTCTGAGCTTTCTAGCAGTCTACGCAAAAAGGGAAATGCAATCAGCAAAAGAATCTGTAATGTCAATGAGATAAAAACAAACTAGATGCTCAAGAGAAGCCCAGCTATTTCCAGGGATTTAATAACTATTTCCAGAATGCATGAGTGATGATGAAATCTGAGAAAAATGTCTCCCATTTGCATTTTTAAGAGGTCACTTGGCTCTTCCCCATCTTTGCAGCAAACAGCAGAGTATGTCCCATGGCTATTTCTCAGATCAATAATCAACAGTAGTTCAGGAGAACTACTTTTATGGGGTGAAACACCACAACCACCTGATACTGTGCCTTAATTCAAAAAATACTCTGAAATACCTAGAAATCCTGAAGCAGAAGTAAATCAGTTTCATACACTTCAGGCATGTATACATTTTCCATGTGTAAAGTGAGATTTATTGCCACCTTTTGAAGCTCTAGTTGCACTTTTCAAAAGGAGTGTGTTACCATCTTGTCTCATTTTTATAGCACTCATATCCCTGGCCACAACCATTAATCAGGTTTTTTTTTCTCTTTTTTGGGGGGATGGGGGTAGGGAATGGAGATTAAACTAAAAATCCATAGATGTCTACTACAAGATGTAAAATTCTACATGATTGGCCTTTTGTAAATATTAAGCAAACCCAGTAAATCAAAATGATGATCAGATTAACATATTTTAGCAGAAGCATCCATATGAAAGGAAATGTTGACATTCTTTATGAAAGCTGCTTTTTCCCTTTACTGCTGCCATTTTTATTGTGGATTTCCCTGTTCAGCACTTAGTTCCAATTTTTTAAATGATCCATTTCAACACTAGACAGCAATATTCTTCTAGTCATATGAGTTTTTTGTTGCATTTTACTACATTAAAGATTGCAGAGCTCTACTGTGAATTACAGTATTAACATTGCCTGTATTTTAGAGGACTGTGTTCACAAGAATTATTGTGACTGAGTCCAGGAATTCTTTATTTGGGCCTTTGAAAAGTCCAATGCAATTTAATCCTCAGTAGTGACTAGGTTATGAGTTCACTGTATAATTTCAAAAGTGTTTAGAATACAAAATCAGTGGATGATTCATTCAAGAATTCCAAAGAGATGTTTGATTTAAAGGAAGGACCCAGTTGAAGACGGTAATACTTTCAAGTAATAACCAATTTACCTGAATATAGTTTCCCAGAACTTTGCTTATAACTTAATTGCTGAGCTCAAAATGTAGTTTTCTTAGAAACAATGCTATAAATACAAGCCAATCCAATGGGTACTTAGTGTCAATGCTATCTCCACCCGTAAGAACTTACTTGCTGGTGTGGAAAAAAAAAGGGGAAGGACACAAATAACTTAGCCAGCCTCTTTTCAACACATTGTCAAGTGCCATATAAAGCAAGCTCAAACATGGCAGAGAGCCACCGTCGAATTTCAGAGTCAACGAATGCATAAATTGTTATAAGCATACTCTATAGATCACTACCCAGAATTTGGGAGGTTTGTACTAATATCTTAGTCTCGACCACTTGTCATTTATTCCTCTCCCATCCTAAGTACCTCACTACCCACCTCCTCCCACAAAACGGACAGGCAGGAATACAGTTGTTTCAGTTAATGTGGTAGCTAATGGATTTAAGAATTTTACCCTTTTTATTAAGTTCAGAACCCCTACTGAGGACTCCACTGTCACTTAAGTAATGATTGATATTGATCCCAAAAATGATAAATTGACAAAGCTTTAGGGATTTCTATCTGTTAACTAGAAATGGCAGAGTTTCTGACACCATAATCTATTTTCACTTGTGATCATTTTATTTTATGATTTAGCATACGTTATTCTTGTCACTATTTTAAGGATTGTTCATACTATTTTACCTTAAATTTTATGTTTGCATCTGGAGACCTGTTTTTCTTTTCTCACATTTGTAATGAACCCCGTTATTAATGTAGTTGAGAATCCTATTCTATTAAGTGAGGAATAACTCATTTTATTAATACTTGCATTTTTCTCCTGGTCTCCCAATCAGAGATGACATGTAAAATATTTAGCATCTACTATAGCACCCACCCGGGCCCACCAGCCAGCCCAGACTTTCAAAGCCTTCTGGTGTCTTCCCTGGCTCCCTCAGAGCTAAATTACTATGGAGACTGAAGTTCCCACAGCTATGGAAGGACAAAGACAAGCCAGCCTGTGGAGATACCTGTGGGAGCCACTGTCAGTGGCCATGAGGCAGACTGCGAGAGACTGACTGGCTTAGTCATCAACTAGTCAAAGTAGAGCAAATTTCTGGAAACCTGGGCATTAACCCCGTAGGTGATATGCCACAAGCAACCTGGGTGAGAAACCACCATGACCAGACCACTTTTACCAACCTGACGGGGAGTTCTTAAGTATTTTAATAATCGGTGGAGCCTTACCAGTAAATACTGGCTGAGTATAAGACCTCTTCACAATCCATCATAAGACACTGGATCTGCAGACTTGAGACAGGTGGGGACAAATGGGCATTTTAACCTGCTAAATGTTTCTTTATCTCCCATATTGAATCAGACCTTCTTCTGCTTTAAATGTTGGGTTCAATGCGTGCAAAACTTCTTGATATCCGTTTACCCAAACTTTTGACTTTTTCTTTCTAAGTATCAGTTTCCTTTCCTGTAATATGGTTATAGTAATGGTGTTTCAACATACTATTGGTGTGAAATCTAAATGACATAAAGCAAGGGAAACTCAGTGCAATACCTGGAATATAGGTAGGACTAGCCATTATCCCCTTTTGATGGGATCTGCAATTAATAGATTTGATAATCCTGTAGGTACATAGCTAATTGGTACATTTTGCTACATGAACACATGCTGTGCATTGTGTTAGAACAAAAAGATGACCCCAAAAAAGTAGTAATTATTGAAGTGTTTTCAACTTTAAGACACTATCGGGCTATTGTGTACTCATGACTTGAAAGTCTAGTGCTGCATGGACTGATGTCAGCTTATGGCTTCTGGGCTTTTAGTCCTAATGAGGAGGTATTCTCATTCTGTAGAAAGAGGGAGATCCTTTGTCAAGCTTTAGGTTTCCCTGTACTCATGTATTATCTTTTCCTTTGACTTTTGCTCAAAACTGGGGAATAGAGCACATTTTAAAAGCACCAATGTCAGGAAACCCCGGGCTCTTTTACTTCTGGGTAACATGAATGAGAAGACTGTCATAAAAGATAAGGAACCTTAGGAGGAAATAAATAAAAATGAATCCTAGAGGGCAGCATAAAAAAGTGAATGGAAAAACTCTGTTAACAAGTAAATGAGTATTTTTAACAAGGTTTTCTTGTCATCCTCTTTGACTGGCAGCAGAGTCTTCATTTGAACTATGTCATATTTAGTGCTCTGAGCAAAAGTCAATTATATTCTAGCTACCTGATGAAGACTAAACATCAAAACAAGAGTTGGAAAGAAGCACTGTGGCACGCCATTGCTGAGAGCCTCTTTGAACCATGTCTGTTTGTTTCTGTTCCCCCTTAGTGTTTTATCATTTTCACAATATGCAATTTCTGTAGTCTGGCGTCCCATCTTGAAAGTTCTGTTCACAAGTGGGTGTCATTGTCCCAGTCACATATTGATTTAGCATTTGACTAATTACTTAACCTTTCTTGATGTTTTATTCATCATCCATGAGGTGGAAAAAATCCTCAGATGCATTTCAGAAACTCCCAAGCTAATTTTCTAGTTGTGATTTCTAAACCAAAACTCTGCATTATTCTAACTCTAAAATTTCTTAGTCTGAAAATTATATGTATGACGATTGTCCTTATTTAAAACATGTTTCTCCTGTTCTTTCTATGCAACTATCTTCATTAGTGTCATGATCATCTAGATTAATAAGTAAAAGCCAAAAATAAAAGGGAGAGAAAAATGTGAAGCTAAATCTATATATGAGAAATTATTAGACAGTAATTGCAGAAGTTAAACAGTAGCCAAATATTGTTAATCATCTTAGGTTTGTCTGTCTGCTGATATGATTTTCTTTGTTACATAAAAATTCCCTCTTCTTTTTTATAAAATTGTGATCATTTAGCAAAGCCACATTTAGTTAGTGTTCCAATTTCTCTGAAAGGGGAGAGGTCAGAAAAACTCTTTTTAATTTCAATGATGCTATTTCATCTAAATATTTTACTCTTCAGATATTAATCATAGATATTATAAGTTTATTGTCTCAACACATATATTGTGTTTGTCTTTGTTATATTAATTTTGAGATAGAATATGAGTTTAGTGCTATAAATGTATGAAGCATTCTCTTTCATCTATTAGAGCTTTAATGTAATTCAGTATAGCACATATCATTTTGAGTTACAGCACTAACTTACATCTCTGTCTCTTCCTTGCCCCCCCTCAAGATTGGCAGTTTCTGGAATGCCACAATCTCGCCCATCTTATGTTCATTCCTTATCATTATATAGATTCTTGGCATGGTGTCTAGAAATAGAAGGAGCTCAATAAATGCTCTGTAAATAAATAAATGAATGATACAGTTGCATACACATTGTGTAGCGTTGCTATAAATGTTCAAATGTCTTATAAAATAGTTTCAATTAGTTATCTGTATCTCAGTATACATTAAGAAACAACAAAGAAGTCTATAAAGATCAATACTTGAGCTTAATCCTAAGCAGGTTATATGGCTCCATCCTATGTAGCAAGAAGGATTGCTCACTGAAGGCCTCACCTAAAGCTTGGAGTGGTTCTTACAGTTGTTCAAACATATGAGGGAATAATGATTAAACTTCAAAGTAATTTTTGATGGGGGAAACACAGAGCTATTTTGCTTTCCAATGGGACTGCCACCTAAAGAAAGGTAAGTCATGGTCAAAGGATAGGTAGAACGAAGAGGGAACCAATATTTATGATCTCTACTTTGTACGACCCACTGTGCCAGAAACTTTCTGTGTTGCTTACTGTAGTTCTCACAACAGCACTCAGAGTTTGGTAGTATTATTCCCTTTGATGAATAAAGAAACAGACTTTTTACAGCTGTCAAGTAAGAGTCCTGGGATTTCAACTGGGGCTGTAAAATCCCAAACTCATTCCTTTGCCCCATAGCAGAGAACATGATTGTGTTTCACCCTGTCTTCCATCCTTTCTAGAATAATGCAGGGCATAAATCAGTTATACAAATTATTCCCAACAGCTTTCTCAGAAGTCACATCCATCTCAGCAGTGGAGAGAGTGTGTCGGGGCAGAGGGTCTTCCTAATGGAAGAGCACAGAATAGACTTGGACTTGGGATGAACTTTGATCCATATCTCTAATCTGCTTCTTAGAGATCTTGTGCAAGTTATTTAACCATGTAATCTTCAATTATATAATTTATGAAATGCAAATGTTCATAGAGTGTTCAGTTGATGAGCACAATGCCTAAAGCAGGGAAGGTCTATAAAAATGGTGGTTGTTTGAATCACCATTTAAGTATCCTTTTTCCTGGGATGCTACTTAAAGAAGGACTTGGCTAGTAGAGCAGAACAGAAAGAGAAAAGGATTATCTCCAATGAGGGACTAGTTGATTTTACAAGGAGATATATCTCAAGGTATGGATCAGTTTGATGTAAAATGCCTTTTGACACACAATGAAATATGGCCTATTACATTGAATTTATATTTTTGCTTATTTGCTTCATTAGAAAGTTATTGATGATACATCTTGAAATTCATTAAAACTTCAAACAAACTATTTTTGAGAAAAATTTTACAAAGGTGCCTTCAAGGAATTTGCAAATATAATGTACCATAAATTATAATCCATGCCATAATAAATGCAATCAAGAGGTCGAAACAGGGAGATATAATTCCAGGTTTAGAAGGTAATTCTAGGTTTGGGTTTTTCCTCAGTCTGAATCATAGAATGGACTCTCAGAAGCTAAAGGAATGATAGAAAAATGGAGACAGGGACACCAAGACAAATACCTTTATGGTACAAAAATAAGAACTATGTTAGAAAAATTAAAGTGTAGCATGAACTAAAGCTAGTGACAATGCTAAAATATTTAATTATGAAAAGTCATTTAAGAGCAACTTTTAGAGTAAGAATTAGAGCAAAAAAGTACTCATCTCCTTGCTTGGGAAGAGTACTATAATGTTAAAAGTTGAGAGGAAAGAGCATCATCATTCTCTTCTTATGGTGTTTCTATCCTCTCCAGCCATGAGCATAACCTTCCAATTGGAAAGGCAGAACAGTAACACTAATAGCAATAGTACTTTGTTGTTGACACAGGCTTTTAATACTTCTTTAAATCCCAGAGCAGTAATTCTCCTAATGTCAGAGTAAACAGAAATCATGAATTCTAATCAAACTGGTGAAAAGTATCACACCCTTCTTTTAAACGTCTAATTAAATTACGTTGCATGACTACTTATTAAATCAAACAATATAATAAATCAAAAATCATAATAAAAGAAGCAGACCCAAGAAGCAGCTGGACAACCTGAGTAATTATTGCCTACCCCCACCAAAAAAAAAAAGTAGCTAGGCATAAACATTGAGCACTAATGAAATTTAAACCATTGCATCTGACAGCTATTCCCCAACTTACAAATGGATACCACTAAGCAAGTCTCTCCAGTTCATTTTCAGCAGTTATATCAATGTATTCAGATATGGGCGGTGCATTTGCAACTCAACCTGGTAAAGTCATTCAGAACGGGATGCTACTCAAATTAGACCATAATTAAACAGTGCCCTGTAGTGGAAAGAGAGACTTTAAACAGACCTGGGCTTGTACACATGCTCTCCAAACTATTAGTTGTGTAATTACAAAATAAGGAAAATAGTTGTGATGGATGGTAATTCAATGCAATGATGTATTTTGGGGAACTGATATATATTGAGCACCTACCAGGTGTCAGGTGACCTACTATTTAATATTCTAGGCAACTTAATGAGGTAGATATTACGGAGCCAGGCTTTGAACCCAAGTCTTAGTCCAAATTCCAGGTGCCTTGCATACTACGCAATAAGATACCTGTCAGGGTACTTAGCACAGAGCAGACCCTCAAGAAATACTATAATACATTCTGGTCAAGAGGGTGGAGTAAGTAAATGATGTGCTAACCTCATCCCATAACTACATCAAAATTACATCCAAACTATAGAACAATCATCATTGAGGACTGCCTGAAGTCTACCTGGACATAAGTCCTATAACTAAGGATATGCAGAAGCCATGTCAAGACTAGTAGGAGGGGCAGAGGTGTGGAATGGGCTGGTCCCACTCCATATGTGGTGGTTAAAACTCGGGAGGGATATCTCGGCTGTGTCTAACCACTCTGTTGTGCACCTGAAAAGTAATATTGAATGCAACTGTAATTGAAAAATTTAAAAAGGGGAGAAGATGAAGGGGAATAAAAGGTTCAGATTTCCAGGTATAAAACAAATAAGACATAAGGATGTAATGTACAGCATAGGGAATATAGTCGATAATATTGTGATAGCATCGTATGGTGTCAGATGGTTGCTGGACTTATCATGGTGATCACCTCTTTAGGTATATTAATGCTGAATAGCTCTGGTGTACACCTAAAACTAATATAATGTTGTATGGTAGTTATATTTTAATAAAACTATTTAAAAAATAAAGTGCAAATTGATAGTTACAAAATAGTCATGGGAGTATAAAGTATAGCATAGAGAATATAGTCAATAATATTGTAATAACGGTATGGTGTCAGACAGGTATTACATTTATCAGGGTGATCACTTTGTATGGTATATAAACATCTAACCACTGTGTTGTACACCTGAAACTAATATAATATTGTATGTCAACTGTAACTGAAGAATCAAAACTTATTTAGAAAAAAATACTTACTGAACTGAATGAACAGCTTGATTACAGTAAAGGTGACAAAATCATCAAACTTATTCTTTACTTTTAAGCCAAAATCATCTTTTATGTATTATAAGTGGAAATTTCTTTTTTTTTTTTAAGATTTTTTTTAATTGGGGGAGGGGAATAGTATTGAGAAACAGACAAGTTGCTGTCCTTTTGTTCTTCAGTCTAATTTTGAAGGACGTCACTTCAGTGGCCCATGTTGGTATCGTCATTTCTCTCTTCCCAGGTGAGGCAGATCGGTCACTGGCCTCTGAACAGCCACTCACGCTGGCTGCCGGCCACTCACTGTAGCCTATGGCAGCCCACTGCAACAGGGGCTGCAGTTGTGCCGTCGCAGGGTGACTCACAGCAACCCAGCTCCAGGTAGAGCTGTTGTTCACCATCTTAGCTGTAGAGGGCAGTGTCACTGGCCCTCATATGTGGGATCCAAACCAGAGCCACTGGCGTCCCAAGCCAGCTCTTAACCAACACACCACTTGGCCTGCCCCATAAATGGAAATTTCTGAAATCTCTACCAATAACTTATGCATAGGACCTATTGTGGGTTGATTGAAAAGGTTGTTTAAATTAGGAAATCAAGAAATGAACTAGGCATGGCCTAAAATATTTTCATTCAAACAGGTAAGTGTACATTAATTCACTGATCTTTTGTTGTAGGGCTTAAGCCTTACCTTGGCATACCCTACCTGGTTGAATATTGCCTTTCTTACATAAATCCTACTCCTAATGCATTATCTACAATTTCTATTTAATTTTTTTACAAACTGATGCAAGAACTTAAAGATACTTATGAAATAATCTGAGTGCAGAGTATTTCCAGATTTTAACAGTTTTTCTAATCTTTTACACCTAAATTGACAGCATTTTTTTATTGTAGTAAAAAAGATAGCATGAGATCTACCCTCTTAACAAATGTTTAAGACTACATTACAGTATTATTAACTATAAGCACAATGTTGTGCATCAGATCTCTAGGACTCCTTCCATCTTTAAGACACTGAAGCCTTAATCCTGATAGACACTGATTGTTCCCACCTCTTGGCTATTGTGAACAATGATGCAATGAACATGAAAATGCAGGCATTTCTTCTAGAGCCTGATTTCAGTTCTTTTGGATGAAAGCCCAAAAGTAGGATTTTAGGATCATATAGTATTTCTATTTTTAACTTTTTGAGGAACCTACATCAGTTCTTCATAGTAGCTGCACCATTTTACATTTCCACTAAGTGAAAAAAGCTTTCAGTTTCTCAATATTCTCACCAACAGAACATCATGTTTTTAACAACAGCTCACTTTTGTAAAGCCTATCCAAAATATTCAACTTAAGTTTTATAGAAACAACTCTACCTTGTTTCACATTCACATTCCCTAGGAATATGTAATGCTTAATTGACAGTACGTAATGCTAATAACAATTGAAACTATAGCATATTCAAGTTTGGAATACAGACAACTGATAAAGTGTAAATGCATAACTCAACTGGTAGGAATAGAGTGGGGGAAGTTCTGGAGAGGAACTAGCAGCCTCAATTATTCCTCCTGCCATGAGTGTCAGTGAATGTGTTTATAAAGAAAATGGAAAGGGCTACTTACGAGGTGATCAAAAACTACAGTGAACGCTGCTGCCGAGTGCCATCCAATGGAAAGGCAGGGATCTTTAATACTGGAAATGGCATAACAAACCTTAGTAACAGTGTGTAACAAGTTTCAACTTGTTTCATACAGTTAGTTGGGTGTGAGCTACGGTTGCAAGAAGGTGTGTTTTAAAGTGTGCCATAAATCATGGATTACGAACAATGCATTAACATGAAAATGGAGAAACGGTTTCATCCTCCATCATGACAGCACTCCGTGTCACACATCACTTCTGGTCTATGGCAATTTCTGTCAAATAAAGATATTACAGTGTGTCTTCATCCACCTTATTCACTGAATCTGGCACCATGCGACTTCTGGCTCTTTCCCAAAGTCAAAATGATTCAGGACATTGAGGTAGTCACAACAGCACAGCTAAAGACATGAAAGAGAACTTCCAGAACTTCTTCAGAAAGTGGCAATAATGAGGGGGTAAGTGTGTTCAAAGTGAGGGGGAGTATTTTGGGGGGTGAATTAATGGCAATGTGTCTTTTACTATAATACATTTTTTAAAATTTAAATAGTCACCATATTTTTTTATCACACCTTGTAGGTAGAAATGAGTTAAGAGAGCACCTACTCCTTGAAATGAAAGGGTGGATGAGATGGCCTCTGAGGTCCCATCAAGATCAAAATAAGCCTTTGGGGGTGGACTAAAAAAATCATAGAACTATATTAGAAATTCAAAGTCATCACCAGGGTCACATATTTAATAATCATTTGAAGGTTTTAATTGAGTGTTCAGATTTCGTACCCTCCCCAGATTTTCTTTGAAGATATAAAGGAATTGGTAAATTTCTAGTTTAAGAGGTTGTACCTCCTTTTTAAAGCTGCTGCTTCTCAAATGCATTGTAGGTAGGGTTCATGACTGGACCAGACATCCAGAGATGTGGATTCAAGTGCTAAGTCTGCTTCGGACTGATGAACAAGGCAGACCTTTCTGGAACTCTGTTTCCCTTTTATAAAATGAGAGGATTGAACAAATGATGACCATGGCATTGCCCAATCCTACATTTTTATAATTCTATGATTTCTAAAACTTCCTGCACTCAGAAATTTTCATGTGAAAAAATGTTACTTATTTGGTAGCAGCTCCCACCTGAAGGGTTCATCGCTGTTTGCAACTGTACCTTCTGGGAAGTAATCAGCTTGAAGTTTTTTTACTGAAGAGCTCTATTCCTTGTAGCGACATGCCAGTCTGCTGTGTCATCTAATGTTATAGTCATCCACAGCTCATTCCAGATTGCTCTAGGCTCTGCTTCAGCAGTAACTTAAAGCATTTCTCTGTCTTCCCTGTTTGGAAATATCACACTTCAGAACACTATACTCCAGTTCATTGAGTATCCTGCTGTTGTCTCTTCCTCATACATGACCAGTCAGCAGAATTGTGCTTTAATGCGCATCCTTTCAGTCTGGTGGTCCAGCAGCTTTCAAGGACTTTGTAGTTATTACTCTTTTCTTGTCACTTGGTTTTCAGTTGGGTTGACAGGTAGCCCAGAAGAAATTATTCCAAAAGGGAATAATGTCAGCAGTTGTCCATGTTTTATAGACCATGTTGTATATATACCTGTTGAATATTAGAAAGCACTACCTCTTTTTAGTCATTTGTTAGGGACTGGGTTTTTCTGCCACATTAGACCTGTTTTCTGTCAACTTCTCTACATACGTATCTTCTCTTTTAACTCAGTTCTATTCTTAGTCAATTTATAGAAAACCTAAAAGCAAAATTCATTGGAAGTTTTTAGTTCCACTCATCCAATGGAGGACCTTAAACTTCCCAGAGGATCTATGCTGGAGATTTTAAAGGAGCTCAGTTGTTTTTAGAGCTATGAAAACAAAACACCAAACAGTGAAATCACTAAGTGACCCACTGTCTGTATACACTTTAAGGACACACAAGTCCTTGGTTACTATTACCATGACTTTGAATGCTTCCTACAATCTACTGAGTTTGAACAATTAATCCAGGTTTCCAAAGGTATAATTTAATTGACATAAATTCCTGGTACCTAGTTGTATCTAAAGATATGCAGAAACGTTTGTGTTAAAGCAGACATGTCAGGAAATCCAACTTCTTTTCTTTTCCATTGGAAAATGGGTGAAGCAATTCAGAGCAATCAATCAACCTAGTAAATAGGTGACTTTTTTTAGGTCAACTTCTTTGTACTACATATAAGATTCTCTTGACCTTACCATTCGAATTTTCATGAAATGGGGAAGTTTAACCCCTGTTTATAGTTTTAGATCTGACATCCAGGCTTGGATGTCAATCTTATTATTATACTTTTCATTGGAAGGATGGTGAGTTTATTTTAGTAGCCTAGAAGACTCAGAATATGGATTCCCACTCTCCCAGTAATTGCACTTTTAAGTTTCTTTTTCTTTCTTTGAAAGATTGAGAGTAGCTTTTCTGGAACGCTGTTAATGTCATTTTCTAAAAGCATCCTACAGACTTGGCCGAATGAATCCATTGCAAAAACGAAATCTACACAAACAGCAAACATAGAGCATCAGCTTTTAGAGTAATTTACAGAGTGGTAGGAATGTGCACATAAATTTATTGATTGTTTCATTTACATCTGTTGTGGTTGGATTTATCAGAAATAATGTGAATTGTGTATCTTTATTTTTTCTGAACAAATTTTGTCCTAACAATCTATCCCGGGCATCCAGAGCCTAGCAGGGTGAACTTATACTGATGATTCATCTCTCCAACAGTGTTTTGGCACATCTAAGTACTACTTCTAGCCCCAGTAAAGGGTTCTAACCTCTAGGAAAGCTTTTTTTTTTTTTTTTAATAAAGCCTTGCTAATACTTACTGCTATAGGCTGTTAAATTTGGTTAATATTGCTATGTCTCCCAAAAGATGGTTCTATTTTAACATTTCATGTAAAGGAAGAAATCGTAGCTTAATAATTTGAGATTGTGTTTTTTTCTAAGAGAATTTATTTCCTTTAGTTTATATTATTGTCAGTGTATTATTGCTTTGGTTCTTATGCAGTTATCTTTTATCAGTTGGGTAACCATCGATGAATGTTAGATATTATACAATATTTCAAGTAGATTGAACTTAAGCAAGTATGATTTCATCCAGGCTCTGGGGCCTCTGTTTGTCGAGAAGTTAATATTTTTTTACATGACGGTATAATCTATAATTATTTTCTTATTAAATACATTTTTATAGTCTCCTGATTAGCTGGCACTTGATGCTTAACTTTACACTTCAGCTCTGCAGGGTCCTTTTAGACATTATTATTGCAAAGAAAAATCAAAAATCAAAGTGAATTCTTAGTATTATACTTGAAGCAATAGAGGTGCAATTGCTGAAACAGCAGCCAAGCATTGTGCTATAGAACTAACTCACAGCTTGGTGCCCAGACCCTGCTGAGAAGGAAATGCAGGGGAACTGGCTGAGTTTTACTACATCTGCTCCCTGCTGCTAATGAGCTTTAACCTGTTTCATTCTTATTATGCTTACTGTTTAGATATTTTGCTTGCAAAATTAATTCTTTGCTGGGAGAACACATGAAAGAGAATATGATTTGTAAAGGAGGGCTGTTTAAAAATTAAAAGGTATCAGCAAGGGAGATTAAAGGCTATAATGAGTGATATGGTTACTTAATATCAATTCAGGGGGCAGCAACTCAGGTGGTAAAGCTGGAGCTGATTCTCAGTTTCAGTTCTTTCTTTAATGTGGGCTACAGCTTCAGGGGCATAGACTTGGTTTTGCATTGTGCATCTACACCAATAGACTTTATATATATCAAAGACATAGGACAGTAGTTTTTGCTTTGAAAGCTTCCTTGCTCCTCTAAAAGGTGCCAAAGTTTTAGTGATGTGTGTGTAGCTTCTGAAAACAATCAGGCTTTAGCAACAGTATTTTATTATAGCCAAGAGCTAATGAACGACCTATACCCAACTACTATAACCTATACCTGGTCACCTAAACAGAGACAACAAGAACGCAAAGAGTAAATAGGCCCTGAGATGATTCTCAATGAATTAATAATAATGTCATCTATATAGCTTTAGACTCTTGCTATTTAAATACCTTTCATACATTCCTTTGTTCCACACCATAACTTCCTCAGACAATCATATATGTGTTGTTCATTTTACAAAGGTAAAAAACGAAAACTTGCAAATGCATGTCATTTATCATAATGGGCAGAATATTGTCAGTGGGTCAGTATAATTCAGCACAAGTCCTACTGATGGGGAGTAGAAGGATCATCGTTAGATTTACAGAATCATCCTCGCCATTCTCATCATCGTCAATAACAAGCCCTCAAAGCTATCCTCCTTCTTGAATAGAAGCCAAATGTATTAGCTTTTCAGCCAAAATTGTACATTATTTTTAGTAATGATATGGTTTGAAACATTCTGCAAAGAAAAGCAGGTTACCATATCACAGCATTTCTCAAACTTTTTACTCTTGAAAGTAAGAAAAAAATTCTCACAGATGTCCAGTTTGGGCCTAAATTATTTTTATTATGACATTACTTATATACATAAAACTATAAAACTAGCTATGAACTCCTTTACCTATAGCTTATTTCAGTTATACAGCTGAAACAAATGTAAAAGGTAAATAAAAATAAACCTATAATTAAAAGCATCACTCTATTGTGACACATGTTGTAATGAATTTTAGTCACAAACATATACATCTTTATTTAGAAAGACAATCATTTTAATGCTAATACTGATTAATAAAGAAATAGCATTAAACAAAAATATCTTATTATATATTTATTTCTATACACTGATAATGAGCTACTGAAAGTTAATGCTTAACAAGTAGGACTTATGAGACTTACCTCCTAACCACCTTTTCTGGCTTGTGTTGCTCTCCTGCAACATGCCAGGTACTGACTCATTTCTCCCACTGCTTTTCTCTGTGTGAACCATGGTAAAGCCTTCTTTTGAGCAGAATGTCATGATAGCATTTGGTCTATACTTGGCACGAGGACATAATTGATGTATTAAGTCCATCTAAGTTCTTTTCCTGTTAGAGTAAGGCAAATTACTCTATTACTCCACTGCAATTTAATTTTTTCATGTCAGATCATAATCTCCATTTATTAAATCAGTTAGGAAACTCAAGTTTTATTAAAATATCTTTAGTGGTGAATTTTCGCTGCAAAGCAGAATTTTGACTTTAAAACTGACAAAAGACACTGAGGGCAATAATAGTGAGTGCAAGAAGAATGACTGCAATATTTGGTGTTCATGTTTGCATCTGTTGGTGCTAAATGAACACTAACCAAAAGGAACTTTAAATGTTCCCGGCATCAGCGAAGATGTAAACATGGGCATAAATACATGTGGCAGTACCCAAATATAAGGTGACTCTCTAGACAGATCTAAAAATGCTTATATTATTCTCATAATGACCCTGAGATGAGAATTAGTGTTATCCCCATTTACAAATGAGGAAATTAAGAGGCTAAGTGACTGCCCTAAGATCACACAGCCAGTAAGTGGTGAGCCAGGATCAAGTCCTCGTATTCCGGCTACTATCGGTGTTCTTAATGATTGAAAATGACAATTAGAAGACCAGTAATGTCAATACACCTACATTCATTTGACACTTGAATGCACACGCTTATTTTGCTCTGTTCCCTTTTTTTAATGGGACATATATAGAAATGGAGTTTTTAAATTACTTTCAATGCATAATTGTAGGAACAATTAATATATTAATTTTTTTACTAAAAGATATGAAAGGATAAGATTCACCTTTTTCTTTTTTTCAAGAAAATAAAGTAGGCAGCTTTATTATTTGACTAGTTAGGCATCATAAAACTCATTTGGGATATAATATATATTAGTATATATATACTAAAACCAATTGCCTTGTTTTGAAAGGCAATCAGAAACTAAAAGGAGGTGTTTAGATTTCTTACATTCATTGTAAAATAGAGCAATTTCCATTTGAGAATACCCTTTGAAGTCTTGCTCAAAACAACCACTTTTTATATTCATTCATTCATTGACTTACTTATTCATTCATTTCACATCAATTTATTATTTAAAAATAACATTTTTTTCTGATTATAATAATAATGCATATTCATTGCAGGGGATTTCACTAAAGTACAGAGAAGGAGATGAATATCTACATCTTCTGTCTGCACCCAAAGCTGTTTAATACCTTTGTGCATTTTCTTTCATGAAGCTATCCCAAATGCCCCTCAGGCAGACTTGCTTCTTGCTCTTGAGCTGGAGGCAACACTTGGTCACCTCTCCTCAAAGCCAATCTACCTTTACAAAGATAAAAATTTTGCTGAAATTTTCAGGAGGCAAAGGAGAAGGATATGATGCACACTGCTCAGAAAAACTTAATAGAAAATCTCCATTAGACGCCTGAGTTCTTTGCAATGCCCCTATGTCCTCTTACTTGCCAACTGCCCCTATTCCTTGTCTATCATTTGTCCTGCCACACAGAGCCAGTCCTGTCCCAGGCTTCAGTTTGTCTTACCTCTGTGTTCTAACATGGATCTCTCCACCCAGTAAATACAGGACCCATCTTAGCATCCTCTGTCTTTACAAGCCAGCAGGGGCTTGCAACAAACATGCATTTTTTTCCTCATAATAGACACTTTTTCTGTCTCATTCAGGTATGTATGCATAAATATGTGTGTGTGTATACACACACATACACACACACACACACATATTATATATGCATTTTTAAAAATTATACCTGCTAGTCTTTGAACTGCTTTTTCCCTACATCATATATTTTACTTTCCCTTACAATGATATCTTCTTTGAAAACATGGTTTTCCATAGTTGTACAGTATCTCATTATGTATATGATATACATTAGAGTATTTGACTAGCACCGTATTGTTGGGTATTTTGGTTGCTGACACTTTAGGCTGTTACTTATAACACTGTGATAAACATCCTATAGATCTCCAATTATTTTCTAGGTGAACATCTCTATTTTCTTAGAATAAATTTCTAAACTTGGAATTTGGGGGTCAAATTGAATGAGCATTTGGAAATTTGATAGAAATTGCCCTCCAGAAACATGTTAGAATAAAACATTTATTGAGCACTTATTGGGGACCAGGTACAATGCTAGCTGCTGAGGATTCAAAAATATGTAAGATGGTGTCTCTGTTATTGAAGAGCCTGTAGTTGGGTATTTGCTCTAATTAGATGGTAGTCCCCTGCTACTTTCTCTAAAAGTCTATTTAAATATATACAGAATAACATAAGAAATTATATAATATATATATATTATATATATATTTAAAAAAAAAACTTTCTAATTCTTGAAGCCAACTAAAAACTTCGATATACAATATTTGCCAGCATATAAAACTGCGGGTATACAAAGCAATTCTCATTTTACCTCCAAAATTATGGGTTTTTTTAAGAAAAAGGTAATTACTTCATATTTATGGATTGAAAGTTATTTTAATTTGGTCTTGAAGAGGAAACCACTGTTTTGTTCATATAAATGTTATATATCAAAACTACCATTTTAAAACTTGGTTACAAATGAACATCTGCTAAACCCACGACTTTGAAGTTTCAGCCCAAATGTACTTAACACTTCTTTTCTCCTTAAGTCTGGCCACAGTAAACATTTACAGGCCATTTTGGGGATTACCAAAATGGAAAGGATAGGAGGAGGGGAGGGCAGAAAGGCGGGCACCTCTTGGGAAAGGCTGAATGACAGTGGTTCCCAAGATTAGTAAAATAGTAATGTAAATTGGCAAATACAAATACATTTAACCCTCCGAATATAACTTTAAGCCAGACAGTCCTTATCACTAAAATTTTTAGGTGGAATTATGTATCGTATGTTGTCATCTCTAATTGTGCGCTTTATAAATGCAAAGAGACAAGAGTCACGTTTACATTTTCACACATCACCTGAAAAAAGTTATGGCCTGAATTTGGTTAAATTAGACCATTTATGCAATAAAGGCTGAAGAAGACTCTACATGATAACAGATTCCTTCAAAGACCTTAAAATTATTGAATGATGGTATGATAAAGTACTCCAAAAGGCTGGGAAAGAAGATGGATGACTGCCAAGGTAGGCCTTGCCAAGCATTCGAAAATTTAAGGGAACTGATTTAACTATCTCTGACAAAGAGAACATGTCAGAAAGTTTGTCTGAGTGTTTGCCTTGACCTGGAGAGTTTCTCTGAGTCTTATTTTCTAAGCAGTACTCTAGCACCTTGGGGCAGCAAAATGGCCTTTAAGCTTCAGTGAACAAGGTATTTTCCTCTAGTGCAAAGCTTCACTATTTCATCTTTTCAAATTCTTTTACTGCACTCAGTGAGGAATTATATTGACAAGGGTAGAATTTATCTCCAAGAGGAGAATGCTGTGCTTCTGTTAAGTGCTAATATAACATTTATGTGTTGGTACCTTAATAACAGGCCCAGCTTACCTAATGAAAGTTGAAAGCAAACAGTACTCTCTAAGATTTTATTATGACTGAAGTGACTGCAATTTGAGGCAAATTATCTCTATTTTTGTTCCTGTATCAAAAACAGAGATGCTAAAGCAATTGCTACATGTTTGGTATGGAATTAGATTCCACTCTCATTAATCTACAAGGAAGAGCATTTTTTCATGTAAACAGCTCACGAGGGTCAGAGAAAAGAGCTGTTTCTGTGAAAAATGCTTGTCAATAACTTTGTGAGTGAATTTTGAAATAAAGTGCCTGTAACCTGTCATTATTCCTTCCTCTCAAAGTCGAGAGCGAGTGGATGAAAATTGAGCATGTGAATTGAAAGCAGGGTGGGTGTTATGGCCTTATCGACTTCAGGTAAAATGACTGTTTTAACTTGTTATTATTTTTCCATTCAGAGGTCAGGCAATGTGCAGTATTACCAGCACAGACTGCAGTGTAAGCAAATTGGTATACAAAAAGGCTATTACCCACACTCACAAAGCAGAAGAAAGTATAAGTCACTAATATCCAGTGGACTTGTGATCTCTACAAAACACGAAACACCCAGCAATGCTTTGAAAATGAACAGCATAGATATATAATTATAAAGCACTGAGGAGGCAGAAAAATATAAGCCTGTTTAAATAAAGGTGCAGATGTTCAGAAGGCAGGTATAAAAATATGCGTTTTAGTGACCATTTCTTAAACATTGCATATTAATCATACTTGTTTTACAAAGAAATTATGGGAGCTGGATACTGCATGTTAGACACCCTAACTCTACCTGTCACCTTAAAATTGTTTCCTGCCTGAGATCATCTGGAAAGTAATTAGCTGCAGAATCTTCAAGTTCATCTGATATATTCTTATCAAAAGCACGTATTGTTGCAGTCTTCCGTTTCCCTAGAGAAAAAGAAAATCAATGTGGCTTCCAAACATCAAACACCCTTTTCTGGTCTTCATGATTTTTATTTCTAATTCTGAAGAACAACTTAAGAATGTAGTGTGGCTGTTTTAGGTTTCCAAGAAAAACATTTTTTTTTCCTCCAAGTAAACTCCCGTGGAAATTATATATTTAATATTATTGTTCAAACCCTTTTATTTTTCTGTTTCAGAAAACCACCTCATGTTTTTGTCTTTGATGTTGATTTTTCCATGATAGATTCTGTCAGTCAGAAAATGAGCAGATTGGCCTAAAAATGAAAAGAGATTATAGAAGGGGTCAATGACTGAAAGCAGGTTTGGGGGAAGAAAGGGTTACATATAGTTTGGAAGACACTTTCCTATGTCTATTAATCAAATTCCCAAATAATGGAAAAGGCTTGGGTTCTTTTGCTTCTAAACAAGTTTTCCCTGGCTTTAAAATTACTATAATAACCTAAGATAAAAGAAATATATTGGCATTTCTTTGCTTCACATTTGCTCAGTTTACTCATTTCTTTAAATAAATATTTGCTGGTTTGGGCCAGCCGAGTGGCACGGTGGTTAAGAGCTGGCTTGGGAAGCCAGCGGCCCCGGTTCGGGTCCCACATATGAGGGCCAGTGACACTGCCCTCAAAAAAGAAAAAAAAAATATTTGCTGGTTGGACATTGTGCCAATCATGAAAATACAATAGCTTAGGAGAGTCCTCGCTGTCATCTAGCGAGGAAGAGTTAGGAAAATAGTGAGGTGGGTTGCCATAGTAACACTAGAAGAATGCAAGCTCCATGGAGGCAAGGATCTTTATCTGTTTCTGTTCAGGGACATATCCTCACAACCTAACCCAGTACCTGGCATATAACAGACACCTAACTGATATTTGTTGAAGGCTGATTATTTAAGAGACTATGAGGAGTCAGAAAAGACTTTCCAAGTGAAAAATATGTCTGTCCTTCAGGAATATTGACATGATTGAGCCAAGCAAAGTCAGAGCAGGCCTTCTGTGTCAAGGGAGCAAAGAATGACAAAACTGAAGTTAAAGCAAAGAGTGAATGAATTGCTCTTAATTCTATGTGGCTCCAGCAATGAGTGAGGGATGGAACATGCAGAGATGGTTGAAATAAAAAGGCCAGACCCAAGGGGCCGGCCAAGTGGTGCAGTTGTTAAGAGCTGGCTTGGGACACCAACAGCCCTGGTTCGGATCCCACGTATGAGGGCCAGTGACACTGCCCTCTAAAAAAAAAAGAAAAGAAAAAAAAAAAAAGACTTACCTAAAAAGGCCAGACCAGAAAGGCCTTGTAAGCCATGCTAAGGCATTTGAATGTTAGATCAAAAGCCTTTGAATGATATTAAGTATGCAGGGGCTTAAAAGGGGGGGGCAGCTGATAAATCTTAGAAAAACATTACTCTGGCTGAAGTGGAGCAAATGGATTGAAGAAGAAGAAGATTGGAATTGGGGAGACCAATTGGGAGGCTTCACAGAAATCCAAGTAACATATAAATGACAGTGGCCTAAATTACGGTAAAAGTTAAGGCAAAGAAAGAAATAGGCACCTATTAAGTGATTAAGGAGTTAGACATGATAAGACTTGGTGGCTGTTTAAAATGAGGTAGATTAGTTGTCAAAGAAAGACAGGAGAAACTGAGACGAGACTCAGTTCTCCAGCTGTGGGTAACTGGATAGATGACATTTCCCAAGATGAGGAAGATTTGTTTTGTAGGGAAGGTGGCAAGTTTATTTTTGGATATCCTGAATTGTTTAAAGCATCACGTTTTTATAGCCTGGGCATCTGTACTGATCCCCTCCTTCTTACACTCCCAGACTAGATTTGCACAAACCTATTATGAGTGGATGAAAGAAATCTAAGTAACTATCATAATAGTTATGAGCATACTTTTGTTACATATGACACAAGTTGTATTTTTCAATGTGAAAATATTCTTCTTTCCTCATAAATGTCTTTATGAAATGCAAAGGCTATTTGTACAAGAGTGCTATTTGTACAAGAGTGCTATTTCTAAGAGTTAAGTTATTTTTTATTTTTTTTGAGGGCAGTGTCACTGGCCCTCGTATGTGGGACCCGAACTGGGGCCACTGGTGTCCCAAGTCAGCGCTTAACCACCGTGCCACTAGGCCGGCTCAAGAGTTAACTTATTTTAATTATACTGAATTGTGATAGTCAGTGAAAAGCATGACACCACAACCTACGTCACCACAAGTGATTCACCATACCTTTTAAGAACTGATTTTGAGTGTATCTCTACAGGTAAATACACTTTGATATTTTTGCATTTACAATTGTATGACTTGCAGGGACTAAAGTAATAAGTTAAATTGAGTATTATACCCATATATGTTTTTAAATACAATATATATTGTTTTTACCTTTTATCTCTCTTGGTTCTACCAAAGACATTAAAATATAAAGATACAAAAACTATTTCAAATGCAAGCATACAGTCTACAGCCATACCACCCTGAATGCACCCAATCTCATCTAAAATGCAAGCATACATAATAGGACTCCTATTTACATTTGCAATTTTGAGCAACAATTATTAATTTAATAGCTAGTAAACTGATATACTTTACATGTCACCTGTGTTTCAACATATTTTCATTAATTACATGATTATTTAATTTACAAAAGATTTACTTCAGTGTGTACCTGGAAATCTAACAAGATTTCTGAACTATACCAGATCCATTCTGACAGCCACTTCCTCATCAGTTTTTCTAGGAGGAACCTGCCAATGGCAGATAAGATATTATCCTGGTGGTAATCATAGTTCCTCCTCTCCCAAGAGATGCTGCGATTGAGTGGCACATCGTTGCAATGGCAGATGAACCATTTGGAAGGAAGCATTTTGCTGTGAAGCAGATGTTTGAAGGATTTCAAACTCCATGTGAAGCTGTGGCATCCACTTCTGCTTCCAGTGCATCTATGTCTATATCTTTAAGATGGACATCATGTTCTATTTCCTCACCTGATTGAAACAGGACTCTAGAAGACCTGATGGCTGTGTTTGTACAATGAAAGCGAATACTCCCTGAAGACAACCAAGCTGCGTCATTGTGCTTTAGAATATTCTACAATAAAGACAACATTAATGCTGAAGTTCTACAAAGCAGGTAAAGGAACTATTAGAAACATGAAAGGAAAGTACAGACTTGGAATCACATCATATATTATGCTTGTAAAAGAGAGAGAGAGAGAGAGAGAGAGAGAGAGAGAGAGAGAATAACCTAAGTAACAGAGGAGACTTTGCCCCTCATCCAGTCAATGAGAGTGAGTGTGAGATGGGAGATGTGAATTCACTGGTCCCTCTGTTGACCTCAGTTTTCTTATGCCATTTGTATGAAACTCTCACTATCCTCTCTCCTACAGGTGATTCCAGTGTTTAAAGAAATGCATTTTTCCAACTGCATAACCCTCTTTCTTGTTTTCCAAACTATGGCATACACATTATACATTTTTACACACACGTGTGTGAGTAGATTTGTGTACACATGAATACTGTACCTTAGCAATAACTTACAGGATTTAGACCAGCCCAACATAAATCTCATTCCGTGGTACGCACACATAAATGAGAGCCAAAATCTCTTCCCCTAAACAAGCTCTAACTCAAAGGGGAGCTCCACTCTTCATGTTCCAAAAGCATTTCACTAAAAGGCTTTGATTCGCCCTTCTAAGGGACAGAAACATACCAGTATGCACTTGGCCTATTTCACCATGTGGCCAGCAACCAAAGCAAGAGGCCTGAGCCAAAAGGAACATTTCATTTCATCCAGCTGGTTATGCTCGAGAGTCAGAACTTTTAGCCTACCAACTACTTAATTTCCAGTTTAAATACAATGGGAAGTTCTTACTCCTCCCAGGCTGATGAAAGTTTGGGTTTTCATTGGACCAGCGTCCTCTATGGCACTGACTGGGAGAATGTGATTCACAACAATCAGTCCCAATGTGATGTACTGTTCCTGTATCATGTTAGCCTAAATTGCATGCAAAGCCTCTCTGTGGATTTTAAAATGCGTTGCTCAGGCGTTGCCACAGGTACATTTGAATTCAATATTTATAATTGAATTGTACTTTGAACATTTTTCTGGAAGTTAGCTTTTAAAATGCATTATTTCCTATATCAGATATTTCTAAAGGGAATTGAATAACTACCTGCTCTTTATCTTTTGTTTAAATATGGACTTCAAGGTAATGAATCTGTCTAAAGCAAGAACCTTTCTGTGGCTAATTTCTTCTCTTTCGATCTTCTTGCGATTGTTTCTTTGCAGACTAAGCAGAATGATAACTATTATGTCACGCCAACCCTGTGGTATTATTATCTTTGCATTCTGTGGCAGAGAGCAAGTCACAGGTGGTTCTGGTCACCATCTCAAGATCGGTCACCTGGCTCCTTCATGGACAGTTAGGTACAGAATCCTCTTTGTCTGAAGTGCCTGTTCAGTGTCCTTTTCTCTGCCCCGCTGTCTACCGCCAGGGGAAAGGGAAAATGGAGGTGTGGCTACTACTCCATCTCATTAGAAATCCTATCAAGGGCTTTGAAATTGGCTCATAAAGGGAAAAACAGAGACTGCACTAATAAACTTAGTGCCTAATAAGCATAACTAAATCTTTCTGCAGCCTTGGGATTTTCCATAGCTTAATCCTTTGTAAAATAAAATGCACATAATGGCTCTAACATACCACCCTGGGACAACTTAGTTTGGGGGAAATCCTTAGTACATATATCTTTATAAAAATATGTATCACTTTGTACCTGTAGGGTTATACTTAAGGGCAGAATCTATACATTCACATTATTTTGATGTAGATATGAAATATTGATCTGTATTAATTGAATCATGTAAAAGGTGGTGCTCTAAGATCCCAGTATATCCTATTTTTCCCTACTTAACCTGAAGCCATATTAGAAGGAAATTCAACATGACATTCTTGACCATATTTAAAGCATAAAATAAAGAGAGCAAGGAAAATGTAGCCTGGAACATGCTCCTTTTATTTGGGGAGCAAGAAATAAACACAGAGCCTGACAGAATCTGCTGGCTGTTCTATGAGGACTAGTTTGAGAGAAAACAAAAATTAACCTGGTAAAACGTTCCTTTTTTCATTTTGCAGCATGCCTACTTGATTGCTGATATTCCACAGTCTTTCATTTGACGTTCCATAAATAACAGCCTTTGAATAAATTATACTCATTTCTTTGAAAAATAAATTTACCATGTATTTAAATAGTGCCGTTTTGTGGGGGAAAGGAACTGTGCTGAGCTGTGCGTTATACTAATGGCACTAGGTGCAGAATGAGTCATCATGGTTTTTATTTATTCATTCATCCTTAGATCCTTTTAAAAGTCTCCAAGGCCCTAATGACCATCATCATTATCATCAGTAAAAACTGCTTTCTGGTGAAAAGACAATAGGCCTTTTAGAGGCAGCACTAAATTATTGGTAAAGAGGACTTGAAATAGTGCTACACGCATGATCGTATACACAATATACCGAAAGTTCATATAGCACCAGTCAGGCAATCTTCTTGTTAAAGTTTGTGTTTAAAATGTTCTCTTCTCCTTTATCAAGCAGTGTCATTTAGCTCAAGAAAAAATAGAGGCCAGTTCCTATGCATTGGAAGTCAAAGGTATCCATCCTAGGAAAGTTCTTATTTATAAAGAAAATTTTGGGCCGGCCGAGTGGCACATTGGTTAAGCGCTGGTTTTGGGATGCCAGCGGCCCCGGTTCGGATCCCACGTGAGGGCCAGTGACACTGCCCTCTACAGCTAACAACAGCTCCACCTGGAGCTGGGCTGTGCGAGCCCCGGTGATGGTGTAGGCTGCAGCCCCTGCTGCAGTGGGCTGCCATAGGCTACAGTGGGTGGCCCGCAGCCAGCGTGAGCGGCTGGCAGCCAAGCGTGAGCTGCCAATAGCCGCGGTGAGCGACATCCAGAGGCCAGCGACCGATCTGCCTCATCCGGGAGGAGCGCAATGACGATACCAACAGTGAGGCAACATCCTCCGCAGCTAGGCTGAGGAACGAGAAGACAGCAACTTGTCTGTTCCCCTTCCCCGATTCCCCAACACTGTTCCCCTCCACCAATTCCCCAATAAAATCTTTAAAAAAAAAAAAAAAAAAGAAAATTTTAAGAATTATCAGTATCAAAATTTTACTTCATGCATTTCCCACATCTACTACAGTTCCTTGAATGTATTAAATAAATACTGTCCACTGAATGGGTGGAAAAAAGTCAATGAAAATGTTTTGAACTAAACTGATTAAGTCCCTTCTGTCTCAGAGGGTATTTTAAATACTCCGTTGTCATTCAGCAAACATAGTAGAGGCCTCACTTCTCTTTGTAATCTCTAGCAACAGGATTTGAACTAGATTCACAGGCCCAAATTCCACTCATTTGGGGATGAACTTAGTGTGGCATCTGAAAGTATGGGAAAGTCATACATACCTTGTCATGTATCCAAAGGCAGTCCCTTTGGGCAGTCCCTAACTCCTCCCCTTACTCACAATTCCATTACAATTTGGGTAGTTGCTGCAGTTCAGAAAGTTGTCAGGAAGAGAGCAACCCAGAGAAGACTACTTTCCTTTGTGGAGGCATTGTAGGTTAGTGCAAAGTGTTCTGAATTTGCAACAAGGCTGTTAGAGCTCATTCTCTGCTATAAATGGTCCATTCTCTTAAACTGTCCTATCTAAGTTTAGTGGTTGCCAGATTTCTGATTCTGAGTAGGTGGATAAGTATTTGAACTTTCTGCCTTGTAAAAACAAAAACAAAAGAGACATAAAATCTGGAGCAAAAGGAATACCATATAATGTAGAAGTAAAATGTAACTTTTAGGACAGGCAATGGTAGGTTGACAAGTTTTCCATCTCTACTCATGTGATTCTTTTTTTTTTTTTTTTTGAGGGCAGTGTCACCAGCCCTCATATGTGGGACCCGAACCGGGGCCACTGACTTCCCAAGCGAGGGCTTAACCACCACACCACTCGGCCGGCCCCATGTGGTTCTTTTTTAATTTTGTTAAGCCTTTTTATTCAGAGTCATAGATATCTTCTTGAAAACAACTGACAATTTCTTCAAAGCCTAAATGTCCTTTTCTGTAAAATGAAAAGGACTAGCCTTGTCCCCATTTAGGACACCAATGGTCGTCAGTGAGATGTATATATATGAAAGTGTTTTTGTCCATTGTTAAGTATTGTACTAATGGAAGTTACTGCTTTTGTTGTTTGCTGCTATTCTTCTGAAATTTTCAGTGGCTTTAAGGATGTCACTGGGGTTTCACTCTCTTTCATGTTCTTTAATCAATTGGCTTTGGTTTGCCCCCAAAATTTAAAAGTATAGTTTAAAGATAGGTCTAGTTTTTTGTTGATCTTTATAAACAGATTTCCCTACTCCAGGCATATACTGAAGTAGAGATCGGTGGAGGGAATTCACTTCCATGGACACTCTTAGCTCCTCTGGCTTTTTAGTACTTCTAAAAATTGGAAAATATTTTCTACCTTGATCAGAATCTTTCCTTCTATGGCCTTTATGCAAATACTTATTTCTTTTCCACTGCTTGAGAATGACCGGATTTTCAACCTCCAGCATTCGCTTACCAGAGCAGACTGACCTGTGCCCTACCCAGGTGACAGACTTATGATGGATGGGGTTCCCTTTGGAAAGAGTTCTGCAATTTGATGTTTTTCAATGTTCTTTTTGTTGTGATTCTTAGAATCAGAATCTAAGCATTCCTCATTTTTAAAGAACTTTGAGCAAAGTATGGGTAGGGTGTCCTTTTGTATTCTTCCTTGTTTCACTGTAGCATCATTATCATCTTTTTATGTTTTGGGGGCTTATGTTTGTTTGGTTGGTTGGTTGGTTGGTTGGTTGGTTGGTTGGTTGGTTGGTTGGTTTGGTTGGTTGATTGTTTTGATGGCAAAACCTAGGAATGAATGAACCATTATTATCTTTTGAACTCTATAAAATGTTAATGGAAACCTAAGTGATATATATCTGTGATTAATGGTTTTGAGCAAAAAAATCATTAATTATTGGTTACAAAAGTGAAATGATGTTCTGTATTGTCATCCCTGTTAGCATGTTAAGAAACCCAGTGTATAGACGTTCTCTTAATGATGTTCTGACAGTAATTTGCTTGTTATTGTGACTTATAAAACCCCAAATTATTTGAGATGAGATGTATAATAGTTAAATTTTGTAGACGTAGAACTTGACTGATCTCTGGGAGTTTCTGGAAAATCAAGCTTTGTAACTCTTGGATACTTTATAGACTTCTGAAGTGACGTTGTAGCTCTGAAGTTTAGGTTGTTCAGAATTATAGACTGAGACTACCTGGCTCAGTAGACTTGAGACTTCTAATTACTGATCACAATGACTTCACTAACCATGTTTAAGCTAATGAAAGGTTTAAGCAATAACTCCAGTTAAAATAACTTCTGGGCTCAGCATTTGCTCTATTTCACCATACTCAGAGCAAAAAATTCTAATCTTCAAAACAGATTAAGTCAAGAGTGCTGGCAAATTCAATTTCCTACAGCACTTACAGGTATATTTATATAGAACTGAAATTAATTAGATAATAGAACAACTTGAGTTTCAATACCTGTAACTATAAACTTAGACCTGTTCAAATCAGAAAGCCTTTATTTTAATTAATCTTCTTGAAGGCGTTCCCCACCAGTTCTTTTCTGCTTGGTAAATTTTTATGTGGTTTTTAAAAAATTCTTCTCTTCAGAATTAATTGTAATGTCCTTTAAGTAAATCAAGGAGTGTTTTCTGCCAGAATGAACCATATAACAAGATGAGGTATTGTTTCAACTGCACAAAACTGAGAATTCAATTTTACAAATATTTACTGGGGTACAGAGATTAATAAGACAAAATCACTGCCCACTTGCAATATAAGTCTTAGATAAAGAAGGGTTGTATAATGAAGGTGTTAGACTGAGGGCTTAACTCAGTTTGTATGGCTACTATATTTGGGTGATTCTAATAGTCCTAAATAGTAATCTCAGAGGACTGTAGAGCGTTTCTGTATCACTCACCCATTTACCCACAGTTGAGATATGCCTCACTTAAGAGAAAATGGTATATCTGTAAACTTACCAAACAGGGAAAGGGGTTGACTTACTCCATTACAAAAGGCACCCGGGGCCGGGGGGGGGGGGGGGGCTCTTTTCTAAAAGATTCATTGTTAAGATTATTTAAATAGCAAATGCCTGTAGTGACATTAGCATAGAATCAATTTTGCCAAAATTTAATTGAATTTGGTTTTCCCAAGGTGACAGTCCATAAAACCAAAGCCTGGAATGGTGATGGTTCTGTAGTGAACATTTTGTAATAATAGAACCTCTTTCAAAAGCTGACATATTTGGTTGGCATTATTAGCTGTTAAACTGACAGTATAGCTAATTACAGCTTAGCTCAAAGGATAGAGATAAGTAAGGCACAGGGTGAAAAGATGGCATGTGACCCTTCTCAAATTTGGCTTTTCTCCCCCTCCGCCCACAAAAATGCTGCATTGAAATTGAAAACAAAATATAGTCAATGAATCATTTTTATACCAAACTGTTAATTTAAGATGAATATGTTTAAAAGGAAAAACTTGGAAACAGTTGCTGACTTCACAGAGGAGGAAATTTCACTGCTGATTCTTAGAGTTTTTTGTTAAGAAAGCAATGATTTTGCCAATTTTCATAGTTCAGGCATCAGAATTCTGCTGCTATTCCAAAAAATAAAATAAATAATAACTAGTTAAATTAGTGTTTGGGGTAATGGATTAGAGTGTAATGTATGCATGCAATTAAGCAACACAGACTTGATTCACTGTGATGTCTAAAATGGCATTTTAAAAAATGAAAGTAGCTAAATTTGGCCCTGATAAAATATATAGCAGCAATGGATTAGGAATTTTGCAGTTTTGCCCAAAGAGTCCAATCAAACAACCCATATATTAGGTGGCTGTTAACATGCTGGCAGCTGAATTTTTTATATCAGTTTCCAAGGTTGCACAGTAATTACATCTACTGTGAGTCATTTTTGCAGCATATTTTATAAAACTTTTACAGGTTTGCTGGGAAGGGATTATTCAAAGTCACCTTTTATAGATTCTGCCGTGAATATTAGACAGTTCTTTGAAAATGTTAGTGTTTACCACTTACGCTGCTTCTGGTTTCAGCGCGGTTGGCATTTGAGGGTGTAGTGTCGTATATGAGTGGAGCTTCCTTTTCTGTGTAGACCTTCTGTTCCCTAGCATTGCTAGTTTATGTTCCCACTGAGCTGCCGCCAGAACAAAATAAATCCAGTTGCCTTTTGCTGCTCAAGGCCAACCTAGCAACCATGGAAAGAATTAGTTGTTTTGAGCATTTGTCCTAGGATGTCATTGGAGGGTGGTGATGTGTGGTTTCGTGACCAGTACAGCCCGCAAAGGGTTTGTTCATTTGAACGTCTGGCTAATGTAGATTTAATATTTCGGTGCTCACTCTTTGTTCTTATCCCCAATTATATCCAGTCAGTGCCCAAAGATGTATTTAAGATGCTGATTGGAGAAACTACTTAGCATAACTTCTAGATCCACTGCTTATTAAATCAACTGTGCTTTAGTTTATTCTATTTGCATTAGTATATTTTCACACCTGAGTGAAAAGTCCTGATTGTTTCTTCCAATTAATATTTTAAACTTACGTTACTGATTTATCTCAGGGATGGTATTGTATTCATTTTAGAATATAAAGTCTGGGTAAAAAAGATGATGTTACATTTTGAGGATGGTGCAGTGCTCTTACCAGGGAGCAATGATCTTACTGAAATTTAGCTAGCTTATTTTTTTTTTTTTTTTTAGCTGAGCCATCCTGCTACCTGTTGGCAGCTCAGCAGCTGCACAGCTCAGGCTGGGCATCGAACTGCTGTTGCTCAGAGCTTATCTCACACTCTTGAGTGAGCTCTTAACCAACTGAGCCACTCGGCCAGCCCTTTGAAATTTAGGATGAAGGAAGATAATGGCATTAAAGCTGGGGCTTTATGGAAAACTAAGCCAAGAGGAAATGGAGCCAGCTGATCTTCTCTGCTAGAGTCATAACCCCAGCAACACAGCCTTCAGTGAAACCCAAATAAGATGTGATAATTCTCGTTTAAAAGATGTATAGGTGAGAAAGTTATGGTTGTCACAGTAGCACCAGCCACTGTTACCCTGCTGCTCACTCGGCATGTCATGTTGGTTTCTCCACTTTCCTTGCTTCACACCATTGTTGTCAGCATGCTTATAAGCTCTGCTGATAGCTCTACCTTTGCCACTTTGAAATCTTGGTCTACAAAGAACTGCTCTGGCCATTGTGCCATTTCTTTGTTTTTCTTCTCATTCAAAGGAAAACATATTTTGAAAACAGATTTCAAACCTTAAAATTCCTAAGTAGCCATTTTTATGTATTTGAAAAAAAACATTTGAAAATGTTCATTCATTTATTCAACACATATTTATTGAATATCTGCTCTTTAGTGAGGGCTCTTCTAGGCATCAGGGATTCAGTGGTAAACAAAGATCTTGCCCTTATGGAACTTAGTTTCTGGTGGAAGAGAAAGTTGATAAAGAAATAAATTGTTGTAAGTGTGATGGAGATAAACAGAGCAGGGCGAGAGAGAAAGACAAACAACGTAGTGGCTATTTTAGATACAATGCTCAAGAGAAGCCTTAGTGAAAGGTACCACTTGCACAGAGACCTGGAAGAGGTGAGGGAGCGAGCACTGCATGGCTCTGGGGAAAGACTGTGTCAGCAGGAATCCATAGCTCCCACAAAAGCCTGAAGGAGAAAAACAAGATTGGCATACTTCGAACAGACAGATGTAGCCAGATCAAAGCAAACAAACCAAAAATTGGAAGGAAATAAGGATGGAGATACAAATGGTAGCCAGATTATGAAGTACCTTTGATGTTACACGTAGGTAACTGGATTTTCTTCTGAATACCCAAGGATGTCACTTTGGGCAGAGGCAAATAACATTTTTTTACTTACTTTCTAAAAAGATATCTCTGGTTGCTGTGTAAAGAATATTGGGTTGATGTTGGGGCTGGAGATAAGGAAAAATGGAAGCAGGATGACTCATTAGAAAACTTTGCAAATGTTGTGCTGAAGATGTACTGGACTATGTCTTGGACTATGCTGGTAGCAGTTGAAGTCGTGAGAGACATGGTCAAGATTCCAGATATATTTTGAAGGAAGGCCTGCTAGAATTTTTTGGTGAATTTCAATGAGAAATAGCAGAGGGGAGAAGAGTCAAGGATGCCTCCTGACTGTCTGGCCTGAGCAAGTGGATACATATTGGTGCCATTTGTCAAAATGGGATAGCTGGGGGAGAAACAGGTTGGAAGGCAGAAGGGTGTGTATTAATCAGCTCCAGCTGACATAACAAAACACTGTAGACTGGGATTAAACAACAGAAGTTTATTTTTCATAGTTCTGGAGGCCAGGAAGTCTAAGATGAAAGTGCCAGCTGATTTGGTTTCTAGGGAGGGCCCTCTTCCTGGCTAGTAGATGGCTGCCCCTCTCTGTGTCCATGTAGGATGGAGAGAGAGAGAGAGAGAGGCAGAGAGAGAGAGAGAGAGGGAGAGAGAGAGAGAGAGAGAGAAGCTCTTTTATGTTCTTTACAAAGTCACTAAGCCCATTAGACCAGGGCTCCACCCTCATGACCTCATCTACCCCTAATTACCTCTAAAAAGCCCATCTCCAAACACCATCATATTGGGATTTAGGGCTTCAGTATATTAATTTGGGGAGGGGAGGAAGACACATTCAGTCCGTAACAGGGAAATATGGTTTGGGTCATTTTTCTGCTTTTCTTTATGCCAGATGCAGACATATCTGTCAATCATTCAAGTGAAGATGAGTACACAGGTACAGGCGTATGAAGCGCAGGGAGAGCTTGAGGCTAGTGATATAAATTTAGAAGGCATCAGCATATAGATTGTGAACCACAAAAGGATGCAAACACCTGGAGAATTGAGGGCAGTGGAAAAATGACTGGGGCTCCTTTTAGAAGTGAAAGACTTGTAGGATTCTGCAAAGGAGACTAAGAAAGAAAGGTCTCTGAGATAACAGAAGTATTAACAAAGCATCATGTCTCAGAAACCAAAGAATGAGGGCCGGCCAAGTGGCGCATTGGTCAAGCGCTGGTTTTGGGATGCCAGCGGCCCCGGTTCGGATCCCACATGAGGGCCAGTGACACTGCCCTCTACAGCTAACAACAGCTCCACCTGGAGCTGGGCTGTGCGACCCCGGTAATGCCCTGCTGCAGTGGGCTGCCATAGGCTACAGTGAGTGGCCGGCAGCCAGCGTGAGCGGCAGGCAGCCAAGCGTGAGCTGCCAATAGCCGCGGTGAGCGACATCCAGAGGCCAGCGACCGATCTGCCTCATCCGGGAAGAGCGAAATGACGATACCAACAGTGAAGCAACATTCTCCGCAACTAAACTGAAGAACAAAAAGACAGCAACTTGTCTGTTCCCCTTCCCCGATTCCCCAACACTGTTCCCCTCCACCAATTCCCCAATAAAATCTTTAAAAAAAAAAAAAAAAAAAAAAGAAACCAAAGAATGAAAAATGTATTTACGGAAGGCGAGGCAGGCTAACTGTGTCAAATTCTGTTGATCAGTCAAGTAATATCAGAACTAAGAACTGACCATGGGATTTAGCTGAAAGGGGAATGCTGAGGTTCCTGGAGCAATGGAGAAAATAGGCTGAATGAAGTGGGGTTGGGAGAAAAAGGAAGTGAAGAGGTGGGTGTAAAGAGTATAGACACACAAGACTTTTGCACGTTTTTCTGCAAAGGAGAGCAAAGAAATGGGGCAACAGTGAAGGGATGTGGGTCTAACAAGGAGGATTTTTTTTTTAATGGGAGATATTACAACCTGTATTTATACTGAATAGGAAATATTTGGTAGAAAAGTCAAAGCTTAAGATACAAGAGAAAAGTGGGATTATTGTAGGAATGAAATCCTGGAATGGTCCAGAGGGAATGGGATTCCTGTACGAATGGAAAAATTGGCAATACATAAGAACATGGTTCCCAGTGTAGAGGAAGAGACGACAGGGCCCATGGAGGAAGATTTGGTAGTGGGAACATGAAGTAACTCTCTTCTTATTTCTTTATTTTGAATTGAAATAAGAAGCAAGATCATTAGCTGAGAGTGAAGAGGAGAGAGAAGCGTTAGAAGTTGGAGGGAAAAGGTTGTATGGTATACAACCATCAGCTTAGAAAATAGAAGACTAAATTGACTAAGTAAATGTGGTAGGATTGTTGAAGGTCCATTTAAGGTCCGTGAGCATAAATCTCACATGAGACCAATGAGCATTTCTCTATTTGAAATGAAGCTCACCTCTGATTTTTCCTAGCCACCTTTGCTGTCTGGTGCAGGCAGAGAGTAGGTGGAGAGTTGGGTTTTAAGAGGATTGGGTTTTGCTAAGCAGGTAAGAGAAGAGAAAAATGATTTTTTAAAAATTATTTCTAGTTTTCTTTTGTTAAAACCAATTTTCCTAACTAAAACCCATTGTATATGCTGGCATGTAGGCGTTCAATTTTTTTTCTTAGTCATGCCATAACTAAAAACTCAAAAGCTGAAAAATAGCTTTTCCAGCATAAGTACTATAATTTCTTCTATCACTCACTTATTTAATTCAAGTTGAGGACTCTATTTTTTAATCTCTTTTACCAGTTTTTGTTACATAATACATAACAGCGTAAGTTGTAGAGAAATAATTATGGATGCTATTAGCATGGGTACTTTTGTGTCTCAAAACAAGTTTTATAAGAATGTTCAAAAGAATATGCTATTCAAACAAGGAGGTTTATTTAAAATGATTCAGATTAGGGCCAGCCGAGTGGCGCGGTGGTTAAGTGGTGGCTTGGGAAGCTAGCGGCCCTGGTTTGGGTCCCATATATAAGGGCCAGTGACACTGCCCTCAAAAATATAAAAAAATAAAATGATTCAGATTATATTTACTGAATGCATATTATTCTGTAATTCCACAAAAACCATAAGTTAATTTAGTTTTATTAAGAACCACGATGAAGGGAGCAGTTCAAATACTGATCATGCAACTTCATGAAAAAAAAATGCCTATATGGCCCAATAAAGATATAAAAGCAGAGATCTTTCTAATTTGAAATGTAGCCTTTTGGTCTCACCTCTTTTTTTCCCCCTCATTTCTGCTCCCCCAGTTCCTCTAGAGAGGGGCCAGGATGAAAACTGGGAGCATAACAAATAAAGAATTGAGCACTATAGAATTACAAAAGACTGGAAGGTGTCACAATTGTCACCTAGGCAATGTCAGATATCCTCTTCTCTTCCTGCCTGATTGAAATATGTAGTATTTATGTATTACCTAGGGATCCTAAGACTGAAATTCAAAGGTTTTTTTTGTTTGCTTGTTTTATTTTGTATTATTATTGTTTTTAATAGAAAGCACAAAGAGATTATAAATCTAAAAGACTTAACCAGGTTGTTTTTTTTAACTGAGTAGATTTGGGGTGCTGCTCAGTAGATGCCTTTGACTTTTGGCTGCTCTATGTAGCTCCACGTCAAAGCCTAAAATTCAGGAAACTGGCTTGCTCTAGGCTCTTAAGGACAGTGAAGAAGAAAACTTTTCAATTCCTTTCTTCCTTTTCCAACTAATTCAGGAGAGCAGGGATGGCAACTGAGATTCTGGGTGGACCTTCTTCAGAATTAAAAAGCAGCCATCCAATAGAAACATACATCCTGTAGAACTCTCATTATTAATTTGAATATGCACGCATAGGACCCTAAGACCAAGAATGAACCGCAAGGCATAGTGGACAAGATTGAAAGACAGGAAATAAGGGAAAGGAACATTAAAATGATCTCTAAGACCCTGTGTTTCAATAGCCTCCTGTAAACTTGTCTGTTTACTTATTATCAGTGGTTCTTAATTTTGGGGCGTAGGGATAGTCAAGTCATGGATTCCTTTGAGAATTTAATGAAAGCTATGGTCCGTCTACCCCTACACACACACACACACACACACACACACACACACACACACACACACATCCCTGAATTTTAAATATATGCATTAAATTTTGAAAACAATGTCAAAAGTTTATAAACCCAAGATAAGGCGTTATGATCTTAAATATGGTCCTATATGATCTTCAAAATGCAGGAAGCCAACAAGTTATCATGTGAAGTTTTGAATTCGATGTGGGGGTGAAATGATGCCTTGGGTGTGTGTTTTTTGTGAATCATTTTGATTTTCTTTTTAATCTGAAAGATTTATATACTGAAACAAACAAACAAAAAAATTAGAACAGCCACTAGCTGAAAACCTTATAGCATGGTAAAAGAACACCATCAGAAACATCCCCAGATATTTTTTAGGCCTAACAGTCCTGTATCCACCCTTCTTAACCTCAGTCCCATCTCATGTTATAGAAACTGCTTTTCTGAAACAAATTGTATAATGATTCGGGGTAATCAAGATCCAATTTCCAAACTCAAAATGATAGCGGCGTCTGTCAAATACTTCAAAAGATAATGTTTTTGAAATCTTCAAAAATATAGTTAAAAGAAGCCTTTTCTCCCATGAAATATTCCTATTCAGTTTCTATAAACTGGACGTAATTTCTGAGCTGTGATGCTCTGACAGTTTCTATAAACTGGACATAATTTCTGAGCTGTGATGCTCTGAAAGTTCTCGCCGTGTAATAGGTATCTCCTTTATAAATGTTTAGGTTAGTAGGGTAATGCCAATTTGCACCACACCGCACCTATATGCCTTATTCCTCTGTTCATGGCCCACCGGGGCTCCTGTGCTTCAGACTTCAAATAGCTACATGATTGCTGGGGCAAAGGGTAATGAGAATAATTAGATCAAGACAGATAATCCATTTCTCCAAATGAAAACAAAGGTAAAAACAGAGCCTTTCTCAAACAGCTCGAATGAATTTGCATCCTCTAGTCTTTATGTCCACCTTTCCATCCCCCTCAAATAAACCCCATTCCATCCTGTGTCCCTTACCCACCCCTGGCCACACACAGAAACAAGTTGAAAGGTTAGTAGTGGTGTTTGAACTTTAAACTACAAAAGAAGGTATCATTATTACTCTTTTCTCACATATCATACTACTACAAGTAAGAGGAGTGAAATGTTAACAGTCCAGATGTTTAAAAACTGAGAAATTTAGTTTATGCTTTCAAATATTTCTTATCCCCAAAAATAGCATCCTAAACTTATACCATTTGGCCATTCATATGTTCTGCCTCGTTTTGTACAGCTTATGACAAAACAAGTATAAAATTTCAGCCCCACAATATCAATTTTTGTGTTTTTTTAATTGTAATAAAACAATCTTGATATAGACCATATATTTTATATCAATATAAAAAATAATAATACTGTTTCCTTAAGTCTGGGCTGGGTTTCTATAATAGAGAATCCAAGAGTCATTAAGCCTTCAGGATTTTCTTAATTTCTCAAATATGAATTTCATCCAAGGTGACAGAAGAGAAAGTCATTTCAGTGCTATCTCTGTAAAGGGACCTGTGTCAGACACCAACTTCACTCCTTATCTCTAAAAAAGAGAGGTGCCTCTATAACACAATGCCTTTCAAGATGAATTTTCTTCAAGATATTTGAGTCTATGCCCAGAGAATATAAACATTCCAAAATTGGTGCAGGTCTAATTTATTTTCAGTGAAACAAACAGGATGTGATTCAAAGTAATAACAATAACATCTTAGAGAATGGAGTCTTTGTCATGGAAGAACACATGATTCAAACAAAGCCGAACTTTATCTGTAGTTACCATTCTCATGAATATGACCCTGTCTCCCTCAAGCTCCATCAGTGTCACTTCTACGTGCACATTCAAACATGATAAATGTCATCCCGGCATGTGCTTCACATAAGGACGGCCAAGCCCATGGGTACCACAATGCCAGGCCTGGGATGTCTGGTCTCCCTGGACCCTTTGCCTTGCGGATTCGTGCACCAAGACAGTACCATGTGGTAGCAAGAACCATGGACCAAGTGTTGAAAGACCTCGTCCCTGCCCTGGCACTTTCTATCCATGTGAAAGTGGGGGGAGACCTTTAATCTCTCAGAATTTCAATACACTTCTCTATAAAATGGAGGGTAATTACGCCTGTTTGCCTCATACAGTTGTTATGAGAGTCAAATGAGATAATGTAAGTGAACATGTTTCAAAAACCACACAGCACACATACACACACAGAAGGTAAAAGAAAATCTGGATTCAAAGTTTATAGTTTTCTGGCTCTTGTTGGAATTTATGAGGAGTTTCATAAATCCAGTCCTTTTTTACGGTGAGCCCTAATACTTTATAATGATGCAAAAGAGGGGTGGCAATGTGCACTGTAATCATGCAGAAGAAGATCTGGTACTTTTTCTTTTCCATCTCAATTAACCTCTGCTAAAGGTCATGCACAGGCCACAGCTAAAGAGCTATTCTCCCTTTTCATCCCGGCATGCCTTCAAATGAAAAGGGAAGAAGGAGCCGGTTGTAGAATATTCCATTTTCTGAAATATTCTGAGGTGAAAAGAACATTTTCCTCACGAGGCTGACTCATCCACATTTTTCTAAAATGAATAGATTTTTTTTTCTTCTGCTATCTTCTTGGCCTCTTTGTCTCAATCAAATTTGTGAGTGTCTGATTAGAATCATCAATGGTCTGTGATGTTTCTGCATGGTGTCTTAAAATAGTGTAGGGCCAATGTGTCTCCAGGGCCTCGTAGGTTTGATCATGTTAAGGCTACCGTAAGTAAAAGGAACTTACTGCTGTAATAATCCCAATTTCACGACAGTTCAGGCAATTTGTCTTATTGGTATTGCTTTTAGTCATGATCAAAATGGAAAAGCACAGCACTTTTTAAAAGGTATACATTATTTCACACTGGGTTAATGTGTGTCATGGAGAGAATTTTTCTGTTTTATATACAACAAACACTGTTTGAGTACCTACTATGTGCTTCACAGCATGCTGAAAATGATAAAATAAGAGTAATGGTAACAATAATATTAACCATTGGTTGAGATCCTACTGCTTGCCAGATACAGGGTTACAAGCTTTATACATATGATCTCGTTTAATCCTCACAACAGCCCTAAGAAATAAATATTCTTACCTCCATTTACCAGTTGAAGAAGTGAGACTTAACAAAGTTAAGTAACTTGAGCAAGCTCGCCATTCAACAAACGTTCATTGATTATTTAAGTCAGATATCAGTTGCACCTTCCTTCCTCTGAGAATCTAGGTAAGATTGTCTTGAACTACTCAGTTAGGCAGCTTTTGAAATCCCAGTGCCTCCCCTAATTTTTCTGCCAATTTCTCTGACTTTCTTTGTCTCTTGGATTTCACCTATGCTTTTCCCCAAAGATGAAATGCCACCTTGCCAGGTTTTCACAACGAAATCCCCTGCATCAAACATTCATAGCATTTGCAGACTTTTGGAAGGTTTTGAGGTGTACTCATAATTTTTCGTTCATTTATTCTCTCTCTCTCTCTCTCTCTCTCTCTCTCTCTCTCTCTCTCTCCCTCCCTCCCTCCATCCCTCCCTCCCTCTTTCCTTTCTCCCTCCCTCCAGAATTGCCCACATCTTTCTCCTTTAATTTGCATAGCTCTTCCACTCTCTACAATGCCTGGGTCAAGCTTATACACTAAGATCATTATGATGCTCTGCAAAACCAAACGTCTTCCATTTCACAAACTCTATATTTCTTAGAAGGATGTTGTAATGACAAAAACAATGTGGAATCCTGTTACAAGTTCCTATTGAGTATTAAACCATGAGAGTTGCATACAAATATTAGTTATGCATTTTTTTTTTTAGTTAAATAGCATCACTAAACAAAAGATAGGGCCTAATTCTACTGACTCATTAACAATAAACTTTTTTTAATTTTAAAAATTGGGAGGAAGGGCAAAATAATATGTTTAATACCCTTGAACTCTCTACCCTTTACTGTTTTTAAACTTGTTTCCCTTAGTTCTAGTATGGCAGGAATGGGCTTTTTTTTTTTTCTGTACAGGGCCAAATAACAAATATTTTTATTTTGCAGGCCATACAGTCTCAGTTGCAACTACTTACCCTGCTTTTGTGTAATGACAGCAGCCATAGACAACACATATGTGAAATGCAGGTCTATATTTCAATAAAACTATGAATACTGAAACTTGAATTTCACATGATTTTTACATGTCATGAGATTTTTTTTTCTTTTGGATTTTTTCCAATCGTGAAGTATTAAAAATTAAAATATTAAATTTATTTAATTAAAACTGTTTTTATCTCCCTACAAAAACTAGCCATGAGGGCTGTGGCTTGCCAGCCCCTAATCATAATATGTTTTATAGTTATAAAAGAAACATACTAGCCACTTACATTTTTCTCGGCTCTGCCCTAGCTAAATTTCAGAGGAGTTAATATATATTCTAGAAAAAAAGATACTCTTTCCAAAGTACAACTAAGCCCATCATTTTTTACTCCTTCCCTTCATCTCAAAAATGATATACAATAGTTTTTCTGAAGAAAGGTAATGAATTACAAAGGGTGACCCATGGCTTCTTTGAGCCAGTGTCTCCTGAAGTATCTACTGAAGAACTCAAAGTCCCCTAGATTTTAACGTGTTATCAAAAAGAAAGAAAAAAGGGGAGGGGGGTGAGGAGGAATTATAGTATTTACCATTTAAGTCAAGTAAATACTCTGAGTAAAACTAAACATGTTTTCTTTTATAGAACCTTAGGTTTTTCAAAGCTTTTAATATTATGCTAATATCAATTATGATTCTTCAAGAGGATGATATAGTGTGCAGTGTTTCTTAACCCAATAGCCACTGGACTCTTCTTTTTGGAGTATTCCAAGGAACTAGTGTTCTCAGTCTAGATGTCTGCTACTCAGAATGTGGTCCACGGGCCAGCATCACCTATACCGGAGAACACCTGAAATAATGATGCCCAGGCCACACACCCCAGGTCTACTGGACCAGAATCTTCATTTTAATATCTTCCCCAGGTGTTTGAAGTACACATAACAATTTCAAAAGCACAGCTATAGAACGTAGCTTTATAAAACAATGCTTTAAGTGAAAAGCATAGATCCAGAAGCTAACAAAAGTAATAACATGAAGGGCCGGCCGAGAGGCGCGGTGGTTAAGTGCTGGCTTGGGAAGCCTGCGGCCCCAGTTCGGTCCCACATATGAGGGCCAGTGATGCTGCCCTCAGGAAAAAAATAATAATAATAATAACATGAATTACTAGAAATTTTGGTTGCTGCAAAGTGAAATCCATTTCCCTGGATTGAAGTGAAGTAATTCCAACTAGTTATCTACATTTTTTTTTTACTTCTTCCTTTCTCATCACATTCTGACGTTCGCTTTCATGTCTCTTTTGTTTCTATGGGGTTGAAGAGCAAGAGAGAGACAAGGCAATTGAAAAAAATGAACTTACAAAAGGTACAGTAATTGCCTCCATGTTCTCAATGTCTTTAAAGCCTTAAAAAAAAAAAATCATTTTGGAGCCAGAGATGAAAACTAGAAAAAAGCCTTCATTTTTGTTTCTGATTCTTAATAGAAACCCGAATCTTCATCATCATAATCTTTTAATACATCCATGATTCCCTCAAAGAGCATCTGAATCTCTGTATTATTTTTATCACTTTGGCTGAACACAGTGGTGTCCCAGGTAAGAGCCCCAGCTTCTGTTCTTCACCATGGGCTTGCGTATTTAGGTAGGAGTAACAGTGAAATTTGACTAAGGCGATTTCTGAGGGCCTGGTATAAAATTTACAACACCAGCTCTGCCTTTCAGACATGCATTTGTTTAAAATGCCCGTGATCCATGGGCAAATAGTTTTCTTAGATTTGTAAGTGCTTATTATGAATACCAGCTGCAAAGTTGTTCTGTGCTTTACTATTGGCAGATACTGTTTAGAAACCAAAAGAAATTCTTAAATGAGTTCATATAAATTTTCATTGTGCACCACTAGTTCAAATAGCTAAGGAACTTCTCTATTGCTATTCTCAAGCCCTCCTTGTGTTGTTACTGTTATTAAATTGCACCAGATGATGAAAAATATGTTCCTGATTTTATTCTCCGGTTATGACTCTGGTTCTTTCATATTCTCTCTCTCTCTCTCTCTCTCTCTCTCTCTCTCTCTCTCTCTCTCTCTCTCTCTCTCATCTCAGAAAGAGCCATCTGATTTTAAAAGGTGAACACAAGGCACAATTGAAAAGAACATTCACATTGTCTCTATTTGCAACAATCTTTTCAATTTCCAATTTGCTGGTCCCTTTTGTAAAACGGTTCAGCATGTAAGATTAAAAAGTCATAAGACTCCCAGTGGACTGCATCCTCATTTTCCTCAGAGAAAGCCATTGAGAGCATTCTGCATTGCAGAGATGTGTGGGCCATGGAGCGGAACAAGCATCTGGGCCACATATGTAGTTAACATGGATGGATATGCATAATAAAAAGTGCTGCACTCACCGTGCAGTAGTGACACAGAAAAGACCCTAACTCCAGCAATAATTCTTTTACACAACTCTAGTGCAATGATAGCCAGCAAACAGTGGACCCTAGTTGTGGTCGATTGCAGAACACAGCAGGGCCTTGAATAACATCATTTTGTTCAACACCGTTTCATTCTAAAGTTGATGAGAAAAAAAAAAAATCGATTCCAGGCCAGGGCCACTGTCTGCATGGAGTTTACACGTTTCCCCAACGTCTCTGTGGGTTTTCTCTGGATTCTCCAGCTTCCACCCACGTCCTCAAGCTGTGCACAGTAGACAAACTGGTGTGTCTAAATTGTCCCAGTCTGAGTGAGCATGGGTGTGAGTGTGAGGGCACCCAGCGAGGAAGGGCTGGTTGGGTCCCGCCATGCACCCTGAGCTGCCAGCAATGCCTTCTGGCCCTGGAATAGGCAGGTTGGAAAGTAAGTTTCCTTACTTGTTTTTATTAATCTTTCTTAAATGTATGTATACCTCGTATTTATTCCAGCATTTATTAACATTAGAAGTGTTTGAGTCTTTATGTAGATGTCTGATGATGCTTTTGTGTCCAGAAACATGCTGCAAGAACTTAACTCTTATCAATTAGCCTGGGATGAAATTGGTTTTGTTATGTGTCATTTCGCTTAAAGTCACAGCTTCCAAGAACCTATCCATGACATTGAGTGACGACGCCCCCACTGATGTCAGATACCACTTTTTATCACATACTAAATTCATGTAAGTATTTTGAGTCTCTTTCATATACCAGAAGAACACAACTCTTAAAGCTTTATATTATAATTTGTTGCAGTATCAGAAAGGTATAGTCTCCCCCACACTGGTCTTCATCTGGTGACTTGCTTATTTGTTCTCCCAAATGAACTTTAGAATTGGCTTGTACAGGTTGAGGGAGAGGAGAACAACAAAACTATGTGTTATTTTTTTAGGGAATGGAGATGTCTTAAATTTGCAAACTAACACCTATGTTTTGTTGAGTGGTCTTCCTAAGTGTATGGTTTGACTTAACATTTGTTCCAAGTGTATTTTTGTCTATTATCAGGAGTACTTCCTCTAATTGGTCTGTCACATTTTTCATAGAGTTTATTCCTAAATATTTTAACTTTATTGTTACTATCTTAATGTCTTTTCTTCAATTATATTTTCTAATAGGATATTTATATGCATAAAGGTTTTTTTCAGTATATTAACAAAATATTAACTATCTTCCTAAACTATATTACTGTATATAATAGTTTTTCAGCCAAACTTCTTGGGTTTTCCAGGTATATAATCATATCATCTGCAAATGATATAGCTCTGTATTCATTCTCCTTTATGATTTTATCTGTTTCTATGTAATCTTATCTCTTTCTGTTATATAATTCAATTATATAATCTTATGTATTATTATTATTATATATTATTACAGTCTTATACAATTACTTTCTCTTATATAATTGTGTTACCTAATATCTCAGGTCATTGTTGAATAGTAGTATGACAGTGAGCATCTTTGTCTTGGATCTGACTTTAGGAAATATCTCCATATTTTCCCATTAAGTTAGAAGTTGGTTTAGGGTTGAGATATAATTATTTTATTAAGTTAATGGAATATCTATTGATTCTTTTGGTATTGAGTGTTTTTAAAAGAATAGGTGTTTAATTTTTTTTAGTGCTTTTTCAGAATCAATGAAGATAATCATGCTTTTTCTCCTTAGACTTATAATATGATGAATAATATTAACCTCTTCCTAATATTGAACCATTCTTGCATTTCTGGCATAAATCTCCTATAGGCATACATGATTGTTTAATTAGCAGCGGGGTTATACTTGCTAATATTTTATTATTTTTTGCAGAAGTATTTATAAATGAGCTTATTCTGTAGATTGCTTTTGCACAATCTTTGCCTTGTTTCATTACCTCATAAAGATTTAGCAAAACAATGATATTATAATTCTATCATTTATTTATTTATCAATCATTAAGTCTGTTCATTATTAGATGGAATACTTCTCTAAGGACAGGCTTTCCTTCGTAAAGTGTTGGTTATACTAACGTGGAGCTTTACTGCAGGTTAAATGCTCCACTGACCATTGTTTGAGAATAATGAGTTGGATTCCCAGTATTCTCCAAAGACAACAAATGAGGTTTTATGGATTTCCTTCAGTATTTCTATGAACTCATGAATTTTTAACATAATTGATGTGTTTTAATCATTGCCATTATTATTCTTATTGATACTCAAATTGTGCCATTTGTGGCCAGTGGAAATCTCTCAAGCTTAGCTTCAGAGTCTTTGATGGAATTCCTGCTTTCTTGTGCGTGAAGATTTCCAGATTCATCTTACACAACTTCCCTCTTAGGCCAGGAGAGCCGGATCTTCACACTTGCCTTCAGTCATTGGATATGGTCTTACAAGAAGGCATGAATTTGAGCGAGGCCGCTCAGCTCAGGCTGACTGCAGAACTGGCAGTTGGAGGCTCTGTGTTGACTGCACTCATCACAGCTGGATCTTCACTCCTTCCCAGTAGGAGATCTGGGTACTCACTGCACCCAGGTGCAGCGTTTAGTCATGTGGTGAGACCACCAGGAAAAGTGCATAATGTTCAGTCAACAGTTATTATGTGTTACAGCAAGTTCAAAAGGGAAGGCGGAAAAGGAGCCCACAAAGGGAACTGTAAAAATTTCCAAACAAGTAGCAAGAAAACCAGGAAAACACAGTGCTGCAGAAATCTTTGTGTTTTTCCCACCATTGCGTCTCCCTTGCATCTAGAGCAATGCCTGGCCCATAGAAAGAACTGAGTAACTATTCATTAAATAAATGAATGGTCAATGGTTTCAAATTCTGTAAAAAGCCCAGCTAAATCATGGAAAAAATACTCTTTTGCTTCGTCAAAACAAAGGTGATGGTAATTATGGCAATAAGGCAGAAGCTACCATGGGTTGAGGAATGTATGGGGGTCTTCCAGTGAAGGCAGTCCATGCAGTGGTCTGCTCAGAAGTATCTTGACTACAGATGAGAGGCTTAATGGTGGGTAGAAAGAGGGTGAAGTCAAGGAAATATACTTAGTTTAAGTTTTTTGTTGGTTTTGTTTTTTTATTTTACTCTGTTTCTTAAGTCAGAAGAAACTAAGGATATTTATAGGCAGAAGGGAAAGAGCAAAGGGGTGGGGAGATGGAGGACATTGTTACATACCAGAGAGAGAGGGTAGGATTTCTGAAGCAAGACTCCTGAGGAGGCAAAATGGATGGATGGATGGATGAGGAGGTTAAGATGGATGACACAGGTAGCAAAATTAACCATAGCAGAAGGAACACCAAGGTTTCTACTGAGACAGGAGGAAAAAAAATTGTTCTTCAGTCAAGCAAAAGAATGATAAATTCAGAGCTGGGTGTCATATGTAGGTAATATTAATAGTTCTTTATCTACATGAATACTAGTTGGCATTTCTGTGCCTTTTATCTAACATTGCAAGGAGCTTGGTTTATAAGATTTTCTTACATAGTTACATATTGAGACAGATTAGAATTAAAACAAAGCCCTTCTCTAAAAGCATCACAGTAAGTCAGAGAGACGGAATCAGGAATCAAGAAGCCCAGGTTCTAGTCTCAACAGGACCATATATATCTCTGCATCCATTGAAATAATTAGTCTTTTTGAATTGTATACATTTATAATATATTTAAGAGATTAATCAAGAACACATGTTGATTAGATATGAAGTGAGAAGGAAGAGGAAACAATCAATAATGACTGTCAAGTTTCTAATTTTGAATAACTGGATGGATGGTAGAAATATTAGGATCCATTGAGATAATGTATATATTTACTCTATATGTAAATTAAGCATTCTACAAAAGACATTAATGTTATGAAACTGATACATAATATTCACTGGAAATGTGGAATATATAGAACAAAGCGATAATTAGCTAAGATGGGGAGCCAAACTATAGTACAGTCTTCCAGCCTGTGAAGTAAGTGAAAGAAAAAGAAAATAATCTTACTATTAACTTAAAAGAGATGGCAGGAAGAGATATTGAGGATTTTTAACAATTTAAATTTCCCTATATTCTTATTTATCCTCAGGTGCCATTGGTTCTGTTATTTAACTTACCCATTATTTCTTTTGAAACAATTGTATTACGGTAAGAGTAGATAAATATAGCCCTGGAGTACTATAGATTACTAAAATGTTGGTGGCTTTAAACAAAAAGACGTATCAAATCAAGTCAGCTTCTAGATTGCTGTTCTCCTGGGCACTGGTTCATCGTTCAGAGCTGTCAGAGGGTCTTGTCATTCCCAAGCTTCTGTGACATGCAGGACTAATTGTTTGCAGCCCAAGGCGTTGCATGTCCCACTTTCAAAGGCATCAAACAAGCATCTTCTGAATTATCCAATCACTCTAATTCTTCTATATTAATGGCACAATAATGGTGTTTTAAATTCCTTTGTTTTATGTTAGTAATTCTCACTCACCTGCTGGGGTTTAATCAAGTACTCACTCTACCTACAGATCATTCATATTATTTTAGACCATCTATCTTAGTGAGTTTTAGACGGATTGTTAAGCTACTCATATCTTGCGTAACTTTCTTTAAAGCATAAAAAGCATCTTGATCTTTGGTCCAAACCTCTCCAAAGTACAACAAAATAAAAGTCTTTCCAAATTTCCCTTTCCTTTAGTGACCTGGCCACCTGGGAACTCATGTAAATGACTCCTTTATTACAGTTTCTGCTGCCTAGTATTGTTTACATTTTATATCGTTTACCCTGTCTTTCTAATGACAGTGAAGACCTCTGAGGGCAGAAACTGTCTCATACATTTTATTTTATATTCCCTGGGCATAGCATAATATTCTGTATATCAATATGTACTGATACTATAATAAAGTAGAATAGCACTGTGGTTAAGAGAAGAGCCTCTGGAAGTAAGTGGCCTGGTTTGCAATGCCAGGTCTGTTCCTTAGGAGCTCTGTGACTTTGGGCAAATTCTCTACTGTGCCTACTCTTCAGCTTCCTCATCTGTGAAACAGAGGCAATAATATACCTAGTCGCAGGACAGTTAGAGGAAGAAATTGATTAATATATGTCAATCGTTTAGATCAAATGCCATACAGAAAGTACCAAATAAACATTTGCTGGGTGGTGATAATGATCTCTTTTTAGCACTTTGGAGCTTAATGTATTAAGTAATGTGACACCACTATATGTGATATACATTAACCAGTGTTTTCTCCAGTAAAAAAACAATCAAGAGCATCCACCCACTTTTATGTTTCTAGAATTAGCTACAACTACCTCCCAGATGCCTGTGAACCAACTTACATTAATGCTGGATTGACAAGACAGTCTGATAAGCTGTTCGGTGATATGTTAGGTGACAAAGTAATGGTGCTTTACACAAAGCAACCAAACCAATTTAGAGACTCAATATACCATTAGTGTGCACACCAAAGCAATCAATACCAAGACACTGTGATGACAAACATTGCAGTGTTCATCTTCAGTAGCACCACAGATGGATATATTGATAGAAACATCTCTAGCCATCCTTTTCACAGTGCATAAATAAAATTGTTCTTTGATTGCTGGCCAAGGTCACTACTTTAGATCTTGAACCAGCTCTGTGTTCCAGTGAAGTCAATAGTTGTTCATTAAGTGTTCAGGACTATATTGCAACAGGAAGAAATGGCAGAAGAATCTTGACAAACTGAAAGGATCTGCCATATGCAGACAGGAACAAGAAACGTGTTTTTGAGCAAGTGTGTTCCAAGCTTTCTAGAAGAGGCTGCCAGCTTAAAGAACACAGCAAGGTCTGCTCCCCTAGGATGCTCACATCGTATCAGCTATAACCAGCTCCCAAGCAGTGTGTTCACCTTCTAACTCCTCTAACTGAGAGTAATGTCAATCGTTGGTTTTCCTGAATCCAGACCAGTGTGTTTTATTACATATAGAGAAAGTTTAGTTAAAGGACACCAGGAAAGCAAAAAACAAATATCATTTTGAGTGCCAAACATATTGAACATAGCACCTCCATGTAATGAAATCTAAAATGAGCCACATGGAAATGCATGTGTGCACATAAAAGGCTGAAAGGAAATTCACCAAAGTGTTAATAGACATTATCTCTCCATAAAGGTGGGCTTTCAAATGGCTTTGGTTTTCTTCTTTATACATCTCTTTATATTACAGAAAATTTATATTGTGAAAAAAAAATAATAATTAATGAATAACCTAGAGAAGAAAGAAGATTAAGATACAATTAACCGTAAAGTTAGGGTTATATCCCTCTACCTAGATCTCAATAAAAGTCTTTGCTTTAGAATTCTTCAAATCAAAGTTCTTAGCAAGAAAAAGGACAAACCAAAATTCACTAAAAACAAAATACTTCTATTATAGAAAAAAAGGTTTTTTTTCAGTGCTTTTGTTTTCTTTGTGTTAACCATTTTAGTCAAGTTCTATCTAGGCCAGGTATGTATTTTTGTGGGTTGTGTATGTCCTCCTGTTGTAGTTGATTGCTATTGGGACTTCAGTTGGAGGGATTGACCGTCAGGCTGATTGATTGTGAGGACTGGCTGTGACTACAGTGGAGGAAATATGGTGCAGGGGCTGATCCTATAAGGCAGGACTTGCTTTAGTGGGGCTCTGGTGTCTGCGGGGTCTGCTCTTTGGACATACCATTTGTGGAGGTTCGAAGCCAGCCATTGGTTGTGTTGGCTCTAGAGCCTCTTGGGATGGACTCTGGTGCAGACCGAGGTCAGCCACTACTTCTGTCCTGCCTAGGGCCATTTGGTATGAGCTACAAAGTGATCTGCAGATGGTTGCCACTTGTGCTGAGCTTGGAGGTTCCTGGGAGAGGCTAAGCTATGAACTGAGGCCAGCGCCACTAGTGCCAGGCTTGGGGCTGCTTAGCAACAGGCATGGGGCATGCCAAGACCAGATGCTGCTTGTTTGGGTTTTGTGAACCTTTAAGAATTTTTAGGAAAGCCTGCAGCATGAGCCAAAACAGGCTATTCGTATGGAAAAAGCCCTGGAAATGGCTTGGGTGAGACCACAAGTTTGGTTGGGTGGGGTCTCAGGGAATCACCAGAGCAGGAAAAACAGTGTTATCTAGGTTGATGAAGACTAAGAAATGATGCCCACCTGTGAGTTCAAGCTGCGTGAAAGCAGGGCTCAACAATGGAACAACGCTTCCTGCCAACATTTCTGTCTGGAATAAAGCTGCCCCTCCAGCCCTCCCCTTGCAGCCAGACAATTCTATTCCTCCCTGTATGTCTCTGGTGCCTTTTGAGCTGCTGCCCCGGTGCTGGAGCCTAGAGTGAGAGAGTCCATCAGTGAGTAAGTTCATACACGGGCCCTTTAAGAAGGATCACCTGGGACTCCAGCAGCCCTCTGTCTCACTCAGCCACAATCTCCACTGGTTTTCACAGCCAGAAGTTATGGGGACTTCTCTTCCTGGCATTGGAGCCCTGGGCTTAGTGTGGGGCTGAGACACCTTGCTCCTCAGAGGATAACTTAAATATCCCTTCTGATTTTTAACTGCCACATGCAGGTATGGGATCATCCCATTCCATGTCTTTCTTTGTCCCTCCTACTAGTCATGATGGGGCTTCTTCTGTGTATCCTTAGTTGTAGGACCTCTGTTCCGCTAGACTTCATGTGATTCTCAATACTGGTTATTCTGAAGTTGATTTGTAATTTTGACTTGGTTTTGAGAGGAGACAAGCATAGCATTTACCTACTCTGCCATTTTGACCAGATCTTCAGAAGGATTTTTAGAATATAAATTATGGCCTGGATTAAAGATGATGTTTATAAACTATCATCCTGCTAATCCTCGCAAAGATAACATTTTCTTTGAGAAAACAAGGGAAACTGACTGATAATAATGTTGCTGTGAAACACTGACTAGAAAAGTCTGTCCTGAGGGCTCCAAAGTGTTTTCTTTGTGATGCCTACCCCAGCATTGCTTTCATGGTTCCTTAGCCCTCTTTGTAATTCTGCCGTGAGTCCAGTTCCCAGATCCAAACAGATTATCAGCCCTGAGGGTCTTATAATAGAGGCAAGCTGTGAACATACATGTCCCACACTCTGAGACAGGACCCTTCAGTCCCAGCCTCCTCTAAGGAGAGATCACCAGCTGGAAAGTAGACACATCCACCAAAAGCTGACATGACATCGTCTGACCCTGTTTCCTCCCTGGTTTCAAACAGATTTTAGGCTTCTCTGTCTGGGTCCTAGTCTCTTTAAACTCACCCTAGCACTTCACCAAAACTGTGCTATCTTTATTACACTTTTTAAAATGTAAGGTTTTCAAAAACTCTTTTTCTTTGAGTGGTGCATATATTGAAATAGCTGTATAGCTTTGCCCAGTAATAAATAATTCTCTGGGGAAAAAAAGTGCTTGAAATGGATATTCTGCGAAACTCCAGAATTATTGTGAAATCACATTTTTATCTACCATTTTTAGAGCCCATTTGATTTATCCTAGCTTGGCATATTAGAATAGACATGGGGATACAAACAGCCTGATAGTTAAAATTTTGTCTGCATATGAATCTCCTCTGGCTTCCTCCTCTGCCAGGAAAATTTTTCCTGTTGTCAGTCAACTGATTCTAATATCTTCTTGGAACACAGCAAACATTTTAAAGCGCAAAGCAAAAAAGTCCTTCCCCAGCCCTGGAGACAAAACCTTTTTTTTTTTTTTCCTTGAACTGTTGATGTCTTTAAGAGAAATGACTATAGTTGGTTCAGTCAGATGATAGAGGACACACTTAACTCCATATAAAGGTAAACATTTAAATACCAGTATCATTGATTTCAAGTAATGTTTATTTGGATAACAATGTTTAAGAAGATAATCTGAGTCATAAATTGCATAGGGGATAAATCCTTCTTATGGAATGGCAGAAGAGTAGTTTTTGTTGTAGCTTTGAATCTTGTATCATTACTTTGAAAAAAATCCCATATGAGCATGTATTTTGAAATATATTTATCAACTTGGAAAGGAACTGAAGCCTCCTAACCATGGAACACATTGCTTTAATTAACTGATTATTTCTAATTCTTTTTAGAGTTTTGGTCAGAATGAGTTACTATGAACCTAAAGAAGAATATAAAGACCCAACTTTTTTTAAACACTAGTAAAGGGTATTATTTTAAGGTAGACATAGTAAGTCTTCTTAAGATATACCCTTATGGTAATTGATCCAGCATCTTTGAGCTTATTTTAGCTGTAATCTCAGGTCACATTATTTTAACTGTTGGCGAAACATAAACTGTTAATAGAAAATAGTCACTAGGGAGAATATTTATAAATCAGAACACAATAGTGATGGTCATTGAATAGCAGTTTAAACACACACACACACACAAAACAAAAAAACAAAACGAAAACTATGTTAAAATATCTATAAAGCTCTTCATTGATCTTGTATATTAGAAAAATAACGTGTGTCAGAATGATTTGTGGGGTTGACAGGATAGTCAAGTGGAGGAGAGCTAAGTGGAGGGGAAAAAGAAACCTAGGGGACAGGAATATTGAGAAGAAAAAATAACTCCTTTCGAGCTTTTGAAGTTTCCATTATCAATTTGAGCTAAAAGGAATAAAATATTTTAGATCAGTTTAAATAAAGTAAGTAAATGGTGCCCAAAATGAGAATACCCAATTTCTTGATTCCAGAAATAATCAAGGTAACGTCTTATTTGAAAGGTGTTTGGATGATCATAGCTGTGTTAGGCAGGGTTCTCTTGAGGAACAGAACCAATAGGAGATGTGGCTATGTATCTAATATCAATATCTATATTCATATCTGTACCAATAGAGAGAGAGGTTGAGATTTTAAGGAATTGACTCATAGAATTGTGGGAGTTGGAAAATCTGGAATCCACAGGGCAGGCCATCAGTCTGGAAATTCAGGTAAAAGTTGATATTGCAGTCTTGAGGCAGAAATGCTTTTTCCTCAGGGAACCTCAGTCTTTGCTCAAAGATTTCAATTGATTAGAGGTGGACCACCCAAGAGTAATCTGCTGTATTCAAAGTCCTGTAAATGTTAATAACACCAAAAGCTATCTTCATAATGACAACTAGACTGTTTCACCAAACAGCTAAGCACCAGAGCCTAGGCAAGATGACACATCATGAATAGCTTTATAGATGACCTTTAATTTTGTACATTTTAGTTTCTCACACTGTCAAGGAAGAGTGAGATGATGTATTAAGAATTAAGTGGAATACCACATTTTCTATGTATTTCTGATATGTACTTTGGAGTTTGGTGTGCATCTGTGAGTCTGTATTAAAGTTTGTGCCATATGTTCAATATTGGTGTGTGCTTCGAACTTACCCTTTCAAAACAAGGATGTGCTGCTGCAGTATTTCTCCTGCAACTGCTCAAAGGAATATAATCTGTACATTTCAAACACTGCAGTTGAATATACCTCCAGTGATAACATTTAATAAAACTTCACTTGAGGTTCTGAATCATCTGGCTAATATCTTTTGAGGGGGAAGGCCTTAAACATAAAAGAAATAAATGGTCCATTAGGACACATGACTTCAGTAATCTAGACATTGATCTTTTGTCCTTTGTTTTAACACTAGAAAGATAAAAAATATATATGGGAAATTTCACTCAAGCCATTTGCATTGATTTTTAAAAGCGACTGCTTATAAACTTTAAATGCTTTGTTTTTGTTTCATTTTATTTTATGTTTGTGCTTATGTTTATGTTTGTGGAGTCATTCGATTGGTTGGGTGATTGATTGGTTGGTGTTTGAACTCAAATTAAATACGTTATTTATCAAGACTAGAAAAAAGGACTTATGAATATAAATGAGAATTTATGGAATGATTTTGAAGAAAATGATCATAGATTTTAGTTGGTTTTATTGAAAGTACATATATCTTAATAAGTATAAACAATTTTACTAGCTTCTATAAAATAATACATTTTTCTCTCCCCAATATTTGCCTTTTTATTGAAATTGGATGATAAATACCATATAAAGGAAAACCATCAAGAGCAATCATAATATATACATTTAAGTAAACCAGAGTATCTAATTTGCAATTTATGAAATGGAGATAAGTAACAAAAATGGTACCAAAAGATCAAAGTAATGGGTTTAAATCATTTAAATGATTAATAAAACTAATATATTAGCAATTTAATATCTATTTAATTTTTGATAGCATATATTTAAATCTCTTTTATAGGTATTCAGAATTATATTTATCCCTATTTTAGTTGAAGCCCATAAATAAAAGCATTGTCTTTCTTTGCTAAGTTTGTAAATACTTGTTTCACTTAAAAATACACACAAAGAAATTTCTAGCTTTATTCTTAAGGCTTATTTTATTCTCTTTATACTTTGACAGTCTCTCTCTTTTCTTTCTTTCTTAGAAATTTATTTTCTATAGCAGCTATAAAAAATTAACACAAACTTAACAGCTTAAAACAACACAAATTGTTATATTATATATCTTTAGGTAAGAAATCTGAAATGATTCTCACTAGACTAAAATCAAGGTGTCAACAGGCCAGCGTTTTTTTCAAAAGACTCTAGGGGGAAATCTATTTTCTTTTCCTTTTCCAGTTTCTTGAAGCCACCCACATTCCTTGGCTCAGGGCCCCATTTCCCCCATCTCCATCCAGCAGCATCAAACTAAGACCTCGCATGGCCATCTATTTGGATTCTCTCCTCTGCAATTATAAGGATGCATGGACTACACTGGTCCCACCTGGAGAGTTGGGATAATCTCCCCATCTCAAGGTCAGTTGACTGGCAACCTTAATTCTATCTGCAACTATAATTCCTGTTTACCATGTAACCTAACATAGTCACAGGTTCCTGGCTTTAGGACACATATATCCTTATGAGGGCCATTATTCTGCCCTGTAAATTAATAATTCTTGCAACTAGGTGATGGGCACGTAAGTGTTCATTATATTAGCCAATCGATTTTTTTTTTTTCTTTTGAGGGCAGTGTCACTGGCCCTCACATGTGGGACCCGAACCAGGGCCACTGGCTTCCCAAGCCAGCGCTTAACCACCACCGAGCCACTTGGCCGCCCGCCAATTGATTTTTATAGGTTTTAATTTTTCCAAAATAATAAGATAAAACATAAATAAACTTAGGATCCTATGTAACCTTAGAAATAATGTCTGAAAGAAAAAAGTTAATATTCCAAATTCAGTGACAACTTCATTACTATTCATCTTCTTACTAAATTTCCATATTTATTTCCAGTGAGTTATCTGAAAAAAGATAAAATAATTCAACGATTTTAAAACTTAAAAGTATAAAAACATAGGCATACATATTGCCTCCAGCAAACAGCCCTTCCACACATTTCATGCCAAGAAAAAAAAGGTTTAAAATAATTTTTTTAAATACTACAGTTTCTTAGAACTTTTAGGTTTAAAGAACTCTTCCATATTATCTGGTCCAAGTACTCTCTGACACATGACTTTTCTGCCAAATAATCATCTACAGTTTTAGGGTTTTTTTAACATCTGAGGTGGGGTTTGAGAGGTCAACTTCTCTCAAACAGTCTATTTCATCTTTGGATAACTATGATTATTAAAATTTTGTTTCACTTATATGGCTTTGGAGAATAAGTATAACACTATAGCTGCTAATATTTGAAAGTAACTCATTTATCACCCTGAGGCTGGACACCTTTAGTTCCTCTAGACATCAGTGGCAACCTGAAATTGGTAAAGAGTGAAGACTGTCTTTGCGGTAATATTGTAGTTACCAGTTTATGTTGCCTTGTCCCTTCTCCTTCTCCCTCATGCCTACCCGCTGTCCCATCTAGACCTCATCAGTTTTTCCATTGTGTCTCTAAGACTATTTCTGTTTATATTGCTCATTTATCAGTTCTTTAGATTCCACATATAAGTGAGATCATATGGTATTTGTCTTTCTCTAACTGACTTATTTCACTTAGCATGATGTTCTCTAGGTCCATCCATATCGTTGCAAATGGTACAATTTCTTTCTTCTTTATAGCTGTGTAATACTCCATTGTGGAAATGTACCACTGTTTCTTAATCCAGTCATCTACCAAAGGGCATTTCGATTGTTTCCAAGTCTTGGCTATTGTAAATAGCGCTGCAATGAACATAGGGGTGCATATGTTTTTTTTTTAATTAGTGTCTTGGGTTTTTCAGGATGAATACCTAGGAGTGGAATTGCTGGGTCAAAAGGTAGTTCCATTTCCAGTTTTTTGAGATACCTTCATACTGACTTCCATAGTGGCTGCACCAATCTACAATCCCACCAACAGTGCAGCAGTGTTCCCTTTTCCCCACAGCCCTGCCAGCACTTGTTGTTTGTTGATTTATTGATGATAGCCATTCTGACCAGAGTGAGGTGGTATCTCATGGTGGTTTTTATTTGCATTTCCCTAATGACCAGTGAGGTTGAACATTTTTTCATATGCCTGTTGGCCATGTGTATGTCCTCTTTAGAGAAATGTCTCTTCATATCCTCTGCCCATTTTTTAATACAATACTACTGCAGACAGAAGAGACAGTTTAGGGAATATAATCAGTAAGGTTGTAAATATTATTTTAGGGGATCAGATGGACTCGTGTCTTGTCAGGGAGACCACTTCATGGACGGTGTAGTGGCCTGACCACTGCACTGTACATCTGAAGCTGCCGCTGATTAATATTAGATGTTGACTATAATTTAACACATATATAGTCATGGGATGTGGAATATAGTGTTGGGATTAGTCAATGGAAT